>JAKFHU010000600.1:12500000-13750000 GCA_023783475.1 Daubentonia madagascariensis | reverse complement strand
CATATTTCAAACCATCATGTTGTACACCATAAATATATATAATGTTTAATGGTCAATTAAAATTTAATTAATTTTTTTAAAAGAATGAATGATAGATAATGCATGTTTCCCCACACATCAGGCACCAGTGGGGATGCAACAGAGAACAAGATAGATTTGGTCCTGCCCCAGGAGACTGACATGATAGTGGAAAAAAACAAACTTTTAAAATAAGTAAACAAATAAAATGGTCACAAACCGTGAAAGGTGTTAACAAGGAGGCAGATGAAGTTGGCCTGGGGAGAGGGTATGTAAAGGCAGAAGGGGGCAGGCCCTGGTTTGGATGGACTGGTCAGAGAAGGCCTCCTTTGGACATGACATTCAAACTTGCATTTGAAGGATGAGAAGGAGCCAGGCCTGCAAAGAGCTGGAGGAAGGGCATTCCAGGGAGAGGGAACTGCAGCAGCAAAGTCCTTGAGGCAGGAAAGACCTTGCCTGTTGAAGGGACAGAAGAAAGAGGACAGTTGCTGGTGCAGAGTGAAGGAGGAAGGGAAGTTGCTATGGGGTGGGGCCCAGTGCCTGCAAAGCCCAGTGGGCCACACGTGGAGAGCTGGATTTTATCCTCAATACACTGGAAAGCATTGGAACGTTTTAAGGAGAGGCTTAGCATGGTCCTATTTATGTTTTAAGCTCACTCTGACCTTGTATAAGAGACTGGTTTGGATGGGGAGGAGAATAAAAGCACGAAAACCAGTCAGGAGGCTATTGCACTGATCTAGCTATGCAAGAGACAGATGCTGGTGTTGGGATGGAGGTGGGGGGAAGTGGATGGATTTGGGATCTGGGTGGTAAAATCAACAGCCGATGGATGGACATAGGCGTGAGAGAAGGTTCTGGCTTTAGCACCTGGGTAGGCAGTGGTGCCATTTACTGAGATGGGATGGCTGAGGGACAGGTTTGAAGGGTGGCAGGTGGATGTGTTAATAAAAAGTTCCATTTTGGACCTGATAAATTTGAGGGTCTGAGAGTCATTCGAGAGATGAGCTCAAGCGGGCCATTGTATGTGTGGACACATCGGCATGGTAGAGAGAGCCAGGTCCCACTGTGGGGGGTGTGGGGGGAGTCTGGGGGACCTGGTCACCCCCGGTCAGATCCTGGCTCACCACTTATGAACTCTGTGACTTGGGCAGGTCCCTTACCTCAGTTTCCTCATCTGTGGAGTGGGGCTCCTAATAGCTCTACATCAGGACTTGTGATGACTGTATGAGTTAATACATGGGAAGAGCTCAGATTTCAATAGTAAATATTCAGTAAATGTCAGCTTCCTGTAATAACAATTATCATCATCATCATCTTAGCTACAGCAATTTCCTTGCCTTTTGTCTCTTTCTAATTAAAATCAAGGACCTAGGTTGCTGGTAAACACTTCTGATGTTCTTGGAAATATCCATCTACAAGCCTGTGAGCTCTGTGTACACGGGGTCTGTGTCTCCCTTCTCAACAGCCCCCTAGTGTGGGGCCCCGCACACAGTAGGTGCTTAGTAATGTTTATCCAGTCACATGGAATTTAGCTTGACTACAGGAAAAAAAAATGCTTATTTGAATGAGTCTGTCAAGCATGGAGGCTATCAGAAGGGACTCAGACACATACAAGAAAGAGGAAACTACAATGGGTGTTTTTCTGTGACAGTGATAATTTACAGCATCTTTGCTCCCAAGAAGAGCAAAGATGATTTCACAAAGCAGCCTCTTCCAGAATTGGATAGTGGTCTGTTAGAAGAAAGGTTTTCCCTACAACGAGTCAAATCTGATACCTCCCCAAGATTTGTGCACACCCCCAATCAAGGGTCCAAACTCTTCAGTACAACACACACAGACCCAGCCCATACCTCTCGTGGAAGCCTCTGATGTATGCCCTGGAACCTTGCCCTGTTACTCTGACCCACTTCCCTCTTTCCTGTTCATTTGGCCTGAAGCTTCTTCCTTAACCACTTTCTAGGGACCATTGGTCTCTTGGATGAAGCCTGCTTCCACACCAAGGGTCTCCCCTCTTCCCCCTGGAGGTAGATGCTGTTTATATTTTGGAGGGACCCATGGTTTCTCCTCACGTTTTTTCTGGGCCCTTGGTAGGTAGCTCTGCCCCTTCCCAGAAAAAAGACAAGACACCCAGTTAAATTTCAATTTCACATAAACAATGGATAATGTTTTAGTATAAGTATGTCCCATGCAATATTTCTAAAGTATTTTTATTTGCTAAATCTGGCAACGCTAGCTACAGGAGAGGCAAGTTCAAAGCTCCCACGAGCTGGGCCAAGAAGCCCTATGGCACAGCCCCATTCCGTGCCGTAGAAGCCACATCTGGAATGCTGATGCCATGTCTGAAGCCAGGCCCGGGGTCCTCCTGTCCTCCCCCACCACCGGGGTAGCCCTGCATCTTCTAACAGTGTTGGAGTGGTCTTGACTCCCCCACCTGCCATGAAAAGGTCTTAACTCTGGAGTTCAGGTCCTGGTCAGCTTTGGGCCCCTAAATACGTTTCATTGTCCCTCCCAGGGCTGTCATACAAATTGGCCTCTGGAGGCCTGGCCTGACACTTAGTTTCTGAGGCGCGTGTGCAGACTGGACCCCATCTCAACACCAGATGCCATCTCGGTTCCTTGGAGCCTATCTGCACTGCACCACCTCCCCCTGGTGGCCAGATGCAAACTCCTCTAGCATCAAGCACCCTAGCGTCTCCTACCACTGCGTTCCTGTTCCAGGATGGTCTTCAGGCCAAGGCTCCTCTGCCAAGCAGAGATGAATGATATGTCAGGAGCCCAACGACAGACCAAGAGCACACTCATCCCATCCGCTTCCCGAGGCTCTCTTCGTGGTTCACCCCTCAGGGGCTCCCCCCACATCCTAGAGTTACTGATAAACAGGAATCTCAGTGCCATAAACATTCTGGAGCAATAGCCCCTCCCATGTCCTCCAAGGGTGGAAAAGAAGTAGTTCCCTCACAAACCTCGCCCTTCTTTCTGCCACAGAGTGGGTAGTTAGAGGCAGGAGCAGAACCAGAAATTCTGCACACCTGGCCCCTTTCCTCAGTTCCCACCCCCTGAGTTGGCAAGCAGAGGGGGTATGAAGGGGCCCAGGACAGCGCTGACGCCAGCTGACACAGGTGGTTCACCAGCCTCTGGGCAAGGGCACCTGCACATGGAGAAGGCAGAGTCCACACCCTCTGCTCCATCCTAGCAACCACCAGCTTGACTCAGCCCCTTGTCACTTCATGCTTTGGCAGTGGCTGCTTCTGTCTGCTCAGCTGGTTCATTTAGCACTAGCACGTCTCCCTGTCTCTAGGGTTGTATCCTGTCAAACCATCCTCCACCCTCTCCCAGGGTTGGCCACCCAACCATCCCACTCCCCTGCTGGCTTTTAACGATAAAATCTTAAGTCAAAGGTCCTCTGTGACCTAGCCCCTGCCTACTCCACCACCTTCAGCTTCTGGCATTCTCTGCCTAGAAGTTTATGTCCCAGAAGCACTGAAACCTCCATATTTACCCTCACACGGCCTGCCGTGTCTCACCTCTGTACTTTTGCCCATACTGGCCCTGCTCAAAGTTCCTCTGCCTTCTCTTCTCCTATTTCCTGACTTAAGACAGCTCAGCAGTGCTGGCACCTTCCCCAGGAGGCCTTGCTGGATGCCCGAGGCTCTGTTTGGTGCAGATTTCTTATACTGCCACAGCACACGTGTTCTGTAATAGTGCACGTCTCCGATCCCTCAGTCCTTGCGTTTGCCACGTTGAATTATAACAACCCGTGCCTGCATCCTCCCACCTCCCAGGCAGGGGTCTCCCAGGGCAAGGACAATGACACGTTTACCTTCATGTTTTCAGCACCTAGAGCAGAGCTTGGTGCAACGGGTGCTCAATAAATGCTTACTGATTTGATTTAATAATTAATTGATCGTGAGAAGGAAGTAACATCCTTTACGAGCAGAGTTTGTATCACCTTCTTGATTCTGTTGCTTCTCCTCACTCGTCCCCTAACCTCTTTCTCCCTGCACCTGGCTGGCTGGGTGACACCTTTCAGGGCACCTGGCCATTTATCCTCTCGTTTCATCTCACTGGTTCTCTGTCTTGCTTCTGTTCTGAATGTAGAGAATCCACCCATTCTGTATTCATTCAGCACCTCCACATGCTGTGCGCTGTCTGGCCCTGGGACGGAGAGACCCACCAGACATGGGCCTTGCTGTCAGAAGTCCCCAGCCTAGAGTGGGCAGTCAGACAAGGAAACAGGCAAATAGTGGATGCTGTGACTGGGGGACAGGGTGACACAGCAGATACGCAGGCCAGCTCTCCACACAGACTGCCTTGGTTCAAATCCCAGCTCCAGACTGTGTGGGCTTGGGCAAGTTCCTTGGTTTTGGGTTGTGTGGGGATTCACATAAAGAATTTAGCAGAATGCCTCGCCCATAGTAAACGTTCAATAAATATCAGCCATTGTGATACTCAGCTCAGTATGCTCTGGGAGCACAGAGGAGACCATTCAGATCTGCAGCAGTTATAAAGGACAAAGGGTCAAGAGACATCAGGGGGCAATCACTTTAATTGGAGCCTACGAACAGCAATGCAAAGCTCCCTGGTGCTTCCCAAGGAGTTTGCTCCTGCGGCCCTCGGGACCAGTCTCTGGGGAAGCTGCTGCACCCACATGACGGTCTCTCCTTCCTTAGGGCCGACGACTGCTTTTGCGCCTCTCGGAAGCTGGACGCAGTGGCCATCGAAGCCAAGTTTAAGCAGGACCTGGGCTTCCGGATGCTGAACTGCGGGCGGACGGACCTGGTGAAGCAGGCGGTGTCTCTGCTGGGGCCCGACGGAATCAACACCATGAGCGAGCAGGTACAGCGTCCGAGGGTCTGAACGCGCGCCCCGCCTCCCCCGCGCGCACCACCCCTGGCAAGACCCGCACGGCTGGTGACTCCCAGCGGGCGCCCGGCAGACGCGCCCCCTGCTGGCCGCTGGGGTTGCTTGCTTTTTTATTTTAAAGTTTTTAAACTATAAAAATACTCTTGTTCGTCTTTATAGAAGTAGCACATGATCATTGCAGCTGAAATGAAAAAGAGAGAAAAATAGGCCTATTCCAGAAAGGAAATAATGCCATCACCCACGGAACCATCATTTATATTTAGTACGTGTCCCGCACGTCCTTTTTCCAGCATGGTTAAAATTAGTTCCCTGCCTGTGCACAGGACACGTCCAGGCAAATTCCACCAAACTGTTGGGATGTGTTCAAGATGCACAGAAGTCATTCTGGGGACCCTAGGAGGCACCTCAGAGATAGGCAGCCATCCCCCCAAACTCCTGAAACTGAGGTACAGTGAGAGACGCTTGTGTCCAGCAATCAGGGAGATGTCTTGTGTGGGTGAACAGTCATGGACACAGAAAACAAGCAGCAGCTTTAAATGTGAGTCCCCTGTGGAATGTCACAAAGGCCAGATGGGGCTGCTTGCCACATGGGCAGCTCATGCAGCAAGTTCCAGAGAGGGGATAGCAGGGACTATTTATTTAATTACAGCTAATAATTTTCTTAAGCAACACCAAGGAGCCCTAAAACATACACACACACACACACACACACACACACTTAATTTTTAAGAACTCAGGGATTTATTATTATATCTTGCTTTTTTCAATTAAAGGTACTTTACAATATTGTTGCATGTTCTTTTGTTTTTTTTTTTTTAAGAGACAGGGTCTCACTATGTTGTCCAGGCTGGCCTTGAACTCCTGGGCTCAAGCAATCCTCCCACCTCAGCCTCCCAGGTAGCTGGGATTATAGGCACACATCTCTGAACCCTGCCTTATTTTTTTTTAATCATTTTTAATGGCTACATAAAATGGTCATATTGTTTATTCATTAACCATACCTTTATTGTTAGATATTTAGGTTGTTTCTAACTACTTTCATTAATAATGCTGGACTAAACGTACAAGTCCCTTGTTCAGATCTCTGATTATTTCATTAAGGAAATTTTTAAAAATGGAAATAGTGGCTCAAACACATCAGCCTTTCTTAAGGTTCTCCATATTAAATTACTTTCCTAGAACCTTTGTTTTCTTTTACACACCCCCCAGCTATGTATGTGTTCCCTATTAATCTTCTGCATATCTTTTGCCTGTTTTTCATTGGAACTTTACTGTTTTATTTCTTTATTTAGAAAAACTATTTATATATTAGGCACATATCCATTGTTATAATGTGACAAATGTGTCTCAATTTATTGTTTACCTTTAAATTTTGTTTATAATGTTTTCAATTATATATCCTCAATGCTATAATGATTTTCCTTTGTGATTTCTTCCATTAAATTTATGCCTAGAAGCAGATCCAGAGACCAGCTAGATATCTTTTTTGGTTTTAATTTTTCTTATATATCTCTAATCAAACTAGAAATGATTTTGGTGTATGGTATGAGATAAGGCTCTAACTTGGATGTTTTCCCAAATAACCACCTTCACAACACTGTTTATTGAAAATCCATCCCTTCCTCCTGTTGGTTGTGGTGCTTTGTTTGCATGCAGGAGTCATGGGCAGATATGGTATTCCTAAAGGCCGTTTCTCATTCGCTTGCCTTTTCCTAGTAAATGATAATGTCAAACCAGATGTCAGTGATGGGTGATGCCACATGTTCAGAGGCATCCAATTTCCCTTGACGCTGACCAGCAGCTTATATAGAGCAAAGATGACACTTGTTATATTGTGAAAGAGAAAATGTCAAAGAAACAGTGTTTACCAATGAGACAGCTTAGGGCTGATATTGCAGAATCAATCTAGAAACTTCCTAAGGGGGCCCTAAGTTGAAATTAACCACTTGTTTCAGCAAACAGTCTTAGGTCTGTTGCACCCCTAAGACAGACAAACAAATGAAAATTCTCTGATTTAAGCAAAGATAAATGCTGGAAAGGCGATGGAAGCTCCCTTCTTGCCACCATTTTGGTTTCCCAAATGTGGAGGGTTGTGACCTTCCCAGTCATAGGCTGCACGTTTATGTTTGGCATGCTGGACTTTGAGCACAAGCATAGTCTCCTAGACACAAGTAAGATTTTCTATTTGTTATCATTGTAAACGTTCTCCGTTCTCTGGTTTCTAACTCACCGCAGGGCATGACCCCCCTGATGTACGCCTGCGTCCGTGGGGACGAGGCGATGGTTCAGATGCTGCTGGATGCCGGAGCTGACCTGAATGTGGAGGTGAGGGTGCACAGGCCTGCAGAAGGCAAGAAAGAGGGGGGCTTCTTCTCCCCAGAGCCACCTCAGGGAACTCAGTTCAACAAATAGATCATTTCTCTGCCCTTTGAGTTGCTGTGGCCCTGGTGAGACCACCTGACAGATTTTGTCCATCCCGAGGCCCCAGCCCAACCAAACTCCAAGGAACCGCCTGCATGTGTGTTTTGTTTAAACACAACCAACATAGCTGCAAGGAGCACCAGCTTTTCCTTGCATCAGTCCTGTGTCTCTGATTCCTGCTGCCGAGCCATTCCTTCTGGGATGGGGACAGAGAGAGCTCTCCTGAACCATCAGCCCTTTCCCTCTGCCTGACACAAAGCAGAGGAAATGCTGGCCCAGTCCCCTGAGCTAAGGTTTGCCTCCCCTGACCCTCCCCCTCCCCCACCAAATCCTGACTGGCTCACCTTTCTGGCTGAGTTGACAGATCTGAAAGCTAATCTCAAAGGTTCCCTGGGGCAGTATGGTATAGTGGAAAGCGCATGCCCCCCACCCCCAGACATCTCCTCTCCCCCTCCCTGCCCCTGCAGGTGGCTTTAGAATTTGACCGACATGGGTTGAAGTTCCAAAACGATTACCCGTCGTAGTGACTTACTTTTGTGCTTGGGCAAGTGGTTGAACCTTTCTGTCACCATCTACAAAACGGGAGAATAATCACGCCCACCTCAGACAGTTGTTGAAAGGAATATAGAGAGTACCCAGCATAGGTCTGGGACTCAGTTAATATTAGCCCTTCCACTCATACCCCAAGTCTCATAATAGCTGAAATCCCACTTTTTTTACCATGTTCTGTGCTGTTTGAAGACCTGCTCTCCCTGGCAGCCAGATACTGGCAGCCTTCAGCAGGAAGACTGATACGCTGCAGTCATAACTCAGCAACCCCAGGAAACCTTTTTAGTTCAAAATGAGATGCCCATGCAGTCTTTGTACTGTGGGGTTTTTTTTAATTAATGAGTTTTATATTCATCTGAGGAAATCAGACAATAGACATAGTTTGGGATCCAGAACCATTTTGGATCTTATAGCATTCAAATATGGGATTTTCCCCCCTTCTGTGAATCCCTAAGCATCATGCAGACCCCTGCAAGGGCTCCTCAGGGTAGGGTCCTGGGGTTCTCTGGTCCTTCTCTCTGGCCCATCCTGTGGTCTCAGCTCAGGGCCTTCCTCCGGCAGGTGCTTAGTGAGCTGAACTACTTTGAGTGAAGCAGGCATTGAGGTTACATGGCCCCAGGAATGTTTGGGAGAAAAGCCATGTGTGAGTGCTGACCTTGCAAGACCCCAGCCTTCAGCTGCCCTGCCTCCTTTCTCTTGGCCTGGGGTGTTTTGAGGCCCCCATCCTGAAAGACCAGCCTCAGATTGCTCACTCGTGATGTGTCCAGGGAGAGCTTCGTGCCCACAGTAGCGTGAGGGTTCTTGTCCACCAGGAAGCCGGCAGGAGTGTGAAATGAGAACAGTGTGGGGCGAGCTGTGAGCAGATGGTGACGCTCCTCTGTCAGATGAGTGATGGGCTCCCCTGGCTTGAGAGCTCCAAGCAGACTGCCCCTTGCCTGGGGTTCGCCACCACTGAGAATCTGTCTTTAAAAAGTGGGTGGCGTGGTAGTGGCATCTCACACTCTCTGACATACTGTAGCTCTCAGAACCACCACCTTCCCTTAAGCAGAAAGAGGAAAAAGACAGGCAGGGAAGTTGGCTCACTGTAACCATTACAGCCTCCAAGGCACCTTAGAGGCGATCAGAACTCACCTATTAATTCCTTTCAAAGGAGAAGCAAAGGAGTCCTCATTATGCACAGAGGACATAAAGTCACCAAGAAATGTTCTCACTGCCCCAGTGGGTAAAATCTCCAAAACATAACATGGTCTTCTGATGGCTTTTGGAGGAGTGTTTCAGTCTCTGTTCTCACAAACACAAGCAGGACAGACGCCCAGCTCTGGTGAGAGGTGTTTGGGGCACCCAACAAGGCAAAATCCCTACCGCGTATCACCAACATTTCTCAAGGCATCTTCCAGGATGTCTCTGTACATCTAGAGCCCTTGCGCCCAGCCACAGATAGGTCAGATTTACTAGCCTAAGAATTGTGAAGGTCACATTTTGAAAATAACCTCAATTTGTTTATAGGTTGTCAGTACTCCTCATAAATATCCATCCGTCCACCCTGAGACCCGCCATTGGACGGCTCTGACTTTTGCTGTGTTGCATGGACATATTCCTGTAGTTCAGGTATTAACGTATTTCCCTATCCACATCTGACCTTTAATTTTACCTCTTCCATAACAAAAATCTATACCTCTCCCAGCATGCATATTCCCTAAGAGATTCATATTGGTTAACTGCAATTAAACATAGTATATTCATGTCACATGAATAAAAATATTATATGTCATAATCTACATAGCCCAGCTTTAACCAATATGAAATTATCATGTACCCACATGCAGCCTCATACACACAGTGGCAAACCTACGAAGTTCTTCCTGGTTGCTCTGGGGTGGGGCTTCAGCTGTTTTTGTGGATTTGTTCATTTCACTCGTCATAACACGAATGTGAGACTTGGCTGGTGTCAAAACCTCGGAAGCTCCACTAAGGTGTAACCCCGGTGTCTGCGTACAATCCAGCCCGTGGGAGGAAGCATCCAAGTCGCCAAGGGAGCGTTTCCAAAAGATGCTTGCTTGGATCCCACTTCTTGAGAATTGGATCCAGGAGGTCTAGAGTAGAGCCTTCGCCATGTGTCTTCTGAAACAGCTCCACGTCCTCATTAGCAGTCCGTTGGGTGTATAAAATGTGTATCACTTGCACTTTTTCTGGCTGTTGTAGAGTCGGTGTTCAGGGAAGAGCATCTAGTACATTCTAGATCCCAATGTTGATCTTTACGCCATCAGAAAAGACAGATCAGCATCCAGGTTCATGACCACCCTTGGCCCCGCCGTAGCGAGTGCTGAGCTTTGGGTGCATCAGGAACTCACCTCCTCTCGTGTGGTCCATGCCTCTTGATTCTATGCAGAGCATGGAACAGGGTTGCAGGGACAGCTTAGCAATGTTGGAATTTCACAGGAATCCTTTCTTGTTTCCTGGGTCATGAGAATTTTTAGGACAAAATTCCAAGTCATGTTTCAGGAGGCTGAGAAAGTGACAAGTCACACTGAGAGCTGGCTTCTGCCTACAGAACAGCATGCCCAGTCCACCCCTAATAAAGGACTCTAAGAAAGAAGGGGTTGGATGGTGGTCTGGTGGACACCGATGTCATCCCTCAACATGCAAGGGCATCCCTGGTCTTTAATTCAGGACTGGGAACAGTGGGCAGCCAGGCAAAGCCACACAGAAGCCAGAGTCATGGAATGCCAGTAGGCAGCTCCCCCCGGCTGTGCCCTCACATAGCCTTAGGTAGTAAAGATGGCAGACTTTTTCTTCCTATTTTATATCAGCGGTGCTGACAGCACATGTAGTATGAGTGAGATCCAGCATGGACAGAATCTCTGCCTCTTTAAAAAGCCCAGATATCTTAGGGAATACACAGAATAAAGTCATATGAAGCAAACTTCTGGAAGCTCACTCTGCCACTCTATTAACCAATCTTGCTGGCCAGAAAACTTAGCATTTACTAAACTGTCCTCAGAGCCACCCAGGATGTTCCAGAAGGAATTCTTGTCCTGGTTGGTCCAGGAGGTCCCCAAAGTCCTTCAGATCTCTTGAGAGTCTGTGGTTCTAAGAGACCACACTAATGCCCTCTGAGGCTTTGTGCAGCCGGCTCAAGAAGGGAGTCTTCCAGCATTCTGGTGCCAAGGACTTCTAGCTCAGTCCTTCTAGTAACTTTAATGTATATATAAATCCCCTGGAGATCCTGTTACAATGCAGACTCACATTCAGTAGGTCTGGGTGGGGCCCGAGAGTCAGCATTTCCAACAAACTCCCAGGTGATGATGATGCTGTTGTGCATGGACCACACTCTAAGTAGTCTGGGGTTCTAGAAAATATGAGAAGACCTCAGTTCGTCTTCTGAGGTATAGTTGCCCTCCAGCCCTGTGCACACTGACCCAGAGGGAGGGGAGCAGCACTGGCCTCTGACTGGTCCCACCAGTCTTCTCTGATGCCTGCACACGGTACATGTCCCCTGAACGTCTCAATGGCTGCTCTTCCCCTGCAGCTCCTCCTGGACGCCGGGGCCAAGGTGGAAGGCTCCGTGGAGCATGGCGAGGAGAACTACTCAGAAACGCCCCTCCAGCTCGCAGCCGCTGTAGGTAAGAGCCATCGGTTCTCATCCTGGTGGAGGGTCTCCACCACCCTGGCCCTTGAAGTGCCTGTAAATATGTTTTTGCTTTATTCTCTTATAAAACCCCCTTCTCTGGGCTTGCAGGAAATTTTGAGCTGGTTAGTTTGCTGTTGGAGCGTGGTGCGGATCCCTTGATAGGAACCATGTACAGGAATGGAATTTCTACAACCCCCCAGGGTGATATGAACTCTTTCAGCCAGGCCGCAGCCCACGGACACAGGTAGGATAGGATGGGCCAAAGCCACAAGATTCCAAGTGGTGCTTGTTAAAAATGCAGATTCCCAGGCCTACCCCAGACCCATTGTATCTCTGGATGTGGGGCCCAGAGGCAGCGTGAGGTGGTCCAGGCCCCAGGCCTGGCCAGAGCGACCTTAACCGCCACCTAAGAGCCAACTCCCTGCAGCACACATCCTCTCAGACCAGCTTGCTTTGCCTGTTCCCAGCCAGCTTGACCTCACAGAGAGACTTCACTCTTTGCCAGTTTTGGTCAGAGTACATCACATCAGCTGTCGTGAAGTCAGAGAATCCATTTTAAAAATAATAAAACCTCTCATGCTTGGTTATTTCCCTTCTAAGTTTCCTTCAGGATTTACCCACATCAGATTTTATTACCCATAACCTCAAGTAAAGCAAATTCACCATGGAGGGAGTGCAGGCTAATGGTTAAAAGGGCAGAGTTCTAGAGCCTTCTGTATATTTGAGGAAATCACTTAGCTCCAACTTGCCTCAAGGAAACAAAGCCCGTCATGCCCCCCCATCTCCTTCCTCCATCCCCAAAACGTAGCCCCCATGGCCAGGCCCCTGAAGCCCTCTCCCCATTGATCCTGTCCTTCCCTCGTCCCGAGTGAGTGGCCACCCCACTTCCCCACCCCACCCCGCCCTGGCAAAGCCACTTCCATCTCTGAGTATCTTCCTCTCTGGGTTTATGATTGACAGGAATGTGTTCCGCAAACTGCTCGCCCAGCCAGAGAAGGAGAAGAGTGATATCCTGTCCCTGGAGGAGATTCTGGCCGAGGGGACTGACCTGGCGGAGACAGCCCCGCCCCCCCTGTGTGCCAGCCGCAACAGCAAGGCCAAACTGAGGGCCCTGAGGGAGGCCATGTATCACAGTGCCGAGCATGGCTACGTGGATGTCACAATTGATATCAGAAGCATAGGTCAGTGTGGGCGCCCTCCCTGCAGGGCACAGTGCTGCTGCCAGCTCCAGGTCTACACACACATACACACGCACGCACGCACACACACGGGGAGCCAGGGAGCTTCTCCTTCCCCTGGTTGGAACACTTCCAGGCCAAGACGCCCACACTGTCCCCATAGATAGCAGCATCCCGCCCACCCCAAAGACCCGCACTCACATCATCTTTCCATCATCCCCAACTCTGGACCCTGGGGCAGGAATCCAGATCACCTGGGGAGCTTGTCTGAATACAGATTGCCAGGTCCTACACCCAGAGGCTCTGCTGTCGAGGGTCTGGATGGATAAAGGCTGGAAATCTTTATATTTAACAATCATCCCAGGTGGTTCCCAGTGGTTGAGGAATCACTGCCCTAGAGCACCCAGTTCCAGGAAGCAGCAGAGGGGCAGCCTTTAAAGTGCAGGCCCTCTTCCTTAGCAGGACCCCTCCCATCGAGTTTCAGGAAACAAAGCCACGCTCAGGAAAGGTAGGATTGGCTCTTCCTTGAGTGAGCTAGCCCAGAGCCATCTCCTGTGTGCGTCCGGGGAACGAGGCTAGCCTAGCCTTCACCAATCTGGTGGCTTTAGCCCTGGCACAGGAGCAGCAGGACCTAAACACAGGGTGTGGTGGATCGAGGCTGGCCGGGGGCTGGGGAGAAGCCCCTGTGACACTGTTCTAGAAACAAGCCTCTCAGATGGGTGGCAGTTTAGTATGTGGGACATTTATGCCACTGCCATGAGAGCCTATTTTGCATGATTATGAAGCTCGAGGCTCCGCATGGTCTGCGTGTTATAAATGGTAGTGAGGCGCGTGCCCCTTTGTCTGTGCCTCTCCATGAGAGGGAGAAGCAAATTGCGGCAATCAGCTGCTAGAGAGACTTCTGTTAGAGGAGGAAGACCTGATGAAGTACCTGCAGATGGAAATGTTTTGCATAGGCGAGCAGCAGGAAAAGCCTCCCGTGTCTTCTTATTCACATATAAATATTCATCTTAGCCAGAGCTGTAGGTGGTGAAGTCCACCATGGGTTTTGCCAGCTCTAAGCTCTCATCTGGGCGTGGATGTGTCCCAGATCCTTGGGCACATCCACTCGTTCATCCTGGGCAAGACTCGAGGTTCTCTCCGCAGTAAGTAGAGTAAGCACGGAGGCTATGAACTCAGAACCCAGAAGTGCGTAATATGCATAAGCAATGTGCATAATTCCAGTATGCTGCACAATGATTATATGTTGTAAAATGCAGTCCCTAATAATATGAGTAGCATGCGGAGATGGACACCCATAGTTAAGGGAATGGAATTATGACCTTTAATTTCAACTTCTGCAAGTCTTTGGGAAAAAAACAACACCAGCTCTATTCAGGAAAAGTCAGTCCCTTGGTCTTGTAACTTGGTAATATCCTGGGGAAAGGCCAACTTCCAGATAAAAACACACCTCCTCCTCTGGTTGTTTTCTGCCTTCCCCTCTCCCCCACCCCACCCCCGCCCCATTCCTCTCCCCCTTCCAGGTGTCCCGTGGACTCTGCATACGTGGCTGGAGTCCTTGCGGATCGCCTTCCAGCAGCACCGCAGGCCTCTCATCCAATGCTTGTTAAAGGAGTTTAAGACCATTCAGGAAGAGGAGTACACGGAGGAGCTCATTACCCAAGGCCTGCCCCTGATGTTTGAGATCTTGAAGGCGAGCAAGGTACGAGGGGTGCAAGGCTGTTGTGGTTGTTGGCAGGGAACAGGCTAGAGGTTCACAGATCTTAACAGTCCCTTAGCCTGCTACTGCCCTTCAGGTGGGATCGCTGCAGTCATAGCCACAGGTGCACCCCAGTTGGCTAGTGCTGCCTATGCAGTCATTTGTGGGGCAGCTGTTTTGCTGAGTATATGTCCCAAGGCACTTGGGCATATGGGCAAATTAGACACCTGCTAACTCAAGGAGCTTGCACAACAGCTGGGGAGATGACACCAACACGTGTGCCCCGACAGTGTATGAGGCAGTTTATACAACAGTGTTAAATTGGGTGGTGCAGGCTAGGAGCGGTGTGAGAGTTCAGAAGGGAGGAAGGGGAGGTGCTAGGACTAGACCTGGTGCTTCCCTGAGGTGCTGGGACTAAACCAGGCCTGGATGGATGATAGGAACCAAGCAGGAAGAGGGAAATGGGTGCAGCTTTCTGGATAAACACAATGCAAACCCTGCCAAGGTGGCTGGAAAGTCAGGCCTTGGAAGAAGGCCTTTCAGGTACAGAAGGTCGAATGGGCCCAGCTCTGACCCCTTGGGATTCACCCCTGCTGACACCTGCATTCCCAGCAACAGGGAAATGCTGCAACCCCTTCAAAACATCAGTCCAGCTCTGGGACTGTTATGAGATTAACTCTTAAAAATGTCTTTGGGGTCATTCACTTGGCAAGCGATACCATATAGACATTCCAGTCCCTGCCAGTGTGCCACGTGGCCTTGTTGTGTGTGTTGGTGGAGAACACAGAGAACGGACAGCCTTGGTGCTCCCACGGATGCTCAACGTTCCCCAAGCCAGCCATCGGGGTAGATAGCCAAAGGCCAGGGGAGGCCGTGGCAAATGCCCCAGCATTGTGACCATGAGAGACACCAGGGAGGACCAGTCTGCCTAAGCGGCTCTGAGGAGTTTGTGCCATCAACCATCACATACCCCAGTGCTTCTCAGCAGGGCACAGGGGCCGGTAGTGTACAGTGGTTGAGAACATGGACTTGAGCCAGCCTGCAGGGGTTCAAATCCTGGTTCTGCCACTTAAGCCTTATGGCCTTAGCCAAGCTTCTTAATCTCCCTCTGCCTCAACTGCCCCATCTGAAAATGGGGATAATAATTGAACTAACCTTTTAGGGCGGTTGTGAGGATAAAATGAGTCAATACCCTAACGCCCTTTAAATCGTCCCTGACATACAGTAAATGCTTTTTATAAGTGTCTGTATCATGAAGATGGCCTCGCCAGGGGATGTGGCTCCTCCAATATTTCCCAAAGGTGTTCTGTAAAAAACCACCCCCACAGCAGAGATGATATCAAAATATTTAACACTCCATTGCAGCACAGGCACCAGCCAGCTGTGAATACTGGCCCATGAACAGGCCAGATGTCAACTCCTCTCCTTGGACTAACATCAGGTTATGCCAATTACGCTACTGCAGAGCCTTGAATACCCTAATTCACAAAGGGAATGGTGTGTTTCCCAAACTCGTTTGACCTCAGAATCCTTTTATAATGAACTACTTCAAGACACAAATGAGAATTTTCTTTAAAGCTAAAATACATATATTTTATATTTCACTACATGCCAGGCACTAATCTAAGCATGTTATAAGAATTCACTTGTTTAATGCTCACAAGCAACTTTTGAAGGAAGTACTAATCTTACCGCATTTAACAGGTGGGGAAACTGAGGCACAGAGAGAGTGACCAGCATGCCCAAGGTCACACAGCTGGTAAATGGCAGGGCTGGGGTTGAACCCAGGCAGTCAGGAGCCAGCCCCTCTTACCACTTTGCCCCAAAACAGCCTTTGTGGAACTCGGGGGAAATTGGCCCCTGAACCAAAGGGCAATGTGGGTTTCCCTGCTAGGCTGGGCTACTGGGCGGCCCCCTAGAGCAAAGAGGGGACACGGAGCTGCCTTCTCCAGACAGCAGGGATGGCCCTTCAGTAAGGAAGCAGCAACACAGCCCGTCTGCTTTCAGAGCACCTGGCCTTGGGTCCCAAGCAAGTCCCATTAGGTGTTCGCATTAATGCCCATCCTTAGCCCAGGGTCTCTGGGCCCCCTGCAGGGTGGATTTGTGCTTGAGATCAAGACCCACCGAGGCCCCAGATGGGAGCAGGTGCACTAGGCCTAAGGTAACAAGCCTCGGCGAGTCCACAAAGAGCAAAACCTGCTGGAAGCATTTCAAAAGCAAACTCCCCCGACCCCAACTTAAAAATAAAGAAATGTATAAAAAGGCTTTCACCTGAAATTACCTAAAAACCATCATGGTGAAAACACTGTTAGGTCTGTTCCCAGGGTCTGGTGTTCTGTCGTTTTGGGGGCTTTTTTTTGGGGGGGGTTGTTTTTTGTTTTTAACTTTTCTTCAGGCTGTAGTGGGGAATTTACTAAAGCATCCTGTGTATTAAGTAGACCTGATCTGCAGCTTCTTAAAGCAAACTTGACTTTGAATTATGACATACAAACACAACAGTGCCCAGATCATCACTATAGAGCCTGATGGATTTTCACAAGGTAAACATACTGTGCAGTCAGCACCCAGACCAAGAAATGAACATGACTAGCACCCCAGCGGGCCCCTTATGCCCCCTCAGCCACTGTCCCCCAAAGGGCCACCGCTCTGCTGACTTCTAACGCTGTACTTCACTTTCCTTGGAGCCGTGGCTTGTTGGACTGGGACAGTTCATTAGATAGGAAATACTTCTCAGAAGTTGACCCCATGATTATAAGAATCTACAGGCTAGCTCATACAGACTACACTCAACTCATGAATGGGTGATGCCCCCATCATTTATAGCCATTTGAAAATCAGACTGAATTTTTTCCTGCGGAGGTGATTCTAGAACAATGCTCAGGTGCCCGGCTCTGCCCACGAATGCCTGCTTCACTCAACGGTGTGGTGGAGATTGTCCTAACAGAGCCCAAGGCTACCTGAGCCTCCCCTGGGCCCCAGAGCCTCAAGGGGGCAAGTGTTCGGGGGACCAGCAGGGTCTGGGGAGACCCCCGACCGGTACTCCAGAGTGTCTGACAGGGAGAGAGTAGGGCAAGTTCAGTGCGGTGGTGTCAGGGGAGGTCACCAACAGCTGGGGATGGGAAGGAGGGAGGGGCCTTTGCCAGGAGATGTGGCCTCGAGTCAGCTCCCTGGCAGCCGTACTGATCATCAAGGGTGGGAGGAGCCAGAGTGGGGGCAGGGCAGCTCCTTGTCTGGAAGGGGCAGTCCAGAAAGGATGGCATATGCAAGAGTAGGGGTTCGATGGCATCCCCTACTGGTGAAATGTAGCATTACACATCACTCTGGCCACAGGGGAAAAAGGCAATTTCCCAAGACTGGTGTGAAGTCAACCATTCCCCAAGCATGGGTGATACTCCTATGGTCAAAAGAAAAACTGGAGGCAGATGGCAGAGAAATTCAGAGTTGAGAATGCAGTGTCCTATCGGAAGATAGTAGTAGCCATACATCACGCAGCTGCCAGCCTTGGTCCTTCTTCCTTCACTCAAGGATTCCTATTCAGATCGTGTCTGCGTTGCATCTGCTATCTGAACAAATATTTGGTTTTATCAGAGTATTAAATAAGATTCCAGTAAATAAATTCAGTTTATGGTCAACTCCTAGAAATGCAGCTGTCCTGTACAGTGAGGCACATACCTCCTCCCATCCTGACTCATGCTCATTCACGCCGCACTTGACATCTGGTTGCAGATCTGTTTTCCTCCCTCTTCTAAATTTTAACTTCAAATGAATTCATTTTCTCTAGACTTCCCCAGGAGCAGAACAATATAGTCATTTTTTTAAAATACGTCTGTTTAAAGAGAGCTCCTGGCCCATTTTTCCAACAGTAATTCCTCTGGGTATTTATTCATTCATGATAGTCAAGTGGGCCCACTCTGCTCCAGGCGCTGCAGTGGTGATGGGACAGACATGCTCCTTATCCTTGTGGAGCTTACTGACAGTGAGCAAGGAAATAAATCAGCAAAACAGAGCATGATAAACGCTATTTAAAAAATGAAATTGGACAATGATACAGTCTCTGAGGGTGGAGCAGGTGAGGTCTAACTTAGACAAGGTGGTCAGGAAGGTCTCCTTGAGAAAGTGGCATGTGAACAACCACCTAAGGAGAAGCTTCCAGCCATACAGAGAGCTGGGGCAAAAACATTTCAAGCGAGGGGACTGCGGGTGCTAAGGCTCTTAGTAGGAATGTGCTTCGTATGTTGGGACAAAGGTAAAAGTGTAGGAGATAAAAATCAGACTGCATAGGGCCAAGGAAAGCTGGGATTTTCCTCCATGTGCAATGCATGGGACGCCACTGGTTTTAGACAGGGGCGAGGTATGGGCTGGGGTTTTTTTTTTTTTGTGGTTTGTACATTTTGGGGAGTTTTAAAACTTTTTATTTTGAGATAATTGTAGATTCATGCAGTTGTGAGAAATAATATAGAGAGATCCTCTGTACCCTTTACACAGGGGGATCTCAGTTTCCCCCAATGGCAATATCTTGCAAAATTACAGTCAAATATCACAACCAACATATCCTCATAGTCAATATGCAGCAAATTCCCATCACCACGGGATCCTTCATGTTGCCCTTTTATAGCCACACCTACTTCCCTCCTGCCTCGGCCCCTCCACAACCCCTCGCTAGTCCCCATTTCTCCAACTTGGTCAAGAATGCTATTTAAATTTCACAATTACATCATATAGTATGTAATTTTGGAGGTTGGATTGTTTTACACTCAGCATAATTCCCTGAAGATCATCCAGGTTGTGGCATGCACCCATAGCATAGCGTGTTCCTTTTCATTGCTGAGTTGTATTCCATGGTGTGGCAGTGCCACTATTTGTTTAAGCACTCAGCTGTTGAAGGCAGAGTTGTTTCCAGTTCCGGGCTATTCTGAATAAAGCTGTTACAAAGATTCATGCACAGGTTTCGGTGTGAATATAAGCCTTCACTTCTCTGGCATAAATGCACGAGCGTGCAACTGCTAGGTTGTATGGTAGCTGCAGGATTCGTTTTTAAAGAAACTTGCCAAATGGTTTTCCAGAGTGGCTGTGTCCTTTTACATGCCCACCAGCAAAGCTCAAGTGATCCAGTTTTGCCACATCCTTGCTGTTTGGTGTTGTCACTGTTTTTCATTTTAGCCATTCTGATAGGTGTGTAGTGATATCTCATTGTAGTTTTAATTTGCAGTTCCCTAAATGGCTCATGATGTTGGACATACTTTCATGTGCTTGTTCACCGTCTGTATATTCTCTCCAGTGAAATGTCTCTTCATGTTCTATTTTGTTTGCTTTTTTACTGTTGAATTTTGAGGGTTCTTTATATTTTATAAACCCTAGTTCTTTGTCAAGCTATGTGGTTTGCAAATATTTTCTCCCATTCTGTAGCTTGTCTTTTCATCCTCTGTCATCTTGGTGCTGGCATTTACTGATTGTCTTTACTTATTCATGTTGAGATCTTCGTCCTGTTATGAGTGGTTTTCGATTGAAATCCGGGCATTTTCTGAGACTCTAGATCTTGTTTAGACCTTCTTCCCTTTAGCTGACTTTGACAGTAGGCCTTCACCAGACATCGAATCTGCCGACACCTTGATCTTGGACTTCCCAGCCTCCAGAACTGTGAGAAATAAATAAGTTAACCTAGTTTATGGTATTTTGTTATAGCAGCCTGAACTAAGACGGTTACCTTAATTACTCCTGCAAAATCCCGTTTGCCATGTAAGGTAATGTGGTGTTTACAATCCCAGGTGTCAGGGCATACAGTCTTCCAGGGGGCCAAGCATAAATGTGCATGGGAATCACCTGCAGAGCGTGTTAAAATGCAGATTCTGATTTGGTGGGTCTGGGGGGTGAGAGTATGCATATCTCACAGGCTCCCAGGTGCTGCTGCTGCTGCTGGTCTATAGAGCACATCTTGAGTGGCAAGGCCACAGGAAACAAATTTATAGCTCACAGCCCAGGTCAAAGTCAGAATAGAATTTCAGTACATAAACCTGTGGTTCTCAAACTTAAGGAAGCAACAGCATCACCAGAAAATGTATTACTGTACAGAATCCTGGGCCCCACCCCCAGAGCTTCTGCATTTCTAACAAGCTCCAGGTGATGCTGATGTGGCTGGTCCAGGGACCACACTTTGAGAACTGCTGCATTAAGCCGTGTGTGAGGCCGGCAGCCACTTTTATGAGTGTTAAATGAGAGGAGGATTTAACACCCTTTGATTATAAGGCATCATCTTTGAAAGTAGAGTCCCTTGTCCTTTCAATGCGATTGTGCCTATGGGAATCACATCTGAGGTGACACTGTGCCTTCTGTGATCTATCCAATGTAATCGAAGGGTCTGGGTTTTCTTTTCATGTGCTGAGCTGTATCCTCCTGCCTTGGGAGCACAATGAAACAGGTAGATTTAAGAATAGCTTGAATCACTGAGATCACTAGTGGTCCCAAACCCATCTTTTAAAATCCAAAATAATACTTACTGTTTTTATTACAAAAGCAATACTTGTTTGCTATAGAAAGTATAAATAAAAAGAAAAAAGGAAATAATCTCACCCCAAAGTAACTATTCTTCTAGACCTTTTTCTAGACATATCTGTCAATCCAAGTACACTTGTAGGGTTTTATTTCCAAAAACACATGGTACAAACTGTATTACGACCTACTTTTCTTACTCGATATATTGTAAATATTTTCCTATCTACCCCCTTTTTGAGCCCCTATTTCCAAGCAACAAAATGCTGTGGGTCGTGTCTTCCCTCCTGCACACCTGCAGTTGGAGAGAGATTAGTGCTTGGAAATGGGTCCAAAGTGGGAAGAGGCAAAACGTGAAGGACGAGGGTCCATGTGACACAGGCTCCCTTGTCCCTGAGCAGCCAAGGGTGGCTGTAGTTTGGATCAGAGCTCAGAGAAGTCTCCCCTGCCTTTTTTTTTTTTTTTTTTTTTGAGAAAGTGATTCAGCTGAGCATTTCTGGACCCGGAAATGGCTCAGCACCAGAATCAAATTCATAAGAAAGCTGAATCAGGAGCATTTGTCTTGTTAACAGAGAGCACAGTCACAGGACCCAAAGGGCTTCCAGCTGCTAATTTCAGGATAATTGGCTGCTTCCAGAATTTTAGAGTATTGATAAAGGTGGGTCTGGGGTACAAACTTATTTTTCATTCTAGGAGCTACAAAAACGTGCTTTACAGTGGATAGTAAGTGATTAGAGCAAGACAGAAGAATTTAATTACAAATTTCTTAAGCTTCACCAGGGAACCCACTAGAAATAGCAGACAGACAGAGCCAATAAAGCCAGGGCCTCCTGGGGCAAACTGAATGTGTGCTGTCTCCTCCCAGAACCTGCAGTAAGTGTGTGCAGTCCTCTCATCTGGGGGTTGCATTCCTGGGGTGACAGCCTGGCTGAGGCCACCCAAAGTCCGCAGTCACAGGAGCTACTCTTTCTTTTCCCACAGAACGAGGTGATCAGCCAGCAGCTGTGCGTCATCTTTACCCACTGCTATGGGCCCTACCCCATCCCCAAGCTCACGGAGATCAAACGGAAGCAGACCTCACGCTTGGGTGAGTGGTTCCCCAGGCCCGTGTGGGCTGTCGCTCTGTGATTTAAGGATGGGAGCAAGCAAACATTATAAAATGGGGGTGGGGGGCTTTAAAGACACACAAGAGATAGAGGCAGGAGTCAGGCCGAAGGAGGTCAGAATGTCTCCTTTTATTATGTGGTAAAACTGTTTGGAGAATATACCTTGGAATGTGGACAAGGAGACTTGCCAGTTAGGCAGATTTTCTCCCATAGTCCCAGACAGTGGGGATTGCCTAAGGCCTCCTGATCCTGGCTGTGCACATGCCACGCACAGGTAGATCCTGAAAGAAGACCACACTGCATGTGGCAGCTCTTTTCCCCAAACTCTCCCCTCTTAGAAGTCCCTCTTCCTCCCTGAGGAGTGAGCAAGGGACAGTGACAGGCCAGCACTGTTCCTCTAGTGGAAGTCCTTCTACAGGGAACCAGGAGAACAGGGGAACCAAGCCCCCCCCCCCCAAACACACCTGTAAAAACACAAGGGGGACATACCTGAGCTGGGGAGGCTGGATGCTCTGAAATCCCAGGAGAGTGATGACAATCACTTCTTATTCTTGGAGGCCTGCACTGAGCAGGCTCCAGCCACACACTTGACCTGCCCTATCTTAAGTGATCTTCAAGCCACCCCAGGTGGCAGGCACCACGACTCATCCCATCTTATGGCTGTGTTATCAGTGCAGGGTGGAGCTGGAACTTGAGCCCAGGTCTGCCCAAAGCTGTAACTCCATCATTCTGCGGTTCCAGCTTCTGATATTTTCCAGGAGAAACCTTTCCATCATCCACCAAGTTCTTTCAGAGGATCCCAGGGCTGCGGCAGCCTGGTGGATCAACCTAGAACAAAGGCAAAGAAATACCAGGCTGCTCTGAAACCTGAAACATGAGCCTTCTGTTGCAAGGGCCTATCTCCTTGCTGCCTGGGGAGCTATAAAATATTAAAGATAAAGGATTAGGGACAGAGGCTGGGGAACTTTCCTACTTCCTATTTCCTTTTCCTAAGAAGATTGGGGGACATCTGAGAAATAGAAGTCTAAGAATTCTGCCCGTTAGCCAAATTTGAAAGGGGTGAGCCAGTTTAAATTAATTAAAAGGCTGAACTCACAGAAGTGTTTTAAAGTATTTTTGTTCCTGTTCATCAATAACTTGTTAATTTAAATGAGACACAACTTTTTGCTGAAATGGAAAATTTTAGCAGCTGAGTCTAAAGCTGTCTGTTTATGTCCATGCATGTGGGAAAACTGGGACGTGCCAGAGTCACAAGAACATCTACCTTGTGGAAAACAGATGCTAATTAAAATATTATCAGGGCAACACATTACAAAGACTGATCAAGTTAACAGATGTTAGAGATCAAGGGTTACATTCCCAGGACATAGCAACAATCTCTGATGCCGAAGTGCCTCCTAAGACACCCTCCTTAGAGCAAACAGTTGCAAAGGCTGTTTCAATGGGACAGCATAAAATCTGCTTTCCTGTAGCTACAGGAGAGGAGGGAACATTTTCTCCTTCTGGATTTGCCGAGATTTCTTTCACCAGCAGTTGGAAGCACAGGCCAAGCATTAGAATTCCAAGGGTTAGTGTCAAGAGAGGGAAAAAAAGGCAGGCCTGGGAGGCTCCAAGCTCACGGTATGACAGAAAGAGGGCACCTTATAATTATTAACAAACGGAATATGGAGCAGGTACGTTTTGCATCTCCAATACAGCATTTCAAGCTGGGATAAGTTTTAGGGGATTTTTAATTAAAAATGTTAAAGAGAATGTGATTATAGGTGATTTTGACTTCTTTATGCTTTTTTGATATTTTTCAAATACAAGCCTTTTTTTTTTTCTTTTTGAGACAGGGTCTCGCTCTGTCACGAGTGATGTGGAGTGATCATAGCTCACCGCACCCTCAAACTCTTGGGCTCAAGGGATCCTCTTGTCTCAGCCTGCTGAGTAGCTGAGACCGCAGGTGCATGTCACCATGGCTAATTTTTTCTTTTTTTTTAAGAGATGGGGTCTCCCTGTCTTGCCCAGGCTGGTCTCCAACTCTTGGCCTCAAGTGTTCCTCCCACCTCGGCCTCCCAGAGTGCTGGGATTACAGGCATGAGCCACCACACCCAGCCAGAAGCCTATTTTTAAATGGGAAGGGGTTAGCTATGTACTAACAGAGTAAAATGAGTGGAAGACCACCAGGACCACCAGTCTGGGGCAGCACAGGGCCGGAGGGGGCCACCCGACCTTCGAGGGCTGGGTGAAGAGAGTCAGCCAGGAAGGTGAATTCCAAGTCCAGGTTACAGCAGTTTGGAAACATGGGGCCAGGGTGGGGACCCAAGGTGTAGTCAGCCAGGGTGGGCCCAACAGCTGAGGGGCCACAGCGCCCAGGAACGCAGGGGGTTGGTTCCCGCCCTCAACAGTTTGGGACTCCTAAACCCAGCCATAGGAAGCAGCTGGGTTTCATTTCAGGATGGGCCCATCAACCGCAAACAGGCCTCTGGGCTAAGAAGGGGCCCGACGTCCTTAGCAGGCTCCTAGAACAAGATTCCGAAGCAGGAGTCAAGGCATTCTCGCATTCAGTCAAAAAATGTTATACACAACTATTATGTACCCGTAATAACTAAAAATAAAAAATTATTTTTAAAATGTTAATTGAGCATCTACTATAATGATCATGTTTATTGAGGGAGACTCGTGTGTCAGCCATTTTGCTAAGTGCTTTACATACATGAATTCATTTAATCCTCACTACTACTCTATGATGTAGGAGTATAATAGGTGTCAACATTCCCGTTTTACAGAAGGAGAAACTGAGGCACAGAGAGGCTAAATAACTTGCCCAAGATCACACAGCTGAGATTTCTGGCTTCAGAGCCCACACTCCTGCTATACTCCACCGCCTTTCTGTGCTAGACACAGGTGAAAGGGTGTGAAAGGCACAGACTGACACTGGGAAGTCTGGAGGGCCGGGGGCTCAGGCAAGGCTTACTGATGGAGGCTTTCTGTGCTGAAACTTGAAGACCACGTAGGGATAAGCCAGGTTTGGAAGGGGCTGGAAGAGTGTTTTAGGTAGAAGGAACAGCACATGCAGAGGCTCAGAGGTAAGAAAGCACGTGGCACCTGTGGGGAGCTGAGAACAGTCACGTGTGGCTCAAGCACACACACAGTTTGACAGGGGGATGTCACTAGGGAGGGGCTGGAGAAGCCTGTGCAGCCCAATCACAGTGGCCTTGTTAAGACATTTGGACTCTATCCTGGGAGCACTGGGGAGCTATTGAGAGGTTTATAGCAGAGGATGGGAGGGCATGATCAGCTCTGGCTTTTGGAAGGATAACTCCTGCAGTGAGGTGGGATATCGGATTGAGGGGGCCAAAAGTGGAAGCAGAGAGACCAGTGGAAGCTCCTACATGTTCCCAGGAAGGAATGATGTGGCCTAAACTAGGGTAGTGTCAGAGGGGATGGAGAATTGGAGAAATACTGAGCAGGGGAGGGGGTGTTGGTGGATATTCCCAACAAGACAGAAGCGCTGAGCTGAGGACAGACTGGCACCTTCTGGAGCCTTGTGTCTAAATGGCTGAAACGACAGGCAAATTGAAAGACCCTAGTGTTTAACAAAGCAGGTTGTCCAATCAGAATGTCCAAGTTCAAATCCTGGCTTCTCCACCTGTCACTAGCTTGAACAAGTCACTCTAACTTCTGTGTGCCTCCGTTTCGTCATCTGTGCAGTGGGGATAATGTCTCTGCCAGCTTGCACAGTGCCTGGCACATCGTAAGTGCTCAGTATTAGTTAAATCTTCTTTGTTATTGTAGGAGATGAGGACAGGGGACTGGCTCATTTGCCACTGACCCTAGAAGAGAAGGGCTTAGATTCAAATCACCTGGAACACAGTTCTAAACCACTTCCGTCGGGTAGGGAGGGCATTGGGCCTCGGGAGAGAGGAGCAGAGGTGGGGGTGACTGTTGTTCTTAGAGACCAGGTGGCAGGTGTTCACTTTTCACATCTGAAAGTCATCTGAACTCTGGCTATGGGTGAGTCTTAATGCAGCTACTTTTAATCACAAATAGGCTATAAAGATTTTAGTGACTTGAGTGTTCCTCTGATGGGTCCTGTCTCCTGTTTGGTTGCTGTCTCGCCAATGAGTGTCTTATGGCTATGGTTTCCCTGTCTGCTCTTATTTGCGCTTTCTACAGGAGAAATCTAAACTTCACCCTTTTTTCCACTAAAGCTGCCCTTTTTCCCATTCCTATTTTAGATCCTCATTTTCTTAATAATAAAGAAATGTCTGATGTTACCTTTCTGGTAGAAGGAAGACCATTTTATGCTCACAAAGTGCTGTTATTTACAGCTTCTCCAAGGTATGTATCATCAGTTTTGAAAGCAGCTCAAGTATGACTATGGCTGTTGCTATTACTATTTTTGAAAGTTCAATTTTGATAGTATCTTCACTGGACTGGCAGATGATCTTCATAAAATCAAGGATTCAAGGGTATAGGGTGGCCACTGGTGTAAACAACCTAGAACAAGGCATCCCTTCCTCTGGGTAGATAAAGCCCTGTACCAAGGGCAGATCTTTGGGAGCAGAGCATGAATTGAATTTTGGCTCCCTCAGCCAGATACCCTTGTGCAGTGAACAACCTGAGATGCCATACACAGCAGCCTTGAAAAGCCCACTCTCCAAATGTCAGGGAACAGACTTAGGCATAAACCACTGAAGTACACAGATTCTGAGCTTACTTTTCCCTGCCTGTGGAGTTAACAGACATGTAGCAATAGGAATAAGAAATTTCTCACCCTCCCTGCCAGCTCTGTGACTGCCCTTTCTCCTTTCAATTTGAGCTGAGATTGGGTTGACAATTTAGAACCACATTATCTGAGGACCTGAACAGGCGACCAGCAAGGCTGGGCAGGGGAGAGAATGATGCTGGAATGAGGAGGGGGCAGTCTGCTGGGTGGTAAGCAGGAGGTGCCTGCGTTGGGTAAGGACGCTGGAAACCCAGGAATGGAACCCCCTTCCAGGAAATTTGCTAAGGGAATGTGTCTGACCAGCACTCCTTGGGTTCCTAAAAGCATCCTATCATCTCCAGTGCCCCCCTTCCAAAACCAAATACAAACCTCACATGTCTGCTTTGCCACCACAAGAAAAATATGCTCTCCCTTGCATAGTTCCTGGTTTGTGACACCATAGCATAGACAAACCAGATCGATACTGTACCAGTGTTAATTTCTTAGTTTTGACAAAAGTTCCGTGGCTGTGTAAGGTTAGGGGAAGCTGGGTGAAGGGTACACAGGAACTCTCTGTACTATCTTTGCAACTCTTCTGTAAATCTATAATTGCAAAATTAGGAGTTAAAAAAAACCCAGAGACACATCTTAGCTTATTCTTAAATGTATTGAGTATCAATGTGTTCCATTTACAGGATCTCTACCCACGAGGAGCTCTTAGTTTATTTCATGGGCAGGAAAGTGCATCTAAAACCCAAGACAGAAGGTCACCCATAAGGGAGATCATTAGGTAGTCAATAAACATTGATTAAATACCTATGAGGTATCAGGTCCCTACTGGGACAGGCTCTGGGGTTGCCGCAGGGACAGAAACTGCCAAAGTCCCTGCCCTCACGGAGCAAAGCTTTGGGTGTGAGGAGGGAGAAGGGGAGTTGGAAGCTCCGTGGGCACCAGAGGGCAGAAAAGCCATCCCGAAGCTCAGGAAAGACGCCAGGAAGGAGGCGGCCACATGACGGGCCCCGAGAGCTGGACGGCGGCGTCCTACAAGGCATTCGTTGTTTTCCAATCACCAGCTTAAGAAACATGTAATTGCCAGGAAGGAGTACTAAATTTATTCAGAAAAAACAATAATGCTTCAAAATACTGCGCTTAACTGCAGAGTTTTAATTTCAAATTATATTATGGTATAATAGGAGGGTTGAATTAAGAAATGTGTGGATATATCACTGCTGTATTTCAGAGTTGTGGGGGGATTTCCATCATCAGGAGAACTGAATTTTTTTTTGCAAGCCATGGATGTGTGTGAGTCTTTTTATCTCCCTGTCTGTGTCCTTGTTCAGGTTCAAAGCACTCCTGTCCAGCAAGCCAACAAATGATAGCACCTGCATAGAGATCGGCTACGTGAAGTACCCCATCTTTCAGGTGAGCCCCGGACTCTGTGCTGGCGGGCGCAGGGCACAGACGGTGGCCTCTGATCCGCAGCCTGTGGCTGCCCCTGGAGAAGCCCCTGCAATGTGCCATCAGCCTCCCGAACCCACGGTTCCTCCTAACACCCCACTTGGATTTCCATCCGCTCATCCCTGCGGCATTAACAGAGTGCCTGCTGTGCCTCACTCAGAGCCTAGAGGGGCTCGGAGACTAGAGGGGGTGACTCAGTAACCTGTCAATTACAATACAGTGGTTCCCCCCTTGTCCACATGGGATGTGTCCCAAGCCCCCCAGTGGATGCCTGAAACCGCAGATAGCACAGAACCCTATAGATACCATGTTTTTTCCTACACATACATACCTATGATAAAGCTTAACTTATAAATTAGGCACCGTAAGAGATTAACTGATAATAAAATAGAACAATTATAACAATATGCCAGCATCACTACTCTTGTGCTTTGGGGCTATTATGAAGTTACATAAGGGTGACTTGAACACAAGCAGTGTGACACCACCATAGTCGGTATGATAACCAAGATGGCTACTAAGTGACTCACGGTCACAGTGACTCTAGGTTGGTACCTAGAATGCCACAGTGCCAGGAAGGGTTCTTCCCCGACCATGGACCGTGGGCCCCCAGCCTGCTGTTCAGAGGGCTGCCAGGAAGGCACCACACTCTCACACTAGCCCCTAAAGCCTGTGGAGGTGCCTCAATTTCCACCATTAGAGATATATTTCTTTGCTTACAATTGAAACTTCAAAATAAGGAATCTTTCTCAAATAACCATGGACAAGAAACTGAGCATCAGTTTCCCCATTTTTAACATGTTAATCATTGTCACCTCGAAGTCTTGTGTGCTTGCAGAGACTGGAATCTCTTGCAGAAATCAAGTAGGACAATGGGAGAAAAGATTCAACTTGGCATCGTGGCAATTTTTAAGTGGGTGGTTGTTTTTCTAAGCCACCTCCCTGCCAAGCACAAGACCCTAGAGACTAGGTTACTTTGGACTAAGGGTTGGAGAAAGGATGAAAGGTTTCCAAAAACAGGGCCAGCCTGGGTGACTCCCACTGGGGTGGGAGAGGTGGGGGAGCAGCAAGGCTCAGCTCCCAAGGGGGGCCTGGGGAGTGGGCACGCCCCAGACACCCAAGCGCCTTTTCCGCCTTACCCAGCCCCTTGGCAGCATTTTCTACTGAGAGCAAAGTGGCCTCAGCCCTTTCTTAGATGGCAGCTATTGGATTTTGTCAAGGGAAAAGAAGCTGATCTCTGTAAAATAATTTAAAGAGGTATAATCTGAGCCAAATTTGAGGACCATGACCCGGAGCCACACCCAAGAAGCCTTGAGCAAGTGGACTCGCTGTGGTTGGGTTACAGTTTGGTTTTATACATTTTAGGGAGACAGGGATTACAGGTACAGTCATAAATCAGTACATGGAAGGCATACATTGGTTTGGCCCGAAAAGGCGGGCCATCTCGAAGCAGGGGTGGGGGCTTACAGGTTATAGGTGGGTTTAAAGACTCCTTGGCTTGTAATTGGTTCTGAAGGCTTGGAATGTTTTAGATAAAAGACCAGTCACCGGACATATTTGTTGTGTAAATTGGGGACCTGCAGGTTTGTCTTGCATAGCCTTAGGCCTGTTAATGAGTTACAAAGGATATCTCCAAGAAGGGAGGGGGGCATGGTGAGGCATGTCTGACCTCCTCGTGGCAGACAATTTAGTTTTAGGGTATCCCCTTGGCCAGGAGGGGGTCCATTCAGTCAGCCGGTGGGGGGGAAGGCTTTTATTTAATTTTAGTTCACAGTTTGAAAATTCCCATGAAGCTGTGGCTTTGCTTTAGGGTTAGGGATGGGGAGGGCGATGAAGAAGCGTTTATGGAGCTATGCCTGAGGCACTGACCTGTGCTCGCGAGTGATTATTATGCCCATTTTTAGAGACAAAGAAACCTAGGCCCAGGAAAAACAATGTGCCTGAAGTCTTAGAGCTATTTAGTAACAGAGCCAGGATTTGAACCCAGTCTGTCTGATAGCAAAGCCTGAGACTTTGTTCTAGAATGCCGTTTCTAAGTGGAAATAATAAGAACAGTTCCCACTTCTTGAGTATTAGCTATGACAAGGCTCGAAGGCAATGGTTCTCAACTTCAGCTGCACTTTAGAATCACCTGGAGAGCACTGAAAATTCATAACACCCAGGCCATAAATCAAACCAATTAAGTCAGAATCTAGGGGTGGGGCCCCACCAGGGGTCAACATTTTGAGGTCTCGCCCCTCTTCCCATTATCCCAATATGCAGCCAAGGTGGAGGACCTGTGCCCTAAGTTATAGCATGCCTTGCACATTAGCAGTTCTCAGAATCACCTGGAAAGGGGCGAGATGCCTGTTAACACACTGCCACAGTAGAAAAAAAATTTCTTCCTGGGGCCACGTTGTTTTATTACGAACATAGGAAAAAACCTTTGAAAACAAAACTGTCCTTTCTAATTTAATGAAAAACTTGTTATTTTTTGTTGTTTTCTGTGTGTGAGTTATATGCAACTTGAAAAAGAGTTCTCCTGGCTCCCAAGGTGAAGAGATGTGAGTTACATATACTTCACGAGGCCCTGGGCTCAAAACTAGCATGAGTGAAATACAACTCACATGGTAGTTAATGTGTTAAAACACAGAGAACTTGTTGAAATGCAAATTCCTGGGCCCCACCCCCAGAGTTTCTGTTTCTGTAGGTGAATTCACATTTTCAACAAGAACCCAGGTGCCGCTGCTGCTCTAGGAACCCCACTCTGAGAACCACTGCTGCCCACCACCTCATTTGCTCCTTCCAGCCACCCTGCAAGGCAGCCATTATCCCCACCTTAGGGACCAGGGCGCACACTCAGAGAGGGAAGTAAGTGGCTGAGGTTCACACTCAGGCCCGGTGAATCCCAGACCTGTCCTCTTAACTTCCTCCCTGCTGTGGACATTTGGGCCCTCCCTAAACTCACCCAGCCCTGAGGAAAGAATCTTCCGGCTGATTAGAGTTTGGAGCATGAGCTGGATGCTGGAAAACGCTGGCTCCCCCAGCTCTGAGTGCTCGTGAAGGGGGCACTTACACCATTAAGCCTGGCACTAATGGGGGAGGTTCCTGTAGTAAGAACTTGGCTCGTACTAGGCACTCAGTAAATGTTTGCCGAGCGGCTTCACTGAATGAGAGCCCTACGTGGGAAAGGCCGGCCTCTGATGAATCCGAAGCCTGTAATTGCTTTTTACTGGGGCAGGTTTCCTGGCCACATTAGCCTCAAGTTACTGTAATGGGAAGGGAAGATTTAACAGACCCTGGGGACTTTTCCATGTGCCTGTCCCTTCCCCATAAAAGACGAAAAGCCTCATTTGTGGCTTGAAATAGGCCAAGGAGGGCTAAGTACGACCCAGAGGAGGCTCCCAGGGGCCTGCTCACTTCACGTCCATGCTGACAGAGGAATTTTAGTAAATGAGCCTGCTTTGGGTTTCCTCCCCCAAGTTTGTTTAACGTCACACACAGGCAAGAGCCGGATGCAGCTGAGGCTGCACCTAGAAGTGGGGGCCTCCGTGAGGCTGTGGTGCCATTTGGGTCCCTGCTTCACGCACGTTGGCAGCTGCCAAGAAACACAACTCTGTGAACAGGCCTCATAGGGTTTGCTTCACTCCCTTGCAGAAGGGCTTGTGCTGGCAGAGTCTGAAGGTGGCATGGGACAGTCCAATTTAAATTCCATTAGCCCTGGGATCTCCCTCCGCTGAGGAGCAGCATTTCAAGTCAACAGCCCAACCTGGAATAAATGACATAATGTGACAGGAAGTGCTTTGTAAATGACAGGGCAGTCATTATTACGGTTCTTGTTGTTATGATTGGTTTGGCCTTTATAAATGAGAGGTGCCAGGCGAATAAATTGATTTAATAAGGACAATATCCCACCATTCGCTGACTTGGTATTTCATATGCTTATGACCCATTGGGGGAGAGAGGGGAGGGTGACCAAAGCTGTCTTATTTCACAAAGCCTCAGCCACCCCACCGCCACCCTCAGCACACCAGCATCTCTGCAAGGGCAGGTGGTCACAAAAGCCCAAAGTCAGTACATTGGAGACTCAAACGCAAAAGAGGGAGGGCAGGATCCATGCTTATGTTAAAAGTGGGCAAACTGCATGCTGTTTGCTTGCTGTGTGCTGGGCACCGTGTTAGGCACCAGGACACGGCAATGGGCAAGACCCAGTCTGTGCCCTCAAACTCTAGTGAGAATAACACTGCAGTCGTGGTGCCCCACAAGACAGGGTGGAAAGCAGCGAGGAGATCTCAGGAGACCTCCCAGTGGAGGTGACCACTGACCTAGATCCAGAGGAGGGGGACAGAGCTCAACAGAGAAGGGGAGGGCATCATAGCAGAGGGAACAGTGTGGGCAAAAGCATGGGGCCAGAAGAGAGGGTGGGAAGTTCTGATACAGGCAAGGGGTTGGGAGTGGTCACAGCATCAAAAGCAGGTAGGATCAGGTTGAGGAGGGAAGGGCAGAGGGCATATGAGATCCAAGAAAGGAAACTGATACACAAAAATCCATAGCAGCAACCTTCATAATGGTCAAAAGGTGGAAACAAGTCAAATTTCCATCCGCTGATGAATGGGCACACAAAATGTGGTGTATCTGTACAATGGGATGTTGTTCAGCTATAAAAAAGGATGAAGTATTGATGCCTGTGACAACAGGGGAAAACCTGGAAGCATCACACTGAGTCAAAGAACGGAGACACAAAAGAGCACATGTTGTATGATTGCATTTATATGAAACGTCCACAATAGGAAAACCCATGGTGGTTGTCAGGGGCAGGTGGGACGGTGGAATTGACCTCTAATGGCTACAGAGTTTCTCCTGGGGGCGGGGGGGGGGTGCTGAAAATGCTCTAAAATTAGATTGTGGTGATGGTTGCACCACGTTGTGAATGTGCTAAAAACCACTGCGCGGTACACTTTACATAGGTGCGTTTTGTGATATAAAATGTATCTCAATGAAGCTGTCAACAATATTTTTTTTTAAATAATTCAAACACACATGGAAAAAGCAAATTGAGACCAGTTGCAAAAGGTCCCAAATGGCCTGGGCAAGAAGGTGGCGGCATATAGCAGAAGCATATTGAAAAAGATTTTTCAACCTCAGAGAAAATGAAAGAGCTAACAACTTACTGAGTGCTTGCCATGTGCCAGGCCCTGCTAGGCCAAGCACATGTCACACTCATTTAATCCTCTTCATAACCCCATGAGTATTAAGCCCACTTTACGGATGATGAAACTGAGATACAGAGAGCCTAAGTTAATTCAGGTTACCCAGCTTTTAAGTGACAGAGCAAGATCAGAAAGCGAGGCAACCCAACTCCAGGGTCATTGGTCTTAGCCGCTGTCCTATATTGGTCACAGACTATCAGAACCTAAAGGAACCGTAGAGAGCAGCCCAGTCCAAGCTCGTCATTTTACAGGTACCCAAAAAGGGGATGTAACCAGTCTGCAGATTTTGCCAACGTAGCTGCCTTAGAGCCAAGGAGGCAAAGTTGGTTTGTCAGGCGTGCAGGTAGATGACAATGGGGACTGGAGGAGGCTGGGACAAACTGGAGAATGCACACACCACCTAAAAAGTTAACACTCAGTTGTCGTGGGAGGCGGTGACAGCAAATTCAGACACATCCATGGGCCTCATGTCATTCAAGGGACACCAGTTTGCAAAGCCGTGGAACTTAGCACACCATTCAGACATCGTGAGTCACATGAACAAAGAACAGCCTGGCTTGGACCATTCACGTTATTAGTGAAGCACGGAAACCCTGGACCCCTAATGGCTTCATCTTGGGTCTTGTCAAGTTGTAATAAGGAGCAGGTGATCTCATGGTATCCCAGAGTCACCCTCTGGGACTTCAGCAAGAGCCTTCAAGTCAAACCTGGGCCGTGTTCCCAGGGAATGACCTGCTGGTGCATGTTCTTTACACCATGCCACCTGTGCAGCAGTTCTGGACATTATGACCAGGCTGGGAGGTGGGAGGGAAACCCATAATCATCATCCATAGATGGGGAAAATCATCAGCAGGAACAGAGGTTAGTATTGTTTAATTTGGCCCTGGGGATGAGCATGGAACTGGAAACCACAGGAGACAAATTTCAGCGTGCTATCAGGGCAGACTATCTGACCAATAAAACTGTTCAAAATGGAACTTCTTCTCTTAAGGTAGTGAGCTCTGGGTCACTGGTGGTGGTCAGATGGACATGGGACTCCTAATGGATGTCTGGAGGTCTCAAGAACTAGCCTGATAGCTGGGCGTGGTGTTGCGCACATGTGTTGCAGCTACTCGGGAGGCTGAGGCAGGAGGATCGCCTGAGCCCAGGAGTTTGAGGCTGCAGTAAACTACGATGACGCCACTGCACTCCAGCCAGGGCAACAGAGCAGGAGACCTTATCTTAAAAACAAATAAATAAATAAAAACTAGCCTGATTTGAGACATCCACTGGTGGCTTTAAGATGACTGTGTTTGTGCCATTGACACCCTTCCCTGTGTCCTTTCTTCCAGCTGGTCATGCAGTATCTCTACTATGGTGGCCCAGAGTCACTGCTCATCAAAAACAACGAGATCATGGAGGTAAGGAATCCGTCATGCCATGGGCCTGTCATGGCTCCCCTTGGGTGAGTGGCATCTCTGTAGACAGGTCCCCAGCGTGCTTCAGCGGTGTCTGGAGGGACTTGTGCTGCGTTTTCATTTGGCTGTGGCTTTGGGGCTCTTGTTCCTTCCTGACTGCTTAGTCCTCCCACACGGGAAGGGCCCTCCTCAGAGCCCTCCCCTGGAAAAGCAGGGGTGCTAGTGCACCCACCTAAACCCTTTCCGGAGCCACTGAGGGAAACCCCCTTTTAACTGGCATTTGGGGGGCAGGGAAGGAAGGTTACTGAAACGTCTGAGGCTAGCTCTAGCTCTGGGCACCACTGGGGCTCTAATAGTGTCATCAGGAAATATCCCAGGTGATTTCTTCTCCCTTGTCATTTATAAAAGAATTATGTCCCCTAAAAACATTCCTCAGATCACAACGCTATCCATTCTTCCAAGACTCCGAAGCCTAGGGCAGATGCACCCAGCTTTCCTCAGGTTGAGTATCCCTTGGTCACGCAGCACGCCCCTGCCCACGCCTGCTCCTCCTCTCTCCCCCACGCCCTCCCTGTCCCCCTCACATAACCCAGCCAGTTCTGGCCTCCTTGTCCAGGAGCCTCGGTTTCTGCTCCCTGCTGTCCAAGGCCAAGATTTCCCCCTGCTCCTTTCCAGAGTGCAACTCTTTTCAGTTTTCCTAATCAAACCTGGGAGCTTTGAACCAGAAGCCAAAAATCACCGCAGTAATCCTCAGCAAAAGAGCTGGGATCCCGTTCAGATGTCAGAAGTCCAAGGTGCCTGGCTGACTAGACAGGTCCAACAGGTGACCCCACACGGTGGTTAAAGCATGGACTTGGGGCCAGACTGGGTTTAAATCCAGGCTCTGCCATTTCTGAGCTATGTGACCTTGGACAAGTTCTTTAACTTCTCTGAGCCTCAGTTTTCCTCACCTATAAAATGGAGATAATATTTACCTCATTGGGTTTTTGAAAGGATTTTAAAAGTTTCCATGCTTGGACTAGTACCTGGCACATAGTGAGTGCCATTAGGGCTGTGTGTCCATTGCATGGCCCACTTGTCCCATTCTCCTTACTCTGTGACACCTTCTGTGGTCACTCCCCCGCTCCCCATACACACACAGTTACTGACTTTTTAAAATTATTTTGGGCTGGTCCAAGTCCAGGGGTATTTACAACTAATTGATCACAACCAGTTACAGATTGTTCCTTCTCTACTCGCACTGCTTCTGTTGGCTAGCCTCAACAAAAATAAAAATTGAAAGAAAATTATTTTAAAATCATAATAATGGGTATATATTTAAATCACGTAAATCACACAGAAGGGCTCGTCCTACAAAGCAGCTGTCCCAGCCCCTCCCTGCCCTGGCGCCAGTCCTTCCCCAAAGGCAGAACTTTGAACCATTGCTCTCAGCTTGTTCTTCCCTCCCCAAAGCCTGTCACTGTCTCAGCGCACATCTGTCAAGGCTCTGCCACAGCAGCACTGTGCGCAGGGATGCAGCAGTGGCGGAAAGGGACGAAGATCCCTGCCCTCCTAGACTCCTGCAAGGGAGACAGACATGACGTCACGTCTGGTGTGAGGAGCGAGACAGGGGTGGGAGGGAGGCTGCAGGGCGGGGTGGTCCGGGAGGCCCCTCTGAGGAGGTGACGTCTGAGCGGAGACCAGGACAGCAGAGGAAGTGAGCCAGGTCAATATCCATCTCACTAATAACACCCTTATTTTCACCCTTATTTCTGGACATAACGATTTTGGGCATGTGGGGGTTGCCCTTCAGCTGTGATAGGTGTGAATCTGGTGCACTTGGACGCCTCCCCCGTCGCCCCCACAATGGTGTCCCATCATTGTCTCATTCCTCTAGGGTTACCTTTGTGCTTTATTTCCAGTGCCCTCACCTGTCATGCCGCTGTGGTAGAGGATTTTCTCACCCCTGTATTTGCTTGCTGTTACCCCCTTTCCGTCCACCTGCCAACCCCTAACAGACTCATTTTGCGGTTTACAGCTTCTGTCTGCCGCTAAGTTCTTCCAGCTGGAGGCTTTGCAGCGACACTGTGAGATCATCTGTGCAAAAAGCATCAATACCGACAACTGCGTGGATATTTACAACCATGCCAAGGTAATCAGGCCCGTTCTCGCCGCGCGGTGCACACACGGGAGTGCTAAAGGCGGGGTGTGTGGGTCCTCAGCAAACACGGAGTCAGGGGACAGCAGAGGCTGGGCCTGTTCACTCAGGGCTGAGCCACTGGCCTCTTCGAAAAACTGCTTCCTGCTCTGGAAAAGATGCCTTCCTTCTCCTCCCTCCTCTCCAGAATACAAGGAAAGGAGGAACCCGGAAGCTTCAAAAGCAGAGTTATTCTCAGTGCTTCTGAAACTCACACGTGCATGTGAATCTCATTGCAGGCTCTGATTCCGCAGGCCTGGCCTGGGCCCTGGGTTCTGCTTTTCTAACAAGCTCCTGGGTGATGCCTCTGCTGCTGGTCTAAGTGACACCTTCTAAGGCTCTAAAACACTGTTCTCCAATCCAGCAGCATCAGCATCATTGGGGAACTTGTTAGAAATGTAAATTTTCCAGCCCTACCCCAAACCTGCTGAATCAGAAACTCTGGGGGCTCAGCCATCTGTGGCTCCCCATGCCCTCCAGCTGATTGCAATGCTGCTCAAGGGTGAGAACCACTATTCTAGAATTTTTCTCCCTGCTAGCTGCACCTTAGAATCACCTGGGCACTCACTCAAAATCCCCACGCCTGGGACCTATCGCGGACCCATGAAATCAACCTCTGGGAAAGGAGCTGGGAAAGGTAATTTCCAAAGCTTCCCAGGATGCTCAGATGTGGCCAGGCTGTCAGCACTGGAGGAGTCCTTGGAGTCCACTTCGGTGGACCCAGCACCTGTCTACTAATCAGAATCACCTGGGGAGCTTCCAAAATACCCGTGCAGTCCCCACACCCCCAACGACCACAGCAGTACCCCTGGGGGGAGCCCTAAGATCTGTATTTATAACAAGCTCGCAGAGTGACATGAGCCCCAAGGCCAAGACCAGTTTTTGGGAAGCAAAGATTTCATCCAATTTCACAAGTTGGAGACTGGGCCCAAGAGAACTAAAATAATTTGTCCAGTTTCCACTTCACTTTGTTTCATGTGTGAGCACAGGGGGATTGACAACTCCAGGAAGAAACGATGAAACCAGTTAAGATGAGGAGGAAGTTTAGAACAAAATTTCCTTCCTTTGTATAACTGGTGCTCAGTACCCATGTCCTCAGCTCTGTAGAGTGACAAGATCCTCATTGCTCTTTGTGAAAAATCAGACAGCGTGTGAAATGTTTGTTTGTCTTACACCAGCATTCAATGAGCCCTTTTAATGTACAGGCACCTGTGCTAAGAGCCTTGCTGAATCTTTTTAATCCTCACCACAATCCTTTTAGGGAAATGCTATCATTAGTCCCATGTCATAATAAGGAAACTGAGGCACAGAGAAGCAAAGTAACCTGCTTAAGGTTACACAGGTAGTAAAGAGATTTTTTCCTATTACGGTAAAATATACATAGCATAGAATTTACCACTTTAACCATTTCTTAGTATACAGCTCAGTGGCATTAAATACATTCACATCATTGTGCAACCATCACTTCCATCCATCTCCAGAATTTGTTCATCTTCCCAAACTGAAACTCTGTACCCTTTAAACACTAACTCACCATCCTCCCCCCACCCTTCAGACCCTGGTAACCACCGTTCTACTTCCTGTCTCTATGAATTTGACTACCCTAGGGACCTAATGTAAGTGGAATCATACAATACTTGTCCTTTTGTGACTGGCTTATTTCACTCAGCATAATGTCTTCAAGGTTCATCCATGTTGTAGCATGTGTCAGAATTTCCTTCCTTTTAAAAACCAAATAATATTCCATTGTATGGATATGCCATATTTTGTATATCCATTCATCTATCAATGGACACTTGAGTACACCATTTGTACACACATGGGAGTAAAAATATCTGTTCAAGTCCCAGCTTTCAGTTCTTTTGGATTTATTCCCAGGAGTATAGTACTGAGCTCTGAACCCAGATTTGTCTCACTCCCAAGCACAGGTTCATAACCCTGTTTACTGTCTGGCCTAATAAGTGTTTGAAATATTTTCAATGATCCTTGATACTCACAAAAGATTTTCTGACTAGGCATCAGTAAATCAAAAAGTACATTCTACTTCGTACACACACACACACAGGGTGTTGTGGTTAAGTGAGGATTATGCCAAAATCTGTTTTATTAGGACACAAGCAACTTTTTTTTATCTTAAACTGGTTACTTTACAGAGAGTATCCGGAGAAACTCTCTCTATAACAGGAAGAGAGCCTGATTGGCCTCAAGGTCCTCCGCCGTCCTTCCTGGCCATGGTCACTCAAATTGCCCCATGAACCCGACATCCACAAGTTGCTTTTCCATGACCTATCACCTCGGCAACAAGGCTTGTGTTCCACAATCCCATTTTAATCTCTTCAAGGTCCTTGGCAGGCAGCTTCTGTGGCTCATCTCATTATTTAATATTGCAGCCAGATGCAACGTGAGCCCCACTGGAAATACAGGCTTAGAACACCTATGGCAGAGAAACTGTCTCTTACATTTACATACTGTCGCAGCCAGGGCTTTGGCTTTTACAGACACCAGCCTCTGCCTTGGCCTTCCAGGCCACATCCTGGATTGTTTCCAACAGAAATATCTGCCCTCCGTGATATCTGCATGGAGGGAAGGGCACTGCTTCCCCTTGCCATGGGCACCGCAGCCCCGCCTGTGACCACATGCCATGTGGATTCTATTACTGGCAGATTGTGCTGCAAATGGAGGCTAGTTTAGTAAAAGAGCAGAAAAGAAAGAAACCAATACTTGGTTTGGAACCTCAGAAAATACAGGCGTTTAGATGCTAACAGCCATGTTCCAGATGTTAGCAAGGACCTGGGCAACATTACCTCTGTACTACATCTAACCATTTGAGACAGCTGTGGAATTTTACACAGATGAGAAATCCATCTCCTAAATGCACAGCTTAGCCATCTCTTTTTCCTAGTTAAAGCTGTCCCAAACTAGTCAGTCATGAAAAGAGGCCCTGGAGCTTCTGATGGCCCTTTCAGGGTGTCTCTCAATTTGAGAAAAAAGGAACAAGCTGGTTCATCAAATTGAATCTCAGCTGATGCAGTGAGCTCAACAGTGCACTGTGATGGAAAGAACACAGGTTTGGAGTCCAGGGGATTCATTCACTAGTGTTTATTGAGCGCCCATTTTTTACTAGGAGCTGTATTCATCAGAATATAATAAGAAACTATTAATAGTAAGACATGGTCTCTGGCAGGGGCAGGGCACCTGCAGCCTTCTGATTTCAAGATTGTCCTTTTTTAAGCACCAGAGGAGGCAAGAAAAGGTTCATTTTTCTCTGCTGCACCACTTTTAATAAAAGGATTTGTTTTATAAAATTTGGATTCAGTCAAAAGGCTGCACTTAAGGACCTAGAAGGCCACAGGTTCCCCACCCCTGGAAGGCAAGGGTCTGCAGACATATTCCGTGAAGGGCCAGATAAATATTTTCAACTTTGCAGACTATATGGTCACTTTGGTACCTACTCAACTTTGCAAAAAGTAGTCATAGATGATACGTAAATGAACGGTGTGACTGTGTTCCAATAAAACTTTATTTGCAAAAACAGGTGGTGGGCCTATTTGGCCCACAGTCCTATAGTTTGCCAACTGCTGGTCTAGGAGATGCGAGCTCCAGTCCCAGCTCTGTCAGTAGTCACGGTGGTGATATGCAAGTGGCTGGTATATTCAATAAATATTTAGCAAATATTATAAATGTAAGTATTTATTATGCTTATTATTCTCCAGTCATACTAACTTGTGCTGAGTGACACTCATCTACCAAAAAAGTGCCAGGTGTGGTGGGGAGATGCTCACTGTGGCCACAGAATCAGAGATAGGCAACTCTGAGTCCCAGTTTCCCCACCTGTGCAAGGAAGCCTTGTGCTGTGTGACTCCAAGAGCAAGGTTCACATTGAAAGAATGAAAGCATTCCTGAGAGCCCTTCCCGCTCCCAGTTCTGTTCATCTGTGTGAACACTTGTGGGATAACAAGTCTTCTCACTGATAAACTTCATCAAGCTTCATAAGCCTCTTGGAGACCACAGAATTACCTCCTGTGTCCCTGTCCTAAATGGCACAGCAGAGCATGGCACCCCTCTAATCCACCCTTTTCATTTTGTAACTTGGGAAAGGGAAGCTCAGAGAAGTGTGAGTTGCACAAGGCCACGGAGTGGAGGAATGCACTGCAGCCCTTTGATGGGATGAGCTGCAAAGTCACACCCCAAGGGTGTGATACAGCAAAGGGTGGACAATCAGGGTCCATTCTGCAGTCAGTCTACCTTAGTTGGTGTTCGCCATCGTTGCCTCTGAAGGCGTAATCTGAGAGGTGCATTCCAGAAGCTTAACCATCTCCTGCTTCCTCTCCACTCTCCACAGTTTCTTGGAGTCACAGAGCTGTCAGCATATTGTGAAGGCTACTTTCTCAAAAACATGATGGTCCTCATCGAAAACGAAGCATTCAAGCAGCTCCTATATGACAAAAACGGTGAAGGGACGGGCCAGGATGTGCTCCAGGATTTACAGAGGACGTTGGCCATCAGGATTCAGTCCATCCACTTGTCGTCTTCCAAAGGTTCTGTTGTATGAAACATCCAGTGCGGCGAATGCTTCCCAGGAACTTCCCAGTTCTCCTGCCACATTGGCTTTACACAAACACGTACAAATTCCACCTGGCGTCTGTTTTCTTCTGGGCCAAGGAGCTGCCTCTACTGCCTCAGCTTCTCTTGAATAAGCAAGTTCAGCTCCCATGTGTTCCTGTTGAAGAACAAAGGACACTCCACTGGCCTGCAGATCCGATCAGCTGGGTCCAGAGCTTGAAGGGCAACATGGGGCAGCCAAGCTAACCCCTGCTGAAGGCTCCCTGGGGCTGCTGAACACCCACTGCCGGGGACCACTCTTGAGTGCATGGATGGAGGCCTAAAGGTCACTCCAATTCCACGTTGACAGTCAGAGAACTTCACTGTCCCGACCCCAAAGAGCATTGTATTACACACTAAAGACCCTGGTAGCTGCAGTTCAGCAAGCGTCAACCATGGTTCCAAATTGGTGAGGCTATTACCCATAATGAGGAAATAATTTGGCAAATTTTTAGGGGTGGGAACTTTTTAAAATGTTCATAAAAAAACAAAAAACAGGGCAGTCTTGTAGTTTAAAATATATTTCTAAAAGCTTAACAGTTCATTTTCAACTAAATTGTGTTTAGGGAATCTGTGTTTTGCAGGTTTTTTCTTTCTTTTTTTTTTTTTTACACAGTAAGTCGCAGGTCCACACTGTGTAAACGTGCATCTACAAGATACTGCTTATATTCTATACAAGGGGAAATAATCTTGCCTTAGTGATCATGGTTACACAGAAGAGGTGCACTGCCAATAAGTATCTCTAATTCAATAGTTGAAAACAACCTGCATGCCAATCGTGGTTTCGGGGTGAAATAAAACACCCCCACATAACAAAACATGCCTTTGCATGGGCCCGAACCTGTGAAATGTTACATTTGTGCTTCATTTCTGCCAAGGTAAAAATGTTCCATTACTTCTTGCTAAAAGTCCATTTGGTGAAACTAACATATCCATTTCTTCTCCTAACTACGGATGGTTCTGGGATGCTTTTGCAGAAATGTGTTCATAGATGATGCTGAAGGGTGGGTGGGGGGAGCACGTCAGAGAATTTACTATTAATCCCAGAGTTTTCTCTGTATTCTCAGAAGATGTTAATAGTTTGTTACTAGCCAGAGAGTATGACTATGTTAGATTATTTTTAAAAAATGAAACATGTATGATAGGATGGGTTCTTTCTGTATTCTGAGAGTGTACAGTATAGGGTTATTATAACGAAAGTTTACATCAACAGGGTTCCGTTGGCTCTGCCATATATTATTAGCGAAAGAGATTGGTGCCACAATATTCCAAATAATTTTTCAGCTGCAGCCTTTTTTCTCATCCTTTAATTTGAAACCTAGACACGTGCAGTAACAACTAGGAGAATGACTTTTACCCTTGGGGATGGCAAAGTTTTGTTGATAAACCTATTTCCTAGCATGCCTTCAGGAAGTTGTGCCAGACCCTAGGTTCTAAAGGAGCTGCTTTTCTTCTGTCATACTTGCTCCCTGAGCTGTTGTTCAGAGGACTGTTGTCACGTAGTTTTATGGGTGTGGCCCGTGGAGCACCCGGGCCACGTCTGTCTACAGTATTGGCTCTTCTGCAATGCTGATACCCAAGGCCTCTCTTCCACATGGTCATTTGCAAACCTCCCCCAGCCCCTACCATTGAATGAGGAAGGAAAAATAAAACTGCCAGCAGAGGAGTCCAAGTTACAGACACACAGCGCGTGCGTCCTGGCTGTCGTCTGCCTCCTCCCTCCTCCGGATGCTCAGAGATGCTGCGTGGATGTTTCCTTAACCTCACCTGACTCCCTGTGAATGTCTAATGCTAGTTCAGGACCTCCAGGCATTGATTTGTACAGTGGCAACTCCCAACAGGGCTTCTATTATAGTTTGGTGTGCTTTCTCTGTCATTAAAAGAAATGATTTTCCCAAGCTGCGCATTGTTTGTATGGTATGAGTGAGTTCTTTACCCAACAGTTCAAGCCTGAGAACTTCACTCATTTAAGAGATTGGAAAATGTGGCCCCGCAGAAAAAGTCGAGGGAAGTGAAGACACTAGATTTAAAAAAAATAGGTGTTCCTGTTGTTGGCCATGTGGCAGAGGGCTGACCAAGCTCTGGTCCCCAGGACTGCACACCGTTCTGGGCAGTGCCCTCAGATCCCCTTCCCATCAGGCAGAGGAACTACAGGTGCCATCACCTGAGCCCCTGCCTTAGTACCTGTTGCCTGCTGCAGCCAATTCTCCTGCACAGGATACAGTTCTAGCTGTGCCTTGATGACACTTTTTGAGGGTAGGCGGATGAGAAAGATGAGTTATCCCCACATGGTGTGTCCCCATCAAGGGCCAGCACGAGCTGGCCAGAACTCAGCGTTCTGGGACAGGGGTTGGGGTCAGGGAGGAACAAGCAGCTCTCTTCTTGGTGTCATCATCACTGAGGTCAAACAAAGTCCCCAGCTGGTCTGCTCCAACCCAATCTGCCTCCAGCCCAGGCCTGTGTGGAGATGAATGCTCCTGGCTAATCCACAGAGGCCTCCAGGAAGCTGCGGGCAGAGGCTCACATCACCCCACCTCCCGAGAATGGCTGCTCACCACTGTTCAGCAATCTGGGCTGTTTCTTCTCTAAGAAGCAACCAAGTGCCAGGGGCCAGAACTCTGAGTCAGGCCAGAACAGAAGGTCTGTTTATTTTTGACTGTGTATCACCCTCTGTGTAGCCTCAGGGTGAGTAGGCATTTGATTTATTCCTTTTAGAAAGATAAAGCCTATGCTACCGCATTTGCCTTTTACCTGCCTGGCAGGCAGCTTTGTCATTCAGGACTCAGCAAAGCCTGTACAAGGGCCCCTTAGCATCTGGGGAGGAGGGAGCCGGCCTGCCTGCCACAAGGTCCCCTCCACCCCTTCCATTTGCCATGGGACACTGGAAGGAGTGTGTACATGCTGCTGCCCCGGCAAACACAAAGGCCCCAACTTAGCTTCCATGCCCACCCCGTGTCATTGGTCTTACATATACCATACCTGAAAGTCACTCATTCTCCTCAAAACAAGAATCCTCTACCCAAAATGGAGATGAGGGAAGTAAGCTCTCAGCCAGAGGGGCCCAAACAGAAAACCAAAGACGGTACAGTCAGACATCAGGGAAGGGTTGGGTGAGGACCTCCGGGGTCTTTCCCACCCTGATATTCTGCAATTCCGTTTTTCTTCAGTGTCTGTGGTTCTGCTTTTGGATTTCACATCGCTTCTTCCTGTAAAGCCCCAGGCAAAAGAGCTACTCTACCTGGTGTTGTCATATCGGGCCTCTTTCATCACACGGTGTTTTGCCAACATCAGGCTGCGTGGATAAATTGTTCTTTGAGAAAATCTCCTGTTTCACCAGTGCTGGGTTCTCTGGCTTCAGAATTCAGTGCTCACCTCCCTCCACCCCCACCTTGCACCTGCCACCCTGGGTCACAGAGGAATGAATGGTCGCAGAAGCATTCACATCCTACCACTTCTAACTCCCTTTCTGACTGGCCTCTGCACAGACAGCCTCCAAGACTCGCAGTCATTTCCTGGGCTTCTGCACTTGTGGGTTCCATTCGGGGAGATGCTCACTGAGGACCTTCTGCCCACTGATCACTGAACTTCGGATTCTAATGCAGACCTGAAAACCCCGTTCCAACCAGATTGAGCCCCAGAGTGGCTTTGAGACATGGGACAAGTTACCCACTCTATCTAGTTGTCATTTGCCCCTTTTGAAAAATTGGGTTTAACTATAACTAGTTAATAGGACTGTTGGGAGGATTAAAGGAGATATTTTATACGGGTCCCACAATATTAGTAGCAGAGAAAAGGCATTTCTAAACTTTTAGGACTGAACAAAGAGGAGAAATTGACAACTCATACAAGGAAAGGAAGGGTAATGATTTTGTCCTTCATTTTTAAAACGTTCTACCGCAGCAATTCCCACGGTTCTATGTGATTCTCTAGGGTTTTGCTACTTATTCCAAGGGGTATGGGGAAATTCCCCCAAAACTGAGCTGTTTTGCAATTCTAATTCCTAGTACAGTGCCTCACACAAATTCAATAATCAAGAAATACTTAGCTCTTGCCTATAACCGTAGCACTTTGGGAGGTTGAGGCAGGAGGATCGCTTGAGGACAGGAGTTCGAGACCAGCCTGAGCAACATGGTGAGACCCTGTCTCTACAAAAAATATTTAAAAAGCCAGGTGAGGTGGCTTGTACCTATAGTCCCAGCTACTCAGGAGGCTGAGGCGGGAGGCTGGCTTGAGCCCAAGAGTTTGAGGCTGCAGGGAGCTATGATGACGCCACTGCACTCTAGCCCAGGTGACAGAGGGAGACCCTGTCTCAAAAAAAAAAAAAGAAAAAAAATGTTTACATCAATGGAAGCCAAATTCGCCTAGATTTCCTTTCATATAAATATGATCTTTCCTAAATATTAGAATTACAGGGATTAGCTCTTCCACATTCCTTGTCTACTCGGGAATGTGAGACTCACATTTGTGACTTGTATAACATGAGACACACATGTCCAAGGTCCAAGGCGCCATAAATGACCAAGCAGGGTCCGGAGCCACCTGTCAGTCCAGGGCTTGAGGACCATGGCTGTGTGGAGAGGGTGAGAGGGTAGTCACAAACCCCCACATGAAGCAAACTGCTAGATGTCAATCCCAGAAAAATCTGGGATCGCTGTCCTCCTCAAGTGAGCGGTGAAGCCGTATGTCCTTTGCTGCCACTTGAGTGTGTGAACACTCATCCCCCTGCCTTCACCCAGAAATCTCCCGGGCAGAACTTCACGTGACCTCCATCCCTCCCAGCCTGGCCAATGCCTCGAATAAAGCGGCACGTGCCTTTGGACAGGGCTATTGCGGAAGCTGGTATGATGCCTATTTTTTTACCCTCTTTAAAAATAACTCGGCAAATTTTGAACTTCCTGCTTGGTGGAAAAAAAAAATAGAACTGATGCTCAGCAATCACATTGCACTTTAGTTCCCATTACTGATGAGGCAGTCAGATAATGCCCTGGGAAAGGACACATCTCCAAGTTTAGCCCTGAGTATGAAAAGATAATCTGTCTGCGTGAATAGGCAATTAAAAGAGATGCCCTGATGTCATTGACATGTTCTTGGGATGTTGCTTTTCAGAGTTAACCTTAGGATGAGTTCTGAATTTTAATGCCATGTCAAACCTCTGGAATGAAGAGCCACAAAGAGAGGAGAGGCTGGTTTGTATAACAGAGGGGCTCTGTGCTGGGCACCACATCTCACCTCAGTCCTGCTTCTGCCTTCTGCTCCCTGGATGACCCTGGCCAGGCCTCTTCTCCATATGGGCTTGTTCCTTCAACTCTAAAATGAGAGTCCTTCTGAGCTGATGTTCTGTGGGCCTAGACTGGGACATACCATGCTCTTCTTACTATAGTCAGATATTAGAATCTTGTGGTAACACCAATTAATGTGATAGAACATTCTGGACTGCATCCAGGAGGACTTAGAAAAAGGGACCTCAGTGTACAATGAGGCCTTTGTAAAATGGGCTCCCAGCAGGAAACCAAATAAAAGCCTTAGAACAAGGCTCCAAGGCTGTTTTATCATGAAGATCGCCTCTCACTAGATCACAGCCACACTCCTTTTGGTTTTTTGCTTTTACAGTAAGTGGCCTTTGGAGATTGGCTCTTTTTCACTCAGGATCATGCCCTTGAGATCCATCCAGGGATGGTGAAAGTATCGAGTGTTTGTTCCTTTTTATTACTGAGTAGTATTCCCTGCCATCCCTTCTCCTTCTAACCAAATACATGAGCATGTCAGGAAGTATGGCAGTAAGACAGGTTGGCTCTGGCTGTCTGGCAATCACTGTTAGAAAACAGTTATGTCTCCTGAGAGCTGGGCAGGAGTTCCTCATCCTGTAGCACGTGTCAAAAGGAACTTCCTGCAGCACTGAGGTAAGACTGTTCCATGATGTTAGTCCAACAATTCTGTGTTGATGATGGACCCTGAAGTCCACACTGCCATCTGGGCTAGATGGTGTTTCAGCTCTGCAATAGGTCATTCAATAATTAACTGACTTCCACACATCCCACTGATGGCCTAGGGCAGTGCTTCTATATACACTCCCTCTGTACACCAATCACCGAGGATCTTGTTAAAATGATTCAGCAGGGCTGGGACTGGGCTTGAGATTCAGCATTTCTAACAAGCGTCCAGGTGATGCTGATGCTGCTGGTCCAGGGACCACACTTTGAGTAGCAAAAGTGTAGAGTCTGGAGGTCAGAGGCCCATCTCAAACCCTTTCTGCTGCCAGACCCACAGTGGCTTCTGGCCTTTCTGGACTCTCGACCTTGAGGGTTATTATGAACCTCTCTGACCCAGACAGTGAAGAACATTTTAGCAATACATCTGAGAAAATCATTTGAAATTATATTTTCTAATGAGCCAGGTGTGGTGGCACGTGCCTGTAGTGCCAGCTACTTGGGAGGCTGAGGCAGGAGGATCGCTTGAGCCCAGGAGTGGGAGGTTGCCGTGAGCTATGATGACGCCACTGCACTCTGACCGGGATGATGGAGCGAGACTTGGTCTCAAAAAATAAAAGTAAAAAATTATATTTTCCTAGGTGGAGGGTTCAAACAGTCTGAATTAAGCCTCAGGAATTACACATAACCTCATTCAACCTTCACTTGTCCCTGGTCTGTTGTTGGTCTAGATCTGATTTATTTACTTCACAGGTATTTACGGATGCTGTAAAAAGCACACATAAGGGACCGCCTCTCTGCTATAGCATTAGCACCCAACCTCTCCCCTTTTTTTTGTCCTTTTTCCTTCAGGGTTGGCAGCAAAAGGAAAGGAGAAGATTCTCGTTTATTTTCAGGCTGTGTTCTGAGGCCTCTTGCTGCACTCACAGAGGCCCCCGGGGGTGGGAGGGACACCCAGGGGGATCAACAAGGGAAGAATCAGAGACAGCTGTTCCTTCCATGCTCACTTTAAAATACTTTGATAGTGGAGAGGCAGGAGTGAAGGATCTGGTTCGGTGGCTGGGTGACCTTGAGACTTCTCACTTGTGTGCTGTGGGGAGTGAGTGGGTGGAGAAGACAAAGTAGCAGGATTTTATCCATAATTACTCGTTATTTTCTTTCCTTGTCAAGGGAATGACTGCATTTTCAGCACTTCAAAGGACTTGCTGTCATACATTAAATATTTTTCTTGAGGAGGGGGAAAGCTCAGATAGTGTTTTCTGTTGAATAAGTAATAAGAAAGTACATAAAGTCTGATTTCCTAGAAATTCCTTCGGCCGGGGAGTGATTCCCTGCCCCTAAAATGTGAGGGTTTCCGTTGACCAGTGAGTTTAATGTAAGTCGGCTGTGTGATGTGGTTGCTTAGATGAGTTAATTAATTTAGCTATGGGCTGCATTAATAAAAGCATGATTGCTAGAATGAGGGAGGTGGTGGTTCTTCTCTGTGCACGTGTGTGATCTGTGCTGGAGTTCTGCATTCAGTTCAGGGCCTGTATGAGTCAAGGCTTCTAGCAGCTGTGCAACTCTGGCTAATTTAAGAAGAAGGGGGATTAATTCAAAGATATTAGAGGATTCATATAGTTGGCGAGAGGGCTGAAGAAACCATTAAAGGCAGAGCCTTTAGGAATAACTTACAAACCATGACACAGAACTGGCCTGATGGGGTCATTGCTGCCACTGCTCCCGCTAAATACTGCAGAGGCAGAAATTAATAATGGCAGTTCTGCAATTCCCAGGAACTTGACTTCAGGGACTACTACTTCCTCAAGCACCAGTGCCATTCCTGCATCAGGAACTCAACCCACCCCGAAAAGCTTGATGATTCTGCGTCCACTTGCACTACCTAATGGAAGCCCCCATTTCTACATGCTGTTCCCTTCAGTATCAAAGTTTCACTTGGGTGCGTCTGACTGGCAGGACCTAGGTCATATGCCTGCAGCTTAGCTGCAGGGGAGGCTGGCAGTTTCTGTTCTCTCTGCTACATTCGGGAGACAGGAAATGTACTGTGTGATGTCTACAAATATAGAAAGATGATGGGTAACCATGAACATGTCCCCTACGCTTGATGAAGATCACAGAGAAACTGCAGCCTCATCAGAAGGAAGTAATTAGAAGGTGAAAGAACATCTAAAAGAACTGGGATGTTTGGCCTATAGAAGAGAAGACTTGGGTGACCATCATAGCTGTGTTCAAATAGCAGAAGAGGTTTCATAGATAAGAGGAATTGGCTTATTCACTATGGCCACAGGGATTAGAGCTGTTCCAGTGATGGACCTTTCAAGGATTCAGATTTCACCTCAGCATAAATAAGAACTCTGAACAGACACAGAAAAGCCTTCCAAAGATGGCATGAATAGGTAGTGAGCTCCCCATGACAAGAGGCATTCAAGAAAATGCCAGCTAACCTCTTGATAGAGATTCAAGCAATAAATTGTATAGAATTTAAAGGTCCCTTACAACTTAGGGATGTTGTCACTATTAGCTCTCTCCTTCTGATATGAATCATCTATTTGGCTTCAGAAAAATGGATATTAATCTTGATATATGTTATGTAGACTATGTAATGACCTCCCAGCCTTCCTTTTTTTGGGCCACTGCTGCATTTTATTAAAGCCTGCCACCCTATTTATCCTCATCAAGTTAGTGAGGCAGCAGAACAAGTCATTATTCTTACTTATCTGATACAGAAGGAAGAGACATGGTCCACAGAACCAGCTGGGAAGAGAAAAAGTAGCTAGAAGCAATTCAGTCTCAAAAAAAAATGAGACTTCTTTTTATAAAGGGAAAAAATATGGATTTCAGTTAAGTGATCAAGTTAGGGAAGGGCCATTTTTGAGAGCAGAATGAAATCCAGGTGTGTGAATTTGCACATGTCAACCACATCTGATATGCATTTTTTAAACTGGACTCAGATAAAAACCACGAGTCATATATCAGTTTGGCACAAGTGCCCGGTGAGTGCCCCTGTCAGCCTCAGTCTTCCCTCCTGCAGAATGGGAATGTCACTGCATTGACACGCAGGTGACAGAGAGGCACTCTGCAACAATGGTGGGAGGGGGAGCTCCGTCAAAATGCAGCAGGCCATGTTCATGGAGGGCCGTGCAAGCAGGGAGAAGCAAGAGGGCAGCTAGGGATTGTTGGCGCCCTGGTGCTGGCCGCCTCCAATCTTGATTGGTTAAATCCACCTGCCCGGCATCTCAGGTCCCCAAAGGCCAGCAGGGGCTCTGTAAGCCATCCAGCCAGGGGCAGCCTAATGGCTCCACTCACTACACTGTGGGGTGTGAGGAGCCATCCACTAGTTCAATTCATGAAACTCTTGACAGCCTCATTCCCCGGAATCCCCGGAGACCCTGGCATTTTGTTCATCTCCTGCTCTGAGCTCTTGGGTAGGAAATTGGACTGTATGGCTGTCGGCTGGTTGTCACATTTCATCCCAGAGGCAATGGAAATGATGCCCGAGTACCACGCTGTGTCACAGATGCTTCTGTGCGACTGAAACATCGTGAGCTATTGTCAGTGCACAGAAGGCTGGTGTGTTTCCCGTTGCTTTTCACGTCGCGCTCCTCTTCATACGCATCTGTCTCGAGCCTCACAATAATCCTACGTGGTAAGAATTTTCATTCCCATTTTACAGGTAGGGAAGCTGAGGCGCAGACAGCAAGACTATAGCAAGTGGCAGAGCTGGAATGTGGATCCATGTCGATCTGACCTCTCAGCCTTCCTTTCTACGAGCCCCTCCATTTACAAGGCCTCCTCTGGCGGGGGGGAGGAGGGAACGTGATGTTCTCTCTTCTGCACTGCTTTAGAAAATACGAGCATTCAGATAACTATTTGGAAGAGGAAGAAAAAGCCTTATGAGCTAAGACAGATGTTAGTCATGCGTGTCTGGGATGAGCTGTGTGACAAGGTCTACTTCCTCTGGATGTCATTTTTTGTTGTTGTGAGTGTTGTTTGGGGGAGAAAGAGGTGTTAAGGGTGTAAGGATTCAGTTCAGAGGGACCAATATGTAATGGGAGTTGATTATCACTGGGAACAGAGATGCAGAATATGGGGTCCCTCAAGGAGCTCCCCAGCACACAGACACAGCCTAGGGAACTGAGTTGCTACAAGCCAGCTCTTGGGGAGAAGTAAGATGGCAGGAGGGGGCAGACCAGCACTGAGGACCCACCACCCCAGGCCCACCAGCGCCTCTGGCAGATGGGCCCAAGGTTCTGCTCTATAGGGCACTGGGTCAAACAGAAATGTGACTGGCCCATTTTGCTTCCCTGATGTGAGCCCCCACCTTTCCCAACTCAAACTTTTGGCTTTTACTGGGCCAAGGTCCCACTGACCGGGGTGCTCAGCCTCATGGGTAAATAAAGTAATGTGTCTCGGGAAAGTTCCCCAAAGGCTGGTTTCAAGCTGGGCACGGTGGCTCACGCCTGTAATCCCAGCACTTTGGGAAGCCAAGGCAGGAGGATCACTTGAGGCCAGGAGTTTGAGACCAGCCTGAGCAACATAGAGAGACCCCGTCTCTACAAAAAAATAGAAAAGTTAGCTGGATGGGGTGGTACACACCTGTAGTCCCAGCTACTCAGGAGGCCGAGGCGGGAGGATCACTTGAGCACAGGAGTTCGAGGTTACAGTGAGCTATGATCAGGCCACTGCACCCAGCCTAGGTGACAGAGCAAGACCTCATCTCTAAAAAAATAAACAAATATATAAAGGCTGGTTTCACCCCAAACGGCGACTCAGTGATGTGCCTCATTTACCAGGGACACACACCCAAGAGGCGTCTCCTGGCCTCCTAGTCTCACTCCGTCACTGCAGGATGTGGTGGAACAGGATATGGTTGTGTGACCACAAAGCTGGATTTGATACCTCTTTCCAGGACCAGTAAATAATCTGAACTTGAGAGGTTTGGCTCTTAGTGTCTTGTTAGAGATGAGAAAGACTTCAAAGACTCAACCTCTTCTAGAGCTTTTCAAATCAGAAAAGTCCTGCAAAGCCTGCTAACGAAGGCCTCCTTCCTGCTCTCCTAAGGATGAAGAAGGCGCAGTCAGTGGCCAGGTCCTGCGGAGCAGCAACTGGGCTTCTTATTTTTACTTCCATGGGGAGGACAAGAGATTAATTTGCTTTCTGTTGCTGAGAATGCTATAAAAACAAAATTTGCTTTTAGCTGCAACCTTTCAAAAGTGTTTATTCAAAAGAATACCAAAAAACCTCAAATTTATGGGCAAGAGCACGTGGACAGATTGAGAAAGCCCAGTACATAAGGGGTTTTTGTTTTTTTGGGTTTTTTGTTTGTTTGTTTGTTTGTTTTTTAGCAAAACCAGGAAATAGGAAGCCAGGCATGGTGGCCTGGGCCTGTAGCCCCAGCTACCCAGGAGGCTAAGGTGGGTGGGTCACTTGAGCCCAGGAGTTCGAGGCTGCAGTGAGCTGTGATCACGCCACTGTACTCCAGCCTGGGCAACAGAGGGAGACCCTGTCTCCTATATATTAAAAAAAAGAAGAAAAAATAGGCAGGCAGCAGAAGGGCAGGACCTTGAACAACTTACATAGGGGTTATGGACTCAGGGCTTAGCTGCAGGGAAGGGTCCTCAAAGTGCAAGCCTTCAGGAATGCCAGCCCTGAGTTGGATGGTTCTGGCCTTTGTGTCAGGCTCGTTGTGCCAGGGTTGTCTCACTGCTCAGTGGTCACACAGTGGGTTTAAAGGAGGGTAAAGGCTCATTGGGTAGATTTAGGTAGGATGCAGCATGGCATAAGGCTTTTTATCATTGTGTAAAATCCTTTAATCATCCGATGCGGAAGTTACAGCCCAGCTGCTGCTCCTTCTACTTGGAATGAGGGAAACAGCATCATCTCGACTTGAACACTGGCTCAGGAACCAGGAGTGCCCGCCCCAGACCTCACTCACCCTCACTGTTGTTTGCAACTTTGGGCAAGTCAGATAACTTCTCTGCTTTGCCATTGCATCTCCATCTGTGTAAGCATTTGTAGCTTTTTCCAAAATAAGTGCTTTACTCCCTTGCTTTTCAAAGTAGGGTGCACAGACAGTCGCAGGGCATCATGGGGAGTTTGCTGGGAGTGCAGAATCTCAGCCCTGGACCCAGACCACCTACCGTGAAATCTGCATTTTAACCAGAGACCCGGGTGGCTCTGGGTAGAACAGAAGCACTGTTCTGTCCTCCCAGGTCACCCAGACACATTAGGCTCTTCCACTCTCCTCTCCCAGGGGATTTTTCAAACTGTGCCTGCAGAGACAGTCTGTATAGATGGTCAGAACTGGGGGAAGGAACGGGAGTAGGACATGGGAGAAGATCCTTAGTTGTTTGATTTGTCCATCTGTAGTGAGTCATTTTAAGAACTTTGTGTTCTCTGAGACATTTTCTGATAGTCATTTGTGCCTACTTCTATTGCCAATGATTTCTCCGCTGACTAAAGGTGTGAGATGTTTTTCAAGCCTGCTGTGAATGTCTCTTAAATTACCTTACCCATTAGATGGTTTTTTCCCTGCTGTTTCTCGCCAGGGGAATGTTGTGAAAAAGCTTTGGAACACTGTACATGCAATCACCCTTTCCAGCCACCTGTTTCTGCTGACAGCTTTATGAATAGCTTCTTTACCAATCATTAGACAAAAACCATTCCATTCTGGGGAAGGATGACACAGAAGGTTAAGGGCTTTTTATAAAACCACATACACATGCATGAGGTTTGCCAAAACCAGCTTGTGTCCCAAGTAGGACAGCCGGGCCATTTCACAGGAAGGAGCAGAGAAAGGGATAGAAGAGAAGGAAGTTTTTGTAAGGCTTGTGCTATAGACTAAATATTTGTGCCCCCATCAAATTCATATGTTGAAACCTAATCAACCATATGATGGTATTAGGAGATGGGGCCTTCAGGAGATGATTAGGTCATGAGGGCAGAGCCCACATGAATGGGATTAGTACCCCGATAAGAGAGACCCCAGAGAGCTCCCTCATCCCTTCTGTCACGTAAGAACACAGAGAGAAGACCGCAGTTTATGAACCAGGAAACAGGCTCTGAGCAGACGCCGAATCTGCTGGTGCCTTGGTATTGGACTTCCCAGCCTCTAGAACTGTGAGAAATAAATATTTGTTGTTTAAGCCATCCAGTCTATGGTTTTTTCTTATAGCAGCCTAAAAAGACTAAGGTAGCTTAAAAGAGGACTTTTGAATAGTACATCTAGATGGGAGAAGTCACAATCTAAAATGTCTTCCTTACAAATGTCCTTTGAGAGTATAAAAGTACTAACAAGAAACTGATTTGGGCAGAGTGCAGCCTGTAATCCTAGCACTTTGGGAGGCCAAGGGGGGAGGATCGCTTGAGGCCAGCAGTTCGAGACCAGCCTGAGCAACATAGTGAGACCCCCGTCTCTACAAAAAGATAGAAAAATTAGCCAGGCCTGGTGGTGCGCACCTGTAGTCCCAGCTACTCAGGATGCTGAGTCAGGAGAATCACTTGAGCCCGGGAGTTTGAGGCTGCAGTGAGCTATGATGCCACCACCGCACTCTAGCCCGGCCAACAGAGCGAGACCCTGTCTCAAAAACAAAAAAAAAAGAAAGAAACTGATTTTTACAGAATACCACAAACTCTTAAGATTTCAGCCTTTAGATTATGTCCCTGTATCTCTATTGATGAGACATGACTTTTTCAGTAGTACAAAAAGTGATTCTTTTCATCCAAAGGAGACCATGGTCTTGTCTACAACACAGCATGAAGAAGAATTGATCAACTATCCAGATAATTCAAGGCCAACCCCCCCACCCCCCCACCACTACATATAAACCATCCTCATGGCCTTTCCTAAAGCACCAGGCCAGGGGAGACCCACCATGTCATCTGGACTAGGTTTAGCAAACCTCCTGCCTTGGGACTCCCTCCATTTCCTCTGTGGCAGTGGTTCTCTACCAGGGAAGATTTGGCACTGTCCAGTGACATTTTTTGGTTGTCACAACTGGCAGGGGGATGCTGCTAACCATCCTATACTGCACAGGACAGACTCCACAACAGAGAATTATCTGGCTCCAAACGTTAGTAGTGCCAAGGTTGAGAAGCTGTCTTGGGAGATGGGTTGGAGTTTCCATTCACTGCAAAGCACAGTCACATTGAAGGAATAAGGGCCAGCACTTCCTCCCCACAGCACTCCTCCCAGCTCACAGGAGAGTCAACACGAACAGCCCCTAGGACTCTAGGATGAGCTAGACTGCTCTGTACTCCAGGGCATAGTCTGATCACACTCAGCCGTGTCAGCACGGGGCCTCCTATGAGCACAGAGCCCGCTTATTGACATCATAGTCCTCCAGAGGGATGTTTGGGATTAACTTCTTCCAGTCCCGGTAACTTGGCATAGCTCAGGGTTTCTGGGAGGTCATATCCATTTTGGAGGCTCCAGGTATAAAAATAAAGAAAGGCCAAAACAAGATAATAACAATTTCAATTAACTTTAAATATTTGCATATAAGAAATTAATACTGGGCCAATGTGGGGGTCATGCCTGTAATACCAGCACTTTGGGAGGACGAGGTGGGAGGATCACTTGAGGCCAGGAGTTTTCAAGACCAACCTGGGCAACATAGCAAGACCCTGTCTCTACAAACAATTTTAAAATTAGCTGGGCATGGTGGCATACACCTGTAGTCCTAGCTACTCAGGAAGCTGAGGTGGGAAGATGGCTTGAGCCCAGAAGTTCAAGGCTGCAGTGAGCTACGATCGCACCACTGCACTCCAGCCTGGGTGACAAAGTGAGACCCTGTCTCCAAAAAATAAAAAATAAAGAAATTAATATTTCTACCCCTCAAATAATGGAATGCAATATACTTGTACCATTCACAATATAATTGCAATATTTATAAAAATTCACATATTAATTCATAGAGCCCTACACACAGGGTTGCTCTGGAATGGGATACAACCTTAAAGATGCACAGAGAAAGTTTTCTTTTCTTCAGTCCTGCCAGTGTGTCTCTGTAACTATAAATATAACCTCAATTGGAACTAATATTAAAGGTCTAAATTTACAGCTCTTTGAGGCCATATCACAAGGAGCTGCAAAAGTTCAGGGGCACAAAATAATAACATATAAGTACTTGCATATTTATATACACATATGTATAACTATGTATTTATACATAAAAACTGGATACGCTGGGTGCTATTCTAAGTGATGTGTGTGGGTGCATAAAATTTTATAGCAACACTTTGTTGTTGTCATCCCATTTTACAGATGGAGAAACCAAAATGCAGAGTGATTAAGTGACTTGCCCAAGCTCACACATCTCATGAGTAGGTATGCAAGTAGAATCTGGATTCAAATAGAGGGAGTTTGGCTCCAGAGACCACCACCCTTAACCAGTTTGATATACTGCCTCTCCAAAGGAGAGAGACAGGCTCAAGAAGATGTGTAGAATCACAGAAAGGCTTTAGAAAGCATCTCAAAAGTGGTACAGCGATGCCAACAATACAGGCACTGGAGTCACACAGATCTGAGTTCAAATCCCAGTTTTGACCCTTACTAGCTGTGAGGCCTTGGGCTTCTTAGTTAATCTGATGCCAGTTTCCTCGGCCATAACATGAGCATAGTGGTCATGTCAAATGAGGCTACGTTGGGACCTGAGAACTAGCCCAGGAGCACATGGTAAGGGTTCGATCATCACAGCTGTGTCTGATCTCAGCCTCTGTGTCCCCATAAAACTGAAGCCCAGAGAGAGAGAGTGGCCTGCCCAAGCCACACAGCAAACTAATGACAGGCCTCAGGGCACCTGGTCCAGTGTCCTGTGCATGGCACCAGCAGCTCTAAGCCAACTCATCTCACCTAGTCCACTCTGCCCCCTAACAACATCTTGCCCATTTCAGAGCTCCAGCTAGGCTTCTGCTCACCTGCAAGGCCATGCTGCCGTACTGGGCGGCCCATGCCAAGGTGGGTAAAGCAGGAACAAGCAACTCCAGGAGCCACAGAACAAAAGCAAGTAGGGAAAGAAATGTTCACAGTCCAGGCAAAATCCCGAAGCGTCCACTAGGTGGAGCCACACGTCTGCATTCAGGGATTCCCACGTTTTTTCCAGGGAAGAGCATGAATCTGGCTCCTAAGTGAGGGATGGAATTCACCCATTCACGAATCCATTCATTCACTCAATAAATCTTTATTGAGCACCTACCCTGTGCCAGGCATGGGGATACAACACTAGACACCGTACTCATGAGCACTGTCATTATTAATATAATCTGGCAACGGTTTCTCTGTCTCCGTAATGAATCTCATAGCCGTGCAACAAGTACATCATTCCATTCATTCTGTCCTTAACAAGGGTCCAGAGAAGTCATTCTTCTATTTCTTCCTCAAATATTTATTTGGCATGTACTCTCGGCCAGCCCCCGGATATGCTAAGATGGATAAGACAGTCTAGCGGAGAAGACAAACATGTGACCCGTGTCCATTCAGCCTGACCCGTGCAGTGACTGATGTTTGCCAAAGCCTGGCTGGAGAGGCCCGGAAACCATGGTCAGGATGCTCTGAAATAAAGCCACGTCCTTTGTCCTTTGGCATCGTGAAGGAAAAGATGAAAATCTTTGCCCAACTCATCCTTCCTCTGCTTCTTGTGAACAATTTGGTCCATTTCCCTGTCCCCTCAGAAATTTCTGTTAGTGCCACGTAGGTAGGGTTTGCAATGGCAAGGATGTGACTGATTTCATTATATCTAGGGCTTTGGTGGAAGCCTTCTCTTCTCACCTGGGTACACATTTCTGTCTTCCCTTCTAAAAGAGGCTGTGTGGGCATGGGAGGAACCACACAGGACTTAGGTTGGGAAAACCCAGGCTCTGTTCCCCATCTTGACACTTACATGACATGTGGTCTTAGACCAGTCACCTCCTTTTTCCTGGTCAGTCTTCTCACCTGCGGTAGATTAAATACGGTCACAAATTCTTTACAGACCCTCCCATCAGGAGATGGCATCTTTCCCACTCTCCGAGATCCCGTGGCCAGCCAACACTGTCATCCAAGTCACCGATTACTACTATAGCCTCCTCATGTTCTTACCTTCATTCTCCCTGCCCTGCCCCTGGCAATCTACGCACAGGAGCTTGGATGACGCGAAACGCAAGTTGGATCATGTCATTCATTGTCCTATGCCCCTACTCACAGCCCCGTGCCTGCCTAACCACCAACTGCGCCATCTGGCTCCCTGTCACCTCTCGGCCCTCTCTCCTCCTTATTCACACTGCTCCAGCCTCACATCTGGGATGGTGACCCTGGCACCACACAGCTGGTGATTCAGAGAAAGACTGGAGCAGAAAACCAAGGTAGAATTTGAGTTGCAAAGCTTAGGAAGTTGAAGTTTCACTTTAAGATAAACACTGAAGTGTTTCACAGAAGCCAGGTGAGACGGAAAGCTAAAACCTGGGGAAAGGAGTTTTTCTAAGAAGTGGTGATGGTGGTGGCATCAAGGAAGAGGGGTCTGGAGAAATGCAGAGTTTCTGGAGGAGGGTAAATGGTCAGAAACCTCAATTGTCACCCAGCAACTGGAAGGTGAATAGGGTGAGGCAGTCACCAATCAGGCTGCTGCACCGACATTTGCTTGCATGTCTTAATTTTCCCTTGACTATACACCTCTGATCCTCCATTAGAGTATAAGTTCCTCAGGAGGGAAGGACTGTGTCACATTCATCTTCGTAGCTCCCTGTCTCCCAAACTGTGCTTTGCATAAAAATGGCAGAGAAAATGTCTGGTGAATGTCACGAGCAACAGTCCTTCCTGCCAGCCCAGTCCTGGTGGCAGCATCCCAAGCTTCCTCGAGAGAACTCTTCCTTCCCCACTCCCAATCCCTGTGTTCCATGTAGACGTGATTCCCTCCCTGGCTCCAGGGCTGGATACACGGCTCAGGCCCAGACAAGCAAAACATCACCTTCTCCTGACCACAGTGACTGGTGGCCATTCCACAGCAGAAGAGAAAAATAAGACAGAGAGAAGTAGAGAGTAGAGAGAAGGGCAAATGCTTTTTCTGCTAGGGCTGCAAATAGTAAGGATGCTGCAAGCCTGAAGCGGCTGAAGGTTTAAAATTAGGCCAACATATTGGAAGACAGAGACAAAAAATATGGGAGAGAGGTCAAATCCTAAGGACAATGGTTTAAGCCCCTGGATCCAGCTATGTCTGAGGCCATTTATGTCATTAGATTCTTGAGTCATCTGAGCATATAAATTCCATTTCTTGCCTAAGGCAATTAGAGTAGCATTATCTGTCACTTGTATTCAAAAGAGTCCTGACAGACCAAAGAATGAATGAATGAATGGTCAAGCAACTCAACCAGAAAACTTGTGTGGCAGGAAGGAAAGGAGTCTACAGCAGGAGTCAGGATAGTATCTTGCCATTACTAACTACATCACATTGGGCAAGTTTCCTAATGTCTTTGAACTTCAGTTTAGAACTCTAATATCATCCACTTATTCAAGAAATATTTATTGGCATTTGTTGTGCCAGGTACTCTGCTAGGTGTTGGCAGTACTATGGTAACAAGACCCTCATGGTTCTTGTTCTCATGAAATTGAAAATTAAGTTCAGTTCTAGAAAAATAAAGTTTTGTTTTTGTATACCTGATTTTGTCACTGTAAAATCTGCTCATGGTATAAGTCTCTAGCACTTGATAACTGGTAGCTATTATTATGCCTTCACTGCTTTATCAGCTAATATTGTAAGGTCAGCTAGAGGAGGGGTAAGAAACAGAGCCTCATATAATGGGTGAGGAGGGTAGTATAGGCTTCCCTGCCTTCCCGGCACTCACGACCAATTAGAAATAATGTTTATGAGCCTAATTACATATGACACTGAGCTAGAGGGTGTCACAAGAGCCCAGCATGGGCCTGCGTTCAATCCTCTGGGACCTTTAACTCTAAAAATAGCCAACATGCCACCAAGTACACTTTTTTCCCAGCCTCTGGCAAAGAGGCTTTTCTGAGTTAAATATACTCATCAGCTCCCAAGAATCAGGCTTAGAAACAGAGCTACTTAAACTTGGATCTCTTTCAATTCTCGTTATAAGGAGCTAATAATGCCTGCTACATTTGGATTTTCATTTTTAAAGGGAATTCATAGCTTGGGCTGAAGTGGCAGAATGTCAGATATAAGTCCCACAAAAGAGGGTGAGCATGGCAGGCCCAAGATAACAGAGTCCTAGCCTACCTTCTATTCTTTGATTTATTCACTCATTTAACAAATATTTATCAAGTGCCCACTCTGCACCAGGCACCATGCTGGGTGTGGCAGCAAACCAGACAGGGACTGGGCTATCATGGAGCAGTAGCTGGCTCATAAGAGGGCAACCCCCAGAAGGAAAAAGCCCAGGTCAAATACTTAAACACAAGCCCGCTCCCTTATACCAGGTAAGGCAACCTGACTAAGCCCAGCCAGGTGTTAATAAATCAGCCTCTACTAATAAATCAGTTCATGTACTCTATTCTAAATACAGCACAGGTTCTCACCTGTTCATTATTATTGCTATATTTAATAACCTCAAAACTTAGTGATTTGGTACTTAATGCTACTAAACTGTAGTCTTAAATGGTAAACTTTATGTTACTCATATTTTACCATAACAAAAAAATTATGGAAGGATAAAAAACACTTAGTGGTTTTAAACAACCATTTTAAGCTCACAGATTCTTGGGGTCAAAACTTTTTGGGCAGGGCACAGGGGGGATGGCTTGTCTTTGCTCCACAGTGGCTCGGTCTCAGCTGGGAAAACTCATGAGTGAATCAATGTCTGGGAGCTGGAATCATCCGAAGGCTCTTTCATTTACATGTCTGGGTTAATTCAAAAACTAGGACTGTCTACTAGAGCACCCACATGTGGCCTCTCCATGTGGTTTGGCTTCCTCACAACATGGTAGCCTCAGGGCTCCAACCATGAGTGTTCCAGCAGAAAAAAATAAAGAAGCAAAACCTGCATCCCATTTATGACCTAACCTTGGAAGCGTCACTTCTGTCATACTCTATTGGTCAAAGCAGTCATAAGCCTACCCAGATTCAAGGCTGGGGGTTCATGCTTTGACGGAGGAGTATTAAGATCACATTGTAGAAAAATGTGTGGAGGATGATATTGTTGCATCCATCTTTGAAAAACACAATCTTCCCTACCATTTTTCTAAATGGCTGAAAGCAAAGAAACCACTCAAGAATCAGTTTAGAGAAACGGAGCACTGTGAGGCCTTAATGAACACATAATCTGCCTACCCAAGAATGTGCAATTTCCTCCTGAGAGGATCCCTCCTCAGGCTGGTAGAGGGCCAAGGGTATTAGGCTTAGTGTAGAGTTGGTAATAGAATCTACACCTGTATTATGACAAAGCGATTGCAAAGAAGAAAAGAAAAAAAAATAAAATTAAAAAAAAAAGAACGACCTACAGTTCTATCCGCTCCTAACCATGTGTGTGATCTCAGGGTAGTAAGGTATTTAACCACTGGAAGCTCTAACTTCATCTTTAAAACAAAGGTAATTCTTTTTTTTTTTTTCTTTTACTTCATTTCAGAATATTGTAGGTGTACAACACTTTGGTTATATATATTGCCCATGCACTGCCCATGTAAGAGCTACACTTGTGGACATCCCCCAAACTGTGCACCCTGCACCCATGCAGTGAGAATTTTCCCATCCCCTCCACCCCCCCCACCTGCCCGACCCCTGATGAATATTATTTCCATGTGTGACATAAGTATCGATCAGTTAGTACCAATTTGATGGTGAGTACCAGTGGTGCTTGTTTTTCCGTTCTTGTGATACTTCGCTTCGAAGAATGGGCCCTAGCTCCATCCAGGATAATACCAGATGTGTTAATTCACTGTTGTTTTTTATTGCTGAGTAGTATTCCATGGTATACATATACCACATTTTATTAATCCACTCGTGTACTGATGGGCACCTGGGTTGTTTCCACGTCTTTGCAATTGTGAATTGTGCTGCTATAAACATTCGAGCGCAGATGTCTTTATTATAGAATGTCTTTTTTTCCTTTGGGTAAATACCCAGTAGTGGCATTGCTGGATCAAATGGTAGTTCTCCTTTTAGTTCTTTGAGGTATCTCCATATTACCTTCCACAGAGGTTGTACTAATTTGCAGTCCCACCAGCAGTGTATAAGTGTTCCTATCTGTCTGCATCCCTGCCAACATTTGTTGTTTTGGGACTTTAACAAAGGTAATTCTTGATCGTATTTCATCAGTGTTGTTTTGAGAACCAAGTAAAATACTGTATGTAAAAATTAATTTGTTGCCAAAATGTCCACAAATTGATCCCACAAGTGGACACCTCCCTTTTGACAATGCAACGGGGGAAGACTTATCTTTGCCACCACTTTTTCTCCATGGCAGTCACTCTCCTGTTCCATTTGTTTGCCTGTCTCAGAAGTAGGCACATTGAAGATCAGAGAGTGCAAATAACCCAGCAGGGTCACACAGCCAAGAAGCCAAGAAAGATCAAAACCCAGATCTTTCTGTGATGCTAGGTTAAGACTTTCCATTCTAAAGTCCTCCAGCCACTGACATTTTCCAGGTGACTCTGATCTTAACTAAGAAGCATGACATAGTAGCCAGGTATCTGGATTCACACTGTCTGTGTTCATATCCTAGCTACACCACTTACTAGCAGCGTGACCTCAGGAAAGATCATCCTTTCCCCATGTGTAAAATGGAAGTAAGACCTCCCACATAGGGTTAAGAAGTAACCACGTAAATATAAGGCACTTAAAATGGTGCCTTTAACCTAACAAGCACTTTGCGCTTGCCAATGCTACAATCACTACCACATACTTAGTAAATAGTAGGTGCTAACTGTTTTAAGGTGGGAAAGTAACATCCAAGAACGTAGGCCAGGCGTGGTGGCGGGCGCCACCAGTTACTCCGGAGGCTGAGGCAGGAGGATCGCTTGAACCTGGGAGTTGGAGGCTGCAGTGAGCTACGATGAGGCCACCGTACTCTAGCCCGGGCAACAGAGTGAAACCCTGTCTCAAAAAAAAAAAAAAGTAATGAAATACAGTGGTGAAATACCCTTGAAACAAGTTCGTTTTGGAGAAAGCATTTTTTAAAGACCAATAAAAACCACAAAACTCTACCATTTGTCAGCTTGAAGTCTATGGAACTGCAAGCAAAATAAAGGTGGAACTTTGCCTCTGACTAACCCCTACAGTCCCAAATATTTTCTGTGCCTCCAGCAGACACCATCACAAGCGATCCTAAAAAGCCTCTTCCTGCCACTCGACTCAGCACAGGCCACCCCGCGCGAACTCCTCGCCCCACCGCTTCCGCTTCAATCCTGTCTCCACCCCTTTCCCGTTCGGCGCTCCTGAGTGACGTCAGAAGCGAGCGCCGACGCTGCAGCGGCAAGCGCCCGCGGCAAGTGCCCGCGCCTGCGCTCTGCCCTGGAGGCGACCTAGTGCGGAATCCCCAGCGTGCCGGGCACCCAGCGGCTGCGGCCGGGTCTGTAGCCTGACGCGTCCTTGAGCTGAGGACCATGAACCGCAGCCGCCAAGTGACATGCGTGGCCTGGGTCCGCTGCGGCGTGGCCAAAGAGACGCCAGACAAGGTGAGGCCTGGTCGCTGGGAGAGAGCGGGAGCGGCTTCTTCACGGCATGCCGGTCAGCCCCGCCTGGGGAACCTGGACGCGGCACACCGGGCCTTGGTCTGCCTAGTGAGACTTGCTGCGGGGAGGCCGGCTTTGGCCCGATTGTCGTGACTCCGAGGGTCTGGATCTCTTGGGCCTGGGCAGTCGGGGCTGCGCCTCTTCACCGCCCCTAACCCCCAAGCCCAACCCCACCCCAAATTCACACGCACCTGGACTTCGCGGACTGGAAAAGGGGGGTGGTGTGGGCTGCTGCTTTGGTTGAGAAATACCCCAAAAGGCTTCTTGACAACACCACAGCTTTATTCCCACTCCAGTGCATTTTCAGGCGTAACTGGGAAGAGAGCACATCTGGGAGAACTCCACTTTCCACTCCTGTGCTCCGTGTTCGACGGAGTAAGGATGAGTGTGGTGTAGAAAAACTGATGTGAAGGCTAAGATGTCGTGAGGCTGGAGGTTGAATTAGGAGTTTCTTGAAGTAATGCAAGTGGGATCTTGATGGCAGTGGGGATGAGAGGTAAATATGACACGTTATGAAAAGCCTGCAGGAGTTGAAGACTAAGTCTAACAGAGGGGACGATTACTTAAGTAATTTATTCATCAAATTCCAAGTGCTTTCTGCATGCCAGGCATTGTTCAGGGTCCTGGGATAGGCAGGAACAAAACAGAAAGGTCCCTGCCTTTGTGGCGCTGACATATGCACATATGGTAGGTTTGTCAGTGGGAATAAGTGCTATGAAAGAAGTAAGGGGGTTGATTTGAATGTAACTGATTGGGGCAATGATGACAGAGATCGAGAAGGTGATAGCGGTGTGAGTAGACTGGACATAGACTTAACAGCAATGAGGGATTGGAATAGTCCCAGTAGTTTTAAATTCCACCAGGGCGCGAACTGTGTTTTATTCACCACTGTTTTTTCAGTGTTTGGCTAACAATAGGCACTCAATACATATTTATAGAATAGGGACAGAAAATTATTTCATACTAAAAATTGTTGAAGGAGGAAACAGTTATTTAAAAGGGACAAATATCCTTTCAAATACTTAGTGATTTCTAAATGAATCTACCCATTGAAAACACTTGGGCAGCTTCAAAAATACTGATGCCTATGCTCCACTCTCCAGTATTGTGATTTAATTAGTCTGGAGTATAGCCTAAAATTTTTAAAGGGTCCCCTTAGGTAGTTCTAATGTGCAGACAAGTTTGGGAACCACCGCTTGAAGAGTTTATAGGAAGAAGAGATTGAATTTATTTTATGAAATCCCAGAAAGGAAAACTTAGACCAGTAACAGAAATTGGACATATAAGTATCTTTTTTTTTTTTTTTTGAGACAGAGTCTCTGTCTCACCCTGGCTAGAGTGCAGTGGCATCATCTTAGCTCACTGCAACCTCAAACTCCTGGGCTCAAGCGATCCCCTCTTGCCTCAGCCTCCCAAGTAGCTGGGACTACAGGCACGAGCCACGATACCTGGCTAATTTTCTTTGTAGTAGAGACGGGGTCTTGCCCTTGCTCAGGCTGCTCTCAAACTCCTGAGCTCAAGTGATCCTCTAGCCTCAGCCTCCCTGAGTGCTAGGATTACAGGCATGAGCCACCACACCAGCCCAGTATCTTTTAATTAAACTTAAGAAATAACCTTTAGCTGGGTGTGATGGCTCATGCCTGTAGTCCCCGCTACTTGGGAGGCTAAGGTGGGAGAATCACTTGAGAGAGATCAGGCATTTCAGACCAGCCTGGGTGATATAGCAAGACCCCCATCTCTTAAAAAAACAAAAAACAAAAAAAACTTTAATCCTTTAATTTCTGGAGCTGTCCCGCAATGAAAAGTCATTCTCAAGAGGATTTCCATATTACTAGAGGCACTTTAGTAGAAACTGGGTGATTGATTGATTATCATCAGTCATTAAGCATCACCACCGTGGGCCAGGCATTAAACTTTGTGCTTAGATAGACAAGTCAGTTTCTGTCTTCAAAGAACTTACAGGTTAGTAATGATGGGGTGTTTTAAAGGCACTGAAGCATTGATTGGTGAGGGAATGTCAGTTTTGAAGTAGAGAGAGTGACTTCAGTTTTGAACTTGTTAATATTCGGATAAAGATGTCCCAAGTGAGAAGTCTTACAGGCAGTTGGAGAAATGGAACTGGAGTATAGGATGAGAAGGGAAAATTTGGAGTGATCAGTTCAGAGGTGGTAATTTTAGTTTTGAGAATAAATGAGTCTTGCAAGGACATGAGCCTGAAGAGTGACTACTTAGCAGTGACAATGGGGAAAAGAGAAGAGGACCAATGCAAGGGTGGTTTGTTAAGGAATGCCCACAGGGAAGACAGGGAGAGGTGCTCTAGAAGCAGCCAGAGACACTTAGAAGAAAACCAGCTGGGCTGCCACAGAGCCATTTTACAAAAATCAGTTTGGGGATTTTTGTTCATTTTAAAGACTGAGGTAGAGTAGAATGAGCGTGGTTTTTGAATAGTTTCAAGGGAGGAAGGGATCTTAATTGTAAGGACCTGTAAAAACTCCATTTCCGTTTAATATAGAGAGTCTAGATTGCTGTTTGATTCCTATCTTGAAGTTATATTACATTTGTTTGCAAACTTCTTTTTAATTCAAAAACTTCTAATGATTTCCTTAAATATATTGTAACGAGATGTTTGTTCTCTTATAGGTAGAGCTAAGTAAAGAAGAAGTAAAACGTCTCATTGCTGAAGCAAAGGAAAAATTGCAGTAAGTTTAGGAATGTTGATGTCTATAGTAAAGTCCAGATGAAGCACATATCTTAAATAATGATGACTTATTGGTCTTGTTATTGGAAGGTGCCATTTGAGTGATGGGTTTTTTTTTCTTTTTGTTTTCATTCATAGAGAAGAAGGTGGCAGCGATGAAGAGGAGCCAGGCAATCCTTCAGAAGATGGCATGCAGAGTGCACGCACCCAGGCTCGACCAAGGGAGCCCCTGGAGGATGGTGACCCAGAGGACGACAGGACGCTGGATGATGATGAGCTGGCCGAGTACGACTTAGAGAAATATGATGAGGATGACGACCCAGGTTAGAATTCATTCACTTCTACTGGTTTGTAATTACAAGCCCAACACATTAGATCATGCTTGTGGTGTTCCAGAGGTTTACTCTGAGAATTTATTGTCCCTGATGTCAATCAAATAATCTAGTTCAAGACTTAGAGAGCATATTTCCTAAACTAGTTTGGAAGATAAGCTCTAACCGACTAAGTGTAAATCCAAGATCTAGAAAAAAATAGTATTGCATATTTTATTGCATATATCAGGGATAATAATCTGTACCCCAATTATGAGTTTTGTATGCAATTTTAGTGTACTTGAATTTATATCTATATACCTTTTCCTCAACTGCAATCAGTTTTTTCAGAGTACAGTAGTCCCCCCTCATCTGCTTTCCATAGTTTTCAGTTCCCGCAGTCAACTGCGGTCTGAAAATAGGTGAGTACGGTACAGTATTTTGAGAGAGACCACATTCACATAACTTTTATTACAGTATATCGTTATAATTGTTCTATTTTATTATTGTTAATCTCTTACTGTGCCTAATTTATAAATTAAACTTTATCATAGGTATGTATATATAGGAAAAAACACACTGTATATAGGGTTCAGTACTATCCATGGTTTCAGGCATCCACTAGGAGTCTTGGGTTACTGGAGGAAACCTGTCTGGAGGGAAAGAGGCACTCCAATGATAACAGGATGAAAAGTAGGGGTACCAATTCTGGAAGAAAGCCACCTGTCAGTATGATGCACAACTCCCAGCTACCTCGGCAATCTCTTCTCCCCTGCCCTTGTCCTCATTCCTAGTGCCCCAAACCAGGCCCCCAAGGTCATACACATTCCCCAAGGATAAGCGAGGACTACGGATGTGCATTTTGAGATACTGTTGTTGGAGATAATTATAATAGAAGAATAGAATCACAGGTCGGAAGAGAAAAAGGAGGTAGAGCAGAAGGCAAATTAGGAGTAGAAGTTCATGTAGAAAGCCTTGGGGGGGAATAAAGTGAGCTGAGAAGAAAACTATGCATATTATTCTTCTGGGGAAAGGAGTAGAAAGATAATTGGAAAAGGAGCTGGTAAAAGCTGGAGGAGCTCACTTTGTTATCTTCTGGCGTATGCTACCCTGGGTGGTGCTAACCCCCAATCTCAGGCTTTGAGAAATAGGCATTGAGCTTTAGCATGCTGAGCAGGTTAAATAAGTTATTTATTTAACTTAAAAATTCCAGTTAGTCTGCATCTCTGGGACCTGGTGGGAATCTGACAGCTAGAATCAGAAACTCCCAACTCATAAAATCAGAAAACGTAGGTGATCTGACACAAAAAATTAACTCCTGATACTAATGTTATCTGCAACAAAAAAAAATCACAACTATCTCACTGATGGTTAAAATAGTACATAAGCAAGTCTTGTAGCAATTGTAATCAGGCACTAAAAAATGTCTTTATCTGTTACAGTATCATATTGAAATTTTGAGGAAAATAATATGCTCTTTAGGATTTGCTTTAAAAACTCCAGAGATGGGAGAAGAGGGAGGGTAGAAAAAAACGTCAAGAAAATATTGTTAATTGTCAAAGCTACATGATACAAGGTTCATTATGCCCTCTCTACTTTTGTTTGTGTTTGAAAATTTCCGTAATACAAAGTCTTTTAAAAATCAGGCACGTATGGCTTGATGTTGAGCACAGTGGGATGTCCGGAGGAGCAGTCAGTACTGTTGGCGTGTTTGAAGTACAGGTCATGGAGACGTGGGGTGTGTTGGGCGAAGGAAGATCAGTAAATAATGGACGGGTAAGGAGAAACAAGGAAGCAGGTTCTGGGTGGAGATGGAATTGACCAAAGCAGTCAGGGTGCAGATTAGCAGACTTGGCCTAGATGCCTCAAATGGGGGATGTTTGAGCGTTGTAGATAACATTATGGAGGTAGAACTGAGCCAAATAAGAGGAAAATTTAGTGGAGTGTGGCAATCTATTGGAAGTCTTTAGTGTCAAAGCAATTCCCCAAGGGGAGGAAACAGCCTGGATAAAGACAAAGTGGGGGAAATGCTTGGCAAGTTGATCTGTGTGAGTGAAGCACCGAGAAGGTGGATGGGGAGTTGGTGGAAAGTCTAGAAAGACTTGTTGGGTCCCAGTGAGCTTAGAATACCAGGCTTAAGGATCTCTGTGTTCTCTGTGCAGAGGAAAATCATGAAAGGTTTCTGAGCATGGGGCACATGATAATTGGATATGAACTTTAGAAGTTAACCCAGGCAGCAGTGGAGGATGAGTTGGGAGATAGGGGTGAACCTCTACCTAGAGGAGCAGGAGACTTAAGGTGAATTAGGCCAGAAGCAGTGGGGGCCTGGTTTGGGGCACTAGGAATGAGGACAAGGGCAGGGGAGAAGAGATTGCCGAGGTAGCTGGGAGTTGTGCATCATACTGACAGGTGGCTTTCTTCCAGAATTGGTACCCCTACTTTTCATCCTGTTATCATTGGAGTGCCTCTTTCCCTCCAGACAGGTTTCCTCCAGTAACCCTGACTTTTTCACCCTGTCTGTATAAATTTTATTGTCATTTATCCATTTTTCCATCCAGACGTTCATTCCTCCTCATTCCTCATTTCCCTGACCATCTGTCCTGTGCACTACTGCTAACCTCATTTTTCTTTGTCTGCAGTACTGAGAAAGTATTACCTCCGTTTACCAGTGGCACACAGCTGGTGAAAGATGATGCTGAGGTTTGAACATTCTCTGGCTCTAAAGCCTTCCTTCTTTTCAGTATACTTCACTAGATGCAGTCCAGCAAAGGATAGTTTTTTCCATTGGACTTTGGGTTGTGGGCCCTGACCTTGTCAGGGCCAAAGTGCCATGGGAATACAGAGAAAGGAAGAGCTAACTCAGCCTGGAGAGATGGCATTCAGAATCAGCTATTTCTCGTACAACAGAAATTCCCTTCTCTGTTGTATATCAGACATTTAAGACCCATCAGTCCTACCACCTTAAAGTACCTTCCTCTAACAATTGAAGGTGTCTTCCTTTTCCTGAGTTATGTTACTGTGGGTCTACTCTGTATTACACTGTGCCGTGAAAGAATAATGCCATTTTCAAGTAAGTTTAGTGAAAAAGTATACAGTATTTCTTTTTTCAGATTGTTAAGGCATATTAGCACATCAACAGTTCTGAGAGTGCATGCAATAAAGCAACCTGGTTAACTTTGTGAAATCCATCATTTCTCAATTTTATTTGACCAGGCAACTCTTATTTAATCTGTGTTGATTTCAGTATTTCAGGGTCATTTTATTTCCAGGTTCTCAAGGCTGCCTGTCTGTAGCACGGAGCAAGCTAGAGAATCTGAAGAGAATTCTAATATTTGCTAAAAGGGTTTAATTCTCTGATTTAATTCTTTTTCATTGGAAGATTGTGAATTCCAAGACTATCAGAAATGCCTTCAAAAGATCAACTATAAATGGCTTTTTAAATTCCTGCTTATTATGATGCAGTTCCTTTCCCAACTATAGATGATCCAGAGTTAGTTATAAGACAGATGTTTGGATCTAAGTTCAAAGATGGATGTTTAGAAAAAATGTTTTGTCTAGATGACTATTTTATTCATTTCAATTTATGAATTCTTACAGATACTGAGACTCTTGGTGAATCTCTCTTGGGTCTTACAGTCTACGGGAGTAATGATCAAGATCCTTACGTTACTCTGAAAGATACGGTAAATATTTACATCACTTTTCTAATTATGCTCTTTTTTTTCTTTTAATTAAAAAAATTTGTTTAGAAACATGGTCTTGCTCTGTCACGCAGGCTAGAGTGCAGTGGTGCAATAATACCTTACGGTAACCTTTTTATTTATTTTTTTTATTTATTTATTTTTTTTTTAACTTTTTTTCCTTTTGCAGCAGACCCTGTGGAGATACTGTAACCTTTTTAAAAATTTTTTTTAATGTGAAGGTGGGAGAGTGAGTTTCAATTTCCTTTTTTTTTTTTTTTGTTTTTGAGACAGAGTCTCATACTCTGTCACCCTGGCTAGCGTGCAGTGACATCATCCTAGCTCAGTGCAACCTCAGACTCCTGGGCTGAAATAATCCTCCTGCCTCAGCCTCCCAAGTAGCTGGGACTACAGGCGTGCACCACGATGTCAGGGTAATTTTTTCTATTTTTAGTAGAGACGGGGTCTCACTCTTGCTCAGGCTGGTCTTGAACTCCTGAGCTCAAGCGATCCTCCCACCTCGGCCTCCCAGAGTGCTAGGATTACAGGCATGAGCCACTGCACTCGGCTGTTTACTGTAACCTTGAACTCCTCGACTGAAGTGATCCTCCCACCTCAACCTTCAAGTAGCTGGGACTACAGGGGCGCACACCACCCTGCCCAGCTAGTTTTTTAATTTTTTGTAGAGACAGGGTCTCACTGTGTTGCCCAGACTGGTCTCCAACTCCTAGTCTCAAGCAATCCTCCCTTCTCGGCCTCCCAAAGCTCTGGGATTACAGGCATGAGCCACTGGGCCCGGGCCTGGCTAATTATAAGTTTTTGAGAAACCTTAGTAGATATCTACTTCTAGCCAATGACTTATTTTCTCTCCACTTAGGAACAATATGAACGTGAAGATTTCTTGATTAAGCCCAGTGACAATCTCATAGTTTGTGGCCGAGCTGAACAGGACCAGTGCAATTTAGAGGTGCATGGTAAGTGAAGTAAATCCCTTACTAAAAGGTTTTCTAAGCAATATTAAAATAATAACTGTAATAGTTACTGTTATGAAATTTTAGGTGCCAAATCCTGTTGTGCCTCATTTAAATTGGTTACCATAGTTAATTCTACACAGCCTACAATTTCCTGGTTATTGCTTGGGCATGTGTAGTTGGATATATCACTTTGGTACCTGACTTTTTTATGGAAGTAGGTCCCCTGTAAACTTTTTGTAGGGGTTTTTAATCTGTCTTTTTTTTTTTTTTTTTTTTGGAGACAGAGTCTTGTTCTCTGTCGCCCTGGCTAGAGTGCAGGGGCATCATCATAGTTCACTGCAACCTCAAATTCCTGGGCTCAAGTGATCCTCCTGCCTCAGCCTCCTGAGTAGCTGGGACTACGGGCATGTGCCACTGCGCCTGGCTAATTTTTCTATTTTTAGTAGAGATGGGGTCTCACTCTTGCTCAGGCTGGTCTCAAACTCCTGACCTCAAGCAATCCTCCCACCTTGGCTTCCCAGAGTGCTAGGATTACAGGCGTGAGTCACTGTGCCTGGCCTTAACCTTTTATTTAAAAACGTTTGCCATTTTTTTACTCCTTCCCACCCATGTAAAAAACATGGAAGTAAAACTACATATCAAATACAAGAAAAATGTATAATCCTATTACCCTGAGGTAATAACTTGCTGCCCTGGTTTTTCACTCCTAGTCTTTTTTTTTTTTTTTCTTGGCCAGTTTTTCTTTATGTAGGTTATACTAGATAGGCAGGATTTAATCCTTTTTTTTATCGAGTTATTTCAGATATTTCCCCTTTGCAAAACATTTTTATTTTCTTTATAATAATTTAACACAGGGGGCCACATTTCTCTTTTGGAATCAAAACATCTTGGTCACCTTTCCCACTTTAATGTTGATATTTATTAATTTAACAAACATTAATTGAATGACTTGCCTCACTGTGGTATTTTTTATAAGCTAAAAATAGACCTCTAAGATGTCTGGAATATACTCTGTCTGCAGATTTTCCCTGTTGTTTTTCTTGCCCCTTCCTCTGTGCACATATCCTCAGACAAGTCCATCCTTGCCCAGGTACTTTCCACCCCTAGCAATCTTCTGTTCGTCTGTCTTGAAACTTTGAAGATTTAAAGAGATCATTACGTTGACAAAGCTTAATGTTTACTGCCGTCTTCTAGGTTGCTTCATCACTGGTCCCATTGATTAGCTTGGATTTGTGTAACTCTTCAGAATCCTTAAGGCTGTCTGTGGGAAGCCTATAGATTAGGCCCATTTTATCCCATGGCTCATTGTGATCTATTTTCTTTCTCAAAAAGGCTTTAAATGGCAGGCACTTTAATGTGAAGTTATTCTCTCTAACTCTTGATATCTTTGAACTTTTACATATTTCAAATGAAAACCATTTGGTGTTAATTTGCTTTTTAAGGCTAATTCTAATTTCAAAAAGTTGAAACCCTGTTACAGTTTGTCTTGATTTTTATACATTCTCATCTGAGAACTTATAGTCATTCCTTTGAACTCAGTGAGGATCAGAGAGGAGTTGAGAAAGAAGTTAAATAAAGCAATTTTATTTCCACTTCCTTGTAAGTTAGGTCATTATAGATGTACTTTATTACTTGGGTTTGGAGGGAATCTCCAAACTGTCCAGCATATCTATTCAAGAATAATTTCAAAATCGTGTTGTAAATCTGAATATTGATCTCACATGTTTAAGAGTATGTTTTCATTTATCACCAATTTTATTTAAAATGTAAGCTAAGTACATTGAACATGGTTGAGGTTTTTACAGGACCACAACCTAATCATTTTGAATATGCATTCTCATCATAGTCTGATGTGATAGAGCATTACATGGAATCTGCTAATCCCAAAATCTATCCCAGAAGCAGAGGTCTGAGGAATTAAAAAAAAAAAAAAAAAAATCCTAGCTTATTTTATCATTTACTTCTATCTTAAGAAAAAGCATGGGGGGCGGGGCAGATTCTGACTGTTGGGCTCTATTTTGTCAGTGTTTCACTATATAATTTTTAAAAGACTTCTTCTTAGGTTGGGCACAATGGGTGGCTCATGCCTGTAATCCTAGCACTCTGGGAGGCAGAGGCAGGAGGATCACTTGAGCTCAGGAGTTCGAGACTAGTCTGAACAAGAGCGAGACCCCGTCTTTACCAAAAATAGAAAAAATTAGCCAGGCCTGGTGGCATGCACCTGTATTCCCAGCTACTCGGGAGGCTAAGGCAGAAGGATCGCCTGAGCTCAGGAGTTTGAGGTTGCAGTGAGCTATCCTGATGCCACTGCACTCTAGCCAGGGTGACAGAGTGAGACTCTGTCTCAAAAAAAAACTTTTTAGTCGTAGATCTTAACAATATTTTTTGTTCCATAACATAACTATGAAAAAATAAAAATAAAAAACATTATAACCCTGAATGTTAAAGAGCTAATTGTGTTAGTTGCCATATTCCAAAAGGGTGTGTCCTCAAGAGCTTTGTTTACATTGTTGGCCTTCATATACTTTTTTTTTTTTTTTTTTTGAGACAGGGTCTCACTCTGTCACCCAGGCTAGAGTGCAGTGGCCTCATCACAGCTCACTGCAACCTTAAACTCCTGGGCTCAAGCGATCCTCCTGCTTCATCCTTCCAAGTGGCTGGGACTACAGGCATGTACCACGACACCTGGCTGATTTTTTTTCTATTTTTTGTAGAGACGGGGTCTTGCTCTTGCTCTTGCTCAGGCTGGTCTCGAACTCCTGGCCTCAAGTGGATCTTCCCACCTCAGCTTCCCACAGTGCTAGGATTACAGGTGTGAGCCACCACACCCAGCCTATAAACTTTTTTAAATGTTAAAGAAGAAGAATTTTTGACAAGCATTTAGATTTCTGTATATGAATTATTTCTCTCCAGTGCTGTTTTTTGTTTGTTCTTTTTGACTCATAATCAGCTAGATCTTTAGAAGATAAAATAAGTACTCATTGCAGAGATCTTATGAGTGTTTGTTTTCTATAATGAGTGAACTAGACAATAGGACCGTTTACCTTGCAAGCATGCGGGTGGAGCATCTGTCAGTATTCATGTTCCCAGTTTGGGGCATGCTACATGGTAGGAATAAATTAGACATGCAGATTTTCACCTAGCAATAATGACTTTGGAATTTCCTTTTAATGCCATCAAATGTATCTCACTTTAAGCATTATAGCTCCTATTGGTTTAGTAGAGTCTGTTTTTGAGTGCGAAGTGATTTCTGATTACTTTTATTCTGATGCATTAAAGTCTTTTTTCCCAATCTTTCAGTTTACAATCAAGAAGAAGACTCTTTTTATGTGCACCATGATATACTCTTGTCTGCATATCCTCTGAGTGTGGAATGGCTGAATTTTGATCCTAGCCCAGATGATTCTACTGGTAATTGGAAAACTTAAGGTTGCTCAGTGGTTCCTAGTCATATGTGTTTTTTTTCTAGCTACTTAAATTATGTGTTCTCTTGAATGTTTTCAGAATTTTTGCAGATATTTTATGAAGCTACTATTATTTTATGAAGTTATAGCTATGTAGTTTTTAACTCACCATCTCTTAATTGTTTGGGGTCTATATACTCCAGACTTGAGATAGACTAAGGAGGTAGCTGCTCAACTGTAGGCTGAAGGACAGGGCCTTAAAGCCTTTTGGGCTGTGGAACCATTAAGATCCCATAAAGACCCTATATAAAATGACATGATGTGTCTGATGTTACCAGCTTGAGTTTAGTGGCATAATCTGTTTTAGAAAACATCAGATAAAATTGAAGTGAAGGGACTTGTCACAATTAATTAGGTTCTCACATTAGTCTTCTTAACCATATCTGCACACTGTTAGTTGCCCCTTTCTGTACTTCTTAATACAGGTAAATACTGATAATACTGACATCTTACATCTTGTTTGCAAAGCTTGTTCACATTCTGATCTAATCTTCATCCCCATAACACCCCATGAAGGAGGAAGGAAGGGGGGTTATTCTCATTATATAAGTGAGGATACTGGGGCCAAGAGATTGAATCTTTGTTATTCAAGTTGTGGTTCAAAGACTAACAGCACAGCACTGGCATTATCTGGGAGCTGGTTGAAATGCAGGGTTGGGGCCCACCCAAGACCACCTGAAATAAAATCTGCATCTTAACAATATTCACATGATGCCTATGCATATAAAAGTTTGAGAAGCACTGCTCTAAACTGTTAATTAATCTACAATGTAATATATTTGATTAGAAGTTATATGTCTTTTTTTTTTTTTGTAATCATAAGTGCATTGTTTCTTCCTGTAGGAAATTATATTGCTGTGGGAAACATGACCCCTGTTATTGAGGTGTGGGACCTTGATATAGTGGACTCCTTAGAACCAGTCTTCACACTTGGAAGTAAGCTTTCAAAAAAGAAGAAAAAGAAAGGAAAGAAGGTAAAGAAGTTAATAGATCTTTAAACTCTAATGACAAATGGAGATAAGTTTACTGGGGAATAGGGGCATGGAGTGGGGTGGGGGAGCGAAGAACATACACTTTTCCAATAAGATATTCTTGGTGAAACAGGACAGGTAGTTATGAAGTTATTACAATTTCTAGTTTCAAAAACCCATCCAAGGAAAACTTATTTCTGATTGTGTAAAACGTCTGTTGGCATGTTATTCTTTATTACACAAAACTAGTTCAAAATTAATTCATTAGTATGAATAGCTGCCATATATGGAGGACTCTCAGGTTACAATCTCCCTTCACATTTTATGGCTATTCTTAGTAATATACTAGTTTTGAACTTTTAAAAAATTTCTATTTTGCCTTTAGTGTGTTGAATTCTAAATATCCGTGTATTAATTCCTGTAGCTTTGTAAACTGTTAGGATTTCGAGGGGATGATGAACAATATTAATATTTGTAGAATTATAGTACCTAGATTAAGAACTACGATAGCTGAGCCCAGTAGCACACACCTATAGTTCCAGCAGCTTGGGAGGCTGAGGCGGGAGGATTGCTTGAGTCTAGGAGTTTGAGACTAGCTTGGGCAACATAGCGAAGCCCTGTCTCCAAAAAAATAAATAAATAAAATGACTACTATAGTTTCTTCCCTGTAAAGAATATCTATCATGGGTATGTAAAGTAACAGGCAGGTAAGGTGTTTATTTCTTTAGTTCTTCAAGCAAGTTTAATAATATCAAAAAAATAATCCTAAGGTTTAAAGAATCTTGCAAATTAACATATCAATTTTATAATGGGGGACTTTAAAACAAAAAGTAATTAAAACAATTATTACAGGGTTCCTCAACAGAAGGGCATACTGATGCTGTTCTTGACCTTTCATGGAATAAGCTAATCAGGTAAAAAGGAATGACGTTTGAATGATTGTAAAAGACTGTCACCATGTGGTCTTACCTCGTGCCTGCACCTGACTCTCTAGTTCATGTGTTGTGGGCCTTTGTGTCCATCCTGTCGTCCTTCCTGCAGTGTACATTGCCTGCGGGGAGGAGCTCTGCTGTCTGTGTCTTTGTATCCCCCACATCACCTGCCAGCTTTTCACTGTGGGTGCTCATTACATGTTGGTGACCAAGTACCCTCCTCTCTTCCACCACTGGAAAAGAACAGTGTATACTGTAGTGCCACTGGGGCAGCAGGATGTGTTTCTTCCCAGAGACTTTTTTCCAACTTCACTTAATTTTCACATCTTATCCACATTCTCGTTTATTCTTTTTTCAAGTTATGGCAAAATATACATAACATAAAATTGGCCATGTTAGCCATTTTTAAGTGTACAGTTCAGTGGTTTTCAGTACAGTCATGTTGTTATGCAGCCATCACCACCATCCGTCTCCAGAAATTTTTCATCTTCCCAAACTGGAACTCTGTACCCTTTAAACATTAACTCCCCATTTCCCCTTCCCGCGCCCCTGACAGCCACTGTTCTACTTTCTATCTCTGAATTTGACTACTCTAAGTACCTCGTGTGAATGGAATCATACAGTATTTACATTTTTATGGCTGGCTTATTTCACTTAGCATAATGTCTTCAAATTCATCCATGTTGTAATATGTGTCAGAGTTTCCTTCCTTTTTAAAGCGGAATAATATTCCATTGTAAGTATATACCACATTGTGTTATCCATTCATCCATCACTTGGTTGCTTCCACTTTTTGGCTACCGTAAATAATACTGCTGTGGACATGGGTGTACAAATACCTTTTCAAGTCCCCCAGGTTATGTACTCAGAAGTGTTCTTGCTGGATCTTATAGTAATTCTATTTTTATTTATTTTTTTCTTTTTTTGGAGACAGAGTCTTGCTCTGTTGCCCTGGGTAGAGTGCAGTGGCGTAGTCATAGCTCACTGCAACCTCAAACTCCCGGGCTCAAGTGATCCTCCTCCCTCAGCTTCCCGGGTAGCTGGGACTACAGACACGTGCCACCACACCTGGCTAATTTTTTCTATTATTCATAGAGACAGGGGTCTCGCTCTTGCTCAGACTGGTCTCAAACTCCTGACCTCAAGCAATCCTCCTGCCTTGGCCTCCCAGAGTGCTAGGATTACAGGCATGAGCCACCATGCCCAGCCCTATTTTTAATTTTTTGAGGAGCCACCTTACCGTTCCCGTAGTGGCTGCACCATTTTACATTCCCACCAGCAGTGCACAAAAGGGTTCCAGTTTCTCCACATCCTCCCAACATTCATTATTTTCTGTTTTTTTGATAATAGCCATCCTAATGGATATGGAGTGGTATCTCGTAGTTTTAATTTGCATTTCTTAATGATTAGTGATGGTGAGCATCTTTGTGCTTATTGACCATTTGTATGTTTATTCAAGTCCTTTGCCCATTTTTTAATTGTGGTGTTTGATGTTGAGCTGTTGGAGTTCTCATAAATTCTGGATGCTAACCCCTTATCATACACATGACTTGCAAATATTTTCTCCCATTCTGTGGGTTGTCTTTTCACTTTCTTGGTGGTATCATTTGCAGCACCAGTTTTTCATGTTGATGATGTCTAATTTATTTATTTCTTTTGTTGTATCTAAGAAACCATTGCCTAGAGGTCACGAAGATTTATATCTATGTTTTCTTCTGATAGTTTTATAGTATTAGCTCTTAGATTTAAGTGTGTGATCCATTTTGAGTTTTTTGTATGTATGATGTGATATAGGGGTTCCATCTTCATTCTTTTGCATGAGGATATTCAGTTGTCACTGAGCCATTTGTTGAAAAGACTGTTCTTTTCACCATTGAACATTTAATTGTCTTGGCACCCTTCTCAAAAATCAGTGACTGTAAATGTAAGGGTTTATTTCTGGACTCTTAATTCGGTTCCATTAATCTATATGTCTGTCCTTATGCCAGTACCACATTTTTGTGATTACTGTAGCTTTTCAGTAAGTTTTGAAATCAGAAAGTGTGAGCTTTCCAACTCTGCTGTTCTTTTTCAGTATTATTGTGGCTATTCCGGGTCCCTTGCATTTCCATGTGAATTTTAGAATCAGCTTGTCACTTTCTGCCAAAAAAGTCAGCTGGGATTTTGAAAGGGATTGGATGAATCTGTACATCAGTTTGTAGCTCAATCTGTAGATGTAGAGTTTCCATATTATTAACAAAAAAGTGTCTTACAGTACATGAACATGGGTGTCTTTCCACTTATTTAGATACTCTTTCTTTTGACAATCTTTGGTAGTTCTCAGTATGTTAAGTTTTACATTTCTTTTGTTAAATTTATTCCTAAGTATTTTATTCTTTTTGATGCTATTGTAAATGCAATCCTTTTCTTATATTTAATGCTTTTTGTTTTTAAAAGATTACCTGATTTGATTCTTCCCTTTCTCAGAAATGTGTTGGCAAGTGCATCAGCTGACAATACTGTAATTCTGTGGGATATGTCCTTGGGGAAACCAGCAGCTAACCTCGCTGTACACACAGACAAGGTATGGTGATTTAGTGGATCAAAGGGAGTCTTAAAAATCTGGGAGAAATATTGGCTAAAAATAATCCCAAACCTTTATATATGGCTTTTTATATAATTTTATATGGCTTACAAAGCACTTTGACGTATTCTGGCATTGGATTTTCACAAAGCCCTGGGTGATAGGTATAATACCCGTCTTAAAGATACAAAAATGGGTGCAGAAAGTTATAGTGACTGGGAACGTTAGTGCCCTGTAACATGTTTACAGAGGCTCCTAAAAAAGGACAGGGTTAGGGGAGGGTGTCAGTCACAATGATTTTAAATAATCTAATAGATCCATTACTGCAGCATGCCTCAGGGGTCTAATTCACTAATGCACATTTTGGGACTTCTGGAGCATGTGGAGTTGTCCAGGTATGTTTGGCCACTGCCTTTTTTCTTCCAAATATCCTTTGAGGGACATAAGTATTCTGCCAAACACAGTTTGGGGATGCTGCATCATGTCTTGTAAATGCCACCCTTTACTTGGGAATACGGTTTGCCCTTTTGATTATGAAATACACGTATGTTTCTTTAAATAGTACTGAATTTCAAAGGGAAAAATTTATAGAAACACTGCCAAATCAGTTCTTGCCACATATTAGGTAATTTTACCAAAAGCAAACACAGATCTCTTCATTTATGTTTCCTCCCTTTAGGTCCAGACTCTGCAGTTTCATCCATTTGAAGCACAGACTCTGATTTCTGGATCATATGATAAGTAAGAAAGCATGTCAGGAATTACTGCTGTTCTGTTTTTAGCCTCTGGAACTAATTCAAAAAATACCACTTCATACCCAGACAAGGCCAGGCACGGTGGCTCACGCCTGTAATCCCAACACTGTGGGAGGCCAAGGCAGGAGGGTTGGGTTGAGGCCAGGAGTTCAAGACCAGCCTGGGCAACATAGCAAGACCTCATCTCTCAAAAAATAGAACAATTAGCCAGGCATGGTGGGCATGTACTTGTAGTCCCAGCTCCTCAGAAGCTGAGGTGGGATCACTTGAGCCCAGGAGGCTGAGGTTACAGTGAGCTATGATAACACTATTGTACTCTAGCCTGGGCAACAGAGCAAGAGTCTCTGTTCTCAAAAAAAAAAAAAAAAAAAAAAAAAAAACCCAGACAGAATATATTACTGAGGCCACCTACATGTTTAAATTGTTAGCACTATTTATTTTTCCTTTCAACTCTGGTCCTTTCAGTCTGCAAGGAAACATGGTTTTCTGTCAAATTAATGTAACTGTAGAGCTAGAAACTTTTATGATTTTGAGGGTGCATGATTTAGCTATTACTGAGAAAGAAACCATTCCAAAATTCAGTGACTTAAATAAGCACTTATTTCTTACCCCTCTGTGAGGTTGAGCTAATCTAGGCTGGATTTACCTGATAGCTCTGCCAACACAGGCGTGTTGAGGCTGGGCCAGAGAACTGTGGCGCTCCTCCTGGTGGGTCGCATCCTCCTGCTCCCAGCAGGCCAGCCCACACGTGTTGTTAGGGCAAGGTCAGAAGCACAGCCGAGACACCAAGGCCTCTTGAGACCTAGCCTCAGAACTAGTACACTTCTATCTTGTTCTTTTGGCTAAAACTGGTCACATGGAACAGGGAGAAGCACTCTGATTTTATGGGAAGAATTCCCGTGTCACGTGACAGAGGGCACAGATATAGGGAGAAGTGAAGAATTGGGGCCACTGCAGTTAACCAGAGGGGGTTGCCATTCATATCTGTGCTCTTTTTTTACAGATTGGGTCTGAAGGTGAGAGAGGACAGCTATGATATGTTTACATTTTTAGTTGTGATTCATGCAAAATCATAATAGTGTATCTATCCCTTGGTTCCTCCAACATAACAACCTGGTTGTGGAGAATAAGTGTGGCTAAGATATGAGTTGTCTGGTTCTGAGCTCGACCAGGGAAGGGGAAATTAGAGATTTTCCTGGACTTTTGGAAATAGAGAGGATTCATCTTGTAAGTGGAAGATTTGACCTGGAGAAGGTCAAGACCATTGTGCCATCAGAGCCACCAGTGCCATCAAGTGTTAGGACCAGAATCTACCAATTAGTAAAACTCAATTTTATTTTAGAACCTTAAAACAGCCTTTAAATAACTGAATCTTGACTTCACAATGCTGTTTTATTACCATTTCATTATATGTAAACTTAAAACATATAGGAGAATTGAACTCTTGAAACCCTAGTTTTGTCTGAATGTGTCCAGGTCGGTGGCTTTGTTTGACTGCCGAAGTCCAGATGAAAGCCATCGAATGTGGCGATTCAGTGGGCAGATTGAGAGAGTGACTTGGAATCACTTTTCACCTTGTCATTTTTTGGTAAGAGTATACGTGTTACTGTTTTGCTTTTCTAGATTACTAACAACTTATTTTTCTTTAATTCCATGGTAGAGAATCTCTGAGAAGTTTTTCCTGTATTAATAGTGTGAAGCTTGCATTTTATGGTTTAAAAAAATAAGGTTTTTTTTTAAAAAGAATGGCTGAGCCACAAAAAATTAATGAACATGTAAATGATTTTGCTAATTGCCAACCATTCCAAAGTATGCCACATTTTATTTTACTTATTGATTTTGATCATTTTTCTATAGTGATAATTCTTCTAATATTAAACATAGTTAAAATTATTTTTTATGTTTTTTTAATGGTTAAATCAGTCAAAGAAGATATTCTTTTATTTAAATCCTCTCATACTTAAATGGAGCTCTAGTGATGGGAATACTAGCCTATTTAATTAGTAGCACTGTCTCCCAAATAGGAAAAAAAATGTAAGAGCTTTCTGTAAATGCCCTTATTGTCTATAGGATGACAGTTTTCTAGCATCACAAGATTCCACTGACAGTTGAGTCCATGGAGATATAAAATCCCAGCTTTCATCCAGAAGGGAAGGTAGAAGAAATCCATTTCTCCCAGTTTTCCTAAAGTAAATATATAGTGCTTTGCAAAGGAGGGAAAGAGTTTCTAAAAAATAGCTTTCATAAAAGATGTGGACAGTTTTAATAAGGTTCCTGAAGTAATGATTCGGAGACACTTAGTGTCAACTCTGCATCCTTATTAGAGGCAATGCTATTCCCAGCCAAGCTGCCTGAAGCCAGATTCCATTTTACAGTTGTCAGGAATGAGGTTCCAGTTGCATCTGCATGTTGTACTTTGGCTCTCAATAGTCAGGCATGCAAATTTCCTGAGGTTATTTGCTAACAAATGGTCATAGATACTAAAATCACAAATGTTTAGGGAAGTGGGAGGTAAAATGGTGAACCCTGTCCCTCCAGTCTCAGTGGAAGAGACTACCCTCCTCCTTTTCTCCTCCTCCCCAGCCCAGCTTTCAAGACTCCTCAGTTGTCCTTTCTTTATCCTTTTTGCTTGTACTGGCTATTGTCCTTGGCCTGTATACAGGCTCAGGTCTCTCTCTCCCATCCTTGACTCTATGTCTGTCTCTTAATTCCTTCATTGCCTCTCCCTTCTTGATTGTGTAACAACCCACTCTGATCTGCCTTTCAGTCCTTATCTGATTGAATTTCTCTGCTGCCATATTGACAGTGTTGATCTTCCCTGACATTCTTCCTTATTCCCTCCTACCTCTCTGACCCACTTCTATGGGTGCCTCAGCCTGTACCTGGACTAGCCATGCTTGCCAGGCCCCTGCTCTCAACCTGCTGCTCTTTTAACTTTACACTCCCAAGTGTATCCCCTGTGTTCTCGTGGATATAATTCTCACCTCTCTGCTTCCACATCCCTACCCCACTCCCTACCACTCACCACAGCTTCATGCTCGTATCCAGTGGCCTACTGGACATGTCAACTGAATTAGTCCATGTGAGTGCAATCCCCTCCTCCAAAAGTAAATTCTTTATATCCATGTTAATTTCTAATAACTATAATAATTAGCTCCACCAGTAAGTTGGATATATAGCTGATTTTCACTATGACTTATACTTTTTACCCATTGCTGAAGTTTATTGGCATTGTAGCATGACCTTGCCCATCTTTTACTCTTTCCAGGCCAGTACAGATGATGGCTTTGTATATAATTTGGATGCACGTTCAGATAAGCCAATTTTTACACTTAATGCCCACAATGATGAAATCTCTGGTGAGCAAGAATAGTGTTTCTTTTATTTTTATTAAGTTAGGATGAAGTAAGTATATATTTTAAAGTGAGATTCTCTGAACTAATCTTCCCATAGGTCTTGATCTAAGTAGTCAAATCAAGGGCTGTCTTGTGACTGCTTCAGCAGACAAATATGTGAAGATCTGGGACATCTTAGGAGATAGGCCAAGTCTAGTTCATTCCAGGGACATGAAAATGGTAAGAATTTCCCTGGGCATCTTTGTTTTCTATTTATTCTGTTTCTGACCTTGTCTTCCTCTGGGACTATTGTTCGTCTTTCGCTGGGAATTGTTGGATTAAAGAATATGGATGTGTTAGGGGAGTTCATTTTGAGCTTAAGTCAAATTTGGTGGGAGTTTTATGACTTAGGACAGTTTGGGGGGAATTCAGTGGCTATCTGGTCCTTTTCCAACTCACTTGATTAACAGTTGCTTGGTAAGACCAAGAAGGAATAGAACACTGCACAGCTCTTCAAAATCATATATATATAAAAATGGGAAGGCAGGTTATAGAAGCAATTTTTATAGGACCATCCCATGCTTACATTTAAATGCCTAATTGCTTAAATGCTTGTATTTAAATCTAGCAGATTATATCCCAGAACATGAATAGTGGTTATCTTGCTGAGAGATTTTACATTTTTTGTTCATATTTTCTATAATGAATATTTATTATCTATTAATAAAATTGTTTAAAAAACATTAGAAGTTTAAAAGACTTAATAGGGACCTCTGGTATCATTGTCATTGTTTAAAAGGAGAGCTAACGTTTCTGGGAATACATAGCAGATTAGATTTATTAAGGAATTTCTAATAGAATGATAATGAAGATGAGAGACCTGAGTGGTCAGAGCATGCACATGTCCCCATGGAGTGGCCATCATGCTGAACTTGTCCAGCTTTGTAGTGCAGTAATATCCCTTCCAACTTGACCGTGACCTACATTTGCAGTGAGCTTGAAAGAGATACTGGTGAGTTGGTTTCCAGTAAACATTTTAAGTCATAGGTTCTTAGAGATAGAGTAGGGTTTAGATATTTGGGCTCTCTGGAAAGATCGAACTCACTGACCTGCTATTCTTTTCTCTCCAGGGAGTTCTCTTCTGTTCTTCATGTTGCCCTGATTTGCCATTTATTTATGCCTTTGGAGGTCAGAAAGAAGGGCTCCGGGTCTGGGATATAAGCACAGTCTCTTCAGGTAAGAATCTTTAGTATCCATTCTTTCTGAATGAGTTCTGTAAGGACTAACACAGAATGTATGACTTGACTACATTAGGTAGAGAGCAAAGGTAGTGCGGTCTGCGTAGGAAATAGACAAGATCCAATGTGATTTGGAAATGTTCATGTTCACAAATAAGTTTGTCTTCACACTTTAAGTGTAGATCATTTAAAAAATATATTTCCATATTCAGAGAATTGTGCAATAAAAAAAATTTTTTTTTAATTGAAAGATCTGAGAAAGCTGGAGGGAAATGTAGCATGGTCTCAAAGAATGGCCCTCCCCTTCCCAGTTACCCATGTGAATAAATCTGCCCTTCTCTCAACTACTTTCTATAAAATCCAGCTTTCCTGAAGGGTACCACTCCTCTCCCTTCAGGGGATCCTGGCTGCTTGTTTATTACTTTCAGGTAGTCTGGTGTGTTCTATAAACACAGAGATAGTATATCCCCACTATATGATTCCTGATTTCTCTATGGGCTATTCTGGGGTGGGTGTGTGTATATACTAAATCCAAAAAGCTCTGTGCTGGTCATGATACAGAGAGAAACAATCAGAAGTAGAATAAGGGAAGGACAGAGTCATTGTTATAAAGGATGGGACATCTGTTATCAAGGCAGCTTAGATAAATCTTATAGCAAAGAAAGTAAAGTACAAAAAAAAATTGGACCATTTTTAAAAATGACTTATTCAGAACATTAAATTTGACTTTTGAGTTGTTTACTTTCCCATTTATAAAGTGCTACTTAAATATATTTTCATAAGCAAAATTTCTGCCCCAGAGTAGAGAACCTCATTGCTCATTTCTGCATTTTAGTCTCTTTTTATATTGTAGACTCTTAATTTCCTGATCTGGTAGTTTCTTAACTGTTTATTTGTGTTTTAGTAAATGAAGCATTTGGAAGACGAGAGAGGCTTGTTCTTGGCAATGCAAGAAATTCATCTATTAGTGGCCCTTTTGGGAGCAGGAGCTCAGATACACCAATGGAGTCTTAATGAAGATTGTATAATTTCCTGTTCTGTTAACCTTAACTGAGAGTTTTAAAAAGCTGGCCTAAGAATGTTCCATGTGTAGCAACAGCCATGCAGTGTGACTGAAAATTCATTTCCAACTGCCTGACATTCCTTTCTGCAACTGTGGTGACAACAGAGCCATTCTTTGTGATTGCATTTCAAATAGGTGATGTATAGGGCTCTTGTTGCATTTCTGAAGAAGAATAAAAGATTTTAAAAAGTAATTCCTTAAACATGCCATCTGTCACAGGTAATCTAAGTTTGTAAAATAGGTAGTAATTTATAGAGTTTTAAAGGGGGAGAATCCTGTGGTCTTAAAAGATGCGTAAACCTGGGCCTGGAAAGGTGGTGTTCGTGGCACAGGAGGCCACGAACAGAGGCAGGTGCCCCAGAGACTCCACTTTCTTAACTGTTCTCAAGTTAATGCTCATGATTTCGAAGCATTCCCAATGCTACTCTTAGAATTTGGTAAGTAAACTAAAAGTGACATGCAGTGTCAAAGAGTAGAGGCAGACCATTCATTCATTTATTCTGAAAACACTGAATACCTATCCTGTGCCTAGTGCTATTCAGGGCATGGGGAGATTCAGTGTGAATAAGAAAAGTCTTTGCTTTCCACCTAACAAGGGATGATTCTGATTACAGATAGTCTTCCTATTAAGTATGAATTTTAGCAGATAGTAAGAGTTAGTTTGATTTCTGAGACCCAACCCTAACTTGGTAGAAGAGTTACCAGTTCATGAGCCATTCATATTTCCTGTATAATTCATGAATGTGACTTCAATTATTTCATTGTTAATACTGCAGAATGTTATTGGTGTAGCAATTTGAGTTCACCCAAACCTCTCTACGAAAGTCAAATGTGTGAATTGAAGAGATTAAAGGATGGAGTAACTATTTTGTTTTTTTGTTTTGATTTGGCTTTTAGATATCAAAACAAGCCCCAGATCACTAACAGTCGTTTAATAACAGCTAGAGGGAGACCTCTCACAGGTTTAAACTCAATAGTTACTTTTCTCTCAAATTTGATGTTTTCTCCTATAAAGAATAGCTCTAAAAAATGTATTTTTCCAGGACTTTCAGTTCTCAGGAAAAGACTTAAGTCTTTTCAGGTAACATTCAGGTAAGACTCTTTCTGAACAAGTTCTGTAAGGACTAACACCAAATGTATAACTTGAATACCTGAAAAGTAAAGAACTTCCACTGTTACATAGTCATCTGCATCTGCCTAAAATAAATAAGAATTCATATTTAATACATACCAAAAATTTTAAGTGGTAAATGGGGTTGACATTTCTATTTCCAACTTGAAAGTACTAGGTCTGATGAATGCTAAGGAGGGGGTGTTTTCAGAGCCAAGAGAATGTGCCTCTGAAGGTATAAGCACCTGGGACTGGGAGAATGCTGGCCTGGGTTTGCAGTTGCTACTGAAAGCAAGCGCAGGCAGTGAGTAAGACATCTTAGTAGACAGGCAGTAGGAGTGGTCAAGCCCTGGGGATTGAGTAACATGGAGATTCAAATCCAAACCAGGATTATAGATTTTAACTGAAGGCTCAATTTTCATACAGACTGAGGAAAGAGTTCCCATCACTTCCTACCCTGGGAATATATTGCACTTAAGTGTGGGCACCCCTGAGCCCAAAGATTTGTGGCTTAAGAAAATGCCTATCTGGCATGGGAAGTGGAGGAACAAGATGTATTTCTTTCATCACTGATGGCTTATTGGTGATTGGTGTTTTCATTTGTAGCACATGGAAATGCTATGGAGCCAAACATATTTGTCAAAGTGAAAAACCAGTATTAACTTTTTAAAAATTCTACCCAGATGTAGGTAGGCTCTAGCTAATTATATTCTGGAATTCAAATTCACTGAAACCAATTTTCTCATGAAATAGAAATAAACTTATTTGGGTAGTGGAACATTATATAGGTGTAACCATAAGGCCAATTTTTCAGGACAACCCCAACTACATGTTACAAGTAAATTAATAAGATGGGAAAAAATACTGTCAGAGCAAATATCCAGAATTTGGATTAAAAAATAACTTGTTATATACTTCCCATTTCTAGCTGTAACAGAATAGCTTATACTGCTCTGCCACTGAAAACAAGAAAAGCTGAGCAGAATGCATGCAACATCTATTTGAAGTCACTGAAGTATTTCTAAGGCAGCCAGGACTTGAGGGACAAAGGTCTTAGGAGAAGGGACATACACAGAAGTGACCCTTTATGCTGGTTTTCTTCTCAGGCATTTACCAATTTTTGTGTTGTACAAGTTTTTTTTAAAAAAGCCAAAAAGTATAGTAGAGTGTTCAGCAGTCTCACAATACCGGAAAAACAAAAGAACTTAACCTCAAAGAGGAAGGTCCCTAAAAACACTCCAGGCTGTCTCATTGTGACCCCCTCAAAGACTATACCCTAAAATTAAGGTAAACCAGAGGTAGAGCCAGCTTTATAAAATCTGAAGCCCAACCTTGAGCTCAGATTTTGAGTGGATTGCAGTGTCCCTGCTCTAGTTTGCCAGGGTGAATCTCTCTGGAAGAGTATAGTGTCATCCACAGCTTCTACAGTTTTTCATATATGATCTGGCATTCCAGTAAAAATTACTCAACATACTAAGAAATAGGACCAAAAGAGAAAGAGACCTATAAGGAATTTACACATTGGACTTTTATATTGGACATCAAATTTGAAATAGCCAGGATTGAGAAATCCAAGAAAAGGAAGTTTGAATATATCAAAGATCTGGAGTCTATAGCAAATCAAATGGGAATTCTAGAACTTATATAGAGAATTTTATATATAGGATTAATGACAAATTAGACACAGCTGAAGGAGGATTAGTGAAATTGAGATTAGGTCAATAGAAAATACCACACTAAAGTACAAAGAAAAAAATATATAAAAAAGCCTAGGATGCATATCAGGCATGGTACAAAAGTCTAACATGCATGTAATTGGAATCAGAGTGAGACGAGGGAAAGCAATATCCAAAAAGGTTATGGCTGAGAATTTTTCCAAAACTAGGAAAGACATCAAGCCAATAAGCCCTGGAAAGATGTTAAACATTGGTCATGAGAGAAATGCAAATCAAAACCACAGTGAGAGAACATCTTCACACCCACTAAAAAGGCTATAATCAAAAAATTAATAATGTTATATAGGCCTTAAAAAGTCTGTAAAATTAAAATGCCTGACAATAACAAAAAGGTGGAAGGAGACGGAGAGTTAAGGTATTCTGAGGTCCCAACATTCTTTTGGAAGGGATAAAAGTATTGGCATTACACCCTAATAAGGCAAGGGTGCATGTTGTAATCTATAAGCTAACTACTAAAAGAATACAGAACGAACATACAAGCCAAAAGGGGGGGAAGTAAATAATAAATACTTGATTAATCAAAAAAAAGAAAAAAAAAAGGAATACAGAATGGGTAGAATTAATAGAAGACAAATATTGAAATGGAAAATTTAAACTCAAATGTATTCATAATTATATGTAAACCATCTAGAAGATAGATTATTCAAATACATAACTGCTGCTTACAAGAGCTTAAATATAAGGGCACAGAAGGGTGAATATAAGAGAGTAGAAAATATATACTATTCAAATACCAAAATTAGGGTGGTGCAGCTAATCTAATATTAAAGTAGACATTAAGATATAAAAATAGTGTCCTTTTTATACTGATAAAAATATCAATCCAATGTAAAAGATATCTAAAAAATATTAAACATCCAGTAACATAGCTTCAAAAATATATAAAGCAAAAGTGACAGAACTAAAAGAAATAGAAAAATCTGCAATCACAATGGGAGATTTAAGAACATTTTTCAGTAACTGAGGGAACAAGCAGACATTCAGTAAAGATAGAGGCCTAAACATAATAATTATCAAGTCCTAACTGCAATTCATAGAACACCAAATTCAAGAACAAAATATATATCCCAAAATATATATTCCACAAGGAACATGTGGAACGTTTTCCAAAATTAACTATATGCAGGTCCATAGCAAGTATTGACAAATTTTAAAGAAAGACTTAAAATTATTCAGAATATGGTCCATATTGTGGAATTAAGCTAAATCAATTTGAAAACAAAATTCCCAAATATTTAGAAATTATGCAATTCATTTCTAAATCCATGGGTCAAAGGACAAGGCACAACCAAAATTAAGAAATATTTTAATTGAATGGCAATGTATGGCATACAAAATCTTGCAGGTTGTAACTAAAGCTGCATTCAGGTGCTTTTATACCCTTAAATGCATATTAGAAAATGAAAACTGAAAAATCGGTATTAAAGCAGCTACCTTAAGTAATTAGAAAAAGAGCAACTTAAACCCAAAAGTGTGTACAAAAGGAAATAGAGTAGAAATTAATGTCAGAAAACAAACACAAATGGCTGGGAAAAAATGGTGGTCTGGTAGAGCCCTCCTACCTCACTGCTCCCAGGGAAGGAGGTAAAGAGCACGGATGGCTGCCTACACGCAGATCGCTCACTCTGAAAACAGCATTGTGAATTTGCAGAGAAGCAGCGTGGGACACTCAGTGCAAGCAAAAAGGTGACAGGGAGATAGGTTCACAAAGATCAGAGTGTGGGGAATACAATAGAGAACAGAGCGCAGGAAAGATGCGCTCGCTAGGTCAGCACAGTGTGATCTTACCTACAGGTGGACGTGCACCATCCTCACAGACCTCCCATCCACTCTGACAGGGACAAGCCCGGAGTCGGTGCAAAGTCAGTGCACAAGACAGCAGGCTCTGCGGAGAGGAAACAATAGTGGGAGCCTGAACTCTCGGGTGCACTGTGCCAGGACTGCACCGGGCTGCGAAGGGACTGGGCTCAGATACAGCTTCCTGGGACAGTATGCTGGAATTTGGACATGGGCACCTTGCCCCTGGAAGTCAGCAGGACCAGGGCACAGGAGTTGAACGGAGAGCAGCAGGCTATACCCTTGGAGGCTGCTGGCAGTTGCCTCTGCGAGATCCAGCCAGGTTGGGAAAAACCGAGCTCTCGGTGCGGCTGACCTGTACCTGCGGGACCCTGGTGTACACCCGCTCTACAGGTCCGGTGGGCAGCTGGCAGCCATCTTTTAAGGTCCCCCACCTGGAGCTGACTGAAAGCTAGGTCTCTAGCTCCACCCCACCCCTGGCCCGGGGGCTCTTCCACCTGGGCGTGATGGGCTACACCCTTGGAGGTCACCAACAGCGACTTCCACGGGCTCCAGGTGGGACAAGGAGAGCTGCCTTCTCTGTGTGGCTGACCTGTATCTACAGGACCCTGGTGTATTGGAACAGCTTGCAGCCTGTTCATCTAGTCCTGCCTGCCCAGCTCTGGCCATCTCCTGCGTGCTTGGCCCTAGTGCCTGCTCTCCAGGTCCCCATCCCCCCTCCCACAGAGAATGGCCATATTGAAGTTGGCTGGGCCATAGTGATTCAATTTACATATGGACTGGTTCCCATGGCAACCAAATGCCTCAGGTGCCTCCACCCCTACTCACTTTAATAGGGAGTTCCGCTTGATCCAAGAGTTCCTTGAGCTGCCACTATTCCCCTGGTGGGAGCATCCCCCTGGCGGAGACTTCTGGGGATAGAGAGGCCCGCCCCCCTTGCCTTGGGGTCTAGTGGCAGAAAAGGGGTGCACAATTGGAGATCCCACTACCAGTGACATGTGGAGACACATGCCAGTGGGCCAGACACACGAATTGTGGGGAAGCTTGAGAGCCTATCTTGGGTGGAGAGGAAACACAAGTGGTCCAATCGGAGGGGAAAGTGCCCAAGATTGTGGACAGGGAAGGAAAAACCTGGCTAGAGACCTCAGCAATCACACCAGTTGGTCCCTCCCATCAGGAGCAGCCCTCCAAGCTCAGAGAGATAGCCCTGAACTTATCAGCAGCTCCCCCTAGCAGCCAGATAAGCAACATCTGAGTTCCATAGAAGCTCACACACCCAGGCTCTTGCACTCCAGCTGCAAGCTATCTTGTTCCTTGCCCTACCTCAGGGGGAGCAGGGTCCAAGTAACCCCTGCCTCTCCCAAAGCTTGCGGCATTCGTATACCCCACCTAAGGGACCAGAGCCTACCACAGGCACAACAGATTACCTAGGTAACTGGCTCCTCCATGCAAACTACAATCAACAGCAGGAACAACCCCACAGCTAAACATATTGCCTTCCATCTCAAGCTATTAGGGATCAGTGGATTCATACCCACGAGTACAATCCACTTGGAGCTTAAGCTGGGGGAACAAACTCAGTACACTCCACTGGGAAGAGGTGAAGACAATTCAGAGGTAACCCAAGAGGTTCATCAAACTTCCTAAAACACACCTAAGGCAATACAGGACCAGCGCTCCTCTCCCTGGCACTATCAGGGAACGATCCTTGGGGACTTGGAGACAGGGCCATAAGCCAGCCCTAGCACCCCCACCTCTCGACGGAGAGGCCAGATAAGAAAGAATCAGTGAAAGAGCTCAGGAACCATAAAAAATCAGAGCAAAAAGTCACCCCCAAAAGAAATCATTAGCTCCTCAGCAACAGATACCAACTTAAATGAAATGGATAAAATGACAGAGGAAGAATTTCAAATATGGATTGTAAGAAAGCTCAGTGAAATTCAAGAGAAAATAGAAACCCAACACAAAGAAGCCACAAAAACAATGCAAGCAATGAATGAAAAATTCTCTAAAGAAATCAAAGTATTTTGGAAAAACCAAACAGAAATACTGGAAATGAAAGAGGCATTCAAGGAACTACAAAACAATGTGGAAAACCTTAAGAATAGGCTGGATTATGCAGAGGAAAGAATCTCAGAGCTGGAAGATAACTCCCATGTGCTAAACAAATCAGTTGAAGAGAAAGAACGCAGAAGCAAGAGATATGAACAAAGCATACAAGAAATGTGGGATTATGTAAAGAGGCCAAACATAAGAATCATAGGCATCCCTGAGGGCTAAGAAGAAAATACACAAGGGGTGGAAAATCTATCTGAAGGAACAGTAGAGGAAAATTTCCATGGCCTAGCCAGAAATCTTGATATCCAGGTACAAGAAGCACACAGGACTCCAGGGAGACTTAATGTGAAAAGGTAATCACCATGTCACATAGTTATTAGGCTGGCCAAAGTAAACACGAAAGAGGCACTCCTTCAAGCAGTAAGGTGAAAACAGCAGCTAACCTACAAAGGAAAACCTATCAGACTAACTACAGATTTCTCAACTGAAACCTTACAAGCCAGAAGGGACTGGGGACCCACCCTCCAGTCTTCTAAAACAGAATAATGGCCAACCTAGAATTCTTTATCCTTCAAAACTTAGCTTCTTATATGAGGGAGAAATAAAGACTTTCCCAGACAAGCAATCACTGATGGAATTTAAAAAGACCAGACCTGCCCTGCAGGAAGTACTCAGACCTGCATTATACACTGACCAGTGCAATAGACACCCACCAGTGTAAAATCATACAAAAGCTAAATTCCAAAGCCCTGATTCCATAATGGCTCAAGAGGTAAAACAAAACAATAAGAGTCTACCCAACAGGATGAACAGAAATCCACCCCAAATATCAATTCTCTCAATAAATGTGAATGGCTTGAATTGCCCATTGAAGAGACATAGGCTGGCTGAATACATTAAAAAAAAAAAAAATACAAGCCAAGTATTTGCTGTCTCCAGGAAACACATCTTACACACAAGGACTCATTCAGACTCAAGGTGAAGGGATGGAAAACAATTTTTCAGGCAAATGGAAACCAAAAGAAAGCTGGGGTAGCCATTCCTATATCAGATAATATAAACTTTAAAGCAATAAAAGTAAAGGAAGACAAAGATGGTCACCATATAGTGGCAAAAGGAAAAATCCAACAAGAAGACTTAACAATCCTAAATATTTATGCACCCAACACAGGAGTGCCCAGATACATAAAGCAAGTACTGCTAGATATAGACAACATAATAAACAGCAATGCCATAATAGCTCGGGACTTCAACACTCCACTGACAGAACTGGACAGATCCTCCAAGCAGAAAATAAGCAAAGAAATAATTGACTTAAACAGAACCCTAGAACAATTGGGCCTAACAGACATCTACAGAACATTCCACCCAAACAACACTGAATATACGTTCTTCTCATCAGCTCATGGAACTTTCTCTAAAACTGATCACATCCTAGGCCACAAAACAGAACTCAAATTTTAAAAAATAGAAATTATACCATGTATCTTCTCAGACCACAGTGGAATAAAATTAGAAATCAATTCCAACAGAAACATTCATCTCTACACAAAAACATGAAAATTAAACAATCTATTGCTGAATGACTAGTGGGTCAAGGAGGAGATTCAGATGGAAATCAAAAGATTCTTCGAACTAAATGATAATGGGGACACAAGTTATCAAAATCTGTGGGATACAGCAAAAGCAATCCTGAGAGGAAAACTCATAGCCTTAAATGCCCACATCCAAAAGACAAAAAGATCAAAAATCAACAAACTAATGAACCTTCTCAAGGAACTGGAAAAGGAAGAGCAAACCAATCCTAAACCCAGCAGAAAAAAAGAAATAACCAAGATCAGAGCGGAACTAAAGGAAATCGAGAACAAAAGAACTACACAGAAGATTAATAAGACAAAAAGTTGGTTCTTTGAAAAGACAAACAAAATAGACAGGCCTCTTGCTAGACTGACCAGAAGCAGAAAGGAAAGGACTCTCATAAGCTCTATTAAAAATGAAAAAGGAGAAGTCACAACTGATATCACGGAAAGACAAATCATCATCTTTGAATAAAAATCTCTATGCCCATAAACTTGAAAATGTGGAGGAAGTGGACAAATTCTTAGAAACACACTACCTCCCTAGGCTCCATCAGGAAGAATTAGAATTCCTGAACAGACCGATATCAAGCACCAAAATTGAAGCAGCAATAAAAAAAAAATCTTCCAATAAAAAAAAGTCCCAGACCAGACAGGTTCACACCTGAATTCTACCAAACCTACAAAGAACTGGTACCTATACTGCAGAAATTATTCCACAACATTCAGAAGGATGGAATCCTCCCCAACTCATTCTATGAAGCCAATATCACCTTGATACCAAAGCCAGGAAAGGACACAACAAATAAAGAAAACTGCAGACCAATATCCCTTATGAATATAGATGCAAAAATTCTCAAAATCTTAGCAAACTGAATTCAACTGCACATCAAAAAAATAATTCATCATGACCATGTGGGCTTCATCCCAGAGATGCAGGGATGGTTCAACATACACAAACCTATAAATATAATTCACCACATAAATAAAAGCAAGAACAAAGACCATATGATCCTCTCAATAGATGCAGAAAAGGCATTTGACAAAATTCAGCACACTTTTATGATAAGAACTCTTAACAAAATAGGCATAGATGGCTCATACCTCAAAATTATTAAAGCCATATATGATAAACCCACAGCCAACATCATACTGAATGGGGAAAAATTGAAAGCATTCCCACTTAGAGCTGGAACCAGACAAGGTTGCCCACTATCTCCACTTCTATTCAACATAGTCCTAGAAGTCCTTGCCAGAGCAATCATACAAGAGAGGGGAATCAGGGGTATCCAAATGGGAGCAGAAGAGGTGAAATTTTCACTCTATGCTGATGATATATTACATCTTGAAAACCCCTAAGATTCAACCAAGAGACTCCTGAAATTGATAAATGAATTCAGCAGAGTCTCAGGACACAAAAATGAATGCACACAAATCAGTAGCTTTCATATATACCCATAACAGTCAAGCCAAGAATCAAATCAAAGATGCAATACCCTTCACAATAGCATCAAAGAAAATTAAATATTTAGGAATATACTTAACTAAGGAAGTGAGAGATCTATATAGGGAGAAGTACAAAACACTGGGAAAAGAAATTGCAGAGGATGTAAACAAATAGAAAACCCTACCATGCTCTTGGATTGGTAGAATCAATATTGTTAAAATGTCTATACTTCCTAAAGTGATTCTACAGAATCAATTCAATCCCTATCAAAATGCCAACATCATTTTTCACAGATCTAGAAAAAATAATTCTACACTTCATACGGAACTAGAGAAGACCCTGTATAGCCAAAGCAATCTTAAGCAAAAAGAACAAATTGGGAGGCATCAATCTACCAGACTTCAAGCTATATTACAAGGCTATAGTAATCAAAACAGCATGGTACTGGCACAAGAACAGAGACATAGACCAATGGAACAGGACTGAGAACCCAGATATAAAACCATCCTCATATTGTCATCTGATCTTTGACAAATCAGACAAAAACATACACTAGGGAAAAGAATCCCTATTCAATAAATGGTGCTGGGAAAATTGGATAGCCACATGTAGAAGACTGAAACAAGATCCACACCTCTCACCTCTCACAAAGATCAACTTACGATAGATAACAGACTTAAACGTAAGACATGAAACCAGAAGAATTCTAGATGAAAATGTTGGAAAAACTCTTATAGACATCGGCCTAGGCAAAGAATTTAAGACCCCCAAAGCAATCACAGCAGCAACAAAAATAAATAAATGGGACCTGATCAAATTAAAAAGCTCTGCACAGCCAAGGAAACTATCATTAGAGCAAATAGAAAACCTACAGAATGGGAGAAAATACTTGCATGCTACACATCTGATGAAGGGCTGATAACCAGAATCTATACAGAACTTAGGAAAATCAACAAGAAAAAAATCAAACAACCCCATTAAAAAAATGGGCAAAGGACATGAACAGAAACTTTTCAAAAGAAGACAGAATAATGGCCAGCAAACAATTTTTATTAGAGAATAAAAATTCTCTAATCATCAGGGACATGCAAATCAAAACCACAATGAGATATCACTTAACTCCAATGAGATTGGCTTTTATCAAAAATTCCCAAAACAACAAATGTTGGCATGGATGCAGAGAGATAGGAACACTCATACACTGCTGGTGGGACTGTTAATTAGTACAACCTCTATGGAAAGTAATATGGAGATACCTCAAAGAACTAAAAGTAGAACTACCATTTGATACAGCAATCCCACTACTAGGTATTTACCCAAAGGAAAAAAAGACATTCTATAATAAAGACATCTGCACTTGAATATTTATAGCAGCACAATTCACAATTGCAAAGATGTGGAAACAACCCACATGCCCTTAAATACATGAGTGGATTAATTAAATGTGGTATATGTACACCATGGAGTACTACTCAGGCATAAAAAACAGTGGTGAATTAATACCGCAGGTATTATTCTGGATGGAGCTAGAGCCCATTCTTCAAAGCGAAGCATCACCAAAATGGAAAAATAAGCACCACTTGTACTCACCATAAAATTGGTACTAACTAATCAATATATATGTGCACACATGGAAGTAATATTCACTGGGTGTTGGCCAGGTGGGGGGGTGGAGGGGATAGGTAAATTCACACCTAATGGGTACGGAGCACTGCCTGGGGGATGGGCATGCTTGTAGCTCTGACTTGGGTGGTGCAAAGGCAATATATGTAACTAAAGTGTACCCCCATAACATTCTGAAATTTAAGAAGAAAAAAGAAAACAAACACAATATACAAAATCAAAGAAAAAGCATTATTTAGAATACTAAGAAAGTTAATAGCAATAGTGATCATAAAAACAAATTATCAACATCAGAGTTTGAAAAGGGCACATCACTTACAGACCCTATTGACACTAAACAGAAGATATTGTCAGAATTCCGGGTTTTGGCACCAAAGATGTCAGGGTGGGAGTCTGTCCTCGGTTCTTGGTGTGCTCTTGGCCAAAGAATGACCAGACACACCAAAGTGTCAAGTCCAGACTATTATCCCGATCCTCTGACTCCTTTCTTGGAAAAATCACCAGCAAGGCCAGTACGATGGAGTACTCTCAGGCAGGGAGCAGTTTCACAAGAGCAGCTCTTTATTGTAGAATAAAACAGGTCTGTTTCTGTGAGCAGAGAGAGACAGACATCTCCGTCACTGACTGACCCACTGACTACTTCCTGAATTCTTGGATTGTTTCCTTTTATTAGCCCAGTCTGGAGGCGGGCTCTTGGGAGCTGTAGGATGTTATCAAATGATCAACAGATGTCCTCAAAATTCCATCTGCACATAAGAGCTCCCTCTAAGAAAGCCCACCTGGCAGCGGTGGGGTGGGTGGTGGTGAACCCCAACACAGATTCAAGCTAATGGCATATTAATTATCCTTAGGTTACTCTAGGTCACTTTCTAAATTTTATTTGCCTGGGCTGGGGAATTCCTAGATTGATAAAGCATTCCCTCCTTCCCCAGGTGTAGCAGTTGCTTGGGATAGGATTAAGGGTGGGGCAACACCAAAATGGAGTGCCCGCCCTTATCCTTCTTCCCAGGTGAAGCAATTGCTCGGAACAGCACCAAAACAGGGAACCCTTGTCCCGAGAAGAGCCAGAGATCCTAACTATCTACCTAACAATATTACAAATAATTTTTTTTCTGAAATTTGCAAGTGTATATTAAATAGACAAATTCCTATTTTAAAAACCTTAAAACTGATAGTAGAAGAAATAGAAAATCTTGATGTTGAAGCATGCTTCATATTCATATCCAATAGACATATGAGCTAGGTCAGAGAACCAGGGAGTTATGTGTGATTGCCCTGAGATAATTTCTTCTCTCTTGTAGCAGTAAGTTTGATACAGTGATGAACCAGAACAGAGTCTGATCCTCCAGGTTAAATTCACTGCTTCAGCAGCTTTCTTAAATAAGAATTAGACTGCTTTGGAAGAAATAATGCAAACCCAAAAAGTCGAATGGTGATATTTGAGAGGATTCCAATGATAACAAGTACCCCAAACCCCAAAGCTTTCCCTTGCCAACAGAATCAGCTCCTCCCCTATCTAATGAGAATGGTTCTCATTTTCTTGAAAATCTTGTTATCTTCCAAAATAATTCCAATTCTCATTTACCACTCCTATCACCTCTTATTGCCCCTGACTTATGAACAGGTGAAACACTCAAATTCCCTATGAGATCATTCCAAAGTCAAAACTTGGAAAGTGAAAAAGCATGTTGTCTTGTCATCTATTACCTGTCCCTAGCTGTATATTAAAATGAATTTTACAACAAAGGGGACACTGTGGATGTCAATCCCTTCTTTTAATGCTTTCCTGTAGAGTCTGGAAACTATTTCCCAGATTCCTTTAATGTAAGATTCCAAACAAAACTGAAATTCTTCTAATCAGATGCACTCATGTGACACTTCAATTCAGAACAGAACTGTGTGGGGAAAGAAGCAAAAGCATCTGCTGTGCAGGCAGATGTTATTTCGTAACATATCAGCAAAATCTTAAGGAATGTATGTCAAAAAGATTTCTGAGGATTCTAGACGAGGGAAGGAGAAATATAGTTTGAATTAAGTTGAATTCGTTGATATGGGTACATTTCGTTGCAGGTGATCACAGGTGATAATCTAAACATATCCTAGCCATGGGTGCCAGTACAATTCTGTGTCCCCTCCTCTAACATTAACTGGACCTTCCCTGCCTTGAAACCCAGCCAGGTCAGATAGTTAGTCCGAGATGTCATTTCCTTGAGAATCCATTTCCTGCAGTATTTTCAGACAGCAGAATTTCCTCTAGCTAGTTTAAGCAAAAGGAATTTATTAAGTAGTATAGGTACCTCATGGAATCATTGAAAAGTCTGAAGAAATGGAATTTAAGCTGAATTCTAGGAATGACTCCTGATCCCATACCACAGAAGTGAACTTAAAAGATGCAGCAGCTGCTGCTTCTAAGGCCAGGAAGCTACCTGCCACATCAAAAAGCCTCCATCCACCACCACCAGCAGCTCTAAAACTACATCACCCTGGTAATATCCAAGCCTGCACAGCAGATGCTTTTGCTTCTTTCCCCACACAGTTCTGTTCTGAATTGAAGTGTCACATGAGTGCATCTGATTAGAAGAATTTCAGTTTTGTTTGGAATCTTACATTAAAGGAATCTGGGAAATAGTTTCCAGACTCTACAGGAAAGCATCTAAAAGAAGGGATTGACATCCACAGTGTCCCCTTTGTTGTAAAATTCATTTTAATATACAGCTAGGGACAGGTAATAGATGACCAGACAACATGCTTTTTCACTTAACAATATGTCTTGGAGACATTTCTATGTTAGTGCATACTGGTTTACCTCATCCTTTTTAATGGCAGCATTGTACTGGTTAGTATGGATGTGCCATAATTTATTCAACATTTCCTTTTTGGAGAACACAGATTTTTTCTAGTTTCACTGCTAAAAATACTAGTGTATTCTTCCATTCTTACCACACCCCCATAGGCAAGAATTAGGATCCTGTACATACCTTTTTTGCATACATGTGGGCATTTCCATAGGATAGATTTCCAGAAGTGGCATTACTGAATCAAAGTGTATAAACTTCCTAAATTTTTTTGGATATTGCCAAATTATCTTCCAAAACAGCTTTTACCAATTAATACTCCCAAAGCAAAGAGTTTCCTTTTCCTCAAACCTAAGAATGGATATTATTAATCTTTTAAATCTTTGCCACTTTATGGGCAAAAACAATATAATTGCACTTTCTTACCTGGTGAGGTTGAGCATGTTTTCATGTACTATTGTCTATTTGTATTTTTTAATGGCTTATCAGTTATGTCTTTTGCTAACTATTTTGTGCTTTTAAAAATTGATTTGTGGGTGCTTTTTTCTATTCTGCATGTTAATCATATTTTTCTCCAGTATGTCACTTCTCTCTTAGTTTTATTAATTTAGGTCTTATTTAGGAAAGCCTTCCCCATCTCAACATTTTAAGAATACCTGGTGAATTTTTTTTTTACACTTAGCTCTTTAATTCATCTGGAATTTCTTTTCTTTTTCTTTCTTTCTTCTTTCTTTCCTTCCTTCCCTTCCTTTTCCCCTTGTCCTTCCCCTTCCTTCCTTTCCTCTCTCCTTCTCTTCCCTTCCTCCCTCCCTTCCTTCCTTCCTTTCTTTTTTGAGATGGAGTCTCGCTCTGTTGCCCAGGCTGACTGAATACTGAACAGTCTCAAACTCCTGGGCCAGTCCTGGGCTCAAGCAATCCTCCTGCCTCAGCCTCCCAAAGTACTGGGATTATAGGCGTGAGCCACTGCGTCCAACCTGGAATTTTTGTGCATAGTCTGAGATAAAAATATAACATTTTACCAAATGGATAGTGAATTGTTCTGAAACCATTAACTGAATAGTCCATTCACTCCCCGCTGGTTTAAATGCCCACTTTATACTATATGACATATTTATATCTATATATCTTGTTCCAAACTTTCTAATCTGTACTACTGAGTTCTTTGTCTGTTTCCTGTGCCAGCAACAGTTATTTTAATTACTATAGCCTTAGAAAATTTTGGTTCCCAATAGGACAAGTTCCCCTCATAGTTCATCATTTCCAAAAAAATTCTCTTATGCTTTCTTTTTCAAATGAACTTGAACTTGTCAAGCTCATAAAATCCCTTTGGGATACTGAATGGTGTGTTATTGGATTTACATTTATAGAGAAGTTTAACGATTTTACACTATTGAATCTTTCCATTTAGGTTCATGGGACAGCTTTCCATTTATTCTATTCTCATATCTTTCAAATGAAGTTTTTTCTCTTTTCTTATAGACTTTGCCAGTTGTTGGATTTATTCCTAAGTTTTTATGATTTTAATACTAAAGTGAATAGGACACTTTTCTCATTATATTTTGCAATTCATGATTCCTAACATACAGAAGAGCTATTAAAATGTTTATGCTCTCTTTGTACTGGGCACCTTGTTAAACTCTCAGTTCTTACAGTTTTCCAGTTGATTTTCTTGACAATTTGCCCGCAAAAGTGATAATTTATATATCTTATTTCATTGACTGGGATCGCTGGTACAATGTGGAATACAGTTGTGAGAGAGGACAACATTGTCATGTCCCTTTTATGGAAATACATCTAATAGTTTACCACTTAGTATATTGTTTGCTGGTTTTATAAGATTTTTTTCTTGTTTGTTTGCTGTTTTGATAAAAACTTTTAACATTCAAATTATCATACTCTTCCTTCTGTATGGAAAACTTTACTCCTTCTTCTCTGGCTAACTGGCATTCATCCTTTAAAGTTCAGCTGAAATGTCATTTCCTGTGAGAAGCCTTCCCTCATCTCCCAGGGGTGGGGAACCTGCGGCCTTTTGATTTCAAGATTGTTCTTTTTTAAGCACCAAAGGAGGCAAGAAAAGCTTCATCTTTCTCTCCTGCACCCCTTTTAATAAAAGGATTTGTTCTGTAAAATTTGGATTCAGTCAAAAGGCTGCACTTAAGGACCTAGAAGGCCACGTGTGGCCTTACGGCTCCAGGTTCCATGCTATGTGTTCCAGTGCAATTTGCATTTAATCATTTTAAGTTTTGTAATTGCTTAATAGTCTCCCTCATTAGACTTAGTATGAAGTAATGTGATTATGCTTTGTTATAAAAGTTCAGCTAAATGGGATGCCTTACCACCTGGTATTTTCAGAATGTCTTTTCCCAGTATTCATAGCAAGTAACTACATATTCATCAGGGCATTTCTCAATGTAAACTACCAAAAAGAGTCACCCAAGTTAAGCAACTTTTCCTAATAACTGGTATGTGGAATAAAGTGGGAAAAGTATGAAATGCAAACTAGGAGACCTTACTTTGAATTCCAATCCTACACCTTAGTAACTGCATTAACTTCTGTTACCCTCTGTGGCCCTGGTAAAATTAAAACCTACCCTGCAGGTTGTTGTGGAGATAAAATACTTAACACATAGCAGTTATACTTAACATTCATATACTTCAGTTCTCTTCTCTTCTTTCTAGTGGTTGCTTCTGGACTTGAAATTGGGTTTCCTGGTCACAAGCCATTGTTTTTCTTTATATACGCACCTCTCCACCCCTTAGAGGCTAGTATGTTCCTTTTTCAAAGAAAACAAACATACACTGAATGAATGGATCATCCTGCTTTTCTCTTGACATGAAGCATACTACTCGCATGCTGGGAATTTTAATGCAGAGTAGCCTGCCTCCCTTTCTTTTTGCTACAGCGTATCTGGGCCAGGCATCTTGAAAAAGTCCCTAATAGAATGTCGTCTCACATGCTTTTGAATAATTCATTTTTCATAGCCAAGTGCCAGTTGGCTCTAACCAACTAAGAGCAATGGCCCACAAAGGCCCATTGCTTATAAAAAATATTAATATATTTCAGGCTGGGAGCAGTGGCTCATGCCTGTAATCCTAGCACTCTGGGAAGCTGAGGCAGGAGGATCGCTTGAGCCCAAGAGTTTGAGGTTGCAGTGAGCTATGATGACGCCACTGCACTCTACCCAGGGTGACAGAGCAAGACTCTGTCTCAAAAAAAAGAAAAAAATATATATATTTCACAACCCCAGTGTAAATATGTAACTAATCTAGGTAGCAGTGTGATATACCCTGAAATGAAGTGTCAGAATAACAGGAGAGTCAAAATAATTTTGTTTCATGCAGATTAACATGAAAGAGACCCCTGGAGGAGAAATATATGCATTTATAAAAATTCCCCCAGGAAGCAAATCAATGAACATGAAATGCAGAAAATTAATTTTTCTGAACTTCATTTTCAACATCTAGAAAATCGGGGTAAAACCTACTTTTATAATGCTCTGTGAGGACTAAATGATAAACTAAAGCGTACTACTACCGTTAGAGACTGTATCTGCAAGCAAATGTGTCACAAGTGCCTAGATAGTGCCAGCTAAGGGCCAGAAGTCATGTCTACTGACCAGTGACAGATCATTCGAGAGGTAAATTTTCCCAAAGGACCTTTCACCATAAGTGGTTTTCTCCCTATTCTGACCATAAACTGATCTTGATGTTTGTCCTACCCCAAAGCCCATGTCCAGCTGAGCCCCAGCAAGTATGTAGCAGCATAAAAAGGTGTGCTGCAGGGTTACGAAGGGGAGCTGCAGGGGACAGAAAACACAAAGAACATGCTTTCCATGAGCTCCCTAACTCACAGATATAAATAGGCTTTGTCTAAATGGAATAGTTTAGATTTGTGTGTGATTTCCTTTAAAGACCTGTAGCCTGGATGAGATCCCAATTTTAACCAGGCCACTATTAAAGAATCAATAAAGCTCAGTGGTTAGGCACAGGCTGTGCTTAAATCTGGGCTCTGCCACTTATTAGCTGTGTAACTATGGGCCAATTATTAATACTTAAACTCTCTGCCCCTCAGTCTCTTCTTCTGTAAACTAGGGAGAATCACAGGTCTTCTGTGCACATTAAATGTGTTATATAAAGCATTAGAACAATGCCTGCCACAAATAAATACTATTGTTGTAATTGAAAACAAAATAATCAAAAAACTGTTGCTGATTTGGTAAACTAGGCATTCTAAAATGTTCGGTCCTGCATCAAATGTATGATCTGGTATTTCAGACACCATCTCTTCACTCTCTCCTTCTCTTCCTACACCACAGACCCAGGCTCGTCCTGCCCACTTTTCTTTACCAGTCTTCTCTTCTTAGAAGTAACTTTTCACTCCTGCTCCCAGATTTTAGGAATACTTTGTATCTGCATTAAATGCTGGCTATCCTCTGGCTTGCATCAGATACAGCCATCTGCGTGTATATCTTGCATGACTCCCAGCATAAGACTCCTGTGGGCACCTTCAGAATCACCTGGGGAGCCCAGGAGGCTCATCAGTAGGGCTGTGGTTCACCTGGACACTTAAAAGTTTTTCATTTCCTTAGGTAATCCAGATGTGAGGCCAGGTCTTGGAGCTGCTGCAAGACTTTTGAGCATCTACAGGCAAAAGCAGGGTCCTAGTCATTTTTCTGTTCCCCGCTATAATGCCTTAAACTGTGCTGGCACTTAAATGGTTTTGGAAAAGGCGTCTGTCCTTGTCTGAGGACTACACAGGCCTGAGTGCTTGGTGATCAAGTGTGTACATGCAAAAAAAACTAAGGAGCAAAAAAATAGTTGTGGAGCGATTCTGTCCCATTCAGAGAAATCTGCCGGTGGCAATACATTCCACTACAAACTGTTACTGCCTTTTATATAGTTCATGATAACCTGTGAAACTGAAATTACACTATGATCACTATTCTGGAAGCTGCTCCTTTTTAAGCCATCATTATAAAGAGGGTGTATTTGGTTAGGAAGTGGTTAGTTTGCCAGGGCTGCCACAACAAATTACCATAGACTAGGTGGCCCTAAACAACAGAAATTCATTGTCTCACAGTTCTAGAGGCTTTAAGTCCGAGATCAAGGCATCAGCAGGATCATTGTGAGAGCCATGAGGGAAGGATCTGTTCTAAGCCTCTTTCCTTGAGCTTGTGGATGGCCATCTTCTCCCTGTGTCTTCACATCATCTTTCCTCTGTATGAGGCCGTGTCCAAATCTTCTCTATTTTTATAAGGACACCAGTCATAGTGGATTAGGGCCCAATTTAAGGAACACATTTAAACTTTATTACTTCTTTAAAGACGATACCTCCAAACACAGTCACATTCTGAGATACTGGTGGTTAGGCCTTCAACATATGAATTCCATTGAGGGGGGAGTGGAGGATACAGTTCAGCCTGTAACAGACAGTAATCACTTGTGTACATGAAGATACATTGTTCTTCAGTGTTTGCCTCTAAGATGCAATTTGGTGATCAGATAATGTAAGTTTACATACTTGAGGAGGGGCTGACAGCTTCTGGCATTTTCATGCTTCTCAGAACACAGGTAGAGGAGTGTTTACTAAAAAGTGTGTATATTGGTCAACAGTCTGAAAAGGGTGATGAAGACTGTAGCTCCTGTCACCTCTTTGTCCTCTGATGTGGCTGAGGACCTCAGCATAACACATATACAAGGATTATGAGCAACTCGCCTTTTAAGGAATGAAACACAAAGCATACATTATTTACAAGAATACCATGAATTAGTTTCTAGGCTTTGGCCTTGAAAACTCGAATTATTCCAGTTTTACTTGTATTACTAAAATCTAGGACTTTTTGAGTCATCTATAGCCCAATTTTTTTAGCATAGAAATCTATGCTATATGAAAAATCTAGACTAATAAGAAACTGAAGAATATTAGCTACTGTTATTTACTATATGTTGAGCACTATGGTAGCCATTACTATGTATTAACTAACTTAACATCCAAATAGTATCATGAAGTGGGAACTCATTCCCCATTTACAGTTAAGTAAAGAAGCGCAGAGATACCGCATAATTTGGCCAAGGTTACAAACCATCATCACACAGCAAAGCCCAGATTAGAGAACACTCAGCAGGGCTCCAGAGCCCAGGCTCATCACATGCTGCCCCTCAACATGACCATTTACCCAACAGCAGCAATAGATGAGGCCACCTGCAATGGGCAGAGAAGGCTGAGCACAATCCTGTCAAAAGGGCAGTTACTAATTTATTCATCTGTGAGAATAACTTAAAATGTGCCATTTAAAACTAAGAGGTAAAAAATGAAAGAGATGATTGCAAATAGTAACCAAAAATAGCTACATTCTCACTCAGTTTTCCAGGCTTCCTCTGCTGTTTTTGTTTTTATGATGTTAGGCTTAACTACTTTGGGCATCACTTCGGCGTTAGGAAATGAAGGAATTTAACCCAGTGTGTACTTGAGCTAAAGGAAGAAAGGGAACTTGTAGTTCCAGCACCAGTGGTTTCCTGGGGACAGGAGAAGCCTGCCACCAGGATGCCTTTGGCAAAAGGCTGAGCTTGAAGCTGCCCTAAGCATCAGAACTTCCCTGACAGAGGCTTCATGACCCAGTGTCAGCAGCCACCCCTGCCCCCAACTGTAGACCTGCCACAGGTCTCCAAGGAGGAAGCAGAGTAAAGGCACTACCTTAGGGAGGAAGAGGGCAGAAGGCGGCTGGAAACACAGGAAACGTAGTTTGTCTAAGCATTATTACACAGAAACAACTAGAATATGATCTCAAAGCCATAATACTTAAGAAATGCTTTCTCCCTTCCAACCTCAGAAAAACTCAAATTGTACTTGATTTTCTCCAGAAAACTCATCTCCTTCCTCCACAAAACCAGATGATAATAATAATCCTGTATTTTAAAAAAGTTTTTATTTTAATCCTTCCTAGAGGAATACAGATTTGAATAAAATATATTCATTCCACAAATACATTAGCAGCAAAACCTTCCCACCAGAGTCCTCTACTCCAGCCCAGAGGTTGTGCCTTTCAGCAGGAGAGCATGTTCCATCAACCCTGTCAACTTAAGGATGGGTCTGCTTCTTATTAAAAGCTGGATGTGCACGGGAGACTCAAAAACCAGGTGGATGGATAAATTAACAAGCAAGGAACCTGAAAAAAGACCCACATGGTGACCACTAAGCCTTCTTTACCTTCCAAATCCTCTGGCATCGTCCATGCTTCTCTGGTGAGGTTCTTCAGTACAGAGACAACTGGGAAGGCCTAACTTTGCAAATACACCAATGCATTTGGAGTCATTTGTTGTTTTGAATTGGCAACGTTTTAATGGTGTCTTGATACTTTTCACAGGGTAAACCCTTTACCTTCCATGGGCTGAGGTACCACTTTGTCAGGTGAGTCCACATGTACTTGTTGTCAGGAGGCAATCCAGCAGGCATTATTTGGGCTCTCTATACCTCCAGGTCCCCTTTGTCTGAATGGCTGGAGGCTTTACTGGAGTCAGAGAGACAGTGTCTAAGTCTTTGACTTTGTAACAGTATGTGACAATCACCAGGTGGTTTGCTCTGGCTTCGTCAAAGCTAGCTTCTTGGCCAGGTCTCTCCTCTTCTCTCCATCACTGCCTGTTAACTGAATGTCCTTTTTTATTTGCCCTCTAGGTACCCGCTGAAAATTTGAGAAACAAGATCGACCCTAAACTCCCAAGTAGCCAAGAGAGGTTAAGGCAGGTGCTGCTTTAAACTTGTTACCTGCAAAATAACACATGCTGCTATGTTCCAACCCACTCTGGGATGAGTGTGAGTCACAAGAGTCTGCATAAAACACAATCAGCAATCAGCATGGCTATGGCGCAGGGACCAAGTTTAGAATGTTACCAAGTCATGGGGCAAGGAGGAAAATGGAATAATGAAAGAATTTGAAATAAATTTGGGCAGAAGGCAGCTTTGACTCAGACATAAATGCATCTCCTAGATTATCATGTAAATAAAGAAGAGACCTCAAAAATTGACACTTTCCTCCCCATCCATCACTTAAAAATAGGACACATGCTCTCTCTTCCCAATCTGTTTTAAAATGTTTTCATTAGGATACTCTTCTATAAGTGCTTTATCCATTCCCATTCAGTCTGTTTTGACTACTGGCTGAAAAGAAATCAGGAACCACTTTATATAAAAAACCACTGTAGTGGATAACTGGTTATGTGTGTTTTTCCCTTTGCATTATCCATCCAAAATAGCTTGCCTCTTTTTCTTTTATTTATGTGCAGAGAGAGACTCATCCGCTGAATATACAGTACTGTTAATCCTGCAGTCTTCTGTCCCCACAGAGTCTGCTAGATCTTCCTCTTCTGAGTCATCCTCATCTTCCTCCTCTTGTGCTGATGAACTGGAGGTGGGCCCCTTGCAGGTTTTCAGGTGGCGGGTGAGATGATATTTGGTTAGATAAGCCTTTGTACATTTTTCACAGACATAATCCCGTTTTCCTTCATGAGAATTGAGATGCTTCTTTAAGTGATTTGTTCTCAAGAACAGCTTGTCACACTTGGGACACTTGATCTGGCGTTCTCTAAGAGGGACACAAGACAAAACATTTGATTTGGGGTTACAAATGACAAGCGAGGCACACACTTATTTTTCACAACCTCAGGACTTTATCAGAGAAGCTCTACCTTCTAGAATCAGGCTTTCTTATAGGAGATCTATCATACGGAAGTCATAAAACATTTGTATACTTTAAACAGCATAGGATGATTTTGCTTGTTTTAGAATTCTATGTAAATAGGACCATACTATGTATACTTCTTTTGTGTCTTGCTTCCTTCACTCAATAAGAGGCTTGTGAAATTCATTCAAGTTGCTGCCAGCTAAGTTGTTTGTTCCCTGCTGCATACTATTTACAAACATACCACAACTTATCTGTGGTAATGGATTTGTCTATTGCTAATGGATATTTTGGTGGTTTCCAGTTTTTTATTATCATAAGCAAGACTCCTATGAATATCTCTATACTTACAAGTTGCTCTGCATTATGTACAAATTTATCTAGGGTATATATCTAAGAACAATATACTTGGATCAAAGGATATGCACTTCTTCAACTTTACTAGATCATGCCAAACTATTTTCCAATGCAGTTGTATCAATATACATGTCAATCACTGAGAATTCCTGTTGCCCCATATTCTCACCAACAACTGGAAGACTCAAATTTGAAAATGTTTGCCAATTGGCCAGTATATAATGGTATCTCACTATGGTGTTTATATCACTATGGTTATATTTTCCTAAACACTACTTTTATGAAACTGCCATTTTCTGTCCTTTGCTTAGACTAATGGTTCTCAACTAGGGGTGACTTTGCCTCTATGGGAGCATTTCTGGTTGTCAGAACTGGGGAGGGCAGTGCTATTGACATCTAGTGGGAAAAGGCCAAAGATGCTGCTAAACACCTTATGTCGTACAGGGCGGCCCCCACCGCTCCCCAAATTAACTGGGTCAAAATGGCAACAGTGTCAAGGTTTCAGTAACCCTGGCCTAGACATTTTAGAATTGAAAAGAACCTTAGAGATCACATAGACCAGGAATTTTTAAACTCTTTTTTGAACAGCTGAACCATATATCTTAATGAAAACCCAATATGAAACAGATTAAGGGAGTTAAATCTTTGAAGGAGCGGCAGGGTGCAGTGGGGAGTTCTGAAGCCTGGCCACCTTAGCATTTCTTCCATCCTCTCCTAGCAGGATTTGGCACTGAAGAATTCTGTGGAGCCCTTGGAATTCTCTGGAGCAATTTTAAAACCACCAATGTAATCTAACCTTTTAATTCTGAAGATGGGAAACATATGCATGAAAATTAAGTAACTTGCTCAAGGCCACAACAAAACCCAAATTAGAAGTCTGACCTCTTACCTTCCAGTCCAGTGATTTTTATATGTCCATTCACCACATATTTACTGTGTGTCTAATATATGCCAGGCACTGTCTAGATATTAGGGCTACAGGATGTGGATAAACTCAAGTCTCTGCCTTCATGGAGCTAACATTCTAGTGGAAAGGTTATAACATAAACAAATAAAAAATACATAACATGATTATCAGATTAAAAAAATGAAGCCAGGTAAGAGTAATGAGGTCCTATTTTAGGTAAGATAGTCAAGGAAGGCCATTCTGAGGAGATAACATTTGAGCAGAAACCTGAATGGAGTGAGGGAGGTATATGGGGGAGAAGTTTCTAGGCAGAGGAAGTACAATGCAAAGGCCCTGAGTGTGTTTAGTATGATTAAGTAGTACCAAGGGGAGAGCCAGTGTGGCTAAAGCAGAATATGAAAAGAAAAGTAATAAAATACGAAGTGGGAGAGGTAGCCACATACCACTACCACATTATGAAGGGACTTCTAGGCTACGGTAAAAACCCTTTAACACAAATCTGATGAAAAGTCACTAGACACTTAAGAGCAGAGAAGGGCACAATCTGACTTATTTGAAATGGATTGCTCTGGCACTATGGACAGAATACTGTTGGCGTATGCATCTGCTCTGGGGAACAGATGAGACAGGAGCAGTAGCAGCGAGGTCAACTGGGAGACTACTGAAGTGGTCCATACAAGAGAATCTGGTGGTTTGGACAAGGTGATAGTTGAAGGAAAGAAGGAAGGAAGGAAGCAAGGGGGGAAGGAAAAGACTGAGGTGAGGACTACTCCAAGGTGTTTGGCTTAAGCCACTGGGTTGAATGGTGGTGCCATTTAATGAGCTGGTGAACACTGGAGATCCTGCCACTGCACTCCAGCCTGGGCAACAGAGCAAGATCCTGTCTCTTTAAAAAAAAAAAAAAAAGAGAAAGAAAGACAGTAACTCCACTTTACTATGTATTGAACAGATCATATCTGGAATACTATGTTCACTTTTGGGTACCAAATTTGAAACTAGGTGATAAGAAGAAAAGTTACAGAAATTAGGGACATTTGGCCTGAGGAAGAGGGTTTAATGGGAACATGACAGTGACCATAAATTGTATGAAAGGTTGCAATTTAAAGGAATATTAAACTTATGTGTATAAGTTAAAGAGAGGGCAGATGTAGAATGAAAAAATAGAGGCTGATATCACTTGGTTCAAGCAAAACCTTTCCTCAAAATTATATTTGTGTGATATTCAAGAAATAATATATCCACTTGCCAGAGATATTGTGGAAATCAGTCTTTCACTTGGACAAACTCAGTAGCTCTTAACCCTGGCTGGACATTAGAATCACTTGGAGAGCTTTTCAAAATACCAAGGTCAGGGCTCTGCTCCTGACCAATTAAACTAGAATTCCCAGGGGTGGGGTCCTGGCACTAATTATTGTTTTTCACATTCCCCAGGCGATTATAATGGGCAGTGTTAAGGAATGAATTATTCATCCACTCAGCCCCAAATTCAAATGTTTAAGCCCTAATAATGTGATGGCAGCCCTAACCCCCAGTGTGAAGTGAGGTCTTTGGAAGGTAATTAGGTTGGAGGAGGTCACGAGGGTGGGCCCTCCCCATGATCAATGTCCTTGTAAGAAGAGACCAGAGTTCTCATTCTTTCTCTCATTCTCTCTCAAAAGAAATTTGCTTCCTCACAGTTCTGGAGGCTGGAAGTTTAAGATCAGGGCACCAGCAGGGCTGGGTTCTGGTGAGGGCCCTCTTCCTGGCTTGCCCATGGCCACCTTCTCTTGCTGTCTCTCCCCTGTTGTTTGAGCCACCCGATCTGTGGTATTTTGTTACAGCAACAGGAGCTGATTACACAGGCAATTAGACTGGATGATCCAAGAGATCTCTTTCACCTCTAACATTGTACAATTCTGTATAATATGACCAAACATATAATATGACTTCATAAACCAGGGATGAAATATTTGATGATTCCTGTCTAATTTTCTAAAATTTCACACTAATAAACTCACGAAGACTTTGTTTTAAAAGGTCCTTTTGAGAGTTAGGAATGTAGATCCAGACTCCTTGGCTGTTTAGTGTTTCAGGTTGCATTGTGATTAAGACAAAAGAGCTAATAAAAAGCAAAATGTTTATCCAAATTCTACAATAATATATAAAGTCTCCAGTGAACACGGATTTCTAAGGAATACCTACATAATACAAGCTCATCATGTCTTCTCCCTCTTCTAACACTTGCTAAAAGCTGAGGTCCACAAAACATTTCTTCTCTCTACCACCATGATTAATGCAGGCTAGACATGTAATTACACTTGGATTCAAGTAACAAATTCCTAATCAGTCTCCCATTATTTGGTCTTCTCTTCCTTCAATCACCCTCTGTCCAACTGCCAGAGTAATCTTTATAGAGTGTGTATCTCACCATGATACTCCTTTTCTTCAAATCCTTCAGTGCTTGCACAACAATGTGAATACTGAACCGGACATTAAAAATGGTTAAGATGGTAAAATTTTTACTACAATTAACAGGCACACACACAGAGCAATGGAACAGTTCCTGGTATGCAGGGGGTGGGAGGGGAGTGGTGGGTCCTTCAGTGGCTCCCCTTTATTTCTAGAATGATATTTAATTTTCTTAATAGGATAAAAGGCTCTTTATGGTATGGCTGCTGCCTCTCACACCATCACCATCTCACAGGCACACTATGTTCTAAATATAAAGAGCCACTTGCATTCAACAGTCCTTTCTGCATCTGTGTTTCTGTCTATACCATTCCCCTTGTCTAGAATACCATTCTCATTCCTTACTCTTCTTTGCCTCCCTGAATAATTCTAATTTATCTTCTTTAAAGCTTCGCCCAAACTACCAGGAAACTTTCCCAGATCTCCCTAGGCTGGGTTAGGTGCCCCCTTCTGTAATCTTTCAGCATCCAATGCTTATTCGAACAATTGCAACACAGTGTGATAAATGTTTACTTGTCTGTTTCTTTTACTGGACTGTGAGCTCTTTAAAGACAGGGACAGTGTCCCTCATCTCTGTTGTTCTACCACCTAGCACAAGGCTGGGCATCAAGGAAGTATTTAAAAAAATTGTTGAATTAATACATAAATGAGATTATGTTTTGAAAACATGAGTAAAAGAAAATACAGAGAGTAGATGTGAAAAATAAAAAAAAGAAAGCAAACAAGTGAAACCTTCCAGGATAAAGCCAAAAACTTAGTGTTCCAACCTTGGCTTGGCTATGTGCAACACAGGGGCATCTACCACGGCACCAAGGCAGGAAACAGATGATGAGATGAGTCAGCACTTCCAAGCCCTTGAGTTGGTAGGCTTGGCTGCAGCCACACAACAGCTCACCACCTGAGGGACGTCTTGGCCATAGGGTAACTTACTGTGTGTGGATGAGCACATGCTGCTTGAGGTCCTGCCTCCGCATAAACAACTTGTCACAGTAATCACACTTAAGATTCTTCTCGCCCGTGTGGATGACCATGTGGGACTCCAGGTGAGCCTTCTGGGTGAAAGACTTGTCACACAAAGTACACCTGTAGTTCTTCTGACCTGCAAATTGACCCAAATTATCACACTGTAAATAAAACAACTGCTGGCATTCTCAAGACAAACAGGCACATGTATGAGCATGCAGCAGAGGCAGGAATAATGCAGAGCTGACTGGTAAGTGGAACTTTACTTTCTAGGGTTGTCTACCCAGAACCACTCAGAGTCACATTCTGCAACCAAGCTAGTAAAGCTAATAAGTATGACCTCCTTTAGGACCTCTGACGTAAATATGTATTATTTTTTATGTTCATAACTGATACATGATATAAAATTTGAAAAAAATCACTTATAATCCTAGTGCCCTGCCTAACACAATTATTAAACAAAAAACAATGAATTCCAGAACTTGTCTAAAAGCAAACATATTTTTATAAGCTCCACTTTATAGTTTTCTCCCTATCTTGTTTAAACATATAATATGACCTCATAAACCAGGGATGAAATAAAATCCTTCCAAGAATGCAAAAGTAAGACCCTGCTAAGCTAGGGGTTGGCAAGCCCCTTCTTAAAAGGCTGTATAGTATCTTAGGCTTTGTGGGCCATATGGTCTCTGTTGCAACTCCTCAGTCTTAATGCAAAAGGGTGAGGAAGAAACCTCCTTTTGAAGATTTGGAGAACAAATGACCCAACCAAGACAGCTAAAACTTTATCAGTTATTTTGTAGCATGTATGAAAAAAATAATACTAAAAGAAAGGGTTGGTTTGCATGGAGTTTAGAAAATGGAAGCTCAAAAAACAAACTTTGGCAGTGTTTATTAAGTTATATTCAAAGGAGAGAAATTAGCTCTGGCTGGAGAGCTGGGGTGAGCACTAATGGAAATCTCAGGCTGCTTCTATAGAATTCCCTTCAATTTAAGTCCAAACACATTGATCAACTTCCTGATTATTAACTGCATTTTTTCAGGCACCTTCAAACTATGGTGGGAGCACTTGGAAAGTGAAGCATCTTAATTAAGTGGAAGTAACACCCTTCAAGGAACCTCAATTATCCAACCAAGGTTCACCACCCAGTGAGGTCCTGCTGACAGCAATCTGGATTCTTTCTCTGAAAATCTTAACTCTACCTGCAACACTATCCCTCTGCAAAGCCTTTACTACCTCATTTTCTAATTGCTGGGAAAATTCCATTCTGACAGTCCCATACAACTTACCTGTATGTATCTTAAGGTGGGTCCGCAGGTTGCTGGGATCACTAAAAGCCTTGCTACAGAAATCACATTTGTGGGGCTTCATACCCATGTGACCCATAAAGTGGACATGAAGTTTGGAAGGAGAGATAAAAGCTTGGGGGCACATCGAGCACTTCCACTTCCTTTCTTTGTTGTGGCTTGGCCCATGGCTGCTGCTGTGGCCCTGGCTAGGAATATGGTTATGGATGTGGCTGGTCAGATGGGCTTTGAACTCTGTATAAGAATTGCACTCCTTGCCACAGTTACAGAGGTGCACATCTGGGTGTTCAGGAACACCTATTAAAAAAAATTACTCAATGTCTCTTGATACATAAATCTTGAAACTTATTCTTGATATTAACAATTGTTGCTTGTGATTCTCCCGTCCACCAAAATTTCCAATTTGCCCACTACCTATAAAACTAAAATGTCTTATTCAATCTCTATCCCAGCATCTGAAATAATGTACCAGGCACACAGAAAGCACTTGCTAAATACTGGATTATAAGTCTTCTTTCCTAGGCAAAATATTTAGATTTTATAGCACACACAAACTCTTATATATCACTTGTCATCATAAAACAGTGCAAAGAGAAAGCCTATGTAGGTTAAATCAAATCAAAGGTCATTGCTGTACTTCATGAACTTAAATCTCAGTGGTACTGGCTCAGAAAGTAGCTGTAGGAACTTCAAAGCTCCAAACCAAAGTCCTACCGTAAAAGATCATTTCATATGAATACTGCTTGGTCAATAACATTCAGCTTGTAAAGAATCTCACAGATTTTAAACACCTCAAATATATGGGTAATAGCTTGCTTTTATATATACAAATGCATGTGATTTGCTTCAGCTGACATGTAAATCATTACCAAAACATTATTCCTGGTCTTGGTGCTTTTACTATGCTAGATTCATGACAAACAAGTCTTATGTTAACTTACCAATCTGCTGAGCATAATCCCGGCTGTAATAAAAAAGCAGCTCATTTTCAGGAGGGATATCTTGTGAGGTGCAGAAAAATATTTTTCCATCATGAGGGTAAGCCACCAAATTCTGCTCTTCCCGATTCCTAAGTTATCACATTTAATAGATCAAGCACATTAATTTTGAAATGTATACTAAACACATCATTTCCCCCATGGCAAAATCCTATATGAAAGCTTAGGTAGAAATATTTTCTCTGGAACAACCCTGTAATTCCTTATACTACCTAAAATGAGGGACTTGTAGAGAAACAGAATTCTTACTTCCGTACATCAGTTTGATTACCCTTTATAGTCAGAAACACTAGAGTCTGTTATCGGAAGCAAAAAAAGTAAATAAAATGAAGTCTTAAACAAAGTGACAAAAGACAAAGATAGCTAGATGAATAAGAATTAACTCCCATAACAGTCTGACAGGGTGACTAATAGCCAATATAACAAAAAGGCACCCACTTGCACATTTAATGGTGAATATATTGTTCTTTATTGCATTGGTAAACTGAATAAACTGTTCATTAAAAAAAGTATAGTTTCCTGTGTTTTAATTTATAATCACTATTAGTCAACCACTGCTGGAGTGAAGTTGAAAAGCCTTAGCCTGTAAGTATGCCCAGGTATTGGTGTAATTTGGATTCTTCGATTCTTTCCTATTCCATGCAAAGCTTCCTATTTAAAAACATCTGAACGGCAACTATCTCTCTCAGCCAAGACTACTCTTACCTGGCTTTGCGCACAAACATCATCCAATTACATTCATTTTCGTCAGTTGTAATGATGCAGAATTCCAGGACACCGTTGTGGTATATCTGCCAGTGGAAAGCAAACGCATGTCAAATGAACCGACAAGCAGTAAAGCACCGCACTCAATTCAGTCCAACAACCATCTACCTCAGTCACTCATCTGCAGTAGGCCCCAGCCTTCCCAGTCGGCGTGGGATACAGGACTGCCCTCTCCAGCACGCCTGTCACTTCACCAGTCCCCTACTCCCGGCAACACAGTAAAGACCATAAAACACCTACAGATAGTGCTCAGTGAAGAGAACGACTTTGTTTTTGATTATTCACCTTTTCCCTAGAAAAGACAAAAAACTAGTCCACCTGTCTACCTGTCTTAATCGCCTACTACACCGTAGGCAGTCATGAACGAATGTACATTAAGGGCAGAGGACCATTCCCTCTCATTTTTCCAACTGGATCTAGCGTTCTTAATTCTACTTTGGACACCAAAATTAAAGTCCCTGATGATAGTGGTACCTTACCTTTCCAATTATCGCAACACCCCTTTGCCCCTCACTTCAATTTTGTAAGCATCATTCCCAACACATTGACTAAGATTTTATATTAACACATTATAGGAATAGCTGTTTAGGCAAAAACCTTGCATTTCTAGCCCCTCCCATTGGAAAACTAGAGAAGTAATCTTAGCTTCTAATTCTAGAATTGTTTCCCAGAGTAAAAATTTGAGGAATGTTTTAGTTGATTATAAAATAAGACTTTTACTATATAAACAAAGTCCATGGCCTCAGCTGCCATGAGCAATTAAAATTGAGCATAAATGATTAAAATCATTGGATTACCTCACAAAATGGAGATTAAAATAGTTTGTCCTCTATTTCCAATAGAGTGTTTTGCTGTATATTGTAACTTGGCTACAAAGAATAATAGAGAGGATGTAATATTAAATAATGACTGACAGGTAAATGGTACTGTATCAGTCCTAGCTGATTTTAACTTTATATCACTTTTTAACTATCTCATCATAACAAAAACAGCCAAAAGTCACAGAAAAGTTTCATAAACACTGACCTTCCAGATATGATTAACTGCTTTGTCTGTCCATTCTGCTACTTCCATGGAATGACTCTGCTGGCCAATAAGAGGCCCAAAGCAAGTCCGCACAGGAATGGTTTCTCCCGTCCATACACCTGTCAGTGGAAGGATACCAACTACACAATCAATTATTTAAACAACTAATAGGAAACAGAAGAGAGCAGTGCTTAACCCACGCAAAGAATCTAATTTCTAGGTTTTCAGTGAACCTAAGAACTGATATGCTAGCACCCCTGAGAGGTAGCTAAGCCTTGTGTGTCCTAGCCTGTAAATATACAAAATATAATGAACAGATTATATGGAGCTCAGAAGAACTTCTGAGTAAGAAGCAGTAGAAGAAATTCTTGACCAGGTGCAGTGGCTCACGCCTGTAATCCCAGCACTTTGGGAGGCTGAGGTGTGATGACTGCTTGAGGCCAGGAGTTCAAGACTAGCCTAGCATGGGTAATATAGCAAGACCCCGTGTCCCTACAAAAAATTTTTTAAAAAGTAGCCAGGCATGGTGGTATGCACCTATAGTCCTAGCTACTTGGGAGGCTGAGGCAGGAGGATCACTTGAGTCCAGGAATTGGAGGCTACAATGAACTATGATCTCACCACTGCACTTCAGCCTGCGTGCCAGAGTGAGACCCAACCTCTTAAAAAAAAAAAAAAAAAATTCTTGACCCTAGTAACTCAGTTTTATACAAAAGGAACCTAACCATATCCTTCCAAATATATCATTTTAGAGTTAACACGTTAAAAAAATCCAGAAAACATTATTCTATTGTAAAAATATAAAGCAATTACTATAAAATAAAATGAACTTCTAAAATCTTATGTGCTTAAAGCTCTGCTCTATAATAAGCTGTTCAGTGCTTTCAAATAACTCATGCTCAAGCTGCAGCTAAAAGAATAATGAACCTAATGTTATATTTTCAAAGAAACGGCACAGCAACTCAGAAGCCACGCTAAATTCAAATAAGGGTAAGTAACCTCTGGCAGTCTACATTCTTTATTCCTAAGGAGTTATTAGATGATTTACAAACATTTGATCTAAATAGCTTTTGTGCCATAAAGTTATCAGTGGTGAATTCTCCATGTTTCTAAAAAAGAAACTAAATCTCCAGGAGTGTACTGTTAGGATAATTGTTAGTGTGTGAGATAGCTGAGAACAGAAGTCAAGGCTTCAAAGACTCAGGCCAGGATTCTTTCCTCTATACAATTCTGCTTTTGAGAGAGGAGACGTTTCCCAATAAAGTTTTCAACTTAATTTATTGCTATCACCAGTGGACAAAACAAATATTCCCTAAAAGCATAAATCTTAAGCCATAAATCGACTTTCTGGATCAACCAAAGAATCAATAAATTATACACATCCACTTTTACAACTCTACCCTACAAAGGAAGGAGAGACTTGATGGGGTTTTATGGTTCAAAGGTTCTTACCAACTTCTGCTCCCACAATTGACTGGCGGAGAACAAGCTGCTTTGGGAGAGAAAGCCTTGCTCTGCTCTCTATTGGAGTGTCAGGAACAAAAGTCACTGGTCCATGATCAGGGCAGTCTGAGGGATAGGCTCGGTCACAGAGAGTACACCCTGTGGATGCCAAATGTGAGCAACACAAATGCGCTTAGTTCAAGCAGGCTAAATTACCAAATGGCTTTTAATTTAAATGCTAATTACTAACATGTAACCAGTAAGAAGCAAGGTTCTAGTAGAAATATTCTGATCAAAGAATCACTTACTAAAATATATAATAACCACTTTTATACCACTCTTCAGACTTCAATAAGATCTGATTTTTTTTTCTTTTGATCCAACGGGACAAGTTTCTTGTTCAGTGCATAAGAGAAACACTGATTATTACTTCCACAATAAAGTATATTGTCCCTTACATTAGATAAGTAATATGTTTAGATATGATGCCCTAAAGTCCAAAAGATCCCGATTCTGAACTATAACAGGAAACTAAGTAAAAATGGCAGTCATGCAGAGCCAACATACGGATAATATAGGACAATGGAGTCAGAGCCAGCTGTACCACTGTACTCTATAGCTTCACTATAAACTGGTCAACCAAGTTTTGATGACACATTCTTAAGACAAAAAAAGTTGCAACCTGCTCTTTTAAAGGGCAGGCAGAATCACATTCTTGCAGACATATTTGCTTAAAACACTTAATTTCTTACTGTTTACATGGTCTTTCTTTTTGCACTGTCAGAGAGAGTACTGCCTTCATATATTATTCTCTATTCTTACTACAAGTTCACTTTTACCAGGTTATGAGTGTCTTCCATAAATCTTCTTTTGTTCTATTCTTTACACTTTCCTTTCCCTCTGTTAAGGAATAGTATTTATGACACTATTAGTAAATGATTGAGTTCAAACCTTCCAAATTCATTCACACAATAGTTAGAATACATAAACCTTAGAACCACAGCCATCTAAGTGTCTTATTTTCTTAAGCAATACATTAGAAATTTCTACTTGTGCCATAAAACATTGATAAGTTTTCATATTTAGGCAAAACAGTAATAACATTACTTCTTCAACTAGTACTTGATTAAAAATTCTCTGAATTATCAGATTTGAGGTCCTCTACACACAATGAAAACTGATTCTCCAATACTCTTAAGAAGGGGAATCACCTCCAAACAAAAGACATTTAGATTTCATACTGCAAAAAAATGCTTAAGAAGTTTCTCCATAGAAGATACACAAGTGGCCAATAAATGCATAAAAGATGTTTAACATCTTTAGTCACTAGAAAAATGCAAATAAAAACCACAATGCAGCCGGGCATGGTGTCACACATCTATAATCCCAGCTACTCAGAAGGCTGAGGTGGAGGATCATTTGAGCCCAGGAGTTCAAGTCCAGCCTGGGCAACACAGCAAGACCCCGACTCTTAAAAAAAAAAAATCAGACCACCCCACAACAATGTGCCACTTCACACCCACTAGGATGGCTATAATAAAAAAAAAAGAAAGAAAGAAATTAAGTGTTGGCAAAAATGTGGAGACACTGGAACTGTCATACACTGCTGCCAGGATTATAAAATGACATAGTCATTTTGGAAAACAGTCTGCCACTCCCTCAAAAAGTTAAATATAGAGCAATTCTACTCCTAGATATATATCCAAGAACATATGTTCATATAAAAACTTGTACATGAGGGTAGTGGTTCACAGCAGCATTATTCATAATGGCCAAAGAAGGAGAAACAACCCAAATGTTCACTGACTGATAAATGGATAAATAAAATGTGGTATATCCATATTACCAAATATCATTCAGCCATGAAAAGGAATGATGAGTGTTACAGCTCTTTAGAATTAGTCTAGCAGGTCTTCCGGTCCTCACCAGAAAACACCCCCCCCCCCCAGCCACACTAAAAGAAAAGAGAATAAAAAAAAAGAAAAAGAAAAAAAAAAAGGAATGATGTACTTACACACGCTGTAACAAGGATGAGCCACAACAACATTATGCTAAGGGAAAGAGGCTAGACACAGAAGGCTACACATCATTATGATTCCATTTACGTGCAATGTCCAGAATAGGCAAATCCATAGAGATAGATGATTAGTGGTTGCCTGAGAATGGGGGGGGAGGAGGGAATGGGGAGTGACTACTACTAATGGGTATGAGGTTTCTTTATGGGGGTGATTAAAATGTTTTGGAGTTAGGTAGTGGTGATGTGTGCACAACCTTGTGAGTATACTAAAAACCACTAAATTGTACACTTTAGAATGTATATGTAAACTATATTTCATTAAGAAAGACACACACATTTAGAAGTAGTTCTGCTTGCCCACTTAGTAAAGAATCAATAGGCTTATTTAGGCCACCTCTTATCATTTGCTAAATTCATGAGCCTTACATTAATTACATTCTTGGATTAAAATATTGAAAAATTCCAAATTCAAGACTTTAAAAGGTGAATACAGGTCTCCCCACTGCCTGGCTTCTGTGGCACCATGTCATCCTGGGCTTCCTCCTGCTTTTCTGAGCCTCCTGTTCAGTCTACTTTGGCAGCTCTTCCTGCGCTGCTGTACCCTGATATCCCTTGCCCTCTTCTCTTCTAGTTCCATACTCTTACTAGATGACCTCATCCCACTTCCATGGCCACAATTAGCATCTTAATGTTCACGATCCCTAAATATTTCCAGACAGATCTCTGAGCTCCACAGTCAACTTTTCATTAGACATCTCTAGTAGGTATCTTACAGATGCTGAAATCAACATGTTTAAAACTGGACTCACCATCACTTCTCCAGAAAAAAAAATAATCTAATCCTCCTCCGCCTTTCATTACCTCATCTACCTAGTTGCCCACGTCAGAAACTTGGGTTTCCTCCTTAATCCTTCCGTTCCCCCAACTTCATCCTATCAACAAACTCAGCTGAGTTCTCTGTAAACGTCTTCCTCTTTTCCTCATACTAATTACCTCTACTCTAAGTTGGAAAGTCATTACCTTTCGCTTAAATTATGGCATCACCTTCCAGACCAGACCAGACCCTGCCTGCCTCTAACAAATTTATCCCCACATTGCAACAGAACCCCACTCCAACCCTCACTCCTTAAAACCCTTGACTGGTCTTACTGGCCCCTTTGTATTCTGGCTCCTAGTTCTCTCTCACCACGTGACCCCTCTCCTTACCTCTATTTTATGCAATTCTGACCCACTCATGATTCCAGGCATTTATAGGTGCCAACTCCTGTCTTCCCGACTCTCAACTGCCTACATCTTTCTTGTCCTTAAGGTCTATGCTAATGTGTAGGTTACCTCCTCTGGCGAAGTCTTCCCTGACCCTTCCATGGCCTGCTTAGCTGCTCCCCTTCGGGCTACTTTAGTACCATGCACTTAACCCCATCTTCGCACTTACCATACCGTATTGCGACAGACTGTTGACTTGCCTATGCTTTCTGTCAGACTATAAGCCCCTTAAAGGTATGTACACGTACTCTTTGTAGCATCTAGCAGAGAGGTTGGCATATAGTAAGCATTCAACACATTTCCTGCATGAATGAAGTATGTAGTGACACCAACAAATCAACTGTTTTATATTGGTTTTTTTTGTTGCCCAATAAGAAAAACTTTTATACGCCCAACTATGGTAATTTATGTGTATTCTGAGCAAAAAATAAAAAATTACATTTATATCCTCTTACATTGGGTTATAAAAGTGATCTAATAACTGTTTTTTGGACTTATGTTTAAAAAGCACAAGGCATGTTGCATAGAATAGCTTTACTGAAGTTTATTCTTGTAACTCTCTATTTGTAAAAACTTGGAAAATATCTTAAATATTATTGAGCTAACTAAGTTTATCTGGTTTTTTATTTTATTTTCTTCTAGAGATGGGGTCTTGCTATGTTGCCCAGCCTGGAATGTAGGAGCTATTCATAGGCACAATCATAGTGCACAGCCTCAAACTCCTGGGCTCAAGTGATCCTCCTGCTTTAGCCTCCCGAGTAGCTGGGATGACAGGCACATACCACCACACCTGACTATGCTTATCTGTAAAATACAGAAATGACGACTTTATGTTTCACTTCTTCAGGAGGATGTTGCAAGAACCAAATAAATGTTCATATATCATTTGGCTTACTTGAAGAAAAGGCACCACATTAATATAAAGGACAATACAAAGGCAAAGAAAAATTCCAAAGTCTAGTTACTTTCTGTACTCCCTCAATCAATGCCAAACTTTACAACTAAACTTGTTAGGGATGATGGCCCTTTTTATCAATATTTCCAAAAGAGAAAGGCTAAACAAACTCACAAATTGAAAACAAGGTTGCCATGTTTTCCTTGTTTGAATTGGAGTCTTCCATTTGCAGTGAAGGTGGTACAAAAGAAAGACTGTCTGAAGATACATCTACATGACCTGTCCCCATAGCAACCTCCTGGGTGATGGAGGAAACAGCCACAGGTTCTAGGCTGAGGCCAACTTCATGGAGGGAAACAGATTCTAGGGAGGCGAGGTTGTGTGAGGTAGAGAGTGCCACGCTTACAGAGTTGGTGCTCATGGCCACAGTGTGGATGGAGTCACTGAGGGCACTGTCAGACATTCCGTTGACCCGACTTGCAATGTGGTCTGTCTCCATGACCACAGGGAGCTCCAGGCCATTCCCATGAATGGGTATCACACCACCATGTCCTACAGTGTCTGCTGCAAGGTTGTTGCTCACAGAATCCACAGACAGAGGTTCATGACTTCTGGAGCCATTTGGGATTTGGGAATGCTCGCCTGCAACACCATCCATTGTAAGCTCCTCTGCCATTCCATCTGTAGAGATCGGGCTGGTAACCCTAGAAACATTCTCCATAGTGATTGTTGTGTCCAAGGCCACCTCATGGCCATCACTGGGATGAAGACTTTGGGCACCGTGTGTGTTCACAGAGCGAGAGTCTATTGAAACAATGCCTGGTTCTAATCCAACATTTCCACTGGACTGATAGGGATCTAGTGCTGAAGGGTTATTGGCAATTGATAATGCTGTATTACCATCAACATTTATAGAGTTGGGGTGGATATACTGAGGAGGTGGTCTGTCAGCTAAATAAGATAAAATGCCTGGGAAAAGGAAAAGATGAGATATCAGAGACTTTTTAGTATATTGTTAAACATAAAGAATTTCAAGTACTAGAAGCTCTTTTCCTTACAAATGTAACTAAATTAAAACAAACTCCTACTTCTTTAACTTAATCGATCGATATATTTTATAAATAGCAACATACATATACCATAATTATTTCCTGTAAAACTCAGAAATCCTAAAAAGTTAACTATATTCCTTTGAAGCTGACTAGAAATTAATTATTTAAATGATGGCTTTAATATATACATGGTTGCAATTCCTGAGTCCTAAGATGCTAAAATTTGCTCTAATTATTATTAAAAGGTAAAATGATTTTAAAAGATCTTCTATGTGAAATACAATTATTAGATATAATTAAGTTTTACCTTATTAAACTATTATAACACATCAATATATTCAAAACAAGTTACAATTGTACCTGCTTTATTAAAATGAACAAAAAATTAACACTCATGCTTCTAAGTATGTGGTGAAATGGTATGTGCTTCCCCACCAGTGGGATTGTAAATTACTAACACCTCTTTGGAAAGTAAGCGCGTGCGTGTGTGTGTGTGTGTGTGTGTGTGTATGTGTGTATACACATATTTTTTAAGAAACAAGTTCTCATTCTTTCACCCAGGCTAGAGTACAATGGTGTGATCACAGATCACTGCAGCCTTAAATTCCTGGGCTCAAGGTATCCTTCTGCCACAGCCTCCTAGTAGCTGGGGCTACAGGCACGCCTCCAGCATACATGGCTTGGAAAGTATATCTATTAAGAACCTCAAAAATGTTCATACCCTCTTATACAAAAAATTCCACTTAAGGCAATCTTCTCTAAATGCATTTTGTAAATATTATACACAAAGACATTCTTAAGAGCATTAGTCACAATGGTAATAAAAAACTGGAAAAACCAAACTGTCCAACAATAAAGATATAATTAACCATCAAATATCCAGTAGAATGTAATGCATCATTAAAAATGATAATTATGAAAACCATGTAGCAGCAAAGGAAAATAACTATGTAAAAGCAGAGAAGAATATTAAGTGAAAAAAATAAACAACTGTTTAGAAAATATGGTCTTAAGCCAGGCACGGTGGTATGCCTGTAGTCCCAGCTATTGGGAGGCTAAGGCAAGAGCATCACTTGAGCTCAGGAGTTTGAGCACAGCATGAGCAACATATTGAGATCCCATCTCTTTAAAAAAAACAAAAAAGTATGGTATTAAATTATGAAAAACAGGCCAGACACAATGGTTCATGCCTGTTATCCCAGCACTTTGGGAGGCCAAGACAAGAGAATTCCTTGAGCCCAGGAGTTCGAGGCTGCAGTGAGCTATGATTGCGCCACTGCACTCAAGCCTGGGCAACAGAGTGAGACCCTGTCTCTAAAAAATAAAAAATTATGAAAAACGGTCAAAACCTGTATTGTACACTAATATAAAAGACAAGAAGGAAGTACATCAAAAAGATAGATGACAGGACTGAGTGGTTCCCCTCCTTTCTTACTTGCTTAATTTTCTCAAATGAGTATATGATACTTTTATAACAGCATAAAAATTCAACAAACTTTAAAAAACGACACTGTAGCAGGATGCTGTAGTGGCTGACAGGAATTATAAATGCAGAATTATGAACACTCAATGAAGGAGATGCTCAAGGAGAAAGAAGAAAAACTATCTGTGTGCAATTAAGAAATTTAGCTTAGTCAAACTGCTGTATTAATAGTGTGTTGTATGTGCATTCTAAGAGGAAAGTACATAAATACAAAGATATTTTTTCCCACCTAGAGATTAGCATCTAATAGTAACAAACAGAAAAGAGTGTTATTCAAATCTTCAGGAACTGAGGTTAAAAGCTGGCTCTGTCCTTTTTTTTCCTAACATCCCAATTAACTATAACACTTACCAGGTAGAATGGTTCTGAAGTAACTGCTCTCCAGGTGAGGGTACGGTGGTGGAGGTAGGGTGTAGTTTCTTTCAGGTAACCCACACATCACCCCTCGATCCCCAATACCCATTGGGAGCATCAGAGACAAGGCAGAAGGCAGAGAGCTCAGGGAGGGACCCAGGTTTGGAATTGCCACTGGCAGGCCTACAAAAAAATGTTTTTTTTTCAATTAAAAGAAAGTAAGCACTTAAAAATTCTCTCTACATCCGCTGGCTAAACTCTTAGAAAGGTTTCTGCATATGGGCAAAAATCTCACCTAGTAACTTCATCCCTAGATAGATGATGCTGTGTAAACATCCACAAACAGCACTAAACAAGTAGTCCTAGGCCCAAAGTTAGTTCTCTAGTTTTAAACTGCCAAGTTGATCCTCTAGTTGTGTGTATTGCTCTTAAATACCAAAATATTTAATTTACAATTAAAGACCTAGTTTAAATACAACTTAAGAAAGCAAATTATATACAGAAAAAAACAATGGAAAGAAACATACAATGTTCACAGGAGTGGTCCCTGATTCGTGATATTATGAATTTTTTTACATTTAAAAATTTATTATATCTTCCATTTATATATATCTTCCATCTTTATTATATCTTCCATTTTATATAGTGAGAATATTTCATTTCTACTTGGAAAATAATCTAATTTAAAATTAAATGTAAAACTGTACACACACACTTTCATACAGTCTTTTGTATATATGCTGTACTTCATGATTGGTAAAAAATTTAAACCTTGGATTACATCTACCTTCGATTATATCTACTTGCAAAGTGTTGAAGTGACTCTTACTGTGCCTAAGTATCATAATGAATACTCACCAACTTGGGCAGTGCTGATTTGCATATTTTTGCCAGGGGCAATATTTTTTAATAGGCTTTTCCTCCTTAACAAGAGTGTCCCACTAAAAGGAATGCCTAAGAGACAATCAAGTGGGTTAACAACTAATAAAATTTTTTAAAAATTTCTTTTGTGGACACTTAAAGGAATACGAAGAGATCCTAGTTTAGGTCTTATTTAACTGGTGCATTTTACTAATGAAGCAGGTAATTCTCTACAGAAAACTATTTAAACAACTTACAGAATTATTTAAAATACTCCTAAACATTAACTCCTATTTTGATAAAGTCCAATACACTATAATATCACAGATCCTTAAGAATAGCTTATTCATTTCTTTTCCACTTCAATAGAAAAAGAAAATAAAATTAGGCAGAAAAAAAAGTTTTCCAAGTACTGTGATGGGGAAAAATGAGTTTTTCCTGCACTACTCTCCTGAGCGTGGAGGCTCACGCAGAGCTCCACGGAGTGCTGCGTCTCTGGCGCCACACCTCTTTCCTCGTCACTCTAAGGCCTAGCGCACTTGCCATTGTTGCCATTCAGTTTTAAACCCGGTAGAAAATAAACCTCAATTCCCCATGTTTTCTGGGAATAATTATTAGAGTAACTTTAACCGATTCTCTTCTATCAACCCAGGGACAGGGTGCCAAGGTGTGAACCAGATGAATGGGTAGCCCTAGATAAAATGCCAAGTTCATTACAGCTCTGAACAAAAGGCTACCAATCCAAAAGAGGACTATCAGAAAAAACTGCTACTTCTATCCACTAGAACGCCAATACTCCACAAAAATGTTTTCTTCCATTACCTACCACATGTGGAACCACCATTCAGGCCTGCTTGGCTTTTCTCTTCCACCCCTAAAGGGACTCTGATCTCCTCTAGGCTCCATATAGAAGTGCTAACACAGTTAAGTGTTGAAATGCAGTGGCTCTCCCTTACCACTCACCTGGGGCAGGGATGGCACTGTGAGTGGGTGAGGCAGCCAACCCCAGGTGACTTCCTGAGACTGGCAAGGCATTGCTCACAGAGGATGAAGTCAGCTGCTCCATCCCCACTGGGCTCAGGTTCATTTCATTCATCCTAGGAAAAGAGCATACACAATTAGTTATGCAAAAAATCACCTTAGTGACAGACTCTGTGTTAAGATACCGAAGAACCTGAAACAGTGAGGATGGGGAAATGGGACTCAGCCAACCATTACTTCATTTTTATGCTCACAATTCTCTTAGACAGCTAGTGCCATATTCTTTCTACTGATAAGGAAACTGGGATTCAGAGACATTAACTAACTCATCAATGCCACATAGCAGAAACAGGATTTGCATTCAGGCCTGCTTTGATCCAAACCCTATGCACACCATCCAAAGGAAAGTTTGTGATCCTTAGAGCACACTGGCAATGAGAGTTTGTTTTTTTTAAATCACCCATGCTTTTCCTTTTACAGTATTTATTTTCTCCAATTGGCTTATACTTCAAACCAATAGTTTTTTAGGCAGTTTGTTTTAACCTACTCAAAGAATTTTTACTAATCATTTACCAGGAGTTAAAGTGATAATGGGTCTGATTCAGATTATTAATGATATGACGAAGCATCATATCTTTCCCATGGGTCAACGTTTTATTAAAATTCTATACCAATATCTTAATAATTAATCACTTCATATCCTCCACATATCAAGGTTCATCACGTACACTTTAACAGAACTTTATTAAAAATTACTTCAGGCCAGGCGTGGTGGCTCACGCCTGTAATCCTAGCATTCTGGGAGGCCAAGGCGGGAGGATCGCTTGAGCTCAGGAGTTCGAGACCAGCCTGAGCAACAGCGAGACCCCATCTCTACTGAAAATAGAAAAATTAGCCGGGCGTCGTGGCATGCGCCTGTAGTCCCAGCTACTAGAGAGGGTGAGGCAGGAGGACTGCTTGAGCCCAGGAGTCTGAGGGTGCAGTGAGCTATGACGATGCCACTGCAGTCTAGCCCAGGAAACAAAGCAAGATCCTGTCTCAAAAAAAATAAAAAATAAAAAGAGTAATATTGATTTGAACACACTATTGGAGGTTGTTATCAAAAAGTATTGGTTCCTATGTCAGAATTTAAAGACTGCCATGTTATAAATATTATAATTCCAAGAGGCTAGCCAATGGGCTATCCAAAGGAGGTCTGTAATGACCTCCAGTGTTTACACTGGGTATCACAGTAATGCATTCTTCTCTGTGTGCCTATGTGTATGAGAGGGGTGCAGCAAGGGAGAGGAATCAATTGGAGCTACTATTCTTTAGCAGTGAAAGCAAACCTAAATATGTTTTTAATCTTGAAAAATGGCAATGCCATTTATCAATCAGCATGAAAATAATAATAGCTAACATTTATTACTCCCTTACCATGTGCTAGACACTGGGCTAAGCGATTCCCATGTGACACTCTCTCCTAATCCTCATAACTCCTGTGAGGAAGGTATTATTCTTAATCCCATTTTTTTTGTTTTCGAGACAGAGTCTTGCTCTGTTGCCCTGGGTAGAGCGTAGTGGTGTCATCATAGCTCACCGCAGCCTCAAACTCCTGGGTTCAAGCGATCCTCCCGCCTCAGCCTCCGAGTAGCTGGAACTATAGGAGCGAGCCACAGACGCTGGACTAATTTTTCTATTTTTAGTAGAGACAGGGTCTCACTCTTGTTCAGGCTGGTCTCGAACTCCTGAGCGTAAGCAATCCTTCTGCCTCCGCCTCCCAGAGTGCTAGGATTATAGGTATGAGCCACCTCGCCCGGCCTTAATCCCATTTTAAAGATGAGGAAACTAAGATTCATAGAGGCTAAGAAACTTAACCCAAAATCACATAACTAGTAAGAAGCAGAGTTGGGATTTAAATTCAGATATGTCTAATTTAAGAAACCCAAGTTCTTAACTACAATAAGAAAAAGACAATTACAGTAAAAGAACTACATTGCTTTTTACACAGTTCCAATAAATTAGGACCTGTCTATTTATATTGTGGGGTATATTTAAAGTTCCACATAGACCTGTTTGCTGCGTTATTCTACATCCATAGGCTTCACCCTTATCCCTGGCCAGGTATCCCATAAAACTAAACTCTCAAACATCAATAAAATGTACAAGGCCAACCAAGTACAGTGCCCTATATAGAAGAGGCACTCTGAATTTTTTTTTTTGATTGGATAGAGCAAAGCAAATGCATCATCCTTACCAGAAAGACAGCTAGAAACACGGCAAATGAGGTACACCTTATAAAGAACAGCACACTAATGAAAACATTTTATGCTACAGAAGAATGTAAAAAATCTTTGTAGCCTGAAGAAGACAGCTACATTAATTTCAAAAGTTTCGGGGCTTGAGTTGGTTTAAAATGGAGTTTTTCTATAACTCTTTATAGCTACAACCACAACTAAAACACTACAATCACTGGAGCCTAGCAACAGCCTACAACAAATTGGTTACAATAATTTTTTAAAGTACAACTAAAGTCTGCAGCTTCAACTTTCATTCTGAAAATTCCTGAATATTAATCTATGTATCTAATCTCGAGATAAAAGTCAACATGGGGTTTCTAGGTTGAGTCCTAGGCTTTCTCAAACCAGTTCAAACCAGAGTTTAATGCGAGAAGCTCAGCAGATTTCTGCTTTGTTGTGAGTCACTAAAATGTGATGACTTCAGCAGCCATAAACCAAAGGTAACTAGTATCCCAGAGAGAAAGCAGATGAAGGCGATGTACAAATGATCTTCTTAAGACTTTCTCATTCCCAAGTGCGATTCTATTCTAACTACCTTTCTCACATGGGATTCTAAGAAGCAATCTTGGAAGAAGGGCTAGAATCAAGACACTAAGCTCTCTCTTCTTCCCAACTCATTTGTGGTAAAATCATTTCCTACATACTTCCACAGTTTATGTATGTGTTTCCAATTAAACTATGTAACCATCTGCCAGTTTCTGATTTCACATCTTTTTCTTACAATGACATGTAAAAAGCTAACTAAAACGCAGCCACTTTGAACAGTTTCAGTAATTTCAATGAAATTGAAATTTTTATCTTCCTCATTCTAAACATACAGCCTTTGAAAGGGCCCTGAAAAAACAGCCAAATACAATTATTTCTTTGGCCTGCTTCTGTAACTGCACTAGCATGGTACCTTAAAGTACTTTAAGCATTGGCATGACGCTTGCAGAATTAAGAACTTAATTTCCCCACTCTCTCAGTCCTGCCATACAGTAACCAACAAAACTCAAGGTGAGATAAAAATACGTGCTGGAATCCAGATAACGATATTATTAGATGCTCAAATAACTGAAAGACATAGGAAAAAGGTGCCAACCAGCCAACAACAAATGTGTGGCTATTTGGAACAACTTTTCACATTTGGAGTAAATTAGGATGAATGCGAGAACATTCAACCCAACACTTAATTTCTGGATTTCTTGTTCCCTCAGGGACAGAAACTCATTTGCAAATCACACCTGTAACCTTCCCAATGGCAGGCGCACACACATACATACATACACACACACACACAAAAGGCATCAACTCTGGACATTCACTTGCCAGATTGTTTCCAAAGATGTCACCAGCGCTGAAGTCCACGTCCCCACTCACCTGTGATGCATCTGCTAGGGGCCAAGTGTCAGAGAAAAGAGCGCTGGGGTGGCGGGGAACCCGCATCAGGGTTTGCGTTCCAGGGTCACGTGCTACCGCATCTTCCTTACAACCGCTGCACCAACGCGGCCACTCGTCCCCGGGGCCGCCCGGGGCCGCCCAACTTCTCCCGAGGGCCGGTGGCCCCGCACCCCGCCACAGGATGGGGCATGCCGGGGGACACCCGGGGCCTTTCCTCCAGAAGCTTCGGGAGGGGGGCTGCCCAACCTGGGGGAAGGGAGGGTCAAGAGCGGTCACCAAAAACACGAGGAGGATGCAGCCCCAGTCTTCTCGCCACCGGAGAGCCCCAGGCGCCGCGGACACCGCCTCCCAAGGGCAGCCAACTCTCCCGCCCGCGCGGGGCCCGCAGGCCCGGCAGCGCCGCCTCGTCCCGCCCCGGCCGGGCCCGCGCGCAGCCCACCTGCCGGCTGCGCGGGGGGCGCGCGCGCCTGCCCCACCGCTTTGTTCCTCATCCGGGCAGAGCTCGCCTCGGGCCCTCCCCGCCCGCTCGGCCCCCTCGCCCCGGGGGCCGCTCGCCTAACGTTTCGCGCCCGGCCCGACGCCTCCTCAGGGCCGCACCCTCGGCGGCGCGCTTCCGGCTCCCCAGCCACTCTGGGCGCCCGCCGCTCCGCCCCCCGTGCGTGCGCCCCTCCCCCGCACAGCCCCCTGTGCGCGTGCGCGCTGCAGGGACCCGGGCCGAAGCGGTCGGGCTGCGAGAGGCCGGGTCTGGAGCGCCGCTGCTCTGTGCGGCCCGATCGAATCGAGCGCCGAGCGATCGACCCACAGTTGCTAGGCGACCGGGGCTGCTGGCGCGCGCACGGGGTGCGTTCTGAGTCGCCTAAATGCCCCAGACTCGGGGTTTCAGTCTTCATGACATTCTCCTACTAGGGAAGCGCGGGTCCACACTAGCCCCAAAACTCGAAGTAAAGGATTTAGCCCAGAGAGTTAGCGGTGTTGCCCAGGAGGAACTGGGATTATATCCCGAATATTTTTCGCTGTATGTTACGCCTGAAGGTTGCCCAGTTTCCCGGCTTCGCGTCATAAATGGTGGTGTTTGGGATTTTGTACAAATTTCCTTCTCTCTTTGCCCGTCGTTCCCCCCTGCATGCCAGGTTCTGTGCTGAACGCGAGGGGTGCTGAGCCGGCTTTGGAGGAAAGTGGTGCCAAGCTCCACAGGAGCGGACGGCGAAACCACCCCCCGCTGCCCGGCTGCCTCCGTGGTGCGCGGAGCAGCGGGCCCGGGAAGTCCTCGTTTCAGGTAGCGCTTGTTGAATGACGTCTGGAACACAGGGATACAGAGCAAGACACGGGTCCCGGCCTTCAGCTGCTTGCCGTCTAGTGGGGACTGGTGAATTTGGAAGATTCAATCTAATATGAAAGAGCAGAGACACGCACAATGTTTTGGACGAGAGCCGGGAGTGGTGTCAACTCTCACGATGTCTCCCTGCCTTTACTGCTCAGAAGGAGAAAGCACATTCCAGATGAGGACGCTGAACGCTGCCAGGTCACGCTGGTTTTGTCCTCTGTTGACAACAAATAGAAATCTAAATCAAGAAAGTCATCATATCGCAAGTAAATGAGAGACAGCAGTCCTTGAAATACCACTTCAAAGTTGCGGCCTAGAGAATGATGATGTATCTTATCAAGGGCGGAATGCTTGCCCTCGATTGGTGTCTGTTCTTTTTGAACAATTTTATTAAGAGGTGTGCATAAAAATCGGGTCAGATAAATGTAAGAGCTAGAACTGTGATATGTGTAGAAGAAAATATAGCCAAAAATCTTTGTGACCTTGATAGGACACAAAAATCACAAACTATTAAAAAATTGACAAATTGAACTTCATCAGAATTAAAACGTTTGGTCTTGAGAAGATACTGTCAACAAAATGAGTCAAGCCAGAGACTGGGAGAAAATATTTTCAAAACAAATATCTGATAAAGGTTTTTTATATTGAATATATTTTTTAAAAAACCATTTAAACTCAATAAAAAGAAAACAAACAACCCAATTTTTAAAATTGGGCAAAATAATTGAACAGCTGCTTGACCAAAGAAGATATATGGATGGCAGTTAAGCACACAAAAAGATGTGCAACATCATTAGGTATCAAAGCACAAGGCAACATTATACACCTACTAGAATGGCTAAAATTAAAAAGACCAACTACAACAAGTGTTGGTACAGATACGGAGCAACTGGAACCCTCACACTTTGCTGGTGGGAATGCAAAATGCTACAGCCATTTTAGAAAACAACTTGGCAATTACAATTCAGTAATTACACTCGTATGTATTTACTCAAGAGAAATAAAAACGTATGTACAAAGACTTGTACACGAATGTTCATAGCCACTTTATTTATAATAGCCCCAAACTGGAAACAACCCAAATGTCCGTCAACTGGTGGATGAATAATGATCGTATATAGTGAAATTCTACTCTGAAATAAAAAGGAGGAAGCTGTTGATACATGGATGGATCTTAAAAGCCTTATGCCAAGTGAAAGAAACCAGACACAATAGACTACATATGAGTCTATTTATAAGAAATTCTTTAAAAAGCAAAACTGTAGTAACAGAAAGAAGATAAATGGTTGGCAGAAATTGATGGGTTGGGGGTGAGATTACCCATAGAGGGGCATGTGGGAACTTCTAGGGGTGATGGAAATGGTCTCAATTGTGGTGGTGACTATATGACTGTATACATTTGTCAAAATTCATCAAATAGCAAACTTAACATTGGTGAGTCTTATTATATGTGAAAATAACCTCAAAAAGTAGATTTTTAAAAAATCATGTCAGGATTACCAAAATACTGGAGCAGTCTGACCCCGCTTCCCAGAGTAGGTCCACTGTATGCTCTCTCATTATACCTATCTTTATCGTAATTGATCATTTAATCTTATATCTTTGCCGAACAGATTTTAAATTTTGGGGACAAGATCCGTGTCTATCTTGTTTAATGCTACACAGCAAAGCACAACACCTGGCACATAATAGGTGCTTCAGTAAATATTTGATGAGTGGAGGAAATTCAAACTGGCATGATTTGAAGCCATGCATATTGACTCACGTATCTATTTACTTGGAGATGTCAAGCAAATGGATGCCCAAAGATTGCCTTAGCTCCTGATTTAGGGTGACCTACCCCTTTAAGGAGACTCCATGGTGCCATTAACACAGTAAAAATAATGAGAGAATTACCGACCAATCAGACAAGTTGAAATAAAGACCATAGCCCTTCTTTTGGAGCCCAAGTATAGTCATGTGTCAAGGATACATTCTGTGAAATGTGTCATTAGGAGATTTTGTCACTGTACAAAAATCATAGGGTGTACTTACACAAACCTAGATGGTCTAGCCTACTACACTAGGCTATATGGTATGGCCTTGCCTCTAGGCTGCAAACCTGTACAGCATGTTTTTGTACTGAATACTATAGGCAGTTATAACACAAGCATAGTATTTGTATATCTAAACATATCTATTAGTTGGGCTGTAGTTCCGGCTACTTGGGAGGTTGAGGCAGGAGGACCACTTGAGTCCAGGAGTTTGAGGTTGCAGTGAGCTATGATCGCACCACTGACCTCATGCTTGGTCGATGAAGCAAGACCTTGTCTCAAATAAACCCACCAACAAACAAACAAAAAACCCAAATAAATATATCTAAACATAGAAAGGTATAGTAAAAATACCGTATAGAAGATAAGAAATGGTACACCTGTATAGAGCAGCTCCATTATAATCTTATGGGACCACCATTGTATATGTGGTTCATCACTGACCAAAACATCATTATGTGGTGCATGACTGTATTAGAAAGACAGTGAAATAAAGATGTAGGGTACAATCAAGAGTAGACTTTAGAGATAATTGACCCTAAGACCAGATCACAAGCACTAACATTTTTCCTGGATGGCAAAGACAGACGCAGAGGGCAACTTACCTTTAAACATCACCTAGCACTAAAGACAAGGACAGCAATGGGTAAACTTGGGCCTAGATTGAGCTGCTCAGGATCTTTCTTTCAACTGACCCTAATTAAGGTTTCAAATCCTGCTTCTGCTCTCTCATGGTAGGGAGGGTCTGGAAGTATGACTTTATGTGGATAAACCTGTTCTTTGGCATTCTTGAGATTCTCCCCCAGAAGGCTGATACCATTATAAAGTATTGTATCAGATTCTAACTGACCCATTTCTTTATTTAATATTTGCTGAAAGGCATGGGAAGGCTAGAGTTAATTCGACAAATATTTACTGAGTGTCTACTATGTGCCAAGCATTGCTCTAGGAACTGGGGATATAGCAGTGATCAAAACAGACAAAAAATACCAGTTCTGAGCCATGCACAGTGGCACACCTATAGTCTCAGCAATTTAGGAGGCAGGAGTATTGCTTGAGGCCAGGAGTTTGAGACCAGCCTGGGCAACTTAGCAAGACCCTGTTTCTAAAAAAAAAAAAAAAAAAAGATGAAGAAAGAAAGAAAGTGTTCAGGGATGGAAGCTGCAATTTTAAATAGGGTACACAGAGAAGTCATCACTGAAAAGGCGACATTCAAACTAAAGGAGGGGAGGGAGTGATTCATGTAGACATCTAGAAGAAGAATGTCTCAGTCAGAAATAAGGGTAAGTGTGCAAAGGCCCTGAGGCAGGAATGCTTGGCAGGTTTAAAGACTTGCACGGAGACCAGTAACTAGAACTGTACTGTCCAAAGTGTTATCCACTAGCCACCTGTGGCTATTGAGCACTTGAAATGGGCCTAGTTTAAATTGTGTAGTTAGTTTGCACTGGGGTTGTAAAACAGAGTGATTGTGTTAATGGCCCCAATTCTTTAGCCCTTTTTCTCTCGGGAAAAGGTGGAGTCTTTTTTTCTGCCCCTTGAATCTGAGTTTGCCATGCCAGACATGTGCTGGAACTGACCTGAGCTCAGCTTAAATCATTGACACTCGGGCTCAAGAACTAAATAGATGCTTATTGTTTTATCAATGGCCATTCTGAGGAGGCTGCCTTCCTTTTCTCATCTCTGAGTCTCTGCTCTAATCATTGGAAACGAATTCATGGGTATAGAAGTTTAAGCACTAGTACTTGGAACATTATTTCTCTTGGATTTATGTTCCAAGTACTTTGTTTAACTCTTCTAAGGGCTGATGAATTACTTGTTTTCTAAACATAGTGGATATGGAAGTAGAACTGGGGTGATCTTGTGTGTTCTTTTAACTCTTAGGACTTTAAAAGCAGAACACACATGGTGTTGAACTAATTTGATTTCTCAGATCTGAAGGAACTATACTAATTTCAGTGGAGGGTCATCCAGGCTGTAACTGCTGAATGAATCCTGACTCTACTCAGGCTTTGAAGTAACACCCCTCTAGACTGAGCAGAATAAGAAATTGAGGAGACAGTGGGAAAAAACACACTCAAACATGTTTTTCTGTATTCTCTCACTCCACACAATCAGCACATTAACACAGAAGACTTCTGTGACCAAATGTGTGGGGAGTTTCCCCACATGCCAAGCAAGCAAGCAATTCGGCAGCAGACACCAGATGGGTGTCCTCCAATTCAATTCCAACACTTCTATCTACCTGGAGATAGCATCAGATTCTGCAGGTTGAGGGCTCAGTTCCACAAGACTGCCCCCCCTTCCCCACCAGATACCAGCTGCAAGTCCAGGTCTCTGGAAGTTTTGACTGACTGGCTTCAAGTTGGGGTTCCCCTCTTTGGGTTCCATGACCCCCTCTTTGGGTTCAATTAATTTGCTAGAGCAGCTCACAGAATTTAGGGAAACACATTTGTTGCTTTTCTATAAAGGATATTCCAAAGGATATGGATGAAGAGACGCAAAGGGCAAGGTATGGGGGAAGGGGCATGGAGCTTCCATGCCCTCTCTGTCCACACCACCCTCCAGGAACTTCCAGGTGTTCAGCTATCCAGAAACTCTCTGAACCCTGTCCTCTCGGCCCTTTTATGGAGACTTTATTGGATAGGCATGATTGACTACTGTGTAGAAATGTAACTGGACAAAAAGAATGTGATCTAATACTAATAGGCTGAGTGGGGAAATCCAGCAAGGCCTGTCTGTTTGGATTCTTTTTGGCCTCTCTGTGCAGCATTCCTTCCTCCAGGGTATGGGGCAGGACCCCTTCTGAATTGAGGGTCTTATGACCCACAATCAGAAAGGCAGGCAAAGATTAGAGTCCTGCCTTGGGCTGGTGAAAGGAGGTCAGAGAGAAAGAGATTCTATTTTCTGAGGCCTAACGCACACCCAACACTATAACAAAGGACTGTAACAAGGGCTATGGGAGTTATGACCCAGGAACTGTGGATGAAAACCTATATATACCTATATATACACATGTATATATTAAATATAATATCACAGGAGGGAATGATTTGTGGAGTTTAACCAAATAAATTTTAATGTTGATATCTTTGAATTTCAACCTACAAGATAAGGTTACTTAAGCTTTGCCTAGCAATTTGATAATGGGAGTATTTTTAAATTTGGAGAATGATTCTGTTCCTAATTTATTTGACTGCATAACCTCTGGCCAGCTATATTGGAATGGTCTTTTTTAGAAATAGGAAATAGAATCAGGGATGAGTTTTTGGCCTGGAGTTCACCAGAATTTAGGGTTAATTTATTAATAACTGATGTACTGTTCTGACCCATTTTAGATGTTTTATGGTCAAAAACTAAACTGCCCATCTGTGATTCTAGGATGATACACAAAGGTGCAGTAGTTGCCATTGAAGGAGGGTGGGAATTTGAGAAAGAAAGACAAGAATGTTATTAATGTTGGGAGGCTGAGGCAGGAGGATTGCTTGAGGCCAGGAGTTTGAGACCAGCCTGGGCAACATGGTGAGACCCCCGTCTCTACAAAAAAAATAGAAAAATTAATTGGGCATGGTGGCACAAGCCTGTAGTCCCTGCTACTAGGGACGCTGAGGCGGGAGGATCACTTGAGCCTAGGACTTTGAGGTTATAGTATGCTATGATGATGCCACTGCATTCTAGCCTGGACAACAGAGCAAAAGACCTTGTCTCTCAAACAAATAAACAAAAAACCCTAGAATGTTATTAATGGCCTCCTAAAATTCCAACAGTAATGACAAAAGAAACTGAAAAAGTAATTGAAAATTTACCTCTAAAGAAGGTCTGTATGTTTTTTAGGATGGGTTTTACCAACCCTTCAAGGAACAGATAATTTCCATCTTTTAAAAATGGTTGCAAGGCCTAGAAATAGATGGAAAGCTGCTCAACTTATTTTTAAGAGTTTGAAATAATGCTGGTACCAAAAAAGGAGAGCACAAGAAAATAAAACTATAGCCATTATGACTTGGGACTGTAGGAACAAAATTTCTAAATAAAATTTTAACAGATTGCATCTAGCAGTGTATAAAGGAATTATGATGTCATAGGATTTAATCCCAGGAATGCAAGGTGGCTCAACATTAGAGAATCTATTAAAGCAATTCACTACAATAACAAATAAAAGAAGAAAATACACATGATTATTTCCATTGATGCTAAAAAGCATTTGATAAAATTTAATATCCCTTCCTGATAATACTCATAGCAAACTAAGAGTAGAAGAACATTTCCTTAACTTGATAAAGAGTATCTACTAGATAGTGAAACATTAGAAGCTTCCCCATTAAAATTCAAAGATGCTAACTATTACTACTACTATTAGTATTGAACTGGAGATCTTAGGCAATGAAACTCAATAGAATAAGAAATGAGTTATACTAGAAAGGGGGAAACAAAACTATTACTATTAGTAGACGATATGATTATAGTTTAAGAAATCCTAGAAAATCATCGTTAAAAAAAACGATTAGAACTATCTTGAGTGGGTGTTGTTTCATAAGTGTATACATTTATTCAAAACTCATTGAATTGTATATTTAACATCTGTGCATTTAACTGTATGTAGATTTTATCTCCACTAAAAAGCATTAGAACTAATTAGAGAGTCCAGTAAAATGACTAAAGATTAACATGAAATAAGTCAGTAGCTTTGAATAATAGTAAAAAATCCTATTTACAATAGCAACAAAAGCTATGAAATATATTAAACTAAATATAATAAGAAACATGCAAGACCTGCATGGAGAAACCTGTGAATTTTATCAAAGGGCAAAAAACAAGGCATGAATAAATGAGATCTACTATGCTCATATTTGGAGAGATACAATGTTAAAAAAAAAAAGTCGATTCTCTCCAAATTAATGTTTATATTCAACACAATCCCAGTTAGTGATGGTGGTTTTTTTCCTTGTGGATATTAAAAGTGCACATTGTCTTCTTTGTTCTTCTTTTCCGAATTTGGGCATCCTTACCTAATAGTTCTTCCAGATGAATTTTAGAGTCAGCCATTCTTTCTACAAGCCTTGAGTTTGGTGTCTAATTCACACCAAGGTGTCATATAGACAAGAAGAGGCCTGTAAAACTTGTGGTAGGAGCAGGTAGCCTTAAACAAGAGGGAAAACACAAAAGCTATAAGGAAAGGATTAATACATTTGACTACATCAAAATTTTAAATTTTTATATGACAAAAGACTGCATAGACAAGGTTAAAATGGAAATAGTGTTTGAGAAGGAGAGAAAAAACAGCAATAAATTGTACCTAAATATTTATGGTTCTTTAAATCTTGCTGTAAATTATGAGGGTATTATCTTTAAAATTAAATGTAACAGTACGGGAAAAGGATTAATAAAACTTTTTTTCTTGTGCATGACAATTTGACCTTCAGTTAACTTTCTGTTATTTGCTCCTCCGGAAACCTGATAGAGGTAAAATGTCAACTATGTCATTAGGCAATCTCACTTTTATTAAAGCAATCACCTGATGGGTAAACTGCATCTGGACTGGCAAAACTATAAACACCTGATGGGGGTGCATAACTGTGGGCTTCCCTGAGTATGGGGACTCTTTAATTGGGCCCCCTGTGCTCCCTGAAAGTTATGCCCGTGGAGTCTCCTGAGGGGTAGGAGAGTTCTAAGTTAGGGCAGCTGATGTGAGTCTTGTTTCCTTGCACCTGAGCTATTACTTGGCTGCAGGGGAGTTGGAGGGAGCAGCTACGTGGATTGCTGCATAGATTACAAGAAGATTCCCAGGGAGGTGAAACGCATAGTTATTCCCTGCTCCAAGCTGTCATACCTGACATATATCCTCCCAAATGAATCTGTTGCCAAATGTGGCCCATGGTAGTCTTAATGACTCTAGATGTTTAGTTTACCTAGGAAGACCCCTGGTGGATCTTGCACGTGGTAATATAGATCGTTTATACTTGAGCTCTATAGAAAAGGATGAATTGAATAGAATCATGTTAGATAATCAATTTAAGATTCAGTTAACTACACCTATGAGAAATCTTATGGCCAGCATGAGGTCATAATACAGCATATGTATCCCTGTTCTCCCTGGTGGCAGCTGACACAGGTTGCAGGTATGGGGCCAGAAGGGTATGTATACCTCTGAGTCATGAGCCTGGGAAACCTAAATCTGTAATGTGATATCAAATATTTCATAAGAACAGCCAATCTAAGTTTCTTCACCTCTCACATTTCAAGCAGGTGATGAGGGACCTGAGTTTTAGGGATGGGAATTTTCCTCATCCTTAGAGATAGCTTAAAATCTATTGAGCCTGAGCTTGAGTGAATTCCCATTCCTCCTCTTATGAGCAGATCCAAATAGGACTACACAAACCCAGTCGAGTGTTCTCAGCAGGTTAGTGTATCTGTAACATGACCCGGCCAGCCTTTTGTGAGACATCTTTAAGTGGGAGAGAACATTTATCTGCATTAAAACTGACTGGAGAGTGATTGGGAGTCAAAACTTCCTCTCTTGATCTTTTATGTAAAAAAGAAAGTAGCCCCCACCCACCTACACTGCTCATCGTGTGAGTAAAAACAATGCTGTTATCACTGGAAAAACCACTTATTTTCAATGCTTTTGTGCTTTAGGAAAGACTCTGTCAGTATTCTTTGTGACCATGCAGTTATACCATTACATTACTTGGAACCTATAAAAAGACTACTATAGGATCAGGATCTGACCATTTTTGATTATGGTATGGGGGGGGGGGGGAGAGAGAGAGAGAGAGAGAGAGAGAGAGAGAGAGAGAAAGTCCTGTAGATATTTATTCCTCAGAGACAGAATTTTTAAGGAGCCACAAAACCTGGTCCAAGAGCTTTAATTTATAATGATACATCTGTTGGTTTGGGTCAGATCAGAGTGTTATTTGAGTTTTCTATACATTTTTCTCTTATTATTTTAAATTTCATTAAATTATAAAAGTACAGAAGTAATATGTGCTATTTGTAATAAGCAGTAGAGAGATATAAAGAAAAATGAACACCCCCGATGCCAAAGCCACCGTTTTTAGGCATCCAATGACAAAAAAAAGAAACGTTTGGTGTGTGTCTTTCCACTTAATTCTCTGTGCTCACACAAACACATATAAAGAAGACATACACATTATGTAGATTTGTTTGTTCTATGTTCATGCTGCATATATTACTCTGCAATTTGCTTTTTCACTTAACACCTCATAGATAACTCTGCAAGTTCTTACATATAGATCTTACTCATTATTTTTAATAATAGCATAATATTCTAAAGCATTAACCCTTTCCCTATTGATGAACATTCAGGCTGTTTCCTTATTTTTTTTTTAAATCATTACAAATGCTGCAATAAATATTATTATACGGCCAGGTGCGGTGGCTCATGCCTGTAATCCTAGCACTCTGGGAGGCCAAAGCAGGAGGATCGCTTGAGCTCAGGAGTTAAGACCAGCCTGAGCCCTGAGCAAGAGTGAGACCCCCTCTCTACTAACAACAGAAAAAATTAGTGGGGCGTGGTGGCACTCGCATCTGTAGTCCCAGCTACTCTGGAGGCTGAGGCAGGAGGATCGCTTGAGCCAAAGAGTTTGAGGTTGCTGTGAGTTACGCTGACGCCATGGCACTCTAGCCCAGGTGACAGAGCGAGACTCTGTCTCAAAAAAAAAAATTATTATACATATATAAATCTGTATTGGTGCATTTATCCTTATAGGAAAAAATTGTAGGGTTAAAGGGTATGTGATGTGCATTATTAATTTTAACAGTTTCTTTCCCAGAAGCTTGCAGCAATTTCTGTTTCCACCTTTCCTCAAATCCTTGCCTGCCCTGGATGTTAGCAATCTTTTTAATTTTTGCCAATCTGAGAATGAAAAATGGTATTTTAACTGTTCTCCCTTTTGCTCCTTTTCAGTCTATTCTTCCCTGTGCAGACAGAGTGATCTTTTTTAAAACACGAAATCGTACTATGTCAACTCCTTGCTCAAAATACCTCATTATCTTCCTGCCACTCTTAGAACAAAGGTCAAAATCTTTGACACGGCCAAAAAGCACCTTGTGGTCTAATAGCCTACCAGCCTCTCTGGTGGGCTTTTCTCCTAATAGAAAGGACTTTCTCAAGTCTACTGAAAAATCATGATGACATTTTAGGTTGTTTGCCAGTGCAAGCCTCATAGGGAGCTGCATCTTTTAAAATGTGACTAATTTATGCCTGAAAGGAATAATTATTTCTCTTTTATTTGCCTTGTTTTCCCAGTTGCTTCGGGCAGATCATTTAGAGTAAATAGGGGGAAAAAAACATGTTAGGGCAACACCTTGGCTCCTGAGGAATAGGCAGAAGGTCTGATCACTGATGTAGGGGGTTTTTGCTTCTCTTGTTTTTAAATTGGACTTTTAAAGTAGAAGATGCCTTTAATGTGTTGGTTTGCAGAAGAGGAAATCTGATTTTCAGTGTGATAACACATTCTTTGACATTAACCAGTACAGTCGGATTTTTAATGGCGCTTTCATCTTCAAAACCCTTTACCAACACGGATGGATTAATTATTCATTTTTTGGTTGTGTGTTAAAAAGACAAGTCTTCAAAGCCATCATCCCTTCCCCTTGGAACTGGGGCTCTCCACCTTTCAAATGTTGCCTTCTTGCCCCCAAGGGAGAAAAAAAAGTGCATTTTTTTTTAAAAGAAGAATCCAATGGAAAAAATACTCTTGTAGTATGGAAAGATGATGTCCTTATATCTTGGGTGGGATTAGAAGAGGTCAGGAAGCAGTATTTAAGCTGTGTTTCCAGTAAGCACTGTGAGAAATAACCGGCTAAAAGTGTTCGTTATTGCTCAGTCTTTTGATGTGCTCTTTTAAAGTAGCATATATGCATAAAACGCCCTGCGTTAAACATTAAGTTGGAAAATAATATTGTGGACCCTTATATTCGTTGCTAAAGTATTTATTTTTTTCTGTTCCCTTCAAAACATGTCTAATGGAGTTTTTAAAAGATTTGCTTTTACAGAAGAAAACCTCAAGCCTCCCCCCCCCCCCCCCCCCCCCGCCACCGTCCTCCTTCACTTGACACATAACCACAAGAGAGCAGTCTTCCCTTTGATGAGGGCTTCCCTCCACCTCTCCAGAAATGAAAGAGCAAGTTTGCAAACACTCTAAAAGCTCCTTCCATTAGACCTGGACGCCGGAAACCACAAAGGACAGTCAAGTTTTGATTTTCTAGGAGAAAGCCTGGGTAAACTCTCGCTGCGCCGCCAGGAGATCTGTAGGTTCCTGGGAGGAGCTCTTCCCAAATCTTAAAGATTGCAGGGCTGTTTGCGAGCGACTCATCTCTTGAAGACCCAGAGCGGTGGATTACAGGAATTGAAAAGCTTCGGTGGCTTTGGAAGATTACTCGGTGTTTGGTGTGCGCTCACATTTCCAGGCCAGGGGACCAGGCAGAGGAACTCCCTTTGTTATCTGTTGAAATTCGAAGATCAGAGGGGAGGACCGGGTTTGAAGTGCGGATTAGAGGGTCCTAAATCTTGCCTACTACCTCCGTCTGAACCTTCATAAAAAGACCGAGGGGTGCAATGAACTTCGCGAGTCATGCAAAGCTTCCTTGACGCCTGTCCTGGACCCTAGCGTCTGGACCCGCGCACTTCTCCAAAGACAGACCTGCTGGGCCAGGCAGTCTGCATGGACCAGCGTCTCCGCTTCGAAGATTTAAGTCTCATCTTCTTCTGAGACATCAATCTCTCGGGCGATCTGTTTGCTCTTCGGCGAACGATGGAGAAACGCAAACCGGCGGGCCTGCTGTCCTTGCCGTACCCGCTGCGCACCGTGCCCCTGGGCATGCCGGGGACCCTGCCCGGACTCCCGCAGAGGGACCCCTTCAGGGTGGCCTTGCGCCTGGACGCCGCGTGCCGGGAGCGGGCGCACGGGGGCTGCGCACGGAGACGCCAGTACCTGCCCCTGCCGCTGGACGGCGCCTTCGAGCCCGCCTTCCTCCGCAAGCGCAACGAGCGCGAGCGGCAGCGGGTGCGCTGCGTGAACGAGGGCTACGCGCGCCTCCGAGACCACCTGCCCCGGGAGCTGGCGGGCAGGCACCTCAGCAAGGTGGAGACGCTCCGCGCCGCCATCGGCTACATCAAGCAGCTCCAGGAGCTGCTGGAGCGCCACGCCCGGGGCCCCGAGGGTCCGGCCGGCGCCGCCCCCCGGCGCAGGGCGGAGTGCAACAGCGACGGCGAGTCCAAGGCCTCCTGGGCGCCTTCGCCCGGCAGCGAGCCCGAGGAGCCGTCCAGCTAGGGGGGCCCGGCCCGGCCCGGCCCCGGCCCCGGCGCCCGTGCTCAGCGCGCGCTGGGTGCGCTCCGAGGGTGGTCTGCTTTGCGTTCTTAACCCGATCTCTTCTCCAGGCCTAAGCCTTAGGAAGAAGAGTTGAGACCTTCAGGGGGCAAAGGGCGTGTTGACATTCAGGGTTTTTCCCCCCTGCCCTTTATTGGTTTACGTGTCTGCAACTTAAAGGTGCTTATTAAGGAAACTGTTTTCTTGTACTTCTAAAATGCAAACTGTCCCAGATTCTGAGCACCTCATGCTAAATGCAAGTATTCTAAAAACTCGAAGAGCGATAACAACTAGAACTTCCCACAGTCAGTGGTAAATGGGAGTAAATTATATACGTAGATGTTAAACCTTAACCAAAGAAGAACTTTACCACTCCCCACTCGCCCCCCAAAACAAAAACAAACCCCAAAGAAAAAAACCACCGTCCTTAAGATGAGAGGAATATTTTCTTGCATTCCAGCCTTTGGGAAATGTATTAAAAATTTAATTGAAAAAAAAAGAAAAATTAAAAAAACATTTAATTGACACCATATTTTGGGTGAAGGTGACTCTAAGCTGCCACTTGAGAACACATTTGCCAGCATGTGCTGTTGACTATGTGAGATGGTCCTAGAGAGGCTCTTCTGTTTGATACATACTGTTTTATCAACAAGTGGCCACTTGGAAACTTTGTAGCATTTAGCGGATGATAAAATACTTAAAGATCTCTCTGGAAGAGAACCCAGATTTGTATGAAAACTTATTTTCCCTCTCAGTTTCTCAGCTGTTTTTGTCCACTGTTTTCTCCTTTGCCTTTCCTTTGCGTTCCCCTTTGTAGCTCTCACTCCATCTAACCTTCGGTTAAACTAAAGTGATGCTGTGACTTTAAAAATAAAGAGGAAATGTACTTGAAAGTGCCTTCTGTTAGAGGAAGGGATGAAGGTTGGTACATTCTCAAACTCTTTATCACTTTGAGGGCTTCCGGGTATATTATATGGAAATTATGTGGCAGCTTTGGCTACGTTAAAAGTCTTTTAAAAATATTTCGTTTTGGTCATTTTTTTTCTGAGAAATGATTTTAAATTCAGTAGGTAAGTGAAATACTTGTTGACATAGGAAGATAAACTTCCTCTCTCTAAAGCTGTTTTCTAATATGCTGAATTGTCCTTTCCCTGGAGGCAGCTTTGGTTTGGGGTGGGGGTGGGGAAAGGGCGATGGAACTGACAAGGAGAACTAACATGGGAGAGCACTTTCTAGGTATTATTTCACTTAATCCTCTTAGTGGCCTCATGAGGTGGGTTTTTTACCTGTCCTTGTTACACATGTATTGACTGAGGTAGGTTGCAATTCCCTGGGCATCTTTTACATGCTAGGAATTTTGTTGTGTGCTTTTTTACATTTTGTCCTAATTGTCATAAATTTATGGGGTGGGTAGTACATCTATTTTGTAGGTTTTTTTTTTAAAACGAGGCTCAAAGAGGTTACATACCTAGACCAGTTTAGTGTTGCTAGGATTAGTTGAGCTGAGATCCAGTCCTGAGTCTGTCTGACCCCAAAGCCAGGGATTTCCTTCTCCTTTACCATGCTGTCTCTTGCTGTCATTGCTAGCTGGGTGACCAGAGCAAACGTTACTTCCCTGCAACTCAGTTTTCTCGCTGGTACTATTTCACAGAACTGTAGGTGAAAGACCTTGGTAATCTGCAAGGTGCTAACCATTTATAAGTTAGTAGTGTTATCATTATTTGGGGAAAATACTGTTTCTCAGCTGTATGGAAAGTAAAGCCTGGTTAAGAATAATCTCTAGGTGGAGGTGGTGTGATTTCTTCAGTGTTTCAAAAGAGGGACAGAGTAACCACACTCTTTTACCTTCTATGGTAAAGTTCTAGGGGACATGACTTGAATGCTGAATCCAGTTTAAAACATATAATTACTAATATCTGTAATGATGACTTATAATGGAATTCTATTGCTTGGGGCTGCACAGATAAATGCTGTGCAATGATTCACGACCAAACTTTCCCTTTTCTTAAAAGCTGAGGCCTTTTGGCTTGAATTAGCAAGATGTATCAGCTATTTTGTCTCACCCATTACTCAGTTAAATCCTCACAAACTCCCACATTGTATCTATTTTGGTTTCTAGGCAGATTGTTATTCCAAATGGGCGTTTCAATGAAGCAAGCCTAAGTGAAGTATATTTATTAATTAGGGGGAAAAATGAGAAGACTCTCAGGTTACCTTCCTGGCTAAGTTAGATGAGAAGCTAATCAACCAAGAGGCTGAGAACCTTAATGTGGTTTTGTTTGAAGCCCTACTAAGGCAACAATTTTGAGAAACCTTTTGGAAAAATAAAAATAAAATCTTGGCTGGGTGCGGTGGCTCGTGCTTGTAATCCTAGCACTCTGGGAGGCTGAGGTGGGAGGATTACTTGAGCTCAGGAGTTTGAGACCAGCCTGAGCAAGAGTGAGACCCCATCTCTACTAAAAATAGAAAAATTAGGTGGGCATGGTGGTGCTCACCTGTAGTCCCAGCTACTCGGGAGGCTGAGGCAGGAGGATCGCTTGAGCCCAGGAGTTTGAGGTTGCAGTGAGCTATGATGGCAACACTGCACTCTACCCAGGGCGACAGAGTGAGACTCTGTCTCAAAAAAAAAAAAAAAAATCTCATGTCAATCCTATAACTGTTTTAGAGAAAAAAACAAATCAGGCAGTTTTTCTAGAACCTTCCTGATGGCTTACAGGAGGAGCACCAGTCCAGGAGTGAGACCTTTTAAAATGTCCCTTTTCCGGTGAATGATCACTTCATTAACCATAGGACAATCTGACTTTCAAAAAGAACAAAATATATTCCCCATGAGTTTTGTGGAAGCAACAGAGTGCAGGGGAGTTTTGTAGAAATGAAGGATTCAAGAAAGGAGAAAAATTTATATGTTCTTCCACATCTTCCCTGTTTTTCTGGCCACTCAGCCCAGACATATCCCTTAATTACACTTTATTGCTTTTAGAATACTCATGGTGGTTCCTAACCCTGAGTGATGGCTGTGTGACCCTGCCCCCATGCCAAGTGTGCAGAGAAGGAGGGGCTGTGTTGGGGTGTGGCAGAGTGTGCCCAGGCCCTGGGGCTTGGTCCAGCTCTGCCACCCATGGACTTGGTGGCTTTGGGCAAGTCCCCAGCTTCTGTGGTCTCAGTTCCCTACGCTAGGACACGTGAAGATTGGATCACACTATCTTTTAGGCTCTTCCAGCTCTAAAACACCATTCATCCAACATGTGCAAAATCCTCAGCGGGGGGAAACAAATGTAATAAGGCATGCCCTCCTCTTGCCACACAGCACAGTGGCTTTCTGTTCCTGTATTTCTCTTTTCCCACTAGAATGATCCAGCCCCAGGGCTGCAGCCTACTCTTCTTTTTGAGTCCTAGTTTCTGTGACCAGGCCTAATAAAAAAAACACCACAAGTTTTATAACTTTTTCGTTGAATAGAACTTGAAGAATCTTACAAACTGTTGGGAAGATAGACCCATTTCACCTCAATACGAAGAAGAGGTCTAAGTGGTATACCTGATGTGCAAAACGAAAATGCTATGAGGATCCAGAGAAAAGAGGGATTTGGTCCAGCTTCGAGTGAGTGGAGAGCAAGGAGGATGCAGCATTTGGTAGGTGAAAACGAAATGAGGCAGAGGGTACGAGAGGAACAAGGTTGCTGAGAAGGGAGTTGCTTGGAGAGCACAGAGATGCGGAGTGATAGGAGACAAGACCTGGGGCTGAGACAAGGTCCCAGGGGCATTGAAAGCCAGGCTAAGGAAGCTTGCACTTCACTTTTTAACCAGTGGAGAACCATTGATTTTTTTTTTTTTCTTTTTGGTTTGGAGAGAAGGGGTGGATGAGGAAGCAGCAGACCAACAGGGTATTGCAATAATTAAGGGAGAAGTGAAGTGAGGGCCTAAACTGAGGCAGTGGCAGTGGGATGGAAAGGAAGGGATGGGTTGAGGGACAATGCGGCGGTGGCACTGATAGGTCTTGGCAACTCGGAGGAGGGGAGGGACTGAGGAAGAGGGAGAAGCTAAAGACAACTCTAGTGAGTTCCCATCGACTGAAATCAGGAACACAGAAAGGTAAGCAGATTTAAAAGGTGGAAGTCTTGATTTGGAAAGGCTGAATTTAACCTACTGGTAGGCTACACCTGTCCACAAGCAACTGGAAATGCTGATGTCGAGGTCAGGAGGGAAGTCGGGGATAGCCATGGATTTGAGAGTCAAACGTGTAGGTAGCATACAGGGAGTAACAGGAGTAGATGCTGTCTGCACACGAGAATGTTGAAGACAAAGGGAGGAGAAAGCTGGGGCAGGCCTGCATTGAACCTGTGGCCGGGAAAATGTCTTTGAAGAGAACTGAGAAGCAGGAGCCAGAGAAGTTGAAAGGAGAACCAGGCTAGTATGAGATCATGGCAATTAAATGAGGATATAATTTTATAAGAAGGAGGGAGTGGTTGACAGCATCCTATGAATCATATGAATCAGAGGTGTCAGATTTAAGTATGAGAGGTACCCAATGGGTGGAGCCATGAGAAGATCACTAGAGAGCTTTGTAAGAGCATAAAAGGCACAGTGGATTGAGGAATAAGTGGCAGACGAGAAGTAGAGGTAAACTTGAAGACCGCCCTTTCATGATGCTTCACAGTGACTGGAGACGGAAAGCTGGGAGGATGTGATAGGGACCCAGATGGAGGAAAAGATGGTGTATCAGATATCAAAGATAGTTCTGAGCCTGAGGTCTTGCAGGCGAAACAGTTCTAGTTGATTCAAAGACCCATAGGTGACAAGGCTTCAAGGAGTCTGAAGTCTCAAGTGGAGGTGAAGGTTCTAGGAACTGGAGAGACTAAAGGGCTGGGAGGGCAGAGGGCTGGAAGGTAGTGAGCTGAGACTAAGGTAGGTGTTTAAGTCATGGTAGGAGATGGAGCCGGGTCTGCCATTTGTGGACAGTGGAGATGAAAACGAGGTGAGGGGTCATATGAATAGTGAGACCGCATTGTTTCTTAGGTGCCAGCTAGTTTCAAAAGCATGGAGTTAACAGTTCTTAATAACTTGGTTAAAAAAGTTGTCCAAATCTCTGATGACACAAAATTTTAAATGACACTCATGTTTGTTTTATAGTTGAAAGTATCATGGCTGTAAGTAACTCCAGAAAGTTCTGCAGTGTTTATTATATGAGATAATGACATTATATGCAACACACCTTGCCCAGGAGTCTGGCAGCAAATCATAGGTGCTCAAAAATTTATTAGTTTCCTTTTGTCTGTGGCTTCTGGGGTTAAAAAAAAAAATACACACAAAAAATACACTGCTCATGTAGAAAAACGTCAACAAAGCATCGACTAAGTACACAGTAAATGCAATAGATTAAGGGCTAGAGAGAAAGAAAGAAGAAGAAAAAAAAAAAAACCCAGTACCTTATTTTCTTCCTTTTGTGGAATTTTTGGGGACAAGGGACGAAGAATAAAAACCTAGCAAAAAAGAACAAGTTTTGTAGGAGAGTAGAATGGAGATGCCCTTCAGTCATCTAGATCTTGAAGACATGGAGTCTACTCCTTTCACGGAGCAGTTTTTGATCCGTGGGCAACATAACTTCAATCCTGGACCTTTGAACTTAATTCCTGTCCTCCTGAGTCCAGGTGCTCTAAGCCTTCAATGGACTGAAGGTTTGTTCCCCTCCCCCTAAGTTCGTATGTTCAAATCCTAACCCCCAATGTGATGGGGCTTTTGAGAGGTGATTAGGTCATGAGGGTGGAGCCCTTATGAACGAGATTAGTGCCCTTATAAAAGGGCCCCAGAGAGTTCTGTCACCCTTCCTCTTCCACGTGGGGTTACAATGAGAAGATGGCAGCCTGCAACCCAGAAGAGGGCCCTTACCAGAACCTGACCATGCTGGCACCCAGAATCCTTGACTTCTGGCCTCCAGAATTGTGAGAAATAAATTGTTGTTTAAGCTATCCAGTCTATGGTACTTTGTTATAGCAGCCCAAACTGACTGTGACAAAGTCTTAAATTGAATTTGAAAGCCAAGTCACATCAGGCTGGGGAGAGCATTTATAGGATGTGTCAGCATTACCCAGCTATAACCGAGTCAACAAAAGTTTCAGATGGTTGGCGTGTGCCAAAAACTTCCTGAACTGTTTCTGTCTAGACAAAGGTTTTCTTCAAAGCTTTCAAAGTTATAATTGTCATCTCCAAAAATGGATAAAAATCCCATTTGTCACCCTAGGAATGAAACTTTTGGTAGCAATGTTGACCTGCAGACTCCTCTGCAGAATGATCACTCTACAGGCAGACTTTACCCCTAGGCAAGCTCTTTCTACCCAACTCTTTCATCTCCACGTCAGGCAGACAGGCTGCTGGGAGAGAGCGGAGGGCCTGAAGTTGCTTTATATTTTCTTTATTGGACCATGAAACCATAGAACTGTTTCCAGTTCTTTGATTACTATCACTGAGTTGTGTATGTGTGTTTTACTTGCAAGCTGTCTGGGTGGTGAGATTGATTTTTAATCCTTTTGTAGCTATTTAGCTGCGTCCTTTGGTGAAGACCTGTCAGCGGCCTTTTCATGTTGAGTTACTCACTGTCAAAATGGCCAAAATGAAGCTTCAGATGCTGCAGAAGGAAGTGTGTCCAGACAATAAAACTCTCCAAACTGGTTTTTGCCTACAGATCAGGCCTTGAGGGGGCCATTCCTGAAGGTATTTCTCACTTCTCTGACAGTGAAAAAAATCTCTGAAGAAAAGAATCCTATTTCAGAGTCATAAGACCAGAAAGGGCCTTGGGAAATGGCTTGATCCAACCCCCGGGAGTTTTAGAGAAATAAGGTTTAAACCTTACAGAACAGAAGCATATCTGTTCTCTCTTAAAAGATCTCTAAAGACAGAGATTCTCGCACCAGCTAACATTTCCTGAGGGCCTGTTGTAAGGCAGGCTAGTCCTTGTACCTGTTTTTCTCATCTGAACCTCACAACCATCCTCTAAGTCTGTGGTCCCCAACCCCCAGGCTGGACCAGTACTTGTCCGTGGATGTGGATGGCCTGCTAGGAACCAGGCTGCACAGCGGGAGGTAAGCAACTTCGAGGGAGCGAGTGAAGCTTCCTCTGTATTTACAGCTGCTCCCCATCGCTCGCCATCCCCTCCCTCCGCCATCCGTTCCATGGAAAAATTGTCTTCCATGAAACTGGTCCCTGGTGCCAAAAATGTTGGGGACCATTGGGGTATGAATTAGATATCACTTCCATTTTAAAGATGAGGAAACTGAGGCTTAAAGTTACTTACAGCATAGATAAGTGGTAGAAAACCACAAGTGATTGCAAAACCTGTGCTCTCAGCCTCTACTATGTCATTCATTTGGTCTTCATCCACCCATCTGTCCCTCTGTCCATCCATTCGTCAATCAGCAAATATTTATTGGTTGCCTACATGAAGCTTAATTCTAGAAAGAGGAAGAAGAGGAAGAATGTCAATAAACATATAATGTTTCAGGTGGCAATAATAGCTAAGAAGAAAAATAAAGCAAGAATTTTGTAGTTAAGTTCCTTTTTACCCTTATTTCCTTTTCTTTTCTTTTTTTTTTGGTAGAGATGGGGTCTTGCTCTGTCACCCAGACTGGAATACAGTGGTGCAATCATAGCTCACTGCAACCTCAAACTCCTGGGCTCAAGTGATCCTCCTTCCTCAGCCTCCTGAGTAGCTGGGACTATAGGCATGCGCCACCACACCTGGTTAATTTTTTAAATTTTTTGTAGAGATGGGGTCTCAGTATGTTGCCACCAGCCTCAAGCGATCCTCCTGCCTCGGCCTCCCAAAGTGCAGAGATTACAAGCATAAGCCACCACACCCAGCCTACACCCTTATTTTGAACCAACATCTCTTCCCCTTCTCTGTGCTGAGGCTCAGCCTATGCAGATTCAAATGACTAGATAACTTTCAATCACAAGAGCATATTTGAAGACTGGCATTAAGTCCCCATATGTTCTTCTTGGGTTTGAGACCCATGGTTGCCATACTCACAGCTCAATATCCATGTAAAAAAATGGGAGAGAAGTGTAACAAAGTACATTTGGGGTCCTGGTTGGTTAGAGGATTCCCATCAACCCTCATGCATATTCATGCAACCAAGGTTGATTAGAACATTTCCTGATAAACTTTTGTTTTGACATCTGAAGGGAGACAAAAATGCTCTCTCCAGAAAGCCCATGACTTTAGGGACAACTTGACAAAGTAGAAAGGACCCAGATTCCGGTCTTGACTTTAGCACTTAAGGGCTGTGTTTCCTTTGGTAAGTGACATGACCTCTCTGGACCTATTTCCTCATTTGTCAAGTATAGTAACATCTATCCATCTCATTGGATTGTGGTACAGGTGAAATGAGGTTAGATAAGTACAAGATCTCTATAAATTATAAACTGTTGTCATCACTATTAATACATGTGCAAATACATTCTCTAATGGAAGACTAAGATAGCTTTGCAGAGAAATCTGACTATAGTACTCTATCTGGTCTGAAGAAAAATTCTAATCAACATGTTGATTATATCCTTAATTATAGTGACAGAAACAGTAGCATACTAGGTTATCTAATGTTGTGTAACAAGCCACCCCAAGACTTACAACAATGATTCATTATTTCTCCCAAGTCTGTGTGTTGACTGGTGGTTCCTCTGCTGGTCCCCTCTGGGGCTCACATCTGCGGTTACAGTCAAAATGCAGCTGGAATGAATGATTCAAGGTGGCCTCATGTGTGTGTCCAATGGTTGGGCCTCTCTCTCCACGTGGTCATTCATGCTCAAGGAGGTCTGGGCTTCTTTCTACGGTGATCTCTGAGCAGCAGGAGGGCAAGAAGGGAGGCTGCAAGCCCTTTTAAGGCCAAGGCTCAGGAGTCACTTAATGTCTGCATTCTTTTGGTCAAAGAAAGTCACAAAGCCGCCTAGATTCAAAAGGCAGGACAATAGTCCCCACCTCTTGATGGGAGAGGCTGCACGGTCACATTGCAAAGAGGCATCTGGGATAAGAGAAATTGTGGCCACTTTGGCAAATGATCTACCATAAGTTCTTTGTATATGAGGTGTCATTCTTTGTTTTTAAAATAATCTATGTTTTAATAATTTCAAACTTACATTAATAGTACAGAGAACTCCCATCTCCCCATTCACCCACCATTCCCTAGTTGTTCGTATTTTACTTCTTTTGTTTGCCCACTCTCTGTAAATAAGTACTAATTATCATGAGTTGTTTTCTGAATCTTTAAACATGATGTCCCATCCCCCTTAAACACTCCAGCATGCATGTCTCATCAACAAGGACACTACCCTACATAGCCACCAAGTCAGGAAGTCAACACTGGTACATCACTACTGACCAGTTTATAGATTCTATTCAAATTGTAACAACTGTCCCAACAAACGTCAATTTTTCCTTTCTGGCCCAGGATCCTATTCAGGAGCGTATGTTGCCCTCAGTGTTCATGTCTTTTCAGGTTCCTTCAGTCTGGAGCAGTTTGTCAGCCTTTCCCTGCCTTCATCTCCTTCACAGTGTTAAGCACAGGCCTTACAGTCCGTAGAAAACCCTCAACTCGGGGCATCTGATGTTTGCTTATGACCAGACTTGGACCTGCATTCTTGATAGGAACATCACAGATGCTCCTCTCGGTGCCTTATGCCAGGGTTGGTGGGACTTGATCACCTAGTCATGTTGGCGACTGTCAGGCTTTTTCTCTACCTTAAATTCACCATTTCCCCTTTGTAATTGATTGGTGAGGGGAGGTATTCCAATAGTATGTCAATGTCCTGCTCTTTGCCAAACTCCCACCAACTAGTCTTGGTATTATTCATGGATAGCTTCTAAATGTACCAGTCACCTCCATGGTGGTTGTCAAATGTCAACTCTCTGTTTCCATTAGTCCCTCCATATTTGTCAGTTGGCATTCTCTTGTAAGGAAGAGCTTCCCCTACTCTCCCATTAATTGATTCACTTATTTATATCAGTATGAATTCATTCAGTGGGCTGTAATCTATTAATATCATTATTTATTTTTGATATTTGAATCGTTCCTAATTTGACTGGGGGGGTGTCCCTTCAGGCTGGTTTCTTTCAACATGTCCCCATCATTCATTGAGCATTTTATTATTTTCTGGTGGAAGATGTTCCAGCTCCACCCCCTTTCTAACACACACACATACACACACACACACATGCACACACACACACTAACTTAACAAGGACAATTTCAGTGAGCTCCATGAATTATATGCAAACTCTTGTGTGAGTTTTTCTGGGAAAGAAGTCTAGCCTAGCTATGATCAGATCCTTATAGAAGATCCCAGCCGGGCATGGTGGCTCATTCCTATAATCCCAGCACTTTGGGAGGCTGAAGTAGGAGGTTTGCTTGAGACCAGGAGTTTGAGGGCAAACATAGCAAGACCTTATCTCTGCAAAAAATAAAAAAAATTAGCCAGGTGTAGTGCCACATGTCTATAGTCCTAGCTACGTGGGAAGCTGAGGCAAGAGGATTGCTTGAGCCCAGGAGTTCGAGGCTGCCGTGGGCTGTGATCGCAGCACTGTACTCCAGCCGGGGTGACAGAGCAAGACCCTGTCTTTAAAAAAAAAAAAAAAAAGACCCCAACCTCAAAACATTTAAGGACCATTGATTAGCATTTCAAGGGACTCATATTCTTTCAGATCTGCCACTTATTAGGTTCTTAATTATTGAGTAGCTTGGAGGGGCTTTAGGCTTCTTGCTGTCTCAATTACCTCCAGCCCAAAACAACCTCTAGCTTATAGGAAATGGTCAATAAATGTTAGCTATTAAGATTATTAGGGAAGATTCTCGTGCGCTGGTGGTAGATCCTTCAGGGTCTGAGTCCTGAGTATCCTTGTGGAATTTCCAGTTCAGCTGGCTATAGAACTAATTAAAAGATAGTTAAAGAGGAAAAAGCTGCTGCATTTTGGACAGTGTCAGGAGGCAGGTGTTAATTTCTGAAGTGTCCTGGATGGAGGTTAAGCCTTATGAACTAAGCAGCGCAGCACCTTGGCAGCCCTGGGATGGGAGACACCCAACAGAATTATCTGGGTGGCCCTGGCTGCCTCAGTCCCCCCCACGGTTGGCAGTGGTTACTTTTTTTCGGGTAAGATAGGAAAATATATGCTGTTCCAGAACCCTCACACCTGAGGCGATCTTGTTTTCTCTTGAAACACCACAGCATGCATTGTTTCTTCTCCAGTGAGTCATGAATTGCCTTATAGCAATTCACTTTGCTGAGTATTTGCTAAACGTCTTCTAAGGGCAGGACTAGGGCTTGCTTTTATTTTTTAAATTATAAGACATTGTTAGATATGAGAAAAGCTTTCCACCACAAGTTAGAACTCTTCCCCCTGGACCCTCCCAAAGTGCTGGGATCACGGGTGTGAGCCACTACACCTAGCCTCTCTCTCTGTGAATGTGAACTGTGCTGTTGGTTTAGTAAAGCGGGTCAGGTTGAAAGGGGAGAACCACAATGAAGGATGCTGAGTGTGGGCATGTTGAGGAAGTAGAACAGTGTACAGAGCAAACTACGAGCTTTTGAACATTCTTGAGCTCAAATCCTGACTCTGCAATTTACTTGTGTGACCTCGAGCAGTTACTTAACCTCTCTGAGCCAGCTTCCTCATCTATGGACTAGGAATACTGTCTACCTCAAAGAGTTGCTGTGATGGTTTAATGAGATAGTCTTTAAAGTGCCTACCACTTACTAAGTGCTCAAGAAATGTCATGTGGTGGTGTTACTATTATTTTAAAAAGTAACGAAAATGGTGGATTCAAGAATGGTAGAGTGATGGGTGGCATCAGATGTTCTAAATCTGGTCACTTCTCTGAAGGGTACATTTTGCCTTTCATAAGCCTGTTTACACATCTATAAAAGAGGGAGCTGTCAGATGAGCCACTGTCACCATTGCATAAAGCCCCTTTGTGATCCAGTTCCTGGAAGGCTGGGTTCAACCCAAGAGAACAGAACGAGGCCTGATCTAGGTGTATGTACCTAATGAACAGAAGGATTCACAGTGATCCTTCTATGTTTCATGTGGGCCAGGGGTGCTGAGAAGGCCAGGTGATGGCTTTGGATGTAGGAGTGGTCTGTCTTACTCAGATTGGTTGAGTTGAGCTCCCAAGAGCTACAGGCACATAGAGCTAAGCAACATTCTCTCAGAATGAATGGACTCCTGAGAGCACTGCACACCCATCAGGCAGTTTCCCTTCCAACACTGAGGGTACTACTGGTGATACCAGCAAACCCAAGGTGATTTCTTTCCAAGTTCAGCTGCCAAGTTTAGTTGCTAAATCTTATTTAGGGATTTAATAAAGAAGTAAAAATATTTAAAAACATTTTTTAATTGAACCTGCACTTAGCAAGTTGAGCTTTCTGGGGATTTTTCATTGAGTTTATACTGACATGAAATTTTTGTTTAGGGCATGAATCATTTGAAAGTCACATGAACATTACTTTGAGGATGTTTTCAATCCATACTCTTCCGAAAGTTTGTTAGGAAACATTTATTCTTTTAAGGCAAGCAGGTGTAAAATGAGGATAACAGTATGCAAGATGGGAATTACATCTACGCCCTAGGATTGTTCTGAGGATAAAGTGAGTTGCTATGTGTAAAAGGCTTAGACCAGAGTGCCTGGTATGTAGAAAGACAAGCTGAAGTGAGGACACAATAGCAAAATGGTCTGCTTGCTATTGTGTCATTACACAGTACTTACTTTGGCTTCTTTCTCCCCTCACTCCATAAACAGAGCTCTATCCTAAGTTGCGTTCTTAGCCTTCTGCTCTTCTTTTTATTGGTTCTCTTGCAAATCTCATTGGCTTTGACATCTCATGCTCCATAGAACCTCCCTTTGAACTCCTATAATGCATTTTCATTTGCAGGCCAAATGTCCTGTAGCACCTTAAATTCAACACATCTAACTACAAACTCATGACCCATTTGGAATCAATTTTCCTCAGCATGTCCCTGTTTTTGAGAGGGGAACTATTCTTTCAGTAACTCTGGTGCAAAATCATAGATTCACTGTGGACTCCTTTCTCTCAGTACTTTTATCATCTTACAACTGTGAACCTTTTGGTTGCAAGAAAACTCAACTCAAAACTGGCTTAAGTGCAAAGATAGTTTTTCCCCTTCACATAACCGGGAAGTTCAAGGATATCCTGATTTCAGGTACAGATGAGCCAAATCTCCTGCCTTTTCTACCCCTCAGCTCTACCTCTGCTTTCCTTTATGTGAGCTCTGTTCTCAGGCAAGTTTACTTGTGTCAACAGATCGAGGCCTATACATCACATCCTCTTAGCAACACTCGGGGAAATAAGAGTACCTTGTTCTTGAGTAACATAGAAGTCTTAGAATTAGCTTTTATTCTAACTGGATCACGTGCCAATTCCTCAACCAGGAACTGGAGGAAGTGATGCTCTGAGCATGCAGGTCTGACCCAAACCACATGAACTAAGAGTAAAGGTGGATGGTTCTCTATGAAACATATGGTTCAGCTACCAGAAGAAAAAAAGGGTTTATGTGGGTGAGGCTACCAGCTAAGGAGACACCTATCGTAGTCTGACAGATGGCAGATAAGGATCTGACAAGTAAGTGGTAGGCACTGAGAATGAAGAGGGAAGGATTTGGAGATATCTAGGAGTTAGAATTGACTAGACTTAGAGGGCAGGGGACAGGTAAGAATTGAAAGATGACACTAATTTCTGGCTTAGGGGATGGGTGGGTGGTATCACCTTCCCTGAGATTGGGAACAGATTTTAAAGGAGGAAAGATGCAGAGTTTACATGTCGGTTTTGAGACATTTATGGGATTTCTAGTTGGGGATGTACAGGTGTGGGCTGGATATATGTAAGTGGGGTCATTGGCCATAGATAGTGGCTGCAGTCATGGGGGTGGATGAAAATGAGCCACAAAGAATGTGCATAGTAACAGGGCCAGGACCTAGCCTAGTGAACATATTTTAAGGGAGTGTTCCAAGACAATGATTAATAGTATCAGGAATTGCAGAAGGCAAATACAAAATTAAAACTAAAATTGGTCCATTGATTTAGCAACTAAAGGTAATGGGTGACTTTGGTGAGTAGTTTCATGGGAGTGGTAAGGGCACAAGCCAGGATTAAGGAGAACCAAGGACAGAGTGGGAGCAGAGGAGGTAGAGACTGAGTGATGACGCCCCTCTGCAGTAGCCTAGCTGTGCACAGGTGGGCCGTGATCCAGTGTCTTTTCCCTATGGAGCTTATCCCTTGTGTCTTTCAATTGACGCTTAAACTGCTTTGACACGCTGTTGTTTAAAAAGTATGCACATCTGTTCCACAGTCCCAACCAGACTGTAAGTTGTTGAAGGCTGAGTGTGACAATCTTTGTGACCCTCATAAGGACCCAGCAGCGCTCTGCCCACAGTAAGAGTAAAATTATCTGTTGATTCATAAAACACTGATTTGGAGTCTGGAGCAAAGGGGTCTCCTTCCTTCAGTAACTTGGGCAAGTGTCCTGGTACCTATCTATACAGTTTTTCTTTCACTTTGGTAAATAAATTTGCAGCAACCAAGGTGAGGCAAACTCCAGGAAGACCTTCTCACACTGATGCTAGAAGTGGGGAAATGAGTGCTGGGGTCTCTGGAGAGTCCTCATTGTTTTGAGAGTTACCTGGAATTTATTGATTTGTGGACTATAAAACAAGGCAAAAGGAGAGGTCTGTTACACACATTCATCAAGCACAGTTGTCTTTACTGTTCACAGACTCCTTGGTGGTGGTCAGGATCTCTGACCTGCCTCGACAAGGCCAAGCAAGAGGACTAATCTCATTTAAAAGAAACTTTTATGAGTGTTCTGCATTAGTTACAAAGTTTGTTTCAGACTGCAACTGGCTGGTTCTTGTATTGAATAGAAAAAGCAGCACAAAATAGCAAAGGGAGGCAGTGTGACATCAGGAAAACAGCATTGGGAGTCAAAAGACCTGGCTCTCTAGGCCTGGCTTTGTCATTGGTTGTGTGCCCTTGGGCAAGTTGCTAGACTTTTTTGAAGCTGTGTTTTAATTTGTAAGGAGTGGATAATACCTACCTTCCCAACTTCGTTAAATTCCAGTGAATGGATCACATAATCCTTCCTCCCTCACTCATTAAGAAGCAAAACCATATGTAAAAACGTTTGATAAACTGCAAAGCATGAATGGTGATCTTTAACATGTTAAGCACCTGCAATATGCTTGGCACTTAGTTCATTTTACTACATATCTGCAAGGTTAAACTTAAATCACTACTACTTCCTTGTGACATGCCCCCCCTTGTAACATTATCTTCTTGGATTGCTGGTGTTTCAAGCATCAGTTTTAGAGCAAAAACTTTTAAAGATCAGAATTTATCAAAGAGACTTGGCATATTTCCAAGGTGCCTGATTGATAACTAACAGCATTTTCATACTTTACCAATCCAGATGGATACAAATCTTTCATGCTTTTGGGACAATATGAAAATCCCATATAGTCAGGCACTGGAGCAGATGCAAAAAGAATAGGACATAAGTAAGGACAGAAAGAGCTGTGTAAGTTGTGCATTGGAATCAGACACAGAGTATAAAAGGGACTGTTTCAGCAATATTGGTGATGCTTGCAAGGAATTTTCACAAATAGGAGAAAAACCTTACAATGAACATGGGGGAAACAATGCAGTCTTACACACACACACCAAAAAAAAAAAAAAAATAGGAAAAGCTAAAAACCCCACGTTTAGTTATCTTGTGCTTAAGTTTCCAAAGGTTACACGAAGTATAATCTGAAGATCAAAATGGGAGCATCTTAAGATCCGCTAGATTTTATTCTATATTTAAATCTTCATTTCCTTGCTGCTCCAAGAAATATTCACAAAACTAGAAAATTAGTGAGTGTCCATATTTTGTTTATACTTCATGAATTGGTTTTCCCAACCATATGGTGATAACAGGAATGATACAACCCATCATCAATATGTGAAATGTCAGTACTTTTGGGAGTATTGATTATAAACTGATTGACTTTAGAGGCCTTTAAAAAGGCACCAAGATGTGCACAGCAATCAAGCTCATCCTTCACAACTGAGAGAACCAGACCGTGTTCTCCCAAAGGGTGTTCCTAGCCACATGCATGTGCACAGGTATGGGCTCTTTTTTTTACTCAAGGCATCATAAAAATAGCTGGTTACTTCAGTTTCATTTAAAGATTTATTTTTAAGTGGTTCTTCCCTTTAATGGGAAAGTAACATCTTTAGAACAAGGAAAACAATATATCCTCCTTTTTGAACTCGATATATTAACCATTACTTTCTTTCTTTTCTTATGGATTCTACTGTGGTTTGGAAAACCATTACTTTCTATGGTCACGGTTAGGGCCAAGTTTGCTAGAAAATGCTACATATAAGAAAAGTTGATTAAAGCAGAGAACTCCACCACGTAAACCATTCTTCTCTTCTTTCCCTCCTCAGCTGTCCCCTCCCACCTCTAAGAGTGACTCAAAGGGCGGGAACATTTTTTCTCTTGTGGGCCCTCTTTCCTCACACCTCCACACACACTTCCTCCTCAGTGCATCTAATAAAAGTCAACTTAGGTACTAAAGATGATCTACAGCACTTCCTGCACTGACATCACTTAGTCCGGGGAGGAGACCTTGCTTTGAATTAGTTTGAGATGACATGTCATTAGGCAAGCCCAGTTACAGTTGAGTCTGCACAGGCAATCCAATGTTGCCTCATCTCTAGAGAATCCAGCATCCTGTTTCTCATCTTTATGTGCCCACTGGCGCTCACTGGGAAATCTGTATCCTTGAGTCATCTGTGTGTGACGGTGGCTGGGCCAGTCTGAAGGCATGAGTTATCCACAATTATCACATTGAGATTACTAACTTATTGATAAGTTGCAAACTCTACCATCAAAAAAATTTGTTACAGAATATTCAGAGTAAAGAAATGTTATTGCTATTTCATATCTCATATGTTTTTCAGAGGAAGTCTTCTTTTCTCCAGCATTCCAAACAGTAGGATCTAGAAGATACTCCAATGGGGGTTTTTATTATAAACTGAGGGATACATCTTAGGAAAGAGTACTTTTTTGGGTGAGTCTCTAAAGGGAACCTGGATGGCAACACCATCCGAAGTGAATCAAGTACAAACACTAAATTTTCCTAAGCTATAAAACATTAAGCACAAAACATAAGCAACATATTACAACTTTATTAGATTTTTTATTTTACTGGCTGTCCAGATTCAACTAAGGCCTTAGTAACCTATAACTATGGTCCTTTAAGATCTTTGAGGTGTCATTGTATATAATGCGAAATCTGATTAGGTGGAACAAGACTAGTCAACCTGTCAACACAGAGCAACTGTTAACAACTGTCAGTTATAATAATTTAACCACAAAATGTAAAGATATTCAGTCTTATGTAAGGGTTCTCTGCTGCTGCTGTGCAAGGCATTACTCAAAAAAATTTTGCCAGGATACTAGTGATGCCATGTTGTAGGTCAGTCAAAACTCTTCCTTGTATTTAGCATGAGAAAGGTAGCAAGGGTATGAAAAATTTTCTCTTGTGGGCCTCCTTTCCTTGTACCTCCACACACTCCTTCCTCAAAATATCCCACTATCCGTTTATCTGATCACTTGATCACAATCCCCTGGGTGCTCTCCAAGGAAGAGGGGTATTTAGGGTTTAGCGCAGTGCAGGGGTGGTGCCTAGATGGGTGGGTGAATGGACAAACTGACAAAGCGAGGGAAGAAGGGAAACATCCCCAAAACTTATTATTTAATAGAACGTTCTTCATGACACCTCTTGGGATGTAAACAGAGCTTGGTGTAAAGAAGTTCATTCTGATGGCTAAAGACTTGTATGACTGAGTAAGGCAGTTTCTTTACCCCTACCCACTCCCTAGTAGATTTTCCTAAGAATCTGGGGACAAGAGAGGAGGAGGCATATTTCTCCCTTTCCGAACAGGGACAACGTGCCTCCTCCCAGAATTGATTTTAAAACTTTGGCTCCCAAAAGCAGCAGCCTCCCCGTCAGCCATTTTGGCACGAGCAGTTTACAGCTGCACACTTTGGAACCTGTCAGTTCTCGAGTCTGATGTCTGAAGAGCATTTCAGTTCACTTCCACTTCAGAGAGGGTTGGTGGTGTCTGGCAGTCCTGTTGTTCAAGGTTCTATCCTTTGATAACAGCAATTGGTCTCAATTTAATGGCCTTCTTGCTGATTCCAGCGTCATGGCAGGTGTTCACCACATCTGTCACGTTCTTATAGGACTCAGGAGCCTACACAGGAGGAATTAACCATTATAATGTAAAAGTCTACTGAAAATGCAATTTTTAAAAGCACTATATTTCACTTGTAATTAAAGAAGTGTACACTAAAATAATGCTGAGGGGTTTTTTGGTCTATTGAATGAGCTTGATATTGGTTAAGGGGTAGTGACATACACACTCTCATCTTGTTTTATATTTTTTCTGTATTTCTCAAAATTTCTCCAAAGAACATTTATTACTTGCATAATTAGGAAAAGCAGTAAATATAATGAAATAAAACATACACATCAATACCTGACTGGAAGGAAAAGCACCAAACCACCATATGTTAGTGGTAATTATCTCTGGATGGTAGCGTTATTGGCAGTTTTAACTTACTTTCTTTATATATTTCTATGGTTGTCAGAATTTCTGGAGTGAACATGTATTACTGTCACAATAAGGGAAAGTTATTAAATTCATATATGATATATATACAACTAATCAAAACAGTATGTGTGTACGTATATATAGGTAGGTATGTGCATGTACCTATGCTCACACACAATTTATTTCTGTGAGTTGCTAGCAAGACCCCCACCCTTCCATCCCACCACACTCACTGTCTTGCCACCATTAGGACCAATCTCACCACACACCCCCTTTACCTCTAGTCATGCCAACACAAGAAGGCTGCCCAGACTGACTCCCACGGGCTCTGTACGCACCCTCTTCTATCCCACACCCCATTGCCTCACAGCTTCTGAAACTTTCCCACTGTGGCCTCTGGAACTCCTTCCAGAGAAAGGGGCAAAATCCCCTCCCCCTCCCCCTCTTCGTGGAACATTCCCTTCACCTTCTTGTTCCTACCGAAACACGGATCTCCCCTGAGGATATCATCTTCGCCTCCAACTTTCTGAAGGGGTAGTTGTTTTCTTTCCCAAACTGGGCCATGCCACTGGCCCCAGAAGTGGGACAGGTGTCCTCCTGGTTTTGAATCTTACAGTTATATTACACCACCCTACTACCTCTTGTTGCGGTTATCTGCTACAGTCTGGATCACTCCCCACCATTACTTGAAGACTTTTAGCTCCTGGCTCACTGTCACACTCTCCTGCTACGTAATTCTGAATGATTTCACTATCCAGGGAGAGGATCCTTTCAGTACCGTGGCTTCTAAGTTCCTTGATTTCTGCTCCTCCAATGACTGTGGCTCTGCTTACCCCAGCCCTTCACTCCCAGGGTCATAGTCCAGAGCCTGTCATTACCAAAATTACTACCCCTCCATAATCTCACTTCCAAGCATTCCAGGCTGGTGATCACAGCCCAGGTTTCCTGTTCATTCCCCCTTGTCTCCTATCTCCAGCAATCCTTTAACCCAGCAGTCCCCAACCTTTTTGGCACCAGGGACCAGTTTCGTGGAAAACAATTTTTCCACGGACTGGGGATGGGGGTGTGTGGTGCGGAGCTCAGGAGCTGATGCGTGACCTGTTTCCTAATAGGCCCTGGACCTGAAATGGGCCGTGGCCTGGGGGTTGGGGACCACACCTTTAACCCATCTAGGACCTACAATCCCTTTACAACACCCTCAATAACCTTGCTTCTCTTTCACTGTGCTGTACTTGTGACCCTGGATAAAGGTAACTCAGCACCTACTTCACGCCTGCACCTATACAGCTGGATAGTTTAAAAAACACCCAACCACTGAATTTAGCCTAAGCACGTCCTTAGTGCTGCCTGACAATCATCCAAAATTTCACTGGGCCAATTACTCCCTCCCCTAGATGACTATTTCATACCGTCTCCTGCACCTGCACTCTGAGTTGCTGACCCCACTTCCTAATACACTGAAGAAAATAAAAGCAGCCAGAACAGAATTTACATAAACTCTTACTTTGTCTTCCCACCTATCTGCATCCATGCTCTCTGTCCTTTCATTAAGGATGGATTATCTGCGCTCCCAGCAAAGACGAACTCCATCAACTTGTACGCCAGATCCCCTCCTGTCATGTACTCAAAGACACTTCTCCAGTAATTTCCCCCCTTTTCTGCACCATCAATTTCTGTTTTAGATTCTTCTCATCAGCATGCAAACACACCAGTCAGATCATGTCACTCTCCTGCTCAAAATCCTCCAACATCTTTCCATTTTAATCACAGTAAAAGCAAAAGTCCTTGTGTGAGAGAGAGAGAGAAAAAAAAAGGACCCACACACTCTGCCCCCCCACCCCCCCACCCCCCTTCTCCCTCTCGCTTGCACTTGTCACTCCTGGACTCCTCGTCGTTTCTTGAACATTCTTGCATAATCTCCTTGCATAATCTTGGCTCAGAGGTTCTGTACTTGCTGTTCTCTCTGCCTGGAAAGCATACTTCCAGATACCCACATAGCCTGTTCCCTCACACCCTCCAGGTCTTTAATCACCTCACTAAAGTCCTCCCTGACCACCCTACCTAAAACTGCACCCCTCCCCACCTCTCCTTATCCCTTCCCCCGGCTTGGTGGTTACTCAGTAGCACTTATATGGTCATTAACTCACTATACATTTTACTACTTACTTCCTTGTAAGTGCCACAGTGAAGAGATTTATATTAGCTTTGTTCACTACAGTATCTCTACCATGTAGAAAAGTAGCTCAGTATAGCAGAAGTTTAATGAGTGAGTGAAAAAATCATGTGTTGCAAAGTGAGGGGAAAAAAAAACAAACCAAAAAAACCCAAAATAAAAAAAACAAATATTAACGGTTGTTATCTCTGGCTGGTTGAATTCTAGATGTTTTCTGTTTTCTTCTTTGTATTTCCCAAATCTTTTAAATGAACATGTACTATTCTTAAGATCAGAGGAAAAATTTAATAGTTATTAAAAAAATAATGCTTTTTCATACTCTGACTCAGTAAATCTACTTTGAGACTTCATTCTAGTTATTAAAACATCTGGAAAAAAGCTTCATGAAGATACTCATTACAACTTAATTTATAGTAGCAAAAATTTGGAAGCTACTTAAATGTCCACTGTGGGCAGAAACTAAGGTACTCAGCTGACAGGATATACAGCAATGATTTAAAAAGTTACAATTTTATAATAATGTGCTAAATTTTAAAAATGACTACAGAAATGTTTGTAAACTATAATTATAACTAGCTTTAAAAAAAGCACTTAAGGAAAAATATGGCAGTTAAGTATTCCTAAAAATAAGGTGATAGTTGTGCCAGGGCACTGAGTTTCTGGATGCCTATTTTTCTTTTCTGTTAATTTTTTTCCCATTTATTTTTTATTTGTATATATTCATGGGGTACAAGTGTAATTTCACTACACAGATATATTGCATTGTGGTGAAGTCAGGGCCTTCAGTGCATACATCACTGAAGCAACATACATTGTACCCACCAAGCAACCTCCCATCATCCACCCACCTCCCAGCCCCTCACCCCTCCAAGTCTTTATTGTCCATCATTCCACACTCTACTTCCACGTGTATACATTATTTAGCTCCCACTTATAAGTGAGAACATGCGGTATTTGTCTTTCTGTGTCTGATTTGTTTCACTTAAGATAATGGCTTCTAGTCGTCTCTCTTAAATTTTTAAGAAAGGAGTTATGGTGCTTCTAACTTAAATATGTTCTTATGTGTACATATATATACAAGTAATTTGATAATTTAAACAAAATCTTTGCTCTCCTGTAAATCAAATAAAACTGTTTCTTTAAAACATTTTCTCCTTCCTTTTTCAAATTTGCTTTCATATTGAAACATAAGTATACAACTGTGCAAAAACAAGGTTAAGATGAGTCAGCTCAAACTATTTTTAAAGCTCAATATATAGAAAGAGACAATACATGAACAGTAAAAATCATTTTTTTTTCTCTTAAGACTAGACAAGTGCAATGGTGGGAAAGGGGGAAAAGAGCAGAACAAGAAAGTCACTCTGCGATTAACTGAACACTCAACTGAGATAACTCACTACCTTCAGACCAGACTAATAATAACTTTCATGAACTTGGCTTATAATTAATCTCCAAACAAAAGAGAAGACAATTAAAACCAAAATAAGATAAACCAAGGAAGATAAACAGAAACTGAGTCATGAAAAAAACCCAAACAATTCCTGTTAGTAATACAAAAATTGCTCTCTCTGTCCACTAGCGTAAATCATAAATGGTGAACATGCTGAATATTTATCAAAATCTCACTTACCTCTTCCATAACCAGTTTGGGTGAGGCAACCCGGATTGCAATCCCCATATCTGCCAATTTGTCTAAGACATCCTGGAAATCTAAATTACGTCGTGATTTTGCTCGGGACAACGCACGGCCCTAGAACAGGAAAGGAATAGGGAAAGCACTTTATAAATTCTGACCTAAATTTTATGTTTGACCCCAGTAATTATTTAAACTCTTAGGACTGGATGCCTTTTCCTTAATTTTTTTTTAACGACTAAAAAGGAGTTTATAAAACCATCTTTTTCTACTTTATCAAACTTATTATGTGCCTTTTGTCATAAGCTTCATCATATCCTTTTGGAAAATAAATTTCTATCTACATAAGGCATTTTGCATTTAAAGATTTAGTTTTGTGTATTTCTAGTTACTAATTCAATATAAACATGTGAGTTTTTAATTGTAAACAGTATGTCTGTCACCACAAAAACTCTGTGCTCTTTTGTGGTTTAAGATGGTTTCTTAACCTCAGAACCACTGACATTTTGGATGAGATAATTCTTTGTTGTCGGGGCTGTGCACTGTAGGATGTTTAGTGGCATCCCTGGCCTCTACCCACCAGATGCCAATAGCAACTCCCCCTAAATCCGTGACAATCAAAAATGCCTCCAGACACTGCTACTGTCCCTGTGGGAGTAGAGAGTTCACCTTGGTTGGGAATCACTGGGTTAAAATTAGGAGTTGGGAGGCAGCTGGAAGTGAGAAACAATCAAAGAAAAAAGTAGGGTTAAAATATATTTGTGAGGGTCTGTCCTATGAGAAGATATTCTAGATAGTTTCTTTTCGCTATTCCAACACTGGCTAAGCACTCTGATGGCTTAGAATAGGGCAGGCAAATTACAGTTTGTGGGCCACATCTGGCCTACCAACTGTTTATAAAATAAAGTTTTATTAGAACACAGCAATGCCCATTTATGTAACACTTAAGGCTGCTTTTGCACTAAAATGGCACAGCTGAATAGCTGGTACAAACACATGGCCCCAAAAGCCTAAAGTATTTACTGTCTGGCCCTTTACAGAAGAAGTTTCCTGACTCCTGGCTTAGAAGATTAGAAGCAATGTGCTGAAATGGGTGTGCAGACTACACATGGTCTCTGATTCGCAAACAGGGCATACCCCCAAATCTTGAGTGGACAAGTACACACTAGGAAAGAGCAAACTAAACATATAGGAAGGAGCAGGTCCAGTGACTCGCTGAGATAAGCTGTGATGCAAATTTGCACTAGTTAGTGATATCCCTTATAAACCAGTTACAGTAGGCTCAGCTAGTGTGACCATTTCCCAGTCTGGATTTTCTACATTTGCAGAGATGAGAACCAGTCCCTGGCCCTACCATGGCCTCACTCAGGTGGAGACACTACTAGGTGACCTCAGTCAGTTCACTAAACAGCATATATATGGGGAGTAATTTCAAGTAGAAGACATGACAGACCCAAACTGTAACTTTGTTAATGCTCAATCAGGTACATTTACCAGTCAAAATGCAAAACGACAGCTAAAATGAAGAGAGTGTTTCTGAGGAATTTTCTGTTTTCCTTACCGCTCCATGACAGGTTGTTCCAAAGGTCTCAGTCATGCCCTGTTCAGTGCCTGTAAGAACGTAACTACAGGTTCCCATGGTGCCACCAATGAGCACTGGTTGTCCAGTAAGCTGAGGATGTACACAAGTCAAACAATTAAAATTTAGGAAAGCGTAAGCTTTTTATGTCTTAAATTTAAATTTCTTCTTGCATTGTAGTATAAACCTAGACCTCTAAACAAATTGTTCTTACAACTATATTAATACATTACTTTGGTTCTTTGATAATTCAGATGGGAGGGAAGAGAAAGGGGGCGAAATGTGAGGACCAGGGAATATGCAGAAGACAGACTGGATTTAAGAGTGAAGCAAAAGCCAGAAGAGTAGGGAAGTGTTACCAGAACAACTACCCTGGACAAGGCATCTGCCCTCTCTTGGCTTCGGTTTCCTAACCTACAAAAGGAGTCAGCAGGCTATGGGTCTTTCTAACTCTACCACAGGTGGACACCAAAAGATAGGAGGAACAAAACAGTTTGCTCTCTATCCTATGTTCCAATAATTCAAAGGCCTGAATTCATCTTAATGAAGTAAAATGTACTTAATGCAGCACTTTTTTTTTTTGACACAGAGTCTCGCTCTGTTGCCCAGGGTAGAGTACAGTGGTGGCATCATAGCTCACTGCAACCTCAAACTCCCCGGCTCAAGCAATTCTCCCGCCTCGGCCTCCTGAGTATCTGGGGCTACAGGTGTGTGCCACCACGCCCGGCTAATTCTTCTATTTTTTTTAGAGACGGGGTTTTGCTCTTGCTCAGGCTGGTCTTGAACTCCTGCCCTCAAGCAATCCTCCCACCTCGGCCTCCCAAAGTGGATGCAGCACTTTTTAGATGGCACACAGCAACACTGCAAGCACAAGAGATGGGGAGGAGTGACTGCTTCAGAGAAGACTGGGAATCACTGTTCTCACGGGTGACAGAATATTCTCTTTTCACAATTGCTGCTTTCCTGTTTAAATGCAATCCACATTCAAAACTATCTACTACTTTAAAACCACAAACGCAGGGCTACATACTTGGTAATCAACAGCAATGAGGGGATGGTGAGGAGGGAAAGCACGGGTGGATCCCTTCCTGTGCACTAACAGTGTCCGTTCCTTTCCGTCCACCACGTGCTGCTCTACTTTGGCAATGTTGTGAGAAACATCATAGATCACATGCAGGTCCAAGTCATCAGGCGTTGTGTTGAAGACCTTGGCAAAAGCCTAAGAGAAAAAATTGACATTAAAAGCAGGCAGAACCAGCTCTTCAGGACTTACCTTACTGATTTCGGCTAGTCTATACCTGAAGGGAGTAAAGGATTTAAGGGTTCAAAAATAGCAGTACAATTAATCTTCATGTAATGGACAAAAACTGCCTTTTAGACCATTATAGCAAATTCCATTTCTTAATTTTCTTTTCTTTTTTATTGAGACAGGGTCTCACTCTGTCACCTAGGCCAGAGTGCAGTGGCGTGATCACAGCTCACTACAGTCTCGAACTCCTGGGCTCAAGTGATCCTTCTGCCTCAGCCTCCCAAGTAGCTGGGACTACAGGTTCACACCACCACACCTGGCTAATTCTTCTATTTTTTTGTAGAGACAGGTCTCGCTCTTGCTCAGGCTGGTCTCGAACTCCTGGCCTCAAGCGATCCTCCTGCCTCGGCCTCCCATAGTGCCAGGATTACAGGCATAAGCCACCCTGCCGGACACACTTCTACTTTCTCTGTTGCTCAAGACAAATTCTAGAAATAATTTTGATTTCTCTTCTCTCATTCCCCACACCTGATACTCTGCTGGTTTAGATTAAGACGACACCAAAACTGTGGACACTTTTCCAATATTTTGAATGTTTATTATGTAAATTTCCAAAACCAAACACCACGGGCTTTGATTTAACTATACCATGTGTCCAAGCACTTAACTTCATCATGAATAACTTGGAACAGAAAAGCAACTTCAACTGTACCTGACGGGTTAAGAAGGTCATGGAAGAGCGGTTGACCCAGGCATAGTTCCCAGCTGCTGCCATTCCCTTCAGGTAGTCTTGACCCTCTGGGGAAGCGATTCGTGCACAAGCCAACTGACGGTCATTGACTATGATCTTGTCTCTCTTCATGGCCTTTTCCATAGCTACCAGCGCATCTGAAACAAAAGAGCAGTAAGCCCAAACCAGTTGGATTTCCCTTAAATAATTCAGATTTACTGAAGAAAGGTAGGCTACTTTCAAACTCATTCTACAAAACATCAAGTGAAATACAACTTTTCCTTTAATGTGTTTCTGAGTTCATCTATTTGCTCAGTCAAGATATATCTATTAAGAATCCTCTCTGCCAGAGTGCAGTGACACTTTGCGGGATACAAAGTCAACATATGCCCTCTAGGAACTCACAAGGAGAATGAGATGTGCATACAAATGGCAACACCATGGTCTTAGTCGCTTCTTTCCCAACATGTGAATGAATGAGAAGTAGCAAAACACATTTTACTACCATCATGGCTTTTAAAAATAATTTTTAATGCCTTAATATAAAAGAGCTGGAGACAAGTTGCTAGATCTTCTGCATGAAGATCAAATCCATGACAAAGTACAGAGAAGCACTCAGTAGAATGTTCTGAAACACTAGTCAATGCTTTATATATCTGACAGATTAAACAGTTTAAAGGGTCAGTTGGTACAAATTATTAAATTCTCACAGAATGAAATGTACATACAAGGCTGGCCTGTAATATGAAATTTAAAGTTTATAATAATTTCCAGCTATATATATCTTTTCATATATTCATAAATCCTTTCACACACCCCGTAAGTCATCTGAAGTGACCTATGCATTACTTCCCTGCCTCCTGCTTTTGTTCATACTTTTTGTCACAAATGTCCTTTGTGTGTGACTGTCCAAACTTCAAGGCCCAGCTCAAACATTATGTAACCCATAAGAGTAAACAGATTGACAAATGGAGCTAACAGTTACTGAGTGCTTACTAATGTCAGGCACTGGCTTAAATGCTTTACATATTTTATCTCATTAACTTCCCATGACAATACCATATGAAATAATTATTACACCCATTTCTTTCAGACAGGAAAGTTAAAGCCCAGTGAAGTTATTTAATTTGTTCAAGCTCACAAATTAGAAGACCCAGGATAAAATGCATGCAGTATAATTCCAGAGCTTTCTCTCTTAAACTTATTTGGTTCTCATAAAATGTACATTTTTAGTACCCAGTTTAGAATATACCTGTGGCTACTTGGTGGCCCAAGCCTCTGCTTCCACTGTGGATCATCACACACACCTGTCCCTTATGGTCGATGCCCATTTTCTTAGCAGCATACTCATTGAAAATCTCATCCACAACCTGGATTTCTGCATAGTGGTTGCCTGCTCCCAGGGTCCCCAACTGCAAATGTAAGAATGTAAATAAAATAGTTTCTGTTCCAGTTTTTAAAAAAAATTTATTTAAAAAGCAAATACGTAAAAACAAACTAACAACAAAATAACCATACAAATGGTGTTTTATGTAACAAAAAAATTCCTGACCCTTAGAAATGCTTCATTCATTTAAAACAATACACAACAAAAATAACGTAGACTAGCTCCTGAATTTTATTATATCATTATATGCTCAAGATACACCAATATAACAAGCATGATAACCCCGGTCCCCCCTCCCCGCAAAACAGACAGGCCATTAAATGGCTCATGGGACATTTTAAACATCATAAAGGAAGGGGGAAATTTTGGGATGAATGCTGGTGAATGCTGACTCTTAGAGAAGGTCCAAGTTCAAATGATTTTTGAAACATATGAGTTCATGTACACCGACCATTATCTCTAATTGAAAAAATATATCCCACAACTGGAGCTAATAGATGATTCAGAGAACCAGAGAATGACAGTGTTGGAATAGTCTTTAGAGGTTGCCTAGTTTTAACTATCCCAGTTTTCAATGAGAAAATGAGACCCAGAGAGGCCAAAGAGTCTTGCCCAAGGTCACAGTGAATTAGTGACAAAGCCATCATAATTTGCTGTAAATTTCAAACATCTAGCATATTCTTATCTCATGGACATCATGAATTAACAATGTATCTCTTTCCATCTTAGATGCCAGAAAACTTTTGGTCAAATCCATAGATTGTCAAAGTATGTACATATGTAATCTTGACATACATTGTAAGCCTTACAATTATATCCCATTTTTCTCCCATCCACTTCTAGTTCATGATGTCTTGTTTCATTTTATGAACAATTTGCAAGCTGATAGCTTTTTAGAGTAAGAATGAACCATAAACAAATTTGCATTTTTTGATATACACTGTCAAAACACCTGGGAATATGTTTGCTAAATGGAAGATAGATTTTCCCCCCCAACAACAAAATATGAAAAAAAACTTAACATGTTGCCCCTCCCAAGTGAGAGTTACCTGAGGAAGGCCTCTTTTTTTAGCCCTCGCAGAGACCTTATTGGGATCAGCTTGCAGCATCCTTCCGTACTCCTCACAGTGCTCCTTGTCTTCAGCCCAGGCATAGCCTTCTCTTAGGGACCAGTCCACACCCATCTCCAAGGCCTCCTCCAAGTCTCTGGGTGAGTAGTAAAAGGTGCTAGTCATTTCACAGCAAAGGCAGATCAAAACCGAAGGACAACCACATCTCAAAAGGGCAGAGGAAAACTCTGCATTTACTATCTCTTGTGTACCAGGCCTTATGCTAGATACAAAGTTTAAGCTTAAGCTCTCAGCAACTCTAGTTTTTTGAGGAAAGTGGTCACATATATAATTGCAACATAAAATGGTCATTGCCTTATTAGACATAATTATAGTTCCACTTGACATTTATATGGCCCCTCGTAATTTTCAAATCTTTTTTACATTAGATTTGCCTCTCTTGAATTCTATGAGATGGTGATTAAGCAAAGAAAATTTACAACCTTAATCAGATATCACTCTCTATGACTAATTTGACCAGCTACACACCTTCATTAATAATTTATAAAAAGTTATGGTCAAATAATAAATGAAGGTATCTAGATTTCCCCAAGAGACAGAGTTTAAATTTTAAGGCCTATTCCCACCTTTATAACAGTATTGAGTGGCTTATTGCACCTGCATTTTGAAGCTGACGTGCACATACATTAAATCTTTAGAGGGAAAAAGCTTTAATCTTTATCTAAGGTCTAGCTCTCTTTCAAAACACTATCAAGAAAGACTACACTTTTCAATGTTCCCTTCCCATTACCCCAGATGACAGTCCCTTTCAAACATTATTTACTAGGACAAAATTCCTATCTAAAATATTTGTAAAGATGCTTGGAATTTATTTGTATGTTTCATGTACACTTTTCAAATTGGGGCTGCATGTCAGGGATCATGTGAAATCAGAGAACAAGTATCTTCCAAGTACTTTAATTTTACTTCAAGTTTTTTTTTTGGGGAGGGAGCTACATAACAGGAGGGGCTAAAAACATTTTTATATTAATTATGCACACATATTTGATTAGAATGCAAAATTCACTTAAATTTTAAAGATAAGGTCAAGCACAGTGGCTCACACCTGTAATCCTAGCACTTTGGGAGGCCAAGGTGGGAGGACTGCTTGAGCCCAGCAGTTGAAGACCAGCCTGGCAATAGCGAGATGGCATCTCTACCAAAAATTAAAAAAATTAGCCGGGTGTGGCAGTGTGCATCTGTAGTTCCAGCTACTTGGGAGGCTGAGGCAGGAGGATCGCTTGAGCCAGGAGCTGGAGGCTGCAGTGAACTATGATGACGCCACTGCACTCCAGCCCAGGCAACAGAGTGAGACCCTATCTCAAAAGAAAAAAAAAAAAAAGATAAAGCTGATGTCAAAGAAACATACTTGGCACGCTATTCTGCTACTGAAGTACTCTGCAAAGTTGAAGATGCACTATTTTGCATAAGCTATGATATAGTACAGTTAGTGGCCATCTGAGAGGTAGGTACACTGTAGCGTTAGATTTAATTCTCTACTTAGCTGAAGGACACAGTCAGTGATATCATTCAAAAAGGAAGATTGTGGATGAATAGGTTCACTGACAAAAGGCAGTGGGATTCAGAATACAGTCTCTGAAGTCAAAGGATATTTGGTTTGAATCTTGACATCACTTACTAAGCTTATTATCTCTCTAAACCTCAGTTTTCTTTTTTGTAAATTAGGGATAATAGGATTACCATCTAGATGAACCGATATGATGCACAGTACCTTGCAAATAGAAAGTGCTCAAAACACCAGTGGATATTACTCTATTACAAATATTACTGTATTTAAAAGGCTATTATAATGAACATCAGTCGACTACCATCTCTAATAAATGGGCTGGACCTCATGCTTAACCAGATAATTCTTACTAATTCCTGAAAGTGACTGACCAATCCTCATCTCTCAAGTGTCCTACATTGGAAATGAAGCTGAGGGTCGTGTGGTTATTATTATTTCTCCCACTTGATTTACTGGAAACTTGTGCTCTTACTTGGCATTCATTGGGATGACACCTTTTGATCCCACCCCAACAGGAATGTGGTCAAACATAGCTTGGGCAAGTTGCTCCTTCACGGGCTGGACATCACTTTCATCTAAGTTGGTTCTTAGGAGGCGGACACCACAGTTGATGTCAAATCCGACACCACCTACAAAATAGAGAACAGTTAGTCAAATATTAGCAAAAGCAGGTGGTCAGGCATTGTTACCCACAGTTTCTCACCATTAATAATGGGCTAAAAAGATATCTATTCTTTTAAAGATAACTATGTTTTAAAGTAGCCAACAAAGTGGTTCTCTGCTGGGTAAAGTGATGATGCCAAAATAACCTAAAGTAACATACATACTAAAGGTACTTTATGGGCTAGGGAGGCAGTAATGAAAAATGAGTAACATCTACTATAGGGATCAAAATGTGAACAACGTGCCTCTCTTTTTTTCTTGACCACTCTTATTAGGGGTTGATGAATTCTATTAATCTTTTCAAATAACCAACTTTTGGCTTTGTTGGTCCTTTCTATTGTATATCTTTACATTTAATTAATTTTAGTCTTTATTATTTATATCTTTCTACTTTTTGGGGTCTACTTTTGTTGTTCTTTCTCTAACTTTTTGAGATAGATGCTTAGATCATTGATATTTCAGTCTTTCTTTCTTCATTCCTAATTTGTGCATTTAAGGCTATATGTTTCTGGGTCGGGTGCTGTGGCTCACGCCTGTAATCCTAGCCCTCTGGGACGCTGAGGCAGGAGGATTGCTTGTGCTCAGGAGTTCGAGCCCAGCCTGAGCAAGAGCGAGACCCCGGTCTCTACCAAACATAGAAAAAATTAGCTGGGCGTGGTGGCGCGTGCCTGTAGTCCCAGCTACTCGGAAGGCTGAGGCAGAAGGATCACTTGAGCCCAGGAGTTTGAGGTTTTGGTGAGCTATGATGACGACACTGCACTCCAGCCCGGGTGACAGAGCAAGACTCTATCTATCTCAGAAAAAAAAAGGCTTTATGTTTCCATCCAAGGATGGCATTAACAGTAACCCCAAGTTTTTAGACATAAGTATTTTTAGAATGATTTTTTTCCATTGCTTTGAGAGATGATCGGCAAATAAAAATTGTTTATATTTAGGTATATCCAATGTACATATACGTTGCGAAAGGACTGCCAAAGTCAAGCTAATCAATTTACATTTAACCCCCTTTTTTTCTAGTGAGAACAATTAAGACCTACTGCCTCAGCAAATTTCAAGTATACATTATTATTAACTGTACTCACCATGTTGTACATTCGATTTCCAGAACTTATTCACCTTACAACTGAAATTTTGTATCCTTTGGCCAACATCTCCTGGATATCCACCCACTGTTCCCTGTAACCACTATTCTGCTCTGTCTCTATGAATTCAACTTTTTTAGATTCCATATATAAGTGAGGTCATGTAATATATATTTTTTAAATTTCAAAATATTAAGGGGGTACAAATGTTTTAGGTTACATGGATTTTTGTAATGCTTGAGTCCTGGCTATAGGTGTGCCTGTCACCCTTCTGTGTCTGGCTTATTTCTCAGATAGTGTCCTCCAAGTTCATCCATATTTTTGCCTCCAATTTTTAAAATTGGTTTCCTTCTTTTAAAGGTTGAATAATATTCCATTGTATCTATATACATTTTCTTTATCCATTCATCTGTCAACAAACACTTATGTTGTTTTCGTATCTTGGCTACTGTGAATAATGTTGCAATGAACATGGGGGTGCAGATATCACTTCAAGATAATGATTTCAGTTCCTGTGGATATATACCCAGAAGAGTGATTGCTGGATCGTATGGTAGCTCTATTTTTAATTTTCTGAGAAAACACCATACTGTTTTCCATAATGGCTGTACCAATTTACATTCTCCACATTCTCAATTTTCAGACGTAAGTATTATTCATTAACATTAGTTAAAATTATTTTCTAATTTCTATTTTTTTGACTTATAGGTTATTAAAAAGTATAATGCTTAATTCCCAAACATATGGTTTGTTTCCAGGTGTTTTTTTTTTTTTTTTTTTAATGATTTCTAACTTAAATCTACTGTGGTCAGATAATATCCTCTATATCAGTGGTTCTCAAGTGCAGTTCACAAACCCCAGGGTGAAGGTGGGGAAACAAGACCCTTTCAGGTCTGTAAGATTCATTTTATAATAATGATAAATTATTTGTCTTTTTTATTCATAGTCTCTCATGAGTGTACAGTGAGATTTTCCAAAGGCTATATGATATGTGATAATATCTTTGCTTTAATGGAAAATGAAACATGTACTTATGTATTGTCTTTTAAAAATTCCTGGTTTAATTTCTAATAAGGTAAACATTGGTAAAGCCTTTGAAACCAATCCTCAATAATTTTTATGAGTATAAAGTGGCCCTGAGCACAAAAAGTTTGAGAACTGCTGGTCTACATGATTTCAATGCTTTCAAATTTGAGACCTGCTTTATGGGCTCAGCATGTGGTCAACTTCAGTAAAAACTCTGTGCGTACTTGAAAAAAATGTGTATTCTCCACTTCTTGGGTGCACTGCATGTGCACACCCAACCACACATTTATACTAGAGGTCAAGGTGTGAAATTTGTTAACTAGATCACACAAATCATCTATATTCTTACTGACTGAAATTTGTCATTACCTCAAGAGAAAAACAGCGTTAAATGTTGGGCTCACATATCTGGACCTTTTTCTCTCTTCCTCTGGATCTTGACCTCACAAATTCTTATTGCCTTAGCAGCTTTACTGTGCCTTCAAACAGACTTTTTTGTATGTTTAAATATTAAAACAGCCTTTCTCATTATTTTCAGCAAGGGATTGGTCTGAAACAGCCTAGTCTACCATCACCAGAAGCAGAGCTCTCAAGATGTCATCTAAACTTTCATTTTTTATTCAGACTCTTTGAAAGCAAAGATACTACTTCTGGTATGGAATGTTTTCAGTGAAAGCACCCCAAAAGCACAGCAGAAAAGGTGTATACAACTAGAGGCGATTAACAATGGTAAAAGTAAACACTGAATATGGCGTATGTGCTTAGCACTGTTCTAGGTATTTTGCACAGCTGAACTCATTTAATCATCATGATAATGCTGTGTGGCAAGTAACATTATTAGACCTGGTTTGCCCATGAGGTAACTGAGTCACAAAGATAAAAAATTTGCTAGTTTGTTTTGTAGCCAGTGTCTGAATAGTGTATGGCATTTGGTAGGAGTGCCCCAAAATTTTCAATAAATATACGCTTTGTTTGATATTTTAATAGCCTTTCAGCGTCCACAATCAATTCTTAGTAAATGTGAGGGAAAAAGAAATGACAGAATATGATCAGACTGAGTTATGCACACAAAGAGAAGCAGTGCAATGTTATGGAAAGGCTAAGGTCCACAGAGAAAAGCTACACACCTAGCAGCGGACATGCATAGTGACCTTACCTGGGGATACCACTGCTTCAGGGTCATTCATATCAAAGGCGGCCATATTCCCAATAGCAAACCCATAGCCTGAATGGACATCAGGAAGCCCAATAGATCGCTGAAAGAGAATTGCAAAATGAAATACAGCTGTTTCCACCTGGCACTCTGGTTGCCTGATGGACCTGCTAATGATTCCCAAATAGACTGCAGGCTGAAACCTTTCCCAAATCAAGACTGTTTTCACAAAATCTTCTCTATTGGTGGAAATTAGGTGTATGAATTCCTAATCACAAAGCTAAATACAGTGAGAAAAAAACTTTTTATAAAGTCTGACTGCTAAGGGAATCCAAAACAGAAAAGCCTCAGAATAACATGATATAGGAGGACCACAAACTAACTTTAATGTACTATTATATTTTAAAGATGATCTTAAGACATTGACAAATCATGGTCATGCCAGGTTAAGAAGAAGAAAATATCCGATTTATATAGATCATTATTTTTAAGTAATCAGACAAATGTAATCCATTTGATGGTATGAATACTGTAGACTTTCTATATCTGGTGCCTAGAAAAGGACCCTGACCCAGGAAGAATGCAGGTCAAACATGGCAAAGATATATGGAGACACCTAGACATAAGCCAGTTCCTTAAATGCAAAAGCTATGTCATTTCATACTGTGCCCACCCCCCACCCCAGCCCAGCATAGTAACTGGCATAAAGACCTCAGAAAATGGCTGTTGAATGGATATATTTTCAACATCTACCTCTAATAGTGGTATATGAATGTCACAGTGCAGTGGGGGCCCACATGTACCATCCAGTTCTATCACTGTTACTGCCACCACCCTTCTTTTCCAATCATCTCCAGAATAGGTATGTTGTTCTCTCTCCCTCCCCTTAGTCCTGTCCCTTAAACTTCTTTCCATTCCTTCTCCAACCATCCTCTTGATAGGGCCACAGTGAAACCTACAATGGTGGTGCACCGATCCAAGAATAATGATGTTACTGTGACAAAGAAACAATAAAACAAAAAAACTACTTTAAAGGTTCTTGAATGGTTATAGCATCTAGAAACACAGATGATATCCAGACTCAATTATTTCTTTAGGTCCATGGTTATTTCTAGATGTTCAAAGGTCACTGTCTAAATCAGGGGTACTCAACCTATGGTGAGTTGTATAATTATTTCATTATATATTACAATGTAATAATAATAGAAATAAAGTGCATGATAAATGTAATGCACTTGAATCATCCCGAAACCATCCTGCCCCTCCCCAGTCCGTGGAAAAATTGTCTTCCATGAAAACGGTCTGTGGTGCCAAAAAGGTTGGGGACCACTGGTCTAAATGATACCACTATCTTAGGCGTGCCCATTCATCCATTCAACAAACTTTAGACTAAGAAGAAATATAAATGATTAAAGCTCTGAACTCTGACTCACATGAACAATCCCAGGCAGGGCTGCCACATTGCCAATCTGTTTCATGGCTGGCAGGAAGCCACCAACACCTGAAAACAAAAATTGAATATTAGAAAAGAGGACATGCCTGATTTTTGGCATTAATTACATTCATGTTTCTAGACTGCATTACATGAGGGGGTAGTGGTCAGGGCTACTAAAACAACAAAGGATAGAAAGATATTTGAGATATAAATGGAAAGAAAGCTTTTTCAAGAAGAAAGCGCACGCACAGGGAAGAGTCACAAATGTGCTGTCAGTGTTTTGTGTATAACACAAGAAGGCTGCTTGCAAATGTTGTAGTGGGAGATGTACATCATAACTATCAAATTTTATGTTGTCAATATAAAAAGTGTATTCTTTCGACAGTCCACGTTATTTATCAAAAAAACCACACAGGTTTTATTCTAAGGGACAAAGAAAAGCAATATGGAAGAGCTGGGAAACACTGGATTGAGAGTCAGGGGGTGTGGGGCTGAAGCTCCAGCTCTGTTACTGGGTAACTGTGTCATTTCAGACAGGTGAGCACACTCTGGTGGCGGAGGGAGGACTTTAGTTTGCTGATCCAAAAACTGAAAGGGCTAAAACTAGATTTTTATACCATCACTGTTAAAGTATTGTCTTAGAATTTTATACATTTTATCTAAACCTTGCTACAGCCCTGCAAGATTGGTGTAATGAGGCCTGTTTTGTAGATGAGATAACTGAGGTTCGGTAAGCCTAGTTAGTGTACTGGTTAAGAATGCTGGCTTTGAAATCAGACACTCTTGAATCTGAATTACGGCTCTGCCACCAAGAAGCTGTGTGACCTTGGGCAAATTAAAATTATTTAATTTCACTGAGCTTTGACTTACACATCTGTAAAATGGAGATAATAGTATCTTCCTTTTAAAGTTATTTTAAGTATACATGAGATAATCTACGTAAAGCACCTAGTGAAATGCCTGGCACATACTAAGTGCAAAATAAATGGTAGGTCTTGCTATTATTGTTCAAGGTTTGCTGAGAAACAAACCTGGTCTACACAGCTCCAAACCCTTTCTACAGGCCAAGTGGCTAACGATGTGATCACAAGTAAGTTTTTTGGTCTCATTTCAAGTCATGATTGTTCTTTGATAATATTTTAAAATAATTATTTGAGTTACCATTTTTTCAAGCCACAGCGAAGGCACCACTGTACTACCACAAATGAAACTTTAATGGACTTACCACCACCTCGACAGGCATTCCTTAATTCCTCAAACATTAATTTCTCCAGAGCATCATTCACATAGAAAACTCCTTCAACCTGGTACCAAAGAAAAGGGAAAACAGTACCTGAGTACATGTATGGGAAGTATAGGGACTGGATAGAATACACTGTATGTAATATTTATTTTGCTTTACTCCTTATCAAACACTTTCACATTACCTTAAGCAAGCAGAAAACTTCCTATCAGACTACAAAGTGCTCCCAACTTTAAATACACCTTAAAAATATATTTTGCAATGTTGAAAAACTGTTGTTTATTCTGTTAATCTCAAAGCCACATTTAAGACTCCAACAGATAAAGCATTTTTTTGAGCGTGATGAAGTCTTCCAACTATGCTTTCACAAAAGCCAAAGGTCTCAGTACTCTCAAGTTTCTAAAGTATCAATGGAGTTTGAAAAACCAGACAAATCAAAAGCTCAAATTCTATACACAAAATGTAGTCATCTGATCTTAGTATTTTTTCCCATGTTTAAGACAACAGCAAATTACACTTTTTTTGTGGTCTATGTTGATTTACAAATCTATATTTAGGTAAATAGTGAGTAAAAAAAACATTTAGCATGTTATTCAGCTGTATGCTGAGTTCTATAATCTATATAGTTTTAAAGAAGCCTGACAATACAGGAGGGACACAAAAGCCAATGGAAGATATAATTATGAAACACCAAAGGGCAGAACATTTTTATCAGAGATCAAATATGATGTCTAGTAATTGAGAACCAAAACTTACTTGGTCAATCATCTGGACGAGTAAATTTCTTTTAACAGAAAAGATGACTTCATCACCACTGCATGAGTAACAATTAATACGAGCTGAGAGAAAATGTTTCCAGTACAGTTTTCTAGGGGCCACATTTATGAATTCACTAAACATTAATTGAAGACTTACCATGCATGGGGCACTGTACTGGACACAAGGGGAGATAAAAGAATATGACAAGATCTTGCTTTTGAGGAGCTTCCAGTGCAGGATGCAGCCCAGACAAGAAAATTAGAGTGCTATGAGTAAAGTGCTATAAAAGAAGTACATAGTGCTACGGAAGAATCTAATAAGGAAGTGGCTCAACAATCTAGGGAGCTAAGAGAGGCTTCACAGATGTCCTGTTTGAGCTGGCTCTTTAAAGACAAGAAACATCACTGCAGCAGCAGAACATTTAGAGCTAAACACAAAGAAGGCTTAAAGATGACAGGGGAGTGTTTTAAGGGAACAAAGGGAAATTTTTAGTGTAGCATATAGGTCTTAGGGGAGAAATGGAGATTAAGGAAGAGAGATATTATTAGTGGGAAATTCACTGCTCTCATGAGGATGGAAACACACATCAACTTTAGCATAGAGGTCAGAAGACTTCAAGTCTCCATTCCCAAAGAAGAAGTGGTGGTAAAGTGTTGTATAAATAGTTAAACCAGAATTGCCTAGCAAAATTAGACTTACTCCTAGATAGAATTAGCAGAAGTTTTTGCCAAAAAAGTTGAACCAGAATAGCTGCCAGACGATGATAGTCTGTTATTATACCCTAAAGATAATCATATCATGGTATTTTTTATTTTCTACTCCTTCATTCAGGTACCAGATTCCATACAAAGAAACTGGCCAAATAGGAAACAAAGCACCGTTTTATCACTGTAGACTTTTTCTCCCTGCAGTGTCTGGCTAAGTGATTTGCTGACAGGGGACACTCAATAAACTTTGATATTGAATAAAAGGGTAGGTAGGATGGCTACCAGGAATGTTTTGCCAAGACGCAGGATCACAAACCTTTGGCGCACTTATATGATACCTTTAGGGATTTCCAAAACTATTTTAATAACATATGCACCAAAACCTCACAAATGTTTTTCTTCACATTAATAGAAGATACGAGCACAAATGGTGATAAGCCCTGAGTGATACGGTGAGCCCAGGCTTTCAAACTATCTGGTCTTGGGCTTCCAAATATCTATCTGGGATACATCCTTCTATCAGAGGAAAAAGAAGTGATCTGGACATGAAGTCTTGGCTGAGCTTCTTCCTAGGTGGGTAGATGAAGCTGTGTCACCTACAGATCCTCAAAGTCCTTCCGCGAAGAGAGTATTAAAAAACAACCCCTACCCTGTTAATCTTCTAGGCTGTTGCAAGGAACAAAATCGTTTTATTAAAAACCAACATGGAGTAGTGGATGCTGAAAACTTGGTTCAGAGAACACAGGTCAACAAACGCCATAAAAAAACCCCCAAAAAACCAAAATCCAGCATGACTCAGAGCAACTGAGTTCCAGTCCCAGCAAGTCTCCCCAGCGCTGGATGTGCCACCTTGGAAAAGACCATTGACGTTTCTGAGGACCAGAAACATAACACATCTCACGGTGCATTTATGAGACTGAAGCATGAAAACGCTTTAAAAACGCCGATTTCGTATTTACTTGGATTCCCTAGATACACCCGGCTTGGCTGGTCCTCGTGGTTCGGGGACCTCTCCGGCGGGGCGGTGGGGCCGGCACAAATTGGGCGGTCTCAGAACCATGAGGGGTGGCGGAGGGGATGAGGGAAATCTTACTGGGGGCGGTGGCGGGCCCAGAGCTCGGGAGAGGTACTGCGGCCGCGGAGGACGTCCGCCAGGCCGGGACGGAGACGTCACGGACCCCAAGCAGGAAAGGCCCGGCCACCGGATCCTGCGCCGCCGCCTCACCTGCATGTTGGGCACGAAGCCCTTCTTGATCCTCCAGCAGTTTTTATTGATCTTTTCCAAGAACTGCAGCTCATCGTTATAGTTGCGACTCATGGTGGCGAAAACTTTGAAGAGCAGCTGCCGCGCTGTCCGGCTTGCCGGAGCACCGCCTTCTAGGGATTAGCGCGCAGGCGCGGCCGGCCCGCGGCAGGATGGGCGACGGCAAGTGCCGAGGCTCGAAACTCTTCGCACCAATCACTTTCCGCTCGTTAAGTCAGACTGCCCTCTAGTGTTTAGCTCTGTGGACCGCTGCTGGTCGATTTCCTCTAGGGCTAGCTAAATCCAGTGGTTTTTGGCATGATCCAGGTTACGCTTCGTTTTGTGAGAGCTTTTCAGCAGTTTATGAAAACGCCTTGAATCTGGGTCAAGTCCAGTTGCTCTAGTGAATGCATCGGCTTGGAGTTTACATCCCCAGCAGCTTGGGAAAAAGATATGCTTGCAGCTGAGGAAGATAAACATGTTGGAATAAACACCACGCCTGAAAATTTGTGATGTTTCAGAATGAATCTGTGCATATACATCAAGTAACTTTTCCATCAGAAAAGAGCATCCCAAAGGCTGAAACATGACAGTTTATCATTTATTCCAACAAACACTTGTGGGGGCATTTGTCATGGCCAGACGCCTGCTGCAAAGATGAGTAAATCACAGTCCCCGCGGATTGCCAGGGCTTTCCAGTCTGGCCTTCTTTGGTGATTAAGTCCTCATGATCATGCTTTTACAGTGTCTCTTGTTCAGAGTGATAAGTGAGCTTTAAGGGATTTCAGTTTCCAGTCCTGCCTCATGTAAGGAACAGCAACTTCGGAATCGGAAAGACTTGGATTCAATCTCTGTCTGTGCCATTTACTGTCTTGGTGTGATTAATGCCTTTTAGCCTCTGTTTCCGTGTCTATAAAATGGAATCATAATTCCTCGTAGAGTGGTTGTGAAGACTAAATGAAATGGAGTAATCAGCATGGGGCTGGGCACACGGCAAGCACTCTGTGAACGGCCCCCTTCCATTTTCCTGTGACTGTAAGCCCTACAAATCACGCTTTGTTGTGTCTACTCATTTCCTATATTATCTACACAGGTTTCCCTTTCTTCCTCCTCTGCCCCAATTTCACCCCATTGATTAGGTGCTCTGACAGCATTAGTATCATCATCAACTATGAATTGTCTAGGTTTGGTACTCTGCACTGTTTTTTCATTGAATCTGTTGGGGTGGCATCCTAAAACTTAAAGAAATGATACAAATCCCACAGTTTCCTGTGGTTGCTCTATTTCTTACTGGAAAAATTTTAGAGGCAAAGAATTCCCTTTTAAAGTCAAGCCTTGACATCTGCACAACCTCAGTTTTGTCAATGTTAAAAAATCTAAATTCTCTTCCATTTTCTATGTCTTATTTTACTAAAAAAATTCAGAGCAGGAAATTTCTCACATAAAAAGACAAGATTGACATTGATAGAACACAATTTTAATTAAACACAGGGGACAGTAATAGTGAATATAAAACATAACATCCATTTCATCTGAAGGCTCGGTGGGGGGGAAACAAAAAACAAAAAACAAATAAACATAACATCCAATATACAGGTAAGGGAAAAGCCCCAAAGAGCCAAAGAAATCTCCACCAATACAAATACAAACATCATCAATATAAATACGGACTTAAGAGTTTCTTACCTACCTGGTCAGAAGTACATGTCTGGCTCTTGCCCCAGAATCTTTTTTGTCACAAACAAACATAAAAACAAGCACACACAGCACACACTCACATTCAAACACCTCTATTCAGCCCTGTAACACAGCCTGCCACTGGCTAGGTCCCTGAAGGCTTGAGAAGGAAGACTTTCTGCCTAAGCAATTCACAAGGGCTTTAAAAGCCCGGTGTGCACTCTCTTCCCTCTCTGGGCTTACAGTAGCTGTGGGATTAGGGGCCACTTTTTCCTGGGGTAGAGTGCAAATGACAATCAAGGGGCTGGCTTCCCCCTCCACTGTCTGCTTATCAGGTTCAGACCTTCCCAACCATGGAAGCTTGGCTGCCGCTTTGAGGATGTTTCATACTTCAGGTCGGTGGAGATCAGAAGGAAACCCTGGAAAGGATGCAACGATGAATACAATGTCAAACTTTGGGCACGTCTGGGTTTGCCTGGGGGGTGACGAAGAGATGGTTTCTTTACCAGGTTCTGCAGCGTCAGGCCTTCCCCTACCCCTGCCCCCTTTGCGAGTGCCTCAGACAAAGGAACAGGTCATTTTGGAGTACCGTCACCTGATGTGACTTCAGCTGCTGTAGAAGGGGTGGGGGGAGAGGCAGGGAGACAAGAGGGAGTGCAGGGTAGTGTACAGGATTGGAGAATTCCTTCAGAAACTTATTTCTACCACCTCAATTCTTAAAAAAAAGCCAAAAAGACAGAAAAAAGGTGTTCTGTAGTTAGTTTATAATGATTAACCAGGAAACAGCTCTCAACAGATCCCTGAACCCAGAGGAGGGTCTTTGGTTTAGGGGAAAGTCCGGTGACTGGGAGAATCAGAAGGGCCAGTCTTGTCCCAGCCACGCCCTTTCCCAGACACCTGAGCTACTTGTCCTCTCGGACTTCTACTTTCCTCACCTTTAAAATGGGACTAATAATCCCAGCCTTACAGGCTGTCTTGTGGAGCAAGTAAAATAAAGCATGCTAAAGAGCATCATTTTGTACTGTGGAGTGAATAAATTTGGTTGCTAAGTGAAATCGGTCTTGGTCTGATTTTTAAACTCAAGTTTTTCATTGTTCTTTGTGATTTGAAAGCTAAACATTTTGTTCATAAAATTCCTTAGTTTGGGGAAAAATAAAGCAGACAAAATAAAAAATAAAGTAGGAGGAGGCTTATTCTACTATGAAAAAGAAAAAGTCAGTTAAGGGGCGATTTGCATTCTTACCTCAAGAACTTCAATATCTGAATTGACAAATGAGATTTTGTGTGGGTTGGGCAGAGGAAATCCTTGCTGCAATTTTGCTGAAATATAGAACAAGATGTAAAATAACTGGGTACAAGCACAGAGGTTTTAGCAAACTTTTTAGTAAGAGACTGACAAGCAGCTTTTAATAATTTATCTTTTCATTCTTCCTGGTTCCATATTTCCATCTTTTCTGATATATCCCTAGCATTTCCTGGAAGAATTGTAAATTAATCCTTGTTTAATAAAAATGCACCTGCTATCATTTGCATTTGGAAAGCAAAAAAATGCTGTCCTTTTTCAACTTGCTCAATTTATTTTGAAAATAACTAATTAGTGGGTCCTGAGAACATTTCAGTGTCTACTATTAAAAGTATTTTAACTGAGCCAAACTCCAGATGCTGCAGTTTGTGAACAACTGCAGTGCAAGGAGAAGGCCCAGGATTGTCATTCATTAAAACTGTGTCTATCCAGTTAATGGTCCTTGCATAAGAACCACAAAGATACTCTCTACAGAAAATTATCTCATTTCAAGTCTACTTGAAGGAGACTCTATTGCCTAAAAAAAGAGTGTTTTCAATCAACTTAACTCAACCAGAGTTAGCCACTTTTGCTGAGTTTGCAAATAGAGTTGCTAACAAGCGTTGGGCCTAGAATAACTAATTTTGCAACCATATCATTGATGGTACAAATTTTGTAAATCCTGGCTCTGGCCTGGATTTATAATAACACTCTAGAAGTACAGGCCTCAGGGTGGAATGTCCCAAACAATCCCCAACGTTTAGCCAAATCAGAGTCACATCATTTCCCAAGAATTCCTTACCATTGGCCAGTGGGAGGACTCCAAAGTGAAGAATGGAGGACAGAATATTTTCAAATCTCAAGACCTAAAATAAAAGAGGAAATGGAACCAGTTGCCAAATCAGAGCGCTTTGAAAGTACCATGCTTGGTTTGGACGTATACTTTCCCAGAACTCATCAGGATAGAAAGTGATACCTAGAATCACCCCATAGGGATATACTAGCTTTGTAGGAAAACATATCACAGGGTTTCCTAATTTTTTCCCCCTTGAGGATGGATTTCTGCTCCCCTTTGCATTGGATCTTGGTGATGGCAAATGCAGGGGGACCACATGGTGGCAGCAAATGTGGCAGCTCAGATATCTACCAAAACAATCAAGAACAAATGATACATTTCCAAATTAGCAGACTTCCTTTATTTATTGGGAACCTCAGCCACAGGAGTTCCCTTGCATCACATTATGCTCTGATACTAATGGCATCACCAGAACACCCAATTTATCTTTATAATAAACTATGATAGTTCTATAACCTAAGCAAAGTATCAGTTCCTGGAAAGATTCAGGTATTAAAAACAAATGAACCACGGTGAACATTAATTCATCCAATGAATACTTGTTGAGCATCTTACATGCTTAATAATAAGAAGAACGTTCTTGCAGCTTAGCAAGGGTGGCTCTGAAGTCAGACTGCCTAGGTGTACCTTTTGTTTTACCATTTACTAACTACATGATGGTGGGGACGTTATTTAACCTCTCTGGGCCTCAATTTCTTCAACTGTAAAATGAAGATGATACAATAGTACTAATTTCATAGGGTTGTTGTCAGGATTAAACAAGTTAATATTATGTGAAATGCCTGGTATTGTCATTTTTTCAGAAATGCCATGGTTAGCACATTCTGCTGTTGATACTAAACAGTTTACCTGGGTCTTCCTGGCAGGCTTGGACTCATTTTGCTTCTTCTCTGGACTCAGGAAATACTATTCATGAGTAAGTCAGCTATGTACTCTTATTGACGTCAGTCTGTCATCTACCAGATGGCTTTGTCACGGGGTTGCTAGCACACAGTGCATGGGACAATACTGACATTTTAGACCTCAATGTCTGGTATGAAAGGTATGACTTATTTTCTTGCTTATTGACACTACTGCTCCTGGCTCCTAATCTTCCCAACCTGAAAATCTGGATGCTCCTCTGAAATTAAACAAACATACATACATGCAGCTTATTTGGCCTCCTGGCTAAATTCTCTGACTTCTTGGCTATTCTCTCCAGATCTATTCCTATCTTATAGCTGTTTCTGTTGAACAGGGTAATAATTTCAGCATTTACCACATCCCAGGCACTTTCTTGTGAGAGATTAAGTGACCTGTCCAAGGCCACACCGCCAGTAAGTGGGAGTTCACGCTTGCAGTTTGGCCTCAAAGTTTATGTATGAAACTACTATGCTATACTGCCCCTTGACGTAGATGTGGCAATGATGGAAATAATTATTATAAATATAAAAACAATGTCCATCATTTATTTAATACCTACCATGTAGTCAATGTCCTAAGTGCATTTCATGCATAATCTCAGCTAATTCTCTCAACAATCCCAAGGTTGCAATCCCCAGCTCCATGCTAACTTGCACTGCCTATTCTGATTTATTTTTCTCTGTAGTATTTTTCAGTACATACAATATATATTTGTTTGTTGTTTGCTACCCTCAGCCTGTCACAAACATCTCTACCCATTAAGCACCTATAGCATCCCTCCTCCCACCCCAGGTCGTGACAATGAAAAATGTCTTCAGACTGTGCCAAATGTCCCTGGGTGGCAAAATGGACCCTAGTTCAGAACCGCTGCTCCTAGAATGTAAGTACCCTGAGGGTAGGGACTTTATCTGTTTTGTCTAGAACAATGCCAGGCTCAGTAAGTATTTGTAAATGAATGAATACTATTAATACTAATAATTAACATTTATGTAGGGCTGCCCGTGAACTAGGCACTCTTCTATCCAGGCATTCTGACAGCAATACCCATGCACTTAACTTCTCTATGATAGTGTTGTCCATGAAAGAACAAAGTAGTGATTTGGCTGATCTTCCTGAAGCCCAGGGGAAGGGGGTTTCCAAGTCACATGTTGGGGTGTTCTTTTCCAATCAGGAATTCACTAGGCTAGACCTCCACCCCTCAACAAAGGTATCTACACAGCCAGCCCTGACCTAATTTTAGGAGATGAGTAGAAAGCATTCAAAGAGAACACCTAATCATGGCTGAATGGTTTACATATAGCTTCTTCCTTTGGGATTCTGGACTATAAATTTAACTCTAGAGGATTATTTTATTGAGAAAATGAATGTCCCAAGAATGTCTATTTTTCATTATATAATGTCTTAACAGTCTTTTGAGTATTTTTTAAAAAGTTTTTCTGCATAAATAAAAGTAAATTGGAGAGTTCCTCTCTTGTCTAATAGTTAATGGGTTCAATTGATGAGTAATAAAGAAGCTCAAAGTTAAAACCTACAGTCATGCAGAAATCAAAAATGCAGAGACATAAAAAACAATCAACCTGCTACTATACACGTAGGAGAATTCTCATTCTTCCCTTGCCAGGGAACCCTGAGAGCTCTGATTCCTACCTCAATATTGCTGCGATTGGACTCTGGCAAAGAGAGGCGGAATCTAAAAGAAAACAGGAAAAGGTTAAAGGAGGGTAGATTTAAAAACAACTTTAGTAGAAAGAAACAAAAAGGAAAGGGGATTTTCTTTTTGTTCAAAAAGTCACTATTTAAAAAAGCACAAACTTGGGAGGACATAGAGTTCCACTACATCTTCTACCCCTATATTTCGCTGTTTAAGAAGCAGAGCAGGAATAGCAGAAGGCCTCAATTTGTAATCACGGTGGGTTCCCCAAGTGCATTTGCTATATGGGACTTAATGTTGGCGACTTGGAATACAAAACAATCCTCAGAAACAGTTCTCAGGTCTTCTGGCTCTGAATCCAATCCTGTAACTTCCTTGACCCCTTATCATGCCAGTCTGCTTGACTCCAAATCCTATGCTCAGTCTAGGTTGCACCCCTTAGAAGGCCATATTACACGTACCAGTTTTTTAGTTGTTCAGTCATAGCACGTAAGGGAAACATTAGCTAAGAGACCTATCTGATGCGAGAGGAAATATCGTGTAATTGTTAGCAGAATGCCTGAGTTTGAACCCCATTTCTGCCTCTTACTAACTCTGTAGTTTACCTCATTTCTCTGGATCTTAATTTTCTCAACTATAAAATACGAATAAGAATATGTGGGATGACTATAGTTAACAATAATGTATGTATAGTTTCAAACAGCTACAGGGAGAACATTGAATGTTCCCAACACAAAGAAATGATAAATCTTTGAGATAATGGATATGCTAATTGCTCTGATCTGATTGCTATACATTATATTCATTGAAACATCACTATGTACCCCATGAATATGTGTAATTATTATATGTCCATTAAAAATAAAATTAAAAAAGAATAATACCTGCCTTATAGGGCTGTAGCAAAATTGAGTGAGAGCATGCACATAAAATCCTCATGTGCCTAGCATAGCCTATCGCTCTATAACAAGAGCCATTTTTATAATGAGGAGAGACACTAACAGGTGGGCATGCACATAATGTCCTTGATATTCTTTGTCAAATACCAGCAGAGCACTTGCTGCAGGTCCAAGCAGCAGGCAGTCCTCCCACCCCCAACATAGTAAGGGTGGATGAAAGCATGTCCGGATGCTTGATATTTTGGGGATTTTCATGAGAAAGCTGAAGGCCAACATTGTTTTTTTCCCAATTTTGCCATGGCTGCCCCATAGGGTCCTCCCAATATAGACACTTGCTTTTCTATACAATAATATGAGTAACATGAAGAAATAGTAATCAATAAGGACGACTCCTTCAATTTGAAGATGGGGAAACTGAGATCCAGGGAGGGGAAATATTAACGGCAGATTTGGGACAGGGACTCAGATCTCTTGATGCCCATCCTAGAGATCCCTTCCATTAGAGGACGCTGCCTTATCTTGTTTTCCCTCTTAGCTTTCCATGCCTCACTTCTGCACTGGCCTTCTAATGACTCTCCCTGTCTTCAGTCTTGATGTTCTCCAACCCACCTTCCACACCACCCTGGAGTGAGCTATATTACAGGCATGTCTGATGAAAGCACTCTCCTGACCAAAACTCTTTAATGGCTTGTGATAAAGTCCAAGTCACTTAAATGGCACATGAGATTTCACATACCCTGGCCCCTGTTGCTGCTCTGCCCTCCCCTCTTTGTTTTCTACCTTGAATTTTATCCTCAGTAACTCTGAACTGCTTGGTATTATGCTGTTTTATTCATCAGGTGCTATAGACCTAAGGTTAAACAAATGCATTGGCTTCAACAAACATACCAAAAAAAATCTTGAAAAATTAATATTAGTAAATGTCTATAAAAATAACCTTATGGCCACAAGTCACTACAGCTCAACCCCATTCATAGTTAGGTATACATTATATTTAATGTGGACTGCATTTGAATACATGCAATATATTTTGGGCTATAGTCTCCAAACATTAGAGTGGCTAAGGCCAAAGGAGATCTTAAAACAATTGTGAGATATTTCTTTGCACATTCCATGATACTTCTGGCCTCAATGCTTTTTCTCATGCTGTTCCCTCTTTATGGACTTGCCCTTTCCCTTTTTCTTTGACTGGTTAACTACCTTTTAGTCACTTAAGATTTAACTCAGGTGTTACCTTTTCTAAGAATCTTTCATTACTATGTTTAAAGAGCAGATATTCATAGAAGAGGTAAGTTTGCATGTTATTAGCTGATACCATGTTAGTATGAACTAGGTTTTGAGATTGCTTCAAAGTGACAACTAAGAATCAAAACCAGTTATGTCTGGCAAGGATCAGAGATGACATCACAGAGTGGCACTGAGGCTCAAACAGATTGCCATAAAAAGTGAGGACCAGAATCTGTAGGGTGTCTTTGAAGGCAACGCTGAGGAAATGTGAGGGGGATGCCTCCCCCTGGTCACACTGCCTCTTATGATAGGCAAAGCTATTCCAGTTTAGAAATTCAGCCTACATAACGGTGGAACACATCTGTGCGTTTCTTTTCTTTTCTTTCTTCATAAGCCCAAGCCATGCCTGGCCACCTCAAGACTGCCTGATGTGGGTAAGCATGTCTGGGGTTTCCCACGAACCAGACTATCCCTTCTTTCTATGGACATCTTAATTCTGCCTCTTTTCTAGTTCTCTAGGCAGACTTCTTGGGTTAGTTTTACTTATGCACACTTTTCACTAACTGCAGAGAAACAGGTGGAGCAAAGAGCAAACTCTCCTTGTCCCTGGTTCTGAAAAACAGGTCAGCTCAACTCAGGCCACTAGGTGGTGTCCGACTTCAGTCCTTTGCCCTTTCTTCCTCCACCAGGTCCCCTAACCTGTTATTCAAAGCCCTGCTTCTGGGAACTGGTTCTTACGGCAGAACCGTGGAGTTAGGGAGGAAGGGAGTACAAATAGCCCTACTTTGCAGACATATGAAAGCATAACCTATTTTATACCATAGCCCCTAAATATGTACAATTATTGTGTGTTAGTTAAAAACAAAATAAAACTTTAAAAAAAGTTTTAAAGGTTTACTGCCTTGTTTGAAAACTAGAGCTAAAGTGCAAACTCTTAAGCATGGCAAAAGGCCCTTCATAAATTGGGTCGATATAGCAAATATGACATAATGAAGGTCAAATGTCAAGGTTAAGTTTCAAGATCTCTTGTCTTTGCCCCTTGACTCTGAACTCCTTGAGGGTAGAGATCCAGTCTTAACCATCTTTGTATTCCCGGGATTGAGAACGGAGCTTGGCACATTTAGGCACCTAGTTTTCTTTTATTCATTGGTTGATTCATAAGCAGATATTTATTGAACACTTAATATGTGTCAGTACTGGGACAGGTGCTGAAGATACCACTGTGAGCAAAACCAGACACAGCCACTGTTCTCATGTAGCTTATAGCCTAGTGGACATGCAGTTCTTAATCAAATAACCCCACTAATTAAGGTTTAAGTACAAATTGAGATCAGTGCTCTGATGGAAAGAAAGAAGTTCACTGAGTCAAGTGACAAAGGAACTTGACCTCACTGGGTAAATGTGGGAAGGTTTCCAAGGGAGGGATCCTTGAGCTGAAATAGGAAGGATAAGTAGGATTCAAAAGGCAAAATGGGGAAGGAAGAGGGGAGGGGTCCAGGCAGGGGTTGCAAAGACCCTATGGAGGGAACAGAGAGCTGGGGAGAGCATAGCAAGGTGATATTGGAGAGGCAGATGGCGTTGACCAGGCTGGGTCAACCTGCCTTGTTAGGATTTTGATTTTTATTCTCAAAGCAAGGGATCCATTGAAGGTTTAAGGGATTAATGTCTGTGTTTTGCAAAGATAACTCTGGCTGCAGTATGGAGAAAAGATTGGCAGGCTAAGAGATTTCCCAGGTGCTCATTCTATGCTTGGTAATGTGCTAGGCAGTGTGAAGAATTTAATTTATAATCTATTATATAATTATGAGGGATGGAGAGAAGAGGTATGTAGGAAACAATTAGAGAACAACACAAAGCATTGTGTATTCAGGTGCTTCTTTGTGGGTCTAGGAGCCACACAGACTTGCTGCAGGAATTCTGAAAAGGTGTGAAAAGATAAAGAAACCAGTGTGGGCTAGAGTGAGTGTGTGTGTGTGTGTGTGTGTGCATGTGTATATGATATGGGGAATGTCGGGGGAAAAATAAGTAGCCCTTAGGCAGAAGCAGTCTGTACACATCTCTAGCATGCCCCTTAGTACCCAGTATTGTAATCGCCTGTTAATGTAGGGTTTCTCTCACCAGTCTGTGGCCTGGAAGGTAGGAACCATTATCTTTCTCTCTACTTTCTGTGTTAAGAACAGTGAAGGGCATATAATAGGTGTTCAACAAATTCTAACGGAGTGGATTCATGAATAGATGAGCAGATAAAGGACATGGGTGGGGGACGGAGTGTTTGCTGGAATTGGGGTCACTTTGAAGGTGAGCCAGTCCAAAGCAGAACGACCATTTCAGAGAGCTGAAGGAGATGAGGTTGGCTGGCTTGAGAGGTAGGACCAGTAGAGGAAGAGCTTGAAAATCCCAGGCTGTGCATTTATCCAACAATGAGAACTTCTGAGTGAAGGAATGTGTTGAACCCAGTCCACTATCAATGGACCCTCTTGTTGAGTAAGAGTTTCCCAATGTTTTAACCTCATTATCTCCTGCAGCCTGGAACTTCTGGGAGAAGCTTCCATTTGGGGTTTCCTCCTGCCATGGAAGCCACCCCACTGTGGCATTCCTCTGCCCTGGCTTCAGTAGTAGCTCACAGGAAGGGTGGTGTTGTGGGTCAGCCCAGGTGCCAAGAGTGAGCTCCACTGACCTGTCCAAAGCATCATTCCCATAGAAACTGTGAATCCATTCTGCCCGGACCTGTTTTCTTTTCTGGGTTTCTTTCCAGGTGGCTCACACTGGGAAATGTTTATCTTCCCAAGCCGTGAAGAATGGAGTTAGGTAGTGATTCCATCTGCTTGTAGTCAGCTATATTTGCATTCTCTGACTATGTTGCTTGGGAGGGGTTGTAGGGCGCATGCGTGTGTGTGTGTGTGTGTGCGTGCGTGTGTTGATGGTAGTGGGGTGGGGTGCAATTTGGGAGCATCTAAAGCCTCAATCAATGAAATGCCACAAAAATGTTACAAAGTTCTAAATGGTTCAACAGTGAGATACATTTGATTGCCTTGAGCTTTGCATGTGTAGGAAAAGAGGGTTAAAATGATTAATAAGTCATCTGGATTAAGACCAAAAAAGGGAAAGTGTCATTTAACTTGGCCTCTGAACTGATCTGAAGAATGTCTACCATGTGGACTAACCTGTACTGAGGGTGCCTCCAGATAGAACTATGTTTGGCACAAAAGTCTCAATTGTAGCTAGAGCTGTAAGAACCTAGTTTATGATTTTGTGGCCAGCCCCGCAGCTTTTAAAACCATCCTGACATGTCAAGTCTCTTGGGATCAATTTCTCCCTCTTATTTGGTCAAACTTTGATTCTAGAATGGGGAAAGAGAATGAACTAATATTAGTACTCATAACAAATATTTCTGGACCAAGGACTATATGCTGGGTGTTGTGCTAAGTGATTTACATACATTATCTCATCTACCTATGCAATAACCCTATGGTAGGAGGTGCTCTGTTTTACAGATGAGGGAACTGATACTTAAGGAGGTTAAGTAACTTGTTGACGGTCACACAGCTAGCAAGTGACTGAGGTAGAATTCAAATCCAGATATGCCTGACTCCAGAGATTGTGCTCTTAACTAAACATACCCAAACAGGTCAAGTTTGGTCAAGTATTATTAACACTTCTAGCTTTTGCTTTCTTTATCCTTTCTTCTACTCAATTCCTTGATGAAATGAAAACAGTTGGTGTGCCTTTCCCGTTTTAGGACACCCAGTTCCAATGTCTTCTCTTTCTTCTATCAATACTTAATATTGAAAAAGGGCATAATGCCTGTTTCAATTTAGTGTGGCTCCAAGCTCTTGGCTTTCCTCTTCTAGGGCAAGAATATTTATTCCCTAAGTCTTAGCTCTTCACCACATCAAAGGCAGTATGATGTAGTAAGACCCATGGCTTTGAAAACAGACCCACCCAGGTTCAAGTTCTGGCTAAGCCATTCAATAGCTCTGTAACCTTGAGTAAGTTATTTAAACTTTATAAACTGTAACATGGGGATAATAATACCTACCTGACTATTCATTTAATCTACCGACACTTGTTGAACAATGTGCCGGGCCCTGTAGATAGACCTGTAGGGTTTAAATGAAATAATACAGATGCTATGATTGGCACAGGACCTAATAGACAATAAAGGCTCAGTAATGAAGAATTATCACAAATTGTAGAACAAAAGGCTAATTCTCTCTTAGCCATCACTGGGCAAGAGACAGGGGAGTGAGGTATGTTCTGAATAGGAAGATTCTTGAGATTGTCTTATATAATTGAGCACCTCCTTGGCTAACATTAGCCCCAAAGTTCAAATAATAGTCCTAGCCAACATTTCTTGAGCACTTACCCTACACTTCACATGTAATAACTCACATACTGCTCACCACAACCTCTTGAAGTAGGTTTTATTATATTATCATTTTATAGAGGAGGAAGCAGAGACCTAGACAGGTTGAAAAACCTGCCTGAGACCCCACAGCTAATAAATAGCAGTGCTGGGATTGAACCCAGCTAATCTGACTCCAAAGCTTGTGTTCCTACCACCTGTCTAAACCACTACGTTCAGTTTGTCTCTGATTTCTGCATCTCATGTCTATGCATCCAGCCCTGTGCAGCTCCAGGAAGAGGCACATTCAGGCAGGGATGGTTAGAAGGGCCCTGGTGTTCTGGGGAGCCTTATGAGGAGACCCTGTATTCCCTGGTTCTTCTCGGGGATGTTCCACTGATCCCCACCCATTGTACACCTTTCCTGCTGTATCTCTCTGATGTCACCCAAGACCAAACCAGCTCATCCTGAAAAGCAGCTCTTGGGGAGCCCGGGGGTGGAGGAGCTGGCTGGGGCGGCCTGAGTAGGCCAGGCCTACTCTCAGTTTGGCTGCCTTAGGCTGGAGTGAGGCCTGGCCCACCCGCCTTGCCCTAGCCTGCTCACTGCCTGAGGTTTGCTGTAGCACCCCCTGCGCTTCCTGTGCTCTGATGCGTAATCTGCAGGGCTCACTGCAAAATGAAAATATGGGGTCCCCTTTTCAAAAATTATTAAGAATTTCAAGATGGAGACAGCAGGGCATTAAACCAAGTGTGGGGCCCTTTTGAGCACGAGGTTCTGTCGCAGGAAGCCTGCCCAGCACAGACTCTGCAGGAGACCGCAGGGGAACAGACGAGGCAGGGATCCTAATTTCAGGGTTCATGTTTGTGAGGTCAAAACACACTGTGGACCACAGGAAGCCAGAGAATGAATTCACACATTTCTTGGGATGATGTGAATTTAGCAGATTAAAATCAGTTTTTTCAAAGACTCCCATAAACAAACATCACACCCATTGATGTGCAGTTGCCTACTAGTAGGAATGTTAGAGATGAGGGTCAGCTCGATTTAAGCAGACATGAACCTGGTCTCCCTGCAGGTGGTCTTTTCCACCTGCCTGCCACAAGCCTGAAATCCCACCGGTATCACATCCTTCCTTTGGATCCAGCCAGTAAGCCGGACAACGGCTCAAATGCACACGTTGTTTCCACCTTCCCTAGGAGCAGCCCTGCCCCACTCTCCCCCAATCACCCCCCGATTTCCAGCCTCTCTATTCCTCCTGGCCCTTTCCTCTCTGCCTTCCAGCAGACTGAGGTCTCACCTGTACACACAGTCCTGCTGCTCAGGCAGTGCAATCTAAACTCTCTCCTTCCTTCTTTGGTGCCCTACCTCAGAGGCAGCCAATTCCCCCTTCTGTCCTTCCCCTCCTCACTCTCCTGCTCTCTGGCTTCCCTCCTCTGAACTATTAGAACTGCAAAATAAAGATTACCCATCATGATTCAGAGTTTCATCAGCCTGATTGCCTAGAAATGGGGCCACTTAGGACTTCTGGAGGCCTGAGGCACTTTGCCTTGAGGGGGTGAGGGACCCTCTTCCCAAAAAAATAAAAATAAAAATTATATTTTACAACTGTATTGGTATAAAGATAAGTATAGTCAAGTCTGGATTGTATTCATTTTTAAAATTCTTATTTTAAAATATATTAAAACATTTTCATGGGGCCTTGTAGCATTGTGGGCTCTCGGAACCATGCCTGCTCTGCTTTGAAGGGCTGGGTCAATCTGAGTGAAGCCTTCTTGGAACTTTTTCTCTCCGGGAAACCATAGTACCTTTTAAGAAAAGTTTTATTCCTTTTGTTGGAAAAACAATATAGTTACAAAGAAAATTTTAATGAAAAAAAACCACTCATAATCCCATATCCTAACACAACTCTTCATTTTCATTTGTGTGATTCACTTCCTTGTCCAAATGCAAAGCTGTTTTCCTCTTCTAAATGTGAAGCTATTTTACACAACTGATGGATGTTGTGTTTACGCAGTTTTGTATTCTGCTTTTTCCACTTAAAATGACTTTATTGGAAACATTTTCCATGTTTATATTATACAATAGTCTTTATAACCATCATGTTGACTTATGGCGATTGACTTACTTTCCTCCCCCCACCACTGTTGGTCTCGAAATTCTTTTCTGACTCTGCTTTAAGTCTGTTCATTGCTTTCTTTTCTTTCTTCTATGAATTCAGTCTGAGCCATCCGTTCCTTCTGTAAATCCTCCCCGAAGGTAGTCTGATTGATGACTTCAACTACCAGCTTTACAGGGCTGGGGGAAATGGGCTCTGAAGGTGGTTCTTCCAAATGGCACTGAGTGTTCAGTGATCTGTGTCTATGACCTGCTCTTGCCCTTTCACACTGCCTCGCTCGCATCCCAGAGCCAGCTGGGCCACGGGGCAAGATCTTGTTAAATTCCATGTTCTAGTAACAGGATCAGCGTCAGAGTCTGAAGGTACCTTGGACATGATCCAGGCCTACTTCATTATTTTACAGATAAGGAAACTGAGGCTTAAAGAGGTTAATAGACTTTATCATGGTTATAGAGCCAGTGAGCAGGGACTTCAAACTTGGTTCCTTAGCCCCCCAAATTTTATGCTCTTTCTCCCATATCACACTCTTTGAATTTGATGAAGAGGTCATTTAGTTTATATTGCCGTACCATTAGAATATGCAGTTATATTACAGAATTATATTTATAATTACTTTGTTCCCCTTTTTATTTTAATACGATGCTAATGGGAAGAAAAAAGAAAAACTTTGCTACGCAATTTTTAGTTAAGTCCATACTGTAAAATGATCTGGTTCATTACATGAGAAGAGCTGAACTGACTCATGTTCACACAGTGGTGAACTTAATTTGTTCTCTTAATGGACACTTTGTCTCTGTGGTCTGTTGACTCACTTATGACTAAGGTTTCCAACAGTCAAATCAACTGATCTTACCTGTTCAGAGACAAGGAGCAGATCAGTCTTTGTCCCAAAATAACTAGGCCAACACTGGTACTAGCAACCTGCAGACAACAAAAGCATTCATTACTAAGATGAGTAAATCTGTCCATTTCGGCCACCCATAATTTCCTATAGTGGAAACATCATAAGCCCAACTTCCCCTCTTGTTCTAAAAAGATATTGGAGAGAAAAACTCTGAATATCCTGTCTTGCAGGCCGGAAAACTAACTGTAAATACTTACTGTTTGAAGAACTTCTTCACATTATTTTTCCCTTTTTCCCTAATCTCTCTTCACCGTGTGTGTTTGCGTGTGTGTGTGTGTGTGTGTGTGTGTGACATTTTGATTAGGTTCGTTGTATTAGTTCCCTTTCTATCACGTTGCATTTGGCCCTCATCTGCTCAAGTAAACTGGAGTTCCACCTTGATTGAACTATTTTGAGGAAAAAATTAATTTAGCTATTCATGTAACTGAGGTGGTGGGAAGAGCACATGTGAAGTTGAGATTGGAGAGAGAGATGTATGGGAGCGTGGCAATGGGCCGCCCATCTGGCCACACACCCCTCCCCGAGTCTCAGTTCTGTCCCCACTCTTAATGGGTGCATCCGTCTCCCCAGCCCCCCAACATTTAGAAGCTGCTGGTCAGTGGTCCACGCCAGGAACAGGATTGACATCCACATGCTGCCCTGCTCTCTCCCCAGACTTACAAAGTCCATGGAAACGATGGTTTCAACCGTGGAGTTCTTAGGTTGAGTGAGCATGATGATGGAGGCAGGGATGTCCAGGGTGAAGTTGCCCGGGAGTAAGCTGATCACGGGAGGCTCCGTGGCCATGATCCGCACCATGAAGGGCTGGGACAAGATGTATATCTCAGCGATCTGCCCATGTTCAGGGAAAGAAATGGAGATTGGGAGTCATGAGTTGATGAGGGGAAACAAAAACTTTAGGGTGGTCTGTGGTGATCAAATCTTACATCATGCAGTTAAAATAGAAAAAAGCTCTTTAATAATAATGACAATAACAAACAAACAACAAGCAATAACAACAGCTGACAGTTATTGAACACAACACTTCACGCCACCCACCGCGCCAGGGGCTTTATGCATTCTCTCGTTTAATCTTCACAAACTCCCTGTGAGGCAGATTCTATCAGTATCGCTGCTTAACAATGGAGAATATGAGTCTCAGAGAGGTTAAATGCTTTTCTCAAGGTTCTAGGAGAATTAGTTGTAGAACTGGGATTCAAATCTAGGTTTGTCTGACTCGAGATTCTTGCTCTAAAACCAGGATGCTACATGAACATCTCTTTGTTCTCTAGTGCAAAACTGAGCCTATAGGTACATTATGTTCAATGCTTAGTATGCTATGAAGGCATAATACTAATGGTTGCTTTACTAAAGTCACGGGTAGGGCACTAATCCCTCATTTAAAGATTAAATCTTTCATTTAAGTGAATTAATCTTTTATTTAAGCTAAGTATTTCAAGTGTGGTGGAATCTTGTGGAAGGAACAGGTGATTTATTTTGTGAACTTACGGTCCCTTTAATTGTACTTTAACTTTACATTAATTGTACTTCAACTTGTACTGTTCAGTAAATGTTTGCGGATATTTGATTAAGAGAAAACAACTCTTAAGAATGGAAAGATGGACTCATGTTTGGACCAAAAAGGAATGTAAAGAACCCACAAGTCTTCCAGAAGTAATTGCAACGAAAGCCAAATAGATTACCAAGGAATCAAACCTGAGAACTCACCCGGGACAGCACGTTGCCAAGACCTTGAGAGTTTTGAACGAAGTGGTTGGAAATCTGCAAAATAAAGTCCATCATGTCACTGTAAGGTTTTTCACTGGATTGTCTTTTCAGGGAAAATGTAGTGTTCCCTATAGTTTTATGAATCGTGAAGCTGTTGCATCATAAAATGTTTAGTGTTTGAAGGTGATCTACCATTTTATAGCCCAACCATAGGAAATCTGAGGCTCAGCGAAGTAAAGTGACCTCCCAAGGTCACAGAGGAGGTTACATTCCTTATGACCTTGGGAACACTGTAGACACTATATATGTACAATCCGTGCGTAAATATTCTACAGTCATTAACAATAAGTCTTGTGTTATTGTCCTTATTTTCAGAGATTACTGAGATATAAGATGCTTAAGTAATTTACCTTCACAGCTGAATGTTTTTCAAGTCTGAAGCCAGAAGTGTCTAATTCTCAGTATCGTAAAGTAGCTGGTGCTGCCACACTTACCATTCTGAACATAAGATTTATAACGACTTATATAATGAAGATGTATAGGATGAGAAGATTCAAAAGGGATGCTCAATGAAAGTCTTTGGCGACTGACTGGAGAGAGTCATTATAAAAGGGAGGTGCATGACAAAGAAAATTGGAGTATCTGTACTATTACTGGTCATTGTGGGTAAGTCAGTTGTGATTACAATCAGGAGAACCTTTATGCTGGCATAACACAAAGAATAATGATGCTGATGATAAGTAAGTTACATAGCACTTAATCTGAGCTGGGCATTGGTCTGAATACTTTACATATATTTAAACCTTTTAATGCCCATATCGACCCCATGAGCACGGAGCTATTATCCCCCTTTTCCAAATGAGAAAACTCTGGCACATAGAAATTAAAAAAATTGAAATTACCTAAGGTCACAGGCAATAAATGGTGGAAGGGGGTCTTGGCAATATTTAAGATTAATCTAGAATGGTGGCGACCTAGCATGAAAAAACTGAAATTTAGCAGATCCGGAAGCCCAGTAACTCCCCAACGAATACAGGTTGAGCATCCTTAATCTGAAAACCTGAAGTCTGAAATGCTCCAAAATCCAAAAATTTTTGAGTGCCAACATGATGCTCAAAGGAAATGCTCACTGGAGCATTTCAGAGTTTGGATTTTCAGATTAGGCATGCTCAGCTGGTAAGTATATATTGCAAATATTCTAAAATCTGAAAAAAGTCCCAAATCCAAAACACTTCTGGTCCCAGGCATTTCGGACAAGGGATACTCAACCTGTAACAACATTTGTTCCACAATTCCCTCCTTCCTTCATTGTCTAGCTGGGAGTGATAGCCTAAAAAGGTCCAGGAATCGAAACTATGAAATAAAAATCCCATACTGGGATACTTATAAAAAGGTTGCATGATGGCGCCAATTGTCTTCATTGGTTTACTCTCCTCACCTCTTTGGTGGAGAGAGTGACATTGAAAGCCCCAGCTGTGAAATAAGCAAAGGATGCAGATTTAAAGAAATACTCGGAGATTCCAATGTAGAGCATAGAGTCACTGCGTTCCGGGAGCACGAAAGGAACTGGTGAGAAGGGGGGGTCGGCGAGGTTTTCCAGTGGGTAGAATACGCCCTGTGGGAAAACAGAGAGAAAGGCCAGTGCGTCAGGTGAGAACTTGAACGTGCAGGACTAAGAAGGTGGACCCTCCCAAGTCAGAAAAAAAAATTCCAGAAACTCAGTAGGGATGAAAAAATGACAAAGCCTTCTGACGCCTTGACCAGTGACTATGTTTCAAACCTCTGATGATTCTTGAACATATCTGGGCATGTCTGTTTTCCCTGGGGTATGACCCAGCGAGAAGGTCCCTGTTGGTACTTTTCTCAGACAAAGGAAGGAGGTGCATTCACCTGGAGGGGACACCTCTGAGTAGTTCCTGAGGTGCCATGTAGAGGTGTCAAACCCTTGACCTTCAAAATCTGTGTCTGTTGAGTACCTGGGAGTCATAGAAAGACTCAGAAAAACCCAAGACTCCAAATGGTTCAAAGCATTTTTGTGGCATGTCTAATGCTGCTCTCATTAGCTATAGGGCATTATTACAAAATGTTTTCTTGTACAACATTGAACTGATTTGAAAGACTCTGGTGAGTGAAATATAAACTAATATGCATGTTAAAAGACAATGATATTAACTTTGGGGCAAAACTAAACATAAGCACAACAATTGTTTTTCCAGGATCAGTGAACACCATTTCCATGTGCTTATGGCTCTGACAGAGGTCAGCAGCCCTCAGTTAAATCCACTAACCTGAGAGTTAAGTATAGAAGTACCAGCAAGTACTACCTACTGATGTGTTAAGTTCTAGTAAATGCAGACCATTCTACTTGCTGCCTCCTAGCCTCAAACCTACTCCTAGAGGCAAAGATGTCCTGATAATTCTCTTCAAGAAGGAAGACATATATGTTGTACAATTCAAATGATCATTTTCCCATCAGGAAAATGTTCAAGAGTCTTTTGAAAAGGTATAAACATGAGGGAGTTGCTCGAAAGAAAATTTAATTATTTGAAGAGCATGTATATATAACTCCTTCTGCACATAATCTTTGTACCCTAAATCTGCTGTCCCCAACCCCTGGGCCATGGCCTGGTATCGGTCCTTGGCCTGTTAGGAGCAAGGCTGCGCATCACAGCCTGAGCTCTGCCTCCACCCCCCCCCACACACCCCATGGAAAAATTGTCTTCCATGAAATTGGCTCCTGGTGCCAAAAAGGTTGGGGACTGCTGCTCTAAATATTGGCTGTTGACAGCCAGGATGAGGATTCTGATGAAAGTTACCTTCAAATTCAGGTCAAGGTAGTTTTCAGTAATTTCTGGAGAATTGATTAGGGAATAATCCAGCACAGTATAGTTGTCAATCTTGGTTAAAACTAAATAACCAACAAAGGAAAAAGAAAATCTACATTCATTAAAAGCATAGTGTATGCATAATGCCTATCCAGAACAACGTAATTTTTAATTCTGTTTAGAATATCAATTCCTCCTTTTCATGAGTAATACATATTCACTTTTGAAAATACAGGAAAAGTAGATAAAGAAGAAAGTAAATATCTTTCTCAATCATATTACTCTGAGAGAAGCGTCAGTAAAATTTTGGTATACAGTAGTCCCCCCTTATCTTTGGGGGGTACATTCCAAGACCCCAAGTGGATGCCTGAAACTGTGGATAGTACTAAACCCTAAATATACTGTAATAAAAGTTATGTTAATGTGGTCTCTCTCTCTCTCTCTCAGATACATATTAAGATATTGTCATATTTTTGGACCACTGTTGACTGCAGGTAACTGAAACCATGGAAAGCAAAATCACAGATAAGGGCAGACTACTGTATACCTTTTTAGGTGCACACACATACAAACACACAAAATGCATATATAGTTCTTTTTAAAAAAGTAAATTAGCACAAATAAAAGTCCTTTACCAATATTAAGCCATACTTATTGGGTTGGTATAATGAAAGACTTTCCAGTTTGATGTTATGAATTTCTATGTGGTTAGTACTTCATACTTTTACAGTGAGTATGCATTGCTGTTGTAATTAGAAATATTTTTAAAAAAGGGATTGTGAGAGAGAAAATAAAATCCACGAAGTTGAAGAGGCCAAGGGAATCCTCGTTCACAGTGCTACTAGTTCAAGTAATTTTTTGTATTATCATTTTCAGGACGAAGTAGAAGACAAGGGGACCAGAGAGGACGGTGGTGCGTGAAGTTCCCAGAAAGCATGATTTTGGCGTCTGAAACAGGTTGTACGTGCCGTGATGCAGCGCTCGGGTTTCCCACTTGGCTTGCGGAGAGCTGCTTTCCCCAACACCATGTGTTCTGGAGGAAGGTACCCAAGTATCACGTCTTCTCTTCTTGCATGTCATGTTCGATTTAGTCCATAGAGGGAAATGAGAAGCAAGGAGCGATGAAGTGGCTTGCTAAGGTAAGGGAACATTTATCTTCTGTCGCCGTAGTTTTAAAATGCTTTCAAGTCCTCACTCTGTGAGGGAAGCTGGACAGTAATCATTCCACAGGTGAGATGAGTGAGGCTCAGAGGTAAAGAAACTTGCCCAAGACAAGCTAGGACATGGGAATCCTTGACTAGTTCTTTCCTTACTACATCTTCTTTCTCTCTCTCTACCTCTCCAATCCATTCATTTCCTTTCATGCATCTGCATCCATTTATCAACCCACTACTTCTTAACCTAGTATGGGCTAGGTGCTGTGCCTGATGCTGGAGACACAGAAATGAGTCAAATTCCTGCCCCCGGGAACTCACAGTCTGGGAGAGGAGACAGACCTATTGGTAGGAAATTCTGACACAGCACAGTAAGAGCAGATCTATGCTGAGCGCCTGATGGGCCTACTACAAACCTGTTCTTATGGTCTTTTCCATCTCAGTCCATGCTAATTCCATTCTTCCACTTTTCCAGTTGCTCAGGGTAAAACCCCAAAGTCCCCCTTCACTCCTCTTGTGACCCATACTTGATCTGTTGGCAAATAATGTTATCTCGACCTTCAATGCATGTCCAGAGTCCGAACACGTCTTGCCATCTTCGTCACTTCTCCCAGACCAGCTGCCATCATGGCTCACATGGGTCACCGCATTCATGTCTTAAGTGGCCTCCGTGCTCCCTCCCTAACCCCCCTTCCTTCCTGTCTATTATTAACATAGAAGCCAGAGTGATGTCCTTAAACTGTAAGTCACATCATGCCAGCTTTGCTTAGAACTCTCCAGAGGCTTCCCATCTCAGACTAAGAGGTGGGCTTTGCAGTGCCCTACAGAGCCCTGAAGATCTAACCATCCCCTTCCCCATCGCTGGCCTCATGTCCTGCTCCCCCGCCCCCATTCCGCTCTCTCCTAGTATGGGCTCCTCACAGCTCCCCCCGCCGCTGGCACACTTGACGTGCTCCTGCTTCAGGGTCTTCGTGCTTGCAGCTTCCTCGACCTGGACTGCTCTTCATCCAGATCCAGCAGTGGCTCACTCCCTACTCCCTTTAGGTTCTCCTGGTAATGTCACCTGTTCAGTGGTGCCGTCCCTGGCCATGCTACCTAACATGGAAACCCCTCCCCAGCTCCTGCCCTGCTTCAGTTTTCTTGTTACCATTCATCACCGCTGCAATATAGATTTTACTTACTTACCTTGCTTGCTGTCTGTCACTGCCCACTAGTCTCACGAGGGCAGGGATGTCTGTCTCCTAGGCTGCTGCTGCACCCCCAGCACCAAGAACAGTGCCCAGCCTATGTCAGGTGCTCAGTGAACTATTGGTGAATGAGCGCATGGAGTGCAAAGGGAGAGATACACCCAAAGCATCATGTGAGCAAAGAGGAGGCATAGCTTTGTGGGGTGGGGGATGTCACGTAAGATTTCTTGGAAGGGACCATGCCTGAGCTGAGTCTTGATGATAAAGAGGAGTGGACCCAATAAGAGGAGGCTGAGAGGTAAAGAGTGGAAGGGATCGAACCCTGCAGGGCTTAGTGCAGCACTGGCACAGAACTGGGCACTCAATACATATCTGTCAAAGGAATGAATGGAAGGCGGGAGAGGAAGCTCTTCCAGGCAGAGAGGACAGCAAGAGCAAGGGCGAGGGGCACTGGGGGCAGTAGATTGCTGGGGCAGAGGAAGGTGCAAGATGAAGCAGAGGGAGGTAAGCAGGAAGCAGGGCATGGTGATTATTGTACTCCATGCTAAGGTCCTTGAACTAGATGCTGAAGACAGCCACTGCAGGAGTTGGAACCTGAGAACGGCCTGGTCAAGATTAGTGTTAATCCTTCTGAAGAGAATGGCTTTAGTGCCACAGCTTGGATTAGAGCTCCTGAGGGTTTAATTCCTGGACCTTCCTTACATTCCCTGGAGCTGCCCCCTCTTGTAGTGGTGAGGGTAGTTATTTGCCAAAGAGAGCATGTCCTATGCACAGGGTGCATCTTCCCATGCACCTTCCAGGGCCTCTAATTTGCAGAGCATCAAGCAGGATGGAGCTAGACTGTCTTGAAAAGCAAACTCAGAGAGTACCAGCATTTGAAGGTGGGAAGAGAACCAACCAGAACAGACAGTTCTAGGACTCACCCTCCAGTGCGCTCAGATTGGCATTTAGAGCTTCAACCTCACTTCTGATAATGGGACAGAGCTGGCCACAAAAGAAATAAAAAAAATACAGGTTATCATATTGTACTGGAAACCCTTGTTGATGGGCCTAGACCTTGCAAATAAAGGCCTTCTGGCTAGAAGACATTGTGCCTTGGTCATCAAGACTTCCCCTTAAATTAGTTGATGCTTGTGGGTCTCAAGTTACATATGCACAGGCAGCGTACATATTGAATGCTGGCTAAACTTCCTAGCAACTGGGATTACACCCAGTCAGCCCCATAAAAGAGCCTTGGCTTTTCTATCTGTGACATGATAGGGCGTGTGCCTAGTCCATGCTGTTGCTGTCAGTCCTGAGGAACCTGCTGATGGAGTCACTGTGTCTTTCCTGACTGCTAGGGCTACCACCCATCTCCCAAGTCCTGCCTGGAATGGTTAGAGCTGGAACATTTACCAGCTACCCCTGGGCTGGTTCGAGAGCCCATTAGACCGGAGATCTATTTAGAGATCTATTTTGTTTCTCCCTTTCTGGAATTAGAAAATTAGTCTTGAATCAGACTAATATTTTTATGAAGGGGCACAAGTGCCAACACTGATGTGCCTGTTGTGTGCTCGCTGATATGCTCAGCAGAGTGGTTGCAGTAGAGGCTGGGGAGCCTGGTGGCCTGGGTTGAATTTTGACTGGGCAAGTTATTTGTACTCTCTGGCCTCAGTTTCCTCATCTGCAACATGAGGATGATAATTGTATCTACCTCATCAAGTTGTTGTGAGTAGAAATTGAGGTAATCCATGTGAAATTGCCCAGCTCATGGGAAGCATTCAGGAAATGTCAGCTGTTGTCGTTTTAACCCCATTTCATCCTCACTACAGCCTTGAGAGGTAGGCATTATTGTTCCCTATTTACAGACAGCAAAAGCAAAGCTTAGAGAGGTTAAGTGAGTTGCCAGGAGTTATATTGCTAAGGGCTGAGATCTGGTCTGACACAATTAGACAGCTGTGGTCTGAGCATTCTTTTCTATCGTCCAGTGGCACAGACAAAGCCACAGAAGCAAAGCATCTGTGATCTCTGAGCCATCTATAAACTCCAGGCAAACTTGACTGTTGTCTTCTGTGACATAATTCATTCTTCACTGGTCTTCTGACAGAGGCCAAAGAACCACACCTCATTTCAAACAGACGAATGATCAAGTGTGGGGTCCTTGAGGTGACAATACAGTTTCCCAGTCACTCTTTAATGTGCACACTCACTGGCACTCAGCACATGTCAGGTAAGAGTGCAGAAAGACTGTGAGGCTTCAGAGTCCCCTGACTAGCTGTGCAAGCTCCTTGGACAAGCTGCTTGATGCTTTTGAGTGTTGATTTCCTCACTGACTTTCATTAAGCACCTACTGTCTGCCAAGCACTGAGCTGAGCACCAGAGACACGGCAATAGCCAGACGCTGTCCTGGCCTTTTTCAGAAGAGTCTTCCTTCCCTTCCAGTCCTCCTCACCCCTGTCTGTCTCCCCCAAACTATGGAAAGAGTTCAGGGAAGATGTGGTCAGGATCAGAACTAGAGTGCACAGCAAATTCCATCATTCGCTTCCTCAAATGCTGACTTCTGGAATCAGGATACTTATAGCTTTGGAAGACAATTCTATTTTCTTAACTTGTTCTATTTCCTGGAAATATTTTTCCTTCTCCCTCATTCCTTACCTATGCAAATCCTACCTACACTTCAAGGTCTAGTTCAAGTTCTGCATCCTCTCAAAAAAAAAAAGATATATATCTCCCAGGATACTTCCAGGTCTTACTCCTTTAACTTTTTGGTTTCTCTGAACCTCTTCAGTTTAATCTCATGATCATGTACCTATGTATTAAATTCAAGTACTCATTCAATTATTGTTTCACAAGCCTAAGTTTGGTTTTTCTAAAAAGACAAGTGTATTCCTCTTTCATATCCCCAACAGAGCCTAGTCAAGTGCTGGACATGCAATAGGTACATAATTAATACATCCGTGGGGATTGTTTGCCCACCCTGTGGTGAGGAACTTGAAGGAAGAGCTGTTGTTTTATTCATCTCTGCATTCCCAGCACCTACCGCAGTGTTTGGCACATAAAAGGGACTTGAGAAACTGTTATTAAGTTGCAAAGGACACTTCATGTATGTGAAAGTGCCTTGGATCATGCCTATCACACAGTAGGTGCTCAATAAAAGTTCATTAAGAATTAATTAAAGGATGGTAGAACTGCTGCTGGTGGCATTTTACTGTGGTTGTCCAACCTCTAAAGGCTTACCATTTCATTTAAGTTCCTTAAAATGGGTTTTTCCATGGGCTCAGCAAAGGAGTTATATAGGACACTAGGAACAAAAGAAAAAAAAAAGAAAGAAAGAACTTACTCAGGGACCATAATCTGTCGCTTATAAACCTCCCCTGGGTGCTGCATGAGTATCCAGCCCAGACTAGCCACTGCCCAACACGGTGCTCCCACTCACCTGAGTTCTCCAGAAAATGAGACATGGGCATGGCTCACTTGGGCATAGCAGTCTTGGAGCTTCAGGGTTGGATGGCCAGAGTCATTTCGGGTCAGGATAACAATACCAGTAAAGTAGACCCCAGAGAGAAAGAGATCAGCTCCTCCTGCGTCTTGGCTGTGCAGAGAAACAGCGCAAGGTTACCCAAGCCTGGGCCAGGCATGGAGGTGAATCTTGTTTCTCTAGTAACCCAGAGACTCTCTAAGCTCCTGGAGGGCAGGGACTTTGTCATGTTCACCTCTGGATTCCTGGCACCTACAACAGGTAGGAGCGGAGTAGGTGCCGAATGAATATTTACTGAACAAACGAAGTAATGAACATGTGAATGATAACAGCTTTTGGGATATTACAGTTATTTTATCCTGAGTGCTCTGGCCCTGGTAGTGGTTGAGCACATATTGAGCACCATTCATATACAATGTTTGTCTGGAGAAAGAACATCAGGGGTAAAGTTGGCAACACCTTATTCAGGAAGGGCATAGATAGGGAAGTGATAGTTAGATGTAGTCTGTGAACTCCCTGAGGGAGTGGGCTGTGTTATTCATTTCCATTTCCCCAGGACTTAGTGCATGGCCTGACACAGAATAAGCATTAAATATGTGGTTGATGAGTCATCAAATAAATGAATGAATACATGAATCTGTGTTGTTTATGGGGAAACATGCCATCTTCATCTACAATACTGAAGTTCTTAAGATGGGGATAAATGGTACACAGTAGGCACTCAATAATTGGTCATTGACTGACCTGCTGGATAAATGAATGTGTCATGTGTTATTCTGGGCCATCAACCAAGAAGAAATGAGCATTACACCCAGGACAGTAACTTGTACATGGTAGGTAGTCTGTAGACATACCTTGAATTTGACCTCTTCCTTCCATATGAGGGTACAAAGGCCTTTTGGTTGGGGGAGAATTGGGCTTAAGCTGACTACCATCCTCCAACCTCTGTGTGAGTTAGGAAGGCTCCATTTCCCATCAGTTACCCCTGCAGATGGGGAAATGCATTGTATGGCTCAAGATTATGTAGTGATTTGTTGGTGGATCTAAAATACTGGGCACAGGCCTGTTCCTCCTACAGTCAGGGACTTCTAATTCTTCGGAAATCTTAAATGACATTTGATCAGTTGCTCTGCCTTTAAAGGAAGGATGCTTTTCACACCCCCGCCCCAAAGCAGGGATTTCCTGATTTAAATCTCACCTGGAAAAAAATGCTCTTGAGAAAAATTGTTAATACTGAGAGAAAGAAGCCTCACATTGAAAACATCAGCAAACTCGTACATTTTCCATTTTTGCTCCACTTGCCCTCAGAACAGCAGCAGACATTTCAGTGAAATACTCACAAAAGTGGAGACTTGATTGCCCAGTCTGTGCTGATGTTGGCAGTGCCATGGTTGGTCAGTGCTTTGATTCCCACCCCAGGCACAAAGGCTAATGAAGTATTTGGAAATGAAAAGGCATTGATTTTTATGCTGTAAAACAAGAAATGGATGAGTTAGGGTAACTCTTCAGGCACATCACTTAAGCCAAGCAAAGTCGGAAATGCAGCTGTGGAACTGCCACGCCAAGGCAATGGTGAATTTCTACAGGGAAGGGAACCTCCCATCCACAGTGTGGTCTCCAGGCAGTGCCTTCTCGTTCCCCTCAAACTATTAGCAGGAAGTCCCTTGTATCTAGTTGAGGCGGGAAATGAGTGAGCTTAGAAACAAATTTGTAAATAATCAAGTACTCTATTTCTTTAGTTTCTTTAGAGGCAAAAACAGGTACAACATTGCCATCATTATTTTTTCCTTTAGCAGTTCCAGTGTTTCTCAAAGGGTGTGATATTAGTATTTTGGAATGGACAGCTATTTTTGCAGAGGACTGTTATATACTTTGCAGGACATTTTGACACATATGCCAGAAGTGTCTCTCCCCACCTGCCACTAGGACAACCAGAAACGTGCCTTCCTCCTCACGTGGACAGTATTTTCTCTAGTTGAGAAACTTATTTTAGAGACTTGACTTCCCCTAGGATTCTCTGGGCTAGGAGCAGTGGGTTGCACATTATCTACCTAGGTAGATGGCTGTATGCATTATGATAAATTATTATGAACATCTATCGAGCAATTACCACCTGCCAGACACTGTGGTAAGCACTTTACACGCATTAGTTCATCTCAACTCTCACGATAATCCTATGGGGCAGGTGATGATTTTGCAATCTCCATTTCAGAGAGGAGAAGATAAGAAAAGGGTCATATATAAGTGGTAGAACCAGACCTGGAACCCTCCTCAGTCTGACTTCAGACCAAGCTTTTAACCACAAGGCTGTGCTACTTCACATATTGCGCAAAGAGCACTTGACTTGGAGCCAAGTTTAGTACTAGCTGGACAACCTTGGGCAAGGCACTTAACCTTCCAGTCAATCACTCAAAAGCAGTGTTACTCACAGGTATAATCAGGTTGGGGAGCCAAAAATGAGTTCATATGTGTATAATTGCTGCACAGGAGAAAGGCATTGTTCTGAATTAAGATTAGGAAAGTATTAAAACATAAATGTGATAGCTGGCAAGAAATGATTATTTGCTGTTTCCTCTTCTATGCATCCTTTCCTACCTACTCTCTGTCACATATTATGAGTCCCACTGTGGGAAGAAGATGACTGAGATTCATTTCATACATCTTGGAAATATTTTCATTTTGATACGTACAGGTTTAACCAATTCTTTATGACTGCTGCAGAGTATTCCAAGCTGTGGATGTACCATTTAAAAAAATCATTCCTTTGTTGGTGGATATAGAGCTTGTTTCCAGTACTTCTGTATTATAAACTATGCTACAGTGAACATCCTCATACCTACGCTTTTGTACATGTGCTTCCTTAGAGAGGATGCTGAGGAGTACAACTATTGGGTCAAAGGGCATATGTGTGTATATCTATATATCTATATGTCTGTATCTCTATGGATATGAATGATACTTGTAAATCACCTTCTAAAATAGCACCTTCCAATAGGAATGTGAGCCACATATGTACACCTATGCACTGCATAATGGCATTTTGGTCAACGATGAACTGCATACACAACACCGGTCCCGTAAGATTATAATGTTGTATTTTTACTATATTTTTCTATGTTAAGATATGTTTAGACACACAAATACTTACCATTGTGTTGTAGTATTCAGTACAGTAACATGCTATGCAGGTTTGTAGCCTAGGAGCAATGGACTATACCATATAGCCTAGGTTGTAGGCTATACAATCTAGGTTTGTGTAAGTAGACTCTACGATCTTTGCACAAAAATGAAATTGCCTGACAATGCATTTCTCAGAATGTTAAGCAATGCATAACTGTAATTAAAAAATTTCTAGTAATCACATTAAAATAGGGAAAAAACAGGTGAGATTAATTTTCTTTATATTTTTACTTAACCCAGTATATCCAAAAATATGATTGTATTAACATGTAATCAATATAAAAATTATTAATGAGATATTTTATTTTCTTTTTTTCTAAAGTAAGCCTTCAAAATCTGCTGTGTATTTGACACTCATGATGCACCTCAATTCAGATATTGAACTTTATCAGAAATACCTGACCTGTACAGGTTGAGCATCCCAAATCCAAAACTTTTTGAGTGCTGACGTGACACTCAAAGGAAATGCTCCTTGGAGCATTTCAAATTTTGGATTTTTGGATTAGAGATGCTCAACTGGTAAGTAAGTATAATGCAAATGTTCCAAAACCCCCCAAAATCCAAAATCTGAAACTCTTTTGGTCCCAAGAATTTTGGATAAGGGATACTCAACCTGTATTTAGATTTAATAGAATTCTAAGTTGAAAAAGTAAACTTACAAAATTTTTCCAAACATACTTAAAAGTTTTCCAATAACCAAACTCAGTTTTAAAAATCAAAATTAATTAAAATTAAATAGATAAAAAATGCAGTTCCTCTGTTGCACTAGTCATATTTCAAGTGCTCAATAGCCACATGTGTCTAGTGGCTACTGTTTGAACAGCACAGGCCTAAAATTATCGTGTGGGTTTATCTACTCCCACCAACAATGCACAAGAATACCTGTTTCTCCTCATCTTTACTTGCACTTGATATTATACAATTCTCCCTGTATTTTTCTGCTGTGGCATTATAGTAATTATTTAATTACATTATTTATGATATAATGTTACAATTTTAATAATAATATATTATTATTATATTTAAGTACAATAATGTAATTAATCATTTTTTGGACATATATTTAACGTTCATCTCTCCCACTGGACATTATGGGCAGGTATGTTGTTTACTACATTATCCTCTATGCCTAGAACAAAGTCTGGTATGTAGTAGGTGCTCAATAAATACTTGTTGAACGGCTAACTTTATACAGATGAGGGCATTGGCAGGAACTTTCCCTGTATCACCATCTCTCTTCCCCCATAGAAAGATCCTCTTGGTTTTATAGAATGTTATCATTGACAGCAAGGAAATTATTACTCAAAAGGGTTGGAGTAGCAGGGAATTATCACTGGATTGTTAAAGTGTTGGGGCAAATTACGAATCACAGTCACAGAGAACACTTTAGAAAAGCTTGGCTCTCCCCTCACCTTGAAGATCGAGCTCAAGATGGACAGACATCCTCCCTCCATACTGCCTTTGGGGCTCTTGTTGGTGACTATGGCAGAGGTTGTCAGTTGCTGAACATCCATTTCCCCTTCTTTCCTAAACATCCCGGAATTTGTTGGGGATGACAAAGTTGTCTGGTTGGAAAACTGATTTCCCAGTCTTCCTTGCTAATAAGTGGCCATATGACTAAGTTCTGACAATTGTTGTACAGGCAGAATTTTATTAGGGTAGAGCTTCAGAAAAAAACTCATTAAAAGAGGATACCGACTGAGTTTATAAAAGCCCTTTTACCCTTGCCTTTTCCTCCTTCCAGCTGCCTGAAACATGGATTTGATGGCTGGAACTGGAGTGGCCAGATTGAGCCATGAGGCAAACTTGAGGATAGAAGTCAGGCTAAGGCTGCTGAAGCAGAACATGATAAGGAGGCTGGATTCTTATGAAATCATGGGGCCAGAAGCCCCACGTTCCTCCACTGTTTCTTTTGAGCTTCTCATATGTGAGACAAAATGCTCTTTTCTTTTACTTACTTTGAAAAATTGTAGTTCACATAATCAACCTTTAGAAATTCGAGAGACTCAGAACCATTTATATCCGGGATGTTGCTTTCCTTTACCATTTGTTCAATCATCTCCAGCCCAGCTTGAACACCTGTGAAGGAAATGAGAAAATATCTATTGACTGTAACAAAGATGATCATGCATAATATCATTAACCAGACAAATGCAATTTATTAAGACATGCTTTTAGATACTTAGAAAATAGCAACCCTGTGAAGTGAGTATTACAGTCCCTGCTTTAAAGATGAAAACGCTGGTCCTCAGAGAGGCTAAAGAACTTGCCCAAGATCACAGAGCTAATACATCATGAGAAATTTTCATTATGTGGCCAGGGCTAAAGGGTTTTATTATATGACCGTGTGATAGTAAAAGTGCAAAATATTCTTCAAAGCATATTACTGTTTTCATCATGTACATTTTACAGATAAGGAAACAATCCCAGAGAGGTTAATTCTTGCCCAAATCATACAGCTAAGAACTGGAGGAGCCAGTAGCCAAAGCCAAGCTCTTTGGCTCTGGAATCTGTGTGCTGTGGCCAGTTTTAGAAAATTCCACATTCTTCATTCCTTCCAGATTCTTTAAGCTCAAGAATTTTTTTCCTGAGGTCCATGGGCTGTAGGGAACTCTTGAGCTACCTAAAATTCTAATAAAAGATGTGAGTTAAGTTGTGTGTGCTTATGTGTCTCATTTTTCAGGAGAGAGGATCCACATTTTCACCAGATTCTCAAATGATCCTATGACTCAAAAGAGGTTACACGACTGCTTTTATTTCATTCTGGAATAACCCCTCAGCTTTTTTATCTGCAAGCACCATAGAACACATTTCTCTGAGCTCATGGGGAAAAGAGCCCTCGCCCACATTAAAGAGCTTGAGAAAAGTAACTTCCATAGTTAACAAAGAATAATCTTTTAATTTTTAAAAAATTATTAAAACATTTTTTTAGAGATGGGGTCTCATTAGGTTGCCTACACTGGTCTCAAACTCCTGGGCTCAAGCAATCCTCCCACCTCAGCCTTCTGAGTATGATCTTTTAATTTTAACCTTCTCAAGGAGAAAATTTTGCCTCTATCCTTTATTTTGCAGTTTAAGTTCATTTCCGGTTATTCTATCTTTGTTGGAGATGAAGAACAGACTTTATCCTCTAAAAGGCCATGAATAATATTGTAATATGGGGCTATAAAGATAGAATATAAAGGATGTAAAGATAGAATCAAAGACACTATCAGAGAGCTTAGGTGTGAATCCCGACTTTGCCACTTACTAGCTTGTGTGACTCTGCAAATTACATAAACTCTCTGTTCCTCACTTTCATCAACTGTAGCTCAACCATGGAGCGGTCTGTTCACACATATGAGAATAAGAGTAGCCAATATATGTTAGACATTTGCTACCACCAGACCCTATTCTAAGTGCTTTATATAAGATGTTAATTCATTTATTTTCCATAACAACCCCATGGGTAGGTACTATTATTATCATCTCCATTTTAATAAATATTGTGCGGGTACTCCTAATAATAGACACGTCAGATCTCTTTCTGGAAAACGTGGGGGCATAACTGATGAGATAAAATAATAATAGCTAATTTGTATTGAGTGCCTGTATGTGTCGGGACTGTACACACTCCACATACATCTCTCCCTGGATCCTCACAGCAACCCAATGACATAGGTATTATTATCCCTATTTCACGCAGGAGGTAGCTCAGGCTCAGAGAGGTTCACTAACTTGCCCAAGAGCCCCCAGCTAGTGAGCAGCATTATCCAGAGCTTGGAGGAACAGGGAGCAGAGGATAGAGTGTAAGTTTCAAGATCAGGCAGAACAGACCTGAGTTCGTATCTTGCCTCAGCCCCTTACTGGCGTGTGACTTGGGAAATTTCAGATTCCTCCTCTGTGAAATGACAATTTCTTCATAGGCTTGTTGTTGGAATTAAGTCAACATAAGGCCCAGAAAGCACATTCAAAGAGCGTCACCTTGGTAGATGCTCCAGAAAGGATCCTGACTTCAAAGAGTCTCCACCACCCCGTGCTGTATTTCCACGGATGGTCTTGTTTGCTCCTCACGTTACGCTAGAGGTAGGTAGGCACCAATTTCATCCCCCATTTTCCACATGGGAAAACCCACTTGCCCAGGGCCAGGTATCGAGGAAAGGGACAGAACTGACATTCACACCCATGCGGATGGACTTCAGATCTGTTCTTTTAATGGCTCCGCTCTAGTGGGTGAAAAAAACTGCACAACTTTAATACCGTTACAAGACAGCTATTTCTGATATGCATTTCTATCCACATCAGCACACCAATATAGACACAAGATACACATGCATACACACATATATTCTTGGTATGTACTTCTACACACGTCATGGTTCATGTAACAATTGTGCAAGATTGGTCAATTTTAGATAGCATGTGCCAGACAAGGTACTAGGGGAGAGACAAGGTGTTTCCCCCTAATTAATCCTCCCTCCCTCCTTTCCTTTCTTCCTCCTTTCCTTCCCTCGTTTATTTATTTTCTGGTATAGCAGGAGAGGCATTTTTTGGTTGGACTAGTAGTGCTTGGGTTGACCGCTTTAGTTAAAGAGGACTGGGCAAAATCTCTCAATCTATATAATACATTCAGGTAATCGTAGGCAAAATTTTACAGGGGAAAAACAGGCCCATATACTTAGATTTTGCAGTCTCTTTTCTCTCTACAATCAGATACCACCTTAGCCCAAGTAAAATCGCATTCCAACATTTTTCTCTCCCTAGTGTTTGTAAACACCCTCTAGCCCTCTAAAGGAGTGATTCTTAACCTTTCAGTGTCTCAGACTCCTTAGCACATCTAATAAATATTGTGGAAACTCTCTCAAGAAAAATGCACAAATCCTCATCCACATTACATTTTGCACACAATTTTAGGGGATTCTAAGTCCCTCTTGAAATCAAGCCCTTCCTGAAGCTCTAAGGTGTCACTTTTACTCAAATCTCCTTTCTTCTATCCTATAATACATTCTTACAATGTTCAGAGCTCTGAGATGTTCATTGTGTATGCGTGGGGGAAGGAGAGGGGAAGAGAGAATCTGTGGCTGGGCTTGGATACGCTCCCCATCAAGGTGACTGTTTTTCAGGCAGCACTTTCTTCCCGGCCATCTTAGCAGCCTCTGCATAAGGGACTGGATCCCCCCCAGTAGAGCTTGCCTCAGTCACGAGACAGCCCAAGTTGTGAGCTGCTGCGTTGGGATCACGGACCCCACGTAGGGGGCTTCAGCCTGGCTTTGGAAAGCGTCCAACTCACCGTAGTCCAGAGCCCGCTGAGTAGCCCTCGCCTTGATGCCAGGGTAGATGGTCTGAGAGGATGAGATGCAGAGATTCCACAGGAGGAAACATCCCCAGAGGGCTGGGATCGTCTTTGTACGCATCTGCAATTAACCAGCATTTGTGCTTCCTTGATTGTTCTTGACTTTCTCATCGGTCAATTCCATCCAACATTTCTAGGTTTTCTCATTTTCATTGTTGACTTCCAGAACTCCACCCAGCCACCCACCCGCCCGTCTATTCACCCATTCAGTCATCATTTACTGAACACGCCCGAATGTGTTCTGGGTGCTGAGGAAGTAGAGGTGACCTACACATGGCCCCTGACCTCTGCTTCCAACAGACTAGTGGGTGAGTCTCACACACACACACGCGCACGATTATAACGCAATACAATACAATAGCCTGGCAGTAAACTCATTGGTTGAGATATGCCCTGAGAAGGATGCTGCAGGATTGGGGATTCTTGACAGTTTTAGAACAAACAAGTCAATAGTTTACAAAGATGGCCTTCGTGGCCGTGAGGCAATCACCCATCTGCCTGAAGGCCCTTGGTGGTTCCTCTTTGCCCACGGGACAGCATTTAGCTCTTAGCTCAGCCGTCAAGATCTTTCCCAACTGGCTTCAAACTTCTTCTTAGCTCCTGTCCCTTCTCTCCTGTCCAACTGGTGGTGTTCTGAGCTGGCCACACTGAGTATTTGCTGCTCTTCAATTTGCCAGTTCTCTCATGCTTGGGGGCTTTTTGTTCAACCCTCCTGATGTAAACACACACGTACACATTATCTCTCTCTCTCTCTGGGTCACACACCACCCATATTCTGTCTGCTGAATGTACCCTCTAGGGCCAGCTCCAATGTTCCCCTCTGTGAAAACTTCCCTCCCCACGTCATTTCACACTGGGCCCGTCACACTCTCCTCTGCGCTCCCACCGCTCTTTGCACGATGCACACGCTTCTATCTGAACATCTGACACATGATGCTGCCTGCTGCAGGCAGGTCTCATCTCCTCCCTCCACTGCTACACCCTGGTCCAAGCCAGCACCATTTCGCGTGGATGTTTGCAATGGCCTCCTCTCTGGTCTGCCAGCTCCATCCTTTGCCCCTTTCTGGCTATTCTCCACACCACAGCCAGTGGGCCTCTTCAAAGGAAAGTCAGATCATGTCACCCCACCCCATTAGAGCCTTATTACTTTATTACTCAGTGTAAAAGCCAAAGCCCTTCCACCAGCTACAAGGCCCTCCCCACTCCACACCTCACTTCCTCATCAACCTGTGTCCTTAACACACATGACTGGCTCACATGGCCCCAGCACCACCAGTTGACTTTATCTTTTTTGAATACTCCAAGCAGCCTGTGCCCCAGGGTCTTTGCACTTGCTTCTCCCTCTGTGTGGTACAGTCTTTCTCAGATAACCACATGTCTAGGTCTTTCGTGTCTTCAGATACCTCAAATGTCATCTCGGTGAAGAGTTTCCTTACCACTCCATGCAGAACAAGGACACCTTCCCTGTGACTCTGATATTCCCTATGCCTCCCCCGTTGCTTAATTTTTTTCCAAAACACTTATCATCATCTAGTGTTGCCAATAGTTGCCAATTTGTTTATTTATTTACTTACATTTTTATTTTTATTTATTTTTATTTTTTTAGAGACAAAGTCTTGCTCTTTCACCCAGGCTGGGGTGCAGTGGTGCGATCATAGCTCACTGCAGCCTCAAATTCCTGAGCTCAAGTGGCTTTCCTGCCTTGACCTCCCGTGTAGCTGGGGCTACAAGTGTGTGCCACCACATCCCACTAATTTTTAAAAATTTTTTGTAGAGACGGGGTCCTACTTGATTTGTTTATTGTGTGTCTCCTCTACTGCATTTTTTGGACTTCGTGGGGAAGGACTTCATCACTTCAGTACTCTGAACAGCGACTGGCACACAGTAGGCGATGGGTAAATGGTGAGTGACTGAATGTCTATTCCATGAGGCTGTGAACTGGGCCATATAAGCTTTATGGGTTCCCACAGCACTTGGGGAAGTCCTTGGTCTTAGTATGTACCACTCTATATTGTGATTGTCTATTTACTTATCTGTCCCTTTGTCTCAGGGATTGTGTCTTAATTCTATAACCCCAGAGTCTAGTACAATGCCTGGCAAATAATAGACACACAAAAAGTTTTGATTCAATAAACATCCTCTCCCAGGAGAGGAACCACGTCTTATTCACTGTTATATCCCCTGTGGTTGGCACACATGAATGATCGATGTATGCTTGTCGAATTAGTGGACCCATTGAATTAATGCCATTCCATTTTCTTGATGGATGAAGCACAGGACCCAACAGCAACAGTGATGTGGGTTTCTTTTAATGACAGCCAAGTGAGTAATACATTCACAAGCCTTGTTTCTAGTTTTGGGAGTTTACAATCTGGGTGAGCTCTCATTGCTGTATTCATTCATGCTAAAGACCCACAGGTGGCAGGTACCACTGGGTTAACACACAAACATGAAACAAATCAAGGAAGGCTAAGGAAGGTGACCTGGTGGAATGGTCAAGGAAGAGGAAGTCATGAGAACCATGTGTTTAGACAGAAGGAGGGGTCAGGCCAGGTGGTCAGGTAAGGATTCAAAGAGGACTAGGATTCAGGAGCAGCCCGGGTGAAGGGAGAGAGGTCGCTGTAAGAGGTAGGGGGTGCTCAGCCAGAGGAGGTGAGAGGTTTGATTAAGGAGGTTGTATAGGCTTAAAGATGAGGCTGTGGGGGTGGGAATAGGATGATGTAGACAAGAGTTTTCCACAGAATTTGCTTGGAAAGAACAGAGCAGTCTGGTTAGGGACAGAAATGTCCAGGCAAGGCTATTGCTAGACTATCTTGGGTTTTTGTGTCAAATGGGAAAAGGGGCCTTTTTGGAGAGATGCCAGCTTGTTGACACAAAGTGGGGCCAATGGAAAATATTTTAGGAAGCCCCATCCCAGTGTATGCAGCTAGGTGGGAAGAGCAAGGGCTTCCCCACTTATCCTCTTGGGCCAGCATTTTGTCTAGTGCACAAACTGCCTGACTTTTACAGTGGACCTGTGCTCAGATTAGTGCATGTTCATGTGGGCATTTTGTTGGAGGGCCATGAGGTTCAGAATTAGGGTCTTGACCTGTCCATGCATAAGTCCATCTTCAGGTCTGAGAAGGCTGGCTTGGTCAACCTGTTACATCTCTCACCTGATCTCCCAGGAAACCCCTCTGTGTACCCCACTGTCCAGCCAAACTGAACTCCTGGTCCCTAAACACACACCACGTTTTCTGTTTAATGCGGTTGCCTATGCTGTTCCCCTCCAGCGAGGCCTGCAGAAACCTTGTGCATCCTTAAGGTCTACTTTAAACACGGTCTTTTTTCTGAAGCCATTTATGACTTCCCTGAGCAAATCTCATTTTCTCCTGAACCCTTGATCAAAATACACATTTATTCATGTGTGTATATTTCTTTTCTTGCTTAGTGTCTGCCTGTCCCTTACCAGAATATAAGTGCATGAAGGCAGAGACTGCATTTGGTTTGGAGGTCTCAGATCTGGCTCAGCGCCTGGCATACAGTGGGTGATCGGTAAGTGCTGGTGGAATGAATCAATGAATTAATAAATGAAGGAGCAGCCCTTACCTTACTCTGCATTGTATTGTAGTTCTTTTCAGAGGTGATTAACAAAGCATTTACGTACTAGTAGAGTGCAGGCACCCATTGGAAACTGATGTTGAACACAGTCCTGGAGCGGGGTCTAGGAGGTTGGCTGCTGGATTGGGGGAGGTCAGAGGATGTCTTGGAGGAGTGGCTAGGGTAGTTGGGGCACTGGGGCTTGGAGGGAGGCACTCAGAGCAGTGGCTCTTTATCATTAGATACTGAGGCATTTCGATATTTTAACACAGATATGGCTGTATGCATCCAGCATGATGTTTCAGCCTTGCGCAATTGGTTTGGGTTCTGCAGGACAAGCTGCAGAAAGAACCTGGGCAGCAGGGCTGGGGGCAGGGCTAAGGGGGGGGGGTGGCTTGAGGACGGTCAGGGTGCAGACAACACTAAGGGAAGCACAGAAGAACGGGAGTGAGAGCCAAGGGGAAGGGACCTGGGTAGGAGAGGAGGGTCTCTAGCCAAGCAATGAGTGACCTGGGGGTTGGAGGAAATGTGAGGAAGGGGAGAAGGCAGTGTGAAGCCCTCTATGTCCTGCAGGCAGGGTGAAATTAACAGTGTCTTACATCAGAATGGATGCAGGTCCCTCCTGCAGGAGCTAGGTCCAGTTGGTCTCCTGCTGTGCTGGGCCTTCCTTGATCCTTTAGTTGTCCTGGGGGGTGGTCAAGGGGTCCTGGACAGGGGAATAGGCCGAGGTGGGTGGGACTGTGGGATTCAGAGGAACACTCCTGGGGCTCAGGTTAGTGGCTATTTACCAAGCAACATAGAAGCATTTCTATATTTTAACAAATGGTGAGGCCATACTAATATACAGTCATGCTAATATCACCGTAGGCAAAGCATTATAAATGGATGTGTCATGCCAAAGTATACATCAGAGGGACTTTTTTTTAAAAGAGAAAAATACTTTCATAGCACTGGAAAGCAATGGGAAAGAATGTTAGACCAAAATGCCTGTACCTGTTAGACCGCATGCAAATTAAGTCAGAAATGATATCTCTGCCTGGCACATAGTAGGACCTCAGTAAAGATTTGCTAACTGACAAACTGACTGGCTTACACGATTCTGGTTAATAAGAAAGGTTCTAGGAAAGCTTGGAAAAAAATGAAAAACTAAACCATTGTATATTATAGTTCTCTGTTTCCACAGTAAGAAAGCGTAATAAGCCAAAGCAGAGATATTACTCACTAATGGGATAACAACTGAAATAATAAATTTGTGCTTCTTTACCAATTACAAAACTCATAATTCTTTGAGGTAGATGTTATTATCTTACCCCTATTTTAGACACAGAGGCTTAAAGGATCTGGATGACTTGTCCAAGATCCTACAATAAATCAGGCACCTGGGAATCAAACCTTATTCTTCTGGCTCCTAATTCGAGTGTATATGAATTTCTTTTCATTGCATGACTTGATAAATGCTAGTATTTTCATTTGCATCTGGGAATTTTCAATGGGAGTTGCTTGATGCCATCTTCAGTGTGGAAAAATTCAACAAGCATCTGGAAAATTTCAAGCATCAAAGTGCAAATCCTTTTGTATTTTCTTGGGCACAACTGGAGTTTTAAATTCCCTTCCAGCAGTAAAACCTGTTTTCCCTTCTTGGATAAAGGAAGTTTCTGAAGTGGTATACTTTGATGATGATCCAGGAACCCAAATTGCAGATAGAAAAACATATTTTTCGTCTAGAAATTTTATGAGTGAAGGAAATTACTGGGGAATAAAGGGATGAATTGTACATAACTTTCAGTTGAATTGTTTGGTTAGGATGATAATTTATGGGCAGGGGAGGAAAGGAACCTCGTCAAGCAAGGTGATGACTCCTAAAAGGTTAAGTAATTTGGCTGACAAGTGAGGGCAGGGCTAGTTGCCTGTTAAAGAAAGGATCCAAGATGACTTAAAAACCCTGCCAGCAAGTTACCTATTTTGTTGCTTCTGAGGAGTTGCTTCTTTCCACGATTCAAAACCTCAGTAGTCATTATGTTTCCATACCAATATACAGACAGAATAACACTCCTAAATTAAATGTCCTTGCCTGAGCCTTTCCAATGACTAGGAATAAGAAAATGCTGATCCAATTTAGAACATTTCTGAAACTCACAGATTGGCTTACCACTATTGCTCATTGGCGAGAGCTTTGACAGACTCTGGAAAAACTGCTTAAGGGAGTGATGGGTGAGTGAAATGCAGCCTTCAAAATAGAGGTACAGGTTGAAAAATTAAGTTCAACAGGTTTAAAGAAGTCTAGAATATAAGGGTATTCCAACATATTTGTTAAGACAAAATGTACATAAGAAATTTAAATCAACAAGGAACACGGGCAGAATTGGGGAATATTTCCAGGGATTCAGCCCATAATCTGATTTTATAGCAAGAGCTCCAATGACAAAGGATCTTGAAAATTCCTGCCACATCTTTCCTTCCAAAACTCTATGCTTAACACCAATGAGTTCAATAATTCAGGCAACTGGGAAGGTAGTTTTGCTCTGACAGGATCTAGGTAACTGATGTGGTTTAAGATCTGCTTCCAAAGCCTCTGGATCATCACACATCTTTAGTCCTAACTACCCTGACCAAGAGATGAGACAGAATTTCCTTCCATTGTGCTAGGTTCTTCTCTGAAATGGACACAAAAATAAGTCCAGACCACTGAGCAATCCTCTTAACTTTGCTCCATGATGCAAAACTAAATATGTGGTCCAAACCAACTCTTTTCTCTTTCTTAGAGCTGTTCAGTCTTCACTAACCTCTTCCCTAAGAAGCATCCCGGTGGGCATGCGTGACATCAAACAGACAAATAAACAAGACACGGGAAACCCTAGGCAGACAGTAGCAACAACCCAGGATACGTGACAGTTGACTGTTCAGCGTTCTGCCAGATCTGGGACATCTCCAGTGAGAGATCCCTGTTTGGAGATCATGCGCTGGCAGAGCCCTGAAATTTGTTCATGAGTCTTACCTCAAGCAGAGGACGTATCCAAAGCTGAGGAGCACCTTCGATTCCTTCTGCCTTTGAAGCCGAGGTGTTCTCCACCTTGTGCCTTGAACTCAGCTGCCGAAAAGCCAAGATAATTAAGTCTGAATCATCTCAGCGGTGGATTTTTTTTTAAATGCCTCTTTCAAAATGTGATACATAATTGCTTCACTGCAATTACCCAATGGCATGAATGAACACTACAGTGTCTACCTAGATGAAAAGACAATGCCACCTATGCAATAATTACCTCCTACAAAACACACACACACACACACACACACACACGCACACCCCCCGCACTTGTGAAATTGTTACTGCTACTTTACCAAAATGATTAGGACCAGTGTATTGATAAAGGTATTGTTAAATTGAATTGGAAGAGAAAGAAATTTTTTTTTCTGGGATAATAATTTCCTTCTGGTTCCTTCTGGTCAGGGTGCCTGCAGTGGATGGCTCCACTACTGCCCAGCACATCTTTGGACTTTTGGTGGATCATCAGATTCAGTCTGAAAGCATGAGACTTGATAACCAGGCCTGCCTAGTTACCATCTTTATCTTTCGGGCATCTATAAGTGTTTGCTCCTTTTCAGAATGCTATTGATGACTTCCTGTCCCAGCATTCCTTTGAAGTAAGTTGGGTGGATTCGTCAACTATTATGTAACTTGATATCTTTAGATTCTAAACCCCATCCCTGCTCCCATTTCCTACAAATGAATTTTAGTCCATGCATTTTAGATGGCCAGAGATCTGATTGTATGAAGTGTCTTATGTCTTATCTACAATTCTCTGGGTAAGACAGGGTGAACAACTATCCTTGTTTGCCCAGAATGCAGGATTTGCAGTACTAAAACCAGAACAGTCCTGGGCAAACCAGGAGGATTAGTCCCTCTAGAAGGAACAACAGGCACATTCATTTGGCATTGTCCATACTTCTGACAGTTTTTTAGGTGAGTTATACCTCGAGTTATATTTGCCTATTTGAACTGAGTTTTCTTCCTGGTAAAATGGGGATAAAAGTAGTATCTTCCTTGATAGGTTCTGGTGAAGAAAAACATTGATAACATATGGGATTGTGCTATTAAAATTGTAAAGTGCTGTAAAATTTTACTCATTAGTATGTGGCCATATCAGTGGTGATACGAACTTGCAGACACTCTCTTCATATAATCATTTATTGTTAGTCAGCATAAATTAGGACATTCAATCAACAAATATTTATTGAGCCCCTACTATGTGCAAAGTCCTCCTCAGCAAAAAAGAGAAACTCTGTCCACATGGAGTTTATGATCTAGGAGATGGAGACAAAATAAAAAAGCAAACAACAAAATAAACAAAAATGTATAGATTGTGCCATGTACTATGAAGGAAATAAGGGAATGTAGTTGGTGGGGTGGTCTTGTAGTTGGTAGGGTGATATAACTGGGGGAGGTGGGCTTACTTTATTAGGAAGTCCAGGCAGGCTTCTCTGAGGAGGTGATATTTGAGCTGAGATCTGACCATTAGAAGTCAGGGAGGCAAAGCACTGAAGGGAAAAGGTGAAGGGAACAGCAATGGTGGGCCAGTGTGTCTAGAATGAATGGGGGCAGAAATAATGGTATTGGATATCTAAATGGTGATGTCAGGTGGGTAGCTGGAGTTCAGGGAAGAGGTTGGCTAGAAATATGGATTTCCAAGTCATCATCCTAGAGGTGGGGTTAAAACCACAGAAGTGAATGAGATCCACTGAGGCAGTTTCCCATGGTGCATGTGCTGATGGAGGTATGAGAGATGACTTCAGGTGTTATGCACGTAAACACTAGAAATCGTGCTGTGATTATATTTAGTGCATTAGAAAAAAAATGCAGAACCAGGCATAGTAGAAGATGAACGACGTCACACATCATGTAGGAAAAAATTCACAAAATCTCTCTAAATATTTCTATCTTTTTCTCAGTTTCTTCCCTGGGTGGCACCCCACCCTCCCTCTCTCCCTGGTCCTAGGTCTCCTCTTTCATCTCTCTCCTCTCCAGAGCAGCTTCTTGGCTCCAGCTTCCTCCCACCTTCACTGTCCCCCACCCCTTTTCTCTGTCAGAAAGATTAGATCTTGTCCAGCCTCTTATATGCACCTCACATCCATTAACCAGCTGCTTAGGAGGAACTAGACTTAGAAGGAAGATGAAAACTGTAAGATAACAGTATCTTTCCTAATGCAAATAATTTTTCTTCCTGTTACAAAAGACCTGAAAGTCTAACCATATCTTGGTGAAAACCCCAGAGTCGCTATTGTGTAGCCTGGGATTTTGCCACAGATTTGGGGAGGGTTCTCAGGGAGGATGATTTCGATGAATGATGGAGACAGTGATGGAAAGCACAGAGACTCGTCCTGCAGTCCTGAGGGCTCTCACCTCACCTGGACCAGGACCTGTGCTCCCCACCCCAACTCTGAGACTTTGGGCAATTTGCTTCACTCTTCTGGGTCTCAGAGCCATCGTCTCTAAAAGTGGAGCTCACATTTACCTTGAAGAGTTGTTGTCAGGCTAGGTGGGGTGGCTTATGCCTGTATTCCCAGCACTTTGGGAGGCTGAGGAGGGAGGATTGCTTGAGCCCAGGAGTTCAAGACCAGCCTGGGCAATATAGCGAGACCACATCTCTACAAAAAATTTAAAAATTTAGCCAATCGTGGTGGTGTGCACCTGTAATCCCAGCTACTTGGGAGGCTGAGGCAGGAGGATGGCTTGAGCCCAGGAGTTTGAGGTTGCAGTGAGCTATGATGACACCACTGCACTCCAGCCCAGGCGACAGAGTGAGACCTTGTCTCAAAAAAAAAAAAAGTCATTGTGAGAATTATTTTAGATGAGGTAGCACCTATTAAGTTTTTCACACAGTGTCAAAAAGTTAGATGCATATTGCTTGCATTTCATCTATTTTTATTTGAAATTAATAACTAAAACGATATTTCAAACAACTATTATTTTTAAGAAGTATACAACACTTAGTTTTCATTGTATTTATTTTTTACAGTTACCCTCTATTTGAAAACTAATGGAAGTTTCTCCATTTTAAACAAATTTATATACGTTTTAAGAAGTGGGTTGATTTATGGGAAACAAGCAGATAACAGTACAGCTCACATGGGACATAGACTCATTTTTGCAAAAGAGGCTAAAATAATCACAGTTTAGGAAACAAAGATCTAAGAAGAGAGTGTAGGTAGTCTGTTTTCTTTCATTTGGAAGGGGCTTTAGAAATCAGCCATTAGCCTTCCTTTCTATTCAAGGAATCATTTTAGGGCAAATTTGCCAAATCTATCATTAAAAACAACAACAAGAAAAGCCAGCAGGACTCTATGCAGTTTCATTGTTTATTTTGGATTTCCATATTTAACTGAGGATTTGCTGGGAACTCCTGCCTATTCAGCCTACTCATGATGGCAATTAGAACACAAGATTAATTATTACACTGTCGAATGGCTGACAGTGTGCTAATCTTTGCAGATCAAGGGACACTCTTAATTAAAACTCCAAAAGAAAAATCATAATTAACTAGGTAGAAATACTTGTTCATTAACGAGAGATGTTAAGAGACAATGTTAGGGAAACGAGCATCTCAGTTCTTGGTTTCTAGGATGTCTGGGCTATTCCCATACAGAAAGAAGCTATCTGAAGGTCAAACTTGTTTTGAGCTTGGAAGACAAATTATGTTATTCTTTGCAGGAGACAAAAGTGGGAGGGGACAGGGATTATGTGTATGTGGGGGGATGAGCCAGATAAGGCAGTTTCGGGGCAAAAGACTTCGCAAGCTGCCAGACCTCACTGCCCTCTGACATTCATGTTGGTGATATCTGGTTAAAGGGAAACTCTGAAGAGGGATATAAGAGGTAGAGAAAAATAAGAGCTAACATTTATTGAGCATTTGTTATGCTCTGGGCATCACCCACCTATTAATTCACCAAATTCCCACCAAGATTGTATGAGGAACTAATATTATCTCCATTTGACAGGTGGGGTAACTTGCTTAAGCTTACGTGTCACAGCTAGTAAGTCATGGAGCCAGAATTCAGGACCCAGGTGTTTGCTCCCAGAGTCCACCCTCTTAACCACTATCCAATGCTATCCTTTTAGGAAGGTTAATAAAGGGCAACCCACAGCCCAGGATATGTGGAATGTGGGAGAGAGAAGGATGCCATTGCTAGGCAACCCATGTGGTTTTCTGAGCTGCTAACTGAATCTGTGTGAGTAACATAGATTTATGTGTTTGTTTGAAATCACTAGTTTATTCCTAACCAGAGGAAGCCTGGAATGTTTGTGGCCTCGGAGAGAGGTGAGTGACCCTACAGTTCACTCTGGAAGGGCTGAGAAATCTGGCAGAATCATCCTATCACCCAGTAGTAGCTCCCCTTCTCCTTCCTGCTCTGTCTCAGGCCACGCTTCCTTGATGTCTGTGTGATGACATTTCTGGGTGGACACCACTGACTGACTCAGACCATGGCCTCTCCCACCAGTCACACTCTGGAACAGTTTATGGCAGTGACTCTCTCTTGGTTTAAAAAAACAAACAAACCCACTCACCCTGGTCCCTTCCATTATTATTAGTTACATAAAAGGGAGTCACATTTTATTATTGCAGTTCAAAATGGCTGAAATTCTTGCTAAATTTTAAATGCACATATATATGATTTTTATGAGACATGAGGGATACTATGGAATCAAACAGAAAAAATAGTGTGATGTTACTCTGCAACATCTGGGAACCACTGGTGTGAGCCCAATTCAAATAGATTTCTCCACTCAGCCCTATTGACATTTTGGGCTACATAATTCTTTGTTGTAGGGGGTTTTCCTGTGCATTGTAGAATGTGTAGCAGCATTCCTACCTCTACCTATTATATGCCAGCAGCACCACTCCTTCCTACCCCAGTTGTGACAGAAATGTTTCCAGACTATGTCACATGTTCCCTGGCAGGCAAAGGCACCATGGTTGAGAGATACTGAAATAAAGTATATTAAAGTATTCTATCTAGTCCTTGTACTAGAGAATAGCATTTTTCTTGAGGAGCAGAAGCTAATATTCCTAACATCATTTTTCTTAACTGCCCAATAAATATGTGATACCATACACATCTATTAGAATGGCTAAAAAACAAAAACAAAAATAAGCAAAAACCAAACCTGACAATACAAACTGATGGTGAGAACACACAGCAACAAGAGCTCTCTTTTATTGCCGCTGGGAATGCGAAATGGTATAGCCACTCTGGAAAACAGTTTGGCAGTTTCTTACAAAACTAAACATAGTCTTATCATATGACTCAGCAATAGTGCTCCTACTGATTTGAAAACTTATCTGATTTGAAAACTTAGGTCCACATAAAAACCTGCACACAAGTGTCTATAGCAGCTTTATTCATAATTGCCCCAAACTGGAAGCAAGTGAGATGGCTTTCGGTAGGCAAATGGATAAATAAAGTATGGTACATCCACACAGTGAATGTTATTCAGTGATAAAAAGAAATGAGCTATGAAGCTACAAAAAAAATAGATTAATCTTATGTGTATATAAGTGAAAGAAGCATCATGAAGCCAGAAAATGCTAGGCCCTATATGATTCCAATTATATGACATTTTTGAAAAGGCAAAACTGAAAAGGTGGTGAGGAGATCAAGGTAGGAACACACAGAGTCAGCACCTCTCATTTACTGCTAGTGCTAGTGCAAAATGTGTAGCCACTTTGGAAAACAGTTTGGCCTTGATTGCCAGGGGCCGGGGGGATGGTGGTAGACGAGGCTGACACATAGGGGATTTACTTTTTAAATTTTATGAGAAATTTCATTTTTACTGATTAAAAAGATGATTATACAGACATGAAAATATATTCAAATATATTTTTTGTGACTTCATATACTTTATATAGAAGTATTCAAAGCAGTATTATACTTGCTAACAGTTACCAATATTTTGATTTTGAACTTTCATCAGAATTTCCGAGATACTTCCCAGCTAAACATAGTAAGATTCTAGAAAAAAACAAGATGATAATAGTCATCTAAGAGCAATTTGGGGGGTGACAAATAGCAGTTGTCTAGGAATGCATAACCAAACCATAGTGTACATTTAAGTTACAAACTTTTTAAAATTTAAATAATTCTTAAAATTACCTTTCAGAAAACATACTGACCATATTTTAAATACATATCTTAAATATCTAAGACAAGTATTTTTCTCTGTAGCCACCTCCCTCATCAAATCCTAGTGAAATGGATAGCCAGTGTGTAAAGACAATGTGCTTTGGGCACTGTCTGTATGTGAGAGGTTCGGTTGCCACACTTTCCGAGTAAAGCAATTAGGACAGAAACATGTGGACTGCACCATATATAATTTGCACATTTGTGGAGTTTGTTATATAGGCATATAACTGTTGTCATATAATGTTCAAAGACCTTTTCCTGCCCCCTCCAAATCAATCATGCTCATTACAGAACAGTTGGGAAATATAAAAAAGTATGGAAAAGTATAAAAACACCTGTAATCTCACCACATATAGATACCTACTGGCAATATTCTGGTGTGTTTATTTTTCTAAGCATACAAAAATACAAATGTTTGCATATAAAATGTAGTTATAGGAGTTACAGAATTTGATATCCTGCTTTCTTCACTGAATGAAATGTTCTTGAGTTGCTCTCCCTTCTCTTTATATATTCTTCACAAGAATTTATGATATTAATTGCCAAAAAACCTTTCATTGAATAGATATACCATAATATAGTATAAAGAATGGTTATTTATAATTTTATAGCTTTAAAGTTTTATTTTGTATATTTATTTTGTATTGTTATAGCTTTTAGTTTTATTTTATAATTTATATTTATTTTATTTCATATAAAATTTTAAAAGCTGTATTAGAAATGTACATCAAATATATATTTTGACAACTGATGCCTCTCAGCATGCAATTCAACTGGTATATGGTCTCTTTATGTTTTCACAACCCCTTAAAGGCTAGGAAGGGCCACCAAGTTAGACACTGCACAAGGATACACCCCAGCATTTAAGGTCACATTCCTGAGGGTCCATTTGAAAGTGACAGATTCTGTGTTGTCGCACATGGATAACTGAAGGTCTGCTTGTAAAGTTCACTTGCTGAACTCCTACAACCTGTAAAACAGAGTTTATGGGTTTACGGTCCAACCTATTTCTATTGCAGTGTATAAACGGATGTTATTACCTGGATCTAAAAGGAGGGTTCTGCCTTGCTGAGCTGGGTCTCCGCGAAAATCAACAAGAGGGCCAGTCACTGCCCGCCTCAGGCTCTGAAGGCTGCCTGAGAGCAGCTTTGACTTCACGTGAGGGGTCTGGACTGATGAGGCAATTTCTCCTCTCCTTTTCACTCCTAATCTCTCACAAATATCTCTCTCAGGATCAACATCGACTTCATGAGAATACCCAGTCATTTTGCGAAAAGGCTCAAGGTGATGGTAGGATGACTGTCTAACCACTGTAAGGGTGACATTTGCTTCTTGTAAGAAACTCTTGGGGATTTTGGCCAGATCTTCCATGTATTCCTTGCAGATATAACGTAGGAAGTGCCACATGAAGACCTCAATGGCCTGGCGCTCCCGGAACAGCACGACAAATGGCACCTGCTTCCCAGAGGCGTCCAGCACCGGCAGCTCAGCCACCGTGGCCACCAGGGGCTGCCCATGCTCAGGGTGGTTTGGGGCCGGGGCTGGAGCTGTGAGGACACTTACCTCTCGTGTGACCTGGGGTGGGGGGAAGCCATTGTGCCCTGCTGTCAAAGGCCTGGGGTCTGCTCTGGGCAGGCACCGGCTCACAGGGAACTTTTAGGATGATAAAACCATTCTGTTTGATACTATAATGGTGAATATAAGACATTAAGAATTTGTTGAAACTCATAGAACTTTATAGCTCAAAGAGTAAGCCTCGATGTATGTGAATTTAAAAAAATCATCTAGGAGATTGAGGGATGCAGGATGGAATGCAGAATGTGACACAAACAAAACAAAACTAAACTAAATGTATTACAGATGTTTGAAACAACCTAACTGAAGGGGATGGGGGAATAAGTTGCTGACTTAAGTAACTTTGGAAATGAATGGAGTCTGTGAGACTAATGGCAACAGGAACTGTACACTAGCACTATACTCTAGTTGATAATGTTGTTTTCCACAGGGATATTGGTTAAAAATTCTAAAACCACTGTACATATTTACTGAAATTAAATAATTAAATAAATGGATGGTGGGTGGTTGAAGCGAGGTTTCTCACAGTTGGATTGGGAGGTTACAGATAAGCAAGGGAGGAGGCTAGTATGACTCACGTAGTAATAGATTAGAGTTGGAGACATCAGAATTAACTCATGCTTAGCTTAATATAATACATATGGTTACATATATTATAGAAATAGTACACACACACACACACACACACACACACATATATATCTCCTTGCTTTATCAGCTGAGAAAGCCTAGAAGCAATGACACCCCAGTAGCAGTGAGCATACCTAGCACCCAGATCTTGGTTTCTAATATCATTCTCCAGTAAAAGGTACAGGGTAGGGCTCCTTGGAAAAATGGCTGATTTTAGGATTCGGGCAGGAAATACACAAAATGATCCTGCAACATCTTGTAGTGGCAGAAAATGAGAAAAGTGCTCAAAAACAGAACAAATATATAAACAAAAATCCACAATGATGTCAAATGAATATAGAAACTAATGGAAAGATCTCCCAATGGCCAAAGCTGAGCAACAAAAAAATGAAGTAGTATTGGACTATAAGGCAAAGTATTAAAAAATACTTAAGTCCATACTGATATAAATAAATGATTGAATAAAGAAAGAATAAAAAAATCTCCTGTACAGAAGAAATCTAAATAATTTATTATATATAGATACTCCATCCTTAAGGAGGTGAATCATAACTCCTACTCTTTAAGTGTGGGCTGTACATAGTGACTTTCTTCCAAAGAGTACAATATGAAAAGGGGAAAAAAGGGCAACTCTACAGTGGAAAATCTAAGTGGTCAGGGTTAATAATAACAGTGATAAGTCATATTGATAGTTTGTACTATTGATATGATGTGACGAGAATGACACTTTACTTCTGTGGTCTTCCTCCCTAGAACACATTACCTCGGTCTAATCATGAGAGAAATATCAGACAGACTCCATTTGAGGGACATCCTACAAAACACCTGACCAGTATTCCTCAAAAGAGTCAAAATATCATTTAAAAAAAAGTCTAGGCCGGGAACAGTGGCTTACGCCATAATCTCAGCACTTTGGGAGGCAGAGGCAGGAGAATCACTTGAGGCTAGGAGTTCAAGACCAGCCTGGGCAACATAGTGAGACCCTGTCTCTACAAAAAATAAAAAAAAAACAATTAGCTGGGCATGGCGGTGCACAACTGTAGTCCCAGCTACTCAGGAGGCTGAGGTGGGAGGATCAGTTGAGCCCGGGAGTTTGAGGTTGCAGTGAGCTGTGATCACACCACTGCACTCCAGCCTGGGCAACAGAGCAAGACGCTGTCTCATAAAAAGAAAACAAAAAAAACTAACAAACTGTCACAACCGAGAGGAGCCTAAGGAGACATGATGACTAAAGGTAATGTGATATCCTGTATGGGATCCTGAAACAGAAAAAAACTTTAGGAAAAAAACTGAAGAAATCTCAATAAAGTATGGACTTTAGTTAACCCCCAAAATGTATCAATATTGATTCATTAATTTGTGACAAATACATCATAATAATCTAAGATGTTGATAGGGAACACTGGGTGTGTGGTATATGGGAACTGTGAAATAATTGTATAAATCTACAACTGTTCTAAAATGAAAATTTTACTTAAAACACCTAAAGGGAGCCAATGAGCGGATTCCCACAGACAGTGACATCATCTCTCTGTAGTATCCTATGAAACGGCCCATTGTTTTTAAAAAAGAAATTTAAATTTCTGAACTCTTTGAAAGTTGCAGTGCCCATTGCTTGCAGACACATTAAGGTGGCAAAAAGGAAAAAATTCTCAGGGAGGGAGACAGCTGAGACCAGGGGTGTGTAATATTCTCATGGACCTTTGAGGTTTTGGAGGACTGTCCCCCAGACTACCTGAAACCTTGGTAGTGCCTTGGGGATGCTCTGGTTCTCTTCCAGAATCTTCCCACACTCCTGTGGTTGGACTACTTCTGCCATCCCTGTAGTTATGCCCTGTTGGGCAAAGGATTGAGACAAGGATCCCAGGTGTATTAGTTTTCTATTGTCACTATTACAAATTACTGTAAACTTAGTGGCTTAAACAAAACAAAACAAAACAAAATGACAGGTGTGAATCTTTATAACACACCAGTCTGCCATATTCTTATTACCATCATCATTTTTGTAGATGGTAACCTGTATAGGCTTACATAGTTCTCAGAGGTAGACTGTGGTAGATGGCCTCCAAAGGTGGCCCCCACATTAGCTTTGCACTGCTTTATCCAAGAGTGCTATTTCAGAGAGAAATAAACTTTTATTTTGTTTAGGTCACTGCTATACGGGATTTCTGTTAGAGCAACTGAAACTCACTAAGCTTCCAAATACTATATAGTCATGTTCCAAGTTCTACTATTTCTACCTCTGTAACATCTTCCTTGCCCACCCATTGTCTCCAACCCCACTGTAATTCCACTAATTGCTTTCTTCTCTCAGTTACCAAAAGAGCCTCCTGAGATGGTCTCTAATACAGTGGTTCTCAAAGTGATTTTTCCTCCCATGGGATATTTAGCAGTCAGTGTTATGACACATCTTTGGTTCTTATAACTGGGGAGGGAGAGGGTTCTACTGGAATTCTGTGGATAGAGACTAGGGAGGCTGCTAAACATCCTAAAATGTACAGAATAGTCCCCCACAACAAAGATTTTTGTAGCCTAAAATGTCAACAGTGCTGAGGTTGAGAAACCCTGATCAAATCTATACCCCACATTCTATCACGACCTCCAGTGACAGATTCACATCACAGATCTGAGCATACCCCTAGTGGTGCACACCTGTCAGAGTCACGGCTTCCTATCATCTTTTGAACAGACTTCCCTTTATTTGGGGAAAATCCCAATATTATGAGTCCTGCCTCCCCAAGGAAGGAGTTCAGACTCCAATTCCCAGTCTCCTCTGTAGCCAGGATCCAGGCATGGGACCCAGACTCCCTCAATCAGATCCCTCCCCCTGTGAGCCTTCGATTTGGAAATGAGCAAGATGAAGAAATAGGCTCTTATCGAAGTTTGGCATTTTGCAGGAGGCTGCAAAAACATGTACAGCATTTGATGGTAGCAGTGGCAGCCATTCCCCAGTGGTTCCTGACAGTGGTGACAGCAGTTTCCTCCAGTGTAGGGTGGGGAGGTAGTAGCAATCCTAGTCGTGGTAGTTTCCTCATCAGGGAAGTTCTTCAGCTTGGTTCTGAGCTTCATTCTCAGAAGCTTAGCGTGGGGGCCACTTCTCCAGTCCTCCCTAGAATTCCCTGAGCTGTACAGTATCCTTTTAATACAAACCTTTTCTGCTTCATCAGCCAGAGACAGCTTCTAATGCTGAGAACTAAGAACACTGATAGCAAAGACTCCCCTGCTTAAAACTCTCCAGTGGCTCCCATACATTCTAGAATGTGTTCCAAACCCTTTGCTTAGCCCAAGGCTGTTCTTAATCTGGGATGTATCCACTCTGTCTTTCATTCTGGTCACACAGAGTCACCCTGGTCCTGCCACCCTTCCTCAGTCCCATATTGCTACTAACGAATTCTACTGGCACAGCAACCCTTCTCTATATTCCCCAATCCCCAGGTCTGTATTTATCCCCATCATAAATGAGACACTTTTTCCACTATACTCCAAGAGTTGATTCACTCAGCTGTAAACTCTGCATGGGCAGGAACATGTCCTTTTGGTCTTTGAGCATCCAGCCTGCAGGATCTCTGTCACAAAGTCGGCATATATACATGTTTAAGGAATGAAGGACAGGATGTGGACAAATGCCGCCACCTATTGGGAGAAACTTTATTCAACTCTTCTGTAATGATTTGGACAATGGTCATCACACAAGGATGAGTGTGAGGCTACTCTTCTCCCTCATCTAAGTTATTACTGTCAGACCCTCTATGGCAGCCAGCCTTCAGAACGGCCCCCAGAGACCCTCGTCTATCGGGGTTCATGCCTTTACGTTGATCCTCCCACACGGAAGGGTTGGTTTGTAGCCAATAGAATATGACAGAAGCAATGGTAGGTGACTTCTGAGGCTAGATCGTAAAACACATTGTGGCTTTAGCCTTGGTCTCTCTTTGGATCACTTGCTCTAAGGAAAGCCAGCTGCCATGTCATGGGGACACTCAAGCGGCCCTATGGGGAGGCTCATGTGGTCAAAAACTGAGGCCTCTTGCCAACAGTCCTGCGGGTGAGCCACCTTGACAGCCGATCCTCCAGCCGAGCCAACACTTGAAAGATGACTGCAGCCCTGGCCCACATCTTGCCTGTACTGTCCTAAGACCCTGAGACAGCCACCCAGCTACGCCACCTCCCAAATTCCTGACCTATAGAACCTGTGGGACAATAAATATTCATTGCTTTAAGCTGTTAAGCTTTGGGGTGACTGTTATGCAGCAATAGATTTCTAATACACTGTCCAACACAGATCACTGACTACAAGCTGTTTTGCATTTTGCTGTAATAGTTGGAAAGTACCGGAGCCCGTGCTCCACCTAAGGCTTCTTCACCCAAGGCTTCTCAGAGCAGATGCCGCTGGAGCCGGGCGCCACGGGAGGGATGCGGTAACACCCGGTCCTCCGGGCGTGGCGACTGTATTGTCCGACTGCAGCACCCCTGTCAGCGCTACGGGTCTTCCAGGCACGCTGGGAGCAGGCGCCGCGGCCACCGCAGCGCGAGCGGGAAACACCGGGCTCCGGCGGCGGGCTCGGCGCCTGCGCAGTGTGCTCCTCGCGTTTCAGGCAGCGCCGTCGCGCGCCGAGTCGTCGAACGGAGGCCCCGGAGCGGCCCGGCCCGCCCCGCCGCAGGCCGCCAGCCGCCCGCTCGCCGGGTCGGCTCTAGGGGGCGCCCTCACGAGAGGGGCGGAGCGCTCCTGTTCCAGAGAGAGACCTGCAGGGCGGCCGCCGCGGCCGGGCCTTTTCCCCCTTAGGCCTCAGCGCCCTCTCAGCGCCGGTACTCGCCGCTCCGGGCCCAGGCCTCTCGGCCCTCCCGCCGGCGCCGCCGCCATGAGGCTGCGCGTGCGGCTTCAGAAGCGGACCTGGCCGCTGCAGATGCCCGAAGCGGAGCCGACCCTCGGGCAGCTGCGCGCGCACCTGCGCCAGGCCCTGCTGCCCACCTGGGGGTACAGGTACGCGGGGGCCGCGGCGGGGCGCACCGCGGGAGAGGGGCGCGTCGGCGTGGGGCCGGCTGCGCGACTGCGGGCGTGGCCGGGGTGCGGGGACGCCGGGGCCGTCACATGAGGCTGGGCGCTCTGGGGCGTCGCCGGCCCCGGGGCAGCGGTGACTGTGACGCGCGGGGTGGTCAGCCGGGGTCCCGCGCCCGGAGGACATGGCCCAGCCTCCCAGGGGCTCCGCTCCCCTCCTGGGTGAGTGATCGCTTATGCCTTTGCAGCGCGCGAAACCCGGGGGCGGCGGGAACGCAAAATTCACGCGACTCGTTAATTCGAGTTGGAAATTGTGAGCTTGGCTTGGGTCAAACCTTTCCGGACTGTCAGGGGTTTAAGTTCACCTGCGTCAGCTGTTCACTGAGTATTTCAGTGAAAAAGTTTGGAAAATACTGGAGGTTGAAAATCTGCCGTCCATCCGAGACCACAATAACTTGTAGGGCTGCTCGGAGGCGGCAGTAATTTCAAGACCCGATTGAGCGTCCGTGTGCCAGGCACCGCGGTGAGCGCTTTGAGTTGCCCACTGCAGAGTTTTAGAAAAGAAAGCGTGTGGGCGTGTTTCAGATCGTTTGATTTTCCTGGGCGAAGTGTCGCTTTTTTGCTAAAACTGAGGTAAACGTTGGCCTATGAGCGTATGACCCTGGAGAACTTGCTTAGGGGCAGTGGAGCTGAGAAAGGATCAAATTCTGTTATTGATTTATGGGATTTTTCTGAGGACAATAACTTGGGAGTAGAGGGGCGGGTAAGAGGGGTCCTCTTCAAATGGTGAGCTAGTGAATTTGAAATTTATGAGTGTGCTAAGGAAAAATAAAAAAGACGTTCCCTGGGGCTTTTTAGGTGATTTCTTCAAAACAGAAAGAAAACCTTTCTGCTAATTAGCTTTGTTTATAATTATACGCTTTCACTTTACCTTTAGGGAATTCGGTAAAATGAGGCCATATTTTGAATTTCTCACCCTTGCATTTTTCAGGTTAAGACATTATTAGATTGAGAGTAAATCCGTTTTCTTCCAGATTAAAAAAACAAAACTAAAACGAGATATTGACATAGCTCCTTTTAAACATTATAGCAAGTGACATGCCTATTGTTATTTATTAGTGTTAAATGTGAGTGTTTTACATGCTGGCATCATTACCCTGCCATAAATCTTCAAAATTAACTTCTCTTTTTAAGGTGTTTCTGTGTGTGTGTGTGTGTGTGTGTGTGTGTGTGTGTGTTATTTTTTAATTAGGCGGGACTGTCTTGAAAGGATATGTGAAACTCAATATGACTGCTTGCCCAAGTTAGTTTCTCTTTCAGGTTGAGGCTGGTGAACTGTAAGGAATTTAAGCTTTAGAATGTGAAAGTAAATTCATTTTTCTGAAATTATGTTCATGTTCTCATAAATGGAGAGTTTTGAAATGTGTCTATATATTGTTATTTTTAAAATGTCTTTACTGAGCATGTGGATCTAGGATTGCCATAAAATATTTTTTAAAAGCTTGGAGTTTCTAGAATTTCATTTCCTCATAAAGTTAAATACTATCCCCCTCTGCCCCCACCCTTAATTTCAGAAAATAGAACCTTGGAAAACTACTTACTACTTTAGAAATAGCTCTTCCATCTTTCTACAGTGAAAGGGAAAGCTGACATTTTTATTAAGCAGACTGTTCTTTACCTTTTCTACAAATAGATATTTGAATGTACATTGTACTAGATACTGTTTAAAAAAGCAGCCTTTTGCTGTGATGGATGATCTGTAAATACATAGTTCATTTGAGGTGTTTTTCCTTTTTCTGCCAAAGTTGGGATGGTGTTTTTGTGAGCAGCTGGCAGATTTTCAAAATTTTGTTTATCAAAGTATTTTGAAAACAGAAGCAGGGCTGCTTATTTTCTAATAGACAAGAATAGTTTCTACTTTAGTAACTGCCCTACCAAAGACACTTTAATTGGTAATAAAAAATATATATGAGTGGAATAAAAACAAATGAATGTTTAGAGCACTTTTCAAAATGCAGCATTGTGAAGAAAAGTAAACAACATGATTTTCAGAGGACTTCATCTTTTGTTAACCTCTCAAAAAATAATGAAATTAGCATTGCTGAGTGTAAACATCCTAAAGAATGTTTTACAAAATTTTGTTAATTATCCGTCACCGATATGTGATGAAAAACCAGTGATACTCTTCCAAGGTCAAATAATCTGCTATGCAGAAAAGATGGGAGTTGATTGCTTTAGGCTTATTTGAACCCTGAGCTTGTTTAGCAGTGGGTTTTTGGGTTTGTACTATTTTCCATATAAAAGATATCATAACTGATAATTAGTAGGAAGGGTGAACTTATACTTGTCATCATCAGTAGGAGGGATGAATTTGTATTCATTCATATACATACACTCATCCAACTTTTTGTGTTTATGAATATTCATTTAGGACATGGGTCTGGTATTTTGGAACCAATGTAAGCAAACTGTCCTGTCAGGACATCGAATAGGCAGCCCTTGTTACACTTTCCTCTTGATCTTCCCAACTAATGTGGTGGTTGCATTTATTTCACAAATACTATATTTGCCAAGTGCTGGAGGTACAGTTTTGAACTGGACAGACAAGACCCCTGATCTTAATGAAACTTAAGTTCTAGTGGTAGGGATGGGGTAGACAGATAATGGAAAAATAAATATGTTTTCAAATAGTGGTATTAGAATAAAAATCAAACACGAGAGTGGAATAGAGAGTGCTGGAGTCTGAGTGGAAGGCATCTCGGAAGAGGTGACATTTGAGCTGAGACCTCAATGTTGAGGAAGAGTCAGTCATTTGAAGATCTGGAAGAGCAAATGCAGAGCCCCAAAGGCTGCAATGAGGTTGATCTACTTTTTGGAACAGATGGAGAGCTCATGTGAAGAGACCAGTGAGGGAGAAGATGGATGACATAAGATGCAGGAGGAGAAGTGGGAAGGGGTCAAATGTTGGGCTTCAGAGGCTATGTTAAGGATGCTATTTCAAGTTCAAATAGAAGCCACGGGAGAGTTCTAAGCAGAATCCTTTTTATATCTAATTTATATTTTTAAAAGGGTATTTCATTGAATCTTAGTTGCTGTTAATTCTAGTTGCTGTAAGACACACATTGTTTTATGTAACACTGAGGGGAAAAATGCTATCAGTTAAACTATGTCACTGATTTTAACAAGCATCCCAATTTCAAAGATGTCAAAATATAAAGAAAGTATGTGTCTTAAAATTAATGAAAACATTGGTTAATGATAGAGAATTGCTGTATCCTATCCCCCAGGCTATAGTTTTAGCCACTAGAAATCTATAAACTAGGCATTTGGTGATAAGAACAAATAATTTTGATAATTTTCTCAAAACTTTGGCTTCCTGATTTTTTTTACTTAGTTCTTCTAGGGTCATACCATGTGCCTTATATATGTTCCAAATGTATTATTGAGGGTAGTGGTAATAGGTAAGGTCTTACTATCCTTATCCATCTTTCTTGGCAGTTCTGATACCCGATTTGCAATTACATTGAACAACAAGGATGCCCTTACTGGAGATGAAGAGACCTTGGCTTCATATGGGATTGTTTCTGGGGACTTGATATGTTTGATTCTTGAAGATGCCATTCCAGCACCTAATTTACCTTCATCCACAGATTCAGAGCATTCCTCACTCCAGAATAATGACCAACCCTCTTTGGCTGCCAGCTCCAATCAGGCCAGCATACAGGATGAACAACCGAGTGATTCATTTCAAGGACAGGCAGCCCAATCTGATGTCTGGAATGATGACAGTATGGTGGGTATTAAAGACCAAGATATGAAATAGAGTAGGTGATAAATCACATTGAACACCTCAGTTGAATTCCATACCAGTCAGGATAATTATCATCAGTAGATTGCAGATTGTGTTCTTATAGTACTTTTTTTTTTTAAACTGCTAAATGTCTGCAACAATATTGGGCTGGCATTCCAAAATACCTAGTTTTTATCTATTTATTTTGTTCAGACATTCCTTCAGATGAATTATTGCTTGGCTTCCATTTTTGTGTCTAAGCTCACAATTTCCAGCTTTGCTTCTCTGGTCTAGCCAGGCATTAAGGCCACATATATAGTCCAGTTACTTCCAAATGATTTGCCAGATGTTTATGCCTGGATTTTTAAGTTGTCATCACAGACTTTATAAATTTGGAAATATGTGTACTGATGTTCTCTTCCCAAACCAGCTATCCGTCTCTGTCCGTCGTGAAACTCCTGTTTTCCTGTGACTTTTGATTCCTTGTATCCAACCCATTAACAAGCCTTGTCAGTTTTCCCTTTCCATTTTGGTCTTCCAATATCTCTATTCTTTAATCTACTTTCTAGGTTCATCTTCTTCCTATGTATTTTTGATTCTGTTGTTGTTCCTTTGGTCTTTAGTAACTCTATCTTGTAGATAAACTTATGCTCATAATTTTTGAACTGAAAAAGACCAAATATCTCTAGTTCAACTATGTCACTTTACAGAATAGGAAAATGATGTTTGTCCTCCTGTACTTAGTGCTCAAGGCTTTCTGAACAGTTGCCCCACCCAACCTTACCAGGGCTAGTGTCTGTTCTTCCCTCCTGTAAAATATCATCTCCAGTCAGACCAGACTCCTTACCATTTTCCCTCCACCAGCCGACACATTCACATGCTCACATGCATGTGCTCATACACAACCTGGTGACTGTCTCCATGTCTTTGCTATTGCTGTCTGCCCAGACTGGAACCTATGACCTTTCCTCCCTCTTCTATCTATGTTTCTACCCACTTTCCAAGGCCCTTGCCAACCGTAGCCCAATAGTTTTCTTTCATTTCTCTGTAGCGATCATCTTTATTGCCTTGTACATGCCTCACTGTTTATCCCACCTTTTAATTTCTTAAATGGCGTAAATGATTACTTTCATTAATTTATTATTTTATTATTTAATGCCAATACATATGCCATCTTTTTAATTGTTTTGTGTGTGTATACTTATCACCTCAACTTAATTTTTTTGCTGGCCTTAAACATTTGTAAGTATTCATGGTACCTATCATGGCATTAAGTATAGACATATTAAAAAATACCTTTTAATAGATTGGTAAATTGTGAAAATCGTCTATGTACAGATATATGGATTTTAATTTATTTTTAGAAATTATTATTGTATCTCTGTATGTTTCTGCCTTATAGAGGTATCCTGGGGGGTGAGAAAAAAAATATATATATATATTTAAATATTTTTGTTTCAAAATACGAAGGGGAAACAAGTGTTTTTGTTACATGGATGAACTGTATAATGCTGAAGTCAGGGCTTTTAGTGTACCTGATAGACTTGTTCAGAGATAATTTCAGTAGAAGGGCTCATTCTTTTTATTTCTGTGTACTATTAAAATTATCCAGTAAGAAGAAGTTCATCATAGTTACTTTACTAGTTTTCTTTTGGAAAATTTTGAGAAATTAATGTTGCCTCAAATTAGTAATTTCAGTTTTAAAAGCATATTGTTTTGTATTCTAAGAATTGTATAGAATGACTGTAAAATCTTAGTATGGAAACCAAGCTTGAAATCTTATAAATAATGCTTTAAGTACTTGAAACAGTATAACAGTATGATCTACTAATTAAATGTAGAATGGAGCATTAGAAAAGGAAAATAGGTAAAACTAGAAATGATGGGAGGTAAATTTTACTCTTGTAATTAAATGTAAATTTCCTTATTTCATTGTATTGGGAGTTCATCGAGTCTTATTGAGTCTTTAATGAGAAACAGGGATAACATGTATCAGACTCTAATATTAGCTCTAATGCATCTTAGTCACTTGCTTTAGTCTTTTGTCAATGACATGGCAAAATGATCTGTTTAGAGAGGTGTGGTGCTCAGCATTTTTTTCATTTCCACACATGTGAAGACTGATAAATATTTATATCAGAATGGCTCACAGAATGTCGATGGTTCTCATGGAGTAGGAGTAAGGTTTGATAAGCCCACCAGGGGATTCTGAGATCTCCCTCTCCTGTACTTATCAGCTTAGGGTAACCCTTTTTTATTTTTCCTCAAATATTCTGTCCTACACAACTGTCAATAAGTAGTAAATGGCCCAAGTTAGGCATCATGGTGAAGAAGCAAAGAGCCTATATTTCATAATTTAGCTTGGTGGTAAGTGGTTTTTCATATGGTAGTTTCTGTTGCTCAAAAAATATGGAAATGGTTTTGTGCCAAACCTCCCTTTTTAGGTAGTGTGAATTGTTTAGGTTTTAACAAGTGAATTCTCATCTTTTCCATAAGCCATCAGGGCTTAGGTCCTCAGATTTTGGAATAACAGCTATCACCTCTGGCTTCCTTATATTCCTCAAACCTTTCACAAATACTACGTGATTTTAATTTCCTCTGCCCTTTCTTTAATGGAAATACAAACTTGAAGAAATGTGCTTTGCATTAAGACTTGAGCACGTGCCTAGGAAACAAGCTTTCTGAGCAAAATTAATATAGGTAACTTAGTTTAATTGAAGCAATGTATTAATGCATAAAAGCCTTGAACTGCAAGTTTGGAGATCTGGGTTCATTTCAAATTTTTATTAGGTGGTAACCTTGATTGATTTATTTAATCTTTCTGAGTTACAATTGTAGCATCTATAGAAAGGCAATATCATCTGCCTTTCCTATCTTATAGGATTGTTGTAAGGTACAAGTAGGTAAACACTTTGAAAACAAAAACATTGTGAAATTGTAAGATATTATCTTTCAGCATTTACTTAACAAGCATTTATTGAATACCTGCTATGTGCCAGGTACTGTACTAGTGTTACAAAAATGGGTGACATGTAGTCTGGTTCTTTGTAAGCTTGCAGTCAGGGAAGGATACAGATATATAATCAGAAAATTGCAATACAGTGTGGTAAGGTGCAGTAATCAGGCCTTTGCAAGGCAGAGTGGTGGCCTGTGTTACCTGTATTGAAGAGGTCGGGGGATCACTGTAGTGAGTATGAAGGGCCTGGCAGAAGTGAGCTCGATAACAAGCTAGGGATCAGGGGTGATGAAGGGCCTTGTATGCTAAGGAGTTTAGGAGTTTAGATTTAATTTTGTACGCCTGCATTTCTCAGAGCGTCCTCCGTGAAAAACTTATTTCATGAGATTCTAAGTCAGTGTTACAGGAATGCTGAATGTTGAGGAAGAAGGATGGTGTTTTTTGGTTAGATGTTATGTACACATTACTATTAGACTTTTGTAATGCTGATAATGTATTTTGTGAATATGGAGGGTGAAGTTAGGTGGCTGGGGCATGCAGCATTCTGCACACTTACTCAGTGTTTACCAACAGCTTTCCTAATAACATCCAGGGCCACGTTCTAAGGCACAATTGAGGGAAATACTGGTGAATATTAAGCTCAGACGTAGAACATGATTGGATTCTTAATTGTCAAAAAACTCTGGCAGCAGTGGTTGGAATGTATTGGAAGACAAGAAGGTGGAGGCAGGGAGACTTTCAGGGTGGCTCTTGCTGGAGGTCAGGAGGCCGAAGTACCAGTAGAGTAGGAAGTATCAAAGGTTAAAGACACTTAGGAGTTCGTTTCAGTAGAACTGTGAAGACTGGTCAGAGTTGGGGTGAGGTTTAGGAAGGTAGAGGGAGGAGTCCAGGATGATTTCCATGTTTTTGGCATGGAGATAAGGAATTCAGGATGGAGGAGTAGGTTGCAGGCTCATTTATTTGTGAGGGCTCACTCAAAAGGTCTCCCATTTCTGAACCCAATGCTGTCCTTTGGCTTTGAACACTAATCTCAGTTCACTTTAGTATACAAAATGTACTGTGTAAAAATAAGTCTTTTTAATAAATTCATTGTTTTTTTTATCCTTTTCAGTCAGGGCCTAGTCAAAATTTCGGAGCCGAGTCAATTCAAGATGTGGATGTGGAAGAGGGCACAGGTTTCTCTCCCTCAGAACCCATGCTCTGCAGTGAATCCGAGGAAGGGCAAGTGCCACATTCCTTGGAGACCTTGTATCAATCAGCTGACTGTTCTAACGCCAATGATGCCTTGATAGTGTTGATACATCTTCTCATGTTGGAGTCAGGTTACATACCTCAGGTAAGTGCTGCGTGCAAAAACCAAACGTCTTGTTAGTGTATTTTCCTATGGGAAAGGAGGCGTATCCATATCAATCAGTACCACTAGGGTGTGGTGTTCTAGGTTTCTTTATTGAATGTGGTTGGGTGTTGAACATAAAGTGCTAAACACAGTGATGGGCTACAGAAGGCACTCAGTACATGTTACCTTCCTTCTCCTCCTTCCTTTTTTCCTCCTTCATTTCCTTTGGCAGTTTTTAGTTAGTATTACAGAGATAATGGCAACTATGGTTAAAAAAAGAAGACAAAAGATCATATGTGATAATATGTAGATGAAATGTGGTTAACGAGTGTGGATTGAGCATGACTAGCTAGCTCACCAGGTTATTATATTAATGGCTCTATGAAAGGTAACTTAATAAGATTCAGTTAGGAAGAGGGACATTGCTGTTATGCTGTAGTTACTCATTTCATTCATTCATTCAATATTTGTTTGATAAGCATTCACCAATGTCAGGTGCAGTGCTTTGTCCTGGCTTTCAGGTTGCTCATACATGTGGATGGTTCCCGCTCTCAAGCTGCCCATAGTCCGGGAGTGGCAGAGATAGACAAGTGCATAAGCTACTATACTATATTGGTTAAGTTCTGGAGAGACATATATACATAGGATGATAGGGATTGACAGAGGAGAACGTTTAGAGTAGAGCTTCTCAAACCTTAATGTGTTTAGGAATACCTGGGTATCTCATTAAAATGCAGATTCTGATTTAGTAAATCTATAATGGAGCCTGAACATCTGTAAATTGCCAATGCTGCTGGTCTGTGGGTCATGTTATGAGTTACAAAGATGTCAGTGATTATCACACAACTGCAGCTTGCCATGCGCTGAGGCAGGAAGTAAGATATAAAAATATTGGAATATTCCTTGTCCTTAAGGAGTCCAGAAGTGGGGGAGAGAGACAAAAGATAATTATAATGTATAAATAACATAAATAGATAAATAACATGATAGAAGTATGTAACAATAGAAATATGGATAGAGTGTTAGGGGATGACAGAAGGAATGACGAACAGGATTTTTTTTTTTAAAGGCTTTACAAAGGAAGTGATATTTGAGCTGCGGTCTTAATCATATGGCTTTGCTAGGCAAAGTGAGTCTTTGAAGAGAGAAATCAATCCCTATTTCTGTGATGTAATTTTACCTATTTGAACAAAAATTTTGGTAGAAAATTGCAATATATTATTCTCCATTAATAGCAATATTAATGATTTGATGCATCTTACTAAGGGGACTGTATGGAATGCTTATCTAAACAAGTTAGGGGTCTTTTGATTTTTAATCTTTTTGAGAGTAATACCTTCATTATTTGTTTCCATTTCATTTCATTCCCCAGGGGACCGAAGCCAAAGCAGTGTCCATGCCGGAGAAGTGGAAGTCAAGTGGGGTGTATAAGCTGCAGTACCTGCATCCTCTCTGTGAGGGTGGCTCTGCTGCTCTCACCTGTGTGTCTTTGGGAAACCTAATTGTTGTAAATGGTAATTGGATAGCATAGTCCTTGGTTGTTGGTGTACGAATACTTACACGTTTCTCTCCAGATGTATTATAGCTACTTCAGTGATTGGCTATCATGATATGGTTGTGTCTCTTTAACTTTATTTATTTAATTCTTAGACCACTGATAACATGTTTCTGAAAGATTATAGAATATAAGGTTGATGTTTAGGCTGGTCTTAGGGAAGCCATTCTCTTTTGATGTCTTAGTCTTTGTATTATTTTGTTCCAGGGGGAGTCATAATATGAGCCTATTTCACATAAACTCTTTGAAGAGTACTTTTTTTTTCTTTATGTCTGTGGATGGCTTTATTTTTATTTTTTAAACGAAGGTCTTGAACTAAGAGATGGGGAGATAGAGCTGGGGTCACCATTTATCCAGTTTGGCATCTCAGTGACCAGCAATGCACAGAAACACTACTAAGGGTTCTGAGCCCTTAGTAAGTGTGTATTTTATTTGCTTCCCTACCCCTCCCAAAGGTCACTCTGAATAAAGACTTTCTTTTTCTGTTTCTCCTTTTTCATATTAAGAAATTTCACTAGAATAGCAATACATTCCATCTTTGTATTTTATTTTAAGCTCACATCTCAGATGCTACTTTGGTCCACACCAATTCCTAGTGGTCTGTGGAATAGTCTCATAATTACACATACCAGAGATTCATTTGCATAATTAGGAGCTTTCATTTTTATTCTGTTTCATTTGTTTTTTGAGGTTTATTTTTTTAGCTAGATAAGATTGGAATGACTGCATTTAAAAAATTTTTTTAATTTAAAAATTTTTTTAGAGACAGGGTCTTGCTCTGTTGCCTAGGCTAGAGTGCAGTGGTGTGATCATAGCTCACTGCAGCCTTGAACTCCTGGGCTCAAGCGAGCCTCCCGCCTCAGCCTCCCGAGTAGCTGGGACTATAGGAGGAGCGTGCTACCATGCCCAGCTAATTAAAAAAATTTTTTTTAGAGATAGGGTTTCGCTATATTGCCCAGGCTGGTCTTGAACTCCTGGCCTCAAGCAATCCTCCTGCCTTGCCTCCTAAAATGCTGGAATTATAGATGAGAGCCACTGCACCTGGCCTGCAGTTTTGTTTTGTTTATTCAATATAGCTCATCTTTTGTTTAGCAAAGGCAGTCATTTTGATATACTTTAGGTCAGAGGTTTTCAACATGTTCTGGAGCTACTTGTTTCTGCTGACATGAAAATAAATTAGAATTCTATCACCACTTAAACCTTGAGCAACATGTTTATCTGTTTCATTTATTGAGGTCCTATGTAAGATTTTATTTGAAAGAATGTTTTTTCTGCTAAAATGTATTTTGAAAGCTGCTGACTTATGCTGTCTTGATCTTTGAAATGGAAAATAGTTACAGGTCACCTCATGAAATTTCTGCTGTTTCTTTTTAATCACCAGATTCTTTGAAATGTTACTTAAAAGTCTCAAAATTTCAGCTTTAACAGCTTTGATGGTATTCCACATTTGTCAGGATGTAACTGTTTGATGGCACTAGGACCTAGCAATGTCTTTTCAACAATTCATTGTAATTAGCAAATGTAGCTTTTAATTTGGCATTCTTAATACACAGAGCGTCCACAGTTTCTGCCTTCATCTAATCATTCTGCTACATCACATCATAACTTGCAAGTTTGAAGTTACCAAATAGTAAATGTGAAGTTGAAATTTTTGCCTCAATTTCTTATAAAGCACTTAATGGAATGTGTATAATAATCTCTATTCACTAGTTTCAGGATACATAACATAAAAAGAATAACTGCTAAATGTTTTGATGATTTCTTAGTTTCTGAGGTTTTGTTCCTTTACTATTCTTGGCAAATCAGCTACTTGCAGACTTGCATGGCAGCCAGCCATTCCAGGCTTGATTCTTTGAAAGGGAGCAGTGTGTCCTTAAACCTTCCCTCACTCAAGGCATCCTGCTCGGTGCACATGTGCATAAGCACATCACTGGCTCTTTTCATGGAATGAGATGAAGTGTGCCATTGTATACATGATTAAAATTGAACCCTCTGGTGATGTCAAGAATATTGGTCCTTTGGGTCTAGAGAGAGATGATGCTGTGAAAACTAGCAGGATTCTTTTAATGAATAAGGGAAGATTCATTGCCAAGGGTTAAATAAAAAATAAATGGAGTCTTTAGTGACTTCATTAGAAATAATGATTGTATTGTGTTTAGTTGCCTCCTATTAACCTTGTTGCATATCTTTCAATTACTAATAAGCTGCAGTTGGTAATACTTAGTGGATTCTGTATAAAGATGCTCACTGTAGTTTTTAAAGGTGGTGTTGTACAATGATTTCCCTTGATGTGATGGCAGGTTTACACTTTTGACCTTGCTGTGAGGGACAGAAATAGTCAGAGAGCAGTTTGTTTTGTTTAATGTGTTTTGCACACTAGGGGCAAGGAAATGCAAGCCCCTACTAAAAAAGGAAAGCGACTGATGAAGTGACAATTTTTATCGTCTTTATTTTGTTTGTTTATAGCTACACTAAAAATAAACAACGAGATTAGAAGTGTGAAAAGATTGCAGCTGCTGCCAGAATCTTTTATTTGCAAAGAGGAACAAGGTAATGTAACCATGATTTAACTTTTGGTATGAATCTTTGAGAAAGAGCCAAAGTTTTGTTTTTTTTTAACTGAAAGATAATGTTCAAAAGACTGAACATTTCTAAATGAGATTAAAGCAAATTCAAGACAATGTTGTCTCTTTATAATTTGAGGAGTTTGTTTCTTGTTTTTCTTAGGGTCTTAGAGGGCTGAATTACATTTATACTTCTATTATGAAATATTAAATAACACTAGTATTAGTAGTGTGTCACACTCTGATGATGCTTCATAGTTTCTGTGTGAATCTTTGGAGATCTTTCTGGCATTGTATTTAACCAATATGGAGAGGATCTGTGTTTTGTGGCAGTACCACTCAGTGCAACTTCATTTTTGAAGATTATTGGAGGAAAAACTGCACTCAAAATGTCTGTTTAAACCCATATAAATTTGATTGCTATTTGATGCAGATTGGAACTTTACCAAAAGTTTTCATTCTAGGCATGGTTTTGCTTAAATTCTATAAAATTATTAATAGATGCAAAGAAGACAGTTTTTCTTTTTATTGTTTTTCAGTTAAGCCCAAATTGTGAGAGGCAGTTAGGTGGTCGAAGGAGGAGAGAGAGAGAGGGGAGAGGGGAACTCAAGTCTCTTAAGGGCCTATTTTGTGCTGGGCTTGTGCCTTTACATGTGTTATTCCATTTAATCCTCATAGTAAACTTAGGAGGGTTTTAGGAGCCAGACGGAAGTGTTGTGGTACAGTGGGAAGATGGCATCTACAGCAGTGTCTTCTAGGGAAAGCTCACCAGGTCTAGATTGTTGCTTTGAAGGCCTAGAGACTTATCCTTGTTAGTTCCTAGGTCAGATCAGCCCTGAAAGATTGACTTATACTAACTAAAACTGATAGGAAAAGGAGACAGCAGAATACATATTTAAAATGGTCTCTGGTTGGACATAGAATCAGAACTTGAGCATTAGCTCAATTGAACATTTAATGTCAGACTAGACCAGCATTTCTCAGTCTTTTTTTATTATGAGTCCTTTAAGGAGCCTTTGCAGATTTTTGCCCCTAATCGCTTTCCCCCTTGAAATGTTAATACCACAAATGTACTATATATTTATTTATATACTGTGACCCTTTGAAAAGTCACAAACCAATGTAATAGCTAGGGTTTTTTTTGCCCTCCAAGAACCCATTTTTGCCCCCTTGGGGGTGATTTTGCCCCTATTGAGAATGCATGAACTAGACCGATGAATCTGTGAACATGGTCTCTTACCATTAGGATCAGAAAAACTTGAAATTCCTTGGCTACAACACTCTATATTCATCACCATAATAGGGAGGACTTTGCTATGGGGAGTAGAAATACTCTATACTCTACAGCAGTAGAGGTTTGTTATGCCTATTTTATAGATCAGAATACAGGTCTAGAGGAGGTTATGTTACTTCAGGGTCACAGAGCTAATAAATGGTGGAATTTAGGACTGGAATAGATTTGGCTGTGACTCCTAGCCTTTTGAAAACGACTTTTATAGGAATGTAGCTTAGGTTCTTATTCTTTATCTGGTTTCTTTTAAATAAGGAAAAAGTAAATGAAAGGGAGGAAGAAAGTTAAATACTGTTATATTACAAGTTTATGGACCATTATAATTATTTTTAATAAAGTACTTCTATGTTGGGTAGTAATATGCTGCTCATTTGGCAAGTCATATTTTAATGAATTTTTACTGTGGCTTATAGTGTAGTACCTAGTAACTATTACTAGGTACTGTTATTTATTTTTTTATTCATAAATTCCTAATTAAATACTTATATAATAGGTTGCTGAAGAAAAAAATTATTTAAAGAACTCAGTCTTCACACTTGAAAAAAGCCCTTGAGCCAAATTGATTTTTAAAAATGAAATCTTGACATCAGATTTCAACTCAAGATTGCAAGTCAGACAACAAAGATTTAGAGTTTAGCTGCGTATCTCTTTCCTTGTTCTTATCAATCAAGTCATAGTCAGTATTTTGTTATAGGTAGTGAAATACATAAATATGGAATGGGGAGGGAGCAAGCATAAACTATCTGCTGATATGCTGGGCACTGTGCATGGAGCTTTAAACTCTAACAGCTCTTCTCTGGTGTGGTGGTGGTGTCTCCTTTAAACAGGTTAGCAAATAGGTGAGGATCAGAGGGATAGGTAATTTGTCCAAGGTTATACACTTGGTAAACAGCAACTGAAATGGGAACCTCAGGTGCAATTTGGCAGTGCTTCCATATTTTAATGTACATGTGAATCACCTGGGGATCTTATTAAAATGCAGGTTCTGATTCAGTAGGTCTAGTGAGGCCTGAGATTCAGTAGTTCTAAACAGTTCCTGGGTGATGTCAATTCTGGTGGTCTATGGACCACACTTTGAGTAGCAGTGTAGTGGCTAAAAATGAGTGCTTTGGAGCCAGACAAACTTAGGTTTGTACCCTGCTCTGCCACTGACTATGAGGCTTTGGACATTTTCTCTATATATTGTCCTCTTTTTAAAAAGGGGATAATAGTGCCTGTCTCTTACTTGGGGGAGAACATCTGATGCGACAAGCTTGAAAAATGGTTGACACAGTTGCTGATGCATAATCGTCATGTGATAAATGCTATTATTTTACTAGGCTCTAAGCTCCACAAGAGCAGTTCCCCACTGTATCCCCAGTGCCCAGAACAGATTGATTGGTAGATATTCAGTAAATCTTTGTTGTATGTAAAAATCTCACACAATTTTTTATACAATTGTAATTTTCTACAATTGTATGAGCTATATAGGTTAGGCATAGCTCTACTAATTTGATATCATGGAATTTTTAACTTTACATCTAAGATTCAGTTTTATAAGAATCATGCACTGTACCTTCTCTTCTACTAGGTCTTTGGTTCATGTTTATCTTTGTGAACTATTTGTGAATATTTATTTACCACTTTGATTTGGTTTGGCAGAAGTAGAGGACAGTTTTTCCACTTGATTTTGTGTTTTGATTTTTCATTTTTAAAAAATATTCTAGGGGAAGATGTAGCCAAGATTTACAAAGATCTTCAGAAGCTCTCCCGCCTCTTTAAAGACCAGCTGGTGTATCCTCTTCTGGCTTTTACCCGACAAGGTGAGAGATGATAAATTGTCATGGTTTGAGTGGCTGTAAAGCATAGTGAGTGTACTTAGTATTCTTAGTGACTCTGACATCTGGCTTCCCTCTTTTCTCCTTCTAGTGGAATTCTACTCTTTTAAGACTAAGCTTAAATGTTGATTCCTTAAATGCTATTCACGTCTTTGTATTTCCATACAATTTTGTATGTATTTTTATTGTAGTCTTTTTCCAGTGTATCAAATTCTTGATATGATTTCTTTACACCTAAGGTGGTGAATACCTTGAAGGTAGGGAATATGTCTTATTCATTTTTGTATTCTTGTGGTCTAGCACAGGGTTTGGTCCATAATAGATGTTCAATAAATATATAAATAAATAATGTATAGTCTATAAATCTGATCTAAGTTTTTTTTTAAACCAACATTTATTGGCAGTCTTGTTGAATGTTTCATATGCATTCTTATTTAATGCTAATAACTTTGAAGTAAATTTTGTTATACTCGTTTTATACATGATGAAATTGTAATTCAGTGAGGTTTATAATTGACTCAATATCCTTGTATTAGTCAGCTTTCTCTTGTATGTGTTGCAGTAAAAAATATTTTAAAATCTCAATGACTTAGAGTGAATATTTATTTTTCACTCATGTACATGTTGTGTGTGGGTTTGCTTTGGCCGAAGGAGGGATCTTTATGCAGGACATGCTCTTCTTGTGGCCGAGGGAAAAGAGGGCCAGTGGCCCAACCATGTATAGATTCTTAAAGCTTTTGCTCAGAAGTGATATATTCACTTCCACTCACATTTCACTGGACAAAGCATGTCAAATAATGGCCAAGCCTGATGGTAGTGAGTTGGGGAAGTATAGCATAGGAAGTGATTGAGAACCATAATACAATCTACCACAATCTTTTAGCAGGTAAGTAGTTTCACACTTAAACAAATACACATGTGGATTTTATTTGCTGTCTGTATGTAGAGAAATAAATAATGTTTTTGGTCTCAAGTTGTATGGTGGCACAGCTGTTATAACCATAGTTTTCCTCTTTAGTTGGTGGTAAGAGAAGGGAATAATGTGAATTTTAAAACCCTTAGATGTGTCTTTATTAGATTTTGATTATCTTTGCTAGTGGAAAATAGTATCACAAATATTTTGAAGGAGCTAATAATCAAAAAATAATTTTAATTTGGCTTTGGAGCATATTTTTTCTTTTCCTTTCCTGGCTTTGCTTCTGAATTTATTTATCTTCCCTTTGTTCAGCCTGCTAGATATCAAATAATAGAAATTGTTAACACTTGAGTGCTTATGCATGATGTGCTAGACATTTTTCTAAGCATTTTATGTGTATTAACACATTTAATTCTCACAACAACTCATTGAAGTAGGTGGTATGTAATATTATTAACCCATTTTACAGATGAGGAAATTGAGTTAGACAAAATTTAAATAACTTGTCCAAAGGCACACAGTTAATAATTGGCAAGGTTTATAAAAACCAATGAATTATTCATTTTCTATAGTTGAATAGAGAAATTTTGTTGCGTTCAATATTGCTTGAGACAAAAGAGACCATTGGCTAGTATTTAGCAATTGTCATAGTTATTTATTTGATCTGTATTAAAAAGCATTTTTCTTTCTACTAAAACATAAAGGGCATAGGGGCCTAGATTGTGTGAGTAGTAATATAATCAACCTGGGGTTAAAAATTTGTTGTAGATAATGTATACTTGGATAATAAAGACTACTATCTAATTTGTCCCCTCTTTAGGAAGGAACAAGTGGCAATTTTATTGACTATGTGGGGAAAAACTGGATGCTTCTTACTCAGTAATACCTGTTAACTTTTTTTCCTTTTAGCACTGAACCTGCCAGATGTATTTGGGTTGGTCGTCCTCCCACTGGAGCTGAAACTACGGATCTTCCGACTTTTGGATGTTCGTTCTGTCCTGTCTTTGTCTGCGGTTTGTCGTGACCTCTTTATTGCTTCAAATGACCCACTCCTGTGGAGGTGTTTATATCTGCGGGATTTTCGAGGTGATTTCCGTAATGACATGTTAACCAGAAAAGGGCTCTTTCTTATCATGGTCTTAATTACTGAGCTTACCAAAAGGTTTTAGTTATAGGCTTTTTTTTTTTTCAAGAGTGGCAAATGATCATAATATCCTTAAAGAGATTCTGAGCTTCATATTCCTTTGCCTGTGTCCTGAGAACTCTCCCTATTCATTTTGTGTTCAACACAAATCAATCATTAAGTTAAGAAGCTTATTTTAGGAAGGAAAAATGGAAGTAAGACAGGTTTATTCTCTCTCTAAAGACCATCCTCGGTATCTGACTTAGAAATGAGCTATATTCCTAAACTATAACACTTCCATGGTTGAGACTAGTGTGTAAGTTAAGAGAGTCTTACTCACTTGTGCCATGTTGCTAGGGCAGCTTTATTTCTGTATGGTTACATTTTGGTGACCTGGTGGTCATTGTGTCAGTAGTGACAGTAGAACTAGCGCATCAGGATTTCCTGCTACAAGGCCAGAAGCCTGATTGTGGAACTTCTTTCCTGCCACCACTATTTTACTACATATCACTGTTTTCAAACTTGTTTGACCCTGGGGTGGGTCATGAAATCCATTTAATGGGTCACTTTACAAAAAACCCAAAACCAACAAAAAAGAGACCACAATAGAAAAATCAGTATTTATTTTATAAATAGTATTCCTAGTTATAAAATAGGAGTAAACTTCTATTTCAGTTATGTATAGGTAGGTGTATACTGTGTTGCAATGTAGAATTTTTATGTGGTTCACATCAAAAAAGTTTGAATGATAATGCTATGTACAATGTTAACATACCACCTTAGCAACTCAGTAACTGTAAAAATCTGGTGGGTAGATCCCTCCTTTTTTTTATTTTTTTAAGACAGGGTCTAGATCTGTCACCCAGTCTGGAGTGCAGTGGCACAGTCATAGCTCCCTGGAGTCTCAAACTCCTGGCCTCAAGTGATCCTCCTGCCTCAGCCTCCCAAAGTGCTGGGATTAGGGTGTGAGCCACCACGCCTGCCCCCCTCCCTCTTTTTTTTTTTTTTTTTTAATAGAATGTCATGTAGAGTCATTTGGATTGTTAAGAAATTTGTTTTTTCTTTTAAAACTTCAAAATATAAGAAGTGTAAAAATGACCTGGTTTGTTCTTTTTTCTCCTCTTTAATTCCTAAGGTCCTCCTTCTACTTTATTTATGTCCCTGAATCCAAAGTTTAAAATGTTATTTTGTCACAATTGGCAGCAAGTAATTATCATCTCAAAAAATATTTTAAAAAAAATTATAGTCAAAAAGAAAAGACAGGGTGACTAACATATATGGAAGAACTGACAAAGAAAAAACAGGCTGTGATATAAATATTCATGAAAGGAACATAAACCCTTTCACTTGTGTATTCAAGTTCAAGTTTAAAGTACAATCAGTCTCTATCTAATTTCCAGATTGTGGTCCACAAGCTCATTTGTAAGCTGTTCAGATTGTATAATGTATTTTTCTATAGATGTAATGTTATGGGACTAGAGCTTTTATAAATCTTACTTCCCTGCTAATGTGATAACTTGTAGAGAAGACATGACCATCTTTATCCAAACTCTTCCTTAGACTTAAAGTTGAATGGGTTCTTCTTTCCTCATTTCACAAATTCAGATAAATAAGTACATTAAGAAAATACTTAACCATGGTCATACTTTGATAGTTGAATCATTCAGAACATGGTGGGGGGAAAATAATTTAACTGCAATGTGGAAGAAAGCCTGAGTGAGCCTGACCTCCAGTAATGAACGTGGGCTGTAGTGTAAAACCTCAAAGGTTGTTCCCCAGCTTGTATAACATGAGACATGGGGTTGTCAGCAGCTGACACACCTAGATGAGATTAGGGGGAGAAGATGTAGCGTGGGACCAGTTAATGCAGGAAGAGCAGCCACAGATCCCTCCGTGGTCCCTGAGGGATCACTGCACTGAATTGCCACGCAGCACACAACAGTGGTGATCGCCCTTCACCATCAAGAGAGGGTTTGAGTTAGATTGAAGGAAGTACAAATGATATAGGGTGTGTTACACAAACGATTCATGGGTTTTTATGCTTAATGAGTAAGTTTCAATTTCCTAGGACAAAAACATAACCTGCTGTTTAATGGCTGATGAAGTGTTTTTAAATCCTTATTTTTTGTTTTTCCTTTGTAGATAATACTGTCAGAGTTCGAGACACAGATTGGAAAGAAGTAGGTATTTATAAATATTAAAGCTAATGTTCATAATAGAGAAATAACTAGTGATTTAATACATTAAGGGTTTTTTTCACTTTTATTATGATGTAATGAAATTTATTTTCATTTAATTTACTGCCAAATTTCAGTAAATGAAAATGTTCTCACCTTTTACTTTAGACTTAGTCCTTATTTTCTTGTTATTACATGGGAAAAAACTTAACACAATGATTTTTTTTTGTCTTAATATAAAACGTTCTTACTTATTGTTTCATTGCAGAAAAATTTTAAATGCATTGTCTTTGTGCTGTAGTAGTCTTCATCTGTTCAGCTAGTTAGAATAGTATGTTATGAAAAAAATAAATTATGTTGTTTTATTTGCAGATGACTACTATTAATATCAAAGACATTGGTAGGACTGAGAAAAACTCCTTGGGATGAAGGACTAGAGAAGAATAAAATTCAATGAAAGTCCTCAAATATGTAAAAAATAGTAATATTCTTAGTATATCCTATCCTCTAAAATAGGCATTTATTTTTTGTTTTAAATTGAGATCCATTAGAGTCATAATTTGGGTGAAAAAATGAATTTAAGGTGCTGTCCCCCACACCAGTACCTTAACTGTATATTTTGTGGCATGACATTTTGATCAAATATTTAAATTTTCCACTTTCAAAACAGGCTGACTTAAAATTGCATATCAGCTTGGGAGCTCTAGATTGCAGTTTTGAAAGTACACGTCACTCAATTATCTCTCCTTTGGATGTATTGTTACTTCAGGTTAGCACGGTTGCTCAGTTGCAATGTGGTTAAAGAATAGAGTTCACTTGATACTGCAGCTGTTACCTATTTATGCAGATAGAAACTGGCAAAAGTCCTCTTCTGTGCCTTGCTTCTTTGCCTAGTGTGAGAAAAGAAAAGTATAGATACAGGCATACCTTGTTTTATTGTGCTTCATAGATACTGTTATTTTACAAATTGAAGGTTTGTGGTAAGCCTGTATCCAACAAGTCTGTTGGCGCTATTTTTCCAGTAGCATGTGCTCACTTGTGTTACATTTTGTTAAGTATCATGATATTTCAAACTTTTTCATTATTATTATATCTGTTATGGTGATTGGTGATCAGTGATCTTTGATGTTACTATTGTAATTGTTTGGGGGTACAACAGACTGTTCCCATATAAGTTGGCAAACGTGTGTGTTGTGATGCTCTACCGACTGGCCCTTCCCCCATCTTTCTCTTTCTCATCAGGCCTCCCTGTTTACTGAGACACATCAACATTAAAATTAAACCAATTAATTGGTCCTGCAATGGGCCTGTACGTGTTCAAGTGAAAGAGTCACATGTCTCTCACTTTAAATCAAAAGCTAGAAATGATTAAGCTTAGTGAGGAAGGCATTTCAAAAGCCAAGATAGGCTGAAAGTTAGGCCTGTTGTGCCAAAAAGTTAGCCAAGTTGTGAATGCAAAGGAAAAGTTCTTGAAGGAAATTAAAAGTGCTACTCCAGTGAACACATAAATGATAACTGCCTTGTGGCTGATATGGAGAAAGTCAGAGTAGTTTACATAGAAGATCAAACCAGCCACAACATTCTTTTAAGTTAAAGCCTAGTCCAGAGGAAGACCCTAACTGTCTTCAATTCTGTGAAGGCTGAGAGAGGTGAGGAAGCTGCAGAAGAAAAGTTTGAAGCTAGCAGAGGTTGGTTCATGAGGTTTAGGGAAAGAAGCCATCTCTATAACGTGCAAGGTGAAGCAGCAAGTGCTCATGGCAAAGCTGTAGCAAGTTATGAATGCAGAAGATCTAGTTAAGATAATTGATGAAGGTGGCTACACTAAACAACAGATTTTCAATGTAGATGAAACAGTCTTCTGTTGGAAGAGAGATTCATAGCTAGAGAGGAGAACACAATGCCTGGTTTCAAAGGACAGGCTGACTCTCTTGTTAGAGGCAAATGCAGCTGGTGACTTTAAGTTGAAGCCAATGCTCATTTACCATTTAAAAATCCTAGGGTCCTTAAGAATTATGCTAAATCTGTGCCTGCACTCTATGAGTGGACCAACAAAGCCTGGATGACGGCATATTGTTTATAGCATGATTTACTGAATATTTTAAGCCCATTGTTGAGACCTACTGCTCAGAAAAAAAGATTCCTTTCAAAATATTACTGCTGATTGACAATGCACCGGGTTACCCAAGATCTCTGATGGAGATGTACAAGGAGATTAATGTTGTTTTCATGCCTGCTAACACAGCATCCATTCTGCAGCTCATGGATCAAGGAGTAATTTTGACTTTCAAGTCTTATTATTTAAGAAATACATTTTGTAAGACTATAGCTGCCATAGACAGTGATTCCTCTGATTGATTTGGGCAATTTAAATTGAAAATCTGGAAAAAATCACCCTTCTTGATGACATTAAGAATTGTATATATATGGGAGGATAAAAATATCAACATAATAGGAGTTTGGAAGAAGTTCATTCCAGCCCTCATGGATGACTTTGAGGGGTTCAAGACTTCAGTGGAGGAATTAAGTGCAGATGTGGTGGAAGTAGCAAGAGAGCTAGAATTAGAAGAGGGTCTGAAGATGTGACTGAATTCCTGCAGTCTCAAGATAGAACTTGAGTGGATGAGAACTTGCTTCTTATAGATGAGCAGAGAAAGTGGTTTCTTGAGATGGAATCTATTCCTAGTGAAGATGTTTGAACATTGTTGAATTAACAACCAAGGATTTAGAATATTACATAAATTTAGTTGATAAACCTTTGGCAGGATTTGGGAAGATTGACTCCAATTTTGAAAGAAGTTCTGTGAGTAAAATGCTATCAAACAACATCACATGCTACAGAGAAATCTTTCATGAAAGGATGAGTCAGTTGATGTGCCAGACTTCATTGTAGTCTTTAAGAAATTGCCACAGCCACCCCAGCCTTCAACAACCACCACCCTGATCGGTCAGCAGCCACCAGCATGGAGGGAAGACCCTCCACTAGCAAAAAGATTTCAACTTGCTGAAGGGTCAGATGATTGTTAGCATTTTTTAGCATTAAAGTATTTTATAAGTAAGGTAGGTACATTGTTTTTTTTAGACATAATGCTATTGCACACTTAATAGACTCTAGCATAGTGTAAACATAGCTTTTATATGCACTGGGAAACCAAGAAATTCCTGTGACTTGCTTTATTGCAGTGGTCTGGGACCAAACCCACATCTTTGAGGTATGCCTATAGATCTATACAGTGAAAGCAAGTTAGAATTGGGGGAAACATCCACTTACCATATCTTGTTCTTTTTTTTCTATAGCTGTACAGGAAGAGACACAAACAAAGAAAAGAAGCCCAGAGGCGACAAGTGATGTTCCTGCCTTCGTCACCCCACTCCATTCCGTTCTATCCCAACCCCTTGCACCCCAGGCCCTTTCACCCCAGTTCCCTCCTTCCTCCAGGAATTATTGGGGGTGAATATGATGAAAGGCCAACACTTCCCTATGTTGGGGACCCAATCAATTCACTCATCCCTGGGCCTGGGGAGACGCCCAGCCAATTCCCTCCACTCAGACCACGCTTTGATCCAATTGGCCCACTTCCAGGACCTAACCCCATCTTGCCAGGGCGGGGCGGCCCCAATGACAGATTTCCTTTCAGACCTGGTAGGGGTCGGCCAACTGACAACCGCCTGTCATTCATGTGATTGATCTGTCATCTCCTTTGTGGAGCTCCCTTTGGTTTTGGTTTTGTTTTTTAAAACTACAGATGTCATCTCTTTGGGGTGCTGATCTCTAGTGTTATTTTCTGATTGTGGTGGTGAGATGTGCACTTCCAGAAGCCTTTCAGTAGATTTATTTACAGCTCCAGGGGTGGTGTGGCCCAGAGGTTACTCTGTGACAAGGTTGGCCTTGGGAATAGTTGTCTACTGATTTCCCTACTCTGGATTCCCCTTTAGAATGAAGGTTGTTTCCTGATAATGTTCTGCACCAGATTAAAAAAAGTGTAAATTACATGGCGGTCTTGACTTTTATTACAGAAAGTTATGTAATATCCAGAACAGATTCACAGTGTTACTTGGACGTTTCAAAATTATCAGAGAACCTATTGAGCGTAGGCAGATTATTTATTATTGCACGGGGTTTCTGGTTCTCTTTAGTGGCACTCCTTGTTCAGATGAAAGCCCAATTTATGAAATGAATGCAAGCTGAGCAAGTTTGGATGGACTGGACTCGGGATAGTGTTTTGGACACCCAGCAGCTCCGTCTACCTCCTCCCTCTCTCTGCAGCTCTTTCTCAAGTTCTGTGATGGAACTTCCTGGGTTGTGAAGCAGCACTGTTTGAAGGCCATTTGGTTATAGGGACTCTTGTTTCTGACTCCTGGAGTGAGGTGGTTATGGTTTTATTTTCATTGTGTTTTGAGCACTTAGTGCCTAATTTGTAATCTAAGTAGATGACATCTTTTAACAGTAAAATTTTACTGTTGGTTAGGTACTTGTTCTTCAAAGATAGTCTCCTCTTATTTGAAGAACATTTTGCTTTTAAGACATCAAATACACAAAATTCAAGATTTATTTTTCCTACAACAAGAAAAAAGCCAAGCACAAATGACTTATCATACAAACAATTATAGAAACATGCTATAGTGATAAAAATTAAAATCTGAATCACAACACAGGAATAAAACAATATTAGCATCTGCAGAAAATATTTAGGAATATTGCCAATGTCTTTCTGCTTTTTTAAAAAATCTGTTTTGCATATAAGGAAATGGCTTGGAATGTTATGTGCTGCAAGAATATTTTGAATTCTACATACAAGTGAAAATATTTTTTTGTTTTTGCTTCACATGTATATTGAGTCTTTTTTTCCATCACAGTGAATAAAATCCAGTCAATAATATGATTTTCCCAAGGCCATATCACCTTAGTAGCTTAATGTATAGGTAAAGGATTGGGGTTGTTGATATTTCCTTCTTTGATATTTTATAATATCTGAGCTACAAGACAGCCTTTTTAAAAACTAGTGTCCACTAGATGCCATATGGCTTTGATTGGGTCTGGCTAAAAGGGTCACCCTGAAGCTCTGATGGGTCCAAATACATTCTATTTAGTAGTTCTCTGATATATTTCTTTGTGGCTTTGTAATGTTAGGTTGCAGTATGTGGTGTGTGTGTGTTTGTGTAGTGGGTATGGGAGGATGTAGTGACAACCAGAAGCACCAGATGCTATAAAACAATGAGTTTTCAGAATGCAGTCTTTTTTGAATGGTCTTTGAGAGGTCCATGGATGGTGCTGGTGTCCTGTGGATACAGGTGCTACTTTTCCACCTCACCTGCAGACATTACAAATCTCTTAGTTTAGGATGTTGACAGTGTGCCCTAAACCTAAATTTGCAGACTGTCACAATAGTTTATTATAAATTCTTAAAACAGTCCTCAAAACTTTTCCTCTTGAATAGCTAAATTTATAGTTAGAATCTTTCAAAATCCTACATTCTTGTCATTAGACTGAGACCATTGAGCTTTATGTATTGCTGGTGTATGATGAGAGCAAAATCATGGTAGCTCATTGTCTGCACGATTTTTTGTCATCACCTGGATGTATTGTAATGGCAGCAAGACGGTTGAGAGTGCTATAAGCAAGCATTGTAGGAAGATGTGGTTCTACATCACTGGCTTGTAGCCTTACGACTCTGTGGTCCCTTATTTTTCCCTTTGGTTATTTTTATTAACAGGCGCTTCCTCCCCCCTACCCACCGCTGTTTATAAATGAAAGATACGGATTTGGCACGGCTAGTAATCCAATCGTGGGAGGTATCCTCCCTTTCCAATTTAAGATTTTGTGATTCCCTGTGTAAAAACTGGAATTCTGACCTCTCTGATTCCCGCTTGGCTCTTTCCAGTTTCTGAGACCATTGCTTAGCTTAAGATCTCTGTAATTCTTTCTTACCCTGATGAAGCTGGACATTTCTTCCTTTGCTCTCTATACTCGAGGCCCAGTGCCAAGGCTTGCCTTTCTCCTTCCCTGGGCAGTAGCTACCTAATTACATTGCCCCAAAAGAAGTGGGGCAGGTTCCAGGGCTCTGTTGTGCCATAGCGTGGGCCGTGCTCCTTTGGATAGTCTCCATTGACTGTAGAAGATGCAGAATAGATAAGATTATTGGGAAGTATTGGGTAAGCCACATAAAATAAAGATTTAATTTGAACTAATTTAAATTTCTCTCCTGGGATTCCCCAATAGGTTATAGCACTTAAATTTCTGTTACTCCATAGCAAAACAGGTAAAATGTTAATTGAGTGCCAAGGAAACGTTACCTTGCTTCTGCTTTATACTCAGTGAAAGACCATGGAGAGCAGACATGTAGAATATGAGTTTTGAAACTAAAATTAAAATGAGGACTAATCAGTATAAAAGGTATTTTGATTTAGGTATAATGAAAGGTATTTAGGATTTTAAAGGATTAAAACACACATACATCACACACGTTGCAGAAGGAATGTTTAGTTTGAGATTGGTTTCTCTTAAAGGAATGCCTCACTAATTCCAAAAAATATTTCCTGGCCATTTTCATCTTTTCCTCTTGGCCTGCCTGACTTTCAAAGTCTAAGTGTGTACATCTTGTGTCTTTCAGCTGCATGTTTTGTCTATGGAAACAACAGGGAGCCTCTGTGTCCTTTATGCATTGTGTTTGATAAATGGGCCAATTTGACTTGCTTGTTGCCCAACCTTCCAGTTTGTCTCCAACCAAACCAAAAGTGCCACCTTCTATTAGGGTCTAAATATTGGACTGAAAGACTTAATCTAATCAATGACCTCTTGGGCATCTAGGTCAGCTTTTGACACTTGTCAGTATTGTTAGTAACCAGCCAGCTTGCCCTCTAGGATAAAGAAAAACAGGAGATACATGTGCAAATGTTCTTGGGCAATGAGCTATTCCTTCAGGATAATTAAGTTACCACTCATATCTGCAAGGTTGACTTAACTAGCTTAACCCGTGACTCTAACCTGCATCCGTTCACCAATTCTAAACACATAAAACAAAATGAGCCACCAAGCTGTTTTATGAAGTTGAATAAAGCACAAGAGATTAGTTTGCCCTCCAGTGCTGCAAGGGGCGGGTGCTGAAAGGACACTGTGTGCCTGTGGGGTGGTTTGAGCTGAGGCAGTGCTGTTTGGGAACTGATGTGTCCTGTCATGTGGTGAACAGTCGGTGTGTACTTCCTTGGTCCTGGGCCTTTGCTGTGCAAGCTTTGGTACTGTCCTGGTCTGCTCACTACAGCTGCCTCTGACCGGTGTTGGCAATGGCATCTCCCCTGGCAACTCCTCTGCGGCTCCCAGGCCTGGCAGCCCTGCGGTCACCTCACCTTCCTGTGGCCCCAGGGGCATGCTCACCAGGGGGCAGTCTCCTGTTCTCCTTCTGCTTGCTCCATGCCTCTTCAGCTTCAGTTTGGAAGAGGTCGAGCTTAAAAACCTGCCACTGATTCTCCAGCTTCTTTTCTCAATTTACTAATTCTCATTTTACTAATCTCTGTTGGTTTGATTCTTTTCCTGGGCAAGTGACTTCCTTAACATTGATACTCTTAGAAAAACAGTCTTCTACTTCAATCTTAATACTTTGTTTACATTTTATTAATTTCGTAGTTTTCTGGGGCCGGGGTGGGGGCTACCTAAAACATACCCTGAACCCATGCTGTGTGCCAAGCAGCATGCCTGTGCTGCACTCACATGGCTCACGCACGAGACACCTGTACCAGCTTGCCTCCCCTGGCCCCTTTCACAGCAAATTCAGACGAGAACTTCCAGAAGGCAGTAGATGTTCAGTTTCATGGAGTTTGCTGCTGTATTTGTTATCATGTGAGTGAAGACCCATCACCCCTGAAATTTTGGAAAGGTAGAACTAACTGGCCTGTCTGCAGGGCCTGGATGTCAGGAGGGAATGTAGTCGTGAAGAGAACATAGGGAACTGATGGAAGAGAAAGGACATGTATATTCCAGTGTCTCTGGGAAGCTGATTTTACACTTCACCAGAGAACAGGACCATTTTATCATGCTGACAGGAGGAAGATCTGGAAGAAATTTTCTCTGGCTGGTAGAGGTGTCCACTGAGGCTGCGTTTTTAAATCCCTGTTCATTGTGCACAAATCAAATGGGTCTTTGTTTTTCAGCTTCACTGAGTCATCTTGGAAGGAAAATGCTAGCCTTTCTTTGGGTCAAAGTTGTGAAACAAAGCAAAAAACAAAACCTTTCCGAATCTATGCAGAGGGACTCCCCTCTTCCCTTCTTTTTGCCCTTTCCCATTTCAAAATGTCACAATTATTAAAGGTTAACTTTTTGGAAGGAACATGTGCTAGCCTATGTGAGAAAACAGCCCATTTTGGGACTCTATGGTCTCCATGAGACCTATACATTCTTGGTCTCTATATTCATACACAGGCCAATGGGAAAGCCATTTAAATGTGTTGGTTATAAACTAGTGTTGTGCCAGGGGTCTAGATATATCTGTGCATGCTTATAAGAATCAGGATGCCTGGCCTGATAGGGAGTTTGAAAAGAGTTTGTGCTACTGTAGTCGGAGTATCTGGGAGATATTCTTTGAATGCTGAGATGTTTCTAGGGCCATGGGACAGAATATAGGAAAGTGGGGAAATTTAGGTCATGTGGTCGTTGTCTATGGAGCCGCTAGTTTTGCTCAGTTGGGAGTGGGTTCCTAACTGCACTGGTGACTGTAATGCACCCATACCAATACCGTTTCTTGTGTAGTAGTTTTCCCACACAGCTCAGCTGAGGGCTGCTGGTATAACTTCAATGTGCATTCAAAACACTTGGCACAATTGACAAAGATGCAGGTTCTGGGTCCTGTGTTTGGAAATTCTGACTCCTTTGGTCTGAAATGAAGCTTCATCTGCCTCTGCAACTAGTAACTCTGCACACGGCCATGGCCCACACTTTGATAAATCTTGTCTAGCCTAGTACCGCTCAGTTATGTGTTTTGAGCTGTATTTTTTTACCAAGTGAGAATTGGGTGAAATTGTTGAAGGATGATTGCCACAGATGTTTCCTGTGTTCTTAATCTCCGGAAACTGTGGTATTATACCCTGCCCTACAAGTTTTCTCCCACCGTTTTATTCAGAATGTAGCACAGCATTATTTCTTTGAGAGATCTACTCCTGAGTAATGGGGGGAGGGATTTTTTTTTTTTTAAGTGGAAGAAACCAAATTTCAAATGCTATAACTCTCTGTGCTTGAATATTATAAAAGACTCCTAGGGGCAGTGTCCCCAGGTCCTTCTACTGTGGCAACCTCAACTGCCGTTGTCAGGAGAGAAGGGAGGGACCCAGGACCCTTCGAGCTGAGAGGATGGTACTTTGTTTCCCTCAACATGTGACTTACGTTAGTGACCCCTAACTTCTCAGAGCCAAGCGAGGAAGCAGGTTTCCTCTTGAAGCAGGTCTTCAGAGACCCCCTAAGAAGAGAACTATGAACTGCAAGTTCAGTGATGGGATTTTAGGATGTACAGTTGTCAATTCCCAGTGATTATCCGGGGGGGGGTGTGTGTGTCTGTTTAAGTAATAGGACTTAAGGATCCTTGACTGGGGTGGCTAATCACCAAACCTTATGTTAACCAATATTTCCACTCTCTTCTGTTAAATAGGTTTAAGAAGGTACCTGCATTTGACATTTTGAATATCACCTCCTGTCTTCTTTCCTTCTGCCCCACCCGGCTTTCTTCAGAAGTTGCTAAGGAGCAGTGAAAGAGTTAAGTCAGCAGCAGGAGTAGGAGAAGCAGGAAGAAGCAAAGTTCTATGAAATTATAAACTGTGATTTATTTCCTGTCCTCATCTGACCCTACCCCCAAAAGCATGGTTGTGGGGGTGTTGACCCCAAGGCCCCCACTTCCACCCCCCTTGGGGGTCTAGAAGGATGTGGTGAGAGTGATGCCTGCAAAGCAGCAGCTCCATGTGTCTGACTGCGCACTGGTTAACCTCAGCCGTCTCGGGGAAGGGTTCTGGCAGCTCTGGCCAGCCTCGTTCTGTTGCATTGCATAGGCTGAGCAGAAAGGAGGGAAGTGTGTTCCTGGGCAGAGTGAGCTCCAGACATGCCAGCAGCGACTGTCCCATAGACACAGAACTCAATCGAGCATAGAGATAGAATAGGGGTGGTGGGATTTTGGGTACTGGAAAGAGTACCAGGCCCTCACCTCTTCATCTCTTACCTCACACAATGACCATTTTATTTGCTGCTGACCCTAGTCAAGGTTAGGCAGGCTTCAGCCCCCCAGTCTCCAGCTGCCAAATTATGGCTCCCAGTGGTCACTGGCAATTGGACCTATCTGATCTTATGCCAGGGCTACTTATGCTGCTTATTACTGAATCCACGACCAGAGGTCTTGAACACGAGGAGAGAGAGGACTTCTGGATTAGCCGGGGCTCTCTTGCTCTTAATACCGACCTGATCATGAGGGAGGGAAGAGGGCAATGTAGAAGACGACGACCCTGAAGGTCAAGTGGGTCTCCGACAGCCAGGTGCAAAGCCAGCACTTTCGAAACTGAGCAGTCTCCAGCCAATAGCCTGTTGAAAGATAGCTTGAAGGTGGGGCTCTTCTGAGTGCAAGGGTTCTAGGTGACCCAATGCACACAGAAGGAACGGGTCTCTGGCCTTATCTTCACCACTCCGTTTGGTTTTGGAGGACCAAAAAGGAGATGACTGCTTTTATGCTCCTGGGAACCTGGTAGGCCTCAGCTGATTGCCAAGCAATCTACATCACTTGGGCATAAGTAGAAGCTGCTCCAGGCCAAGCCCACCTCAAGTTATACCTCCCTCTCTCCCTTCCCTGTGGACAGTGAGAGGAAGACATATCTCAGGTTGCAAAGGGCCGTGAGGGGAGAACATGGCTAAGTTCTAGTACTCTGGGCTCTCTCGTACCAGGAGGCTGCTTCTGGCACCTATGATGTTTCTAGCACCAGCTGCTTGGTGACTTGGGACACCCCTGAGCCCCATCTGAGCATGAGAGGCAGTCTGGTGTAGGGGGAAGACCCCTGGGAAGGGAGTCTAGACTATATTTTCCAGCTCTGCAGTTCACTTGTTGAGTCAAATCAGTTTGGGCTGCACAAAGTTAAAGCTGATTTCTTTCCTGCAGGAATTCCAAAAGCCTTTGACGTGTATTGTGTGCTATGCATCTCTAAAAAATAAATATAAACCGTGTTTCCTCAATATAACTGACCGTGGGACCCTTTTGAAATTGAGCAACCTACCAACACGTTGCTGTACAGAGTTTGTGAAATGCCGAACTAGAAGTTACTGTCACTGCACTTTCTGATCCTGTGTCCTTGATCTGTTGATTCTCTCTGGTTCCTAATATATCCTTGAGGAGGAAACAGCATTCCTGGTGGGAGGCCAAAGAGGCCAAACAGTGGTGTAACACAGAATGGGTACAGAAGCCCTAACCTAACTCTTTCCTTGGGAAGTTCAGGGCCTCTTTCTCCTCTGGGAACTGGTAATTATTCCTGTGAGAACCTGTGATCTGCTCTCAGCTGTCCAATTAAGGATAACGCTCTGGGTGTAAGCGGTGTTACAAGGATTTCCCCTCTCTCTGTTGTGTTCTGAAAGGCCCCACTTGTCACACAGGGTCTGTTTTTTCCCGTTATCCTCAAGACCCAATGGTGGCCAAGTGTGATGGGCCTTTGCCTGCCTGGTCTGAGAGCAGGTCTCGAGTGTAGATGGAACTAGCTTGGACAGGTGGTAGGTTTCCCTGGCTGGGATTTTCTTTTTGTTTGCAAAACACAGTTAAAAGATTATTGCCTCCTACATTGCTGAGGTCCAACTACAGTGCCTGCATTTCATAGAGGGGCCTACACCCAAAGGCGAGCAAAATACAAACAAGAGATGTGAGAACTAGCCACACACAGACATTGCACTTGGTTATCTGACAGGGAAGCAAGCATGTGGGTGGGCAGAGGGAGGTGATGCCCGTCTTTCAGGCCTGTTTTCAGGAAACTAGAGGCTCTCAAAGGCCCACCACTCAGACAATGTTGGAATGTCATGGTAAAGGAAAATGGGAACACATAGATAATCAGTTCCTGGGTGGAAGGCATTTAGAAAGTATGTTCTCAGGCCCTCCATTCTGTTCCCATCAGGAACCAAGGCTGAGAAGGAAGATGAGGCAGGGCGAGTGTGAGAGAGCTCTCCTCCCCGCAGCCTGGGTGGGGTTAGTCAGAGAACAGGCTGGCGAAAGACTTCCTCAGATTGCGGATGGTTTCCGCCTTGGCCTCGTCTTCGCTTGGGGTCCCACGTGGGGCGGTGTCAGATGTGCTGAGGCTGTTAGTCAGGGACTGAGATTTGCTGAAACAGAAAGGCAAGGGGGCTGGGGAAGACAAGGCCAAGACTACCGAGGACATGAGTCTTGGGGGCTTGCCTGGAAGCTAAATGGGCAACCCAATCATCATAGGTTATTAAGACCAGAAGCCAGGCATTCCAACGCTTATATGGTGTTGGGTACATTAAACACAGTTTAATCTGCAAGGTGGTTATTGTTATATTTATTTTTTAGGTTGAGAAACTGGGGCTCACAGAGTCACGTGACTTGCTCTGGTCCTCACATGGGGGAGCACGGAAAGCTCACCTTCTTCCCGTGACCCCAGGTGGCTGAGGCAGCAGGCGTCACTAGAGAGGAGCTTGTCCACTCTCCTGCCTGCATTTACGAACCCACTCTGGAAACTAATGTGCTGTACCAGCATCAGGTTATAATTACTTCCACTGTAATTTCCAGCACCAGTTTGGGAATCAGGAGGTCTGTGTTCTAGACCCTTCTCTGCCATTGGATGTCTATGGCCTTGGGTAAGTAACTTACCTTCTCTGGGCCTCCTTGACCTCATCTGTAGAATGACCCTCAGGCCTCTTCTAGCTCTGACACTCTGAGCTTCAATTCCCACCTCTTCTCCAAAGTCTTCATTGCCAATACCATCCCACCCCTCAATTTGGGATTCTCAAAGTGCCAGCATTTTGAACCACAGTGTGCCGTTCTGTGCATGCTTCACAAGTGCCTGCCTGTAGCAATGGCTTGCTGAGCACTTCCTGTGTGCTAGGCATAGTGCTAGGTGACAGAGGTGTAGGGATGAACATGCTTCAGGCCTTGGCCTCGAGCGGCTCACAGTCTAGTGTAGGTGACAGACATAGGAAGAGATGATATAAATATGTCACAAGTTTAAGAGATCTGCACACGATCTTGTCATCACACTAACAACTGAAGTCCTCTTTAAAGCAGGGACCAACTTTTACCCCTTGCTTGCTAACCCTTCACAGAGCCTTACCCGGGACGAGGCACAGAGTAGGCATTTGGTAAATACCTGCTGACTTGAATTAAACCAAATGCTTTGAAGCAGTAAGTCTGGAGACTTAGTGTTTCTAGCTAGATTACTGTAAGGCCGGTGACCAAACCTAGCTTAAGTCCCAAAGCCCTGGTCTGTCCTGTGATTAGCTAAGCTGACCTTTTTACATGGTGACAGGCTGTACACTGACATGCCTCTTTAGTGCCAGCAGCATTCTGAGCACTAACTGTTCATAAAGTCGCTTTAATCCTTGTAATAACCATTTGGAGTTACTGTCCCCATTTTGCATGTGAGGAAATTGAAAGCACAGAGAAATTAAGCAACTTATCTGAGGTTTTGTCATTTTTAAGTGGTAGAGCTGGGATTTGAACCCAGGCCATCTGACCAGAGTCTGCGCTGTCAACTGCTATGCCATATTGCCTGGAAGCCACTGCTAGTATCTATCAAACTAAAGCTACATTTATCCTTTGAACAATATCATTTCAGGTATTTTCTCTATGATGAGTCCTCCAATTCTGAAAGTAGATGGTCAAGGTTATTACTTGCAGCATTATTTGTAAGAACAAACCAAGTTTCTATGTATGGTGTATTAGTGAGATAAATTATACGGTATACAACTATACAGTGGAATACTATACAGCTGTGAAAAAGGAGAAATTTTCAACGAACTGGGTGGGAGAGCTCCAGGATTTATTGTTAAATGTGAAAAGCAAGGAGCAGAGTGGTGTGGATAGTGAATACCACTATTTTCATAAATGGGGGAGGGGATCAGAATGTCTATTTTTGTATTTGCATAAGGAAACACTGAAAGGATGCACAAGGAACTAACAAAAGTGGTCATTTCTAGGGACTGGCGGAGCGAAGCATTGGATAAGAATGGGGTGAGAGTGAGGCTTTTCAATGTATATCTTTGATATCGTTGGTATCTTTTAGATCTTTGAACCATGTGAATATATTACCTATTCAAAAAAATTGTTGTTAGCATGATCCCTAGATTGGATGTCCTAGAATCAATCCCAGCTCTTCTACTTATTAACAGTGGAAACTCTGGCAAGTTATTTGATCTTTCATCTGTACAATGGGGATAATAATAGTTATTAACTCCTAAGCTTGGGAGAACTTAAAAAAAACCCACCTCGTAAAGTACTAGGCACATAGGAAGTGGACAGTAGCTGTTAGTTGTGAACTATGATGCTCAATATGAATGTTTGGAATTGAAGGAAGGCAGAGCATTCCAAAGAAAACTTATTTGGGATCTCTCTTTTGGACCTCAAACCTAGAGATGGCCTGAGAGGAAATAGGATGTGTATGTGTATTGTGATGGATGGTTTACAAAAATGACCAAAACAATTCCTCCTATCCCTGTAGTCCACCCTTCTGCAATGTGACTTTGTAGCTCCTTCCTCAAGAGTCTATTTCCCCACCTCTTGAATGTGACCTTGGCCCTGTGACTTGCTTTGACCAAAAGCATGTGATGGAATAACAATGTGTAACTTCCAAAGGGGCCTCAAGAGGCCTTGAAACTTCTGCTTTTTCCCTTCTGGAAAGCAGCTCTTCCATGTGAGAAAGCTAGGCCATTCCTTGGGGAGTATAAGACCCCAAGGAGAGAGAGAGGCCCAGTTGACAGCCAGCTCTAACAAGCACAGGAGTGTGTGAGGCCCTCTTGGACCATCCAGCCCCACTGAAGCTGCCAGATGACTGCAGCTATGTGAGTGATCCCAGGGGAGTAGGGTTGCCAGATTTAGCAGATAAAAATATAGGATGCCCAGTTAAATTTGAATTTCAGATGAAAAACAAAGACTTTTTAAAGTATAAGTATATTCCATACAAGATTTGGGGCATCCTTATACTCAAAATCATCCATTGTTTATGTGAAATTTAAATCTAACTGGGCATCTTACATTTTATCTGGCAACTGTATAGGAGACACCAGCAGAAGACACATCCAGCTGAGCTAAACTCAGAACAAATTGCTGAACCAAAAAATTATGAACAAAGGAAATGGTTGTTTTCTTAAGCTACTAAGTTTAGGGGTGGTTTGTTATGTGGCAAGAGATAACCAATGCATGTTTACATGGAGGGTCATGGTGGGGCCTAATCTATACTCTCACCTTGCTGGGCCTGCCCCACGAAATCCATCCTCTGCACCTATTTTACCAATTTAAAGTGTAGATGGGGCCTCATGAGGTCTTCCTTTGTCTCTGAGTCCCTGAGCCTGAATCAGCCCAGCTCTGCCTGCACCCCAACTCTACCCTATCTCCTTTGCAATTTCCAAAGCACTTACTTGAGGTGGGGGTGGGACGGTGGAGGCTTCTTGGACTCTTGGCCCTGTTGAGAGGTGCTGCGGCCCTGCGCAGGGGGCCGGGTCTGTGAGGTGAGGGCGGCACCTGGCTTGGAGGCCTGATTTGGGGAGGCGCCGCTGGATGCCCGGGACAGCTGCGGAGAGCCTGGTGACCTTTGCTGCTGCGGAGATCCGGACTGGGGGCTCAGGGGCTGCTGGCCTTGTGGGGAGAGCCTCTGTTGGGAGGGGCTTCCAGATCTCTGGGGCTGAGGAGACTGAGCTTGGCGAGGGCCCCCTACAGGGCCAAAAAAAAGGTTAAGTTCAAATTTTGTCTTAGGATAAATATGGCTATACATAAATAATGTTGCTTCAAGGATGTTCATTATAGTGTTTTTTAGAAACAGTGTAAAACTGAAAACAGTATGAATATCTAACCATAGGGAAGTAATTAGGAACATTAAAATATATCCATATGCTGTGGTCATCACATATGATATGGCCAAATAATATTAAATGACATAGGACATTGCTGATAATATATGATAAATACATACTGCTAAACAACAAAAATGCAGATTAAAAACAGCACATATGGTTTTATTCCATTTTGGCACATATGTATAAGAGCTATATCAAAAAGAGAGACTGGAAGGTTGTACACTAACTGAAACCAGTGTGTCTCAAACTTAAATGTGCATATGAACCACTGGGGGAGCTTGTCAAAATAGAGATTCTGACACAGTAGGTCTGGGGTGGTGTTATGAACTGAATTGTGTCTCCCCAAAATTCATATGTTGAAGCCCTAAGCCTCAATGTGACTGTATGTGGAGACAGGGTCTTTAAGGAGGTAAGGAGATAAGGTTCAATGAGGTCATGAGGGTAGGGCCCTAATCTCGTAGGACTGGTGTCCTTATAAGAAGAGGCAGAGACATCAAGAGTGTGCATGTGCCGGGGCACAGAGGAAAGGCCATGTGAGGACACAGCAAGAAGGCTGTCATCTGCAAGCCAAAGAGAGAAGCTGTACCAGAAACCAACTCTGCCAGTGCCTTCTTGTACTTCCAGCCTCCAGATCTGTGAAAAAATACATTTCTGTTGTTTAAGCCCCTCAGTCTATGGTATTTTGTTCTCAAGGCAGCCTGAGAAGACTAATATAATATAGGATAGGGATTTTAGGGCTTTTGTTTGTTTCTTTTCTTTTTTCTTTTTTTTGAAACTGTACCACACAGGGCTGCCCTGAGTCCTTGTAACATCTTCATGCAAATTAAGAAAAGGCGGCTTCCTCCAGTGGAAGCAGCTCTGAGCCAGGTGTCAGGGGGTCAAGGACTGGATTTCAGCCAACCTTCCCCATCACATGTTGAGTCAGCTGGGCACATTTTCAGAGGGCACAACCTGTATGTCTGGTGGCTCTAAATCCACACTGGCACTAGGAGCCCAAGGTCCTGACTCAAGCCTTGACATTAACTTGCTGTGTGACTGTGGGTAAGTCACTCCTCCTCTCTGGGCTTCAGGCCCTCATTTGTAAAATGAGGTTGTCGGACTATACACCAAACATCCCTCCCACTTTGTGAGCCTGTGCAACACTTTCTAAGTTGGATTAAATTGCAGCACCAGTTTAGCAACTGATTGCACATGGCTTTGATTCATTACCTCTTGCATGACTATATGTCCCAGTAGATTGGAGGGCACACTGATCTCAAACTCAAACACCTATAAGGCCAGGCAGGTGCTTAAATAAATAATGCAGGCGAGTTAAGAAAAATAATACGGCTTTAAGAAATTTTCCCACTTGGGATAAAAACATAGTCCAGAGAACTATTTCTGTAAAGAGGTACACGCAAGCGTAAAGAAAGTGACACTCCCTGTCACTATGGGAGTGACAACAGAGAGGAGTAGGGCCTGAGGCATATAGAGGAGGCCTGGCTCTGTCCAAGGGGGCAGCTGTTACGAATGCCAGAGGGCAGCTGTGACGTACAGGCCCATAGTTTCGAGAGCTTCTGCCCTATAAGGAGAAGCTGGAAATCTAGATGTTGAAGTAAAACCTCCTGATTTTTACATGTTGGTTACTTTTTGGTTTTCTAAACCCAATGCAGGTCAAAGAAAACATTTGTTTTCTACTTTTATCTTACGTTCACCCCATCCCCTCCCCAGGTTGATATCTTAGAAAATCTGGATTCTCATTCATTAATTCATTAACCATTTTTTGGTTCCCTATTATACACCTGGGATTCATCAAGAGACACCCTAGTTATTTCTTTCAGCTTCTTGGCAAAGCAAACAATTTAGTATTTTTTATTTGAGTACATATTAAAAAATATTAACATATATAGAAAGTATTTGCCTAAGCACAGGATTGGTGCTAAAAAATTAAGTTTATTAAAAGAAAATTTCACTTTTACTGAGTTGAAATGAACAGCGAGTTCAAAATAAGTTAATAATGTGATCTTGTTATTTGGGGAACTCAATGAAAGCGTTGTTTTTAAATTAGCCTTGTTATTTTTAATCTGAATGTAAATTCACCGGGCGTTTTCTTTAATTACCTTAATTGGTTTTAAATTGATTGTTTTTCAACTCACTAAAAGTGTGTTTAGCCTCATGTCCCTTAAAATAATATCTCTTTATCAGGCATGTTTCTACTCTGGGCCAGAGAGGAAATCAGAATACAGTAGCTCTCTGTTTTGAGAGGGCTCTGTTCAAATGTGTTTTTAAAAAGTAAGTCCTGGGGCAGAGCGGGAAAGGAGGGGCAGGGCAGAGGCCCTGCCAGGAGCCTGGTGGAGTGAGGAAGAAGTAGTTTTTGAACGTTTATAACTATAGAATTATTGCTAGGCAGGAGGGCAGTGGGGCTGCATTAACTATAAGGATTGTTAATGATAATCACTAAGAACAACATGTATAAGACACAAGTAATTAATAGTCTGAGTTATATAATAGTAATAGTAAATTATTAGCAGTAAGAACTAACACCTTCTAAGCACTACTGTGTGTCAGATACCTTGCTAACTGCTTCACCTGCATTATCTCATGGACAACTCCCCATCGTTAGATGTGGCAGCTTTACTTCCTCCTTTACCCTGGGGAAACAGAGTCTTGGAGAAGTAACGTGACTTGCCTAAGACTACAAAGGCAGTTGAGACATGGAACTGGATTAAAAAACACACATAACTGCTTGAAGAAGAATAATAATGTTCATTTATATAGGCATACCTTGTTTTATTGTGCTTCATTTTATTGCGATTTGCAGGTACAGTTTTTTACAAGTTGAAGGTTTGTGGCAACCCTGTGTTGAACAAGTCTATTGGTGTCATTTTTTCCAACATCATGTGCACAAACCCGTGTCTCTGGTGTCACATTTTGGTAATTCTCTCCATATTTCAAACTTTTTCATCATTATTATGTATATTATGGCTATCTGTGATCAGTGGTCTTTGATGTTACTGTTGCAGTTGTTTTGGGGTGCCATGAACTGTGCCCACATAAGATGGCGAACCTAATCAATCAATGTTGTGTGTGTTCTGACTATTCCACCGACTGGCCATTCCCTTCCTCTCTCTCCCTCTCCTCAGGCCTCCCTATGCCCCAAGACACAACAATATTGAAATTAGAACAATTAATAACCCTACAACGGCCTCTAAATGTTCGAGTGGAAGGAAGAGTCATACATCTCTCACTTTAAGTAAAAAACTAGAAATGATTAAGCTTAGTGAGGAAGGAATGTTGAAAGTCAAGACAGGCTGAAAGCTAGGCTTCCTGTCCCAAAAAGTTAGCCTAGTTGTGAATGCAAAGGAAAAGTTCTTGAAGGAAATTAGAAGTGCTACTCCAGTGAACACACAAATGATAAGACAGCAAAACAGCCTTATTGCTGATATGGAGAAAGCTTGATTGATCTGGATATATCAAACCAGCTACCACATTCCCTTAAGCCAAAGCGTAATCCAGAGCAAGACCCTAGCTCTCTTCAATTCTATGAAGGCTGAGAGAGGTAAGGAAGCTGCAGAAGAAAAGTTTGAAGCTAGCAGAGGTTGGTTCATGAGGTTTAGGGAAAGAAGTTATCTCCATAACATAAAAGTGCAAGGTGAAGCAGCAAGTGCTGATGTAGAAGCCGCAGCAAGTTATGAATGCAGAAGATCTAGCTAAGATAAATGATGAAGGTGGCTACACTAAACAGATTTTCAATATAGAGGAAACAGCCTACTATTGGAAGAAGATGCCATCTAGGGCTTTCATAGCTAGAGAGGAGAAGTCAGTGCCTGGCTTCAAAGCTTCAAAGGACAGGCTAACTCTGTTGTTAGGGGCTAACGTAGCTGTCAACTTTAAGTTGAAGCCAATCCTCATTGGCCATTCTAAAAATCCTAGGGCCCTTAAGAATTATGCTAAATCTACTCTGCCTGTGCTCTATAAACAGAACAAGAAAGCCTGGATGACAGCACATCTGTTTACAGCATAGTTTACTGCAGTGGTCTCCAACCTTTTTGGCACCAGGGACTGGTTTCATGGAAGACAATTTTTCCACGGATGGGGGCGGGGTGGCAGCAAGACAGAGCTCAGGCAGTAATGCAAATGATGGGGGGTGGGGGCAGAGCTCAGGTGTTGATACATGGCCCAGTTCCTAACAGGCCGCAGACTGGTACTGGGCCACGGCCTGGGGGTTGTGGACTACAGGTTTACTGAATATTTTAAGCCCACTGTTGAGACATACTGCTCAGAACAAAAGATTTCTTTCAAAATATAATTGCTCTGACAATGTACCTGGTCACCCAAGAGCTCTGATGGAGACATATGAGGAGATTAATGTTGTTTTCATGCCTGTTAACACAACATCCATTCTGAAGCTCATGGATCAAGGAGTAATTTTGAATTTCTAGTCTTATTATTTAAGAAATACATTTCATAAGGCTATAGCTGCCATAGATAGTGATTCTGCTGATGGATCTGGGCAAAGTAAACTGAAAATCTTCTGAAAAGGATTCACCCTTCCAGATGCCATTAAGAACACTCGTGATTCATGGGAGGAGGTCAAAATATCAACATTAACAGGAGTGTGGAAGAAGTTGATTCCAGCCCTCATGGATGACTTTGAGGGGTTCAAGACTTCAGTGGGGGAAGTAACTGCAGATATGGTGGAAATAGAATGAGAACTAGAATTAGAAATGGAGTCTGAAGATGTAACTGAATTCCTACAGTCTCATGATAAAACTTGAGTGGAGAACTTGCTTCTTATAAATAAACAAAAAAAGTGGTTTCTTGAGATAAAATCTATTCCTGGTGAAGATGCTATGAACATTGTTGAAATGACAACAAAGGATTTAGAATGTTACATAAACTTAGTTGATAAAGCACTGGCAGGGTTCGAGAGGATTGACTCCAATTTTGAAAGAAGTTCTACTGTGAGTAAAATGCTATCAAACTGCAACACATGCTACAGAGAAATCTTTTGTGAAAGGATGAGTCAATCAATGTGGCAAACTTCACTGTTGTCTTATTTTAAGAAATTGCCACAGCCACCTCAACCTTCAGCAACCACCACCCTGATCAGTCAGCAGCCATCAATGTGGAAGCAAGACCCTCTACCAGCGAAAAGATGACTCGCTGAAGGCTCGATGATTGTTAGAATTTTTTAGCAATAAATTATTTTATAATTAAGGTATGTACATAGTTCTTTTCAGACATAATGCTCTTGTACATTAACACTACAGTATAATGTAAACATAAAACTGTTATAGGCACTGGAAATCAAAAAATTTGTGTGACTCACTTTTATTGTGATATTTGCTTTATCATGGTGTCTGGAATGGAGCCCGTGTATCTCTGAGGTATGCCTCTACACAGTTGTACACAATTATACAATTTCCCTTTTCTCAAATACTTTCTACTTTTCTGGGAAGAGAAGTACACACAAGAAAGATGAATAGGGCATTTCATCTAAGGCCTGTAAAAGAGGAAGCCATTTGGTGCCCAAGGCTGATTGTTCCCAAGAAGCAATGGATCTGTTGCTTTAATAAATGTGACTGGGAAGGCCACAACGTGATAGTACTGCCTTCTTTCTGATCGGTTTTAAAGCAGATCCTTTAAAGATTGCAACAAAAGTGCCTGCTCTGGTTTCTTGACACACAGCTGCTCTGAGGGTCCACGCTGGTCCTAGCACAGCAGATGTGCCCCGAAGGTTGTGATTGCTCGAGAGACTGCAGGGCGGATTTCTCCTGGGCCTGCTCGTGAGAACACCCGAGCAGCTGACATTCCTCGAGAAAGCTACTTAGCTATTGCCATGATTTTTCTTCATCTCGTTACCAATACTTTATCCATTCCCTAGTAAAGGGTGACATTTACGTAGTAATGCCGGAATATTTTTGAGGAGGAATTTCAACCGACAAGGTTATATACAATGTTCCATTTTCCTTTCTTTCTTACTCTAGCTGGTTGACTCATGAATCTCTAACCAGGCACCGCTTGCTGCTATGAATAAACGCTTTCTAGAAGATCTGAAAGGCCAGACTTGTAAATCCGCCATTTTCTTGTGCCTCCTTGGGCAGAGCCTCAACTTCCACCTCTGTAAAAAGGAAATACTATTTTCACTGCAGAGTGGTTGGGAGGATAAAAGTGAAAAACTAGATGGGTCAGTCCCTGGCACAGTGCTTGGTACATATTTGGTAACTAATAAGTTTAATTTCTATTTCCCGTCTTCCTTTCCTGACTTTAAGGGGATGACAAACCTCGTAGTGTCCTTCATCCTGCACATGGAGTGAGCAGGCGTACCCTGTGGATAAAGTATTAAGATGGATTTTTCCAGAGTGCCTTCCAGAAATCACACGTGGGGCCCTCAATGCATTTCAACATCCTCACGGAGAGGGTTTCTCTCGGGGTTTGTCCTGGGTCATACCTTGTGGAGGGGGGCGTGGCTGGGGCTGTCCTAGCTGAGGCCCCAGCTGGGCTTGCCCGGGGGATTTTGCTGATTTAGTCTGCGGAGCCTAGAGCAGGAGCAGAGAAAAGAAGCATGTTGATATCACCACGGCCATTTACTTCCTGGGTGGGAGGGCAGTATTTATAAACATCTTCCTATTATTGACATAAGACTAACACAAAGTATAGAGTTCTGGGGTGTAGAGTGTAATGAAGTTCTGCACATGTATACACGGGTGTAACCGTCGCCCAGATCAAGACACAGAACATTCCCAGTGGAGAAAGCTGTCCCATGTCCCCTCCCAGGCAGCAACCCCCTCACGTATAACCATTATTCTGGTGTCTATTGTCATAGATTAGTTTTTGTGGGAAAAGTGGGGGTGGGGTGGAGGAGGTCTTGCTTTTCCAGAAAGCTGGGCAGCTGGCAAATTTTTCAGAGAATAATCTGGTGGTCCATGGTGGGGGCTGTGGAGGGGAGGAGCAGCGTGAGGGCTTGTCGAGGTTGCGGGGTGGGGAAATGGAAGACACAATAGTCTCTATTGACTGCTGCCCTGGGAGCACACAGAGGGCACGTGTGTACATGTGGTCTTGCATGCGTGTGCACACACATCCTGCTCAGGCCCAGGATGGAGGGCACAGAAGGGACAGCTGTCAATAATCTCTGCCCACAGACGCCCAAAGGCCAGCTGGGACAAGATTGTTCTCCCCAGGGTGGTAGAGGGAGGAAGGGCCTCCCAGAAAGCCTCCCACATTCTCCCATCGGGGCCAGCTGCAGACGCTGTCCCCGTGTCTGGCCTCTGTCCACAACCCATTGCTTTCTCCCCAAGGTGGTTCCTTCCTGGGGGTGTCTCCTTTGCATCCAGGGGCTCCCCATCACCAGACAGCCAGCGTTTCTCATGGCTACAAAGTCTCCTTTGCTCCCGAGGCCCTTACCCAAGGTCTCAGGGGCGAGGGCACTGTGCCTCCCGGCATCAGGAGTTGGCTCATTTTGGAGACGACAAGGTCGGCCATCAGCTGTTTGTCCTCTTCCACGTGCTCTCCAATCAGGGGCATCGAGCTGTCCATGACCTGCAGGAAAGAGAGGAGGCTGAGGGACCCCCAGGCTGGAAGAGCCTGGCGGTTGGACAGCACATCCCAGGAGTGCCGGCTCAGGGCTCAGGACAGAGGCGGCCGCCAGATGGCGATGTCCTCCACGCAAACCACCCGGCCGGCTCCTCCCGCTGGGACTGGGCCTCGCGGAGGCCTCCAGCTCCCTGGGTGCAGCTCCGTCCAGCCTACATTTGCTGGACTACAGCAGCCGCGAGCCTCTGCTGACCTTCTCTGCACTTTGCTTTGGGGAGCCGCTCTCCGCCCCCTCCTTTCCCACCCTGGCCCCCTCCCGGGCTTGGGGCTGGCCTCCTCTGCCTGGGCCCGAGGTCGAGGCGGTCCACAAAGCCGGAAACAGTGAAGGTGGGGGCTCGATCAGGACAAAAAAATGACACGGGCTGGAGCTGACCCAGGGTTCGGAGGGAAGAGGGAAGAGGAAAGGCCTGTTCTCCCGGGCCCTGGCAGAACATACGCCGGGAGCAAAACTCATTCCCCCGGGAGCTGGGCTATTCTCAGAGGAAGCAAACCGCTTGTACCCGGAGGCGGCCTGAGGGATCCCAGCTGCCCCTTCTCCTCTTTTTACAGATGGAGCAACTGAGGCCCAGAGATGGGAAGGGGCTTGCTCAAGGTCACACAGGCCAACAGTCCACATGATTGCCTGGGCACGGGCAGCTATAGGAGGTCTTGAAGGGGTGTTGGTCAGGCCTTGGCAGATATGCAAAATGGCTGGTTTGTCACCTGCTCTCTCCTCCTCCACTATAGGAGTCCAGCCACCTGCGCTCGCCTGCACCACCCCCATCACTCACTGTCTTGTCTCCCGTTTTCCTGAGCTCGGGACTCACCAGTTTCTCACTCCCCTCCAGGTCCTTATCCATGTGCTTCCCTCTGCCCACTCTTTACCTGGCTAACTCCTTCTCACCCAGCAGGGACACCTAGCTAGCCCTTCCTCTGGGAAGCCCTCTCTGACTGCACGAGCTCTGATGAGCCACCTTGCGCCTGTACGCCCACTGTCCTCACTCTGGCTGTCCCACTGGACAGCTCATCCCACAGCGCTGTCCTCTTCTGTTTACTGTGTCTCCACAACTGGACTGCGAGCCCCCAAGGTCAGGGAGGGGCCCTGTGTCCTGTTAAACAGGTGTGCTCTCAATAAATACCTGCTCAGTGGAGGAATGAGAGGTCCTTGCAATAAGCCCTGCTCATAATGACAAGGATACCAACAAGTGGTATATTTTATTGAGCACTTACTATGTGCTGAGCACTGTTCTAAGCACTGGGTGTGGATGATCTCGCATAAATCTTGGAATAGCTCTTTGAGGTAGGTACTATTATTACCCTCATTCGAGGGTCAAAGAAGTGGCAGGTGGCAAGTTCAAGGACACATCGCTAGCAATCCATGATCCTTGCATTTCATCAGGCTAATTCTCACCAAGCACTGGAACAGCTCCCTGTGGTAAGAACCGGAAAGAGGAGACCTGGGTTCCCGGCCCCGGTTCTGCTATGGACTTGCTGTGTGATCTTGGGCGAGTCTCTTTTCCTCTATGGGCCTATTTTTTCTCAACTGTGAACTGAGGGGTTTGAGCAGCTACTAAGACCCTGCCAGCTGAGACTTTTAGGGGTCTGTGATCTAAAGCACCCACTGCGGTTGGGAAGCTGAAAAGCAAACTCAAGGATGTGAATACAGATTCTAGCAGGGTCCTGAAGACTGTCCTCGAATTGAGCTCCTTGTGGGTTGCACCTGGGCCTGGGACATCCCGGGACCCCAGTGCCCAGCACACGGACAGTCTCTCGGTCAACATTGGCTGAGCTGTTATGGCTGTGGGCTGTCTTGAATGGACATGGGCTTCCCTGTCTGTCCTCTCTCCCCCTGCCCCTGGACACCCCTTTCTTTTCTGGTTTCTGTTTCCTACGTTCCCTGCAGTGGAAAACGGCCACCACAAGGATCCTGAGGTCAGGAAATTTTGAAATCCCCACGGTAGACACAGCCAAAGGAAGTGGACACTCTGGTCTCCCCAGGGAAACATTTTTCCAGTGAGCAATGTCATTCCCTGGACAGGTTAGAGAGGACAAGTTCAAGGGTCTTTCCTCCGAGTATTTCACTGTAAGGATCTTCACAAAACATTTCACACAAATTTTCTGTTCTCACCACAGAGGTGGCTGAAGAAACCAGTATTTTTAGATCTCTTCTGCCTTTTTTTCCTTACTGGGGGAAAATACCTTTTATATTCCTGGTAACAAGCGCCCCATCTTCCCTGACCCCACTCCAAACCCCAAAGCAAGGGAAATAATGCTGCAATGTTTCCGTGAGGAAAACAAATCTGAAAAGCCATCTTTCTTTTTTTTTTTCTAGAACATTTTTGAGATGTTGTTTTCTTGTTTTTTGAAGTCCAAGCCCACTACTTTTACTTTTTTTTTTTTTTCTCAAATGTGAAAGGTCTTTCATCCATGACCCTCTGAATGTCTGGAGGCAGGAAGCCCGGGCCCACGGCATAGACTTTTCTTCTTCCTAAGAGTGAAAGTTGAGTTCACAGAGGCAGGAGCTCACGGGGCAGAGGTAATGCTGATGCGAGGGTGGGGCCGGGGACCCAGGGGTCCTTCATCTGTTGACCACCTGTCACCTCTCTGGAGTGGAAGCTCTAGGTGGCAGGGCCCCTGCTATATTGTGTTCACCCGGCTTGGGGGCTGGAGTCCAGAGTAGTGGCTCAATGAGTAAACGAATGAGTCCTTGTGTGCCAAAGCCGGGTTCGTGTCTGGGGGTCCCGTGAGGAGATGCAGAGGCAGGAGGGCCAGGTGGGGTCTCAGGAGCTGCAATGCCCCAGCAGGGGGGTCCTTTGCCACCCCTGGGCTGAAGCTCCCAGGATATCCCCAGGAAGGTGGGGGACTGGCTCCCCCAGGCAGCAACTCTTCCTGGCCCCTTCAGTGTCTCCTCCGAGAAGGGGCTACTTGGGGAATCTCAGGTAAGGTCCCAGCCAGAGGGAAAGCGATTCCCGGACTTTAGGGAAGAGCTGTTTTCCAGAGTAGGACTGGATCTGCTGATACAGACGCAACCCATCCCGTGGGCGCTCCCCAGCTTTTCTGGGGAGGGTGGAGACGCCGTCCACCCTGGACTGCCTCCCCTCACCTCCAAGGAGCCCCCCGGGCAGGGGTGTGCACGCCCTCCTGGCACAGCCGGGCTCCCACTCATTGAGTCACCTGGTCCTGCTCGGCCGTGGGTCCCTGGGGTGTGGGGCAGACACGAGGGCCTGGAGGACAGGCTGGCTCCTGTGGTCACCCCGGCCATGTGCTTCCCATTAGCCACCCACACCCCAAGGGAGGGGGCAGCCGCAGGGCTCTCCCTCACGTGTCTTGGCCTGTGTCAGCACCGTCCCTCCACCGTGGGCTGAGGAGGCCGTGGACGGAGAGAGCTGAGCGGGGCACGGGGGAGTGTGTGTGGAGCTGTCGCCATGGGGAGGGGATGGAGGCTTCTGAGGCCAGAGGGGCGTTTTCAGGGAAAGCAGTGGAGGGCCACGGGGTGTGGGGGGCAGGGAGGGGAGGTGAGGAGGGGAAAGGAGGCTCCTGGGGCCACGAGGGCCACGGAGCAGTCACAGAGGAGAGAGGGGCTTGTGCAGGAGGGTCTCAAGAGAGATTCTGGGACCCACGGCCCCTCTGCCAGCCTCTCTCCTATAGCTATATTAGTATTTCCCTCCACCTTTCCCTCCATTCACACCCCTGCACACCCGTGTTCCCTCCCAAACCCTCAGCACCCTGCCTTTGTTTATCACCCTCCTTCCCCGCCAGCCTGCAAACCCAGAGCCACACCCATGCCTGCCCACGGAGCCCTGAGTTCATGTTTATTGAGTGAACAAGTGATGGGGTCTCTGTGCGGTGACCAGGGAGGTGCCCACTGTATGCACTTGGACACTGAGGAAACAGAAGAGGCCCAATGGGGCAGAGTCCTGCTGACTCCTGGCCAGATGCTCTTAGGCCTACAGGTTGGGGAACGCTGTTAAACCCCATGCCCTGAGCTCTCGCGCCTGGGCAGGAAGGCTTGCGACACAGCCTGGGGTGGGGTCGAGGAGGGTGTGAGGGCCGTGGGGAGGAGCCTCCGGAAGCCGCCCATGGAGCCCTGGGCTGCGCGTGCCCAGGCCAGGCTCCAGGACACAGCTGACCACGCTGGAGCCCACGCCTGCTTTCCCGCCCTGCCACACGCCTGCCAGCCGTGCCAGGCCAGAGGACCCGCCGGTGCACCCCTCACCTCAATGATGTAATCTCTGCCATCCTTGCTGTGGACAGCCTTGACAGCACAGATGTCCAGGCCGCCGAACATTTCTGAGCAGCTGTCCACCCACAGCCTGTACCTGCAGGGGCAGACAGACAGACAGTGAGCACGGGCAGAGGGAGCCGGGAAGGGAGCACAGAGGGAGAGGGGGAGACACACACAGAAAAACAGGCAGGGAGAGACAGTGACACACATGTGCCCAGACAGAGATGGAGAGAGAGACAGAGACATGGCAAGAGACACAGGGAGACAGAGAGGCAGTGGGAGAGAGGGAGGCAGGGACACAGATGGACACTGGCAGAGAGGCCCAGAGAAAGAACGTGAGAGAGCTGGACAGAGGAGAGAGGAAGGAGGAGGGAGAGAAGGAATGGGACCCCCCCCCCCCAGGAGCCTGTTGGCTTCACAGCCGTGGGGAGCTTGTCCTGCCCATCAGAGCCATCCCGGACCCCCAGCCGCCCCTGTGGCCCTTTCCCTTGGGAAAGCTGCTCAAAGGGCTCCAGAAGTCCCTCCCAGGCTGCCCCCAGCCCCAGAGCCCTGGCCAGACCAGAGCCGGTGGGGGACAAAGGGTACATTCTCCCCGAGCCTGGGGTGGGTGGGCAGGGGAGCCTGGCAGGCTGCTCCCGCCTGGCCCCAGGGCCTGGCCCTCTGGACCTGCTGCTTTTGTTCCCTTTCCAGCCACTTGATGGCTGCAAGGCCAGTTTGCTTTGCTGGGGACAGATCTCAAGGCTGGACTTTGACCCTGCAACAAGGGGGTGGTTGTATCTGAAGAAATCTTCCCGGCTTGCACTTGGCTTCCCTTGTGGGCTGGATTTGGAAGTCACAGGGGACTTTGTGTTAACGATCGTGCTTCTTCCCGCTTCTCCAGGGTCACACGGGGCACTCCTGCTCTCAGATAGCTTTGCCTGAAGTGCTCTTAGAACTCACTCTCTTATCGTATCCACCAATGCCCACTGCGGCCCAGAGAGGGAGAGTGGCTTGCCCACGTCACACAGCAAGGCAGTCACAGAGCCAGGATTACTTAGATCTCCTGGCTCCTAGTCCAGTGTTCTCATTCAGCTGTAGCGAGGAGCATGTGAGATCATAGAAGTCAAAGGAAGGATGAAAACTCACACCCACTGGGCTCCTACTATGTGCCTGGGAGATTGACCCTTCATTCTTTCTAATCACATCACAACTCTATCAGGAAAGTTTTAATCCATTTTACCGATGAAGAAATGGAGGCTCAGTGAGATTAATAAACAACTGCGGCTTCTAAACCCAGATCCTATCTGACTCCATAGTCCAAGCAGGCCACCCTTCCTCTCATTCTGAATGCATCCCTGCCTGTCTGTTCTCACTCAGCATGGGAGACCAGCACCTAAATTCTGGCTATTAATTCCTCAATAACTCTGGGGGGGGGGGCCTCTCCCTCTTGCAGCCTCAGTTTCCTTATCTGTAAAATGGGAAGGCCTAGATCTGACTCTGGTTGTGCATCAGAATCACCAGGAGGGTTTAAAAAATATACTAATACTTAGCCAGATTTGGGGGCTCCACTCTGTGTTAGAATAATTTCTGTAATTTTTTAAAGCATCCTATATGATTCTGATGTGTAGCCACATTTGGGGACAATCTTTGGTCCTTGGAGTGCTAAGAGTCCTCTGGACTCTTTGATCCATTAGGGTCCCTGTATTTGGCATCAAGGCCTGATTTGTGGGGCACCATGTGCTTAGGGAGAGCTGTGCCCTGAGACATACTCATAAATCAGGTTTCTTCTTAATGGAAGGTGGAAGTCTGGGCCCAGGCCCAGAAGCAACTGGTTTCCAGAGGCTATTTTCAAATGATGAACTTCTGGGTCACCTGCTGGCTGTACCCCACGGGGCACAGGCACCCCAGGGTCCAGGAACTGGATGCAGTGTGGGATAGGCTGGAGGACGTGGGGTCCTGTTCCCCTGCAGCCAGGTGGGACTAGCACCAACCAAATGACATCATTGGTTCTGCCCAGGAGTCAGGCTACCTGGCAGGCAGGTGAGCCAGGTGGAGGGAGGGGTCTATTTATGGGTCCCCATATGGACTTTGCCCCTGTGGGGATGGGGCTGAGGAGCTCCGTCCAGGCCCTGGAGTCCTGGCCATGAGTGCAAAAAGGAAAGTGAATTCCAGGCCTGAGCAGACTCACTCCCTGGTGGGTCCCTGCAGGGATGGCCCATGTGGCCTGGGACTGAGCAGAGCCAGGGAGATCGTGGCCTGCTGGGGACATCCGTGAGCGGCTCACGTTCGGGAAAGGCCGTGGGGAAGAGGGCCATGACTGTCCCGCGAACGCCCCTGGGGGAAGGATGTGACCACGTCTGGCCACACGAGTCAGCTGTGCCAGGTCGAGAGCACCACCTCCACACACGGGGCAGCAGCGGGGGGTTCGCAGGTGGATGGTAGCAGCTGCCCCGGAGGTGCGGGGAAGGGAAGGTGCTCCTCCCTGCCTCGGCTGCTGCTGGGTTAGGTCCTGCACATCCGCCGCTCATTCGGGCCTCGCCGCTGCACGCTGCCTTGGGCAATACTGCCTTCATTATGCTCCAAGAGGTTCAGAACTGTTAATTAACGCACCCGAGCTCACACGCAGCCTGTGCTGCCGTAGGGGGCGGTCCCGCTCCGATCCGCAGGGGTGGAGACCTGACCCAGGCCTATCCAATCACAGCAGCGCAGCTTCCTGGGCCATAGTGATTGGTTCAGGGACGGTCATGTGACCTAAGCCAGGCCAATCAGTAAATACAGCTCAATTTCAGGCTTTGGTTGAAATGGTCGGGAAAGAGAACTTGTCTTTCTTGTGGCGTTGTGAGGATGTAAGCCCGGCGCCACTATGGGCCACCATTTGAGAGAGCCTCCTCGAGTGACACCAACATAGAAAAATGCTGAACCGGGGTGGGTAGACAAGGAGTCCTAAAGCCTTACCTGCCACTATGCCTCTGGGGTTTTCAGTGACACGAGCCAGTAAGTCCCCCTTTATGCACAAATCAGTTTGATTTGTGTTGTGACACTCGCGACTGATACAGAATTCTTAGAGGAAAGAATGGAATCTTTTCATCCTTTAGTGCTCAGTACAACATGGCATGCAGTAGGTACTCAATAAATGTTTACTGAACAGAGCTTTCTGGCCCCAAAGCCCATGCTCTGTCTACTATTATTGCATGCATGCAGGTAGAGGTCACTGGGCATGCAGGCAAGAAGGTACGTGTGTGGCTGGCCCTGAGACCAGGTGACTCAGCCTTTTTTCAAGGGAGGCTGGCACACGGCAGTGTCTAAAGGGAGAAAGGCCTGTGGGATCTTCAAGTAGAGTGCACTCCAGAACATGCATGATAGTGGGAGGTCAGCCTCTCCCTGTTCATACTGAGATGGAAGTGAGTCTGAGAGAGGAGTGGACTCTCCAACACCCCTGCCTCCTTGCAGCTGTCAGAGCACAGGAGAGAGCTGTGAGGGCTCCCTGCCCTCTTCCTCAAGCAGCTGGGCAGGGCCAGAAAGACCGCTGGACTGGGAGTCAAGACATCAGGGATTTACCCTCAGCTCTGTCATTAATCAGCTCTGTGACCCTAGACAAATCACTTTCCCTCTCTGAACTTTCTTCTCCCATCTGTAAAATGGGATTAATACCTACCCTGTAGATTGTTGTGGGCAGGACAGGTGATCATGCCTAGAAAAGTGCTCTGTGGGTGGTGAGGCACTGGGCATAGGGTGAGGTGGCCTTCTTTAAAGGGCTCCTTGTTGCATCGCTCCCTCAGCTCCCACCATGGCCAGCGCCCCTCCCTACACATCCTTTGTCTCTTACCTCTCCGTCATGGCCACCTGTTCCAGCATGGCAGATCCTGTGTTGGCCTTCCAGTTGCCAGAGATGGAGGTTCTCCTGTATCAGAACAAATAACACACTGAGGGCATTAGAGGCTTCTGCCACTGATCTGCTTTCCTTCTTTGCTTTGGCCATTAGGAGGCTCTGATTCAAATTGCTGGCTCACATTATGGCATGTATTCTTAGGTACACACATTGACCTCAGCTATATTTTCCTGTTTATTTCCCTTCATGCTGATTGACTTATTTATTTGTTGGATCTTATATATTGTTTCCTAAGCCATCTTTGAAATTTAAAGATTAAATTAAAAAAAACGCTTACATTATTAGATGAACCCCCAAACCTTGGCCTCCTGTCTTTGAGGAGAACTAGGGCAGTGTAGCATTCAGTGGTCCTGGAATTTTTAAGGCCCCAAAATGTAAGAAAAATGATCCTTAGAGAGAAGTGATTACTTTTCCATGGTGAAGAACAGGAAGGCCTCTGGCCTCTTCCTGCCCCACCACCCTTCTCTGTTCCCTTGTCTTTTCTGCTCCAGCAACAACTGACCTCCCTTCTAGAGCTCCACTGCCCATGGCTCTTTCCCTATGTCGTGGCCTCCATGTGCATTCTTTCCTTGGCCCCATACAGTCTTTGTCTCCATCTTTGCCTCCCTAAGTCCTACTCACCCTTTAGGTTTCATCTGAAGTATGACTTCCTGACAGCCCACCTCCCCCAACAAGAGTAGACCGCCCTGCACTACACCTGACAGTAAAGTTCAGTAGCATAATCCTCATCTCACTTGTAATGACTACCTTAGTGTCCTCTCTTCCTTGATGAGGGGAAACTCTGAGGGTAGGGGCCATGTTTGACTTCATACCCTGTACACCCAGTGTCCAGTGGGACCTGGCATGTAATGGGTGCCCAGTATCTACCTACTGGATGGGGACTGTGTATGCTGCGGGTAAATCCAGACAAACTATCCCCAGTGGCACATCTGGACTCAGCAAAGGCTGAATGAGTTTAAGCAAAGTGGTGGAGGCAAAGCTCTTTGTCTTAAGGTCAGGGGAAAGTATGTGGTTGAGGTCAAAGGGTGAACTGGGGAGAGAAATTGACACAAAAATATGTCCTTCTAAAAGGGAAAATCAAATGTCTAAATGCTGAGCATAGATGGTGGCCATTCAGAGCCATAATTACTAGGGTGTGCCGCACCACTGATAAACTCTATGTCGGTTCAGTTTAGTTCAGTTCAGCTCAACTCAATTCAGTTCAATTTGGCAAACTCTCACAGGGCCACCCTAGATCCTGGGTATTGGGCTAGTCCACGCATGCAGAGATGACCACCTACTCAGGCTGCCCACCACCCAGAAGGGCGGACTAGCCTAAAGCCAGACTACAGGCATGGTAGGGTTAGCAACAGACATGAGGAGTGAAGAGCTCTTGGAGGCGAAGGAGAAACCAGAGTCATAAGCTGTGACCCCAGAAGGTAGCCACTGAGATGCGCCTTGGAGGATGAGTGGAATTTGGTATAGTGGGTCCTGTATTGTGGTAGGAGAGGGTAAGAACTGACTTGAGTCAGACAGATGTGAGTTTGAATCTTGGTTCCGGCATTTTCTAGCTATATAACCATGGGCAACATCTCTGAGTCTTTATTTCCTCGTTGTAAATGGGAATAATTATAGCACCGTCCTTATAAGGTATTGTGTGGATTAAAGGAAATAGTACCATAAATCTCTTAGCACAATTGGTGCTGTTATTATTTTTGGTAAGGGGAGGCAAGGAAAGAAAGCATTCCAAGGGCAGAAGCAGCAGGAACACAAACCGGATTGCTCCTTCCAAGAGAATCGTGCTAGTGAGAGCCAATATTTAATGAGAACTGTCTATGTCTGAGACATGGGTCTGAGGGCGTCGTAAGTGTCAGCTGATTTTAGCATCACCAAACCTAATGAGACAGGCATTATTGTTATTATTATTATTCCCACCTAGTGGCAGAAGCCACCAAACCATATCTTACAAAATCCATGCTCTTAAGCTTGACTCTCCATGGCAGAGCCCACCGAGCCCATCACAGGCATGGGCAGAGGGGTCGGTCATTCCATATGTGATGGAGCCATTAGAACGTAGACTGTGACAAAAGTATCTACCTATATTACAAGTTATCTTAGTCTGTTTGGACTGGTATAACAAAATACCATAGACCAGGGGGCTTAAAAACAACAGAAATTTATTTCTTGTAGTTCTGGAGGCTGGGAAGTCCAAGGTCAAGGTTCTGGCAGATTTGGTGTCTGGTGAGAGCCTACTTTCTGGTTCCTAGATGGTGCCTTCTTGCTGCGTCCTCATATGGTGGAAGGGACAAGGGAGCTCTCTGGGGTCTCTTTTATAGGGGCACGGATCCCATTCCTGAGGACTCTGTCCTCATGATCCAATCTCCTCCCAAAGGCCCCACCTCCTCATACCATCATCTTGAGGGTTAGGATTTCAATATATAAATTTCTGGGGAACACAAACATTCAGGCCATAGCACAAGTGTAGGACATAAACTCCTGGAAGGGGGTGGGGGAAAGGTGCTGACCTAACTAACTCTGGACACGAGTGAAGACTGTGACTAAAGACAAGGGAACTGTGCAGAAGCACTGTACTGTAGTCAGTAACGTCGTTTCCCAGGGGCTACAGGTTAACAGTTCTGAAACTGTGCACATATACTGAGGTAGAACAGATAAGTAAATGGACGGCGGATGGGGGAGCCAGATTTTCTTCTGTTGGAGGGGGAGGTTATAGATTAACAATCAGGGAAGGTGTAAATGAACCATGTGGTACTGCATGAAAGTCAGAGACATCAATGTGACTCTGTTTAGCTTCATATAGAAATGGATGGATATATATAGAAATAACTATGGATATATATGTACACATGGGTGAGGATATACACATATATTTCCTTGATGTATCTGGCAGGACCTAGTAAGAATGACACCCCAGTAGCAATAAGCACAAAGGCCTGAGTGCAGGGCAGGGAGTGGGCCAGAGAGGAGCTTGAATGGTTGGGGACATTCTACAATGAGGTCAGACACAGAACCCCTCCCTTGGATGTGGGCCAACCCAGGGTCTAGGAAACTCCATAACTAATGACAAGCTGGAGCTGTCAGGCCAGAGAGGCTCAGCATAAAGACTGCAGCAATGAGGTAATCCTCAAGAAAAGAAACTGGGACAAGGTGTTGTCAATGTCAAGTGGAACTTTAACAATGAAGGGAGGAGGGAAATGATATCATGATGGCTGGTGGGGGCCTCAGGAATGCACTGCAATGGGCCATAACTCAGAGGCGGGGAGGAGGCGATCTTATCACCCTGAGGGCATCTGAGAGTAGTGACAGGCCTGGCCGGCTCTTGGGAGGAAGGGGGTGATTGACAAGACGGGGCAGAGTTGTTCCTTGAGAACTGGCTCCGTCCCTTTCCTGGGAATGTTTCCTTGTACGTCAACTGCCTGCATCTCCTCCAGTTTCTCAGGCAATGGCAGAGCACAGTGGTTGCAGTGGAGACTGTACCGCCCCGTCAAGCCTAAAATTACCATCTGTTCCTTTACAGAAAAAGTTTGCTGACCCTTGGTTGAGGCAATCTGGGAAGTGCAGAAGCAACCATAGGCAATACAGAAACGGATATGCGTGGCTGTGATCAATGAAACTTTATTTACAGAAGGAGGTGGCAGCTGGATTTGGCTTGTGGCTGTAGTTTGCCAATCCTATCCTAGAACACAAGCTGTCCCACACAGAGAGACCTTCCAACTGTCCAGGGATAACCATCACAGTCCTCACATAGGGAGCCATGCACACAGTCAGTGCTCCAAAAATTCCTGGCAACGAGGCGACGGTTGGTCCTCTGGGGTCTCATCATTTCAAATGGAACCAAGAACAACATTCCAAAGGGAGAGACAGAGAGGCCTTGGAGCAGATAAGGCCCCTCCAAAGAGCAAGTCCTCTTCCAAAACTCCCAATCATCCTTATAACCACAGCCCCAGTGTAATGAATCCTTTGCTGAACTACCTCTAGGGTGAAGGTGGGCTTTCAATTTCCTGCCTTGCATTCATTCCTTTTCCTTTAGATGCAGCGCCTCTATTTACACTGAGGAAGGAGCCTGTCCACAATGCATGCCTTCCTAGTGGGACTGTCAATACTGGTTTTCTGCCTTTCTCTAACCAATAAGCATGTGGCCAAAGTTGGACTAATCAGCCATCAGCCCTATTTCCATGGAATCACAGTCTCAAGTTAAGCCCTGAAAATGATTAGGGCAGATCCGTTTACCAGCAAGGGTGCCATGAAGATTGCTTATTATTATTTTTGGCTACTTAGGTTCCTGGGGCTGCCCTGGATCCCAATATTTTTGAAATTGATAATTTAGTTGGGGGGAGGAGGCGGTGGTTTGTTTTTTTTTTAAAGTGTCAGATCACCCCTGGTTTTCTGATAAATTCCCTTAAAAAAAAACCCGTTAAGTTAATCAGATGTGGCTTCTGATGCTTGCAGCCAGAAAAATCTGATGTAACCTCCTAACTGGTCTTACTGGCTCCAGAGAAATCCCTTTGCAGCCTACAGCCCCAGAGTCAACTTTTATAAATGCAGATCAGATCACACCACTTCCCTGCTCAGAAGAGAACAGAAGAAAATCCAAATCCTCCAGCAAGGCATTCAAAGCCCTCCTTGATTTGTCCCCAAGTTTCTCTTTTGGTCTTGACACCTAAGACATACACCCTGTGTATACTTGCAATTACCCCATACATGCCAAGGGCCTTTCTTTCTCTGGGGGAAACAGTCCTTGTTTGGGTAGACAGATATCTACCCGGGATAAGCTGTGACAGAACATCAGCCCCTCTGCTGCACTGACCAGAGAAGGGCAGTACGGAGACGGAAAGGGAGAATAGTGATGTGCCAAGGGAGGTCACTGCCCTTGGGTGCAGGAGAGAGCAGCCGGACATGCATCTCTAATCTCTGTGCCTCCCACACTGGCCTCCCAGCCCCTTCCCCTGGGACTCACATGTAAGCCTTGTAGTTGGATCCGATTTTCTGGATGCGGATGTCATACTTGGAGTCGATGAAGGCCTCAGTGGTGGCGTAGGTTTTGGCCATGGCCACCACGCTGGTGATGTCCTGGTAGTCATGCGGGTTTTCCACTTTGATCTGTGTGGGAGGATGAGGGGGTGAGTGCTACCCACCCAGCTTCACTGAGCCTACCCCGTGCCAGGCCCGTGTGCCTCTCATACTGAGACGGACACCCTTGGGAAGGTCACGGGCTAGCTGCAGAGACAGACTCAGGAAACAGATCGTTCCGCTGCACACCTGCACACCTGCACGAGGCACGGAAGAGGAAGGGAGCAAGTCCACTTGGGTAGTGGAGAAATGTTTATAGACAAGATGGGCTCTGAACAGGGTTTGGAAGAATGAATACGGTTTGCAGATGGAGTGGGCAGCAGGCAGCTCTCTGGAGAGAAGGGAGGCTGCACAGGGCCGAGGCCCGAGGACCCGGGCGGCGGGGGCCGGGCAGGTGGCACAGACTGGCTGAGGGGCCGCGGGACGGGGCCGTCAGGAAACAGATCGTGGGGGGCCACCACAGCTCTGTGAAGGGGCTAGGATTTTAGCCTGAATGTTCTGGAAGTCCACTGGAAGAGAGAGAGGAGTTTAAATAAGAAAGTGGCTTAATTCATGTTGTAGCAAAACCACTCAAGCAGTTGTATAGAGGACCGAATGGAGGGGTGTGATGGGGACGCAGAGAGACCGCTTAGAAAGAAGGGGTGCGTATGTGTGTCGTGTGCATGTGCTGGGTGTGTGCATGCGGGGCTGTGTGTGTGGAGTTTGTGGGAGAGGTGTGCGTGTGGTGTGTAGTGTGTGGTGTGTGTGGTATGTATAGTAGTTTGTGGTATATGTGTGTGGTGTGTTTGCATGTGTTTATATTGTGTATGTGGTATGTTTTTTGTGTGTTTATGTGGTGTATGTATGTGTAGTGTACAGTGTGTGGTGTGTGTGGTGTATATGTGTGTAGTGTGTGGTATGTGTGTGGTGTGTTTCCTGCGTGTGACATGCTGTGTGTTGCACGTGTGGTGTGTAGTACGTGGTGCCTGTGTGTGCATGTGGTGCGTGTGTGTGCGTGTGCATGCACGCACTGGAGAGGCTAGCTTTGTTAGCCAAAGGCCTGGGGGAGAAAGTCACACTGTTTACTGAGCTGAGGCCAGGAACATGGGGTGGTGTCCTGGGGTTGGGGAGAGGTCACAGGAGAGCTTCCAAGGCCAAGTGCAGGGACGAGGCCAAGGCTCCGTGATAGTGATCTCAAGACGGAACAGAGGCCGACTCCAGCGGCTGTGGACAGCTGGGCCGGCTGCTCTCTCCCGCTGGCCGCGGGGACCCTGCTTATTCAGAAGTGGCTCCGCCTCTCCTGTCACCCTCACCCAGACAGCAGAGGCATCTGATGCTGGGCCAGAGGGGGGCAGAGCCCAGATCCCCTTGGAGGGGCCGGGCGCTAGGTGGTCCATGTGGGAGGGTGGGAAGGGTGGGGTTGGTCCTCAGGGCCGCACCCTCCCGGTTCTCACGTCCTGTGACCTCCCTCCCAGCCCTCTCCTGTCTGCCCTTTGCGTCTCAGCACTGACGACTCCCTCCCTCCATGATAATGCCCACACATTTGTACCAACTGCACCGCTTACAAAGGGTCTTCGCTGTTCTCTGCGGGACCCAAAACAGGACTGTGAGCAGGCAGGCTGGGCATTATTGTGCTAATTTAACAGATGTGGAACCTGAGATTTCTGGGCTTGTCCAAGGCCATAAAGCAGCTAAGCACGGAGCTGGGAATGCAACTCTGGAGCCCAAAGGCACAGCTTTTCCTGGAACCACCTCAGGGTGTCTGCAGGTGCATGCCTGTTCTTCCTCCTTAGTGGACACAACAACGACCCGGAGAGGGGCTTGGCAAGCCACCTCTCTTCTCGGCTCTCTGAGAGTCCCAGCCTCTCAGTGAGGACTCAGAGTTCCACCTTGCAGAGAAAATAAAGGTGACCCTACAAGAGTTCCCTATTTCCCATCCCTTTGCAAACCCCTCAGATTTCCCACTTCTTCTTCCCACCTGCAGTGGCAGCTGAGTGCCTCCTTCCTTTGTTCTAGGTTTTCTAAGGCTTGGACCACTGGCTGTCCCCACTTCCTTTAGCAATAGGACCCCTAAATTTTAGGGGCACCTGCTCTCCTCAGCTAGAGATTCCTTTGCTCCTGCCTCCTTTACAAGTAGATGTGGCCAAGTCCCCAAGTTCTGGCCAATGAAAACTGAGTAGATGTGATGTGAGCAATCTCTGGGGGGTGCCCTGAAGATGAAGAGAATCTTCCCTTTCCCTTTTCCTTCTTCCTTCTGGCTGGGATGTGGACATGATGGTGTGAGCAGGAGCAGCCATCTTGCGCCATGAGACAAGAGTCACATATTGAGGATGGCTGAGTCTAGAAAGATGAAAGGAACCCGGATCCCTAACACTGCAGAGCCCCCATCAGCCTTGACTATATGCTCAGACTATTACATGAGAGAGAAAGAAACTTTAATCTTGGTTAAGCCACTGTTATCTGGGTCTCTGTTATTGCAGCCAAACTGTATTTCTGCTACGTATTTTCCATCTCTTGCTTGTCATTGATTCTTTATCCTTTGGGTTAACACGATCAAGGATCCACGATCCTTCTCAAAATGTTCCTGCTTATCAGAAGCTCAGTTGCTCACCACTCTGTGTCTACATCCCCATTTCCCACTCACGCCTAACCCACTCTCTTTGGCTTTTACTCCCTGCTGTCCCACGGAATCTGATCTGGCAGAGGTCCCCCTTGGCCTCCGCCCTGGAGAAGCCCACAGAGTTCCTCTGGTTCCCATCCTGCTTTGGCAGCCTGCAGCATCTGAGACTGGTAAACTTTTTGAAATTCGGTTTCCAGACCACTATTCTACCTCAGTTCTTTCCCTTTCTTTCTGGCAACTTCTTCACAGTCTTTATTGCCTCCTCTTCCTCCAGCGCCCCTTTGATAGTCTTGGGGTTTCATCCTCAGCCAACATTTGGGGTTAGGTGGAGGGGTTGGAGCTACAGAAATGAAAGAGTGGGGTGCGAGTTGCAGGCACAGCTCCTCTAATTCACAGTTCTGTCCCTGGTGGCTCTGGAAAGAACCAGAAGTTCTTCCGCACCTTGGTTTCCTAGACAGCGCAGGCCACAGTATCATGCTCCTCTTTTTCTGCAGTCATGACACGTTCTGATATGTGGGGCACGTGACCACCCAGAATGAACTTTGCACCTCCCCCTCCCCCGGCATCTTTGTATGGCTATGTGACCATGTCTGGGCCAACAGGGTGTGAGCAGAGGAGGTATGGACTGCCAGGCCGCACTGTTAAAGGGAGGGAGAGGACTTCACGGTCAAGGATCCACCATTGGACCTCGGTGGGTGTGGACTCAGACCCTTTCCTCTTCCCACTGGCTGGAACGTGGACCGTCTTTGATCACGTGGCCAAGCACAACACACCAGGGACAGATGATCAACAAGACGGAGGGAGCCCGAGTCCTTGAAGCTGAGGTGGTTCCACACCAGCCCTGGGCCGCTTCTGCCTAGACCATTAGGTGAGAAAGAAAGTTCTAGCTTGTTTAAGCCATTGTAAGTCTTTGTTATGGCAGCTGAACTTTATCCCAATGATTATACAAGCCCGAAGTAAATTTTTGTTCAATGCATCATACATTCTTTCACAGGGTAGACAAAAGAGAGCAGAGAGAGAAAGTCTAGACCTGGTGGTTTGATTAAGCAGTAGTCAGCCCGGCCTTCCTTGGGGACAGTCCTCTCCTATCTCAGTTTGGGCGGTTTGGGATGAGGGGTCCATCCTGCCGTCTCCAAGAGTGAGCACGTAACCCAGGTCTCTCTTACACGGGCCCTCTCAAAGCCGGGAGAGGCCCTGGCCAAATGTTCCTAACAATTTTATGCTCTTTTCCTTACAGAGGGCCTGTCAGATTCTATAACTCCCAGGCTCCATAAAACCCGGCTCCACTCCTGGGTCCACAGTGTCTGTCTCCCCGTTAGACTGTGAGCTTCTCGAGGACGGACAGCCAGTCTTGTTCCTGGTTGTGACACTGGTACCTGGCATGCTGCAGATGCCCAACACCTGTGTGCTGGATTGAATTAAGGAGGCTGGAGGAAGACCTGCTTGAAACTTGGGAAGGGAGCAGGAAAGTGGAAGAGAAAATAAGGGAGCTCAGAAAATGGCAAAGAAAATGTGATTCAGGGAAACGTCTTTCACAAGGTGAATTCTTCCGTAAATGCTTGGGCCGGATGCTGCGCTCTCAGAGGGTTTCAGCTTCCATCATGAGTCCCTGGGAACCTGACGAGGTGCGGGACCCTAGAGAAGGGGGCAGGTGGTCTGGAGCCCGGGTGGGTGGGCGCTGGAGGGGACTGTGGGATGGTCCTCAGGCCAGAAGAGGGTAGGGGGGTGAGAGGGCGCGGGGACAGCAGCGTGAGGATGGGGAAGCGCGGCTGGGCTGGGCAGGGAGTCTGGCACTCTGCTTTATTTACTGGCTGGAAACCCTCCAAGGGTTCACAAAGACAAGCTGCAAACAGGAAGCCCTAAACGAGCTGTGATTCAAGATTACCCATGTGCTGCCCAGGAGCTGCGATGGGCCACATGCTGACCCCAAAGACCCTCACCCACCCTGCCTCCCTCGCCCTTTCCCCACTCTCTGGCTGCCCCTTCTCTCCCTCCCTCCCCTCCTCCCCTCTCCCCTGTCCCTTACCCTTTCCTCTGGGTTTTCTGTCCACACTTGGGCCGTATTCTACCCTCTCTTCTGTCTCCCTCCGTGTCTCTTCCTCCTCCTTTTTCCTCGGTTGCTTCTGTCTTCTCTTGATGTTCTCACCTCTCCCTCTCCCCTCCTTGTCTCCCCCTCTCCTCCAGTTTCCCCACCCCTTCTCCTGCTGCTTCCTTTCCCTCCTGCATCCCTCCCTCTCTGCCTCTGCTGCCTCCTTCCCCTGGCAGTATTCAGCTTCTCACACTCTCTCCCTCCTGTGTTTGAGCTGCATCCCCTCCCGTTCTCGTGTGCTGGGCACACCTGCCCTCTGTCCTGAGGCCCAGCAGGGAGGGCGAGTGGAAACAGAGGCAGAGAAACCAGAGAGAGGGGTCAGGATACAATTCAGAATCTTCTGAATGGGATGCTCAGAGGTCTCCTATTCCCAGTTCCAACCTAGGATGGGAAAGCCAGCTACATCCTCGGTAGATTGACTGTGCACTATTTGCTTGAATATCTCCAGTAACGGGGAGCTCACTACTGGGCAAGGCAGCTCATTTTTCTTTAGGGAGTCTCTAACTTGTTCTACTTTATATTACACCAAGAAGGGATGAGTGGACCCATTTATCCCATGGGGTAAGTCTTAGCCCTCTGCCTTGTGTCTGCTCTTCATCCACCTGGAGAGAACCACACATTTACAGATACGTATTGAGTGCCCATTATATCTGGATAATTACTGAGTATTTCTTCCAGATACTGTGCTGGAGGCTGGGGATACAACAGGGAACACAAGATTTATAATTCTTATCCAAGTGGAGTTTTGAACCTATTAATTATCTTGCTTCTATTAATGCAGCTTAGTACAATGTTAGCTTTTTTAAGATCCATATGGAGCTTGTCCAGGTCATTTTAAAACACAAGATCCTGACAATCCACAACTCCCAGAGGAGGACATTACATGGTCAGCTCATCTGTTCTTTTGCCTTCCACCCTTGGTTCTGTCATCTGACCTGGTAATGACCTGTCTCAGCTCTATGTCACTCATGATTTTGGAGGGCCCTTCCTATATCTGGTTCCAGCTGTTTGACCTTACTAAGTGACTTCTCTGAGCTTCAGTTTCCTTATCTGTTAAGTGTGATAATAACATTTACCTTGAGGATTGTTGTAATTGTTAAATGAAATTATAATGAATGTCAAAGGACCGGCGTAGCGTAGTATTTAGCTCCTACTAGGTACTCAGTAAAAGTTGCTTTTCTTTAATTGGATAATTGTCGAGATTCTTTGCTGACATTGAACCATCAATCAACACTTTTTTTTTACACAATTATTCATCCAGCCACAAATCTATCTCCTGTATAATCACCCAACTTCCATATCTCTTCTGCGGTCTGGGGACTATCACAAGACTTATTCAGCTCATTGCAGAGGTTCTGGAACATATTAGATATTTTAAAAATACTTATAGGCTAAACAAATGACTGGGCCAAACGGCCATTCATCTGAGGATTAGATGATGGTTAGAGTCATTCATTCACCTATCCATTCTATAGTTATTGAGCCTTTGCTAGGTGTCAGATACTGGGCCACATGTTGGGGGACCCAAAATGAGTTTTTAAAGTATTTATATTTTTATGCTACTTGTTCTAGGAAGGATTTATGGTAAATTTCAAAGACACATAATATACAACACGATGCTTAATTAAAAGTTGGGCAATAGCAATTTTACCTATTAAAATCCGTCCTAAAGATACAGTGGCAGAAATATGAAATGGCATGTACACAAGGCTATTCACTGCATAGCTATTTGTGAAAGAAAATTTTCTTTCCATACTTGGGCCGTATTGTACAGTCTCAGAGGTTTACAGCTTCCATCATAAACCCTTGAGGACCAGGTGAAGTCAGAGAACCTGTAGAAGGGGCCAGGTGGCCTGGAGCTGTGGATGAAGCTGGAAGGATGGTGGGCCGGTCCTCTGGCCAGAAAGGGCATTTGGGATAAGAAGGCATGCAGGGCAGGCTGCCACCAGGGCGGCGCAGTGACTGCTGGCCTGCACATCTGTCAGCAGGGGACAGGCTGCATCAGTGGTGGTCCCTGCACACAATGGAATACTCTGCAGCCATGAGAAGGGCATGAGGAGGGTCTCTGTCCGCTACGACAGAGTGATCTATATACTGCTACGTAGTGAAAAAAGCAAGACACAGAATAGTGAGCATAACATGCAATCGTCTAGCAAAAAAATTTGGGGGGGGAGTGTATTAATATATATTTGCTTAAAAAGTGTAATGAAGGGATAAAACAAAAACAAATGAGAACAGTTACCTACAGCAAGGAGAGAAGAGGGAGGTGACAGGGATGGCACTTAGACCTCTCTGTACATACCTTGTTTTTATAATTGTGACTTTGGAACCATGCAAATGTGGCTATATAACAAAACAAGTCAAGTTGAGAAAACAATTTCCTGAACATAAAAAACAAAACAGGGTGACTCGGTTTAACAGTATATCAAGGTGGTGGCTCAAACATACAGAGAAGAATGATTCCAAGTGACTTTGTAGCAGAATGCTGAGCCTGTGACTCTCTGTGCTGTTCCAGTTTCTTAGAGGAATTAATTTTTGCTATTGCCTATAACTCATGGTGTCATAACATACTTATTTGACTGTCCTTCCCACTAGAATTTATATTCTTAACAGCCTGATCAATAATTGGCACATGGTAGATGCTCTATAAATATTTATTCAACCATATTAAAAAACCCCAACACAACAGTAACTATACATACCTAATGGAAAATATCCAAAGAATTTTTAAAAACCTGCTAGGAAATATAAAATTCTATTCAGTTTGTTAGTAATAATAATGGCTTTGCTATTTTAAAACCATTATAATAGTAATAATGTTAATGTTATTAGGACCCAAGATTTTTATGTGTAGGAGAAAAGAGACGCAATTTTAAATCAAAGAAATTAAGTAAAAACTTTGTAATCTAAAATTTACACTCAAAATATCAATATGAATTTATGATGTATTTTTCTATTAAAAATGTATACATATCTCCCCCTGTGTTCACCAAAAAGGCCTAGAAACCATGACCAACAAAATAGCAATGAACATATCTAGCACTCAGATTGTGATCTCTAAAAACTATTATTTTACTGAAAGGCAACCAGGGCTCCTTGGGGGAAGGACTGATTCCAGGTTTGGGGCAGGAAATGTAGAAGATGAGCTTAGAACATCTTACCATGCTAGAAAGAGAAAAGCCATCATGTCAAGAGGACACATAAATCAACTTGAAAGGGATCCCATTAGGCAAAGATGGGATAATTTGAGTATCAGAAAGAGTAATGATTTTGATGGATTAAAATATATCAAATTGTTAATAATCAGTGACAAAATGCCATTGGTCATCTTTGGAGGATGCGAAGACACTATCTCATTACTCTGAAAAATGAGTAAATAAAGAGATGAAGAAATGTTCTTTTTTGATGAATTCCAGCTCATAAATGCAAGACTAAGAGAATTAGTACATTATCCTTCAGCAATCTCTCATGCGGTAACAGATTGAGCAATGGTGATCAATGCCACAGCCACTGGGGAAAGGCTGATGGGGAAGTTGATAATGTGTGGATCAGGCACACGACATGTGAACTTACAGATCAGTCTTAACATTGCAAAAGAGAGACCATCAAACATGACTGTGGCTTCGGATACCATGTGAGAGAAACACACACCCGTGCCTAAGGGAAGTATTCTTGCCAAAACCCAGAACCTGAATCAGACCAAATCTCTGCATCTAACTACTATAATAGTTTGCGGGAAATGCAGGTGATAGAGGAACACCATGGAGCTGCCATGGGCTGAATTTAGAACGCCGGAAATTCTACTGGAAAAATGACCTCCCCCTCAATAAATAAATGATAAGAAAAAAACCAGAGGGAACGGAACTGTTACAGATGAAAAGAGACTTATGTCATACTAACCATGTGAACATGAAGGCCACGTTTGCATACAATGAGAACAAGTCAATTAACAGGGGATTATTGAACACTGAGTATGTGATTAGGTGATATTAAATAATTAAGTTTTTAGGTGTAATAATGATATTTGGCTATGTTAAGAAAAAAAAGTCTTTTATGTGTTAGAAACACATACTGAAATATTTATGGGGTGAAATGATGTGATATTTGGGATTTGCTTTAAAATATTCCAGGGAGCCACAGAGACAGGAAGTAGAGGAGCAGTTGCCAAGGACTGAGGGGAAGGGGGTTGGGCAGTGACTGCTAAGGGGTATGGGGTGATGAAATGTCTTGGAATTATATAGGGATGATGGTTCCATTTTGTAAATATACTAAAAAAAACCCCACTGAATTATGTACTTTAGAAGGGTGAATTTTATAGTATGAGAATTAGATCTCATGTTTTAAAAAAAATGAAAGCAGTATCCAGTGGTGTTGAGAGGAAGTGTGGAGGTGTATGTAAAACAAAACTGACCATCAATGGCTAAGGGTTGAAGTTGAGTGACTGGTACATGGGGTTCCAATTTACCATTTGCTCTTCTTTTGTGTGTATTTGAAAATTTCCATGATAAAAGGTCAAAAACAAGTGGGATTAAAGGAGAAAGACAAATAAGGGTGAAGACATAAAATTGTACTTAGAATGAGGTTAAGAGTGCATATGGTAATGTCCAGCTAGGGGCATGACTCCTTTTTGTGTGTCCATTGAAGAAAAGGAAACTTTGGTCAGTAACAGGATTCAGTCTCCCTAAGAGGAAAAGGAACTTGGTGCCCAAGAGAATTACAAACATTCTTGTAATAAGATTGTATGACTTCCTCCTGAGCTCCTCCTACGGAGGACACTGTGACATGTAACAAATGTTGGCCTCAATAATGCCCCCTGATCACTGGATACTCGTTATAATATCCCTAATATAGGCTCATGTCTTAGTCTGCTTGGGCTGCCATAACAAAATACCGTAGACTGGGTGGCTTAAACAACAGACATTTATTTCTCACGGTTGTGGAGGCTGGAAGTCTGGGTGCTGGCATGTCTGGGCTCTGGTGAGGGCTCTCTCCCTGGCTTGCACATGGCTGCCTTCTTGCTGTGTCCTCATGTGGCAAAGAAAGAGTGTGAGCAAGCTGTCTGGTGTCTCTTCTTATAAGGACTCTCATCCCATCATGAGGACCCCACTGTTGTGACCTCATCTAACCCTAATTACCTCCCATAGGCCCCATCTCCAAATACCATCACATTGGGGGTTAGGGCTTTAACATATGAATTTTGAGGGGACACAATTCAGTCCATAGCATCTCATGTCCTCATGCCCTCTCCTTAGAGCATGATTTGAAGAAAACAGTTTGCAGATGGCCAATACAATGCAATCCAATAATCACTTTGATCCATTTTTTGTAAAGTTTATTTTTTATTTGAAAAAATAATATACACATATGGCAAAAAGGTCAAAGATATAAAAAGGAAATCTGGGAAAAAATAAATCTCTGTCTTATTCTAAACCCCAAGCCTCCTGATGATAAGATTTCTTGGTCCTTTTTTGGAAATATCCTAGGAATATAATAACGTAAGGGGAGTGTGCTATGACGGAGACTGTTATGGCCAAGACCTGGTAGACACACCCATGTTGATATAAGGTCAGGATGATGGAGATTAGAGAAGATTTTTGAAATAACAATTTCTTTGGAAAAAGTTGTGCCAGCCTAATCTGCACTCCTGCTATGTCTGGTATGAGATTCTGTGGGACATCCAGTGAAGTGAGGCTTGGCGGACTGGTGGTGATGCCTTCCACAGCACCTGCAGGTGTGCATCCCAGCCTTTGGGGTTGGTTTTCAGCCCAGTGTTTATCCATGCTCAGAATGCAAGTACTTCCCATGGACTAGAGGTGGGCTATGTGGGAGAAAGGCCAGCTTTGATCCACTTAAAATCTTACACGGGGCAGCAGCGGCTGAGAGACATTGTCACCTCCACTGCCACCACCCTGGTCCATACCAGCACCATACCTCCCTGGCCCACTGCAATCATCTCCTTTTAAAATGCCTCTTGCCCAGGCCAAATGTCAAATGGATTTCCTCAGCATCTCTGGAGGTGGGCCAAGACATCAGCATTTGTTGAAGCTCCACAGGCAGATGTGTGCAGGCAGGCTGAAAAGCACGATTCTACACAACCTGGTTTCTGACCATCTCTGTTTTGTACTCAGCCAAACATGTCCCTGCCTCAGTGCCTTTGCACCTGCCATTCCTTCTGCTTGGAACAATTTTCCTGAATACTATCCCATGGCTGGTTTCTTCTGATTTCAGCCCAGATAATCCCTCAGCAGAGGCTTTTTCAACAGCCTGATGAACTGTAGCGACTCCTCCCTGTCTTCTTTGAGAAGTCTCTACTGAATTACCCTGTTTTAAAATTTTTATTATTTTTTTTACCACCATCGACTATCTGAAACAACTTGTCTGTTAATGTGTTTATTGTCCTTATCCTCCACTAAAATATAAGCCATAAAAATAGGGACCTCCCATGTCTTGCTAGGGAGGCAATATAACAGAGTGCTTAAGAATGCAAGCTCAAATCCCAGCTCTGTCACTTATTTGCTGCATGATCTTGGGGAAGTTACTTAATCTTTCTGTGACTCATTTTTCTCATAAGCAAAATGTGGATAACTTGAACATTGGATTGTTGTTGAGCATTCAACGAGATACTATATATAAATGGTCTAACAGAGCACTTGGCTTATCACAAGCATTCAATACATGTTCTAACTGTCATTATTATTCCTTCTTATGCCCCAAACACCCAACATGGGGCTTGGCACATAGTAGGTCCTCAATAAATATTTGCTGATGTAATGAATGAAGGGGCCAGTCCCAGGAATTGCCGGGAGAAGAGTGAAAAGGGATGTGCAAGAGCCCTGAGGCCGATGCTGAAAGAGACTCACAAACCTTAACAGAGAACTGAGCCTTAACATCTTACAGCGACTGAGGGCCCACGTGGACTCGTGCTGGAGGAGGGGCCGTCCCATCTCCCCGTAGAGGTGAACACAGGGAAAGGGGCCAAGATCCTTCCCAGAAAATGGTTTGGAACCAACCCTGGTACAGTGACACATGAGAGACTGAGGTTCACTGCGCCATTTCAATTGCCTAGAAGACATTTAAGGCAAGTATGGCCAGCGACTCACCCAACCCATCTCCGTCAGTCTCCATCGGAGGCCCAGCTTGGACATGCTCCTTCCTGGTGTGATGGCCAAGACACACTTTTTTTTTTTTTTAATAAAGATAACTACATGAGGTAATTCACTGAACCAGGTTATTTACAAATCAGCTAAAAGTCGGGAGGATGTCTACCAAAAATAATAACTGTAGGTTCACAGCAGCTGCTCTGTGGCCTTTCTTTCTGGCAATAATTAGCTGGCAGGGTCAGCTGGATATTCGGGCCACTCCTAGTTCGAGATAATAAAACCATATCCCTGGCACACAAATGGATGCTTGTTTTTCGGTTTTTATAACAGGAAGGCATGTATCCAGCTCATTCCAAACTGGTATCAGCTCATTAAGAAACTAGTTAGGTGGGGTGAAGAGCGACGGGCCAAATCTCTTTTACTTCCCAGGAAATTCTTAACCAGTCTTGCATCTCCTAGACTCTCAAGGCAGGATGAAGTATAAGTTCTGGGTGAATAACATTAATGTCAGGCCACGCTCACAGAGTTTAGCTCAGAATCAGCTTCTGAGCTCACCATCAAAGGCTTACGAAAGTAAAAGGGAGTTGCAAAAACCCTGACCCAGAGGCTCCCCAACTTTCTCAGTTCACGGTGCCCATCTCAGGAATTTTTTCGCTGCATTCCTGGGCCAAAAGAAGTACTAAACAATTTCATGTAGCAAGTGGTTTGAGCTAAGTAGCTTACTAAGTACTTACGTCCTAACAACTTAGTAACCGTTTGAAAAAAACAATGTACCTAATATTTTTATTTCATTCCTAAATAACTATGATTACTTATTAATGGGATGTGTGTGCTTGTTGGGCACTGCACGAATTCCCAAACCTTAGAATCGGATTAGTCACCATCACCCTCATTTCCTATTCCATGTTGATTTTCGCATGGTATTTCCTTTTTAGCACAACTACCACGACAAGCCCCGCTTCGCAAAGATATATCATTGCAAGGAATGTGATTTAAGCTAGAAGACTGTGAAATTACTTCAGCTAGTAATTTGCAGATACTGAGAATTGCCGTGTTTCCCTTGAAAATTTAAAATATACTGTGCTACCCCCATGAGTCTTTGTTGCTCCGGGGCATCTCAATGCAGAGTTTGGGAGCTGCGGGCCTAATGTCATTACCTTTGGAGTTCTCCCCTAGCAGTAAACAACAAAAGCCTTTGGTGGAGTGTGCCAGGGAAAAAGCCTGCCTGCTCTTCATGTAAAACGCAGGTGTGAGAAACCCATGGGAGCTTGGGGGGGATATCCCACCAGCCAACATATACTTTAAACAAGTCCACACTTTAGGAAAATTGAAGGGATATTACACTTTTTAATATAAACTCTATTCAAGATTAATGCATCAGGACCATGTTCTTAGAGAAAATAAAGGTGAATTAGTGAGGGGAAGTTCACTACTTAGAATAGTCCTTAAACATATCTGAAAAACTGTGTCGCCCAAATGCTGTATTAAATAGCTTATTAAGGCACCGTTCCTGTCATTGAGGAGTTCATAGTCTATGGGAGGGACAGAGATATGAACAGATAACTCAATAGAGGGTGACCAACATTACACTAGAGGCCCACACAGGACGCTGCGGATGTGTGGCAGAGGGACCCTGACCCACTGGGGAGGAGGAGGGATGGGCAGGGGAGGCTGCCCAGGGGAGGTGATGGCTCCACCCCAACTTTCTTTGTGATGATCACAGAGATTAAATGGCAAAATTACAATTCACAGTGGGTGTTGGCATGAGGCTTTATATATCTCAATATTCTCACACTTACTCTTTCAAGATATCGTACCTATTTTTTATTGAGCATTAATTATGTGCTAGGAACTGTACTACACAATTTTACAAGTATTATCTTATTTAATCTTCAAAAACAACCGGATGGGCTTCTGGTCATGATGTACCCAGACAAATCCTGTCTCTGTAAACAACTATAAAACTGGAAAAAATTTATGAGGCAACTGTTTTTAGGCAGCGGAAACAAGCAACGCAAGGCCACGATCCCTGAGAGCAGGGAAACTCAGAAGGTGAGCTTCACGTTCGCCTGGTTCCTTTCCCGGCCTCACCACATGCCACTCTGCCCTCACCCCAGACACTCCCACGCGCTGGGCTCCTGGCATGTCCTAAACAACCCGAGCTCTTTCCTGCCTTTGTGCCTTCCCGTGTGCTCCTCTCTCTGTCTGGAAGGTTTTTCCCTCTTGTCCTGCACGTGGCCGGCTCCCTGTTACTCTGCGTGTCTTTGCTTGAAGATCACCACCTGAGAAGTTTTCTGTGATAGTTCCACCACGATTTTCTCTCTTTTAACAACCTGTTCTTCCCCAGCCTAATACTGAATAGAGTTTATAATCGTGTATTTATTTTTTCACTTATGCATTGTCTGCCTCTCCCACTAGAGCATGACTTCTAGACCCAGGGCTTAGCACAGCACCCAGCCCTTAGTAGGTGCTCAAAAAATAGCTGTGGAATGAATGAAGAAGAGCAGGATTAGATTGGTCGCTCCCCTTCCTGGAGGAGGTGAGGAATGGGGAGTTAGGAAGGAAATTGGAAGAGGGGTAATTCCTCCTCCCCCTTTACAGATGTCCCTGAAGCTCAGAGATCTTGTAGGGTAGATCCGAGAAGGCTTTGTGAAGGGTTTGGGACTTGAAGCCAGCCTATGTCCACTCGACAGATCTTCCCAGTAACCTTGAGAGGGACATGTTGTTCTGCCCATGGTACTGCCCTGGTTTGAATGCAGAGGGCTGAGGCCACGTTTCTCTTTTCCTATCTTTTTCTTTCCTATCTTTTTCCTTTCCTGGCTCTTTTGCAAACTCTACTGACAGATGGACTTGAGCTGGCAAAGTGCAGATCTGAGCGTGCCATGGGGCAGGTGCCCAGTCTCTTCCTGGAAGGACCTGGGAGGGCAAGCTGTCCCAGCCAAACTCCATGGCCAAGGAGTCCCCCACTGGAATCATGGCCCTGATGATTCAACCCCAAAGCCCCTTGGCCAAGGCAGCCTGTGCCAGGAGACCCCAGCACGGCTGGGACTCAGGGCTGACTCACAGGGCAGGCTGCCACCACCTGAGTCACCCGCTCCACCTCTGGCTGGAGAGAAGAGGCTGGGAAGGCCGGGGTGGGACACTGGGCTGGGACCATGTGACTCAGCCTGTGAATAAATAGTGGTGATGATGACTATAATAAAAATGATGGATGATGACAGCTACCGCTAAAGAGGCTTTTTATGTGCCAGGTGCCGTCCTGTGAACTATATACTGTCTTAATTCATTTAGTTTTCCTAACAATCCTGTAAGTACTATTATTCCTGTTTCATACATGAAAAAACTGTGGTCCAGCAAGTTATGTAGCTGGCTACAGGACTCACAGCTGGTACAGAGGAGCTGAGATCCCAACCGAGGCCCGTCTGACTCTAAAGCCCAGTCATTCATTCAACAAATATTTATCCTGCCTCTACTTCGAGCCAGCACTGCTGTAGGCACCGAGGACACAATGGTGGGGTGGGGCGGGAAGATAGTAGACAAATAAATATATGACACATTAGGTGGAGGTGAGTGCCACAGGGGAAATAAATCAGGCCCGGGGGTAGGGATTGCTGGGGGTCAGGGTGAGGCTGTTATTTCACAGGGAGCTGTTGGGGGCCTCCTTAGGCTGCTTTGAGCAGAGACCTAAAGGAAGTGAAGGAACGAAGCCACAGGCCCATCCTGTGGATTCCAGGCAGAAAACAGCAAGCGCCAGGCCTGAGGTAGGAGATTGCTGGGTGTGCTTGGGGAACAGCAAGGAGAGCGGTGTGGATGCAGCAGAGTAGACCACGGGCAGAGTGGTGGGGATGGGGGCAGGTCTCAGAGACCTTGCAAGGACTTTAGCTTTTACTTGGAATGACATGGGGAGCCACAGAAGGTTTTGGGCATGGGGATGACATTATCCCACTTAGGGTTTCAAAGGATTGCTTTGCTGTGAGGAGACTAAAGCAAGGGCTGGAAAGCAGTGAGACCAGTTAGAAGGCTACTTTAGTAACATAACCACTGTGAGGGGTGACAGTGGCTTGAACCAGGGTGGTAGATTTTGGAAACATTTTGAAGGTAGAACTGAAAGGATTTGCTAATGGGTAGGATGTGGGGTGTGGAAACAATGCAGGGGTGAAGGATGATTCCAGGGTTTTTGGCTGGAGCATTTGGATGGATGGATCCCTGTTTCCCTCCCTCTGCCCCCTCTGCAAATGGGAAAGGCTGTGAAGAGGGCATGCGTGTCCACCATCAGAGCCCTCGTGGACTGGCCCAATCAGATGGGAAAGGATGTCTTCCTCCAGGTCCTTCCTGCTCCTGGTGGATGTGAACAGGGACCTGTACAGCCAGTGTGGGACGGGGGCCTGGCCCAGGAACGAGGCCAGTGAACAGAGGTGGAAAGAACCCAGGGCCTCGGTGACTGCACTGAGCCGCTGATCACCAGGTCTCCACAGGGTTCAGGCCGGTTTGGGGTGGAATTTCCTTTTACTCACAGCCAAAATAACCTTGATGCAGGGTTGGTGCATTTACTGGCTCCTGGCTGCCCAAACCTGCTTTGCTGGCCTGTGAGTGTGTCTGCAGGGAAGGTGTTTTTGCTGAGGCTCTTGTGACCGAATTTTTCACTCTGGAGGGCCTTGGGGCTCTTGGGTCCTTTTCTTCAGCAGCAGAGCAGAAAAAGGGGGCTGGGGAAAGACATGAGGGGGAATCAACCTCTTATTTCCAGACTCTTGCAGTTTCCTTCCATGTGGAGGGAAGGATGCCCCTGGCTTGTCTGCTGTTTGTCACTCAGTCCTCTTGGGTCGGGGACATATTCTGCTGGGCGGGTTTGAAGGAGAAATGGAGCAAACATGGCTCAGTCTGTTCTTTTCTCCTTTCTCTTTGGGAACTGTCTTTCCCACAAAGAGCACACACTCTACTCTGCTCCCCAGCTGGAGAAGGTTCGGGTCAGGCTTCCACGTTGGGGAGGCCTGCAGAGGCCTGTGTTTGGTGAGCAGGTCTGTCTAATCAAGCCACATTCTTCAGGATCTTTATTTGTACTAAGGTGATATAATGGATTTTTCAAGGTCCTTCCTCTTACGACACCCCAACACAGAGCAGGGCTGCTGACTGGTTGGGAAAGCATGTTGTAGGGGTGAGGCCAAGCGCAAGGTGGGTGGACGCCCTTTCATGCTTCTTCCCAACTGAGATGCAGTGATTCTATCATCTGGTAAAGAAAAGCACTCCAGTTCTGCAGAGGAGACAACATCTCCCCCCCACCCCAACACTTAATTCTGAAAGGCATTTATTCAATGGTTCCTCATAGTGCACAATGCATAACAAATAGTGCCATTACTGGTGGCTTTATAAAAGTTGCTGGCACTTCCCTGGCTAGACTGGGACCTCCCTCCCGCTCTTTCCCACCTTCCCTGTGTGACCCCCTGGCTTTGTTGGACTGAGGAGGGGGCCGCAGGCTCTTCCAGAGCTCATTAAGGTTTGTGTTTTCCTTGCTCAACTTGATCCTTGGTAAATCTCCCCTCTGGGGTCTGAGAACTTGACCTTCAGGCAAGGAACGATTTGGGTTGGCCTGGAGGGGCATCACTCACCCATGAAGTGATCGCCCCCAGTGACAGTCTCTGCCTGGCCTCTGCCTAGCGCTCCCCCAGCAACTCCCACCAACCCTGTCTGGTCTGGTCTTCACAGGGAGTGCCCGACAGTGGACTTGACCGGCTCTGCCCCCGCCCCCCTTCTTCCCTGAGCTGCTCCGCCCTGCTCCCTTTGCTGCCCAACAGGAGAATAAAGGCAGCAGCAGGGCCTCCCCGGCTGGATTCCAGATTGTTTGTAATGAAAACAGACCAAACCAAGCAAACAAAGCAGATGCTTGCCTAAGCCGTGCTTATGATGTCAGTGCCGTGTAGACATTTCATTGCTTCGGGCCATGTCTGCAGGCGAGCTGCCCAGGGTCCCTCCTTTCTACAGGGTCCCTCCTTTCTATTGTCAGGTGCATCAGTCTGGGCTTTCATGGGAAGGACATGTGACCAACCCGCAGGAGGAAAAGAACACGTAGAGCCAGGAGGAGGTCCAGACTCCAGTTCTGGCTGGGAAGGGACCTCACCAGGTGACTGTGGGCAAGTTACTTTCCCTCTCTGAACTCTTGGATTCAAAAATCAACCATATGAGTTTTGGTTATAAAAGTAAACCGAGGTTAAGAGTGTGGTCCCTGAAGCCAGACCACTGGCTTTGAGCTCTGGCTTACTGAATGCCAGAGTGGGTTATGCCACCTTTTTAAGTTTCAGTTCCCTCACTGTAGAGTGGTTATTAGTACCCAACTTGGAGGTGCTATGGGAAAGAGGACTAAGCAAGCTAACCCATGTAAAGTTCTCAAGGCAGGGCCTGGCACGTAGCAGGTGCTCAGTAAACTCATCATGGTTACTATTCCTAAGAGGCTCACAGTCTGTATGGGAAGGAAGGCACGTCAACTCTAAGTGTGCTAGTAGGTTACTAGTAGGTTACAGGATTCTGCATGGGCACAGTGTGGGCACAAGGGGAGGGGGTCATGCCAATTGACACTTCTGTTTCCCGTCTATGTTAAGGACCAACTGGGAGTTTGCAGAACCATTCCCATAACCTCCATGGAGGCAGGAATCTTGTCTCATTTGGCTACTCTGGACAGTGGGTACCAATCTTGAAGTCATGGGGGTAAAGATTATCATCCCCGTATACCCAGATGAGACTGATGAAGCTCAGAGATGGCATGTGACCAGCCTGAGGTCACACAGCAAGGAAGTGGGAAGATTGTTTCAGCCCAGAGCTGGCTGCTTTTACTTTTCCACGTGCCCAAGTTGATGAAGACCCAGGAAGAGAAGATTTATGGAACTCCTCGAGGACATAGGTTCCATGCCTTCCTCCTTCCTCTCTTGTCAACCCTGGTTTGGGCCATAGCCATGGCCATTTTATATACAGATGGTGGCTCTGGGGGAGAAGCTTACTAAGGAAGATGTTCCCCAGTGCCAGAGGGGACTAGACAGTCATAGCTGGATAAAGTCCTCTGATGATTAAAGCTGCTTGTGGGGAGGGAAAGGCTGTTAGGATCTTCCTGGGCTGTCAGGCAAAAGCGCAGTCAGACCTTTGCTTCTCGCTGCTGTGGGGACGCTCTGTCTCCTGGATCCTGGGTGACGCTAGCCTGGGCTCCCTATACCTTTGCTCTCCTCTCTTTCCTTCCTGGAATGCTCTCCTTGCTCTCCTACCTCTTACCTACTCACCCGTCAAAGCCCTAAAACCCAGCACCTCCTCCAGGAAGTCTTTCTAGTTCACTCCAGCTCCTAGCAATTTCTCTTTCCTCCTCTGAACTCACACAGGGCTCTGTGCCACTTAGGATGTTTACTATTCATTTGATTCTGACCTTGTGCCCATTCAGTTAGTACACAAATATATATTAAGGGCACTGTGCTAGGCACTGGGAATCAGTAGTAAATGAGACAGATACAAGGTATATTCTAGTGGGGGGAGATGGAAAATAAATAAGCAGATAGCATCTTAGTCCATTCAGGTTGCTATGACAAAATATCATAAATTGGGTAGCTTATAAATGACAGAAATTTATTTCTTACAGTTCTGGAGGCTGGGAAGTCCAAGGTCAGGGTGGATTCAGTGTCTGGTGAGGTGTCTTCTCCCTGTGACCTCACATCATGAAAGGGACAAACAAGCTCCCTGGGCTTGTTTTATAAGGGCACTAACCCCGTTCATGAGGGCTCTGCCTTCACGACTTAATCTACTCTCAAAGGCCCCACCTCCTAATACCTTGGGAGTTAGGATTTCGACATATGAGTTTTTGGGGAACACAAACATTCAGACCATAGTAGATAGCTAGGTGGATAGCTGGTTAGCTAATTAGCTAGGTAGGTAACAAATAAATAGACAATAGTTAGCTCGCAAGTACTGTGAAAGACACAGAAGAGAGTGTCACAGAGGATGCACTACTGTGTATTGCTTGAATTTTTAGGCACTTCCTGATCAATCAGGCCAGGTTTGTAGAATGCCATTTAATGGGTATCTGGGCTCTGCTACCCCACACCTTCTTTCCGTGCAAGTCACACAGTTGTTAGAGAAATCAGATGAAATTTTGCAGGCAGCACAAGGAAAGTATAGACGATGGGGCCAGGCTGACCCAGGTTCACATCCTGGCATAGGCACTTATGAATGCCATGACCTGGAATGAGTTCTTAACTCTTTCTGGGGCTCAGTTTTCTCACATGTAAAATGGAGATGATGAAATTTATGCCAATCCTCGCAGAGTTGGGAGGATTAGAAATTATCTCTCTATCCATCTATCTATGATCTATCTATCATCTATTAATCTATCGTCTATTAATATTTCTCCTCCATGATGGTTATTACTACATGCGTAAGAGTTTTAAAAATATAGAATACCCCACAAATGGAAGGTATTACTTTGAGCATGGGTTTGGGAGTTAGGCTTCACTACTTACTAGCTGTGTGACCTTGGGAAATGTCTTAACTTCTCTAAACCTTGATTTTCTGATCTGTAAAATGGGTCTTATAATAGTACATGCCTCACAGAGTTACTGTGAAGATTTAGTGAAATAAACTATGCCAAATGATTTGAACAGTGACTGGTGCAAAGCACCAAATGTTGGCCGTTTGTCATTAACTGTAAGCACCTTTACTGAGACGGTATCTAGAGATTTTGTAAAGTCCAGTGTACCCTAATAGAATTAAAGCTTATTTCCTTTATTTGGCCCCAGTGGCTTATGTTTCTGGACAAGGAGACCTCTCTCCCGGTCCTCTATAAAGGCTTTTAGTATGGGCGATATTGAGGGTGTGTTAGGTGCAGCGATGGTTGGACCTATATTGCTTGTGTGCAGCTTCTGAGGTTGATTAACACATTGACTGCCACACTAGAAAAAAAAATTTTTTTTTCCTCTGGGGCCATGGTGTTTTATTAAAACAAAATGATCCTTTCTAATTTGTTATTTTTCATTGTTTTCTGAGTTATATGCAACGCAATCCACATTTTTAGAATTAAATTGTCAATATTAATTGTAACAATAAGAACATCAATGAGTAAGATTTTCACGAACCAACTGCAGGGTTTTCTTCACGAGGCCCCGGGCTCAAAACTAGCCTGAGTTAATTACAACTCACATGGCAGTTGATATGTTAAACATGGTATTTAATCACCCTCCATCCACACAGCCTTTTAGGGAGGATTTGAAAACGTGCTGACTTTCCTGTAAGACTTGGGAGGTATTTGTCTACGGCCAAAAGACAGACACTGGAGGAGGATGCTGAGCACAGGGTCCTGCCAGGCGACGGTAAAACTCCTTGTCTGTCTGGCTCCCTTGTGCGGTATCGGGATATTAAAGATCATTGTAAACATTTTTCAAAAACAATAAAGAGATTTTTTTGTGTGTGACTGGGATGTGACTCACTTTACCAAAGTGGAAGGGATGACAGCATTGTGCTGAGGTTTGGAAAAACTAAAGGCTTTCTTTTTCTAATTTAAAAATTTAATTTTCATTTTGGAGTTGAAGCTGTGCAGGTTTCTCTCCCAAGTAGATCTGCCCTGCAGTGGAGAAAGGGGGTGTTACAGGGTGGGAGGAGGCTTAGAAGGGGGAGAGGGCAGGTGCTGAGAACTCTGCTCTGGGTGTGCAGCCTTCAGTGACTCTACATCCACAGAACGCACAACTCAGGACCTCATTGTGAAGGGACGGGAAAGGACATCTGCTCAGCCCTCTCGTTTTGCAGAGGAGGCACGTGGGGAGGGCAGGTGACTTGTACAGGGTTATTTACCCATGAGCCAAGGACCAAGACTGGCTTCAAGTCTGTTCAGCAACAGAATACCGACGTCTCTATACCAGTGACCCACAGCACATGACGCTGGTGGCCCACACTATGATTTAGAGGCCATACAAATGAACATTTAAAATTTTAATAGATATTTATTTCAGTGTGTATTAGGAAAAATTATCTGGCCCATAAAACTCATAATCTATGGTTGTGATATAAAATGCCATTTAGAAATATATTTATTTCAGCAAAGCAAGAGGGAATGTGCGTGTTATTTTGAAACGTGGCGGATAAATAACAGAACAGGTGACCTGTAGGGTGTTATACATCATGACTACGGTCCCCTCCTTCTTTAGGGCGATGGTGCTGCGGGGGCAAATGGGGGAGGGCGTTTCGTGTTCTAGGATTTTAGGTTTGAACAGGAGCAAACATCCTCAGAACACCCCCTCCCCTTCTCATTCTGTTCTCTTCCCTCTTTTTCTCCTCTCTCGCCTTTGTCTTCTTCCCACTGATCCCTGATGCCCGGAACAGCCAGTGGGCAGTGGGAGTGGCTGGCCCTGGGTCGATCGGCGAAGGCAGAGTCTGCCCCTGCCCCACCCGTCCTGGGAGCTGGGATGTATATGGGGCCCTGGCTGCCAGGGGGCAGAGCCTTGGGCCTTTTTCTCATCCTGTCTCCAAGAAATTTCAAGTTCACTCCATCTATTCGTCTTCCCAGGGCTTCCTAACCTATGAAACAACTCAGCCCAAGACGTTAATGGGTTGTAGCGGATAAATGCGTAACCAGTGGCCTCCCCCAACAACACTTGGCCAACGGCAATGGTACCTTAATAGGCCTTCAAGTCCTCATTCCAACCAACGTCATAATTAAAAAATAAAACCAAAAGACTGTGAAGCGTGGTGTTGCTCTTGCGTGGGTTCTAGCTTGGGTTGAAATAAAATGAACGAAAGCTCTTCCCCTCCAGCCTCCTAAGAGCAGTGATCACAGGGAACCGACTATGACACAGTCTTATCTAGTGAGTCTTCTAGAATCCAACCCTTACGAAGGCATGGACTTTGTTTTGTTCACCGCTGCATTCTCAGTGCCCGGAACACTGCCTGGCACGGAGTAGGGGCTTAACTAGTATTTGTTGAGTAAATTAATGAAAGTATCCAGCCATGTGCTAGGCACTGGTGTTCCTACCATAGTTTCTGCCCTTAAGGTCTAGCCCAGGAAGAGAACTACAGACGGTAAGATTGTGCAATGACAGAGGGCTGTGCTAGGTCCAGAGCTGGCTCAGAGGAGGTCATGAGTCATCACAATCACACCCCAAGGTGTGATCTGATCCGAGGCGTGTAAAGTGCAGGTGGGTTTGGGAGGACTTGGCTTAAGGAAATGTCACCATTCCTGCCCCTGGAGTCACACTCTGGCCATTTCTGACAACAAACCAGCAGCACAGGACTTCAGTGACTCCAGCTTGTGTGCTTCACCCTGTTCCTTACCCCACTCTAACTGCACCTCCTTGGCTCCAGCCAAAGGTCTCAGGGCCTCGTGGTGCCCCTGCAGGTGTTGGTTTTCAGGTGGTGGTGTTCAAGGGGGCTCTACCCAGAAATACCAACTGTGTATGAGGGCTGGAAGCAATGGTGTCCTGGCGCTGGCTCATACTTGCTTATGAGAGGCGATTGTTAAATATTTAGAAAGTTTGTGAGCCAGTTATTAAATCATTGTTAGCTTGAAATCATTTGTGGTGGAAGTATTTACATCCCAGACATTGGTAAATACTACAAATTAAGTTTTTTTTCCCCTTTTTCCCCCAGAGAGCCGGTCTGCTGGCACACCACTGGCTGGAAGACAGTTTATGCATAGTGACTGTTTTTCAGTGTACCATGGAAGGGTTTGATGTGTTGCACAAATGTTTGATTACCATTTTGTTAAAATAAAATATTTAAAAGCTTGATTTTAAAGCATCCAAAAAGGACACTCAAATGTTTGATATATATTAGCTGCCTGGGTAGCCCTTTCTGATGCAGCCCTCAGAGTAAGCCTTCTCCTCCCGTCGGTTTACTTCAAGCTGGTGAAACACTGGTGATTTTCTCAACACCATGCTACTCAAGGACATGAAATATAAAGGGAAGTTGGGTGCTGAGGCTGATACAAGCCTGTGTTCATCAAAAGGGCCTTATGGTTCTCTTGATGGACTCTGTAATAACACATGTTGTAAATGAAAAATTGTTGGATAAAATGATGGCTCATATAATACCACTTTTATCTCTAATTTCAAGTTCCATGTAGGATTTCACGTGAAAGGAGAGTTGTGATGTGGCCCAGTCCACTCGTGTTACAGAAGAGGAAACTGAAGCCCCCCAGAGGGAAGTCACTCTGCTGCGGTGGTGCAACTGGAAAGGAAAAGGAAAGAGGGAAAACCTAGAGGGGAGGGAAGGGTTTTGTTGTTTTTTTTTTTTAGAGTTAGGACTCCTGGCTCTCTATCCAGGGCCCTTGCCTTTATGATGGAGGAAATTATCCAAATTTCATTATTTCAGCAGGGAACAAAATCACCATCGCGTTGAGTGCCAACAGCACATAAATGAGACCCACCCTGCTGCAGTGTCTTACGACGTGCACCTAGGAGGGCTAACGTGCCCTGGCCCTGCCAGTTTCTCTGAGCTCACCTCCTACCACCTGCCTCTCCCTCTCTGTTCCAGTTCCTAGAACTCACCAAGCTCAACGTTGCCTCAGGGCCTTTGCCCTTGTTATGCCCTCTGCCTGTAAAGCCCTTTCTGCAGATGGTCACATAGGTAGGTGGCTACTTCTCATTACCTCTGTTTCATTGTCGCCTACTCCTGAGGCCTCTCTGGATCATGAAACCTAAAGCAGCTTCTTCCACTGCCTGGTCACTTTCTATTACATTCCTTACTTATCACTGTCTCAAATTACCTTTTAATTTTCTATTCCCCCCTCCCCCAAATAATAAGCAAATATATAAGCTCGGTGAGAGTAGGGACTTAACATGTTCCGTTTACTACTGTACCTCATGCTCCTTGCACATTAGCAGGTGTTGGGAACTATTTACTGAATGAGTAAATGGATGTTGACCATGGTACCTGGGCACTCTTTTGACCTAAGAGGGTGGTTTTCAAACTGGGCTCCATGGAGGGTCTGGAGCCATGCAAGGAGACCAGTTGGGTGGGTCTCTAGGTCTCCTCCCTTCATTCAGAACAAGTCTAGTAGGATTCGTTTTATACACTGAATGTTTTCATTGTTCATTGAACAAAGGGCTCAGACACCAAAGAGCAAGGCCTCATTGTTGAGGAAGCACTGGGTGGAAGGGCAGACTCCATACCTTTGCAATCCTCTCCAACCCCAATACTTGGGAGTCCATGAATAGGTCACAGGTAGAGTAGGCTTTGATATTGAGGGGTGGTAGCAAGAAGAACAGGACCACGGCAGACATATCCTCTTGGGGAGGGGGTGTAAGGACGGGGTCTTCAGGAGAGTGGTGGTCTGGTTCTAAGTTCTCCCTGCAGCTACTTGCTCCTGAGTCATAAACTAGTGATGTGCTGGCTGAAGCTTTTAGCTGAGGCCACATTTGAGGATCTGGCATTTTCCAACCACGACTTTAAACATAATGTTTGCTCCTGCACTCACCAAGACAGCAACAGTCTTGCTCTCTGTGGTCTCATTAAATGTTATTCTATTTTCACAGCACTCACTTTTAGAACATTCTTATTTGCTGTTCCAGGCTCTTGGAGAGACAGCCCAAGAGGCTCTGCTGTGAAATGACTCTGGGCACGATAGAGATGGGGAGATACTGAAATGAATAGCAGCTTTGTTTATCTGGCATTGGACCAGGCAAGATGAGCTATATTTTAAAAAAAAAAAAAGTTTCCCTTCTCTCCACAAGGAAAAAAACCCCTATTCTGGCTGCATGGCCAACAAGACAAGTTCCCGTATAGAATAGAACAAATATAAGTAGACTTAGATTGACTTTGTAAGAAGAAATTAAAAGAATAAAACAAGTATGGGTGGGCATGGGATAGGGCTGGTGAAGGGGTAAGATCAGGAGATATTTGAGATGCCTCATTAGAGCCAAAAATAAAAACAGCAACAGCCTGAGTATGAGTCTATCAATGTATGTATACATACGCCGAGGCATCCACGTATACACAGGCTTCCAGATATGACTGGTTCCCTCCTCTGCAAACTTGGCTTGAGTTCTTCCCATGGTGGGGAGAAGATAATAATGATTAATAGTACTGCCATTTTCTGAGCATGAGCTCTGCGCCAAGCTTTGTGCAAAGTGGCACGTGCACACAATAGCAGGTATCATTCATCATCCTTCCCATTTACTTAGCTTCTCTGAGCTTCAGTTTTCCCTTCTATAAAATGGGGATAATCAGACTACCTACCTCATAGAGCTGTTGTGACAATTAAATAAGATAATTTACATAAAACATGAAGCACAGGGCCTGAAACCAATGAAAGGAATTGTAGATGACACAAACAAATGGAAAAACATTCCATGCTCATGGATAGGAAGAATTAATATCATTAAAATTGCCATACTGTCCAAAGCAATCTACAGATTCAATTCAATCTCTATCAAAATACCAATGTCATTTTTCACAGAATTAGAAAAAACAATCCTAAAATCCATATGGAACCAAAAAAGAGTCTGAATAGCCAAAGCATTCCTAAGCAGAAAGAACAAAGCTGGAGGCATCACATAACCTGACCTCAAGTCATACTACAAGGCTATAGTAACCAAAACAGCATGGTACTGATTTAAAAATAGACACATAGATCAATAGAGAAGAATAGAGAACTCAGAAATAAAGCCACATATATACAGCCAGCTGATCTTTGACAAAGTTGACAAAAACATACACTGGGAAAAGGGCACCCTTTTCAAGAAATGGTTCTGGGAAAATTGGATTGCCGTATGCAGAAGAATGAAACTGGACCCTTATCTCTCACCATATACAAAAATTAACTCAAGATGGATCACAGACTTCAATGTAAGACCTGAAACTATAAAAATACTAGAAGAAAACCTAGGGAAAACTCTTCTGGACATTAGTCTAGGCAAATAATTCATGACTGAGACCTCAAAAGCACAAACAACAAAAACAAACATAGACAAATGAGACTTAATTAAACTAAAAAGCTTTTGCACAGCAAAAGAAATAGTCAACAGAGTGAAGAGACAACCTACAGAATTGGAGAAAATATTTGCAAAGTATAAATCTGACAGGGGACTGATGTGTAGAATTTATAAGAAATTCAAACAACTCAACAACAACAATAAACCACAAATAACCCCACTAAAAAGTGGGCAAAGGACATGGATAGACATTTTTCAAAAGAAGACATACAAATGGCCAAAAAGTATGAAAAAATGCTCAACATCACTAATAGCCAGTCAGAATGGCTATTATTAAAAAGTCAAAAAATAATAGATGTTGGTGAAGATGTGGAGAAAAGGGAACTCTTATACACTTTTGGTGGGAATGTAAATTAGTACAACCTCTATGCAGAACAATATGGAGATTTCTCAAAGAACTAAAAATAGAACTAACATTCAATCCAGCAACTCCACTACCAGGTGTCTACCCGAAGGAAATCATTCTATCAAAAAGACACCTGCACTCATATGTTTATTGTAGCACTATTTACAATAGCAAAGATATGGAATCAGCCTAAGTGTCTATCAGTGGATGATTGGATAAATTTCAGAAAATGTGGTATATATACGATGGGATACCATTCAACCACAAAAAGGAACGAAATCATGTCTTTTGCAGAAACATGGATGGAACTGGAGGCCATTATCTTTAGTGAAACAACTCAGAATCAGAAAGTCAAATACTGCATGTCCTCATTTATAAGTGGGAGCTAAATAATGTGTACACATGGAAGCAGAGTGTGGAATAACAGACATTGGAGCCTCAGAAGGGTGGGAGGGTGGGAGGGGGGTGAGGGATGAGACATTACTTAATGGGTACAATGTACACTGTTCAGGTGATGGTTACGCTAAAGCCCAGACTTCACCACTACACAATATATTCATGAAACAAAACTGCACTTGTACCCCTTAAATGTATACAAATAAAAATGGTTTATGCTGATGATTATTTTCTCCAGGTACCTCAAATTCAAAATGTTAAAAACTAAACTTATTGTCTTCCCCCCTCAAGCCTATTCCTCTTGATTTCCTGTTTCAGTAATGGAATCATCATAGTCTTGATTTCTTCTCCTACCTGGCATCCAATCAGTTCCCAAGTTCGTTCAGTTCTGCCTTTCCCATATCACTCGACCGTACCCTTACCTCATTGCTCAGTGCTTCGGTTCCTGCCTGGGTTCAAATCCTTATCATCTCTTCTCCCGACTGCTACAGTTTCTTCCTTTTGGGTCCTGGGTCCCCGGGTTCTAATCTCCTCCTGCCCATCTCCATGCTTCTCTGCTATTCCCACTGCTGCCAGAATGCTATTTCTCCCTTACAATTCCAACCATGCTCATTCTTTGCTTAAAACCCACCAGTGGGTCCACATTCTAGAGTGCAGCCTGAAATGCGTCATGTGATCTGGCCCCGCTCTCACCTCTTCCTGGTCTCACTCCAGCCAGAGCTTGTCAACAATGTGCCTTCTTGTTGGCATCACCAGGGGATAAAAAATGCTAGTACCTGGGCCTTACTCCGGCCAATCACATCAGAGTCTCTGGGACTGGGCCCCAGGCAGGGGTACTTTAAAAGCTTCCTGGGTACTTTCAATGCACTACCAGGGGTAAGCATCACTGTTCCCACCATGCCAAGCAGCTAGCAACACTCGCTTAGGCCTTTATGCTTTCGTGTCCATGTCCTGAAACCTGGGATGTTTTTCTCGGCTTTCTCCACCTGTGATATGTCTCCTCATCTTTGGAGACACAGATGAAGTTTCCTTCTTAAGCAAATCTTGCCTGGGGCTCCTCAAAGGTGCACCTCCTGTCCCCAACATTGCCTTCTATGACGATGGCTACTGTCGCCATTAGAAACGCACCTCCTTGAGGGAGGCCCCGTGTTATTGTCTTTGGATCAGCACAGCGTTGTTGCCTCAGATGGTATCTACACACACTCACAATACACGCTTTCTGGAGCAATGAACAAATCAATGGGGATTCCTCCTCCATCAAAGTTCAGCTTTATCTGGGCGCCTTTCTCAGCATGTGCCTTGCACTTCTGCCGTGGGGTTTACTTCGTTCTGCTTTGACCCTGGCGCACTGTCTACATGACCGTTCTCCACTGCCTGTGTCACTCTCAGAGCTTATTTCCTGCCACTTCTCCCCTCAAGCACTCACTCCCATCCCACTGGCCTCCTCCCTCTCCTCTCTGTTCCTCCTGCCTCAGAGCCATCGTCTGTGCTGTTCCCCCTGCTGTACTGCTCTTCCTCCACATGCCCACATGGCTCACTCTCTCCTTCCTTCACATGCGCCTTCCCTGATCACACCCCATCTCGCTTAGTCTCTCACCCTGTTTTTTCCTTCTTCAGAGGCCTCCTCATCACCGCACACGTCGCAGATTTATTTGTTTATTCTTCCATCACCTGCCTCCCCCCATAGAACGTAAGCTCTGTGGAGACAGAGGCTTTGTTGTGTTTGGTATTGCAGTGCCTAGAATACTGCCTGCCACGTAGAAAGCACTTGATGAATAAATATTTCTGGAATAAATGAATGCATGAAGATGATTTGCTTTCCAGGAAGCCAGTATTTTTCAAACGGTGGGTTTGAAATGGGTCATCAAATCGATTTAATGGGTTGTAACCAACATTTAAAAAAATGAAATACACTAGAACAGAATGGCTTGTACATGGTAAGGGCAAGGATTACCCTGTAAAACTTATCTCAGTAAATACATACTATCTAGGAATCAAGTGGCAAGGCAGAACAAAAGGTCTGTTGTACACATTTTTGGAAAAGCATTGCATTAGGCCATGGATCATCAAACTTTTTCTGTAAAGAGTCCAGTGATAAATATTTTAGGCTTTGCGGGCCATAAAAACTATTCAACTCCAATGCTGTAGTGTGAGAACAGCCATAGACCATATGTACACAAATAGGCAGAGCCATGTTACAATAAAACTTTACGAACAAAACCAGTTGTGGGGGGGGGGAGCTAGATTTGACCCGTGGGTGGTAGTTCGGTAAGACCGAAGTCTGGCATATGTCTGTGTTTTGTGTGTGTGAATTCCCTTTATACAGGAGCCATGTCTTTTTCATCTCTGGATCTTAACCAAGAGTCCTCCATCGCAGCTTAGCACAACAAACGTACATAAAACATTTGCCAAAATATTCAATGAACACTTATTGACTCTCTAACTCAAAACAGCTGGGCACCAAATCCATCATTTGTTGAATGAATACAAGAGCCATTTCTTAGTCTGTTAGGGATGCTATAACAAAATACCTTAGACTGGATAATTTATAAGCAACAGAAATTTATCGCTCACAGTTCTGGAGGTGGGAGTCCAAGATCAAGTCTCCAGCAGATTTGGTGTCTGGTGAGGTCTTTATAGACGGTGCCTTGTTGCTGCATCCTCACATGGTGGAAGGGGCAAGGGAGCTCCCCTGCACCTCTTTTATAAGAGCATTAATCCCATTCCTGAGGGTGGAGACCTCATGACTTAATCACTTCCCAAAGTAACTACCTCTTAATACTATCACATCAGGCATTAGGTTCCAGCGAATGAATTTTAGGGGGACACCAACATTCAGACCATCGCAAGCCATTATCTCAAACTCACAAAAGCCCTTGTCCCTCCTCCAATCCTTCTGAAGGCCAGTACTCGGAGCCCAAAGGATGTCCTCGCCCCGGCTGCTTGGGTCACTTGCTGCCAGGGGCCGGAAGGGCTGGTGGGAAGGTGATGGGAACAACGGAAGGTTTGATGGGCTGTTTGGGGAACCGTCTAATTATCCTGCTTATCAGTGCTGGTTCCTTTCCCTTGCTCTTCCCCTTAATAAATGAAAACTTTTTCTGTTGTTACTGAGCTCTCGGGTCACTGATTCTTTTGACCACATGTTTATAGAGTTGCAGTGTGACTGTGAGATTGAATGGAGGGGAAGGGAGGCACCAGACAAGTGTCAGCCCTGAAAGGCAACACCTCCTCTTCCCAGGCTCCTGCTCATTGTGTAGGGCCAAGGACGGGGCTTTCCGCTGACCAGGCCCTGGCCCAGGCAGGGGGGGGGAGCTGAAGTCAGTGGGTGCAGCTTGTGCACCCCCTGGGCTCACAGTCTGGTGGGGGAGGGAGGTGACCAGGTTCCGAGCTGAAGATGACCTAGATCAGAGGTCTGCAAACTACGGCTTGAGGGCCAAAGCCAGCCCACTGCCTGTTTTTGTGTAGCCCATGGGTTAGGAATGGTTTTTACATTGTTAAACACAGTAGTCCTCCCTCACCCACTTTTGCTTCCCACAACTTCAGTTACCCACAGTCTACTACAGTCTGAAAATAGATGAGTACTGTACAATAATGTATTTTAAGAGATAGAGAACACATTCACATGACTTATTACAATATATTGTTATAATTGCTCTATTTTATTATTAGTTATTATTGTTAATCTTTTACTATGCCTTATTTATAAATTAAACTTCATTGTGGGTATATATGCATAGGAAAAAACAGTATATACAGGGTTTGGTACTATCTGCAATTTCAGACATGCACTGGGGGTCTTTGAGTGTGTTTCCTCAAACAAGTAGGGACTACTGTAATTGAAAAAAATCGAAACAGGAACACTATCCCATGACCTGTGAAAATGACATGAAATTCAAATTTCAGTGTCCATAAATAAAGTTATATTGGAACACAGCCTTGCTCATTCATTTATGCATCGTCTATGGCTGCTTCCACATGACAAGGGCAGATGGAGTAGCTGCGACACAGACCACGTGGCCTGCAAAGCCTCAAATATGTACCATCAGTTTCTGCACAGAAAGAGTTTGCTGACCCCTGCCTAGACCATGGACAAGCAGCACTGATCACCTGGGAGCTCGTTAGAAATGTAGAAGCCCAGGTGGGCCACACTCCAGACCTAGTGAATGAGAGTTTGCATGCTAACCAGATCCCAGGTGATCTATATGCACAGAAGCACTCAGGTCCTAGAGGATGCCAAGCAACATCTCTTAAGTAGCCACAGAATTTTTAAAGTGCCTTATCTTAATAAGTCTGCAGGGCAACCCCTCATCTGCTAGGAGCATTTATTAGGGCCATTTTACAGATGAGAAAACAAAAACTGCAAGTCAACATGCTCGCCCACAGTTATATACATAAGTGGCTGAGCTGGGATTTGAACTCTTGGGTCCATTGTCCAACCTGGGACCTTAACCATGAGTATCCATGGCCCCTGGAAAGGGAGGGTAAGGCCAAACTTGGTGTCTTTTGTCTGGAGCTGGAGACACCAAACTGGCACCCCAAGATTCAGTGGGTAGCTGTTTTATTTAGCCTATGTAGTGTTTCAAAAGATTTTTAAATTAGTTGCCAATATTTTAAAATCAGGAGCATTCACATTGGAGACCCAGAGAACTGACTTCTTAGAATCAGAAGATCAGTTTTGCCTGGGCTGCACAGTCTCTCACAGCCTTAACTGGCTGGGGCTCAGTTGTGGCTTCCCTTTTAGGCTGGCCATGGCTTTTCTGGGTGCTAGAAAGAAATCCCACCTGGGCTCCTAATTCATGGCAATTGCCTGGTCCCTTGGGCATCTGAGTTTGCATCCTCTGGTCAAAACCAATGGTTATGCAGAGCAGCCTGCAGATCACCAGGGAATTTTGTTAAAACGGAAATTCTGATTCAGTGGGTCTCCCAGGTGATAGTGATGCTGCCTGTCCTTCCACAGAGCATGCTGGGAGCAGGAATGCCAAGGAGCTCGGCCTGTCTGGCATCAGGGCCCACGAGCAAGGGCACCCAGTAGGTGCCCTTGCTGCTGGTCCTGTATCCCTTGGGGTGGCTGGGGGTCCCCAGGCCCTCCTCGTCAGCTGTTAGCAGCCTCCTCCATCAACCCCCTAAGTCATATAAATACTACCATTTTCTACAGGTGTCATGATGTGAAAAAGGCTGAGCAGCATTCACTGTGCCACCACCCTGCCTCCCTCACATCTTCCTGCCTTCCCTGGAGGATGGGGCTGAAGGCCAGGAGTCAAGGTAAGAGAACAGGGTCTGCTACTAGCTTCCCAGTTGTCTGGAGGCTTAAAAGAGGCTGATAATTGTGCTTAAGGCGGCTGCTTCCCCACCCCTAGACACAGGGACAAATGGACATACACACTCTAAAATGTAACAAACCCACTGTTTACATTCTCTCTGGGACTTCCTGGAAAACAAGCTTGCCATGGCCACCTGTCAGCAGCGATGCCAGCTGCCTCCAAGTGCGGCTATTTCCAAGAAACCAGAGATGTGGCTGGTTTCACTTCCAGGAGGCTCTGGGAGGCCGCTGTGTGCTGGAGGCCTCCGTTAGGCAAGCGGCCTCCCCCTGCTTTAGGACCTTGCTTCTCCTGCCTGCTGATTGACGATAAGAATGGGCTGTGCCCGAGCATTTTGGCTGGGGAAGGACTCAGCAGAAACACAGGCTGTGTTCCAAATGGGCTGGTGGGGTTCCCTGGAGTCCTACCTCCTCGGGCACGGGCGCCAGAACCGGTGGAAAGAACATGGGCATGCGACGTGCAGCCGTGTGCAAATCACTTCTTGGTCTCTGCTTATCTCGTCTGCAGAAGGCGTCTCATGAGAGTAATACCCACCTCAAAGGACTGCTGGGAGCCTCCAAAGGCTCCCGATGCGGGATATATTTTGTAAATTATAAGTGTCTGATGCTGGAGAAAATTGACTGTGGTAAATGATGCAGTGTTCCCCACCCCACCAGGCCATGTGCCCCCTCCTCTTTCTGAGGGCTTCTTGGGGGAAGACTTCCTCTGAACTTTGCTACATGCAATACCAGCATGGGTCAGCAGACATCGCCAGGAAAACAGAGAAAAGAAGAGAGGAAATCTTACTGCTTCTCAGTGTTTTTCAGTTAGAAACAAATAAGGATATTCTACGTTTTTTCACAGAGGGGTTGTGTGCATCAGTGCCCACGAGAGCAGGTCATTTGTTCCTTCCAAATGAATCTGTTCTTGGGCCTCTGTCCCTCTTGACAAAATGGGGCTTGTAGGTGGTGCACACTGTCTTTAAAACACAGTGATGGGGGTGGTATTCTTCTTTTATTCTCTTGAGATGAGTGTTCTTGGGCTTGGCCTCAGGCCTGGTGTGAGATCAGTCTTCCAAAAAACAAGAGTGGTTCATATGCAAAAGGTCAGTGCTTGTCTGGAAGGTACTGACATGTTTCTTGGGTGGGGCCTTGTGAAATTCTTTATAAATCAACTCTCCAATGAAGTTGGCTCCTTGCCTTGTAATGGGAAGAGATGATTCTACCAGGGTGTTCCCGAGGGTCCCTGGCAGAAGGAAGAAAAGAACTGCCAGCCTCAGTTAAAATCCTGCTTCTGCTACGTACTTGTGACATTGGGCAGGACAACTCTTGGAACCTCTGCAAAACAGGGATCAGAGATCCCTGTGGGGTACCTCTGAGGGTTAGAGGAGATGTTGAAGGCACTCATCCTGGTGCACAGGGGCTTGGGAATTGTCAATATTCTCCTTCTCTTCCTTTGTTCATCCATTTAATCTGCCCTGAGTTATCCCAGAGAAGTCGAAGCCCAGAGAAGTTAAGAAATTTGCTCAAGGTCACAGTGCTGGCAAATGGCAGAGCCAGGCTCAGAACCTGTGGAGGTCTAAGTCCAATGCTCATATTCTCTCTTTTGCTTACCTCCCCAGCTCACATTTACGTGGAACTTCATACTTTTTAATGCACTTTTACTCACTAGTTATCCCAAGTGATGGGGTGACGAAAATCTTGCATAGCTGAGATATGCAGAAATTGCATTTATGTGTTTAAATGACTGGCCCAGGTGAGTACTGCTGGCCCCAGGGAGTGTGAACAAGGCTGGCTGGATGACCCAGATGTCATGAACCCAGGCCAAGGCTCTTTCCAGGGAACCACGGATGATGCAAGGATGTGGGCGGTGGCAGAGGAAGTGACACAAGTAGAGACCTTAGCCTCAAACCCTTGTAAGGAAAATGAGTTCTTGATCCAGATGACCATGCCTGCAACATGCAAACATTAGGCTAGACACAGCCATAGCATGACTATTTCAGTTTGCCCTGCTTATACTTAGAAATCATGGCATTTTAGGGTTCAAAGGCAGAAAGAAAACTTAAAGACTCTTTACAGGATGTGTGTGTATATAGTATACACACAAACACACACATATGTATACAAATACACAGTTGATTCCCATTATTCATGGTAGTTATAGTCTATAAAGTTGCAGCAAACACTGAACAAATGAATACTGAACAATTGATCCTACAGGAAATACAGGGTTAGGTTCCTTTAAGCCTCTGGTCACAACATTTTCATCCACTGATTAATACATAACCTTGTGTTATGTGTGTTTCTGTTTAAAGACATCTTATTTAATATATATTGTTGATTCATTAACATTAAACTCAACACCAACAGTACTATAATTATGCCTGAATGAAACTTATATAACACATGCATTTTTTTTTTCCTATAAGGAACATCACTTGTGAAGACTAGACAGCACTTCGGCATTACACTTAGACGGCATTTTAAACAGTGAAAATCACCCACAAAATGCATAAAAATTTGTAAACGCAGCACCAAATAGATCATGAAAAGGACATTTGCTTATAGTATGGGAGCTGAAACAAGAAGGCAGAATGTTACCTCGTTTGACTCAAATGTTTCACCACTCTGTGCATGTCCATGAATGACCACAAAAATGCTGTGCGAGTTCATTTTGGGCTTATGAATAAATTTCAGTGAGCAGATAAAGTGGCAAACGTGGAATCTGTGAGTGATGATTGACTGTATATATTGCACTTGTGGAGTGGACAACCTCATGTCAGAGGCTCTGAAAAGGGGAGCCTGGTGCCTAAAATCTCTATTAAGATGTGAAGGACTGATAGAAGGGGCCCATTGTACTCAAGGGAAGCAGAGCATAAATGAGGCCAGTGGCCACCTAGAGGGAGTGGCAGGGCAGGTGAGAGAGGACCTAGGGAGGGAGGTGGGACGAGGGTGAGGGTGGTGGAGTGGGTATGGGTCTCCTCCTCCTCCTCCCTCATTCTTTGGCAGGGCCCCTGAACACGCTCCCCCTGAATGCTGCGCGGGCTGGTGCCTGGCTTCTGCTGAACGTGAAACACAGAGTGACTCTCCTTGCTGGCAGTCTCCCAGTTGCTGGGGAATCTTTTGATTTCTTAACTGCTCCCCTGGGCTCCATTCCTCCATTTGCTCGTTTTCTAATACTGCCTCTCTGTCACCGTGTTCTGGAGCCACCTACTCTCACTCAAAATGTGGACAGTGCCGGGGAAGCTGATTAAACGAGTCAGGCTAAGAGAACAGATCCGAGTCCAGGTCGCTTGGAGCTGATGACAGCAGCAAACCTGGCCAAGCGGGGGTGTGTGAGACGCCGGGGCTGCCGGAGACATCATGTTTAGGAGTTGCCACCTTGTCCCCCCACAACAGGCAGGACTGTGTGCAGGGTTGCCTCAACCCTGTCACTGATAACCCCAGCCTCCTCTCAGAAGGACAGCAATCCTCAGGCATGCACGGGGAAGCATTAGGATACCTGGGTCTGGGCTTATTAACCTGGTGCCATGTCAGTGCCCTTCCCTCCTCTGAGCTCAGCTCAGGCGCTGGAACCAGACGTCTGGAGGTTGTACCCCAACTCCACCATTTCCTGCCCAAGCCTCAGTTTCCTCATCTATGAGATGCAGGTGCCAGTAGTACCTACCTCATGGGCTTGTTATGAGGAGTGCACTAAATGAGTGAAAATAAGTGTGTGTATATATATGCTCATTCCACTTAGAACAGTGCCCGCACAGAGTAAGCGCAATAGAACATCAACTTGTATTATTACTATTATTGTTCATATTATTATTACTAGTCTTATCTCTAAAGTATGGATAAGAGGGGCTGAGTAATCTCAAAGGTCTTTCCTTTCTGCCCTGTTATCGGGGACGCTCTCTTGCTGTGTGGCCTTGGGCAAGGCCCTTCTCCTCTCTGGACCTCAGCTTCTTATCTTCAAAGCGAGGTGCTGGGATTCAAGCCCTGACAGTCTGAATCTATGAAATAGGATAAGGGGACTTCTAGGGTGGGGTTAGCATGTTGTTTTAGCTTCTCCTGCGGATGTTGGATTTCCTTATTTTAAGAATTTACCCAGAATTTAATTCAATTCCCCTCCTCTTTTTGTCTCTTATGAGCAACTCTTACCTCATTTTAGTGAAGTGGTTAAGTAATCAGAATAAGAGTTTACATTTGCAGCTGGTTTTTAACGCTCCTCTTCACTGAACCAGCCATGTTCCTAAGCCCAGATTGTTTTATTCTGTCATCATTACAACCCCAGGAAGGAGATGATTGTTCCTGTATTACAGAGAAGGAAATTAAGGCACAGAGAAATTTAGCAACTTGCCCAAGAGCACACAATGCAGTAAATGGTAAATCCAGATTCAAACCAGAAATCTTGACTCCAGATTCTTCAAGCTTTACCCACACGCTATACTAGCCGTTGGCCTTGAGCTTGACTTCTAATACTATGATGGTAACATGATATTGTGCCATTCCTTTCAACAGACTGCTCATATTATTGATTAAAACCAGAGAATCCCCTTATATAACATAAGGGCCATCTCCAGCATGTTTTAATTCAGTCGGTCATAGGTGATGGCAAGAAGCTGAAAGAAGCTATGGACCTTTTCCCTGAAAAATGTTCACGTCACATTCACACATAAACACACATGCTGATTTGTCTCAATTTCAGGGGGTTCAAACATCTTAGGCTAACAACCTCACACAATGCCTAATCTCTTGAAGCTTTCCCAGTAAGTGTTCACCTTTGCTCCAACTGTCCAGGGATGAGAACCTCCTACTGCAAGGGGCTGCCCATCCCAATAATATTTACCTCTGATTGTTAGAAAGTTGCTCCTTCAACAGGACTGACATCCCATAATTGGGTTCCAACTCTGCCCACTAGACATTATGTAGAATCAGTCCAATCTATCTTCCCATGCCAATCCGCCATGTTTCTGAAGATGCTGGTCACACTGTCTCTAGGTGACTGTCCTTCCAAGCTAGATGCCTCTTCCCTTCACTACTTGGTTCATTCTTCCACACACTAATTTGTCGCTGTCCCTCTCAAGCACCCAGAATTGGTGTACAACCCAGAACTGAACACAATCTTCTGGCTGTGGACAGACCTGCACAGCGCAGGACTTTCACTTTGTTGTTATCATCTCTCCATTAATATATCCTAAGATTGAATTACATTTTTTAATCTTATCTTGTTTTGAAATATAACACATCTAGGGAGGAGGGCACAAAACAAACATCCATATAACCACTATCCAAGTCAAGAACTAGAATGTTACCCACTTCTGCCTCTCTCAACAACCACACCCACTACCCAAAAACAACTTCTATTTTGAGTTTCGTGGTAATAATTTCTTGCTTTTCTTAAAAGTTTTATCACCTAAATATGTATTCCAGTTAACGATATAGTTTAGTTTCCCTGGTTTTTGAATTTTATATAAATGGAATTATAGAAATAGGCATTCGAGTCTAAGTTATTTCACTTAATGGTGTGTTTGTGAGATTCATTCACATTGTTCTATGTAGTTGTAGTTCATTCATTTTTATTGCTGAAAATATTCAATTTGAAAGAATATACTGCAGTTTATCTATTCGACTGTTAATGGACACATGGGTTTTGGCAATTACCAAGCTACTATAAACATGTGTTTTGGTGCACACATGCATGTATTTAGGTTGGGTATAGCTCAAAGAACTCCTGTGTATCTTCAGCTTAGTAGATGATATCAAGCTATATTCCAAAGTGGTTGTACCAATTTACATTTTGACAAAAAATTTATGCTTTCTCTGTGTATGTCTGTATGTGTGTTCCAGTTGTTCCATGTCCTCACCAAGACTTACCATGATTAATCTTTTTAATTTTAGCTATTCTGGTGATTATATAGTGGCATCTCATTGTGGTTTCAATTTGCATTTCCCTGATGACTACTGAGTTTGAGCCCATTTTCATCTATTTATTTGGCATTTGTTGATTAGAGCTTTTGGCAGCCTAATACTCATCTGACTCATACTGAACTTGTAGCCAAGTGAAATAAAGCCTCTGACATATGATGCTATTTAGTAATATCTCCCCTGTTGACTTCGGTTGGATTTAGAGTTTCCAGAGCAGGTCTGAACATTCTTAATAATAATGGCAGCTATTATTTCCTGAGTGCCCACTTGTTCCAGGCACTGAGCTATGGGCTTGACATACATAAAGTCTCTTAATCCTCACAACCAGCCTATGAGGCTGATACTATTATTATCTTCATTTTACATAAGAAGAAACTAAGCTGGGGGAGGCTAAGTAACTTACCTAAGGTCTCACACCTAACACGTGGTACAACCTAAATTCAAATCAACACCCTTAGCTGCTATAACTACTGCCTCCAAAGATGGAAACATTTGACTGTTTAAAAAAAAAAAACTTTAAAAATTGCTAAAAACTGAATAATAAGATGGATGTGTAATTGCTAAAAGAAGAAAATAGTTGCAAAGTATGACAAAGGATTAATGTTCTTTGTATGTGAAGAGTTCTTACAAATTCAAAGAACAACCATTTCTATAAAAAAATGGTCAAATGCTTCTGGGGTCAGATAAATCTGGGAATTTCTGCTTACTTTTCCAGGTACTTGTACCCCCCACAACATATTCGACCAAATTTATGACTGTGAGAAGTTCTGCACTAAAAACCTACTTTAACACAGAGTTTTCCAAACCTGTTTGACCAAAACAGACTTTAGCATTCTGAATAATTATAATTCTTTGGAACACACTTTGAAACATGTTGAACTGTTATCACCACTGCTTCCTCTGGTTTCTAGTCTGGTAAAACTGTCAATAAAGGAAACGAGGTTAGTTTCATTCCGGGTTTCTCAACCTTGACACTGCAGTAGTCCCCGCTTATCTGAGGCTTCAGTTGTCCGCAGTCAACCTCGGTTCGAAAATTCCCAAAATAAACAATTCAGATTCCTAAGTTTTAAGTTGCATGCCATTCTGAGTAGTGTGATGAAGTCTTGCGCCATCCCTCTCGATCTCACCTGGGACACGAGTCACCCCTTTGTCCAGTGTCGCTACACTATATATGCTACCCCTCTGTGAGTCACTCAGGAGCCATCTCGGTTACCAGATTGACTGTCGCGGTATGGCAGTGTTTATGTTCAAGTAACCCTCATTTTACTTCATAACGGCCCCAAAGTGGAAGAGTACCATGCCTAATTTAGAAATTAAACTTTGTCATAGGTATGTATGTATAGGAAAAAACATAGTATATATAGGGCTCGGTACTATTCAAGGTTTCAGGCATCCACTTCGGGTCTTGGAACACATCCCCCACAGATAAGGGGGTCTACGGTATTGACAATTTGGGCAGTATAATTCTTTGTTATGGGAAGCTGTCTTACGGATTGTGGGATGTTTAGCAGCATCTTGGGCCTTTACCTGTAGATGCCAGCAGCAACCCCCTGCCCCCTTCAAGTTATAACAACTAAAATTGCCTCTAGACATGGCCAAATGCTCCTTGGGGGCAGAAGCTCCCCAACTTGTCTAATCTGACTGGCTTCTAAAGATCTCATGGTGTTCCCTGTGAGTGTGGCCCTCTGGTTTAAGCACACCCCCAAATGCATAGAGCTTTACTATATTTTGATGTCTGTGCCTCGTGACATCCACTGCTCTTTGTTTTAATACAAGGGGTATTGGTCCATCTCTTGCCTCTGGCCCTCCGTGTTTGTTAGGACTCTTGAAATCTCCAGGCACACATCAGCCCTGTGCGGGTCCCTGGTGCCACAGTCTCTTCTCGGTAGTTGGTCTTCCTCCTCTCCCTGGCAGCTCTTAGCCACCAGAGACACTACAGGTGCCCTGCTTGTCTCTCCAAATCAAGCCTCCATTCTCCTAGGATGTCTTTTCTATCCTCTCATAACCTTCGTGGAATTAAGATCTTTCCTCTGAGCCCCATGCCCTCTGTACAGCCTTCTACCAGGCCCCCAACAACACATTCTACTTATTTATTCATGTGACTATCTCCCCAGGTCCTTGAGGTCAGGGACTGGGTCCTATTGCTCCTCTGATTCTGAGCTTAGAGTAGGCACCTGTCAATGTACAGGGACAAAGGAGCAAAGTACAATTGAGGGAGGTCAGTGATTGTACCCCCCTGGGCCCGGGGTGGATTTCAAGCCATGTTGAACTCACTGACAGCCTCCTGCAAGTTTTCTTCTCAGAATGTCCTCCCTGCTTATCTCCAGGCAGGCTATATTCCCTCTTGAGAGGAGGTAGTTAGACCACAGGAGGTACCAGTTTTGTTTTTCTCCCTGTTAGCCATAAACATGACATCATTTGCTCAGTCAACGTGCCCAGCCCGTTCCTGCAAATTTTCTCATCCCAAACATAAGGAGAGAAAAGTCCTTTTCCCTTGATCTCAGCATTTTTGCAAACCTCAGTTTATTCTGGTCGGTGTCACTTTTTATCCTTGGAGAGGTACCCTCTTTTCCACATTCGGGAGTCCCTTTCCGGCCTGAGTTTCTCAGAGACACCCCGTCCCCCGAGCATTGCATTGATCTCTATAAGTATTTTCTTCATTTTATGGCCTGTTGGGGATTATTTTAAACTTTAGAGACAGAATTTAATTCTGAGAACCCTCTGGCTTTACGTGAACTGCCCAAGAAGTGGCAGTGGGCAGAGAGAAAGGGACAGGTTAGAGAAACATTAATAAGGGGCAATTGACAAGCCTTGGGGAGCATTTGGACATGGAGGAGGGGGAGATGACTCCCAGGTTTCTGTTTTGGGCAAGTGAGTGACCGTGTGGCTCCTGCCAGAGATGGAAGTCACAGGAGGAGGAGGGAGATCAGGCTGTCTGGGGAGCTAATGGGCCTGGTCTGGAATGTGTGGAGTCTGAGGTTTCCGTGGGAGACAGGTGGAGATGTGCAGCAGGTGACTGGATATGAGGGCCTGATGCTCTAAGAGGAAATGCGACTTGGGCACTATTGATGAGTGGATGGCAGCTGAAGCCAAGGGAGCCAGGAGAGCGCTCAGACAGCGTGTGCAGATGGATTAGCCATGGTCAGGGATGGCGCAGGAACAAAAGTCCTTGGAGGAGACCATGAGGACTGGCCAGAGAAAGAGAGGAGGAAATCTGGGAGGGGAGCATGCTCTGGAGGGAGAGTTTGGGGACAGAAGGGATGGCTGACGGCTTTAAATGATAGAGAGAGGTGGACTCTGTTAAGGACAGAAAAGTGCCTGCTGAATTAGTGACAATGGGGAAGGTGGCTTCAGCAGAGTGGAGGGGGCTGGAGCCGGATGCAGGGGGGAGGAGGGAGTGGGGGGAGACGGAAGGGGGAACAGACAGACATAGGGTGGGAGCGAAAGAGGGGTTCATTCACTCGTCCACCCAGCCAAGAAGTGGGGGGCTCCCGTGTGCCAGGCAGAACCCCCGTCCTCATCATGTGCACTTTCTAGGGAGATGGAGCCTGGAGGGAGGATTCATTTTAAAGACAGTTATTAGAATTACCATCATTTGAGGTTCGACAGTAATGTCACACACATCAGAGCCCTGGGTCATGCCCCGACCTGCCTGGCCCTTTCCTTTCTCTGTGGCCCGAAGGGGACCGAGTTTAGGTGGGAGGAGATGATGCAGAAGGCATAATGGGGTAGGGAAGAATGCAGAATACAGAATAAAGTGCAGGATTATCATGCCTGGGTGGGCCTGTTCAAAGTGAGGTTTCTACTGGGTCCCACACTGTTTAGCCCCCGCTGCACTTTATCTGGGACCCACCGTGCTGGGTGTCGTGTTGGGCTCAGGTTCCTCCAATGGGGATGGCACAGAGGTGGACTGTGGTAGCCTCCCCTAAATTGCCCCAAATGCCCCCACACTACCGCTCCCATAGGTAGGCCTGGAATCTCCCTCTTCTGTGGGGCCCTGAGCATATGGTTTGCTCGAGGCTCAGTCACCTCCACATTCCTTTGCTGGGGCTGGCACATTAACCTGGGCAAGGTTCCATGAGGTTAGATACAGAGATGCTGGAAAGAAAGAGGGTCTTTATTCCTTTGGGACAGTGAGCTTAGGGACCAGGGTGGGCAGCTCACAGCCATTTTGACTCTGAACAAAATGCCAGGTGGAGATGAACAGAGCCAAGAGACAGAGCGACACTGAGCTCCAACGATTTCATCTGAGCTCCTGCATCCAGGCTCTGCCCAAATCTATCAAGAACTATCTCAGATGCCCTGCTCTCTTGAACCAATGAATTATCTTTTCCTCTCTAATGTAACTTGGGTTTGGACACTTGCAACTGAGAGTCTGACCAATACAGTTTGTTAGGATGTCATTTGTGACTGTAAAATATATTATTTACTTTTGCAGAAGCTAACTGACTCAGGGGCTTCTTGCATGGAGCCATATGCATTTACCACTTTCTAGGTGCCAGCCCTGCAGGGGATAAAGAGATGAGTAAGATGTGAGCTCACAACATGGCTGTGGAGATGATGACAGCAACCCCTCACAAAAGATCATGGTCTATAAAATGCTTTACATCCACTTCTCTTAAGCCATGATCACGGGGATTGATTAGCTAGCAATTCCAGGTAGGGTTTGCCAAGCACGCACTGAGCTGGAGGGATGTTCCCTGCAACAGGAGCTCTGAGGAAGGTGGTGGAGAAGGGGAGGGAGATGTATTGTGGATTCTTTTAAACACTCTGTTCTGGGTGCCTGTGCTGAGGTGAGGGGCAGAGGGACAGGGGAACAGGCAGTCTGGGATATCTGTCGGTATATCCACCGGGAGCATAAGGGCTGTTTCTCATACCTTCCCCATTCCGGCGTGGGCATGTCCCAGCTTGATCACCACGGGGAAGTGTGGGGCTGTGACCTGAAAGAGACAAGAGGAAGTCACTCATAGCATCTCAGAGCATTGCCACCAGGGCTCTGGGCACTGCCTGTTCTGGAGAAAGATCCATTCATCTGATATTGCCAGGAATCCCCACATGAATGCTTTGAGAGATGCCAGGGCTCAAACACCCGAAGTGTCAGCACTTTCAGCTTCCAGAAGAAGCTCTGAGCTCTTAAGGCCAGCTTGCCTGGGGCACCCACCAATCTGCAGAGAGACAGTAGAGTGGTATAAACCAACTGATTTTAAGGCCTGGCTTTACCACTGTGCAACCAGACAAGCCATTGCCTTGATCTGTGCCTCAGTTTCTTCATCTGTCAAATGGGGATGATAATAGTATCCACCCCATGGGGTTGCTGCAAAGATTGAGTGAGTTATTACATGAGTGGTACTCAGTGAATGGCAGCTTCATTATTCCCTCCAACAACACTTCAGCTATCTGGAAACTCTCATTGCCTCCCTTAAGCCTCTCCCAGGCTACTGGATGCAGTTTCCTAACAATACTAGTCATGCCTGACACCAGCACAAACATTTAGTGGCTGCACCATGTTGGGCTCCATGCTAAGTGACTGTCCTGTGTTTTCTCCTTTAGAGAGTTACATTTATAAGGGCAGCAGCCTTGCCTGGTTGGTCCCCTGTTCCATCCCCAGCTCCTAGAACACTGCCCGATCCGGGGAAGGTGCTTCAGTCAGTCCTCTCAGCGAGACTCCCGAGGTGTGCACGCTTCTCCCTGTGACAAGCGGGGAGAGTTGGACTGGAAAGATCGTGTGCTTGTCCACATCCATCGTCACCCCCCTAGGGAGCCAGGGAGCCAGGACTCTAACCTAAGCTATGCTTTTCTGCCTTCATGTGTTCGTACACTGTTTGAGATGTGTTTGCTCAGTTTCTAGAAGCATATTTTGAGTTGCTTGAGGGCACAGGCTATCCCTCCTATTTATGTAGTAATAATATCACTCCCTTCCAGTTGGACGGCTCCCTTCCAGTTGGACGGCCCCCAGCCAGGGGTCATTATGACCCACTCCCCTGCATAGTCTGCTGACAGTGCTGTCTGTTCTTGTACACTGTGGGTACCCTGAAGAACCCAGCCCTGCCTTCCTGGTGTCTAGAACCTGGTCTGTTATGAGGTAGCCGCTGTGCCACTGCAGAGGGGCTGGCTGTGGGTGACAAAGCCATTCTGCCCTTGTCTCATTTTCCCCCCACAATGGCCCATGAGGCAATCAGGGAAGGTATTTGTATTACCATTTTACAGATAAGAAGGTTGAGACCCAAGTCATTTGCTGGGGAGGGGTGGAGCTGGGACTTGAACTTGGATCTGTCAGACTCCAACCTTGATGTGAACATTTCCCTTTAAGGGGTAGCACAAGGATGGCCTGCAGTGGCCTTTGCATAATTTTTTCCCCCTGGTTTCAGGCTAAAATGTATCATACCCCAGTGTCCAGGGTGAATTAATACATGTTTAAAGAAAAGCAATATTTGATTTTGATTCCAAAAGCAATATGGACTCACTATAAAAAACTTGAAAAATATAATAAAGTGTTCAGCATAAAGAAGACTATAAAAATCATCTTCAGACTTCTAACAGTTTTGGTGTATTATTTGCTCATATTTAAAAATATCTGTATTAGTTTTTCTTTTGATTTGTTCTGTTTTTACAAAATTGGGAGTATAGTACATATTCAATTTTGTTTCCTGCTTTCTCCACTTAATATCTTGCAGTGAGAATGCTTCTGGTGGTTATTATTTGTTAGTTTAATAGTTATCATGAAATATTTCACGTATGAAAAAAGCCTTAAAAAGTGATTACTATGAACATCGTCTTGCTTAAGAAATAAAACATTGCCTGAGCAGCTGAAGCCCTGAATAATTCTCTCTGATTATAGCGCCTTCTCTTTGTCCCAGAGGTAACCATCATATAAATTCTGTATTTATTATTCTGTTGCACTTACTCATAGACTTACTGTTATATATAATTCCCAGGTACTATATATTATACATTTTTAAATTTATATAAGTAGTATCAAAGAATCTATTCTTACACAACTTTTTTGTGCACATTGTTTGTGAGCTTCACGTATGTTGATATGTATAGCTCTGATTCATTTTTATGACAGCCTAGTATTCCAGTCCATGAACACATCACCATATATTTATTTCCTGCTGATGAACATTGAGATGGTTTCTATTTTTTCCAATTATAAACAATTCTGTTACAAACATTCTTGACCCTTACCCCCCGTGAACATGTCGGGGAGTTCTCTAGGGCACGTGCACAGGGGTGGAATTGTTGGGTCTGGGGAATGCTCGCTTCAGCTTTGCTAGATATTGCCACACTGCTCTCCAAAGTGGTTGTATCACTTACGCTCTCGGGGGAGGGAAAGAGCTACCAATATTTGGGGTCAAAAGACTTACACTTTACCAATCTGACCAATGTGAAGTGGAATCAACAGGTTCATTTGCACCATGGGGCTTCTGTTGTGTGGCAGAATCATCACACGCAGCCATCCTCACAGACCTTAGGCAGGACTGCCCGAGTCACTATTGGGGCTTCAGTTTCCATGTCATTTTCAGGTGGAGCTCAAGGTGAGGGGAAATGGGCGCTCTGTCCCCTCCCGTGGCCCCTTCCAGCCTAGTCATATGCTACATTGGTGGGAAGTGGGAAGAGCATGGATACTGGAGGGTCAGCAGCTCTGTCACGCCTCTTACTCTTCATTTAATCTTGGGCTAGATATTTAACCTCTCTGAATCTCAGTTTTCTAATCTGCCAAATGGGGATGATCATGCCTAACTCACAGAATTTTGGGGGCAGGAAGAAACAAGGAATATAAAACTGCTTAGCACCAAGTGGTGCTAAAACCTGAAGTATAAAGTAGAAATAAGGGCAGGAAGGCACTGGCTCTGGCTCTGTGGGGCTGAGGGGAGAGATCAGGAGAGGTTGGCTGATTGAGGAAGGAGAGCAGAAGCTCTGGCCTGGCAGCATCTGCTGAGAAGGGCGGGGATGAGATGAAGTCCAACAAAGGAAAATCAGGAGACCACGCTAGAGCGCGCAGTCAGAGGTGATTATTGGTTGGAAATTTCAATTTGAAAGAACCTGATTGATAACCTTATCGGACCCTCATATTGCTGTGTTGTGGTAGGTAGACTTTCTAGGAACGGCCCCCAAGATGTCACCCCCTAGTCACTGAAGCCTGTGAGTGTGATGATATTGTCATAAAATGTTATGTTATATGGCACAGATGACATTAAAGTAGGGAGGTCATCTGGATGGGCCTAATCTGATCACATGAGCCCTTAAAAGCAAAGAACTTTCTCAGGCTGGTGGAAGAAGAGGAAGTCAGAGAGATTCAAAGCGTGAAAAAAACTCAGCACACTGTCACTGTTTTGAGATGAAGGTGCCATGAGAGAGGGAATGTGGGTGGCCTCCAGGCGCTGAAGGCAGCCTCTGGCTGATGGCCGGTAAGAAAATGGGGACCTCAGACCTACGGTCACTGTAGGTACTGAATTCTGCCAATAATGAGAATAAGCTTGGAAGAGGATCTTGAGCTCCAGAGGAGAACACTGCACACAGGCCCCTTGATTTTGGCCTCATGTGAACCCTGTCGTGCCATCCTGGGCTTCTGGCTTACAGAACTGTGAGATAGTAAGGAGGTGCTCTTTTAAGCTGCTAAGTTTGTGACGATTTGTTAGGGCAGCAATAGAAAACTAACACACGTCTTCATAGAAACCAAAGCCCAAAGAGTGACGTGATTGTTTTCATGACACACAATAGCAGACCCAGAAGTAAAGCTCACGTGTTTTGACTGTCAACCAAGCACTCTCTCTACCAAGGCACACTTCTCGGGGAAGCATTATGCATATCTGGGGTGTCATAAATGCTTTTCCCTAATGATAGTGATCAGTAAAATAATATCAACTCAAATCAATTCAGTGGGCACTAACTGAGTGTGAACTATGTGGCTAGCTCTGGGTTTTGTGCTGTGTAGGACACACAGAAGGTTGAGACAAGATTTTTTTCCCCATAAGGGGCTTCTCATCTGGTTGGTACAATGAAAGAACAGAGCAAGGAAGCATGGCAGGCAGGTCTGGGATGGGTTGGAGCCATACACAAGTCTCCATAGGAAATGAAGTCTCTGACAAGGACAGAATTCCCCCAAGGGGCGAATGCTGCAGAGTACTGTGGTCTTCCCATGGTGGGTGCTTAGATTCCTTATGCCCTGTAATAAACAAAGACCAATAGGAAGGAAGGATTTATTTTATGGTACGTAACATGATTTGGTCTGCAATAAAGCTGTTTTGGACACAATTGCTAAATAGGCATACATTTGAACTGAGTGCCTTTCTCTAGCCTTCTAAAACAAAATTGGGGGAATATATTAATTGTCAGAAATATTGGGGGTAGAAGCTGTATCTGGATTTATGGGACACAGAAAGCCAATCTTTAAGAATTTTTAAGATATTTCAAAGAAAACATTTTGAAAATTCATTTAGAGCAATGAATTTTCATGATACCAGGGGAAAATTTCCTTTGCTATTTTTTACTTTGATTTGCTGGAAATGGTGTTCTTCCTACAACCACGTATGGGCTCACAAGACTCTGGGCTGGTGCTGAAGAGAAGGAAGAGCGAATTTGGGGCCAGATGACTGGGGGCCTTCAAAGCCAAAGGAAGGGGTGTAGGTTACTTGGGTGGACTGTGGGGCAGGAGGATAGTTCTGGAGCCCAGGAGTGACCTCCCGGCTGTGGGCAGGATGAATTTGTACCAGGGGAGACTGAAGGGCCAGAGACCGATTTGGAGCGATTATAGCCAACTCCAAGTGCCCCTGGTTGGGCCTCGACGGGGCAGGGGATGGCGGGGGAAGTCAGGGCTCTCCCAGGAGCTTTTCTTTTTTCTTTTTTTTTAAAGTGACATTTCTTTATTGAAATAATTGTATTAAAATGACCAAAGAAATTCAAGATGAGAATCATCTACAATGTCATCATCTAATCAAATCAGTGTTTGTATTGGTCCATATTGCTTTATAATCCTTATTTATATGTCCAATAAAACACCCCAGGATAGTCTATAATAATATTAGAGAATTTTATATCTGTCTTCTCACTTGATATGATACCATAAGTGTTTTCCTATTTTTGCTGCAGACTTTTCTTTTCTTGTCTCCTTCCCCAGCCCAGGTAACTAGTCTCACCTGCCCAGTGTGTCTGGGTTGTATTCCTTCCAGCCACTCCCCATGTGCAATCTTTGCAAAAATATATGCACAGATATGGTTGAGGTTGATGTTTGTTTTTCAAAAATTGCTCTCATCATTTAATATCACACCATACACACCCCTCCTCCCATGGCAATAAATCCTACCCCAATAGCTTTTCTTAACAGCTGCATGATCTACAGGTACACATGTGCATATGAGCTGCAGTTCTCCAGCTATTTTCCTATTAATGGACATTTGTGTTATACCTTCTCTTTCTCTCTCTCCTCTTCCTACTTAGCAAGTCTTCACTAAACATCTTTGTACACGCGTCCTTCTGAGCTAGTGTTTTCATTTCTAGAGCCCAGGCCTGCAGCTTTTCAATGGGAGAACCAGTAGAATTTGAAGACGTTCTTTAGGTTTCTAAAGTCAGTTGTTAGAGCTCAAGAAACGAAAGTGGGTGCCAAGGTACTGCATGCTGGGCGAGTGCACCCATCATTACCTCCAGGCTCATAATGACCACATTTATTGAGTGTCATGTCAGGCCAGGAATGGGACCAAGCACTTTATTTATGTTAGCATCCTTCCCTCCCCCACATTACATGTAAGGAGGCAAGTTGCTGCCCAGGGTCAGACAGTGAAGAATGGTCGGGCTGCTCCACTGCCACCCAGGTCTTCTCCCCGTCAGCCTCCCCCTTCCAAGCTGTTCAAATGGCTTTCAAAGGCTGTTCCTATTTCCACCGCTCTGCAACATGCCAGGCCCTCCCCAAACACAGACAGGTCACGGAGGACAAAAAACATCTTGTCGGGGCTATTTTCTCTCTTCCCTTCCCAACAATAGCTTCTTTAGTTCCCCCACCCCCCTCCCGGGATAGTGAGGTCTGCACCAGCCTCTCACAGGCTCCTTGTCCCAGCTCACATGCCCCCGGGCACTCCAGAGTTCAGCACTGCCCAATGGCGTGACAGGCCTGACATCCTGTTCAAAGGGGCAGATCAATTTTTGAAAACAGAGATCCCCACCCTGATAAGGCCTTTATTCAAAAGTACTCAAAGAACCAAAATAAGTGGAGGCGGCCCATGCTCATGCTGGGTGTTCCCTTGGGAGGATTAGAGTCAGAACAGTACGAGACCAGGGCAGTGTTGTACCAACCTCCTCCTCACGCCACAGAATCGGAGAACCAGGACTTCAGGGTGGTCTGGAGCAGCTGCCTACAAGGGAGGCGATTCCCCCTACATTCCTGACTCTGGAGATTTAAATACATGCAGTGTCTGGTCCTGGCTAAGTGATGGGAAAAGCAAGACCAAGAAGAATCTGGCAGAGGAAATCAAAGACTAAAAAAGTCTGGGAAGCTTTAAGGAGGCACTGGGCCTCCATTCCCTGCCTACAAGGCTCTGCCTGATCTGGCTGTCACCTACCTCTTCTGTTTCATCTTGTGTTTCTCCTTCCTCCCCATCCCAACCTCTGCCTTCCAGTTATGTTCCAACCCGCTGGCCTTTCACCTCTTTACTGAATGGGCCCTACTCCTTCCAGCCACAGGGCCTTTGCACATGCTGCTCCCATCCCCTGAAAGACTCTTCCTCACACTCTTTCTAGGCCAGTCCCTTCTCATACTTCCTGCCTCAGGTGAAATGCTCTGTCCCTGGTTTAAAGTAGGTGCTTTCTGTGATCTTCTCTATCTGACCCTGAACTCTCCCTTCATAGCGCCAGCCACCATTGCCTTATATAGTCATTTCTTCATTGTCCATTTCTGTACTCCCCGCAGGTGCTCCGGGGGCAGGAGCCTTTGCTTGTTTTGTTTACCGCTGTATCTCCAGGCTCCACACAGGGCCGCGCACACAGCAGACGCTCTGTATGAGGTATACATGCCGAATGGGTTTAGACGCAGCCTCCCACGACAGGTGGGGGATGTCCTGTGCAAACAGGCAGAGTCGGAAAGAACTGGGGGACAAGGAGTTGATAAGGTTGATTCGAGTGGAAGGTTTGTTGGGGAGGCAGTGGGGATTAGGGAGGACAGAGGGCAAGCGACAAGCTTGTGGGGGCCCCAACACCAGAGGTAGGAGTCTGGACACTGGGCAGCAGAGGGTTTGGATACTGTGAGGTAGATGTGTACAAAGCAGGTTTTAGGAAGATTCTTCTGGAGGCTCTGGTAATAACAGGTCCCATTTTTTAGTGCGTGCCAGGCATGGCGCTAAGGACTTCCCATGTATTGCCTCATTTATGCCTCTTGACACTTCTATGAGGTAGCTCCTATTTCTATTCCATTTTATATGCAAGGAAATAAAGGCAAAGAGAGGTGAAGTTTCTTGCCTAAGATCACTCAACGAGAAAGTGGAGGAGCTAGGATTCAGCCAGAGCCGCTGCCCTTGCTCCGCGTGGTGCTGCCTCTGGATAACCAGGCTACGGCCATCAAGTGTTTCTCATGTGCCCAGAACTGTGTCCACTCATTTGGTTTGATTGGAGTGGGTGAGTGCAGGCCAGCAGACCTGTTAGGACAAACTGGCTACTGTCATAACAGCAGGGCAGGGCAAGGTGGCAGCAGTGTGGGCTTTGGAGCCAGAGGGACCCTCTGGTTCACCTCTGGTTCCCACACTTATGGCTATGAGCTCTTGGACAAGTCACTGGCCACTCTATGACTCAGTTTCCACATCCCCTAAATAGGAAGATCACTTGAATGATGGGAGGAATCGACATTATGATAGGTGTTGGTCACAGAGCAGTTGGTCACTGCTAGTGGAGAGTCTTGAATGGAGTTAGAGGATGCCCAGGGTCTGGCAGGGAGTAGGACAGCAACATGTGCTTGTTCCCATCCCCTCCACGCCTGTGATCTCAGGGGCACGTCAACAGCTGATCAGTTACTCCTTGGAAGCAGGAAGGGGAGGGAAGGGGGAAGGAAGCCCAAGGCCCAGGTTGTGAGCAGGGAGCACGATGACGCCTTTGACAGAAATGGGGCAGCCCGGAAATGGGGTTTGTTATAGGCATTTAAAAAAGATTCTTTCAAAGCAGAGAACAGAAACATCCGGACAGCTGCTTAATAAAGCTTAACCTTGGTATGTAGTATCTGACAGACTCTCCTGGGAATTTTAAGCACTGCACGTAAAGACACTCCTGTCAGGAGGGAGCAGAATGGACAAGAGGACCTTTGAAAGTCTTTTCCAATCCTTTAATGTTGTGACAAATCTAAAAAATACCACCTAGATGAGTAAAACTTGTAAAGACAAAATATGTCAAGACAAACCTCCCAGCCACGGCTTCCAGTGCTCTGCATGGTCTGGCCCCTGCCATCTGCCCTGGCCCCATCTTACCCATGCTCCCACATCAGCCTCTGTCCCAGCCTCACTGGCGTTATCTCCAACTCTGATACCAGCTCTGCTCCCTCTGGCCACAGGGCCTTTGCATGTGATGTTCTCATTGCCTGGAATACAGTCCCTGCTCCTCTTCATTCAGTCAACTCTTATCCATGCTCCAGATGGCAGCTCCACTGTCACTTCCCCAAGGAGCTGGCTTTCTCCTTTCTGCCTAGTTTACAGCCTTATCACCTCTCTCTTCTTCTTAGCTCTTCTGCCACTTTTGATTCACCTGTGTGATTGCTCCAGGAGTATCTGATGCCCTCACTAGACTGTAAGCTCCCTGAGAAGCTGTGGGTCTGTGTCTGCTGCTGCTCATCGCTGGACACGCAGGCCTCTCCTGAATTACAGACCTGCTCCCTGAACCCGGCCCCCAGGTGATCCCACAGTCACCTGCAACTCAACATTTCCAAACAGCTGCATAAACTCCCCATGAAAAATGCTCTCTCTTCTTCCTGTATCTCAACCTCAGTCAACGGTCCCACCATGCACCCAGGTGCCCAAGATAGAGACCCTGCCTGCCTTCTTCTTATACCTGCCCTAGACCCAGGGCAGGCACACAGCATGGCCCAGGAAATGTTTGCCGAATGAGGTCTGTGGTCTCACTGCCCGGCTTGAGGCCTTCTGCCCTTGTCGTCCCACCTCTGAACTCTGGGTATCGCCGCCTCCTACTTTTAGTGTGTCTTGGAAAAATACTGGTAGCATATTTAGGAAAATTAAACTAAACCTGCCCTACCAAAAAACAAACATTCCTTTCTCTTACATTTCCTGTTTCCCTGAGAAACGGAATAGTCAAAAATAAACAAACTGATAGGATGGCAATATTTGTCTGCAAATACGCTTTTCATGGTCTTGCCTGTGAGATGTTTATGGTGTAGAACAGGCTCGATCTCTCATGGGGACCCTCCTGGGTGACGTTCACATGCAGATGACATCCCCAGCCAAACTGGGACTCTGAATGAACCTGAATGACAGGGTGCTGAAGACCACCAGGGCCCCTGGGATATGTACAGCCGCAGATCTCACACCCTCTAGGTTTGGCATTGTCACTTACTTTTCTTGACAGTCTTGTTCCAGCCCCATCTCCACGCGGAGAATAGCCCCATTTCTAAATCAGATAATCCTTAACATGGGAAATTACTGTTCCTTTTCTTAGTCACTTCAGAAAATAGCTCAATAAAATTACACTACATCAGTCTCCACATTTCTTTGCTTCAGTTTATGTTCACATATGTTTTAAGATTAAAGATAGGACAGATGCAGTGGCTCATGCCTGTAACCCCAATACTTTGGGAGGCTGAGGCAGGAGGATCGCTTGAGGCCAGGAGTTTGAGACCAGCCTGGGCAATATAGTGAGACCCCATCTCTACAAAAAATAAAAAAAATTAACTGGGCATGGTGGTGTGCGCTTGTAGTCCCAGCTACTCAGGAGGCTGAGGCAGGAGGATCACTTGAGCCTGGGAGTTCGAGGCTGCAGTGAGCCGTGATTGTACCATTGTACTCCAGCCTGGGCAACAGAGCAAGACCCTGTCTCTAATTAAAAAAAAAAAAGGTTAAAGATAAATGTAAAATTTTGTTTAAAGGCACTGTTGTTGGTGTTGCATAGAACAAATGCCATTTGCCTGGGCAAAGGGAGATATCATTTCCTCTGGTTGAGGGAAACTCTATTCGTGTAGTGCCATGGAATGAGGTAGAAGAGGGAATGTGGGTTTGAAGCCAGACAGACTTGGGTTTCAATACTGTTAGTGTCACTTCCTACAGGAATCAGTTTCTTAGCCTCTCAGTCTTAGCTGTTTTATCTGTAAATGGAAATAAGCACAGCAGAAATTAAGGTTATTGTAAAGATTTGAGTTTGCAAGTAAAATACATGTTACATATATCTGGATCCTAGCCAGAAAGTCTTTAGGGGTAATGTAAACTGACAATCACTTAAAATCAATACCAAAAAACCCCTCAAATTACCCACCTGATACATCTATGACCATTTCTTTTTTAAAGTTTTCCTTTTTGTACTATTTATTGTAAATATCTGCTTTGAAGTTACTTTTAAAATTATCATTAAATTGATAAAATAGATTTATCTGATATTCCTAATATATAGAATGATTCTATGTATTTATTTTCCTGTGCAGAAATATACTCAAACTCTGATGATGGCACCTTGTCTGGTTTTTATCCTATAAATCTCATATAACTTTTTATTTAGTCTAGTGAAATCTGAACCACCATAGCTGCAGAGATGGTGCCTGAATTTTTAAACTGTTTAAAGCTCTTATTTTATAGCTTTACTGAGATAAAATTCACATACCATAAAATTCACCCTTCTTAAAGTGTACAATGCAGTGCTTAGAGTATCTGCAAAGAGTTGTGCAACCATCACCACTGTCTAATTTCAGAAAGTTTTCATCACTCAAAAAGAAACATATTACCAGTCCTTCGCCATTCCTCTGGAGCTCCCTCTAGCCCATGACAACCAATGGTCTACGTTCTGTGTCTACAGACTTGCCTCTTCTGGACATTTCATACACATGGAATCATATAATGTGTGGCTTTTGTGACTGGCTTCTTTGACTTTGCATGTGTTTTTAAGGTTCATCCATGTTGTAGCATGTGTCAGAACTTCATTCCTTTTTATGGCTGAATAATATTCCATTGTATAGATGGTGTCTGACTTTTAAATATATTTTGGAATGACCTGGATGTGTCTCTAGTGACTGCAAACCATGAAGGCAAATGAATGTCCTAGCAAGTTTTAAGAGCATGGGTAATGCTTTGGCAATGCCTTGGATCAGAAATAATTACAACAGCCACCTGGGCATCTCCTGAATTTCTAACACTTGGGAGGAAGGAGGAATTTTCCTGGTGAGCCAACACTAGCTTGCAGGTGCTGGCGTCCTGTGTCATCAAACCTTGTCTGCCTCACTCCCCACTGTGTCTTCAGCCCTTTGCAAGTAGAGGGCTTGAGCTAGATCTTTAGTACTATTGGGGTGAGCAAGATCTCTGCTTCTGTCTCTTACTGACTTTATCAACCCAAGAACAAGTTATTAAAGAGAAAGGCTAAGAGGGAAGGATGTTTAGGGGCCTGTGACATGATAAGAAATATATATCTGGTCTCTGTCCCCCACTCCTGACAGAGAATTCCTAAAATCCTTGTAATTTCCTGAAAGACACAGATGCTGGGAGCATCTTTTGTTCTAATGAGGAGACTCTTGGTGGCTTGTGGATAGCTTCAGGATGGGAGCTGGTCACCAGATGGACCAAGCTGTGATGAGAAGTTGGAACTTTTAGCCCCACCCTCTGTCCTCTGGGGAGGAGAGGGGGGCTGGGCTGGAGATTGAGTTAGTAATGGATCATGCCTCCATAAAAATTCCTAAACTACAAGATTGGAGAGCTTCCGGGTTGGCGAACACATCCATTAGCTGGGAGGGTGGCACACCCCAACTCCATGGGGACAGAGACTCCTGTGCTTGGGACCCTTCTGGACCACACCCTGAGAACCTCTTCATCTGCCTGTTCTTTGTATCCATTATAATATCCCTTATAGTAAACCAATAAATGTAAGTAAAATGTCTCCCTATGTAAGCCATTACAGCAAAGTATCAAACACGAGGAGGGAGTTGTGGGAACCCCCGATTTGTAGCCAAGTCAGGTAAAAGTGCAGGTACCCTGGGCGCCCAATACCTGCAGCTAGCTGAAGTGGGGGCATTCTTGTGGGACTGAGCCTTTAACATGTGGGGTGTGTGCTAACTCTAGGTAGTTAGTGTCAGAATTGAATTAAATGGCAGGACACCTACTTGGTATCTGCAGAGAACTGGACAATTGCTCAGTATGGAAAACCCACACATTTAGTGTCACAAGTGTTGGAAGTAGAGAAACAACTTAGAAACTATCAAGAAATATTGGTATTGGGTACCCATGACCAGGGTGAAAGAGAGAAATTTATCTCTGGTCCTCCCTACTGCCTTACAAGGCCATTGCCCCCTCCCTTCTGAAAATGACCTTAATTTTCCAAATGCTCTTATGCCATGGCTAACTTTGAAGCCACTCAGAGAGGAAGCTTTGAGGCATGGACTCAATCCTACCAAAAGAGCTAAAATTAGATTTGCCTTTATGTACTTATCTCCATGTTTATTTCCATGCTTGAGCTCCCTGCGGGCAAGGACAGTATTCGTTTTTTTCATTGCTTGCCCAGCACGGAGCAGGTGCTCAGTAAGTATTTGGTTGAATTCATTGAGTGAATGTAGAAACGTAGAGTGCTGAGAGCTTTATAAATGTTAGATGCTGTTATTATCATCATCATCACTGTGTATCGCCTGAGCTACTTGCAGCGGTGCCCTCTCCCTTGCATCGAACCCTCTGCCATTTAGTCTCTCCTTTGCCCTTCCTGCCATCTACGGAAGAGGCCGCAGAGGATGGTGAGTGCTTAAAAGTACAGGCTTGAGTCTCAGCTCTATCACTGCTGAGCTGTGTGTCCTTAGACAAGTTGCTTCACTTCTCTGTGCCTCAAGTCCTGCATTTATAAATTGAGGTAAAAGTAGTATGCTCATCATAGGTTGTCTCGGGGTTTAAATGAGCTAATGTACATGAAACACTCAGCTGGGCACACAGGGAACACTAGATTCATGCTGGCTCTTGGGCATTATCATTGGTGACTCAACACTCTTCCTGCAACTGCTGCTCTATCACACACCTTCATTGCTCTCAGCTGCCCAAGGTGACACCTGCCAGGAGGAATCTGGGCTTCCATGTTAGAGGCTGGCAGGGGTTTGATGGGTTACCCGTGTGGCCATGTATCTGCAGCAGGTGGGTGTGTATTGGCAACAGGGAAAGACATCTTGAGATGCTGATCTGAGCCCAAAGGGAAAGACAGACAAGGGTCACTCCAGCTCCTTCCTGGGCCTGGAGTCAGGCAGCTCTGCGTGGACACAGCAGAGGGATTTGATGACCCCTTGAGGGTCATCAAAGTCACCGAGTCCTCCAGTCCTCTTCATCACACTATGCCAGGATCTTCCCTGACCAGACAGAGAGATGAGCTCTGCCCTACCTGTGGCGGTCAGGCAGGGACTCACAGAACAACCAGTGCAACACAGGTCCCTCACTGTACAAAGGCAGAAACTGAGGCCCAAGGGACAGAGACTGTGGGCAGGGTGCCATTTCCAGTCAAATCCTTCAATCTCCACTTCACTCTGCCTTTGTAGATATTATTAATGAGATACACAAGGCAAACGGCATTGCCTCCATTTTATAAATAAGGAAACTGAGGCACAAGGTTATAAAACGAAGCTGTGAAACCAAGCCTTAAACTCAGGGGCAGGGCCCTCTTCCAAATCCAGAAGTACCTCTGTTCCATCCCTTGTCTTCTCCACTTTAAAAAATTTTTTTATGGAACACATACTGTGCTTGCCCAGACTCCAAAGAGCCTTTTATTCTGCAAATTCCAGACCAACGTTGAAAAAGATACTGCCAATGGGGAAGAATGGTTGGTCGTTTAACAAACGCCCCTGCCGCTTACTGGGAGCTGGCTGTGACAGACGCCCTGCTAAGCATTTATCTCCTTTGATCCTCGAAATGACCCTTTGAGAACTACCAGGATAGGGAAGCAGGGTTGGGGAGGGGACAACAGATGCACAGAGTCACAGAGGCGGTAAGAGCAGGGCCTTGGCCTCATCCCGGCTCTCCCCATTCTGGAGGAAGTGGGAACAGTCACCAGGTGGAAACGTTGCTCTCAGTTTGGGGAGTGGGCGATGGGGGGGATACAGGCTCTAATACAGGAATGATAATTGTTCTAAAAGGCTGGCCCTGAAGCAGCTTTAAATGCACCCTTGTGTTTGAAACATCACTCCAGGGTTCAGAGAAGATAGAAAACAGGCTTCTTTCCCTGACTCCTCTGCAGGGACTGGAGATCTGGGGAGAGGTGGGCCAGTCTGGGTCTGAATCTGTGGCATTGGGAGGAGGGGTGCCCGTCTGGGACAGGGACGGCATCTCAGTGACGAGGTGGAGGGAGATCAGCGGGACCAGGGTCTCCGTGACTTCTTCAGGTGAAGGTGTGGGAAGCATCGCCTGGGTTGTGCTTGGCCTGGCAGATGGGGCCTTTCCAGGCACCCGAGGTTTCCAGGGAACGTGGGATGACTGGAGTTCAGTGCAAGCTGGTGGGGAGAGAAAGGCACTCCCTTGAGTTTCTGTGGAGGGGACCCCGAGGGGAGGGAGCAGGGCTCCCAGGCCCTCTCTGCTGCTCAGGGGCAGGAGGTGAGGGGAGCAGGACTGCACAGTCCTCCACTGCAGGATGGGCAGGGAAATTTCCAGTGTCTCTCACAGAGGGGAAAACTACCAGGACCCAAACAAGACTGGGGCTTTGTGCCAAAGGGTGAGATGTGTCTCTGGCAGAGGGGCCCTTTTAAGGAAGGAGTCATTGTTGACACCTGGCCATAGAGGCCAGCAATTCTTCTGTGTCTCCATGTGGGGCTCTGCCATAGTACAGACAGATCTCATTTAGCCTGCACGAGAGCCCTGTCGTAGTGCTGAGTATTAGCCTAATTCACCAGCGAGAGCACCGAGACTGAATTAAATAACTTGTCCCGGTGAGGCTGAAGCCAGAATCCATGCTTGGGGACCAACTTGCCTCTGACACTGGTCCCAGGGCACACAGAGAGGACCAGATGCTACCCTCAAGGGGCTCATAGGCTGGTGGGGGCAGCAGATCCATAAACAAATGATTTCCGCTCAGAAATATAAACATTTGAGAGAATGATGGAGAAAATGCTGTCCGAGCAAAGAAGAGTGAGTGGTCAGCTGTGGGGGAGGACATTGTTGGAAGAGGTATTGTAGACAATGGACAAGATGACATTTGCACTGGGCTTTGCCGGTCAAGCAGGAGTTTGCCAAGGAGAGGAAAGGGCATTCCAGGCAGAACTACCCACAAGGGAAAAAAGGCACAAAGGTGAGAAAGTTCCTGGAGGATTCAGGAAACATCGGGGCCAACCACAAGGATGGGAGATCGGTGGAGGGTGCCCTGGGAGGGCAGGGCTGGCCAGGGCTTCACATTTAAGGAGAACCTCAAATATTGATTCTTTAATCCTCTCTCCAAATGAGGGTAGACACCCAGTCAATGTACTGTGTGTGTGTGTGTATGTGGGTGTGTGCTAAAAACATTGGTTTGTTAAATGGACACATTAAAACTGCACCACAAATTTGGTTATCCTGTTTTGGCATATTTTCCTCAACAAATTTGGAGCCTCAAAGAAAATGGACTCTCTTCATCTTTCAGAAATACATACTGAAGTATTTTCAGATGAAAGGACATAATGTCTTGGATTTGCTTTAAAACAATCCAGTGTGGGGTGGCAGTGGGAGCCAGAAGGGCGTGGAGGGCACGTCCTGTGGCTGGACAACGGGTCCCCGGAGGCCCCACACATTATGTTCTCTACTTTTGTGAATCTTTGAATGTTTCAACAATAAAAAAAAATTTTTTTTTTTTTTAAGAGATGGATGCCCTTACTCTGAGTGGTCCTGGGAACCTCAGGAGGTTCATGATGGTGAGAGGGAAGGATGGATGGTGAGGGAGGGGGTGGGACCCAGAGCTGAAAAGTAGATGAAGCCAAATTGTAAAAAAGCCTCGTAAACTATTCTGAGAGGTTTGGACTTAATCCTGCAAATAGTGGGAAGCCCAGTAAAGAATTTTTAGTAGGGGAATGACACCATTAGATTCTCATTTGGGAAAGAACCCTCCTGGCTGGTGCCTGGAAGGCGGAAGGTGTTTGTGTAGGAGGTGGTCAGGGAGAGGACCCAGCCTAGCCCGAGGCCTGAGGACAGCAGGTCAGCTGTGAGTGTCAGTGGTCAACCTGCCTTCTCCTTTACGCTGTCCCCAGGTTGTGCGGTGAGGAGGGCCCAGGCTAAGGGCGTGGCCCCAGGGTAGAAAGGAGAAGGGATGGATCTGAGGGAGACCTTTTCTATTTCTGTCTTCCCAGCATCACACTCGACTGTGATGACTTATCACAGTGAGCAATTACTTATCACAATACGTCAATAAGGATCACTTACTGACTGTCTCCTTGGCTAGCCACGCCCATCTCAGCCTGTCCTTGTCCCCAGAGCCTGGCACCATGCCTGGCAATAGCCCACTGGTGAGTGAGCACATGAATGTAGGGCACAGCGCAGGGTTCTCCCTAATCACTAAATCACTAGATCTTTGTTGAATGAATGAATAAACCCAGAACAGTGCCTGACAGAGTAGTAAAGCAGCCCCCCAATAAATGTCTGGGGGCTGAACTGAGCTCATGTGAAACTGCCGGACTCTGGTGCCCAAGTGGGGCAAGGAGGGCTCAGGCCTCCCCCTAGGAAAAAGCAATTTCCTCTCAGCACAAGAGCTTCCAAAAAGGCAGTGTTTCCAAGCTGAAAGGGGCTGGGAAAAAACAACCTGGGCTCAGGGTTTGTCCATTAATGCGTCAGCCCTCGAAACTTATGTCCCTACTTCTCTCGTGGCTCCTTGGTGAGGTGCTTCCTCCATTTCAGATGGATGGTGTTTTTTTTTCCCCTTCTAAAAAAAGCTTCTAGATGCTTTTAAATTAGGCAAATGAGCAAGGGCAATGTTCATTTTTTCCCCCTTTCATTTTGAAAACGTGTGGCGTGCCAAAAGGCCTTTGGACGGAATGTTCAGAGGCTGCATAATAGAACAAGAGAGGCTGCCAAGCTCCTAAATCACTCACCAGACAGTCTCAGGTCCTGGGACTTAGAGACCCCTGGGCCAACATCATGAGCTGAGTCCCCAACAAGTGAAAAGGTGGCCCACAGCCCGAGGTCTCAGCAGGAAAGGAAGCCCTTATCTTGAAGAGCTGGAAGTTCAAAGTGGGCCACAACTCCTTGAGATCACCTCTGTGAGAGTTGCCTAGTGATGGAGGAAATTGGGTCCACCTCTGTAAAATCTCAGGGAGTAGATCTAGCACCAATACTTCCTTTCTAAACTTCAACCTACCCAATGGTACAATGGATGTGAGCTGAAGGACTGCAAAATAATAGGATTCTAAATGAAGTGCTTCTACCTGTGATCTCCTCTCTGCTGGTGCTCTCTCTGTAGAATCTGTGAGGTCTAGAGCCTTGATACTCAAAGTTTGGCTGTAGGATCACTAGCGTCAGCATCACCTGGGCTCTCATTAGAAATGCAGAATCTCAGGCCCTGCCCCAGACCTACTGCTCAGGTGGGAGCGCCAGTCTGTCTAACCACATGATCATGGCTAAGTCACTTTACCTCTGGATCTCAACTTATTCATTTTTAAAATGCAAGGGATCAATTTAAATGGCTTCCAGATCTGAAATCCTATAAAGTCCAAGGACTGCTAATAAATACCAGCCTTTGATCCCAAAATGCACACAGGAGTTCTATCCCTGTTCTGAAATACCAGGTTTTGAATTGGTCAGATACTCAACAGACACGTGTTCAGCAGAGGTTGCTGAGCCAGGCTGTGTTGGAGTCATGTGGAGGTATAAGCACGACCCTTCATTCTGGAGTTTCCAAGACAGCCCCAGTTGAAAATATTGTGTCATGCTAGCAGTGCGTAAATCCCAAATTTTGCTTTGGAAAATATAGACTCCACCAATGTTAGACACAGTCTCAAAATGTGACTGATTGCATTGATGGTCCCAATTAGTGGCTTCCTGTGTCCATGACTTTGCAGCTCCTTCCAACAAGAGATGGTGTGTCTTTCTCCACCCCTTGAATCTAGGCTGGCCTTGTGACTTTCTTGGGTCAAGGCAGTGCAGCAGAAGTGATGCTGACCCAGTTCTGAGCTTAGGTCCTGAGAGATATTTCATGCTTCAGCTCTCTCGGACCCCTGTCATCACGATGTGAACTAGCCAGGGCTAGCCTGCTGGAGGACAAGAGGACTTGTGGAGGAGAGCCTTGTCATCCCAGATGAGGACATCCAGTACTGGCCCACAACCTGCTGACCCCCAAACACAGGAGAGAATGCAGCCAAGAGCAGCAGAGCTACCTACACGATCACAGCTGACCACCAACGCATAAGTCCAGCTGAGATTAGAAGGACCGCTTAGCTGACTCATAGATTTTCAAGCAGTAATGAATTCTTATTATTTTAAACCATTGAGGTTTGGGGTAGTTTGTTACACGCCAATAGCTAACTGATACACAAACCTTAAAGATCTTAAATCTGACTGGAAAAAATTACTAACTTCTAAGATTGCCTCTAGTCTAAATCTCTATGGTTCTTCAGAAAAAGAGGATTGTACTACCACATAAAAGAAAGGTTTAGATCATGGTGTCCGAAGCGCATGCCTATAGGAGCTTTGAGTGAAGAGAGCCCAGTGCATTCCAAAAACTTTTTTTTCATATGAATCGTGAAAGGACTATTTTTCTACTTCCACAAAGAAATCCTGCAGCTTCCATTTTCATGGAATCTTCTCAGTTTACCTTTTGTTCCTCCTCTTTTCATAGAGACATGGTAAATAAGACATAATTTCTTTTCTCCTAATGCTGAAGCCAACCGACACACATCCTCAATGTGAGGGAACAACAGGGAGTGGTGGGGACTGGGGCAAAATGAGGAGCATATACCCTGTTATAGAGGGTCACTTTTTGTTTTAAAAGAAGGAAGGTCCAAAGTTGCCAGATCTTCTCAATTTTCAAGAGAACATGGAAGTCTGAATTTTGATATGAACTTACCTAATTTTTGAACTTTGGCTCAAATTGTTTAAAAGCGTTCCATAACCCAAATAAAACAACTTAGATGGCTGAAGTTGGTCAGCAGTTAGAGACTTGTGGTGTGAACTGCTAATGTGGAAGGACTTTGGAGCAAGAGCACATGGCCGAGTAAGACATTTACACCAAATTCATCCATATTCTCTTGGGCACAGCACAGAGCAGCTTGAGCCAGGGAAGTCTCCCTTTACTGTGCCATTTGTATCAAACGAGTCCTGCTGCTTTAGGATGCTGAGGGCCAGGTAAGGTGGGGTCCTGGTTACTTTTGTCTTTTTTCTGCCACTTTCCTAGGGCCTCCCTGACCTGTGACTTCATGATCTCATCACCCCAGGTACTTCAAGAATGAACCAGGAACTCATTCATACTAAAGTGAAAATGACTTTCTCCAACTTTAACCCTTATTAGGCATTTTAGAAGGGGTGATGACTTAGCTAAAAGACTGGAGCACAAATAGAAAAAACATCTCAACCCAAGGTTAGCTAGGTGGCCTGGGTTTTGTGGTTGCTGTTTGCACCTGGCTATGTGGGTGGTGGTCTGCATAAGGACACCTGGCTGCAGGATGAGAAGAGGGATCTGGCCAGGCCGTGCACCTGGGGGCGGGACTGCTTCCTCAGCTTGAAGGGAGTGCTGCCTTTTCCAAATTTCCCTCTTAGGGGGTGCCTTTTTCCTACCTTGCCCAACATCTCCATATGTGCTAATCCCCACTCTGGACAGAAGGAGAAAGGTGCTGTGGGGCAGCCAAGAGGATTCATAGAATTAGGTACTGACTCTGTGTTAAGCACTGACTGCAGCATTTTGACTTTTATTTTCTCGTTTATCCCACCTGGTAACTCTACACGTTGGGTAATATTATGGCCATTTTGCGAATGGGAAAACTAAAGCTCAGAGAAATTAAGAAACTTACCCAAGTTTACCCAGCTAAGAAGTGGCAGAGCAGGCCTCCTGACTCAGGTCTGTGTGCCCATCCTGATGCCCAGGTGAGACTTGCTGGGTCCCCACGTGGGGGGTGACAGATTGGTATCACCCTTGGACTTCGATACAGCTTCTCCTGCCTGACCTTGGCACCTCACTTCCTCTGCTGCAGAAAGGGTGGAGTGAGCTGTAAGTACGGGCTGGGGGCGGGGAATCTGAACCCCACAAAAGGCCCTGTTTGCTTACAGTCTGCACAGCTGGGCTGGATTAGTCCAGCTTCGTAAATAGCTTTCGAAAACCAGCAGGCTGGAAAAGTCCACTTTGTCCTGGAGAATGCACAGAGGCTCCACCCACACTCATCAGTGTCGCCTGGCCTGTCTCCCCCTCCCCGACCTCTCTATTTTGTGGCCCATCTTCATTTCCCTCTCTGGGCCTCAGTTGAAAAAAATTTCAGCATTCTGTTTTTCCCCAATGCCTGTCCCTACCTCTGTCAAACTCTTGAAAGACCAAACTGGAAAGAGAGGCAGAGAAGAGGGAACTCCTTTTAGGTTGAGCTGCCTGAATTTCCTGTTGCTTCCCACCTCATTTCCGTGAGGCCTGTCTTTATTGATTTGAGGCCGGGGTTTTGGGGAAACCAGGAGCTGTATTTGGGGCCGTTAGTGAAGCCCAAGGCTGTTTTATTCCTGAGGGGCAGCTAAGAGGGGACCCCGGTGGTGGCCTCAGAGGAGGGCAGCTGGAATGTGTTTTCTCACAGCCATACTTTGGTTAACATTCCAGAAAGTCAGAGCTGGGAGGGACTTACAGATCAGCAAGTCCCTTGCTGGGCTGCAAAAGGGCTATGGACCTCAAGAAATCCAATGCAAAAATGCTCCTCTGTGTGAGTGAGGAGTTGCATTTTTGCAGGAGGAGGCTTCACGGCTGCTTCTGATTCTTAAAGGGGGCTGAAACACTCTTCCTAAAAGTTAAGGACATTGGATATTTCTAGTTTATCTTGTGTCTTATGTGAAAGGGGAAACTGAGGCCAGGGAGGGGATGTGACATGCTCAGGGTCAATAGATGTGCCTGAGCTGAGATTAGAGTACAGCAGAGGTGTAGTTTAGGGGTGGGTAGGGGTGAGGGAGACTTGTTCTTCCTGAAATTTTCCCAAGGCTCCAGCCTTTTCAGTAGGGTTCACGGCAATAAGTTGACCAGACAGCTGTCAAGAGTGGAATTAAAGGCTAGTGGCAAAAGTGTGAAGGTGAGATTGTGAACCATGGGGAGAAGGTAGTGAAAGGTTTTCAAAGGATAGATCCTTGTAAATACATAATGTGCATCTCCACTAATCAATGGCCCTCGCATAACCCCACCAGGCCCAGCCGGCACACCTGGATATGCCTCCAGATCCCTGGAATCCAGACATGCCACATCCCAATTCATTCCCTGTTGCTCCTTGCCATTTATTCAGCCAATATTTATTGATTTCTCAACTCATTACCAGACGCCAGGGATACAGCAGTGAACAAGGCCCCTATTTTGATAGAACTTATTCATATTGAGAAAACTGGTGACATCTTTATAATAATAAGAGGGGACTTGGTCCAGGGCGGGGTGGCACCACTCTGTCAGAAAGGGGCTTCTCCTTGAGCGTCGAGGTGTCCCCTCCCTCCCTAAGGAGGGTTCTGACGGGAAGAGAAGACACTAATGTTCATTTGTTTCAGATTTGACATTCTCCATCTTGACGGGGTCTCCAAGGCTTTCCTGCCTCCAAGGACACTGCTGTCTCCCAGCCCGTAACAAATGATGCTCACAATCATGCCAGCCCTTTCCTTCTATGAGGCAATCCTCTGAGGCCCTTGCCAAGATCAACTGTTTGGCCTTCTGCCTTGAAAGCTGATCCTCTTCCGAGTCTGATTATTGCTTTTCTGAAACGCAGGGACAATGACATCATTGCTCCCTCCCTGGCTTGGAGATTTGGTGGTCAGCATGAAGTCAGGGTTTGGAATGCTGCCTGCTCTTTGCCGATGCCCAAGGAGGCCTGGGGCGGGGGCTCTGGAGTGAAACAGGCTTGTTGGGGAGGTCCCCAGAGGCTGGGAGGGGGTTCACTTGCAAATCCTCTGCCAGCATCTGGGTCTGCCTTGCAGTCCACAGGAAGGGAAGCATTCTGAGAAGGGCTGAGCTGATATGCAGTGGATATGCACCTGCCCGGTTACACTACTTGTTAGAATATTGAAATACTTTCCCTCTTGTTGGTAATCATTTACTGGGGTGACTTCCTGCCACTCCAGCTGCCCTGGCCTTTCCTGTGGGCCACTGCCTTACAATTCCTACCATCTGGCACCTCCAGGGACCTGTCCAACAACTCTCTGATTGTTGGCATCTGTGCTGCACCTATGGATAAAGAGTTTGGCTATTGCTCCAGGATCAGGGGTAGAGCTGTGAGGACTTGGGCTGGCCCTTCGGTGGCTGGGCACCTGCTGGAAGCAGCTGTCATGTGAGACAGGGGCAAGGCCCACTTCTTAGGCTCCCAGGTCTGGGCCCTGCCAACAGGAATTCCCTCCTGCCACCATGGGATCAAGTCCTTGCACAATCAAGGTTAGCACCTCCTTTGCCTGAGGCTGGAAGGCACCTCAGAGGTGTTCTAGTCCAGCCCAGTCATTGTATAATGAGAACCTTTCTGCAGCTCAGAAAGAGGAAATCACTTATTCAAGTCATATAGCAAGTTGGTGACTAACCTGACTGTCCTCTGGGTCATGATACCCAAGGTTCACAAAAATCTTGGCTTCAGACCATGAAGACATTCCAAACATTTTCCTATACCTTGTCTGCTGCCTTTCTGCACCCATGGTCAGTTTATCAGAATACCTGACATTTTTTCCAGTTTGGTAGATTTTAGAATTGGCCTCAGCGGGGGTCAGTCACAATAACACCACTCAGTAACCCAGCAGGCACCTAGTAAGGGGTCTCAGTCTGCAGCCCACAGGCCGAATGTGGCCCACAGAACTATTTCATTAAGACCACCCAGTGTTGTTGATTTTTGTTTTTAATTAAATAGGTTGCCAACGTTTATTCAATTGAAGATTTCATATAAAAACCTGGATATGGGGCTTCTCTTGAGCAATGGTTAGATCTGGCCACCTGTGCAGCACGTTTCTGCAGGCGGGACCAGCTTCTTACAGATGGGACACCATGCTCCAGTTTGTCACCATCCACTCCTTCTCCTTCCTGGCTTTGGTCATTCTCTGACCCACAGGCATTGAGTCTGCCATCTCTGGCCCAGAGTGGTCCCAGTACCTGACACTGCCTTGGTTTTTGTTTCTTGGAAAAGTTGTGCTGTAGGGAATAAATAGGCCACTTTAGCATCTGTTTTCTTTCTCCACAAGTTCAGGCCCTTTTGGGTAAGGGAGATGTTCAGGGCCTTGGGCTTATCACGGGGACAGTCATTAGATGACTGTGATTTCTGAGATTCCTCCCTTCTGCTCCTCCCCCAACAGTGCCACAGTCTCTCCAGCCAGGCTACCCAGCTCCTGACATTGAACGGCTGAATGCTGCACCCTGACACTGAACTGTGTGACAGATACTGCATGGGGATTCAAGCATGGGAAAGACACATTTCCCGATGTTTAAGGATCTAAGTCTTCTTGTGGGGAATCGACAAAGACACAGATAACTGAAAATCAAGGCCAAATATTCTGCATCATATGAAAGGTTTCAAAAAAGACAGAGCCCACATCTACTGGGGCACGGATGGGAGGAATCAGGAGAGGCTTGATGAAGGAAGAGGTGTTTCAGACTGGCCTGGAAGGATGACTGTGATCTCCAAGGACAGGAACTGATTGGGGTGGGGGGAGGAAAGGGTGTTCCAGGCAGGCAGAGGGAAAGGCTTGAGAACAGGCCGGGGTGGGAGGAGGCTGTGTGTTGAGGATGCCTCGTAGGGCAGAGCTTGGCCACACACAGAGGCAGGTGGGGTGATGGGGGACCCAAGGTCGCAAAGATGGGCTGGAGCCATTTCTGGGAGGGCTCTGATTGTCCTGGTAGGAGCTGGGATTAGATGGAGGCTGGGAACCTTTTGAAGTGTAGACTAGGGGAGAAGAGTTCATCAGGAATTTACACCTTTGAATAGGCAAGGACTGAGGGCAGGATTTGCAGAGAGATGGCAGTAGGTAGGAAAGCGGTGAGCACGTGGGCAGAGGAGGGAAGAGGGAATGCTGACGTGCTCCACCAGGGGATGGTGGAGAAGGAAGAAGCAGGGGGCACGGAGTCACGGACTTGTCACACGAGAATCACAACATTTCTGATCTGGAAGGGGCTTTGGCAATATCCAGTTAATTTCTCCTGTTACAGAGGAGGACTCTGCATGAGCAGTTTTCTCTTTCCCAGTGTCTAATACATAGTAGGTATTTGGTGGATATGTATTGAAATGACGAAAATACTGGTGTCTGCCTAGAACTGACCTAGTAAAATGGAAAGTGAGGTCCCTGGACACCTAGTTGGTTGGTAAGAATTGCCATGTGAAGGTGTCGTCTCCCTCTAACCTTGCCTTTCGGGAAAGCCCCTGAATGATCTGTTTATGCCTCCACAAGGCCTCTCAGTTCCCCTGGGGGCCCCGCTGGCTCAGGCTGGGGGGCAGGGAGCTGCGGGCTCCTCCTTCCTGCCCGCCCTCTGCCCAGGCTCGTTATGTAAGAGGGAGGGGGCAGCACGGCAGGCTGGTGGCTTCCTGCAGCAGCGGCAGGGCTGGGCATCCGAGCTGGCACCGTTCAAGTGCACCGCAGCATTCTGAACATTTGGGAACACAGGAAGGGCTGCGTTTTAAGCTCCCTTTGTTTTCAAGGAGGGTCTGGAGTCCATGGGGAGGAGAAAAACAAAACCAGGAAAACAGATGACTTGCTTTGCAAAGATAGTGTGTACATTTGCTGCGGCTCCTGTGAGCCCCGGTGCACCCCTGCCCTGTACACTTGTGCACACCTACACACCCAGACACACACTCACAGGCAGGACACACCCACATATCTTTACTGGCACCTTCCTCAGGCTCCCAGGGACACAGACACACGTATATCATATCTAGGCAGGGACACACCCAGAAGCTGAGACTTCTGTACACAAAGACACCACCCAAACCTAACAACAGAGGGACACCCACATACGTGGACGGGCAAATGCAAACATATGCACGTCTAGAAACATGGAGTTCCCCAAGCACAGGGGCACCCGGACACATGGACACACACAGAGACATGCTCGGAAACTCTGAGACACTTGTTCTCATAAAAAGATTCACAGACTGAACACACACACACACACACACACACACAGGCCTGTGAGCACACCCATCCCTTTTTCTTGAGGAAGCTCCACCTGTGCACATGCACAGGAGTGTTTGTTCCAAGGGGCCAGGGAGCCTGCACAGTCCTTAGTCTGCTGCCCACTTGGCCTAGGGCCCCTGGCACTCTGGAGGGAGTAGGCGGGCAAGATACAAGTTCCACAAAGGCTTCACAGTAGAGGGAACGAATCCCTTGGCATTTCCCCTCCCTCCTGTGGTGTTCGTCTTTCTAGAAGATTCCACATAGAGTCCTTGTGTAACTGACACGTTTGAATTCTACTTTCACAAAGTAAACTGATGACCATTAAGGAGAAGGGAGGGGAGACAGGGAGGACGAAGCCCCAGGAGGAGGTGTCTGGGGATGGTGGGAGTCTGCCCCAGCCTGGGGGTTTCGATACATTCCTGAGTTGTCATTCAAATCTTCAGTCATGAGCCGGAAATGCCTGGTTCTCCCTCCTGTAACCCCTGCTCATTGTTGGGAATGCTTCCTTTGGTGTGTTTTCAATTTCCCTAATTGCAGTTGAAAAGCTGGGACCTTTTCAGTGGAAGAAGAGGCTCTGGCCTCCCAAGGCCAGCTGTTGGGCTCACTCCAGGGAGGGACTTGGACCCAGCAGGACTCCTACACCTGGGCAGGTGGAATTGCTCTGCCTGTTAGGAAGAGAAGCTTGAGCTCTCCAGGCAATTTGGGAAGCCTTAGGAGCTTGCAGACTGAGAAGAAGGTGAAGCTCCCACCCCCAGCCTCTGCTGTGATCCTGTCTAGTGTGCTCCCCAAATCTCTGGTGAAATCTGTCACACTCAGAAATTGTTTAGGGTATGAATGTGGGATCTGGGGCAGTGATAGCAGAACAGCTGCTTTGGAGGTAGAAACGGAGGCATCCCGATCTTCTAGGAATTTGCATAAATCTACCAGGAGGTTGTGAAATGAATGAAGGTCCAAGAAAGTCACATCGAGATCTGCCGGGCAAGGGGAGAGGCCCGGCTGCTATCTGGGCAACACGTGGAAAAGCATTTGCAGACTCTCGAGCACTATGTAACGCAAAGAATCATTTGCTAGCCTTGTTATAACATATACACAACCCTTCATCAGAATGCTTGCATCCGGCGGTTGAACGTGGCACTGTAAGAGGCTTGCAAGAGCAGGCCAGCCGGGCCAGCTCCGGGCCAGCCAGCTCAGGCTTTCTCGGGCAGGTGGCACGGTGGTGGGAGGCAGGTGGGTGGGAGTGTACTTCCTAGGCCCAAATACCTCCCCTTTCTCTCTCTTTTTTGTCATCCTCAGGTTTATTTAACTACTTTATAAACTTTTTTCTTTGTTTTTTGCCAGAGCCACTCCTGGCGGGGGTGGGATGGGGGGGCAGGAGAGCTGGGGGAGGGGTCTCTGTGCAACCTTCCGTCTTGTCCAGCTCCCAGTCTAAAGCATCCTTTTGCTCCTCGAATCCCGATGGTGACACTGCCCAAGAGAACACACTGTGGGGTAGTCAACAGCGGGTAGCCTGGAAAGGACCAGAGCTGGATAACCAGGGCCAGGGCTAGGGCAAGGAGGGTGAGACCCTTGCCTGGAAAATTAAATCAAAATTTAAGAAGGTGCTGCCAAACTCATAAATCAAAATAAATATTTTAATGTGATATTTAAAGAAATAAAAATCAACATGAATAAATCCATAATGAACAAAACAACATTTTAAATAAAGACAGGATCCAACCCTGCCTCACTTGCCTCTCCTAATCCTGGACCTTTCTGGATTTGTGTCTCTGTTCTGCCTCTGATTAGCTGGGACACACTTTTCTTTTTAAATAACCTGTTGTATAGATTACATACAGTAAAATGAATATTCCTAAAGAATACAGATCAATAAATGTCTGCATACAGGTACAGTTGTGTGGCCACCACTTGATCAAGACTAGGACACTTCCATCACTGCAGAAAGTTCCCTCTTAGGACTCCCTCTGCTTAAAACTCTCCAATGGGTTTTCACTGCTGTCAAGATAAAGATCAAATCCCTTTGTCCTGGCCCCTTCACAGGCTGCAGGTGTGTTCCCTGCTCTTCTGTGGGAAGCCAAATACAGATGTGTTTGACCTGAAAACTCTGGCATGTCCAGCATAGCCCACTGCTGAGCCTCTCGAGGCTGACCTTGGCTCTGAGTTTAACAGCAACACGGATTCCAACCCTCATGCTAACCCCAGTCAAAGGGGCATTTTAAAATGCCTTCAGATACCAGATGATGTTCAAGGTGTCATTTTTTGTACCTTTCTTGAAACCCTTGTCTCTTTAGGCTCCAAAGTCATCTGAGCACATCTTCTGCACAGCTCTGCTTCTGGCTTAAGTCTGGAGATCCTAAAGTTCCTCCAGAGGCAAGAAGAACAGAATCAAGATTCAACTGGAGTAAAGTAAATCCACAGATTCTTAAAGCAGGAAGGACCTTAGAAAACCACCTGATGCCACTCTGGGCTTTTGAAAATGGGCAAACTTAGAGGTGCTGTGTCTTTCCTAGGGTTGCAATAGTAACTACACTTTTTATTGAACAGCTATTATGTGCCAGGAATCAGAGTGCTTTACATTCAGCATCTCATTTAATCCTTGTATCACCCTAGGAGGTGGGTATTGTTAAGATTTCTATTTTATAGATGATGATATTGAGGCCCAGAGAGGGTAAATGACTTGCCCAAAGTCACACAGTAACAAGTGGTGATGTATTATTTGAACCCAGGGTAATCAGACTCCAGTACCTCCACTCTAAAGCCTACTTTGTCCAAGCCACAGCCCTTTTTATGTCACCAAAGGCAGGGAATGAAGAGCCTATGAAGTGAGTAATTTGTTTTTGGCTCTTAGATTTACTTCCCACAAAAACAAGTCAGATAGTGAAGGGCCAGGATCCCGTCACCCTTCTATTGGTTTACCAGGCGCCAGAGAGATACTGCAGACTGGCAGATAGAGGCTTCCCTGGACAGATAAAGAGGTTACAGGAGTTCTTGGACTGGTGGCCTCATTGTACAATGCAGGGGTATTGGTGGGTATGTGAGTGAGCCTGCTTCCATATCACCAGGCACAGCGCGGAGCCCTGGATATTCCAGCTCTGGCTGTGAGGGACGTGGTGGAAGGAGGGGGTGATGAATCTCCCAGGACAATGCAGGGATATTTCCCTGGTGTCAGGAAAAGAAACTTGAACTGGCGACCTGGACATGAGGCTCTGCTCCCCACTGTGCAGTATGCTGTGGTGGTTGGAGCTCTTGCCAGGGCATTTGGAATCCCAGTTCTGATGTTTCTAGTATATGACTTTGGGCAAATTACTTCTTTCATGGTCTCAGGGTCTCATCTATAAAGGAGACCATGTTTGTGAGCGGTGGGTGTTTGATAAGCCCTCAATTAATGGGAAGTAGCGGTGTGACCTTGGCCAAGACACCTTTCCTTTGGGACCTTCGGGGGGGCCTTTGTTTTTTCATCTGTGAACTAATGGGAGATGGGCCAGATGATCTCCAAAGTTCCTTCCTGCCCTGAGGTTTTATGCTCAGTGCTGAAGGGTTTGGGGCAGGCAGCTGGGGCTGGAGCACAGGCCCTGTAGGCATTCAACAGCTGTTTGGCAAACACCCTCCTTAACCTTCCCCTTCCTATTTATTTCTCAGCCTGGCTTAAGGGTTGATTATGTTACGGGTAGAGAAATAAACCCAAAATCCAGGGAAATTGCTGCTTCACTGTGTTTTTTCGCTCTCATTTTCTATTTATGTAATGCACACAGAATTTGCAAGACCCAGGGACTGATGCGGATGTCTTTGGCTCCTACTCTCATGAGTTCACTGGGCAGTTACGGATAATAATATAAAGGCCGTCATTCGGCCAGCACTTGACTGTTGATGTAGTGGTCAAGAGTGTTCGCTCTGAACCCACAGCCCACGGGTCCTAACCCAGCCCATCCACATAGGGGCATATGACTTTAGGCAAATTACTTCTCCACTCTGTGTCTTGGTTTCCTCATCTATCAAATGGGAGAAATAAGAGTAGTTTGCCCCGTAGGGCTGTTAATTGATTTGACATCATATAACACACTTAGTGCCAGGCCTACAGTAATAACTAAAGTATCAGCTATTATTTTTGAGAAATACTTCATAATCATCTTCTGATTTGACACACCCATTAACTCCATCAGACTGGTGTGATTTTATTATCCTGAATTTTAGCTGAGGAAACAGGCTCTGAGGAGCAATGGCTTGTCCCAGGTCACACAGTAAGTGGCAGAGCCCCTGGTTTCTCACCTGGGGTTTCTGAAACCAAGGCTAGGCCGTTTTTCCACTACCGCCCCCTGCCCTGGGACCCAGCGTGCCTGTCGAATAATAAGGCCATACTGGATGAAGTGCCCCAAGGCAAGGTTGGTCCTGAGTGCTTAAGCATTAAGAAAAAAGGGGGGATTCTAGTGGCTGCGGGGGGCCTTTAGGCCTTGGGTGGGTCCCTGAGGACAGTAGATTTTGATCTCTGTGGCAGAGGGAGTGGAGAGAGGAAAGGGCATCTCAGCAGGGAACTAGCACTGGCACAGACTTGGCTTCAGGAAGGGACTTAGCCTATTTAGAAGACTGGACAGTCAAGGGACTGCCACCTGGGACAGAGGGTTCCTGGAGGGAAGCTGTAGGAGGTAAAAACGGAAGTGGTACTTGCTATAACATTCACTGAGTGCCTCAAGGTACTGTTCTGAGCACTCTATATGCCATATGTAACATCTTATTAAATTCTCATAACTACCTTATCAAGTAGGAACCAATGTTATCCCTGTTTTACAGATAAGGAAACTGGAGGCACAGAGAGGTGAAGTAACTTGCCTGAGGCCACAAAGCTGATAAATTGCAGAGCCAGGATTCAAACGGGGCAGGCAGTCTGGCACCAGAATCTATGTTCTTAAACACTAAGCTATAGCACCCACCTCCACAGAAGCATGGTTATCCAAATAAATTCATGATTCTCAGCATGTCCTGCTACATGCTGTGGCACTGAATTCAAATATTGGTTCCTGTATTCATAGAGGCGACACAGATGTAATGCACATTGGAACAGGGAGTTTAAGGCATCCTTGAAAAGGATTTTCAGCTAAGATCTAAAATGCATATCTGACTGCTGAACTCTTTTACTTAAAAGTCACTGAGCAGCTTCCCATTGCCTCCAGCAATACAAGTGTCCGTGGTTCCCTCCCTATGAGGTGTTTCATGCTGTTACTCTATTGTCCTTCCTCACCTAACTAGCTACTACTCATCCTTCAGGACTGGCTCCAGGCATCACCTCCTCCCCAGGAAACCCTTCTTGGTTTCCCCTGGTTGGGTCCCACGGCTGCCTCTGTGCTCCCGTGGAATCCTCTGCCCACCTCTACCTCAGTGCCCAGGAGCTCACCCTCAACTCTGTGCTCATCTCTCTCTCTCTCTGTCCCTCTCCCCCTCATCCAAGTACCAACCAGGCCCGACCCTGCTTAGCTTCTGAGATCAGACGAGACCGGGTGTGTTCAGGTGATATGGCCATAGACTCTATCCATCTATCTATCTGGCTTTCTAATCTATCAATTGTCTGTCTGTCTACCTATCAATCATGTATCTCCTATCTTCTATATTTATCCATCTATCTTCTATCTTTATTTTCCATCTTCAGAATCTCGTACTGCATTCAGCATATATTTGGAAGCTCAGTAGACGTTGGTTGAACTAAATGGAGCAGAATTCCCAGTGACCATGCCAGAGGGAGATATTTATTCATAGCTCATGCTGGGTCAATCCACTGACTTCATTTTTCTCAACCCAAGTCAGGACACATCTACAGACATAAGGGGTCAAATATTTGGAATAGGGACATTCTGGAATATGGGAGCAAATATTTGACAGATGCTTTAAAGTCCCTGGCACCATCCTGGGTTTCGGTGGAGGGTGAATTTCCTGGTATCTGGCTTAGTACCTGCTGCAGCGCAGGCGCTCAGTTGGTATGTGCTGGATGAGCAGAGTCTCTGTATGTAGAAACCCACAGTTTGAGGGTTGCCATCTGGGGTCTGCCCTCTAAATCAGATGGAGATGATGGGTTAAGCCAACTCCCAAATAAGCCAAGCACATTTCCCCAATCTCCCTAACTGAACCCAAAGGTTACTTTTGTTTTAATTAACATTTTTTCTTTAAAAAATTTTAATAAAGAATGAAAAAAAATCCCCGCTGACCCCTTCTCTGCTTAAAATCACTAGGCAGCCCCTCATCACCTCTAGCAAAACAAGTATTTTTGAACTTGAAACTCAACATACATATTTTTTCCCTTAAAGTATTGATATAGAGGAAATCTGGAATTTCTGAATGTTGTCCCTAATGAAAGGAACAATTTTTTTTATTCTGAGGAACCTGGTGAGAACCTTTCTGAGTCATTTCTGATGAGCAATGTTAGAAAGTCAAAACGATTTTGCTGAAACTGGTGTTACAACCTGCCCCAGCTGGCAGAGATAGACTATCCAACTTACAAGTGGCTGTCCCCATGATGGACCATTGCTAAAGGGGCCTGACACGTTGGCCCCTCTCCGTTTGCAGGGAGGTTTGGCAATGGTGACCTTGATCTTGGCTGGGGGGTAATCATGGCTGAGCACTCAATATAGCTGGAACTGGACAGAAAACTTGGCTTAGGACCTAGACACTCTGATTTCTTGCATCTTTCTTTGCCTTGGGTATCTCAAAGCCCTAGAAAGAGAAATGGGCTCTTTCAATAGGTATCAGGAAATCTGAACCCCAGGCTCAATCCTGCCATTGATTTGCTGTGTGACCCTGGAATAATTGCTCAACCTTTCTGGGCCTCAGCTTCTTTATCTATAAGATAAGATGGTGACAGCAGACAGGTGGCTTTCCATGTTTTTAAAAGCAAGGAATTTATTTTTGAAAAAAAAAAAATAAACTTGTAGCCAGTATCCCAGTATATAAAACAGATAAAAGTGGAGCTACTCCACCCTCTCCATCCCTGTCCATGAACCTGCACCATCCCTGCAGAGGTTGAGGTGCACAGTCTGAGAACCACTGCACTAGAAATGACAATAAAAACAACAGTTCAATGAACACTTACTGACCACTGTTCTGCTCTACACAGACAGTCCCAGCTGGCAGGAGGGGACTACAATTCTAAATCTTACCAGAGGCGAAATGAAGTGTTGGGGTTGAAGCACAACCTCTAGAGCCAGACTGCTTGCTTTACGTCCTGACGCTCCTGCTTGCTAGCTGTGTGACCCTGGACAAGTTTTCCAACCTGTCTGTGCCTCAGGTTTCTTAGCTCCGAAATGAGGGTGGTGATGGTCCCTCTGTCGTAGGGATGTTGTGAGGATGTGACAAGTATCATATCTAATGTGTTTAAAGGGTGCCAGGTGCACAATCTGCATGGCAGACACGTCAGGTATTATCAATCTCCACCTCTTCCTTGGGGTTTCTTTGGCTTCTTTAATGTCTGTGGATTAAGTTCTTTTTCTTGGATGAGTGCTGTGGCTTAGCGCCGGGCTAGAGGCCACCTTGTGTGGCTCTCGGGTGGTGTAAGGTCCTGTCCCCTTCCCCTCCGATTCTGAGGCACGTCTTCAGTCTTGGGCTTCTACTGCCCCTCCTTTCTACAATCCATGTGTTCTAGAACCACAAAACCCACTTGCTCCCCACAAACACACAGGCTCCCTCTTGTGTATTTACCTTTGTCCCTGCTGCTCCTCTGCCTGAAATGCTTTCTCCCCCATCCACCTGCTGGATGCAGGACCGCACTGTCTTCAAGTCTCCATTGAGACCTCACCTCCTTCACGAAGCCTTCCTTGGTACCCCAGCCCATGCTGACTGCCTCCTCTGCCCGTACTCCCAGGAACAAACCTCGACTGTAGCATTTATCACATGCCTCCCTGCTAGATTCTAAATTCCTTGGGGGCAGGGACTGTGCCTTTTTTTAACTCTGCATCCAGAATCTCTACGACAGTTCTGGCACAAGGCAGCTGTTTAGAAATGGTTGATGAATGAATGAAATATTATTAATCTCATTTGGATTAAAATCTCCTCAAGGGCTGACTTAGAGCTTCTACGCCAGTGGTTTTCAAACTGTGTTCCTCAAAGAACTAGGGGTTCCACTAAAGGGCCACAGGAGGCACTGTTGGGGTGGGGAGGAGCTGAGCAGATAGGACTACAGCCCCCAACCCCTCACAATCTTCATAAATACATCCATACTTGTCAGAGCACTGGGATTCATCTTGGATTTAGAAAACAGAGTCACAAGGGGTATTGTAAATAAGCACTAGGCTTCAAGTCAGGAGGCCCTGGTTTGCCCTGCAGCTTACAGCTGGGTGTCCTGGGCACAGGCTCATGTCTCTGTCTCTTTGCAGCAATGTGGGGCAATCATACCAGCCTCAGAAATTGATTGTGAAGATTAAATGTGGTTCCATGGTGTCACCGTATATGAGAAAAAGCTAAATAAATTGTGCACAAATGTCAACAGTGGTGGTGACATTACAGGCAGCTGGGCAGGGCTGGCCTTCTTCTGACTTGTGATCTGAACGATGGAGCTCATGGTGTTTAGAACGAGCATTGGCTCACCGGAGTCCAGTGGCTCTGAAACTCCTGTGCACTTCAGAATCTCTGGGGAGCTGATTGTTAAAAATGTGAATTCTGGGTCTCTTCCTAGAGAGTCTGATTTAGAGGACTAGGAGGTCTAGGAATCTGTATTTTGAACAAGTGCCCTTTAACCAGAAATTCCACCCCTAGGTATCTGATAACTAAGAGCAATGAAAACATATGTCCACACAAAAACTTGCATATGAATGTTCATAGCAGCATTGTTCATACTAGCCAAAAGGTGGAAACAACCCAAATGTCTGTCAACTGATGAATAAATAAACAAAATGTGGTTATAGCCATACAAGGGGATATTCTTCGCAAGAGAAAAAGAATGAAGTTCTGATACATGAAACAACATGGGTGAACCTTGAAAACATTATGCTAAGTGAAGGAAGCCAGGCACAAAAGGCCACAATGTTTGATTCCATTTATATGAAATGTCCAGAATAGGCAGATCTATAGAGACACAAAGCAGATCAATTATTGCTTAGGATTTTTTGGGGTAGGTGGAGGGAAGGAGGGAATGGGAAATGACTGCTTAATGGGTTGGAGTTTTATTTTTGGGGTGAGAAAAAAGTTCTAAAATTGAAGGTAGTAATGGTTGCACATATCTGTGAATATTCTAAAAACCATTGCATTGTACACTTTAAACAGGTGAATTATGTCTCAATAAAGCTGTTATTTACAAAACCCTAACAAGTGCCTTCTGGGGAAGTGGGGGAACCCCATTGTTTGAGAAACCATTTCCAGGGGTGCAGGCTGCCCCTCTCCAGCCTCCAAAGATGGGAACCCCCACTTCCAGAGCATTCCCTCTAGAAATCCTCACTCTGTGCTTCTGGTTGAGGAGTTCCTCCATTTTCCAGAAGGGTAATCCAAGCCACAGTGGATTGTGAAAGGATGTGAACCACCATCAGTGTCCTATCCCAAACTTTTTTGATCAGGTGCTCTATCAAAAAAATATATGGACACATCTCAATATATGAGTTATTTGTTATTTTACTCTACCTAAAAGTTATATTTGTATTAATATGTGGATCCACATGGACATTACAAAATACACACACAATTTTCACTTAAAAAGATGAGCTTTAAAAAAGGAACAGGGAAACCCTCTTTGAGGGGGTGAGATCTGAGCAGAGACATGAAGGAAGTTTATTTTCACACTTTCTTGCTGCCACCTAATTTTGCCCTGCAGGGGTCTACTTAAGTCCTCTGCTGAAGGCCTGGAGAGTCCTTGAAATCATTGAGTGAGGTCTCCAAGAACGACCAGAGGGAGAATTAGGAATGTGTGTGGGTAGGTAGAGCAGGCCCATAAAGGACAGATAAATGCAGAGCAGAGGAGGGATCGAGGAGAGAGCAAGAGCTATAGTGGAAAGAGATCAGAAGGACCCATGTTCAAATCCCAATATTTCACAGCTCCGATATTTTATTATCGATGTGAACTTGACCTTGAGTTTAGCCTTGTCATTTGTAAAATGAGGATAACAATACTTCCCTTATAGGATTGTTCAGAGCATTAACTGAGAGGATGTGATTAAAGAGGTAAGACAGGTGGTGGCAGGGAAGAACTATTCAAGGGGGGAGACAGGAGTCAGGGTCCAGTCTCACAAACATATATTGGGCACCTACTGTGTGCTAGAAACTGTGCTAGGTAGGAAATACAAAATGGAATTTGACTGAGTTGCTACCCTTTAGTGAGCCTGCAATTTTCTAGGGGAGAGAAGACACATAAACAGAGACTGTCAGTGCAAGGCCACATGTCCAGGGCGGGAGACTGACAGCGGTGGGGAGGAGGAGGAGGATGTGGGGGAGGAGGCAGGCGCTCTCCACCAGTCCCTGAAGCCACACTGGGGATAAAGCTCCTTCTTCTAGGTGCCAGGCGGCAGCTGTCCTGCCAGGTGACTGTCAGGGGCCCTGGGGGTGCCTTTTCAGTGGGCCCTGGTTCCATGTAACCCTCCCAAATAAACCCCTTCCAGCCCAAACAAGCAGGGAGCTTGCTGGTCCAGAAGAAATGGAGCAAACTGCTGGGCAGATTATTTTTGTTTTCTCTCACCACCATCACCACCACTGGAGCAATCAGGGACATTCCTTTCCCTCCTAAACAAACACGTTTGTGTACCGGAGCCTGCCAGGAAGTGCAGAAATCCCCTTTGGAATAGCAGAGGCGGCCCCCTCCCTCCTTCCATTCCAGGGGCAGCTGCACGGGGGCCTCCCAGTGTTGTAGACTTGACCACTTTCTCCTCTTTTTCTGGCTGTTCCCGGAAATGGGAGGGAGTAGGGGAGAAACCTGGTTCAAGCCTCTTTCTGGAATCACCGCGCCTCTGACCCCCATCCCCAGCTCCGTGTGAGAGGGGCAGCCGTCGGGGGAGAGGAGAGGTGCCCGGTCCTGAGAGAGAACACACAGGGGGCAGAAGGCAGAGAAGTCTCAGAGGTAAAAACGGGCCTTTTGATGGTGACATTCCTTCCTCCAAAACATGTTTCCTAGAAAAATGAAGAAGTACGTACAAGGGGCCCAGTATCCTCCCTAAGGGCCTAGGAATGGCAGAAAATACCTCCTTGTATCTTAAACTGGAACGATTTGCTCTAAAAGTAGCAGGGGCTTTCGTGTGTTTTTAAAGCTCGTGAGGCTGGGTGATACTTCTGAAATATTAATTGGTAATTTTTTCCCACCTTGGTGTGTCCTTTCTCTCTTGAGACCCTTCCCCGTTTGAGCAACTTGGCTGTTGTGTGGCCACTGCTTCAGGAAAGGGATGTAACTGCTCTCTGCACATTGGCTTTTGTTTCCAAAGCCCAAGTCCTTAGGAAAACCAAATGACTCTTGGCATAGTAGGATGGAGATACGGGAGAAATATGGTGGGTGAGAGCAAGGCTTCTCACCTCTGAGATGAGAAAAGCATCTCTCCGTCTGGGGGAAAGGGGAGATGTGGAGGTAGATCCATAAAAGGAGAGATTTTTTGGGGTGGGGAGCTGCACCCTGCTTCTGGTGCCTGAGCCCTGGGGTAAGGAGCAAATTCCAAAGGGGTTTGGGGGGATTCGGGTGAGGAGGGGACCTGCTGGGTTGAACCGCATCACTGGAGAGGCAGCGAGACCCTAGGGAGGACATGGCTGCATGAAACATCTAGGTGCACAGAGCCTCTGTTAGAATTTCCAGTGCCTAATGAGGTTTGAGAATAGCAGGATGATTCCTGTGTGTGCAGGAAGGGCGCAGAGCAGCAGAGAGACATGAAAGGGACCCTGGGGACGGAACTGAGCACTACCTTAACGGCAACCTGCACGGGCCATCAACTGAGCACCACAGGGCAATGGACATCTCATGACTGCCCCTTGCCCCATGACACCGACTATTCCCTCCCAATGCCTTGGAACTAACTCAAGCTCCGAAAGTTTTGAACAACTCGAGGAGGAGGGCCAGGAACCCCAAATTGAGTTTCGTCCATGCTGGTGCTTGAAATAGAAAATAAACTGAACCTTAGAAAAATCCATTTACATTTCTTGCATCTGAGTTCTCCTGGGATGGTACACTGAGGTCCTTACTCACATGCTTGCTTAGTGCTGGCAGCTTCAATAAAGATTTACATCTAAGTTTTAAACATTTCTTGAACACGTCTTTGCACAAGATTTTTTTTGGGATAATAAAGGAATAAAGATGGAGCAGATGTATTATACTAGGTGCTTCAAGAAGGTTGCAGATACAGCATTAAGGGAGCAGCAAGATGTTAAGGCCCTTCCCAGGCCCTGTAAACGATGGATACAGTTTTCTCAGGGTGAAGAATTGAGGTATTTCTGATCCGACTGCTTGTGTGAGCAGACACTGAGAAACAGCGAAATGGTGGGAAGATTGGAGGCAGATATTACAGGAATACAAGAACAGCAAGTCACAATGTCCCTTTTCCCTTTGGGGTTCTATTTTGGAGGAGATATTTCAGGTGGAGTACTGGAACGCGTGGAGACACATTCTGCTTGTGGGAGAGGTTTGTGGCGAGCGGTTCTGCACAGGTAGTAACAAGTTATCAGGATAAAAGACAAAGGACTGGCTACCCTGAAGCCCCTTTGCTTTTGTTGTTTGCTGGGAACCAAGTAAAACTTTCCTGGACTTGAATTAGTCCAGGTTTGTATATCCCTCTAACTGCCAAAAGTTAGGGGGGTGGTGTGGTCACCTGTTTGTGCGTCTGGGTTTTATCTCTTCTATTTATTCTCTATGCCATGAGAAAACTGGCCTTTGCCCTTGGAAGATGTCATCCAGAATGTCCCTCTGCAGGTCTGTGAGGATCAAATTCAAGGGGGTCAGTAGGAGAGGGATTGAAGGACCTCCAGAAGGTCCCTTGGTGGTCTTTTCTCAGAAACCATCATGGGCTCCTCCTCCAAGCCACAGGCACATGAGGCAGAGCTGGAGTTCCTGGTGACCCCGGAGATGATTTTGGGTGATGCTTGGATATATCATCAACAGACTGAACCACATGCTGAGAAAGTTATTCTCTTCCCAGCTAATTCTCTAGCCTTGGGATTCTATCAGGGAGAATCTCAGTTTGGTGCTAGTGCATCTTTTAACACGTCCCCAATGCTTGCAAACCTCTAACTTTCTCTTAGAGCTAGGACCTTACAGCAGGCAAAAATATCCAGCATGAATTTAATAATATTGCTGTGTTTTTGCAAACCTTTTAATGGTTACTTTCTTTTGTTTATGGCAAGAGATATTGGTTTTCCATTTATGGTTATCATCATACAGAGTTTCTTTTTTAAAATACATTTATTTAAGTTAAAATGGAGAAAATTTAAAGAATGATCGATAATTATATAAATTATAGTAGAGATGGTACGTAAATAGGGTAAACATTGTAAAGCTTGAAGTTTGGGAAACTTGGACTTGAAGTTTTGGTCCTAATGAAAATCCTGCCCTCAGCAGTTTCATGGAAAGAACATAACATTGGTGCAAAATATCTGCATTTGCAACTTGGCTTTGTAAAAGCCCTCTTTGGCACAAATCAACTATATGATCTTGGGCAGGTTGGTGAACCTCTCAAAGCCTCGGTTGCCTTAGTGGTAAAATGGGAATGTACTTACCTCTTGGGGTTGCTGAAAGGATTAAATGACGTTATACACGCAGGGTGTAGGCTGAGCTCAGAGCCTGGTGCACAGGAGACACTAAGATGGACAATTACGATTTTTATTGTTGTTAGAAAAGCACCTTTTTAACTCTGAGGTACTACACAACAGAGGTGCTATTGGTTGCTTATACTGAAAAGCATGAGTTTTACATTCTTTCCTCACAGTGAGTTTGGATGGGCACGAAGTGATACAAAGATGCCCCCGGATGTGGAGGAGAATTAGAAATAAAGAAACAAATATTTCCTGACCATCTATTATAGCAGACTGTCATTGTTCCTAATTCTGCACCCTTCTCTGTATCAATACCTTTTGCCAGGTGACATTATAGTTTCTCCCACTAGAGGAGGAGTGTCCTTCCCCCATCACTGATTTTGGGTTTGGCCATGTCACCTGCTTTGGCCAATGGGATACTAGCAGACAGGATGCAAACAGTGGCATAAAATGTGCTTGTGCATTTGGGCATGGCCCTCTTGCACTTCTGTGATGGCCATGCTGAGAACGTGACCTGACCAGCTTGCTGGTCCCCTCAGAGCCAGGCCTACATCACCCAATTCCCACCTGAGCTGTGAGAGCAAGAATGATTATTTTTAAGCCACTGAGTTTTGGGATAGTGTGCTATGTATCGTAACTGTGACAGTAGATATTAATGGCCTCTATTATATACCAGGCACAGGCACTTTCATATAGTCTGTTTAATTTCATCTTCAAACATCCCCATTTATTAATGAGGAAACCAAGACTTTGAGAAAGCCCTCCTGGTTCAAGTCGCATGGAAGGGAAACAGCTGAACTTGGAAGCAGCCCTGTCCTGTCTGGCTCCCAGGACATGCTCTTCCCACCACACCAAGGAGGAATGGGGTGGTGGGAGGTGGAACACAACGGAACCAGCTTCGCAGCTGGGCTCAGGGCTGGGCCCATCTGTAGTCATCCCTGAGACCACAGCAGCCAACATCATAAATCCTGGGTTGTGACATCACAGGATGACTCAGGCAGGAGGTGGCAGGACAGGGAAACCCTGGGTGAGGGGCTGGTCGGTTGTAAAACCTCAGTCTAAATAGGGACAGGGCGGTAACATTAGCAGACAGGGCTGGGCCACAGAGTTGGATGGTTGAGGTCAAATAATATCTTGAAATTTATTTTGGAAAATATTTTCCCAAGTGTCTCACTGAGCCTTGTGGGAATAAGAAATTTGTGTGGGAAAATCCCAGAGGGAAGGCTGACAAGGTTGAGAAGGTGCTCATGAACGGTAGGGTTTGATTTCATCAAATTCAGGGCGTCACATGTTCCTGGGGGCAAACTCTTGCTCACGCTGTAGACGCTTCCCCAGATTCCCCTGCTCTGTGAGTTGTCCCCGCCTGCAGGCGGATGCGATCCCAAATCCGTCATTCATTCTCCAGCGATTACGACAAGTGCCAGCGTTCACTGAGCACATACTAAGTGCCGGGCACTTTACACCTCTGTTAACTCTCAGTCTCACAACAATCCTAAGTGGAAGATATTCCTGTTATTCCCATTACACCAACGAAGGAGAAAACGGAGGCACAGAAGAGTGGAGTAAAAAGCCCAAACTCACACAGCTGGTGGCAGACAGAGCCGGGACTCTAATTCCAGAGAGTCGCTCTGATTCACTACGCTGTGTGTTTATTGCACAGCCTTGCGATGGTCTGGGTCCATTATTAAACGAGATAATGCGTGTCAAGCACTTAGCTCATTGCCTAGCCTTAGAGAGAGGTTGGAAGTATTATTATACTGGTAGGAATTTTTTTTTTAATCTTGTAACAGCTGCTTCCATAGTCCTCCTTAGGGAGGACGTCTTTGTGGGGACAATACCTAGTGATTGGAATAGAAGGTGAGTCTCCTGAGAGCCTGGGGTCAGCTGCAGCCCAGGCCTCCTCCCCACCGCACATGGAGAAGAAATTGGAGACCTTGGCCAACTGTGATGGCCTGAGGAGTGGAGACAGAAGAGCAGGGGAGTTCGTTTTGGGGCGTAACGTAATTGTGAACGCAAATGGTTATACGCAACTAGGCAGATGAGATTTACGTAAAAATCTGATTTCACTAAATGAAACCCTTTCTGGGTGGGGGGAGGACCAGCAGCCTAATTCTAAGAAGCAGAAGTTCAGTCCCATGGAATTTATGCTGCAAAAATTTCTTGCACATCCACAGATTGTCAGAGCAGGAAGTGACGTCAGAGACCATCTTGTCAAACTCCTTCATTTTACATTTGAGGAATTGAGGCCCAAGAGGGAGGAGAAACTTCCTCAGGGTCACACCCTAGTTACTGGCAGAGAGGAAACATAACCAGGGGCTTCTGACACTCTATCCAGCCTGGCTGCACCCCACAGAGTTGCCTCTTGCTACAGGGAGTCCCTATCAGCTTAGATGTCGAGGAAAAGATGACTTCCCCCTAAGTTTGCAGTTCAAGCTTCACACTAAACAAGAATTCGATTTTCAGAGTCATCTGTTGCAATGGGGTTTTAATTGCACATCTTTCTTCTTCTTTTGGCCTGGAGGCAATATTGAAGCGATCCCCTCTGTGGGTGCCTTGCTCCATGCGTAAACACGTGTCTACCATATACACACAGGCACACACATTCGTCATTCCTTCCCAGAATGACTTAATGATTTCCATGCAACCAATACGTTGCAGCTGTTGGCTTCTTTCAGGCCAGAGCACTCAGAAAATCATCAGTTATCAAGTTGCCTTGCCACCACTGTTTTTCCCAGCCTGGACACATTTTTCTCCTCTCTTTCCTTTAAAACAAAAAAACAAAAAAACAAGGTAAGCAAGGCCATGATGATGCCCTTAGGCTTTAGAATTTTCTTTCAATGGCAAATGTCAGCTAAAAAAATCCCTATCAAGTTATTTTATGAAGTCGATGTCTGCCTTACCTTTAAAAATAAAAGCCTATGCAGCTAACAAAAAATAAACAAATAAAAAAGGTAAGAAAAAAGTATGAAAAAAGGTAAATAAACAAGGTATGAAAAAAAAAATGCTAGGACTCTACTTCCAACCAAACCTAGAGTTAGTGTCCCTGGGGGGAGGGTCTGCAGGGACTAGGCTCACACTGTATTTTGGGGGAGGCTTCCAGTGGAGAAGTTAGTTGCTCACACGTGGTAAATGGCTGCTGATCAGGAGATGCAGGAGGTGAAAGGTTGCGGGTCAGGGGGTGGGAGGTGGGTTTTGGAGGAGACCGTGTGTTGTGTTGATGAGCTCAGGAAGACGGGTCCAAATTCTGACAGCCGTTCACTAGCTTTGTGACCTTGAGAAAATGGTTCAACTTCTCTGAACCTCAATTTTCAAATCTGCAAATAGTACCTTTTCTCATTGGGGTATTGGTGATTAGAATGGACGCTCCATAAAGGCATCTCCTCTCTCCCTCCCTGCTTCCTTTCCAACCCCTTGAACTCTAGGTGTGTCCTATAAGCACGTGACACTGCACCATTAGTACCTGCCTGGCCTTGACCCCAGCTTATTCCAGAGATTGCTCACCTAGACCAGGTGCAAAAGACCTTCCTGCCCTGGCTACAGTGGTGGGGGCCTGTAGTGCCAGGGTGCTTCCTGCTGGGCCCATGCCTGAGAGATAAGACTGGACACAGCAACCGGGTAAGTCAGCCAAGAGCAACCTGGACCCACCAGGTTGCCCAAAGCCATTTTAGTCTATGTCATAACCGCCCCCACTCTCTCAATTCCTTGGTCCTGATTATTTTTTGTCTGGGCTGTGCTACCAGTAGCAACTCCATCCTGCTCACTCTGCCACAGTCATCTTCTTAAAGCTTGGTTGCAGTCATACCTGATTTAAAAAAATAAGTGTCAGTGGTGACCTCCTCAAGTGAGCCCCAAATTGAGTTCCTTGGCTCTGCATCTAAGCCCCCCCGAGATCTGGCCCCAGCCTTACTGTGTGCTGGTCCTCTCCATGTCCCCTGCACTCCACCCAAACAGGAAAACCTGCCCCCTGCTTACCTGTCTCTGAGCCTTTGCCCCAGCTGAGTCACTCCTAGAAGGGCCTCTGTCTCTCTCCACACTTTGAAATCCTGTTCATGGTCCATACCCAGCCCATAGCATGCTTCCAGGATGCCTGCCTAGTTCTGTCCCTCTTGTTCAACAGCCATTTTCTGCTGCTACTCAGTGTGCGTGGAGGTTCCACCCCTTGGAGCTTCCCAGTGCCTGTCCCTTACTCTTTCTTGATGTTTACCACGTTCTACCTCCTTTTGTAGTTACTTGTGTATGCGTTGCATTTCTTCCACTATGTTGGTAGCTCTTCTAATGCAGGAAAGGAAGCCTCATGCATCTTTCTATAACCTAAAGGGCAAGCAAAGAGTAGTGGAAGAAACTAGGCCTTGAAATCACATGGACTTTGGTTCAAACCTGCTATGGTTTGAATGAATGTATCCCTCCAAAATTTATATGTTGGAACTTAAACCCCAAGGTGACAGTATAAAGAGATGGGGCCTTTGGGAGGTGATTAGGCCATAAGGGCAGAGCTCTCATGGATGAAAATAATGCTCTTATAAAAGAGGCTTCAGAGAGCTGCCTGCCCTTTCATCTCTTCTGCCACGTGAGGATACAATATTTGTCCCTTTTTTGCCCCTTTCACCGTGTGAAGATGCAGCAAGAGGCGCCATCTTTGAAGCAGAGAGCCCTTACCAGACACTGAATCTGCCAGCGCTTTGATCTTGGACTTCCCAGCCTCCAGAACTGTGAGAAATAAATTTCTATTCTTTATAAATCACCCAGTCTAAGGTATTTTGTTACAGCAGCCAGAATGGACTAAGACAAAACTACTTTGTGACTATTTGGGTAACTAACCTCCCTAAGTCCAGATGCCTGCCCTGCTTGTAAAACAGGGGTACAGGGTTGTTGTGAAGACAAGAGAACACGGTATCTGAGTGCCTGCCGTATGGTAGATGCACAAGAAACAGTAAGTTTCCATCCTTCAGTGAGTGGTTTTGAATGGCTCGTACACTGCTGTGCACGATTTCACAAGTATGTCTTGTCATCCTGCAGATTCCTGGAGGGCAGGTCTTACACTCCTTTCAGCACAGTGATTATGAATCAAACATGCTGTGCTCTAATTATGGCTCTCATGTACTTGCTGCTTGACCTTGGGCTAAGGAAGCCTCAGTTTGCTCACCTGTAAAATGGGGGAAATCATAGACCACACTTCATAGACTATTGAGAGGATTAAGTGACATGATGTATAGCAAGTGCTTGGGCCATGGTAAGTGCTCCATGAATGTTAGCTGCTATAACCAGGGTCACATTTTTTGAAACATGATGTAGAATGTCCTTTCCTTTGCATCTCCTTGGGTGGAAACTTCCTGCTATTCACCCGGCATGTGCTTTTCTTGGGGAGGATGAGGACTGTGACATCAGCAAAACAAACAGTGGTAGGGGATGGATAGGTGACCTTTAATACTCAGAGTAGGCGTTATTGAGTATGCAATAGGACTATCATCTTAAGCAAAAATCAGAATTTCTGAATTATTTTGGCTGCTATTGACTTATGGGGAGTGAGACACAAGGTTTCTTTTACTGGATAGAGCAGGTATCTCTTCTGCTACTCAGGCTGAAGTAGGAGGCTGAATGCCTGCGGGAACATCATGTAGGGTAGTCCATGCCAGAGAGGACGGAGAAGGAAATCACCCTTTTCCACTGCAGGGGATTGCAGGAGGGAGACAGGGACAGTGGTGTGCTGACACAGTCTCTGAGCTGAAGCATCAGCCAAAGGGACCTTGCTGGGTGGGGGAGAAAAGTGGTGAGGTAGGTGGGGAGCTTCTGCCGCATTCTGGCTTGGGATTCTGGGAAGAGACCACCTCACATGCCTCCACGGCCCCCTGGGTCTGTCTCAGCCCGAGAGATTCCGCGTTTGCACTCCTGAGCCACCCTCACTTCTTGAGTGACGTGAAGGAGAACCAGCGGCTCCCACAAGCCATTGAGGGGGACACAGAAGTTAGCCGCAACTCAGGTGGGTGTGCTTGCCAAGGAAGGGACCCTTCGGCCAGGGCCCACACACATTCAGGCTGCCCAGGCAGACTGCAAGGGTGTTGGCAGCACCCACCAGAGCAAGGTGGGGCTTGGCCAGGGAGGGCAGCAGGCCTTGTTCCCGGGGGCCTTGTCTGTGCCCAGGGGACACACCGTCCAGGAGCTGTGCCCCACTGTCAATTGACTGCTCAACGTCCAGGACAGGACAAAGCCAAACCCTCCTTGATGGGTGCCAGCCAGACACAACCAACGTTCAGACCTACAGCCCCCGTGGAGACCGGCCAAGGACCGTGACGGGAGGCCTCCACCCTCTCTCCCCTTGCAATACCCCGTGCTCCAAAGACACAGTTAGCCCCTTATCTGCCCCCCCAGACAACATCTTGCGGAGGAGTAGGAGGGAAGGGTAGAAATTTGAAAGACCAAGCACTTATCTAAAGAGACCAAGTCTTCCCAAAGGGACAACTTCACCCAGCTGTGCTGGGGAGTTAGACTTGGAGCAGACTGAATCCCTAAGGGAATAGAGACTATTAAACCAGAAGAGGCTGAGATGTCATTAACTGACAAGTCGAAGTTTCTCTACCATTTCTGTATGAAATTCTAGAAAATAAACAACATTTCTTTGCACATCTGAGTGAAGGTATAATTCTGGCACCCTGATGCACAGCTATCATCATAGGTGCCTAATAAACCCTTGTGAACAAGTGGATGCAAGCATGAATACATGAAAAATGCAGGATTGGTTTTAAGACTTTTTTGGTTCATGTATTAACCCATTCAATTCTGATGACATCCCTGTGAGGTATTGTTATCCCTACACTATAAACAAGGACACTGAGGCACAAAGAAACAATCCACTCAAGGCCACAGAGCTAGGGAGAGATGGAGTCAGGAACCAAACCTAAGCAGTCTGTCTTACCAGGGTAATCATGTCTCCCTATTGCCTCTTTTAATCCTAACAATGGTGCCCTGGGACATAGGCACTGGCATTGCAGAGGCACAGAGGTTAGTTAACGTGCCCAGGACACAGCTGGGAAGTGGAGGAGCTAGGACTGGCACCTAGGTAAAACCCAGAGCCCACTCTTAACTCTGCCCCCACAGACTCCCGGGCACTGCCTGTATTAGACTGAAATTACCAGTTAATATCTGATTCCTTCTCTAGGCCTTGGGCTACTTATGGCAGGGACCAGGTATAATCATCTGCCATTGTATCTCCAGCGTCTAGCACAGTGTCCAGTGCACAGGGCCTCCCATACATAGCACTTGCATTTTAAACCATTAAGAGACAGTACAGCAAAGTCACCCAGAGCCCAAACTCTAGAGGCCGCTCTGGGCTTGGATCCCAGCTTGGCCCCTTCTAGCTGTGTAATCTTGGGCAAATGCCTTCAGTTCTGTTTGCCTCTGTTTCTTTAGCACTAAAATGGTGATATCAATAGTCCCAACTTCACCAGGTTGTTGTGAGGAGTAACTGATGTAGTGCACAGAAAGCATTTAGAGGAGACTCTCAAATAGAATGCATTTCCTGATAAGTTGAACACAGGAGAAATTCAGCAATCTTGGGCATGTGTGATGATGGTTGGCTTGAGATTACCTTCAGAATGCTTGTGTCTTAGTCCATGACTGCTAGAACAAAGTACCATAAACTGGGAGGCTTGTAAACAACAGAAGTTTAATCTCACAGTTCTGGAAGCTGGGATGTCCAGGATCAAAGTGCCGGAAGATTCAGTATCTGGTGAGGGCCTGATTCCTGGTTCATAGGCTCCTGCGTCCTCACACATAGAAGTTGAAGGTGAACTCTCTGGGGCCCCCTTTATAAGGGCACTAATCCCATTCCTGAGGGCTCCACGCACACAACCTTATCACCTCCCAAAGGCCCCACCTCCTAATACCATCACGTTGGAGGTTAGGTTTCAACATACAAATTTTGGGGAGACACAGATTGCATCTTATTGCTGGATTCTGGATCACATGTATTCCCGTATTATATGCATCTCCCCCACTGTGCTATATGCTGCATGAGGGTATGGTTTAGGGAAAAGATGCCAGTTTTAAATTTTGTCTCTGCCATTTAGATAGTGGTGTAACTCCAGGCAAGTTTCCTATCTCAGCTGTGTCCTCAGTGAAGTGAAGATTGTATAATGGAACCTACCCCAATGCGGGGGAGTGCAAAGTCTCTGGCATTGTGCCGGCACACAGTAGACCTTCTACAAATGCTGCCACTCCCTCCTCCCCTCCCTCTGGGGCAGTGTTTGAGTCTTATTCATTCTGAATCTCCTGCTTGCCTTGCAGAGAGTAAGTGCTTCACACAATGCTTGATGAGTGGGTGAAGAAAGGCTTGCTAAAGCCCCTGAGATGGATTTGAGGACATGAAAGCAAGGGAGGAGGGAGGAAAAAGGGAGGGGATCTTCCTTCCCATTTTTACTGTAAACAGTCTGAGGGAGGCAGAGGGAGAATAAAGGCAGCGCCTGGAGGGAGGGCAGGAGAGGCGGGCAGACCCCCAGAGCTGGGAGAACCAGAGGAAGGCTGTGGGTGAGGAGCGGGTGGGGGCTCCCCAGGAAGGCTGGGCGGGCCCTGTGCTCACAGCCAAAGTATGACTTCCCTGAGCCCTGCCAGGTGGGCTGCAGAGTGAGCTTGTGTTTGTGAGAGGGAGGGACCCCCTGAGGCTTGGGTCATTGAGGGACAGGCTGACCCTGTCTTGGCAGGTCAGAAGCTGGGCTGCGACATCCCTTCCGTGATTGCAGAAATACGCATCTCTCATGCTCGTCAAGGGCTTTCTAGTTTACACACCCTGCAGGATGACTGCAGAGTCTCTTGTGTAATCCACAAGGCATCTCGGGCAGGTATCACCATCAACAGATGCTCTCACCCCCATTTGATGAAGGAGGGTGTTCAGGATGAACATGCGGTATGGGCGTGTACAAAGATGGGGGAACATTAACTTCCCCTGCTGCTAAAAGGGGATATTGAGCTTGACCTTGAAGAATGAGCTGTTGCCTATCTGAGGGAGAAGGTAGAGAAGGGTATTTCAGGCACAGGGAACAGCATGTGCAAAGGGATGGGGGCATGAGGAAGCATGGTACATGTAGCCATAGTAGCAGGAATTATTGCTAACATATATTTCAAGCAGACCACGTGCTAGGCACTTGTCAGAGGGCTTCACGTGCTGAACTCAATCAATTCTCACAACAACCCAATCTTGTAGATGCTATCATGAGCTGCATTTTATAGATGAGGAAACGGAGGCACAGAGAATTAAGTGACTTCCTTAAGGTCACAGTGATAACAATAGGGGAGCGGGATTGGAACCCACATGAGGGACAGGCAGACAGTGTAATCGAGGTGGTAAGGGTGAGGCAGGCAGGAAGGAAACGTACAGGTACAGAGGTGGAATGGGGCACTGATAGGGGAAGATGTTTGGATTCTCTCCTGGAGGCAATGGGGAGCCACTGATGGTCTAAGCGGGAGAGTGTTAGAAAGATCGGTGTGGCACAGGGAAGAGGGTGAACTGAAAGAGAGAACAAAGCCATTTGGAGTGTGTTGGGGAGGCAGCCAGAACTTTTATTGTTACATGTTGGCCACAACTGTTCTTTCCACCTGGATAACCATCATCCATCCTGGAGCTCAAGTTCACACAACATCAGGACACAGGTTTTACTATTTCACAAACTTTTCCTGGGCGACAAGAGCTCCATCCGGCCCTATGACATGACTGGTGCCTCCCGCATCACATTCCGTGTGTCCAGTCACTGCCCTTCGGCTCTTTCTAAATTCCTTGGATTGCTGGGCTATTTAATGCACTAACTGGTGTTCCTTTTTAACCCTGGGAGCACAGGCCAGTATTAGAGTCCTGAAAAGGAGTTTCAGAAATTCTCAGGGGGAAGCTCTTCCACTGGCTATGACCCTGGACAAACGCCTCTCCCTACTTTCTGTGCTGTCTTGTCACATCCCTCGTACGAGCATGGGCTGAGCCTGCCAGGCAACCACAGTGGCGAGTCGACGTGCCCGCCAGTCCCAGCGCTAGGACCAGCTACGTGACCTTGGTCAAGCCACTGTCTCTCTCTGGTATGTGTCTGAGAGACGGGAGCTTGTACTAGACGTTATAGACGGTATCTAAACCGTCCTTCAGCAAACTATGTTTGCTATTTCCATAACCTTTACTTCCAAGTGTCTAATTTTATTCAACGGTTTAACATATATTTGTAGGGCCAGGCAGGGTGCTGGGACACTGGTGCAAGACAGAGAGAAGCCTTGCCATCGTGCCGGCTGACTGTATGCAGTAATTCACCCCATTGACTGTCCATGGACCGAGCACCCGGTACCTGCCTGCCCTGCTGGAGGCTGTGAGACACGGAGGAGATTAGGACACGGTGCCTGCTCTAAGCAAGCTCTCCATCCCAAACCACCTCCTTAACGGGAGACTTCAGCCAGCTGGGTGTGCACAGGACTTAGTAAAGGTCCTTGTCACCTGTAACTACAATGAAATACGTAGCTGCGCCAAACCTGGTTTCTTTTGGGCATTGCTTCCAGGTCAACCCATCTCTGATATGTCCCCGCCCTCCCCAGCGGCAGAGCTGTCACAGGGCCTTGGCCCAGCGTGCCCACCAGGTGGCGGCATTCTAGCATATTCCCTGACAGCCGCGGTCACTGAGAATCGGCGCCCTCTGTTGGCATGGAACGGAGAGACCACTTGGTCTCCTACAGGGGGGTGGCGTGGGGGGTCTCATCAAGGTCTTGACCTTCTGGAAAGTCCCGGGGTTGGTGGTGGGAAAGGGGGGAGGAATGAAGGTTGGGCAAAGGAAAATGGTGCTAAATGCTGCCTTATTCAATCCAACAAACCTTTCTGGGTGTCCTCCCTGAGCGCCCCGTGTCCCCAAGTGGGCATTTGACGATCTCCTTCGGGCCCCTCCATCAGCACACTTGCCATATTGAATTTGCACCATTGATTTGCCTGTCATTTTCTTTTGTACAGCTAAGACCGGGTCCAGATCCAGTTCCTCCTGGAGTCTCTGACGTCTACACCGGAATCTGGCCCAGAGTAAGGAGTAAAGCTCTTTGTTGAATGAATGCAGCTTATTCCAAGCAAGAACTTAAAAGAGACCCTCATTTCAGTACCACCACCCTGGTGACGGCCTCTTGGGCCGTATCAATACCCTTGTCCTTAGAGATGGAAATGGCAATATGGGAGACTGAGAGATGCAGCTCAAAGTTCCCTAATGTGAGTCATCGTGGGAATGACACGGATCAACTTTACATCTACCTCCACCACAAAGATGTCAACCTTGTCCACATCAGCCAGAATGTCAAGGTGGAGGGGATAGAGACTCAAGATCTGGCTGAGTCTTGTGTCCACTGGAGAAAACTCAGGCCTTTAATCTGGGTTTTGTGTCATTTCCATCTCTAACCAGGGAGGGACGCATGAGTTGGGTCCACCGGTTGGGACAAGCAGGTTCAACCTGCTTCTCTGCTGCCTTCCCCGCAGACCCGTCCGCCCTGCCACCTGGTGCCTCCAGCTTCCCTGCTGGAGCTCCAGAAAAGGGGAAAGCAGTCAAGCCCACTCCTTACATTCCAGCGCTGGCCAAAGCCAGCCCAGGAACAAGAGGACAGCCCCTCTTGGAGGAAGTGATTCAGAAACCACGATGGCCTGGCGGCCCGCCGTGACTCACAGCACATCAATGGGGGAATTGTCTGTGGAGGCTGAGAGCACCAAAGCTCTTTTCTTCCCTTCATTTCTTTCTTTCTTTCTTTCTTTTTTTTTTCCTTTCTTTTCTGCCCTCCCCTTGGCGGCATTGTGCAACACCAGGGCTGTCCAGAAACATGTGTTTCTCATCATTGGCTCCAACAGCTGCCTGGGAGGACTGGGGAGAAAACAAGACAGAGAGGGAACAGGACACTCGGGGACCTGCAGCAGTCGAGGTGGGCCCTTCTCTTCCACTGCACCTTTCTCATCAACACCAACATCCTCAAAGAGCATCTGGAATGGTAGAGAACAGAATTTTGGATCTGGGAGAAAACTTAGAGATGTCTCTTCTAATACCTTTGTCTACAGATGAAACTGAGGCCGCAAGAGGGGATGTAAGTGGCTTGCCAAATGTCCCACAGCCAACTTGCAGCTTGCATCTCTCTGCAGCGGCTGCATTGTCTTAGACCCCAAGTCAGGAAATGTAGTTTGACAAAGGATGATTTTTTTCCATAAAATGTAACAGATGAAAAGTGATACCAAGTTTAGTTATAAATTGTCTCTTTCCCCTTATCTACCAGTCTAGGGTGACTGTTCTGCATAAAGTCATCTGTGGGGTCATTTGCAAAATCTAAAGGCCTTTGTGCAGTCTCACATGATTGGCTATCTCGGTAGCACATGCAATTGGTGCCTATGGGCATCCAGGCATTATCCCTGTGTTTCCCCTCCCACCTCTGTAGCCTCTCCTTTTCAGCATCCTTTGCTCCGTTCCTGGCTCTCAAATGTGCCAGTTGCATAGGGCTGTGTCCTAGGCTCTCTTCTCTTCTCGCTCACATCCATATTCATGGTTTCAATGAGTACCAATCAGCTGAGGACTCCCAAATCTTGTCTACAGCCCATTCATCTTTCCTGAGCTATAGATGTGCACATACAGCTGCCTTCTCATCACCTTCTTTGGATGCCCCAAACTGAACTCACCACTTTCCTCTAAAGCTCTTTGACTACTTCAGTTTATTGCCAAGTAACTGTGGGACCTGTAGAGAAGCACATGCTTTGGAATCTTAAAGACCTGGGCTCGATTCCCAGATATGCTACTTAACTAGCTATGGGGACTTGGCCAAGTTGCTTAACTTTCCAGTTTCCTCATCTGTAAAATGGGGATAATAAAAATACCTACTTCATAAGGCCATCATTAAGAGGAAATGAGTTAATACAGTAGCATTAGCACAATGCCTGGCACATAGTAAATGCTCAATTACTTTGGAGCTGTTATATTTATTATGCATCTCAGCACACTCCCCACTTGAGCTCTCTGAATTCTCACCATTTCAAATATTCACTGAACACATGTGTGTCCCAGACGCTGCGCTTGGTACTGAATTGCATGAATAGATGAATGAATTTTCCATTTCAATGTCTCTTCTCCCTCCAGATCGTGTGTTTCTTGGGGGCACACTAAAGATGCTGAATGAATGAATCAAACAAGAAGAGTTAGGAACTGACATGGAAGGAATCCACACATAGTCCTGGGCCAGGCATTAGAGAATGACTTATTCTTATAGTAACAGTCATTCTGCAACCATTTAATGAGCAACTACTATGTATCATGAGCTGTCCTAGGTACTGGTGCTATAACTGAGCAAGACACCTCACAGTCTAGGAGGGAAGAAAGATCAAGGAAACAAGGCCCATGGGACAGTGTGAAAAATGCCATGATTATGCTTGTAGAGGGAGACTGACAGCAAGGCCGGCTTCCTGGCAGTGCGACCTGTGCAGTTGCCCAGGGCCACCACTCTCAGAAGGCTCCATGTTTGGTTTAATGCTCTGCTATTGCCATCTTGAAATTCTTAATACTTTCACCTTTGAACTCGTGTTTTGTAAAGGTGACTGTTGGGACAATGGAGCATGTATGTGGGCAAAGGGACTATGTGCAGTATTCAAGTCCATAGCTGTTCCTTACTGACTCATTTGCATACAGCCTCCTTGGTGCCCTGTGAGCACAGTCCCTGTAGACCTGTGATGAGAGGTCAGTCAGCTCTAAAGCACGACCAAGGTAAGTGTAAGAAAGCAGAGAGCACTGACAGCCCAAGAGGCCATGCTTCCTGTTTGAACCAGAACTTGCTTCAAATGCAGAAAGAAGGCAATGGCATTTTAAGAAAAACAAACAACCAAGAGACCTTCCTATATTCCTTCTTACTAGCCAACAGTTCATCCTGAAAATGTTGACACAGAAAGAAAGAGAAAGACAAGGCAACCCATAGCTCCTTTTTTCTCCGGTTCTTCCTTAGTCAATAGTAAGCCTCAAGCAGTGAGTGTTGGGAGAAAGCATGTGTACCAGGAAGTGAAATAAAAGCAGCTGAGTTAGTTTTGTGCAGCATTTCCACTATTCTGGTACGAAGGAAATACTTATGCATGTATGAGGTATGAAATAGGAGTTGTGAAATTTTGTTGATTCTGCTTATGAGTTCAATCTTCTTAGATTTGCATTTAAAATTTGGCATTGCACAATATAAAAGTAAATGGTAGCTCTTTTTCATGGCACCTTGGAGGCAACAGCTGCTTCAAGATGAAGCTGAATATCTCCTTTCTAGCCATTGGCTGCCAGAAACTCATTGAAGTGGATGATGAACACAAACTTCTCACTTTTCATGAGAAGCGTATGGCCACAGAAGTTGCTGCTGACACTCTGGGTGAAGAATAGAAGGGTTATATGGTCTGAATCAGTGGTGGGAATGACATGCAAGGTTTCCCCATGAAGCAGGGTGTCTTGACCCATGGCCGTGTCTGCCTGCTACTGAGTAAGGGGCATTCCTGTTATAGACCAAGGACAGCTGGAGAAAGAAAGCTCAAATCTGTTCGGGGTTGCATTGCGGGTGCCAATCTGAGCATTCTCGACTTGGTTATTGTAAAAAGAGGAGAGAAGGATGTCCCTGGACTGACTGATACTACAGTACCTGGTCGTCTGGGGCCCGAAAGAGCTAGCAGAATCTGCAAACTTTTCAGTCTCTCTAAAGAAGATGATGTCTGCCAGTATGTTGTAAGAAAGCCCTTAAACAAAGAAGGTAAGAAACCTAGGACCAACGCACCCAAGATTCAGCATCTTGTAACTCCACATGTCCTGCAACATAAATGCTGGCATATTGCTCTGAAGAAACAGCGTACTAAGAAAAATAAGGAAGAGGCTGCACAATATGCTAAACTTTTGGCCAAGAGAATGGAGGAGGCCAAAGAAAAGAGCCAGGAACAGATTGCCAAGAGATGCAGGCTGTCCTCTCTGAGAGCTTCCACTTCTAAGTCTGAATCCAGTCAAAAATAAGATTTTTTGAGTAACAAATGAATAAGATCGTATCCCTCCCAAAAAAGTAAATGGTAAAAGCCACGCTAATAATGTGAAATTTTATTTATTTATTTATTTTACTCAGAAGGACATTAAATAGCAAATGAAAAAGCACCATGACAAGTCAAGAGGGAGAGATGTTGGAAGAAAGGAAAAAGCTTTATATTTTAGCCCCTTTCACAGCATTTAACCCTCGCATTTTGAAAAAGGGGCCCAGCAAATGATGTAGCCATCCCTGACTGAGAAAGGGGAAGTGTCTTTGCATGTTAGACCTGAGTAGTGGATGTGAAAAGCATCTCAGTGGTCCCTGGTTAAACCTCCTCTGTTCACTGCCCACCCTGAGGACCAGAGAGGCGTCTCAAGGTCACTCAAGCAGCAAGTAGATAAACCAAGACTGGTGCCCAGGCTGCCTGACTCCATTCATTCCTAGTCCGGTGCCCTTCACTGAATATGTGCTCTTCCTGCTGTCAGGAATCCAGTGTAGGACTTGGAAATGAGCTTTCTCCTTTACAAGGGAAACCATCCCCTCAGTACCTGGAAGATGATGAGCAAAGTGATAGGTCTCCCATCTGTGGTCAGGGAAACTTGACCAGCACTTGGTGAAAAGTAATAAATTGTGTTCAGGGGAAAAATAAAGTGGTCAGTGCTTTAGTCCTCATCTTTCCCGACTAGCAACAGTGTTTAATCACATCCTCTTCCTTCAAACACTTGCTTCCCTTGGCTTCCAGGACCCAAAGTCCTACCTCGCTGGCTGCTGTCCCTTAGATTCCATCACAGGTTCTGCCCCACCTTCCTGACTGTGTAACAGTGACTGTCACAGGGACCAGTTCTTGGACCTTTTCTCTCTTTCCATCCATACTCATTTCTTTAGTGACCTCGTCTAGCCTAACGACTCTTAAAACTACATGCTGATGATACATCCATTTATATTGCTAGTCCTGATGTCTCCTGAATCTGTTCTAACTGCTTGCTTGACCTCTCCACTCTGATGTCCAAGAGAAATCACATGCGTAATACCCAACACTGAGCTCTTGAATATCCCCCCGCTCCAAGCAGCTTTCCAAGTCAGTCAATGGCAGCTCAGTCCCTCCAGGTGCTCAGGTCAAAACCTTAGGGCAGTCCTGGCACCTCCTTGTCCTTCACACCTCACGTCCAACCCATGGGCAGATCCTAAAGGCTCTGCCTTCAAAACACACCCAGAATCCAGTGATGTCCCATGACCCTCGCTGCTTCACCTTGGTCCAAGTCACTGTCATTGCTCACTTGGGTTATCCCAGTAACCTCTGAGCTGGCCCTTGTCTGTGTCATCTCTCCTTTATCTGGAATGATCTCCTTGGACCATGTGTCACACCGTGTCACCCCTTTGTTCAAAAACCTCCCAGTAGTTTCTCACTCTGAAAAAATAGCCCAGACCAAACAAACAAACAGCCAAGTGAGCCTCAGCGCCCAACAGCACCCAGTGCCTGGGGCCATGGACCTCAGCTCTCATGTGTCCCCCTTGTCCCCTCTGCCCCTCTGCTGCAGCGCTGTGGTGCTCTTGCTCTTCCTCCAACTCACCGGGGAGTGGGGACTCTCCCACTGCAGGCCTTCTGTCCTTGTGGTCCCCTTCCTGGATTGCTCTTTTCCCGGAAATCTGCAAGGCCTCCTCCTTCACCCCCACAGGTCCTTATCAGTTGTCACCCTCCCATGAGGCCTTCCCTGTTTACCTTATTGAACATGGTGACCTGCCACCGTCCCCATGCACATTCTCCATCTCCTGTCCCTGATTTTTATTCCCCATAGCACTTATCACCATCTGACATGCCATCCAGTTGACCTTATATTCTGTCTATTGCCTATTTCTCCCATCGGGATGCAATTGCTTATTTGTCTGTTTTTGTGTATTTTACTCGAGTGTCTAAGCCTGCTGTGCTGAGGGCTGGAGTCTAGACCACCTCATGGCCAAGGATTTGCCAAGGAATAATGAATCACCTTCTCCCTTGACTGTGCCCCATGCATCTCTTTGACTTCAGATTCCAGCCTCTTCCTGGAATGTCCTTTGCCTGTTTACCTGGGTTGAAAATCATGCCATCTTTGAGGTCTGGTTTAAAGGCAACCTCCTCTTGGAAGCCTTCCCCAACCTTCATCTTTCCAGATCGTGATTGAACTTCACTCTTTCAGAAAACTAAGCAAAATGCAGACAGGAGAACCCTCTCTTATGACTGCTCATGGACATCAAAATGAACCCACACCAAAGGATATACTGGTATGTGTTTGGAAGGCAATCCAGGAACTTGGCAAATTAAAATGTGCATACCCTTGGACCCAGCAATCCACTTCAAGGAACTTACCAAAAAACCTTTGTTTGTACCTGAGCAAGTGTACAAAGATACGTGTGCCAAGACTTTGCGGCACTTTTTTATTGTCAGCAGGGCCTGGTTTAATAAATTTTAGTGCTACAGACTACTCCATGCTGATGGAAAAATGTCAAAATATTTGTCATCTTGAAAAAACCTAAGTGTCAAATAGTATGCATTGTATCATCCCATTGGTCTTAAAGAAAGCATGATGGAAGGAAGGAGAGAAGGAAGAAAGGAAGGAAGGGACGAAGGAAGGGGTTGTATGTTACCCTGAGATTTGGTTCTAAAGTGTGAGAATAAGACAAAAAAGGTGCATATGGTGAAAATTACCCTTGCAAACCCCTAATATCATCTATAAAAGACGGTACAAAGCTCCACCATCTGTCAACGTTTTCCTCCAATATTGGAACAAATTTCTGGTGTTTCCATGGAGCACCAGATAAAGTAATGATGTGGTTCCTGGGGAACAGCGGGTCCATGCCCTCTTCTTGGGCCTCCTCTGAACCCTGTGTTTGTTGAGGAGAAAGGTGGGAGGGCACCTCTGCCTGTATTTCCTCTGAGCATACCAAATACGTGTTTGATGTGACTCCACTGTGTGCACGCATGTGGTGTTTGTTTTCTACTTTATACTCCTTTGCAGAGTTTGGATTTTATACAAGTACACTCTTATAATGAGGAACGAGCTAAATGTTTGAAAAATCACCTCATAGATGCAGAAATATAAAGTACACGCCAAGAGTCTAAATTAGTTGTTCTTAAACAATCAATTGTTTAGAAGTGCTAAGAAGAAATTGTGGATGGTAAGTTAAGTTATCTTTTCAATGAAAATGGCGATCGGTTTTGTTTCCCCTCCGTCCCTCCTTTCTGTCCTCTTTCCTTCCTTCCTTCCTTTGCTGTTGTTGGCCACGGGTATGTCAAAGAGGCAGCAAGTCCCTGTAGAACTGATGTAGAGGGAGAGACTGAGCCTGGAGTCAGGGCTGCCCACACATGACGTACGGGACGCAAAAATGCTCCAGGTGAGTCTATCTGGGGACAAGGGCAGGGAAGAGAGAGGGGAAGTTGGCTTCTAGCTTCACATTGTCCCTCTGTCTGCTCCCCTGCATCTGCCGCCTGCCCGAGGAAAGGCCCTAGGTTCAGATGCCATTGTCGATCTCCCCGTGCATGGTGCCCTGTGATTCTAGGAGCCACGTGACTTCACAGACTTGCCCTTGTCTTTGTCACACTCTTAGTCTTCACTGGGTTGGATGATCTGAAGTCCCCTCAAGTTCTAAATATCCATGGGTCTATCCAAATTGGGAACTGTCCGGGGCTTTGAGCCCTGAATTCAAGAGAACAGCAGCAGTCCATATGGAGAAAAGTAATAATTATGAAGGTCCGAACAAACGTCTAAGACTGTCTACTGTCCCTTGCTCTCCTTTCCCATCTGCCACAGCTGGCAGCAGGGTGTGTCCTTTCCCTAGTGGTGGAAGACAAAAGACAACCTGTAGACCCCTGGAGAGCTTCCCTATTAATACACGATATCTTGCACATCTGTGGGTCTGTCTACACAGTATCTATCTCTCTGTATCTATCTGTCTTTAAATATATGTAGATCACATGTATAGTATCTTTTGGTTTGTAGCTATTTTCTCAATTAAGTTACCCAAGTAGAGAAACTCTGATGTGTGGGGTTGGAGTGAAATTAATTGATTGTCTTGGAGAAGTCTGGGAAAGGCTTTCCCAGGGCTAAGTTCTGGGTCGGGCATCTTCTCCCCTAGGGCAGGTGTGTGCTTCCAGCTTGTCTGCTGCTCTGGGCAGGGACGGCTGGACCATCCTTTGCTGGTCCCTGTGATCCCTCCACAGAACACTACACCCCTCTGCCTGGTGAGAAGACAGATTCCCCAAGCACAAAGCCACGCTGTCTGGAGCTGGCAGCTTCCTGCGTGGGAACTCAGAGCCACTCTCAGGAGCCCTTGCTTTCCCCCTGCAGCCTGTGAGCTGGGGAGGCGGCCGGCTGGGTGGCTCCCGCATTGGGAACCGGGTGGGGCCTGGGGAGTCCTTTGGCCTTGGTCGGGAAGCCAGAGCTCGGCCCCTCCCTGAGAATTCTACATCATGCACAAGTGGTGAGAGAAAGAGAGCTCTGTGGAGAGTCCCCTCCCACTGGGACGCTTTGGGCAGAGAGAAGTAGCTATTGTCCCAACCTTAACCTGGCCACGACGGGCCTGATCCCATTTCGAGGGCCCCAGATGGCGTGGGAAACATGGATCTCAATGGCGAGTCTGACGTGGATTCCCTGATGTGAGAAGACGAAACCAAACCCCCTCCTTCCTACTCCAAGGACATAGAGTTGGCTTGGCAAAATGAACGAGGTTTCTTGAGATTACGGGTGGGTGGGGACGCTCTTTGGCAAAGGAGGGTCATGCTTGGAAAAGAGAGAGGCTCCGTGAGAGCTGGTGGGGGAGAGAGAAGGGAGGTCCCCACTCATAGGGTGTTGTGTCAGGAATGAAGAGGGAGGTGGCTTCTCCTTCCAGAGCACGACCCAGCAACATGAGTCAAGGGTTGCCTGCCCAACACGGCTGAGTAGGACCCTCCCCACCATGGGTCCTGATGCAAAGCATGGGCCTTTTTGTCTTTGCACATGGATAGAACGACCGAGTCTGTTTTCCATGTTCCAGGCCCAATAAAAAAGAGATTTCAGGAAGCTCACTGTGGAGTAGGGAGGGCAGACAAGCCACCAGACAAATATAGCACAGCACCATGATAGAGGAGGGCTGGGAGCCATGGAGTTCCCAGCTGGTGGACCTCGCCAGGACTTGGGGAACCAGGGACGGCTTTCTGGAGCAAGCAACATTTAAGCTGAGAGTTCAGGAAGAGTTGGGATTAGTCAGGTGAAGAAGAGGCTGGGGGCGGGTGTTCTAGACAGAAGGAATGGCACATGCAAAGGCCTAGGGGCAAGAGAAAGATGGTGAGTTCTAGGGGTTCAATATAGCTAACGATTTTGCCATGTGTAAGTTGAGAAATGAGGCGGTGCTGGAGACACGAGCCTGGGTCTGAAGATGCAGGATGGTGCCGAGGAGTTTGGACTTTCTCCCGGGGGCAGTGGGGAGCCCTGAGGAATACCGAACACGATGGGGTGTGAGCTTTAGCGCGCTCGCTGTGGCTACTCCATGGCAGCCAGACTCAAAGGGGATAAGGCCAAAGGCGGGGAGGCTGTTGCTGAAACCCAGGCAAGAGATGACGAGGACGTGAGCGTGGGCAGTGTCCGTGAGCGCTACGCAGGAGGTGGGCGTGGGATGAGGGGCCAGCTGGACGTGGGGAAGAGGGAGAGGGAGAAGGAGAGGTCAAAGGTGATGCCAGGTTTCTGGCTTAGTAGAGATTGAGATTTTCCAAGCTCTGAATTGTGCCCTTACAGCTCTGGTGAGGCCAGCTCTGCAGCCGTCTGTCCCTGAGGGATGGTTCTGGAGTCAGGCTCGGGGTGAGGGGGCGGTGACAGGGAAAGGGATGTTCCAGTAAAGATAATGGTCCTGATTAGACTGACTATGGCTTGCATAGTTATCATCTGCCTTCCCCACTAGAATGTTCACGCCATGAGGGAGGGACTTTGCTTCTGCTGCTCTCCATTGTTGCTGGAGATAATGCCTACCGGTTCTACCAGTTGCTGGAATAATGCCTGACACACAGGAGATGCACAATAAATATTTGTTGAATGGAAAAATGATGGTGGTTACAGATACAGGGTTGGGGTATTTACCATTCCAGTCAGTGAAGTGGAGTCATTGGATTCCTTGGATATGTCACAGAAATGTCATAAAATGGCTCTGGCTTCATCATTGCCTTTTATCAAAGGGTGAGTAGGATGGTGGGAGTGACTAGAAGGGAGAAAAGAGGGATGATGCATATGGATGCACAGATAGGTATGTGACATACACGTCCTAGACGATAAACAAGGACATGCACACTCAAAGACGACTTCATAACAATTGTTTCATTGTCACCAGCATCGTTATCACCACTAGCTTGGACTGAGACATTAATGTGCATCAGGTACCAAACTCAAGCACTTTATATACATCCTCTCACCTAATCGTCACAGGACCCTATGGAGTAGGGAGTAGATCCTCTTATGATTATGGTTAGACTTATGCAGAAACTGAGACTCAGAGAGGTAAGAGAGGTGCCCCAGGTCACACAGCTCACATGTGCCAAGCCAGGGACCGAACACAAGTCTTTCTGATTCTAAAGCCACTTTCTCCCTATTCTGAGCTCCTGTTTCATGGAAGAAACAAATATGTGATTGAAACAGAGATTATGAGCAGAGAGAAAATCCTGTGATGTCCCAGGAGGCCTCCAGGTTTGTCAGGGTCCAAATGGGCTGGAGAACTCTGCTCCAGCCCCCAGCCTGGCTGGACAGTAGTCAGGAAGTATAATCTTGTTGGTCTGTTAATTTATCATCCACCTGCAAGCCTTGTCATATTGTTTGCAGACCTGACAAAACACCAAGAGACCCTCACCTAACATAACACTATCTCCTGCTCAGTCTCTTTCCAAAAGCACTCCTGACTCTCAGACGCGAGGGCCAGAAGCAGGTGCCTGCCATGCTCTTTCCAGGAATCACAGTATGGTGACTTGGGGGTGTTGTCCTAGGACAGGGCATCTTAGGCTGGGGTGATTCTGGGGCCCCTGGGAGGACGGCTAGCATCTGATGTGCTGGGTCGATGCTGAAGATGTTATAAACAGAGTGCTTCGTGCAACTCTGCACCCCACTCCGGCCTCAGAGTGATACATTTCTTCTTTTGCACCCAAGAGCACCCTCTATAGAGATGAGTCCCTGCTTTAGGAGAAGGAGTTTACTATGGAACGTGAAATCAAAGGTGCCACATTCCTGAGTGTTGAGCCAAAAGCCTGCTAAGCTCCGTGAAGGCTGACAGGTTCACTTGTCTGCTTATGTTCTTATGCTGTCACTGCGCACTTGATGAAAACCTCCCTAAGCTAGTGAGTAGTGAGGCAGGAGGTGAGATCACAGACAGGGACCTAGTGATGGGGGCAGAGCGCCACCTTCCCTAGGAGCCCCGTGAGTAATCCAAGCTGTCACTGTACAATCAATTTCCTATGCAGTGGTCCAGGGCACCCTCAAGGTCCCAGAATGGACTCTGAGGAGGGAGCCCAATACCTGACAGGTGCTCCTGATGACACCAGTCCAAGATCTCCCCTGAGGGGCCCTTCCCAGCTGCTCCCTTGCTGCATCTGTATCAACAGAAATGCTGGTTGCCCTTCATCAAGCCTCCACCTTCACAGCACAGGGTGCTGACCTGAGAGAGGCTCCAGGCAATGTCCACAGTGCTTGCCCATTAAGGTGTGTCCCAGGGACTGGAAGGCAGTCATCTCGTCAGGGAAGGGCGAGGGTATTTGGAAGGAGCTTGGTAGAGGCAACAGGTCCCAGACAGCTTGGCACCAGCAAGATTTATCTGAACATTTGTCAGGGAAATACCAGCGTGTCCTAGGGAGTTTCCCTATCTGCAGAAGCCCGGAGGTGCATGGACAGGCCCTGTGCCAACCCAAAGTCTCAATCTAGCCTCCTTCTCCAGACACACAAGGATCATAACAGCTTCCATTTTCAAACAACACCCACCTGCCAGGCCTTGTGCTGTGAGCTCTATACGATCTCATTACATCCTTCAACCATATGTATGTCAACCATACACAGTTGGGGATTATTCTTCCCCTTTACAGGTGAGAAAATTAAGCTCAGAGGCTGGTAAATAACAGAACCACAATGATTTGAACTTTAGTTAGTCTGGTTTCAAAGCCCCAAGTCTTGGAAATTTAATTCAACAAATATATATTGGACACATACTTTGTGGCAGGCACCATGCTAGACTCAGGGGATTCAGAGATGAACAACACTGTTTTCCAGTCCTCAAGGAGCTTACCAGAAATTTTGACATACCCCTAAAAATGCTACAGCAGAGATGTAAGCACACGGGATTATGGGTGCATAGAGGAGGGAAGGGCTCACTGTTTCTGGGTACTCAATGATGATTTTTTTCAAAAGCAGTGATCCTGCAACTGAATTTTGAACACTGAGTGGGAGTGTGCCAGGGGAAGAACCTTTCAGGTGCACTAGTATGTAACACACCTGTACTATGATGTTTACTGCACCATTGTTCATGGAAGACTGTAGGGGAGTGTGCATATCATAAATGCCCATTGATAAGCAAATGGCAGAATAAATTGTGGCCCAGTCATATAAAAGAATATTTTGATGCCATTGAAAGAATAGATTAGAGTCATACCAAAATGATGCAAGCTTCAAAAAAGTGTTTTTTGTGTGTGCATGTATGCACACACACAGATATCCATATATATTGACATGAATTCAGGGCAAGGGATTCCTTGCAGAAGACATAGCACAGTCAAAGGTAAGGAGATGTAAATCATGTCTGGGGGGCTACAGAGAGTTCAGTTCTGGCAGAGTGTCACAAGGCTGAGGGAAGCAGAGGTTCCCAGGAGCTGAAAAGCGGGTGTGGTCGGGTGAGGGTTTGATTTGGCAATAGGATAGGCATCTCTAGGGACTGGCCGAGGTGGGGAGACTGGAGGCTGAGTTTGGACTGAGATTTGGTGTTGTAATAGTCCCAGTCCTAGCGAGGGGGTTGGCATTGAATTTGCATCTAGAGTGGGAGTCAAGCATGGCCAAGCAGGAGAAATGTGGGTCAGGGCATCCGGGCACCTGTGGCCCAGTCCAGCAGTAGCTCACTGTGGGCTCTCGGAAGTCCCTTTTTTCTGGATCTTTCCTGTCTATTCCCGCTTCTCTCCAAGCGTAGGCTGTCGGATCACACAGGACACCCCAGCTACATCCAGGCAAAATCCTTCAACAATTAGCCCAGACAGGACAATGTGCTCTAACCACATCTTTGTCCCCACTGCTCCACTGAAAATGCTATTGCTAAGATCCCCCATGTCACCAAAAGACCTTCCCTATATTCTTACTTCTTTCTTCAGAAGCGTCTGACTTGGGAGCTGCACCCTCCTTTGCAAAACCCTGCCAAGGGTGGGGAATCTGCGGCCTTTTGACTGAATCCAAATCCCCAAGGGATTTGTTCTGTGAAGTTTGGATTCAGTCGAGTGGCCTGTTCCTGCTGAGCGTGTGCAATGGGATAAATCTTCTAGTTTTTCTTCTATTCCTTGATCTTCTTTGCTGGTTCCTCTTTCTTTATCTGAAGTCTAACTGCTGCTCTATTCCTTCGACTATTTCAGACACCTCACATAAGGGGGATCATGCAGTATTTGTCTTTCTGTAACTGACTTGTTTTACTTAGCACAATGTCTTCCAGATGCATCCGTGTTGTAACAAAGGGTAGGAATTCCTTCTTTTTAAAGGCTGACTAATATTCCATTGTGTGTATATACCACATTTTCTTTATCTAGTCATCTGTCAATAGATATTTGGGTTGTTTCTATATCTTGGCTATTGTGAGTAATGCTGCAATGAACACGACAGTACAGATATCTCTTTGAGATCCTGATTTTGATTCATTTGGGTATATATCCAGAAGTGGGATTGTTGGACCAGATGGTAGTTCTATTTTTAATTTTTTGAGGAACTTCCATACTGTCTTCCATAATGGTTGCACCATTTTACATTCCCACCAACAGTGTGTAAGAATTTCAGTTTCTTCACTATTTTGCCAACACTTGTTACCCTTTTTTTTGATAGTACCCATCCTAACAGGTGCGAGGTGATGTCTCATTGTGGTTTTGACTTGCATTCCCCTCATGATGAGCCACATTGAGCATCTTTTCATATACCTGTTGACCATTTGTATGTCTTCTTTGGGGATGTGTCTATTCAAGGTTTTTGTCCATTTTTAAATTAGGTTATTTGGTTTTGGGGCTTTTTTTCTTTTTCTTTGGCTCTTGAGTTTTAGGAGTTCCTTATACATTTTGGAAATGTACCCCTTAGAGCCCCCACGGTAGTTTTCTTGGTGCTTATTGTGCTCTGAAATTACCTTGTTCATTTGTCTATATCTTTCTTTTCTGCGTCTCCTACTAGAATATAAACTCCATGAGGGCAGAGCCTCATCTGCTCTATTGGCTGCCATATCCTTTGCACCTCAACGCCTGACACGTAACAGAGGTTCAAAAAACATTTGCGACTTAAAGAATGAATAAATGATTGTCGATTTCAACTTCTACAGGGTCCTTCTTTCCGCAGGCAGGTGTTAGGATGACTGATTTCTAAACCACAGCTCCCCGTGGTTCCTGGGATAAATCTCTCATCCTGGCCAAATCCTCAGATATTCAGCTTGCTTTTCTGTGGCTCCAGCTAAAATCCAACCTTCCTCATGTGGTCTCCTTTGGTTCTTCATGGCAGAATTATTCACTCCTTTCTCTATGTTCCCACAACCTTTTGCCTCTGCCTGAATTCTCACACTTACTTAATTCTACCTGCTAGTACAGTTTGTTTCTTCCTTGTTTGTCTTTCCCACCAGACTGTAAACTCCTTGAGGACAGAGGTCATGCTCTTATTTTGTCTGTATTCCAAATATTCCAAAGCACCTAGCTCAGTGTCTTTCAGTTCAATATATCTTGTTGAATGGGACAGGACCTGGCTGACAGCACTGTCACACCATTGCTTGTGTGGACTGGCCAACTGGTTTACCTGCTTTGCCCAACAAAGCCTCCTTGGATCTGGGCTTTCTGTTCCAGAAGGCCACCCTGGGTACTTAACTTGCTAATGGGTTTCATCCTTTCGATTCAAATTTTCCTATTTGTTCAGAGTGGTAAATTTCAGTGCCAAGCTACAAGTTCAACTCCACTCCTTGTCCTCTCTCTTCTGTCTGTGGCATATTTCAAAGTCAACATCTGAAGTCAAGAATCAAAGGATTTCTAAACCCAGTTTTTCCTCTCTCTTGAGGTTCTTTCCATGTACCTAGGCTATTGCTAACATCAAATATCCAAGTTCCAGAAACATAGCCTGGGAAAAATATCTCTTTCTGTTCTCCAGAAGAAAGTTGTGAAGCTCAGCAAAATGTGATTCCTCCCTTCTCCACAGCTCTTCATTTGTTAAATTCTGCTCGTCCTGTAGGCTCAGCACAATGCAATATTTTACTTATCACTTGTTATAATAATCACAATAATCAATAAATGATTGAGCATCTACTATGTTCCTGGAGTATTTGGATTTTTCCTACTTTCACTTCCATGACCTCTAGTCCTCTCAACAGCCATGGTACATGCATGTTGTCCCATTTACTATATGAGAAAACCAAGATTCAGAGAGATTGTGGGGTGCCCAGATAGTATGTGACCAGGACAAGCCTGCACCCCAGCATGCCTGACTGGGAAGACTGTTCTTTCTTCATCATATTGGGCTGTTGCAGCTGCTGACTCAGTCCGCCATTCTCAATGGCACGTCGGTTTATTAAACAAATATCTATTGCACACCTCTTAGGTACCAGGCACTGTTCTAAGCATTCAGGACACATTAGTGGATGTAGAGGCAAACAAAGCCTCTGCCTTCACAGAGGTGATATTTTTGTGGGGGGAGACATACTAAAAATGAAAAATAGAATAAACATGTTATGAGTACTAGAAAGTCATAAAAGCACAGAAAAAATAGCAGGGTAAGGGGGATAGAGTCCTGAGGGCAAGGGGTGGGGGACAAAATTTCAAATATAGTGGTCAGGAAGCCACATTGAGATGGCAGTGTTTGAGCCAAGGCTTGGCAGAGGTAAGAGAGTCGCATGGGATTAAGGAACACAGTCTGTGAAAAGAGCATCCCAGGCAGACAGCCAGTGCAAAGGCTCTGGGGTGGGCGCTTGCCTGGCAGGTTTGAAGAATAGCAGAAAGGCTGATGTAGCCTGGTGAAGTGGGGGAGATGAGGTCCCAAAGGTAACAGGGATGTGTAGGGTGTAGAGAAGTGGTTCTCAATCAGGGGCCACTTTGACCCCACGGGCTATTTGGCAATGTCTGGAGGCATTGTTGGTTGTCACAACTTGGGAGTGGGGGTGGGATGCTACTGGCATCTAGTGGGTAAAGGCCAGGGGTATTGCTAAACATCGTACAATGCACAGGACATCCCCACCCCCCACCCCAGAAGGAATTATCCAGCTCTAAATATCAATTGTGTAGAGAATAAGAAACTCTGGTGCAGAGTTATAGTTATTATAGCACTTTGGCTTTTGCTGTAAGACAGGGCACTTTGTAAGGATCCTGAATAGAAGAATGACATGAGCTGATTTACATTTCGCAAGGAGCCTCTGGCTGCTGTGTTGAGAATAAATAGACTGTGCAGAAGGGGCCAGGGAGGAAGGAAGAGCAGTGCAGAAGTGCCCGCAGTAACCCAAGCATTAGATGTGGGGTAACTCATCCACTGCTAGGTTGGGAGGTCCTGAATATCAGGGGGGAATGGCGATAGCATTGCCGAGCACCTAGTGGGTGCTAGGCCTTCATAGACATCCCCTCCTCAGACTATTTCTGATCTTTATTAGCCCCAGAGCTTACATGGGAGTTAAGTTGTTTAAGTTTTGACACTGCTAAATGCAAATAAGGCTTGAGTAGGAAGAAGAGGGTGTTTCTATTTCACACCTTTTGACCATTCGGTGTTGATTCTGGATGATGATATTTCTCCACCAACAGGGTAGATGTCTGGGCTGCAGGTAGGCACATGCCCTTTTACAGGCACATGAAGAAGCCTCTTGGAGAAGCCCAGGTGGAGGTCCCCTGAGGTTCTTGTGTGTTATCATTTAGCAAATATGCTCTTGGGAGGTGCCTTGGCGAGGTTGGCTGTGACACATTCCATTAAGAATTAACATTTGCACTGGGCACCTGAAGCCAGGCAGCTGTTGCCACTTTCCCTGGAAGTGCCAAGATTCTTGAAAATATCTATATTAGGGTCTTTCCTCCAAAGGCTGGAAAGTCATCCATACAAGAGCAGACAAGTAGATGTGAGGGAGGTTGCAGGGTGCAAGACGGTTAGCCAATAAAATGCCAGAATGGTGACTCATAGCACCATTGATGAAGTGAGCTTGTCTCTGTCGCGCCAGTGGAGTAATTCACAGCCCTGTGGATCCTGCTGTCCTGCTCTGCCTCTGTTGGGGAGAGGACAGGTGCGGGAGATGCTGCTGATGTGCCTTGCCTCCATCCTGATTGCCTCCCACATTTCTGGGGTAGGTGATCAGCCTGACCAAGCCCCTCCTTCTTGGAACTCCTTCCTCTCTAGACTTCCATGGGCACGCTTTTCATCCCCTCAGCCTTTTCTCAGGCCATTTCTTCTGCCTTGAATGCTTGTATTAGTTTCCTAGGGCTGCTGTGGCAATGCACTGCAGATTGGGTGGCCTAAAACAGCAGAAATGATTGTTTCACAGTTCTGGAGGCTGAGCTTCTGAAATCAAGGTGTTGTCAGGGCCACACTGTAAGACCTGTAGGAGCATCCTCTTCCTAGCTTCTGGTGGTTTGCTGGCAATCTATGGCACTCCTTGGTTTGCAGCTGTATCACTCCACTCTCTGCCTCTGTCATCACATGATGTTCTCTCAGCGTCTCAGTTTTCACATGCTGTCTTTTTATAAGTACACCAGTCATATTGGATTAGAGGCCCACCCTTCTCCAATATGACCTCATCTGAACTAATGACATCTGCAATGACCCTATTTCCAAAAGGTCAGAGGCACTGAGCATTTGGACTTCAACATATATTTTTTTGGGGGAGACACAATTCAACCCATAACAATATCCTTTTCCAGTTTTTCCTCATAGCCTAGAAGTACCCAAGCAAGCAAGATAGCATTGCAGTCTTTGGGTAAATTCTTAGGCTATGCTGTTACGGTGGCCCTCAGTGAATGCAGATCTCTTCAAATTGTTGTTTTGCTGCTTTAGTGGTCTTTTGGTCAATTATCATTCATTCCTAAGGGGAACAGCCCCTTCCCCACCCGTGTGATCCTAATGGAGCATGGAATGTGATGCAATCAGAGTGCTGCATGCCCCTGGGCACCATGATGGATCCAGTGGTGGGCACATAACCCAAAAAGGGACAACCAAAATTCTTCTATGACATGTTGAAATATGGCATCAGGAGGTGGGTCTCCCTTTCTTTTGAACACAATTGGGCCTAGCAGAGGCCTTCTTGTCTACCACATAAAGTGATCTAATCTAAAGAATGAAGCAAGGACAAGCAAAGCAGAGAGAGGAGAGAGTGACAGTGTCCTGATGGTATCATTTCTGGCCCTGGATCCAGCTGTGCCTGAAGCCTTTGCCCTTGGGCCTCTGAGATACAGGAACCAATGAATTCCCTTTTTCTCTTAACTACTTGTAGTTGGGTTTTCTGTTACTTTCACTTGAAAGAGTTTATTAATTCAGCTGCCTTCCACCATCACCAAGCTCTTCTCTGAAAGAGCAACCACATCCTCGAACATTGCCATTAACACTAACTCTTCACAAGACAAGGCACTTTACAAAGCACTTTCCTGTATTTCAAGGTACTGAATTATGATTCCCCTTGCTGAACTCTGAGCCCTCAAGTATACTAAGCATTTGGCAAAATGCCTTGGACATTTTTTGCATTCTTAGCTATTTAACTGTCATTTCTACACGTTCATGACAAGGGGTTCATTACACAATAAAGAGAGCTCTCAAATAGAAGTCAGCAAATGTGGGTCCAAGCTCCAGCTCTTCCAATTACAAGCTGTGTGACTGTGAAAAAGTTACTTGCTTTCTCTGAGCCTCTGTGTATCAGGCACACTCATTCCTGCCCTACCTACTTCTCAAGATTGTGAGGAGGATGAAAAGAGATAAAGTAGGAGTCAGCAAACTATGGCTGATGGGCCAAATATGGCCCACTGACTTTTTTTTTTAATAAATAAAGTTTTATTGGAACACAACCATGCCCTGTTATTTACATATTGTCTGCCGCTGCTTTTACACTACAACAGTGGAGTTGAGCAGTTACAACAGAGACTTTATAGCCAGCAAGGAGCAAACTAACAGTATGTCAAGGGCATTTTCCTGTTCTGTTTACTGTCTGGTCTTCACAGAAGAACTTTGCCGACCTCTGTTCTAAAGTATTGTACAAACACAAGGCACTATTTCTGTTGACAGCAGGGTTTCCTCATGTGATTCCTATGTCCCACCTGTAAAGCTCCTTGAGGGAGTTTTTCTAAAGTAATACCATCTAGCATTGGCAAGGTAAATGATGACAACAGGAAAAAAACTTCCTGGAGGGCAATTTGACAACACTTTTCAAATACCTTAAAAATATAGTCATGTGCTGCAAAACGATGTTTTAGTCAACAATGAACTGCATATATGATGGTGGTGCCATAAGATTATAGTGGAGCTGCCCCATACAAGTGTACTATTTTTTATCTTTTATATTGTATCTTAAAGGTACCTTTTCAATGTTTAGATAAGTTTAGATACATAAATACTTAGCATTGCATTACAGTTGCCTATAGTATTTGGTACAGTCACATGCTGTACAGGTTCGTAGCCCAGGAGCAATAGGCCATACCATACAGCCTAGGTGTCTACCTGTGTACCATCTAGCTTTGTGTAAGTGCACTCCCTGATGTTCAGATGATGAGATCTAACAATGCACTTCTCAGAATATGTCCTCGTGTCCTAGTTGTTAAGCGACCGTGACTGCAAAACATTCCCCTTGACTTCATTATCCCGCTTCTAAGTTGTCTTAAGAAAAAATCAACAGTTGAGATGCATCTACAAATTTAAGAAACGATAGTGGAATAATTACATAAATGATTCAGCAAATTATACAGTCATTCCAAATCATGTTTTCAAAGAATCTTTAGCAGGATGGGAAAATGCCCCAGTTACAATATTAGTGAAAAAAATCATTAAAAAAATATATTTAAGATGATCCTAATTTTATCAAGCAAAACTAGCAGAAAGCACACCCCAATTTAATGGTGATTTTCTCTGGGTAGTGGAATCACAGGAGGCTTTTTTAATGTTAATTTCATTTTTCCTTTTCTTTTAAAATTTGTTCTTAATCAGAAAAGGAATAATTTAGTTAATATTGGTTGGGTAAGCTTGAGAGAAAAGCTGATGATTTGAGTTACCCTCTTATCATTATCTAGAAAAAGAGTGTTAGCTGTAGGCAGGGCATGTGCATGTCAAGGGCATTTTCCTGTTCTGTTTACTATCTGGTCTTCACAGAAGAACTTTGCCGACCTCTGTTCTAAAGTATTGTACAAACACAAGGCACTATTTCTGTTGACAGAAATAGTGGAAGGGGATGAGGGGGCCCTGGGGCGAGGGGGAGAGTCTGTACCCTGCAAGGGGGCAGCTGCTACTCAACTCTGCCAACCTTCGCCGTGTAGGGATCTGATGTAGATCGAGTGTGGCACATCTTCCAGATCTTCTTTTTTTCAAGAAAAGCCAGAAATTTGGATTGTAATGGGTGTTTACTAATGATTAAACTCTGTGTGGGTCATATAAAACACTCACGTGGCCTGAATCCAGCCTCCAAGTTACTCATTTGAAACACCTCCTCTAGAGGTTTCATAAGACTTCAGCGCTGAAAGGATAGTTGCAGATTGTCTAGTCCAACTGTTCCATTTGATTTTGATGTTGTGAAATACTTTATTCAGGATCACACAACTAAATATCAGCAGAGCCAGAACTAGAGCAGAGGGGTTGTGATTCTCAGACCACAGCTGTTTGCTGCCCTTACTGACCTGGGGTTTTCCTTGCCCACCCCCTACCTCCTGCCTTCCCCATCTCGGGGAACTGGCCCCAGTACCCGCCAAGTGCCCAAGCCAGAAGGCTAGGTGTAATCTCTGGCACCCACCATGCACAAAGACCCATTAAAATATATCCTTTTAAATATATCTCACCTCCCCCTGCTTCTCCCTCTTTCCACTACTACCCACTAAGTCCAAGCCCCCATTAGCTCTCTCCACGCCCATTGCAGAAGCTTCCCAACTACCCTCCGATCCTGCCTCTCCTCTGTTTAAAACCTTTGTTGATTTCCAAGATCTGGATAAGACCCTGCCCGGCCCCCGCCTCCCTCTTTGACCTCACCTTGTGCCTCTCTCCCCCTGACTTTCAATTCCTTTAACCTGCCATTTTCCTCCCCTCTAAGGACGTTGTCCACGCCTGTCCACCTGTCTGGAATTCTCTCCACTTCTCTTCCTATTGTTAATTCCAATGAATCCTCAAGGTCTCAGAACAGTGCTGGCACATCCTAAGTGCCATGTGAGTGTCAGCTATTATGATTTTTACTATTATCATCTCCGCCCACATGCCACCTTCTTGAGGACTCTTTCCCAGGTCAGGTTATCCTGTGACTCTCCTTCATAGCAGTCGGCACACACTTATAGATCAGTAATGAACTGCTTTTATTTGTTTCCTATCCACTGCCTCCTTGAGACTTCAGGGCACACCCAGGACAAAGACTGAGTTGGTGTCGCTCAACCCTTTCCATCCCCAGTGAATGTCAGAGTGCATATGACAGCACTCAATAAATACTTTTTGAATGATGCTGAGCAAATGCTTACATATACCTGTATCCACTGTAAAGTCTAGGGGAGCCTTCAACCCCACTTCCATGTTGTCCATGTTACAGATGAGGAAACTGAAGGTCAGGGGGAGTCAATAGTGGCTCCACAGGCCTGTGGCACATGAGAATGTGAAACCCCCACCCCTGAGTCCTTGCGTGGTACCCTGTCCTGTGCTTCTGGCTCTACTGGCTGGGTGGATATTTACTTCTGCTGCTTTCCAATTCAGAATTGGTAAACACACATATTTTTCAGCGGCAGGAAGTCTTGCCCCAGGGGAATGTTACTTGGTTAATATCTGAGGAAAGAGAAATATTTTTCTCTTTGTTGGCTGGCTCTGGGCAGCCTGAAAACTCTTGATCCTCACTGTCTGCTGCTGGGGACATAATGACCTGCTTTCAATCCCTTTCAATTATGGGATTTCTGATAGGAATTTGGAAAACAACTCCTAAATCCCAAGGCTTGGACGGAAGCCCGTGTTTCATTCCCACATTGCCATACCCAGTTTTTCAGAGAGGCTTTTTCCACCTGCTCCTCAGGCAGAGCCTCATCGTCCATCACCCCACTCCTAAATCCCCCACCCGGGGGCTGTCTAGCTGTGCTTCTTTCCTGGTTTCCTTGCTGGGTGCAAGCCTCCTCTTGCCTCCCATGCTGGGTTTGTCAGTGCTGGTGGTTATCCTGAAGCAGTCCTCAGCGGGGAAAACACCTGGGCTGGTGTCCAGGGAGAGGCAGCCATGGGCAGGGCTGGGGGGTGAGCAAAGCCAGGTTCAAATGCTTGTTCTTCTTGTGTTAGCCCCAGGGCCCGGGGCCACTGACCTAAGATCCCAAGCCTCATTACCTTAACTGTAAAATGGGAATAAATGATATCTATCTTTTGGGGTTTGTAGTGGAAACACCCAGCAAATAATAGGCAATTTTAAAAATCATTTTCTTTCCTCCTCCAAATTTTGGTAGGTCTAGGTGTAGGGGGGGTTGAAGATCACAGAGATGGGTTAGGGAAGGGAGGGTCTCTACTGAGATCAGGCAGTTGTAAAGTCCAGTCTAGGGCAGTGGCTAAGGAGGTGTAAGCCCTTGCTGGGTGTCAGTATCAGTTGGAAAGTGAGGCATGGGAAGCCAGTGGCCTCTGGACATTAGTGCCAGACAGACCTGGTTCAAATCCTAGTTCTGCCACCTACTTTCTGGGTGACTATGGGTGATTCAACTACTCTGAGCCTCAGTTGCTGCATCTGTAAAATAGGAACAATGATTCCTATCCCACAGGGTATCATGAGGATTGGAGCTAACAGACAGGAAGCCATTCATTCTGCCCACTGACCTTTGCTCGGGCATCTTCTGCTGCTCTAAAGGAGTAGGGGCTACTCTGGTCTTGAGTTTGCTCCAGCACATCTCCTTGGTGGAGGAACTGGAATTCTTACCTGCTTTCTTTGTTTCCTAAATAACAAAAATTTCAGCAGCTACTCTTTATTGAGCACCAAGTGTTCTTGGTCTTTTCTTATAGGTGTGGAGACTAAAGCCCAGAGACTCTCATTTGTCCAAGGTCATCAAGTGGGTTGATGAGAGAGCTGGACTGTCTGGTCCTCGTTGTGGACTGAATGTTTGTGTCCCCCCAGTAATCATATGTTGAAATCCTAACCACTAATATGATGGTATTAGGAAGTGGGGCTTTGGGGATGTGATTAGTTCATAAGGGTGGAGCCCTCAGGAATGGGATCAGTGCCCTTATAAAAGAGGCCCAAGGGAGGCCCCTTACCCCTTCCACCACGTGAGGATGTAGCGAGAAGGTGCCATCTGTGAACCAGTGGGCCATCACCAGACACCGAATCTGCTGGTGCCTTGATCTTGGTCTGCCCAACCTCCAGAACTATGAGAAATAAATGTTGTTCAAGCCTCCCAGCCTATGGTATTTTTGTTATAGCAGCCCAAATGGACTAAGACAGTCACAAAGCCCATGCCCTTTCCCCACACCAACCTCCTCTGACTCCCTTCTCACTGCTCTGGGCTTCTTGGATTCCTGAGGCTCAGATGGACCTGAACAAGCTGTTCTAACCTTAGTTGGTGTCAGTCACTCACATGGCAACAGCAGTTCCACCCCTTTCTCCTGGACTCACGAGCTCCTTCCAGCTCCCAATGCCCCCAGTTTGCTATCTGCACTGTCCCCAATGTGTCATGCAGGCGATGATGGCAGTGTTCATGTATTTGCCCCCTGCAAAGGGGAGAGAGAGGCCAACAGGCACAACACCCCAGAGGCAGAAGGCTAGACTCGCAGGAAAGAGGCGGTGGCATTGAATTTGGGCCCCATGGGTTGGGGAGGATGTGGGCTCAGGCTGTAGGAGAAGCCAACACAGCAATGAAGAGTGAGCATCATTGCGTGATGCATTTGAGGAATTGGCCCCTCATCGAAAGCTTGGCTTCTCCCTCCCTTTTGTTTCTCCTCCAGAATGTCACTTCTATGCACTATAGGAGACTGCCCAGTGGCCTCGCTGGGGGCTTCAGTCCCTTTATCTGTACCCTGGACTCTGTGGCACCCTAACACAGCTTGCTTCAAAATCAGGAAGAAAACAATTGCCAGGACGATGCTGCGCTTGTCAGACTGGCCAGGAGGATGCCACCCGTGAAGGCTGAGCTACAGGCAGCTGGTCACCCTCTTGTGCTACTGGTTAGCTGTAAGGACAAACCTCACTTAGGGGGTGAAACTGGGAAGGAGCAGCAGGGGACATTGGCAGTCTTTTCTTTTCTGAGAGACTTTAAAGAAGAAGCCAGGTGCTCATGTGTCTGGAAAGGTTTAGGTGAGGTCCTGCTTCAGAAGAGACACAGAGATACAGAGTTTGCCTTCTGAGGACGTATGGACATGTCCACCTCCATCCTCATGTAATCTCAGGGCATCTCGGGGAAACCAGTGAGGGTGGAGACTGGGATGGGGAGACTTGGCAGGGAGAACTTCAGACCAGAGGAAAACGAGAGGGGAAAGTAGTTCTGGGGGAGGAATGTTTGGCTAGGCTGCCCCAGAGTCCTGTGGGCTGCCCTTAGGTCTGAGAGGAGAGAGGGAGACCCCAGCATAAGTGGGCAGAGAGAGAGAGGGGCAAACAGGAAGCAAAGCAGCCACTGGCTAGGATGCCCACCCACAAGGGCAGAGTCTAGAAGACACTGCTGGGCACTCACCACGTTCTCTGAAAACTGTCCCTCACCTCCCTCCACAAACTGTGCTCCTGGGTGCAGTTCCTATTCCCTGGGCTTCAGAACCCTGGCTGTAGCCAAATGGACTAGTCCTGGACTCATGCTGGCCAAACAGATCATCTCCCTTGAGAATTTGGAGCAAAAGTAGGAAAACTAGTGGGATAATTGGTAGCCCTGCCGCAGGGAAGGGATGTTACTCTAGAGCTCATGTGGCCATTTTTTGTCATTGATACAGAAAAGAAAAACAAAAAAAGACAAAAAAAACACGGTCTACCCCTTGACTAAATACAAGAGCTAGTAGATCCTTCAATTCAGAAACTGCTGCCAACACCCCTTGCCTGCCCCGACAGAGGGGGCACGGGCAGCCTGGGAGGTGGGGAAACCCTGACAGTCCACCTATGCACCCCTACCTGCCTGCTGGCCAGCCTTTGGTCCTCTCCCCGGAAACGTCCTTTCTTCCTTCTGCATCATTTTCAGATGGCAGCATAGCTTGTCAATTAGTGTGCGTTCAGGCCCTGCCACGCATAGACCCAAGCCTCTGACACACACCCCAACATGCACACCGTGGCCTGCAACCACCCCGAGGACTCATCGCTTGTGAAAGATATGCGCACCTTTCTGCCTCCATTGCCTCTGCTTTGTCTGCTTGATCTGTGCTGCAAAAAATGGCAGGTATTCTTTAAAGTTCAGCTCACATGTCGCCTACTTTTCTGAAGCCTTTTCTCACTTCCTCAGGCATAATTAGTTCTCAGTCCTGTCACCTCCCCAAAGCCCTTTGTATGTTCTGCCACTATGGCATTTTTCATATTGTGTTATACATACTTGATATTTAAGTTACATTTCAAAATACAGATGTAATACATGTTTATGTATAAAGTGAAGAATAAAATCCCTCTCCACCTCCAATCTTTCCAGAACCATTCTCCAAAGCTACACGATCAGCAATTTCTTTGGAGGGATTTCAGAAATTTCTATGTATAAATAAACATATATAAGGATGTATGTATGTATAGTGGTCCCCCCTTATTTGAGGGGATATGTTCCAAGACCCACAGTGGATGCGTGAAACTGCAGATAGTATCGAACCATACATACACCATATTTTTTCCTGTATATACATACCTATGATAAAGTTTAATTCATAAATCACATGCAGTAAGAGATTAACAACAATTACTACTAATAAAATAGAACAATTATAACGATATGCCAGCATCACTACGTTTGCGCTTTGGGGCCATTATGCAGTAGAATAAGGGTGACTTGAATATAAGCACTGTGATACTGCAGAAGTTGATCTGATAGCTGAGACAGCTACTAAGTGACTAAGGGCAGGTGGCATATATAGTGTGGATATGCTGGACAAAGGGATGGTTCATGTCCCATGTGGGGTGGAGCGGAACGGAACGGAACGAGATTTCATCATGCTACTCAGTACAGCATGCAATTTAAAACTTATGAACTGTTTATTTCTGGAATTTTCCATGCAATATTATTTGACCCAACCGGGGTAATATAAAGTTATTTTTCTGCAACTTGTGCTTTTCACTTATTGGACATCTTTATTTTCATAGGAAAGTACATTCTGTTTACATTTATGCTCTGTTGGATATGTTTGGTCTAAATCTGTCATCTTAATTTATTGTCTTTTTAAAAAAATAAAATATTTACTTTGTTTTCTATTTTTTGCTATATTTTTGCTGTTTCTTTCTGTTTTTTTCTTTTGTTTTGTTTATGAGGCTTCTTTTGTTCCTCTTCTCTCCTTCTCATAGTTTAGAAGGTTTATAGTCTGGTTTTCTTCCTTGCATTGGTTACCCATATACTTTAAATAGTATACTTAAACATCTATTTCTTGATTTACCAATTTTTACTCTATATCCACAGACTTTCCACTAATAAAGATGTAGAGATTGGGGCACGTATACCTCTCCCCACATCCCTTTCCCCACCACTGCTGTTGGTTAAGCTATTTCTTTTTCTACTGTTGTGGTTTAGAACATTTACATTCTGTTCCATAACCATAATCCCCACAGCTGTTTAGCCTTAGTTCTGTATTTAAATATAATGTTTACCATTAACTCTTGCATTTCATAACTTCTCCATTCCTAAATTGATGATTTTGACATATCTTTTGGGAAACTAGATTCTATTATCAGGTCTGAACTCCCCCTGCCCCGGGGCGGGGGGATATAGGCTATGTGCTATTTTCTCTGAGTCCGTGCTGGTGAATGTCTTTCTGCTACTTTTTTGTTTGTTTGTTTTGTATTGTATTGTTTTAGAGACAGGGTGTCACTCTGTCGCCCAGGCTGGAGTGCAATGGTATGATCCAGCTCACTGCAGCCTCAAATTCCTGGGCTCAAAGGATCCTCCCATCTTAGCCTTCCTAATAGCTGGGAATACAGGCACATGCCATCACATCCAGCTAATTTTTTTACTTTTTTGTAGAGATGAGATTTCTCTATGTTGCCCAGACTGGTCTTGAACCCCTGGCCTCAAGTGATCCTCCGGCCTCAACCTCTCAAGTTGCTGGGATTACAGCAATTTGCCACTGTGCCTTGACTTTCTGCTACTTTTATACATGAAAGACAACCAGACTGGCAATCAAATTTAAGGGTGCACTTATTACCTTCAGAATTTTGTAGCTTTTGATATCATGTCTTTTGGCACTAAAGGATAAAGAGAAGTTGGAGGACAGCCTGATTTTTCCTTTAGAATGTTCCCTGATTTTACTGTCTGAGTATTCTCCATCAGAGTTCCATGATATATTAAGGTTATTTTTAAAAAAACTTAAATAGATTTAGGGGGTACAAATGGTTTATTACATGGATAAATTGCATAGTGGAGAAGTCTAGGCTTTTAATATACCTGTCTAAGGCCATTTTTTATTCTGTGGATTTAGGCATTTCTTTAGCTCAGAAAAGTTTTCTTCTATAATATCTTCAAATACGTTTCTGTCCCATTGTTCTATTCTTTTCTTCAGGAATTTCCAGCATGTGTATTTGAATCTCCTTTGTATTTCATAAGTAGTGCTTCTCACTGTTTTATTTCACTGTCTTTTATTATTTTACCTTTTCTTTCATTTGAAAAATCTCTATATTACTGACTCTGCTCTCAACTGAATAAATTCCACATTTTGCTGATGCTGATTTTTTTCCCACTGTAATGATTTTCATTATTATTTTCAATTTTTTCCATGCTATGTTGGATCCTGTAAGCTTGTTTGTAGTTTTACTTAGGAAATGTTTTACCGTGGTTTGTTATTTTTTCAGAGGTATAAATGGGGTGGGATGGGGAAGTGAGCTGGTTCCCCTTGAATTTCTCGATAATGTGTTATCAATTATGCTCTGCCATGGGGGCACATCTCCCCTGGATTTTCAAGCACTCCCCTGGGTATGAGGTCAGTGTGGGTCACAAGAAAGGCACATAGCTCAAAGGTCCTCTGATTGGTCACTTAATGTTTATGCATCTCTTGTGGTATAAGCTGCAAGCCTGGCTTCTGCTTCCCACTCTCTTCCATCTCACCTCTAAGACATTTAAGTAATGGGAGTCAGGGTTGGAAATAATACTGGCTATCCACACAGTGCCTCCTGTCCACGGCTCTGTCTCCCTTGCTCGTCTCCCTAGCAGAGCTGAGTCACCACAGGGAACCTCACTCTCCCACGGCCCACCCACATCTCTACTCCTTTTCTCGCTAACAAATGATTGTTTATTCAGCCTTTAGGGATCATTTTTCCTACTTTCAAGGGAATCTGGCAACATATATGATTTCTCTTTTTATCTTCCTTTGATGAAGTCCAAGCTTCACTGAATGTGGCAGATATGGATTTTAGCCCGTTTTATTTAGAGTAACATTAGCTTCTATAACAACCAGTCCCATCTCTAAATTTCAATGGTTTAACATGATATAAGTTCATTTCTCACTTATGTCAGGGTCCAAAGCAGATGCTCCTGGTTGCAGGCAGACTGTAATATGATGAGTCAGAGGCCTGGGCTCCTTCTATTCTGTGGGGTCTTGGAGTCCCCTGAATCCTACCAGAGGAAGGGGAAAGAGAGAGAGAGTAGAGAAGGTACACCCACCTCTTAACCACTTGGGTCCAGAAGTAACACAGATCACATCTGTGCACACTCCGGCTCCGAGAACTAGTCACACGGCCCAGCTACATGCAAAGGGGAGGCTGGGACATGTGCTCGCTGCCTGGGCAACGGTTCCCCACCCACTTCTCTCTATTATGGAAGATGGGAATGAACCCTGGTGAGCAGGTAATCACCTGAGCCCGTAGCCATTTTCTAGTTTTACTGAAGATGGAATTTTCTTTACTATTTTCATTCTTTTCGTTGTTTTCAGTGGGTTTCAGGGAAAGGAGTGCAGTGAACATCTTTTAACTTACCTACAGGTGTGTCTGTGCCACTCATCTATGATCTCTAAATGAGGACCCTGCCTTAACTGTTTTATATTTTCCAGCACCCAGCATGAGGGCTGATGCAGAGCAGACGCTCCGTAAATGTTTCTTGGATGAAAGCATGAATGCATTCCTGTCCTGAGTGGGTGAAACTGTCCTTCCCACCTTCCTTAGCTTCGACTTATTCTTCCTACCCCTCCTTTCTTCTCTCTGTTGGAGAAAGTTAAGAGGAAGGACCACTGGGGCCGCTCCGTTCCTTTTTCTCTACTTCCTCTTCCCATTAGGGTTTGGCTCAGGGCTATGTCTCCTGCCTCCCAGCACTGATTTACCCTCCACCCCCTGAATGAAATTAGGTTCCAGCCTGGCCTATGGCTCAGCAGGCTTCTTGCTGCCAAATCATTTAACAATATGCCTCTTTGCAGCTTGGCTGTCAGATCTGATGCTGGGGAAAGAAAATCTCTCTCTGTTGGGGGAAATATAACTCACTGGTCAGGATGCCGGGTGCCCTATCACTCCAGCTGGTATTAAAAATCGTAGACATTAAGTGGAGCTGGGGTGTGGCTCAACCACGTGGGAAGGAGCCTGATCAGGGAGAGACCCTCTCCTGCTTCAAATGCCTTGACCTAAGTGGGCCACTATATTAAAATCCACTTACTGTGGCAAGTCACTTTTCTAAAGTGGACAGACCCCAGGAAGGAGCATTAATAGAAAAAGAGTAGAACAAGTAGCTAAGAGCATGATCACTGGAATCCAGCAGACTTGTGTTTAAATCCTGCTCTGCCATTTACCGGCTATATGACTTTGGATGCATTATTTAAGCAATTTGAGCTTCAGTTTTATTACCTATGACATTGAGATAATAATATGTATCTTGCTGGGCTTTTATGAGGATGAATTAATTCTTAGGCATGAAAGAAGCATTCAATATTTGTTGAATGAATAAATGGCAAATGTACATAAAGTTCTTGACATAATACCTGGCACATTATAAGCAATCGATCTAAGATGGTTATATCAGTAACAACGGGCGAAGTTGGCTGGGTTTACTGAAGTATCACATTCCCCAAATCTATGTCTTAAAACAGAAGGTTTATTTCTCGATCGTGCTACGTGTTCACTGAGGGTCAGCTTATGTTATCCTCAAGCTGATGGAACAGCCACCGCCTGGAATGCCGTTGGTCACTCCCTGTCCACTAACAGGCAATGCATATTTTTTCACTCTCTGATTCTGAGTCCGGTCATCTGACTTATTCTGGCCAGTGGGATGTAAACAGACTTGAAGCAAGTATAGACTTGAACAAGCACTTACACGTTTCTGCTTGATCTCTCGTAACTCTGCCGTCAGCATGACAGCATGCCTGAGCTAGCCTGCTGGAGCAAGAGAGATGCTTGGAGCACAGCTGAGATGCCCCAGTTGCCCAGTCAAGGCCATCCTAAATCAGGTGACATCTAGCTGACCCCCATCACGTAAGCAAGACCAGTCAAGATCAGAAGAGCCAAGCCCAGCTTGACCCCAGATTCATGAGCAATAAACACTTATTGTTTGTTGTACATACAGGTTTGGGGGTTGTTTGTGACACATCATTATTGAGTCAATAGATAATCGATACACCCTGTTTTGGCCTCAAGCTCTCTAGTACACAGGACTCTGAACTTCTTCACATTCCTCAGAAAAAATTCACACGGTAGATTTTACTGAAGTCTTCAAGAGGGGGACTGAAGGAATTTGACATCACATAACTTCATGAATCTCTATTTATCATGGCCTTTCTCCCCATTTCTTTGGCTGAGGTGCTAACCAGGGCTTCTCCTTCACTTTTACCTTATATAGCATGCAATTCTGCCTGCTTATACATACTCTGTTCCCCATCTGTTCATCCCCTCCCTAAAATCTCTCACCCTTTTTTCTGTAGTGCAATTCAGCCTTGTCCCAGATATTCCAAACCTAAATACTTGCTAGTCCTTTCATTTGTGGCACCTACTGCCCTTAGAAGCCAGTGGTTTATAAATAATAATAATCCTTGTTTGTTTTTTTTCCTCATTAGAAAACCCCTTAAAGGCAATGATGGTGCATTATTAGTTCTGTTATCCTTGGGACCTAGCAAAACTCCTGGATCATTTTAGGCAGTTAGTAAATGTGTTTGGAAAAACTCATTGTTATTGAAAGAATTTTAGAGCATCTATATCCTTAATATCACTCTTTGGTAGGTAACTGAGAGCTAACTATAGAAAGTAAGTATTATTTATCCTTTCTGTACTTGAGGAAGATATGGGACATTAGACTTCTGCAAGTACTCAGTGATGTGAGATGGGGTTAAGTGGATGTGTTCCAGGATGGCAGGGTGACACATTGTCTTCATTTTATCTACGCAAGGTTGTGAGGCCCCAACAGGTCATCCAGGCCCAAGGTCAGAAAGCCAATAAGAGGTCGACTGGAGACAAACATCTGGACTTCTTACTCTCCACTGAACCAGACATTCAGCCTTGGCACCGGACACTCTGAAACTTGGCCTGGCTTCACACAAAGCTTGGCCCAGGGTCTCTAATGGCTCCATTGAGCTTGGCGGGGCACATTGACAGAGCTGGCCCAGAAAGGCTTCAGGACAACACCCAAACTCAGCAGTGTCCCCACCATGGAGCATTTGTTTTGGGGGCTTTACCTAGGGGAGGGTGGGGTGTGGACAACCCAGAGCACCACATGGACTGCTGGACTCCCCTGAGCCAAGGCCTGCTGGGCTCAGTTCAGGAGAAATGCTCTTGCCAATGGGCAGGGAGGTTTAGCATTCCACCCCTGCTCTTTTAATCCCCTCTGTGCAGGAATGTTCCACTGCAGAGACAGCAGAGCTTGCAGAGACAGGAGGTGGTGCCAAAAGGGAGAGGGTGGTGGAGAAACAGCTTTGCTGAGATTTAGGGTGGTGTGTGTGTAGAGGGGGTGGGTTAGGCTCCACCATGGACTCACCATGTGCCCTTGGGCAAGTCACATCCCCTCTTGGGACCCCATTTGTTGACCTTCAAAAGATGAGGACAGACTAAAAATATATATAAGATTCACTTCAAGATAAAGTTCTAAACTTCTAAAAGCTGTTTTAGTTGTGAGGTCCAAGATGGGCTTTTTGTTTTTAATCTGCAGGGCCTCTACTCTAGAGAGTTTTCTATACAGACACATTTGTAGGAAATAATATGTCTGTCTTAATGGGACAGTCCACACCTCAATTTCAATTATAAGATTTTAAGCACCTTGAGGTAAGGCCCATGACTCACAGTGCCCAGCACATGGAATTCCTCTGAATGTAATGTGGAAAAGCACTTCGAGGTCATCTAGTCCAGCCTTCTCCATTTTAGATGGGATAACAGGACCAGAGAAGGGAAGTTGTTCTCTCAATATTATACAATGAATCTCAGGCCCAGAAATCAGGTTCTCTGATCCCAGAACAAAGCTCTTTCTAACAATTGAATTTTTCTGTCTGAAATTTCATATAAGGTCTCTGAATTCCAAGGCTTTTAGATGCTTCATCTTTTAAAACAGGCTTGAGTCTTCCCTTCTTTGGGCAACTCTCAGGGTTAACTCAGGGATTGACCATGGAGACTATGAGAGTCTTAAACTCATGTGAAGTCAGTGAAATTACACAGAATTAAATATCCTTTGGGAATCCCAGAGATTTTGCCCAAGTAGCCCAAGCCTTGGACAGCAGCCCCCCTGGAAGGGATGTAGCCTCCTGCAGAGCTGGTCCCAACTCCAGCTCCAGGATAGGACCTCTGAGTTGACATGACACAGCCCTATTGTAAACAAGGGAGGGTCATGACCTCTACTGATGACTAACATGCTAATTTGAAAAGTCTGCCTGGAACCAGAAAAACAAACAAGAACAATGAAACTTAAGGCAATGTTTTAGACAACCAGGAGGCAATGGGAAGCTCAGAGACATCAAAGAAGGCGTCCTCAACAGCCACTGTCCCTTTTACAAACACTAAGCACCTATCATGTGCCAACCAAGGTGCTAGGCACTTTGGAAGACACAAAGAGGAAAATCCATCAAGCCTGCCTTCTAAGACCTCACAATTTAAGGGGATTAGACAAACATTCATATGGCTAATGCTTCTAGGCCATAAATGAAAAGCATCTCATCTACCCCCTGTAGCTTTAAACACTATATAATATTAAGCAGCACCAGCCCAGATCTCTCTATTGAGCTCCAGACCAGTGGCCTACACAACATCACCTGCTAGGGTATCTCTCAGGTAACATAACATCTTCAAAACAGAATTCATGGTCTTTCACCCCAAATTTCCATTGTTCTGTTACAGTAAATGACACCATCACTCAGTTGCTCATTCCAGACATAGTAATCATCCTATATAACTACCTCTCCCTCATTAACCCCTCACATTCAATCAATCCCTGAGTTCTGTAAATCTAAACATATTTCAAATATGCCTCAATTTGTCCCATCTTAACTGCTTGTTATTCAAATGCAAGTCAACATAATCTCTTGCCTTAACAGACTCAGGACTGGTCTTCTAGAAGCCACTGTTGCTTCCAGTACATTCTCCCCAGAGTAATAAGACTGATTTTTTAAAGCGCACATTTGATTCAGTCACACTCTTGCTTAAAAAGTCTCGATGAGGACTTGTGATTCCATCTGTGAATGATTCACTGTTACAGAAATTGTCCCCCCCTCAGTAAACAAGTAGAAAAATGGGAAAAACATATAAAACAATGGGTTTTTGGAAAATAGGCAGCACAGGACTGTGATCCCTGAGAGAAAGGAAACAAACAAGGTGAGCCCTATTATTGCCTCAGCTCACGGCTTGGAACCGATTTCCAGACTGTAGCACAAGGAGGGAGAATGGACGAGAAGCTGGAAGTCTCACTGCATTAAGGAGACAGAGACTGCAGTTTGGGGATACTGAGACTGCTAGAATTTGTGGGCAGACTCCTGCAGAGGAGGAAACTGCAGAGAGAAAGAGAGAGAGAGAGAAAAAACACACTCCCAAGATCTTCAGGGAGGGCCCCTTGCCCCTTGAGTCTGTGGATGAAAACTGATCTGAGCATGCATAAGAGGAAACTCCATGACTCTGGGGGAGGCAGGGTACCTTGGAAAGCAGTAGGCCAAATCATTCCCCTGGATCACATAAGGATGGGAATAGTTTGTGTTCTCAGTAGCCAGAGCAGAGAAACCTTGTAATTCAGAGGCATTGGGTAGAGTCCTCAGAAGAGTAACACCTTAGTAATGACGCTATGTTGGCCCCCAAATAAAAGCTGCTTTGAATATGTCATAACAAAACTTAAAAGAAACCCTTTAAAGGCTAAAACTGATCCAAGTTACATAACTGCTCACCAGAACAAAATCTAATGCTCTTGAAATACATATGAAATCCAGCACAAAATGACATAAAATTCACAGTATCCAGCATCCAGTAAAAAATTACCAGATATGCAAACAAGCAGAAAATTATCACCCATAACCAAGAGAAAAATCAATCAATGGAGTCAGATTTAGAAATTATAGAGATGGACTAATTAGTAGACAAGGACCATTAAAAAGCCACTATAAGTCTTACAAATATGCCCAAAGATATAAAGGAAAACATGAATGTGATGAAGAAAGAAGTTGAAGATGTAAAGGATGCACATGGAACTTCTAGAGATGAAAAAATACAATATCTGAAATGAAAAGTACATTAAATGGGATTAAAAGCAGATTATATACTGCAGAAGAAAAGATTACTAAACTTGAAGTTGTAGCAATAGAATCTATCCAATATAAAGCACAGAGAAAGAAAAAGCAAACAAACAGTGCTAACATAGGTGTAATTGGATTCCAAGAACAAAACAGGGGAGTACAGGAAAATTTTTGAAAAAAATAAAATTTTCCCCCAAATTTGATGGAAATTTTAAACCCAGGAAGCTTAATGAACTTTGAATTTTAAAAAAGAAAATCATACTGAGGAACTTATAATCAAATTATAGAAAACCAATGAAAAAGGAAATTTTCAAAGCAGCTGGGTGGGGGGACCCCTTAAGTACGGAGGTGTACTTAACAAGAATGACAAGAATGACAGCAGACTTCTCATCCGAAATTATGCAGGCCAGAAGATAACGGGACAGTATATTTAAAGTGCTGAAGCAGAAAACAGTCAAATTAGAATTCTGTACCCAACAAAAATAGCTTAAAAAAATTAAGAAAAAATAAAGACTTTTACACATCCCCAAAGCTGAGATACTTCATTGCTGGCAGATCTGCACTAAAAGAGAGTTCTTCAGGCAGAAGGAGGAGGCCCAGAGGTAGACGAGGGGAGCATGAGGGGACAGGAGGCAGCGGAGGAGCAGATGGGGGATCTGAGAAGGGAGACTCAGAAGGAATTAATTTGCAGCACATTAACTTTCATCAAACTGATTTAGAGCCCTTTGGAGCTGAGGCTCCCTTTGGTCTCCAACCAGTCTCTCCCTTATGCTACTGTCTGCTTTGTCCTCTTTTCCAGTGGAGCTCTGCGTCTTGTCCCAGGCCTGCTGCTGCTTCTCCTCTCTGTTCTCAAGTGGTTCATCTCAGCCCTGCTGGCCCTTCACTGTTTTCCCTAGCCCCTGGCCTTCCCTCCAGGGCTGGACATTTCCTCCTGCCTCCCCTCCCCAAGAGACCGACTTCCCTCCACTGCCTTCTGTCATGCCACCCACATTTCAATGCTCACCCACCCTTTAAGGGGATCTCCTCCTGTGCCTTTTACTTTTTGCTGTCCTTCCTTCAGTATCTTTTGAATTTTTGACATGAGCATATATTACTTCAATCACATTAATGACAATGATAATGGGGATGGTGATATTGATAAGAACCCGCCATGGGTAGCCAACAAATGGAAGAACGTGCAAAGCTTCCCAGTCCCAGTTTATCTCAAATGGTGCGAGTTTAGACGACCCGTGAGCGGATGTGGACGTGTTTCTCAGCCGCCCCCAGGAGCCATGGGCGTGCACCTGATCGGGGACTCACATTAGCATAAGTCAGGAAAACCCCAGGCCATACGAAGGAAGATGCAGTCATATCTTTCACCCCCAGACCTTAGCTCGGAACCACCACCCTTTCCCCAAACACCCTTTGCTCAGATGCTCAGAATCCCCACCCCTCCCCAGCCAACCGTGCTGGCCAGGCGTCCCTTCACTCAGGGCAGCTGTGATAACACACTGGTGACAATAGGCACAGGATGTGAGGCTCAAATCTGCCAGGGTTTACTCTTGCTTCTGCCTCTTATTTGTCTGTGTCCCTCCAGGTAAGTAAACTTTCTCTTCCTGAGACTTGATATCCTTAACTGTGAACTGGGAATAAAAGTATCTGCCTCTTGAGGCTTCCGTGAGGCCTAAATGAATTAACAAGTGGGAGTCCCTGGCATGAAATAGGACCGTTTTCCCCTTCTCCTCTCTGTGCCAGTTATAGCCAAGTGGCAATGGTTTGGCCATTGTCTCCTGATGATCTTGGAGACAATGCCTTCAGCCCTGAGTGCCACAGCAGGCCACGGGGAAGGGGCTTGGAGGCACTGTGTCTCATTTCCATATATGCTTCTGGGCTGGTCACATCACCTGCCTAAGCCTCTGTCTCCTCATCTGTAAAATGGGCATAACTATGCTTGCCTCATAGGGCTAGTGTGAGAATTAACAGGGGTTGTCTGTGAAAACTCTTTGTAACTTGCCAGCGCTGTGCAGCACAGATGAGAAACTAAAATTTAGAGCCATTAGATAAAATGCTCAGGACCTCCCCATGATATTCCAGCTTAGTATTCACATACGAAAACTGGATTATTGTTGTGTATGGATCAGAGCCAATATAATTGTTACTACCATCTAATAATAAAAAAGCACTACCTATTTTACTAATGGGGTGTGCAATCTGTGGCAGGCAGTGGAGTGGCCAGGTGGGGGCTGGCTGGAGTGGTCCACATGGATGACAGAGAGTATTTATTACTGGCATTGTTTAGAAATGGTGGTGCGTGGGGATAATAAAAAGCATCTCAGATTTTAGTCAATTTTATAATGGTTTTTAAATCATCTGCAGATAATGCCCTCCTTGCTTGCACCCCAGGCAGCCCATTCCCACTGTGATGTAGTGGGCAATTTCAGAAAGTTATTTCCTCTAAGGTGCATGCCAACCCATGAAGGAGGATCACTTCTCTAATGCCCATTTACAAAAAAGGAAACTGAGGTGCAGTTGAAGACATTTCCCAAGAAAGACGCAGTTCTAAAACCATCTCCCTTCCTGCAGAGACTCAGATGGTCTTTAGGAAAGCCTCAAGGGGCAGGGCCCTCCCAGGGTCCTTTGGGGACCCAGCCCAGTGGCTTGGGGAGAGAGGGCTGCCCCAGCCACTCCACGGAAGCAGCTTGTCTGAGGCAGGAATGCTAGGTCCCCCTGGTCTTAATCACACCTGCACCCCTCCCTTCCCCTTCACATCACCTTCCAAGAGAAAGGTGCCAAGTTCTCTGCACGGCCAGGGGACACACCTTAAACATTTTCCAAAGGCAGCAAGATGCAGGTGTTGGTGAGGAGCTTTGTCACCACCCATGTGGCCCTCAAGCCAGCTATTTCCTGGCGTGGGCAGCTTGGCCCAGTGATGACTCCGGGCTGAAGGAGCTTTGCCGCAGGCTGCACAGCCCAGATTGAGCTGCCTGGGGGACCGCCGTGCATGGGCCTTCTTGGCATGGAAAAGAAAAAAGCCCAGGCCCTGCTGAGCAATGACGGAAGTGGGGCCAGCTCCTGTCTTGTGGCAGCAAGCAGAGGTCAAGAGTGCAGAGGGACCGAGGTCCCAGGGCAGTGTGGCTCTGGCCACACTGCGGTCAGGGCCAATGAGCCTTCTGGAAACCTCCCAGCTGTGGCTCCATCCTGTGCCCTGGGGAAAATGACCTCTTGCAGGCCCTTCCAGGCTGAGAGAGACAGCAATTTTCTGGATAATTCAGGCTCCAAATCTCTCTCTGCCTTCATTCCGATTATTCAGGATTATTGTGGGAGTTCTGAGCTTGAACTGCAGCAAACCGTGAACCAAGAATGGGAACCAACCGGTCGACTGGCTGAATCTGGTTCCGGACTCCAGTATTAATTTTCTATAAATGCAATTCAAATGGAATCAAAGTTGTTTTGTTTTTAAATATAACCAAACCCAAGTGGATCAGTTGGAACCTGAATCAAACCCAACATTAATGAACCAGAGCAAAATTGGAAAATAAAAATATTTTTTGAATGAAAATACTTATTTCATCAGGTTTGTTGGACTAGGACTTTTTTTAAAAGATGGAAAAAATTCCAAATGTGAAAGTAATAATCACTCAGTAAAAAACATTCAGAAAAGCCTAAACAGAGAGGAATATCACCTCCAGTCCCAGCCATGGGATATTTCCACAACTTTCTTCAATGCATCTTTTTTTTCCTTTTCTTTTTACATAAGTGTGATCATTCTATAAGGGCTGTTTTATCACCTGCTTTTTTGTTAAGACCATCTCATGGAAAATTCCGTATTAATATCTAGCAAGCTGTATTATTATTCCTAATCGTTGATGAGTATTCTGTTGGTTATATACTGGTTTATTTCACTGATCCCCTTGCTAGTTACTTAGGTAACTTCCATTATTTTACTTTGACAAATAATGCTTCAATGAATGGCTTTGCATATGAATTTTTGCACCCTGGACTGACTATTTTGGATAAATTATCAAAAAGTCTCTAAGTCAAAGAATATACTTTTTTTGTTTTTACTTTTCATACATATTTCCAGATATTCCCCCCATGAAAGGTCATAACGATTTTCATTCCCACCGTCAGTGGCTGAAAACCCTGATTTCTCTATACCCTGGCTAACGTGACATGCCAAAGATGCCCTTCACTCTGCTTGTCCTTCCAGATCTCCAGAGGGAACAGTCCCACAGTCCCACCCACAGCGATAGGGTGACAAACTGTCCCAGGTTGCCCAAGATTAAGAGGGGGTCCTTGGACATGAGAGTTTCAGTTTTAAAACTAGGAAACTCCTGAGCAAGTTGGGACAAGTTGGTCACCCTACACAGCCCGCGATAGCTGGGTGGCCAGGATTTTTATGAGCCCTACATTGTCCAATGCTGAGTTTGCTACAGCTGATCAGACCAGGAGTGGACGCCTGGCCCAAGGATCACTAATGATTTGGAATGAGGAGACAACCAGAACCAATCAGATTGGAATTTGTTTCAGGAACAAGTAAGGAATTTATCAGTTAGCAGTGGGACGCAGGTCTGAAAGTTCATTAACTTAGGAGTGGCCAAAAAGTTTCAGATAGTTGAACACCAGACGATGGGGGAGACGAAACTAGGAGTGAGTAAGAGGATCTGGTTGTAAGAGACAGAGGGAGGAACAGGCACACAGAGCGCTTGTTTTGTGTTAATGGAGATGCAAGATTTTTCAATGTTACTGCTTTTCCCAAGGCCTTTCTTGTTTTCCTTCTCTGGATTCCTGTGCAGCTGTCTTCAAATAACTGCCTATGCCCGCTGCTTCTCATTAACTTGCTACCACTTGAAGGAATCTCAGTTCCTTGCAAGCCAAGAGGCCTATTCAACACTCCTGGGTATCACCCACCATTTTCATCCTTGCCAACCAACCTGCTCGCCAAAATGGAATTCTCATCTAATTTTGTTAGAACTTGCATATCTTGAATTACACCAAGTTTGAACATCTTCTTGGAAATGCTTAATTCCAGGAGTCAGTCTGTAGGCCAGGGGCAGGAGAAGAACAAGGTATAGGACAAGACTCACTGGGTGTTTGATGGGGTATCTGGTACCCTCGCTTCCTGACCTCAGCTTGGCAACCTGCTTCCGCTTTTCCAGCACCGACTCTGGCCTGGTGACCTGACTATGGTCATGTGGGCTCTAGTCCTACTTCTTGGTCCTTCTGGCTTTTTAATCCCAGGCTAACAACTGCTCCAAGATTAAACCCATCTCTGCAGCTGAGCAGGAAAGATTTTACCTTGACCCCTCAATCAAGGCTGCCTTTGTTCTTTTTCTTTCTTCTGCTGGGAGAACTCTGTAGTTTTTCCAAGGCCAGAGGCTTCTTGTCATTCAGGTTTCAGCTCAAACATCAGCTCCTTTGGGAAGCCTACCCCGACTGTCTCAACTGACGTGGCTTCCACCTCTCCCTGCCTCCCCAGGCACCCTTCATGGATTACTCTTTTATTTTCTGTATCAAACTTATCACAATTTTAAATTATATGGTTCATTTTTATTGTTAGTTTCTCCCCAAGGAGCTCCCCCAGGAACTAGATATAAGCTCTTTGGGACTTGTCTAGGGTGTCTTGCCCTCTTGCCTACCGTATTCCCAGTGTCTAGGACAATGCTTTGCTGGGGAGCAGGTACTGACTGATCAACTGAGTTAATTAATTAATGACAGGGAAAGAAAATTCACTGCAGCATAGGTGGTTTGGCCCCTTACCATGGCCAGCCTGAGGGGGGATAATTTACAAGACCATGTGATTTGGGGTCCTGATGTGTTTCCCAGGAAATCTGGCATGGCTTGTCTGCTCGAAACCCTCCTGTGGCTTCCCACAGCACTTGGAATACCAGGGCCTTTGGGGCTTGACCTCTGCTGATCTGCCCAGCACCATCTCCTTCCCTCTGCCCCTTTCTCACTTGGCTTCAGCCCCACTGGCCTTCTTTGAGTTCCTTGAGTCAAGAAGCCCTTTCCTGTCTCTGGGCCTTCACACACACTGTTCCCTCTGCCCACAGTGTGCTTCCCCTTGTTTTCTCTGCACCCCGGGGAAACTTTCTGTGACTCTTATATCAAAGATTCTTTCCCTGGGCTTGGCCTCCATCACTTCTACCTGCTCACTCTCTTCGCAACGTGTGGCCACTGCTATAGTTCCTCATTCATTTGCTCATTTGCTTTTGCATTATGTGACCCTCCCCGTTCTCCCCATTCCTTTTAAGCTTCGGGAGTGGAGACACCACCATCTTTTTTTGTTTTGTTTTGTTTTTGGATCTGTCACTATATCCCAAACCCAGAACAGATGTTTGAGAGTTATTTATTGAATGGATGAATGAATAAATGAGTTATTCTAAAATCAAAGCCACTGCAATAGACCAACGCCAACATTTAACTGATTATGGTCAATAATTCTGTGTATCGAATGGACTCATTCAGTCACCAGATAGTTTCTGCATTCAAATCATCTTCAAGGTTACACCAGAAAGTTACATGCTCAAGAATAAACACTGTGGGCTTTGTAGATAATATTTTGTGGGCTTAAGCTTTGCCTACATTTTAAAATTTCTGCTCCCACTGCCTCCATGGCAGGGAACACTTGCAGGGCCTTGTGTGGCTTCTCATGCAAGCCTTCACTGGGCCATGGCCTATTTTTGAAGATCATGTGTGTCCTGTCTTTGGGTTATCTTGACTCTCCTTGTCCAGGTGGGCTGGACCTCCATTCAGACTTGACCACATGTCCCAGCAAACAGACATCCCAGGGAGTACCAAAATCTCCTTCAACATCAAAGGAAACCATACCACAGAAAATAAAATGCTGCTGGACAAATCCTTTTGGGTGACCTTCCCAGTAACCCAGTTATTTGAGACTAGGAAGGAAGATTCTTCCAAAGTGAGCACAAGGAACATAGAACTATGTGGCTTGATTTCTGTATCCAGCTCAGGACCATGGTCTCCTTGCAAGGAAGAGCATCTTTTCCTGAATGCCCTTAGCTGATAAGGTTAGCTTTTCCATGGGGGAAAATAGCCAAACCTCAGTTATCCAAAATGGGTTTTGATTTCAGCTGAAATCATATTTATTTAGGCAGGGAGGTCTGAAGACCTTTCATGGTAAGTCCGGAAAGGGCATTGTACAGGAACCAAGAGACCTGGACTTTAGTCTATTTTGCAACTGACTGTTTTGTGACTGTGGACAGGTCACTCGCCCTCTGTGAACCTGTAAAATGAGAGTTTTCTGGCTTGTCTCTAAGGACCCTTCCATAACAACTTCAGTGCTTCTCAGTCTTGGCTGCAGGTTAGAATTGCCTTGGGGAATGGGTAGAGCTCAGCCACTGGCATTTTTAAAAAGTGCCCAGGAGATTCAAAAGTCTGGCATATTCTGGAATGTCAAACAGGAAGAAGATTGTGGCCCAGCTGAGACTTTTAGTAACTTTTCTGTTGTTTTCTTAAGTGTGTCTGGCAACGCTGGATGATTAGATTCTAAGTATAGCTCATGACCTGCCTATGAGCTGTTTAACCAACCCTTCTAAAACGATTACCTAAATCTTGTTGCAAACACCACCTCACTAGACATTATAATCTCTGATTAAGATAGGCTTTGTGCTGCTACTTCCTGGCTGTGTGAAGTTGGGAAAATTCTTTGATCTTTGGTTTCCTCATTTGTAAAATGTGGGCAATATTTGTACCTCTTCCAGTGTTTTTGTGAGAATTATATGAGGTAACACACATAAAGCACCCAACATTGTGCTTGGCATATGGTAGATGCTCAATGACTGTAAGTTCCTCCTACTCATCTCTCATGGCATTTAGTTAAGGAATCTTTGCATAGGACAACTTTCCCCAAAGTATGTTCTGTGGAACACTACTTCCTCCAAGATGCTTCCCTGGATGATAAAGGAATTTTATGGTCAAATACATTAGGAAATTCTGCATGCCATACTCTCTTCTTGAAGGGTATTCAGTAATGTGCTGGTAAACCAGCTGTCTGAAAAAACAAAAACAAAGCTCCAGATTTGTACTGTTTGCTGACTTCTGTGGTATAAATACTACTTTCACCATGGCCATGTTCAAGTTACCAAAGTTGCATCATTGAATGGTAAGGGCTGGCCCCGGCCCACCACTAAAATAATTGTTCGCATTTCATAGTCCCTGATATGTCCTGTAATAAATAAAGCTGTTTAGCAAATATATTAGACTGTGGAAACCTCTTGTCTCCTAATACCTACCTCTTGACATCCTCTGGAACTGATGTTTCCTGAAATATATTTTGGAAGTTGCTAGTATGAAATATCTTATGTATTCGTTTGTTTCTAAAAATTCATCAACATGCCATAATTTTAAAAGGTGAAAGTGTGGTCTGCACAATTAGGGGCAGTGTGCAAGGAGAGGAGTGCAGAGAAGAGCCACAGCCCCCCCCTTTAAGAAGGAGACATAACTCACACACACAAAGTGCTTGGTGAACAACAGCTGAGCTGGAACTAGTTAATCTACTGAGGCTTTGATTCTTAGTGCAGAGAATGGGCCCAGCAAGAGCTGGAGAATCCAGGAAAGCCATCTGCAGGAGGTGGCTGTTAGCTGAGCCTTAGAGCATGGGAGGGCTTGGGAGAGGCTCAGAGCAGAGAAAGGCTGCTGCACATGGGTAGAGCCTGCACGAGACCTGGATGGGGGAGTGAGGCTGTGTTTGGTGACCCTGCCTCCACCCCATCCAGTTTCCTTCAGGGTCTTACCTGGAGCAGCTGGAGCACCCATCTCCAAAGAGCAAAGTTCCCACTCAGTCACCTCATCCCTTCTTGTCTGCCTCCTTAGGCATGTTTCTCTGTGTGCCCATCCCTCTGAAACTGGGCACATATCTGTGAATATGTACATCTAGCTGTCTGCGATTCAGAGGGCTCTCCGGGCAGCCAGGTTCATGGGTGGAACCTCTTGAGGACTTTGGAATTTAATTCTCTTGGGTAGGAGAAGCTTCTGGAGCCCAACATGGAACCTGAACTCCACACTGAAGGAGGAGGCTGTTTCTCCTCCCAGCGGGCATGGATGCCTAGTCTACCCTAGAGCCCACGGAGGAGCTGAAGGTGGCCCTGTCAAGTAAGAGTCATAGCTGTTACTTTTTAAAAATATGGTAATATATAGATAACATAAAATTTATGATTTTAACCATTTTTAAGTGTACAGTTCAGTGGCATTAAGTACAGTACATTCACATTGTTGTGCAACCATCACTACCATCCATTTCCAGAACTTTTTCATCTCCCCAAACTGAAACTCTGTACCCATAAACACTAACTCCCCATTCCCTTCCTCCACTATTACTTTTTGGCCATTCCTTATGTCCTAGGCATTGTTCTAAAAATTTACATATATGAACTTATTTACTAATCCTGATATAACCCTATGAGGTAACTATGTCCACTTTATACATGAAGACACTGAGCTTGAGCAGCTTCCTTAAGGCCACAGAGCCAGCAAACAGCAGACCAGGATGGGAACTCAGCTAGATTTGACCCCTGAGTCCACCAGGCTATACTCTCGTCTACTTCAGAACCAAGGCTAAACTCATCCCAGACTTGATGAAATGAAAGACCCCCTGTGAGGCCTCTGGGTGGATGAAAGCTGGAAGCCCCCAGCCTTTGGAGTCCCAGTACCTAATGTCATCCGTCTCCCCCATATCAAATGGACGAGGCCTCAGCAGAGGAGATCTGGGGCAGTGAGGGTCGTGCATGCAGTGGGTGGGGTGCTGCCTCTCCGGGAGTTGTCAGGCAGACATACTCAGGAAGGAATGGGACCAGGCCCGGCAGTCTCAGCCTCTGAGGTGGCTCTTTACTCTGGGGGTGGTGGTGGTGGGTTACAAGTGATGTCAGACTTGGGCAAGCTGAGGGCTGGGGCCAGGAAGCGACTGGCAAGACATGCTCTTGGCAGAGGTGCACTTGAACACAGCCATCTCAGAGCCTCCTCCAGCTCCCAAGAATAGTCACGCCGAAGAGTGGGGATGGCGGTGAAGGATTCTTGGCTGTGGAAACAGACTGCTGGAGTCTGACTGACAAGGCCTGTCAAACACTCTCCGCTGGGATTGGACTCGAAATTGAGCTTTAGTCTCAGTTTCTGCATGGAGGCCCGTATGGCCTCACCCCTTGGTGGCCTCATCTTAAACCTTCCTGTTTGTGCATGCAAGCGTGTATGCATCCATGTGGGTTCAAAACGTTCAATAATGAGGCCCTCTGTAGCTATTTCAGATCCAATCACGTCAAGCCCAGACAGAGATCTAAGGCGACTAGCTTGTGTTGTTTCCTGTCAAATTCCTTGGCCTTCTTGGAATTAGACTCATAAGGTTAGTTTACACAGCCAGGATGTCTTTCCCAGCTGGAGTAGGGTGGGGTGGAGAGTGATTGGTGTTGTGCTACTCCCAGTCTGGTGAGTGGGTGGTTACTACGGAGGGGCCCGGGCTGGGGAGCTCACACCCTGGTCCCCCACATCCTCCCCATCCCCTTCTGGAGCCCTCCTTGCTGTCCTGTCCTCTCCATCAGAATTGCTGCAGATTCCATCCCACCAAATAAGTGCACCATGATCTTTGCTACTTCCACTGTGCCCTTCAAAGGAACACTATTCTGACCTCAGTGCTCTGCCAAGGAAAAGACTCTAGACTATTTCTTTGAGCAAGGGGTGGTCACTGTTGGAACCTGAGGAAGCACCTGGCCCAAAGGCAGCCAAACACTTTATGAGACAAGACCAAAGGACTGAAAAAAAAATAGAGAGAAAGAAAAAGTGGGCAATATAAACAGATTCCACAGGTGATCCATATATTGGCATTAACAACCATAGACTGTAAGATACTGGTTTATATGTTCAAGGAAATAAAAGAAAAAGATGGAAAATTTACACAGAGAACTGAAACTGAGAAAAAAATCAACTGGAAATTCTAGAACTGAAAGATGAAATAACTCATTTTAAATACCCAAGAGATAAGTTTAGTATCAGTTTAGACACAGCTGAAGGCAGGATCCATGAACAGGAAGACAGGTAGGTGAAATACATGAGTGATTGGTCACACCCTTAGAAATCTCCCCTGCGTCCACATCACTTCCTTGATGGTGCCCAGGGTCCCTAGTGTACTCTACTGTCCTATCTGTCTACTACATCTACCCTAGTTTTCATCTGCATAGGAATGACTACTCTGTGTTCGCAAACATGCTATGCACATTCTTGCTTCTATGTCTGCTCCCAATTCCAGGAAGTCTTTACTTCCATTTCTTTCTGGTGAAATCCTCTTCACCTTTCAAGGACCAGCTCAGATGTTACCTTCTCTGTGAAGCCTTCCTCAGGCTTCTCTTGGTTCTTCCCTTATCCCTTCTTTGAGGTATTGGGCAGAGGGTGGGGGGATTCCTCTAAAAGAGTTCTTAGCATCATGTATTAAAATGACTCAATGTCTCTATTTCTCCTTCTGGAACAGGACTTCACCAAAGGTAAAGCAAACATGTTATACATCTTTTTAATCTCAGTTCCTACCATAATGCCTGGCACACTGTTGGTGTTTAATATTATAATGGATAATGCAAGAACCAAATTCTTTTAGAGCCCACAGATAAGTATCTTACTAACCTTTGATAAACTAATCAAACTGTTACTTGATGTTTAATATTTTATTTATCTATTTGTTCATTTTCTTCCCCATCACCCCACCAGAACATAAGCTCCATGAGGACAAGGATTTTTTTTGGCTGTTCTGTTTACTGTTGTATCCCAAATGCCCAGCATATAGTAAGTGTTCAAGAAGTGTTTGCTGAATGAAGGAAATACTCCTTCTAACATCGTGAAGAGGAAGGGGGGGATGGGGGGAGCTGGTCATGCATGTGCACTTTGAGTCTGCTGAAAATTGGACTCCAGGGAGCAGGGAGATACCAGGGGAGAGGGGAGAAGGCTGTGGAAATACTTTGAAGAATAATTTAGTGACTTAGCACATCTTCTGGAGTCCAACCTTCTTGGTTTAAGTCCTGCCTTTAGTTATTTAAGGGCAACAATAGTATCTTCCCCATGTACTTTTTGTGAGGACAGATTAATATCCATAGCACACAACATGGGATATTGCACCTGCTCTACTACTGGTTACTTTTACTGTATTGTTGGGCTTTGGGTCCAGCCTGGGTTTGTCTTCTGGTTTGGTCACAGATTGCCCTATTCCTTCTAGGGCTTTTGGGCAAGCCAGGTTCCATTCCTATCCTCAAGTACCTTTTAAGTGCCAGTAGTTTATGTGCCTCTTCTCATCTGATCATCACTACATGCCACAAGGTTGATATTATTGGTGCCGGTTACAAATGAGGAAACAGATGCCCAGAGATGCCAAGTGACTTGCTCAATCATCTCCCATGAAGTGAGAGGAAGAACCGGAGTGTGAACATGGGTCATTCGTGTTGTCCAGGGCTCACCGCCCCAGCCTGCCTTGCCCAAGGTCACACACCTGGCTGAGCCACGGCTAGAGCCCAGGTCTTCAGAACCTCAGTCTAGTGTTGTTTTCACTGCACAATGGACAGTGATGTTGGGATTGTCATTGATCACCACCAGTGTGCTCACTGAACAGCTGAGGAAACTGAGCCCCAGAGCCCATAGACCAGGTCTTGTGGCCTCAAAGCCAGTGGCCGTCCCACTGTGCCACCCCACAGCTGGCACCTCGGCAGCCCCCAGGACAAGGAAGCTGTTGTTCTTAATATTAGGTGTTGCCTGACTTGGCTTCCAGGCCCCAAAAGAACTCAGCGTGACTGAAAGGCCCACAGCTCAGGGACCCTTTCTCAAGGCCCCTCTCGGCCACCTGTGGGGCTCTGCTCTTGCCCCACCCCCACCTCTCAGCAAGCCTTTCCCCTGCCACTGAGATAGCTCTGTGGCCCCAGACAGAGGGGGAGGAAGGGGCCCCTCACTGCAGACGTTCACATCCAGGTTCTTGGGGGCTTTCCTTTGCCTCCTGGGCTCTCAGAGCTGTAGCAGGAGCCAGAGAATCTGTTTCTCATTAGCTGTACTTTTGCTGTGAAATGAAGTGCTCTTTGAACCTGTGGGAGCAGGAAAGCCATTTACACCCTTGAGAAGACAGGGACGCCAGCCTTGCCAGCACATTCCTTCAGCAACTTTTATCTCCTGGGCGGAGCTCCCGGTGGGCAGGCGGGCAGTTGCTGCTGCTGCCACCTCCCTGGTGCAGCCATGGGGAAAGGTGGTCTGTGGGGTGGGCAGAGACGAAGGAGGCGATCATGCCTCTCACTCAGTTGGGGTAGGAGAAGTACAGTCCAACTGGAGTTGTCTGCCCCCTTCCCCTGCCCCCATCTTGCCCCTGATGCCCTCTCTGTCCTGGCTGGCTTCAATACAACCCTAGAACCATTCATCTGTTTGTCCATCCATCCATCCATCCATGTATTCATCCATCCATCCATCCATCCATCCATCCACACATTCATGCATCCATCCATCCATCCATGCATTCATCCATTCCAATGGGAACCTGTGAGTCCAGAGATTCAGAAGGTGTCAGAACCAGGAGAGTCCCTTGATCCAACCTGTTTCGTTCTCCTTCATTTTACCAATGGGGAAACTGAAGCCCAGAGAGTTAACTTGTTCCAAGCCACACAGCAAGTTCACAGATTCGATGGACAAATATTTATCAAGTGCTTTTTATGTACCAGAGTCCCCCCACCCCCCACTGGTGGCACACTGTGGATATAGCCGTGAAAACAGGCACATGTCTCAACCTTCATTATTGTTCTAGTGAAGGCAGCAGATGGTAAACAGGCAAACAAATAAACAAACATGATAATGTCAGATGATGGTGAATGCTCTAAAAAAAACCCAACAGAGGTGTTGAGAGGAAGTCACTGAGGAGCAGGGAACACATTTAGACAGGGTGGTTGGGAAGGGTCTCTGGGAAGGTAGCATTTGAACTGGAACCTGACTGATGACAAAGGGCCAGCCACAGGAGGGTAGAGCATTCCAGGCAGGGGAGCGGCTGGTGCCAAGGTCCTGAGCTGGGAATGGGCTTGCTCGGCTTGCTTGAGAAACAGAGAGAGGGCTGGCGTGGCAGGAGCGCATGAACGAAAGGGAGGGTGGTGCAAGATGAGTGCATCCTGCAGGGCCTAGGGCACCTGAGAAGCTTCGTCTTTGTCCAGTGGGAAGACCTGCAGGGTTTTAAGCAGGGGGCTGATGAAGTGTTTTCTCAAGAGGATTCCTCTGGTTGTGTCGAGGGGAGGCAAGCGGGCAAGGTACACATGGGGAGGCCGGTTGGGGTTGCCTTAGTAGACTAAGTCAATGATGGTGCTACCACCATCTCTCACCTGCCCCGTGGTGGTGGCAAGGTGGACAGAAGAGGGCAGAGTCAGGACATATTTTGGAGATGGAGTCAAAGAATGTACATAGTTTGCACATGGCTTGGATGTGGGCTGTGAAGGAGAAAGGAATGGAGGCTTTTAGCCTGAGCAACCTGGGTAGATGGTCATGCTCCTTACTGAGATGGTGCAGGCTGGGAAAGAGCAGGTTTCAAGAAGGAAACTAAGAGTTCTGTTTGGGTGGATTAAATTGGAGATGCCTCTCAGATTCCTGGGTGGTGCCAGGAAGGCAGATGGATAGAAGTCTGGCTTCCCATGGGGCTCCACCCGTGCACAGACGCCCGTGCACAAACTCGGCAGGGCTGTCCACTCTGGACAGCTGACTCAGGGCTGCTAAGACGGCATTGCCCCCACCCCCACCCCAACTCACCTCCAGGCCAGTGAGGTGGCTCTGGAACCGTCAAGGGAAGGGCCACCGGGCCTTCCTTCTGGAGCTCCTCCCTAGCAGAAGCAGACCCGGCTGATGAGCCCAGAGCTGGCGGTGGGAGTAATAATAAAAGTCTCTGTTGGGAGATGGCTTTTCTTGGTCCTGAGCTTCTTCATAAATAGTCACCACCTCAATTTCCTCACAAACTCAGGGAGATGAGCAGCATGGGTCCAGTTAGCTCCATTTCATGGATGAGGAAACTGAGGCTCCAAGAAATTGAGAGACTTCTCCAAGATCACCTAGATGATGAATCCAGGACTCAAACCTGTGCCCTCTGAGACCAAAACTCTCTTCTGAGAGAGCCAGCAGGGTGGGCTCTGGAGCCAGACTGCCAGGGTTCACCTCCTGACTAGACCACTCGCAGATAACATGACCATGGGCAAATCAGTCAACCCCACCTGCTCTGTTTCCCACCTGCAAAACGGGGACAGGAAGAGTGCCCACCTCACAGGGTTGTTATGAGTATAAAGTGGATGGACATTTGTAAAGTGCTTAGAACAGCACAGGAAGTGCTATGCATGTGCTGGCTACTACTATTATTGTTACTTTTATATACACTGAACGAACGGAGGCCTGGGATGTGCCCAGAACCCAGAGGGAGGATCCAACCCCCTCATGTGACAGATGGGGAAACTGAGGCCCAGGCAAGGGAAGTGAAGCAGCCTCTTAGGCAAGTTGGGCCCAAGAATCGGGCTGGTGGAGGAACTCTTCCTACTCTCTGAAAGTCACCCCCAGCCAGACTATTTTTTTCTCCAGGAGATGGACTTCCAAGCTCTCTATACCCTTAATTCATGTGGAATTTCTGCTCTGGGCTCAGCTCCCGGGAGGAGCCCCTCCACCCCTTTATGAAAATAGAGTGGAGTCATTCGGCAAAACCTCAAGCTAATGCTTTTAAGGAACTGGCAGGTTGAAACAGGAAACTGTTCTAAGTAGAAACCACAGAAACAGCTCATGCTTGCGGCTGCCGGCTGCCGCCTGGATCCTTGCCGGAGGCCTGGGGGACGGGGGAGCTGTAGCCACGCCACGTGAAGGGGCCTCGGGAACCTGGCCCTGGCGCTGCTGGCCGTACGTGGCCATGTGACAGCAAATGCCACGTCTCGTGGGCATGTTTTAAGGTCAAAGCAAGGTGGGGTGGCTACCAGCAGGCTAGCAGTGTTAGAAACACAGAAGGCTAGTGCCAGAGCAAACCTGCTCCTTCCTGTGCAAGACCCTCATATTGTACCTGTTCAAACTGAGGCCCAGAGAGGGGAAGCAACTTGCCCAAGTCATCCAGCAAGGAGAGGCAAAGGCGAAGTAGGGGGAAAACCCTGCATTTTCTAGCACCTAATCCAGGGCTATTTGGTAACAATCCCCTGCTTGGCAGCCTGTTCCCGGCCACCTATCCATTTACCCCTTCCACTATAGGGCAATTGTGTAAGAGCATAAACTCCAGGTCAGAAGACCAGAGTTCAAGGTAGGCTCTGCCTTCTCCCAGCTGGGTGATCTCAGGTAAGTCACCTAACCTCTCTGGGCCTCAGTGTCTCTTTCCCTTTTTCCTTTTAATAAAATGGGTGCTAGTAACACAACTGACTTAATAGGATTTCTGGAAGGATTCGATGGCATAATCTATGTGAACCTTTCAGTGTAGTGTCTGACAAATAGTAAGTGCTCGATGGAGTTTTTATTTTTTTAATATAGTAAATGCCCAGTAGATGACAGCTATGTTGCCCCAAAGAGATCAGTCAGGTGGGGGAGACAGAAAAAAAAGTACATTTTGACATATTGCTAGAAGTGCTATAGGAAAGAGAAACAAGGATGCAGTCAGAGCCCCCATCCAGGTAGGGGCCTGGCCCTGGTGAAGACACAGGTGCTGAGAGGAGTGGGTGGCCAAACATTTGCCAAACTCCTGTATGTGTAGAAACTAGAACCCAGGTGCAGGGGTTTCTCTCTGCCACAACAGGCTTTTTCGTTACTTTTTTGGGGGGGGTAATGCCAGTAGAACATGCCTTTGTTTCCCGGAAGTGGGGGCACATTGCTCAGGATCATCTCTACTTGAGAGCTGGGGGACCATCTGGGGCCATAAAACAGAATCTAACTATTTCTTTTGAAACTCAGCACAAAACTTAGCCCCCAACCTTTATGTCTAAAAACCCACTTCCTTAGTGTGGCAGACAGAACCTCCTCACAACCCCCACAAGATGTCCACGTCCTAATTCCCAGAACCTGTAATATGTTACCTTACATGCCAAAAGGGACTTTGCTGATGTGACTAAGTTAAAGATCTTGGGATGGGGAGATTACCTTGCATCATACTAGTGGGACCAGTGTAAACACAAGGGTCCTCATAAAAAGGAGGCAGGCGGGTGTGTGGTGACTCACGCATATAATCCTAATGCTTTAGGAGGCTGAGGCAGGAGGATCCGCTTGAGGCTATGAGTTTGAGACCAGCCTGGGCAACATAGCAAGACCCCATCTCTACAAAAAAATAAAAAATTTTAGCTGGGTGTGGTGGTGGCATGCACCTGTAGTCCCAGCTACTCGGGAGGCCGAGGCAGGAGGATTGCTCAAGCCCAGGAATTCGAGGTTGCAGTGAGCTATGATCATGCCACTGCACTCCAGCCTGGGCAACATTACACTCTTTCTATAAATAAATAAATAATAAATTAATTAATTAATTAATGACTCTGAGGGCCAGAGTCAGAGAAGGGATGTGACGACTGAAGCAGAGGACGGAGTGACATGAGGAAGGGGCTGTGAACTGAGGAATGCAGGCAGCCTCCGGAAGCTGGAAAAGATGAGGAAATGGAGTCTCCCCTAGAGCCCTCAGAGGGAACTAGCCCTGCCAACCCATTTTAGACTTCTGACCTCCAAAAAGGTAAAATGATACATTTGTGTTGATTTAAGCCACTAAGCGTATGGTCATTTGCTGCAGCAGCCTCAGGAAACAAATACACTTAGCATTTCGTCTGACTCTGCTTTAATCTGACCTTGGTCATCACGGCTCTGTCCTTTGCTATGTGTAGTTTGAGTCTTACTTTTAGCACAATCCCCCAAATTTGAAAACGTTCTCCTGAGCACCACATAAAAGACCCTGCTTGCTCTGGCTCCTTCCCAGCACGTCCTGCTTGTCACCTCTCTCTCCTCGTAGGGGAGGGGCTTGGAGAAAACAGGAGTAGGTGAGGTGCACCATGTAAGCTGTTGTCTCCATATTGCCTAAAAAGTATCCGAATAAAGTCTAGATAATAATAACTAATAACCCGGTGTAGATTCTTCTGTGGTACTCAGAGGGGATCTGAATTCTGTATCCATGTTGACCCGAGAGTGTCATGCTCGCAGATTTGGCATTTTGGTCTGGCAGTTGGTGGCACAGCTCTCGCCTCCTCTTCCTGCCCCTGCACCTGTGTCAGTGTTCACTCTTGTGTAGGGAGCTTATGTTTTGCAAGGGGGAGGGTGCCGGGGTAGGGCCTGGTTTGGAGAACAGAAGGTTGGAAGGGACAGAATGGTATATGGACTTGCCTGGTCTCTTTGTCTGCAGTACATCCTCAAAGGCGAGGAGGGCGTTAGAGAAGAAACCCGCTGGAAGTATTTAAGGGCAACAGTGAGACTCTGGTTTCAGCTGAACTAGCCTCTTCAGTGGTTCCCCAGCTTCCACTCTTACCATCCCACAATCTGTTCTCAACAAAGCACCCAGAGGATCTCCTGAAAATGTAAATCAGATGAGGTCCTTCTCCTGCTTAAAACCCTCCCATGCTTCCATCGAACTTGGAATGAAGTTTAATTGCCTGTCGCTCCGAATTCATCTCCCACCATGCTCCTCTGTGCTTCCTGTGCTCTGGCCACACCAGATCTCTCTTGGTCCAGGCTCCTTCCTGCGTTAGGGCTTGAACCCCTTTCGATGGAAAGCCCTCCCCTCCAGATCTTTGCATCTTGGTTACTTCACATAATTTGGGTCAAGCATCACTTTCTCAGCGAGGCTGACTTTGACCACACATCTGTTTGGGTTCCCTCCGACTGAACACTGAAGGAGACTTGGTATAGGTGGCTTACGTGTGAGGCGATCCCAGGAAGCACAAGTGGGGGAGTCAGGAAAGTGTGGCAGAGATGGGCATGTTAGCAGGGCGTGCTACTGAGCTGGTTACCACTGGGGGAAACTGAGGCTTAGTCCTGCTGGGGATCCCTGAGTGATTGTGTAGAACATGCCTCAGAATTGTCCCACCAGGAATAGAGGGGTTGGAGTATTTATCCACTGGCTTTTGCCCTCCTTGGCCTTGGGGGATGGTCAATCTCTGTGTGTGGCCGGAGCACACTCCTGGGGCCCCAGAGAAAACCCTTGGAAGGGGAAGAGGAAAGAGGCAGGTAGGACGATGTCCGTGTGCCTGGGAAGGCACGGGGGAAGTCAAAGGTGGGCCCAGGAGACATGGGGTGGGGCTGCCCCATCCCTTCCAGTGCTTCCCCATCAGGGGAGTCTTCTGTATTTTCTTTAGAGTTCTTAACTCTATCTGAAGTTTTCTTCTTCGTTTATTCAGCTGCCCATTTTTTAGTTGTCTTTTCCCTACATCCCCAACTAGAAGCTCAGCTACACGAGAGTAGGGACCTATCAGTCCTGCTCACCATCCTCTCCCCAGACCTGAGAACAGTGCCTGGCACAAAGTAGATCCTCAGCAAACCTTAGTTAATAGATGAGTGAATGGGTGGGTGAATGAATGTGCTGCTTCATGGCCTGGGGGCAAGAGCATGGCCCCGATTTGGTGGGGAGTTGACTCCAAGCAGCCAGGTGGGTGAAGCACACAGAGAAGCAGAAGGCAGAGCCAGTGGGAGGGGAGGAGGGGCTGACACCCACGTGTAATTACAGCTGACGGCTGGCGTTGTGGGCAGATGTGAGGCACCTTCAGGGGACCCTCCAAAATAATTGGGAACTACGCTGATGGGGACTGAAGTCCTACCACCAGGTGTTTGGGAACTTTCAAGCCAGCAGTCACTGTATTAGTAAGAGTACTGATGTTTGTACAAACACTTCCTCTTCTAATAAATTCGAATGGGTCTAAGGTCACCCCATAATGACATCGCTCTCACTGACTCACAATCCAATCTATTTTCTTGCGTGGGAGAGAAAAGGTTGAATTCACAGCACGCGTTTGCTCACCGGGCAGGCGAAGCACGATCCGTTTTAACTGTGCTGAGGAAGGGCGTGTGTTCAATGCAGTTGGAATCCCTTCTCTTCTGTTCACTTGCCGAGTGACCTTGGGCAAGTCATACTGTCTCTTTGAGCCTCAGTTTCTTCTATCTTTATCTACAAAATGAGAGTGATAAAAACTACCCTACAGGAGTATTGTGAACCTTGGTGGTACTTAACGGAGTGCCCTAAACACAGGCAGTTGTTCATAGATTGAGGACTACTTCCTTAATGCCACCACTGGCGATCATGCTGTGGGTGGTGATGGTAGAGGCTCAGACTCCAGACTGCACCCCTGCGTAAATAATAATTACCCTTGTAATCACAGCACATCAGCACTGCAGAAGTCACCCAGCCTAATGCCCTCAGACAATGACATGGTCTAAGACAAAAACTAGCTGTCGTAGTAGAGGCTATTTACTCAGTGCATACCTTGAATATTTTCCATCCCGTTGGAACCTACTGGGAGGTGGCTGCATCAAGTCGTCCGAGTCTGGTGGCGTTAAACACTCACCTCAACTGATTGCCATCCCTTTGACACTTTGCTTCTAAGCAGCCACCTGCGTATGTTGCAGCTTCCACGTGTTTCTGCCTTCGGAGAGAGAATGGGCTAGATGTGCGGATTCCAGGATTTTCCCATCTCAACTGATTTTTCTCATCATGAATCAACAGCTTGCCATTCTGATCGCCATTCGATTTCCTACGTATCTTGATGGGAGAGCATAATCTGACAATATCTTCAAGAGTAATCTGGTCTAAGTGTTAATCAAGGTCCTCAGTTCATCCCCACCCCCACACAAATGGTGTATTTGCTCAGGATTTGCTGATAAATGCAGGTTCTGGAGCCTCCTGACCCATGGAATCTGTGATGGAGTAAGTGAGTGTTGTCTTACGATGCTAAATTTGTGGAAATTTGTTATGAAGCATAGAGAACTAACACAGACCCCAAGGCCTTCCTTGTCTTGCCTTACCTACCCTACCGAGCACATCGCTTGCCCCTCTCTCTCTCACCGTGTTTTGGTTTCCTGAATGCCCTCTCTGGTCGCACATGCAGCACCTCTGCCTGGAGCACACCTGCCCACCTTACCTGGAAAACTCCCTTCACTTTTATGCATCACCACAAACATCCTTCCCAGGACAGCCTTTTCTGACCCTCTGGATGAGGTGACACAGGGTCCCAGTGCCCTGTGCTTTTCTCTCTGTAGCACTCGTATCAGTGCTGATTTCTTGTTACCTGGCTGTCCTCCCTCCTGGCCTGCTCTGTGATAGCAGGACACATCTGCCTTGTCCACCTTGGCATCCCTAGTGCCCAGGCCGGCTCCTGGCACATAGCAGATGATCATCAAAAGTCTGTCAGTGAAGGGATAGCTACAGTGCTGCACGGGGGGAAGAGTATTGGACTGAGAGGCACATGGCTTCCTGCCTGCCCTCTGCTGCCCCTTGCTGCGTGGCTTCAGTTCTCTGGCCATTATGGCTTCAGATGCCATCTCAGGACTGGGCTTCAGGGAACCTGGGTGTTGAGGGCATCTTTGCACCCAACTTTACTGGGTGACCTAGAAAAAGTCACTTCTTTCTGGCACCTCCAGTGCCACAATCTATAAATCTGGGATGAAACTGCCAGCCACCATTTCTGGGGAAGCTGATAGAGGACAAGTAAGGTCATTCCCAGGAAGTTCTCAGAAAGATACAGCTTCATAAAAGCCTATGGTCAGCCTTTTAGGTTCAGAACACAACCCAGGCTCTTGGCTGGGCCAGCAGTGATGTCAAGGCCAGTGGTGAAGTAAATGCCATGCTGGGGCCTTGCCAGCTGGGGCCTTGCCTCTGCTCCCCAGCCTGCAGCTGAGCATCACTCTTTATGTCTAAAGTAGGTGCAGGATCAAGACCAGGGATGGAGACGTGAGGGCTGAATCCCCCAGAGTTACAGCCCTTTATAAGGCTTCCAGATGTTTCTAAATATATTACTGAGACATAAACAACCAAAGGCAGTAGTAAAATGTAGTAGAGGCCATATGTTGTGATATTTAGGACTAGAGGCTCTGAAGGCAGACCACCTCGGTTGGAAAACCAGTTCCACTGCTCAACTCACTGTTAATCAACAACCTTACTGTTTTCTCATGTGTAAAAAGGGGATCAATTATGATGCCTGCATGCAATATTTTCAGGGAGTTACTGAGAAAATTCATGCAAATAACATAGTGACTGGCACAGAGAAAACGCTTAATGCATGTTCATCATTATTGCTATTATTTCTGTGTTGTCTTGTTTTATTAAGTCCCTGTGGAGCTGCAAGCACTTTCACTTGCTTAATACTAACGACAAACCTCTGCTTGGGAAGTACCTCCAGTGAGAACTTATTCTCTCATTAGACAGTAAGGCAGGGACCACTTGAGTCCAGATCATGGCCTTGCTCAAGGCTTCACCCCAGCACCTAGGAGAGTGCCTGGCACACAGCAGGCTTGCTGAACCAATGGATTTAACTGGATCTACACAAGAACTCTGGAGGCAGGTGTTATTGTTGGGACCTGACCATAGTCACCATCATTGTGAAGTTGGATTCCAACTTGCCTAAATCCAAATCCAACCTTTTCTAGTACCTTCTGCTTCCTGGCAACTCCCCAAGCCAACCTAACCCAGCAAGATGGTGCAGGTAGCAGAGTGAAGTGGGAAGATAATGGGCTCTGGAGCCAGGACAGGTTCAAATCCCAGCTGCACTTCTTCCCAGCTCTGTGACCATGGATTGGTCATTCATTCTCCCTATGCCTCCTAATCTCATCCATAAAATGGGGATTAACAGTGCTACATATGCTACGGGACAGATCTTACTGCCCAATTGACAGAGGAGGCTGTTTCACACAGGTGAGCACAATCACTTAAGGTCAACAAGTTCCCAAAGGTGGGAACCATGTCCACTTACTTCACCACATTTGCTTCGAACCTAGAGATGGGAACCACAATCTATAAATCTGGGATGTGAGGCAAAGTTCTGGGGGCTGTACATATGCTGTTTCATTTAATCCTGACACCAACTTTATAAAGCTCTTTCCATATGTCTCATGTTACACCTTGGACAAAATCAAAACAAAACAAAAACCTGAGGTTCAGAGAGGTTAAGAAAATTGTCCAGGTCTTTATAGTTGATAAGTGGTTCAAACTCAGGCAGTTAAACTTCAAAGGCATATCCTGCTCCGCATGGCACAATGTCCTTCAGTAGAATCTGTACTCAGAGCACTTGGGGGATTGGCTGATCCTTTTACACACTGGCTGAGGGTTGGGGGTGAAGGCAATGGAAGGGTCCCTAGATGTCCAGTTCCTTGGAAGTCTCACTCTGTGGCCACTGAAGGAAGCTTGATTGATGGTGGCTGCAGCAGCAGCAGCAGCAGCAACAGAACTTTATCTTCCCTGACCAGGATATGTCCAGGGGTGGGGCGGAAAGAGGGCAGCCATATTACACAATTATGATGACGCACAGACCTTTCTTGGGCCTGAAATGCTTCCCAAGTCCCGAGGGGAATAGCATGAATACCTCATTGTGCCCATGGAGGAGGAACTAACAAAGACTTCCTATCTTCCAACTTCCTATGCCAGGATCAGAATTATCTCTGACATTCTGGGCTGTTGTGAGTTCTATCTTGGCTGTCTGGGCCCCAAAGGGTGGTTCCCTGTGGCTGGCTCTTGGTTGGTACCCAATGTCTGACATGCCCAGAGCCTGCTGGAACACCACTTTTACTGTGTCCATTGCCTCCTTAAGGCAACCACCTTCTATTGTTCATCTCTGTGTCCTGGCATCTGGCACAGGGCTTAGTGTAGAGCCCAGACTCACAGAATGCTGAACCAAAGCCCAAGAGTTTGGCCAAGTACAAATGGCCAAAAGCTCATGTGATGCTCTTGAAGTTCTCAGTGTGGACATCTCAAATTGGCCCAGCCAGGATGCTGACCAGCAAGAGCTGGAGGCTGGGGTTTGAGGCTGTGGGCAGTGGCCTTCCTGAGGACACTCTGGACAATGAGGGCCATTACAGGATCCCAGGGCCATGCTTAATCAAAGACTGGTTGAGAGGACAGAGACTTACACTGTAGAAACCAAGGACTGACAGTCGAAAGGGCCAGAAGCCAGGATTGAACAGAGCAAAGAGCCAAGACTCTAAAGGAAATGTGAAAGTGATCTCAGCGAGGAAAGGTCCAGAAATAAATAAAGACTGTCTAGGGCCAATGCTGCCACAGTCCGTGGGTGTATCTATAGAGAGAGGCTGAGTCTGCTGCCTTGCAGGTCCTGGGGTGCGTGAACAGATGCAATCCCTCATCTGGTGTCTGAGTGTCCACAGCTTTGAGGCATCTTTGCACGTGGGAGCAATCTGAAAACTTCCTGAGCCCCGATTGGGCCTGTTAACAGTGTGAGTAGATATACGCATGTTCTTAGCCTATGCACCAACAATCCCCTCCCCTGCATCACTGTAACTGCCCACCTCATCCCCAGGGCCTGCCCCAGACTTCCTGCCTGTGACCAGAGGGATGGGGGCAGGACTCCTGATTCGTGTAGCCAAGTCTCTTCCCTGGGAACTTGGAATTGCTGGAGGAAAGAGAAAGAGGGGGACAGACAGACAGAGAGTCACTCTGTGGGGCTGGTGCTGTGATGGCCGCCATGTTCCCTGCTGTGTGGACCTGAGCAGCAGAGGAACCCATCTCAGGGAGGGAGCAAGGCAAAGCAGATGCACAGAGCAGGCTGAGTCGGAGATGAAGGGGAAGTCCTGGCAGTGTTTCCTGGTTCTAGGCCATTCCTTGAGTTATTGCTGCCCCTGGCTTCCACGAGACAGTCCCCATATGTCCTGAGCTACGTCTCCATGAAGCATGCTGACAGTGGTTTCTGCTACTTGATCTCCAGCGGTCGTGCCTAATGCCCTGTGCACCACCCCCTGCCCCATGGCCTTTGCTCCTCAGGGTAGACACTGTCTTCAGCATCCATTCCACTCTCCTTCCAATGTGCCTACTTGTTCAGGAGGGATCAGGGAAAAGCTAAAAACACATTCCCAAACTTCCTTGGAGCTAGGGATCCAGGTGTGATTTAAGTTTCTCCAATCATGGGCACGTGTGTGGGATTTGGAGGCAGAAGTGAGGGGAAGGTCACACTCTATCTGCTTCCACTGCCACCACTGGGTTTTACAGGGTGTCCCCTGGTCACTTGCTCTGTGTGTGCTTAGGGACAGGACATGAAGCATCTGCTTTTTGCAGGCTCTGGCATCAGACAGACTGAGTTCACATCCCAGCTCTGCCATTTCTAGCTGTGAGACCTTGGGCAAGTGACTTAACCTCTCTGTGCCCTAACTTTCTCATCAGCAAAATGGGGATAATGGTGGTACCTACATGACAGGGTAGCTGAGGTGATGAGCGTAAAGTGCTTAAGGAATTACCTGGCATGTAGTAAACTCTCAGTGAATGCCAGCTAGTATCATCACTATTATTACTATCAGCAGTTCAAACCCATAATGTTGCAGGAGGAAGCAAAAGAATTTGTATAAGTCACCTAGCACAGGCTGGAACGTCATTACTCTCCCCTTTCCAGCTCCCCTCCAAATCCAGCCCTGGAATTTGGTGGCTCTGGAAGTTCTGATTACTAAGAAGGGGGTCTGTTTCATTCCCAACATGCTAGTTTATGGTCTCAGAAAAAGAAGGCCAGACCCTCAAGAGTCACCATCAGCTGACTTTCCCGCAGCCTCCCACACCGACCTGTGAATCATGGTCAGCAGCCCCTGGCAGCCGGAGGGGTCACCGGTTCCCCCGGCCCAGAGTGGGGCTGGTGACATATTCATCCTTTTATGAGCTAATATATGGGGCTCCCACTCATGTCTGGGACCTCATACTGCTCCAGCCCGCACCCTTATGTTGGTTTATCGACAAAGCAAAGAGCTTGATCTGGTGGCAGATGATGGGGCAGAGGCCCAGAGGCAGGGAGACTGGAGTACAGGGCTCCTGGCCAGGAAGCTCTATTGGTGGGCAGAGCAGGGACCATACCCGGCAGGATTTCCTAGAATCAGAGTTGGAACTCATCTAGTCCAACACACTCATTCTTTTGTTTTTGCTATTTGTTTGTTTGTTAATTTTAAAATCTGCTTTACTGAGGTATAATTTACATGCCATAAAAGCATCAATTTTAAGTGTTCAGATTCCATGAGTGTTGACTAATGGATATACCCATGGGACCATTACCATAATGAAGATATAGAACATTTCTATGACCCCCCAAATTTTCTCATGCCCCTTTGCAGTCACCCCAGGCCCCAGGAAACCACTTATCTGCTTTCTGTCACTACAGATTACTTTTGTCTTTTCTAGAGTTTCACATAAATGGAATTATATGCATCTGGCTTCTTTTGCTCACCATAAAGGTTTTGAGATTCATCTATATTGTTGCTTATATGACTAGTTTGCTCTCTTTTGTTGCTGAATAGTATTCAATAGTGCGGAATACTCACCCCCTCATTTTAATAATATTACCCAACATTATGGGATTCATGTCAGACAAACACAGTGTTGGTGTTTCGTACAAATCTCCTTGAGTGCTCACAGCAATCTTATGAGATAGGTACTATTAGTATTCCCTTTTCATGGGTGGGAAAGATGAAGCTCAGGAAAGATAATGTCATTGTCCCAAAACACACAATGGACAAAAGTTGGAACCTACATTTTAATCAGAGCAGTCTCACCTTCAGAACCCAATCCTGCTGTCATTATGCCCATTTACAGGTTAATAAGTAGAGACAGTCAAATCCAAACCTGGCTCTAGCTAACCCTAAAGAACATGCTTTCACCCAGTGCTACTGTGAGTGCCTCTCCTTCACTGGAAGACAAGGCCAAGCAGGCCCAGCAGCTCACCGTGTCAGTGAGGAGCCCAGATGTTGGGCAGAAAGTCTGAAAACTAATAACAACAACAACAGTGTGGGCAAGGGCCGCAGCAATAGTGCTGTGGGCTGCTGCCCACACGGCAAGACAGCCTGGCCAGGGCGGGCCAGGGCAGGAAAGACCCCCAGACAGCTGCAGCAGCAGAGCGGGAGAGCTGGGGGAGTTGTGCTTGCCCGGGAAGACTTTCTGGAAGGTGGAGAAAGGAGACTGTGCAGGGCACCTGGGAGAGGTGATCTCATGTGACAAAATGGTAGCTCTGCGGGGGAAGACTCATCACCCCTTTGGTAAGTAATGATTTATGGGCCGGGGAAGGGAATCAGTGGTCCACAGGCTCACGGCTGCAAGCCCAGAGGAGCCAGGATTTGAACCCAGCTAGCAGGGAGGAGGAGCATGGCCAACTTCGATTCCTCTCCCTCTAAATCCCAAGCTCCCAGCACCCAGCTGCCCACGTGGAGTGGAGGGAGAGCATGGACGTCTGCTTCTCGCTGAGTGACCCCTGTTTCCCCACGCACAGCAGCCGCTTCCCTAGCTTAAGAGGGTTGTGAAGTCACTGCCCATCTCTCCTGCCAGCTGCCCCAGCCTCAGCCCGCACATCTGGAGGGTGGGACTCCACCCTTCCTCAAACAGATGTTCAGGGGCGGAGGGACTAGGGGGATGGATGGTCACTGACCAGTGCCTCCTGTTTGTCTCTTGTTTGGTAATCCTCTTTCCTTTCTCGTCAAGGGAATGTGCAGCTTTGGGCAGGGGCCTCCTCCCACTGCCCCAGGAACCCAGAGAGGTGTGCAAAGAGACAGCCACTGCACAGCCCTGGGTTAGTCAGAGCAAAGGTATTTGGCGCCTCCAAGTACCTGCATAGCCTTCCTGGGAGGCGAAGGGGCAGAGAGGACAGAGAGGAGACAGAGACAGAGACCGTCACACAGACAGACCCAAACACACAGGAGAGGGGGGGGGACGGGGGGGGGGAGGGGAGAGAAAGAGAGACAGAAAGGGAGACAGAGGAGTGATATGGAGAGAGACACAGAGAGAAACACGGACAGGAGGAGAGGCAGAACGCCATGCAGGGAGAGGGGAGGACACAGGCAGGGCCAAAAGGCAGAAAAGAGACCGCATTCCAGCCAGTGTGTTGGTGACCAGTAATTCCTGCTGCTTAGAAGGCAATTTCATAAAAGAGCAAGAAAGAAGGAGAAAAGGGGTAGGGGGGCGAGGAAATAGTTACACACACCTAAGGAACAAAATTGACTTCCCAGGGTGAAGTCGGATCATCATGTTGACTCAGGGCTCTCTGACTTCTGAAATCAACTTCTCTGTTTCACAATCACATCTTAAGGATTTTTATCCAGACAGTTTCTTTACCTGTACAACAGGTTAAATGACAGTTACTTCACAGACCTGCTGTGAGGACTGAGTGAGATGCAAGAGCCCATGTAAACTGTGAAGTGCTGTGCAAGGACCAGGCTCACCGTTGCAGCCTAAGGGACAGAAGAAAAGGGAGCTCTAAGAATCCCTCTGTGGATTTATTTTTAAGACCAGCATATGTCCTTTCCCAGAGAGTTGGTCTGATGGGAAGTGGATGCCCAAGAAGAAACATTGATCTTCACATCAAAGTTGCCTAATATTTCCAGCAGATCTAGCTGGGTAACCATGAGAAAGTCACTTTGGCTCTCTGGGCCTCTTTGAAATGACAACGGGACTAAATAATATTTTAAAGGCTCCTCCAGCTTGTGGACAAACCTATGACCACAGGGATGAGGAGGTATTAGCGTGGTGAAGGCTTTCATATTTGGACGTGGCTGGGTGAGGGTCAGGCTCCGCTCAGATGGCCCCTCCTCCAGGAAGCCTTCTCTGGTTCTTCCAGGCCAGGTACAGTGCCTTCCTCTGGGCTGCTGGTCACAGTGCTCCCCTCTCATATTGTTTGGTGTCGTGGTTGTCTGTGATGTGACTGTCTCCCGACTAAACTATGAGCTCCCGAGGGTAGAGACTACCTTGTTCACCCTCGGGTCCTCAGTGTCCACAGCCTGGCACACAGAAGATGCTCAATGGATGCTTGTGGACTTGAATGGGACTGAACTGCCAGCCCACATTCTTTCCCATTAGGCCAGACATTTTCAAGGAGGAAGGGCTGGGGCCAGGCTTAGCCGCTGGAGGCTTTGGAAGCAACCTTTGGACAATTTGTGCTGCGCTCTGAGTGCTTTCTGGGAGCCAACTGAGATTCCAGGGCAGCTGAGAGCCAAAAAGGGTGGGAGGCAGACTCACTGGCTGGGGAGAGCCTGGGTGGGGCAGGGGACAAGAAAGGAGAACCATCTTAACACAACAGCTAACATTTCTCCAGCATTTTATGCTTTACATAATACTTCCACATACACTGTTTTGGTCAAGCCTCCTAAGAATACTAAGGGCTAAGTAGAGCAGGTTCAGACATCACTACTTTTCTTTTTCAGACACTTAGGACAAGACTGAGAGAGGTGAAATTACTTGCCAGAAGTCACACAGCCAGATTTGAAGTTAGACCTTTGGATTCCAGGTCCACTGTTCTTCCAACACCACAAAAATCGGTGAGAAGTGGTGTCCATGAGGTCTGAATTATTTTCCCCATTCATGGGTAGCTTAATGAATTGTTCAGTTTTTCTCAACCCGTTTATATCAAAAAATTATTATAATTGGGGCTGCTAGTGATTGAACACTGGTAAAGTGCTTTGTTCCAAGCACTTCATCCACACTGTCTCATTTAATCTGATCTATGACCCTATAAGACAGGCTCTATTATTAACCCCATTTTACAGAAGAGGAAGGTGAGGCTCAGAAGGAATGAGGAACCAACTGAAGATCGTAAAGCCAGGGAGTAGCCTAGATTTGAACCCAAGAACTCTAGAGTCTGAGCTTTCAGCTCCCCACCTTACTGCAAAGCTTTAATTCCCTGCGTCAGTGCAGGAATCACGCAGTGAGTAGCCTCCAGTGCCGAGAGACGAGCTCTTGCGCTATTGTCGGTGGAGAGACACGTCGTTGGCTCTGTTTCCCCAGACTCAGAGACTGACCTTGTCCTGGGCCTGCCGTAGCCACCAATTCCTGTGATTCTTCCGTGGGCTTGGCCAGAATATGGGTGCGCTGGCTACTGTTTGCAAAGCTGGGACAGCACAAAGCTAATGGGTCCAAGGGAGAAGCAAATGGGGTCCTTGTTCTCAGCAGCCTGTGCCCTTTCCCAGGACTCAACCAGCCTGGGCACTGCTTGTGTCCTGGCTTGTGGAGCCGGGGAAAGAGCTTGGTGTTGGGGTCAAACAAAGCCAGGTTCCAATGCAGCTCTGAAACTTAAGATGCTGGATGACCTTGGGAAACCAAGGTCATCGGTTTCCCCACTTGTAACAAGGGGATAATATGAGTCTCATGATAGGGGTATTAAATAGAACAACGTACCTGAGGTGTCTTAACATGGTAGCTAGCACATGCCAGATACTCATAACTCTTCCTTCAAGACAAGGTGGCCCAGGAGAAGGAGCATGGATTTGGGGTTAGACAGAGCTGGTTTCAAATGCTGATTCTGACAGCTGTAAGCTGCACAACTTTGCACAGACAGCAATCTCTCTGAGCTTCAGTTTTCTCATCAGTAAAACAAGGCTGACAACTACCTTAGAGAGAATTGTGAAAACAAGAACAGATGGCGGTATGATCAGAGTTCAGTGAAGAGTATCTTACATTGACAGTAATAACGCTGATTTCCCCTCTTCCTCTCCTTGGAGTGGGGAATGGGAGCATTCATTCATCTAACATGTAGGAGTGTTGTCTGTGTTATGGGCCCTGGGATCATTCCTGCAGATGCCAAGATGAGCTCCTAGGGCTCACTGTCTTTGGGAAGGAGACTGACTGCCATGTAATAAAATCATGCTACAACTTGGAAGGTGCTTAGATGGAGCTGTTTGTGAAGTGCCCTTGCCAGTCTCGGGACAGGGCAGTTGTGGGCAGGTGGACCCGGACCTTCTTCTCCACCAGCATGGAGGTAGCCCCTAGAGGGCATGGGGTTGACTCAGATGGAACATTAGCAGCCCCTGGTCTCTGCCCCACATGTCCCCAGTAACACCTGTGGCCTCTGTCTCCTTTGGCCTTCCTGAGCCTTCCTGGCTTAGTGAATGATGAAAGCTCCATTCTGGTGACACTCTTGGGCTCCCTTTCCTGGGCTTCCCTGCACTGTGGTTTACTGAAACCTTTAGGTCATTCTGCACCCTCATGCCAATGCCCTCTCCAAATAGCTGTCCCTGCTCAGCAGTCTGAGTCTGTTTAGGCTGCTGTGACAAATTTCCAGAGACTGGGTGGCTTATAAACAACAGGGATTTTTTTCTCACAGTTTTAGAGGCTGGGAGAATCAAGATCAAGGTGCTAATAAGGACCCGCTTCCTGGTCTATAGAAGGCTGTCTTCTTGCTCTTGCTGTGTCCTCACATGGCAGAAGCAGCAAGGGATCTCTCTAAGGTCTTGTTCATAAGGACATTAATCCCATTCACGAGGGCTCTACCTTTATGACCTAATCACCTCCCAAAGGCCCCACCTTCTATAATAATACCATTAGCTTGGGGGTTAAGTTTCAACATATAAATTTCCGGGAGGTGAGGCAGAAACATTCAGTCTACAGCATCAGCTTTATCTGAAGTTCCCTGTTTTGCACTACTGTAGGCCTTACCCACAACCCAGTCATCTCTGGCAAATGACAAGCATTAGCTTGGGAGGGTATGAATTGGGGTTGGAGGGAGAAGCGAGGTGAACCATCCCAAGTAAAACTTCGAATGCCAAGTTCCTCCGGAGGGCAACTGGTCAGGGCCAAATAGGGGTCTGTTAGAATGAATTCCCTAAGTGCAGTGGGAGTCGATGCCTACAAGTAGACTTCAAGGCCATGAGCCAGGATTGGAGGAGGGCAGAGGCAGGACCAATGTTTGTGTCTTTTACAAATTCATTCTGTAAACACCTGCTCTGCACCAGGCCCTGTTCTAGGTGCTGGGGACACAGTGGTGAATGAGGCAGACGAGACAGGAGACAGACAATAGACATACCAATATGTCACTGTATAGTAGGTTATAGACATACAACAAATGTGTCACTGCAGCTGGGGTAGGAGCTGCAGAGAAAGATAAAGCAGGAGAAGGAGAAAGAGAATGCCATGGCTTGGGACGAGTTCAAGTTTCAATAGTGCAGCCAGGGAAGGCCTCCATGAGAAAGTGACATTTGAGTAAAAATCTGTAGTAGGTGTGGGACAGACCCACATGGATATCTGGGAGGAGATTGTCCCACGTAGGGGAGAGCAAGTGCAATGGCCCTGAAACTAGAGCAAATGTCGATTTCAAATGACAGCCAGTGTCTGCACTCCTGTTGCTCTACACCCCTTCCACGAGGTGGGGGTGAGGTCAGAGAAATAACAGAGTGGTGTGGAAACGGCGGGAGGCATAGATCATGTAGCAGCTGGTTGGACCTGGCAATGATTTTGACTTTGATTCTGTGTGAGCTGAGGCCCCTGCACTGTGTGGAACAGCAGAAGGGTGCGCCTACACTTTGCAGTGTCATTCTGCTCTGTTGACAATACACCGGATCTGGGCAAGGGCAGAAACAGGAAAACCAGGGAGAAAGTGGCTGCAACAGCAGGTGAGAAAGTTGGATTCTGCAGAGATTTTGACAGTAGGATTATAGGGTTTGTGAATGGATTCGGTTGCGGATGAGGGAGGATGGTAAGAGAAAGCACACTCGAGGAAGACTCCAAGGTTTGGGGTCAGAGACACAGTTGCCTAAGCTAACGCAGATGGGAAAGGCAGAGGGAGAAGCGAGCTTTTGGGGGAGGGGACATCAGGAGTTCAGCTTTGGAAATGGCAATGTGACCACCTATCAGATGTCCAGGGGAGACGCTGCACAGCAGTCTTGGATATGCGAGTCTGAAGTTCTGGCTTTTAAAACCACGATACCAGGCGAGATTAACAAAAAAGTGGAGGTGTGGGTGCAGGTAAGAAGAGAAGAGGACCGAGCCCTGAGCCCGGACCCCAGACCCCAGCCAGTGTGAGGAGGTGTCCAGAGGATCTGTGATGGGCAGAGGACCCTGAGGAGCACCTGGCAAGGTCAGGAGAGACCCTGGAGAGCGTGTCATCCTGGAGCCCAGTGGGAGAGCAAGGGACCAGCAGTAGGTCAGATGAGGTGAGTCTGAGCAGCGACCTTTGGAGGTCACCATGACCTTGACTGGAAGGTTCTTGTGGAGTGGTGACCAGTAGGAGGGCCCCCCAGAATGCCCTCTGCCCTGGCCCTGAGCGTGTAACTCGGAGTTGCAGGGCGAGGCTTTATGTATGTTCTTATGTTTTAAAGCATAAACAATCCTTCCCCGAGGAAAAACAATGCATACTACTTATTCTCCAGGTTGCTTATTGTCTGTCTCTTCCCCACTCAATGGTAACCTTCTGAGGGCAAGAGTTATTCACTGCTGTATCCCCAACTCCTAGAACAGGGCTTGAAATCTAATAGGTGCTCAATAAATACTTGTTGAATGAATACAGGTCCCCTAGGCATTGAACTTGATGAATGCTTACTGTGAATTCTTACTGCGGGGAACTCTGGCAACATCAGTAAGCCTTTATTAAGCACCACTTCTACAAAGTGCCAAGCCTGTGCTCTCTAAACATGGGTCCATATTGTTCACCTACCCTAGGGCTGCTGTTTCCTGGCCACTGACTCAGTTTGGAACATTCCTCTCCCTCCTCCTCACCAAACCCTTGCCCTTCTTACTACCAAAATCTCGCTGACTTACGAGCTCAGCTCCTCCATGGAGCCACCGCTGATTGAGCTCACCTGCCTCTGGCCCCAGCCTCCCTCTAGTTCCCTCAGCACAGTGTTGTAGGTCTGAATCGCCCGACTGCAGTTCCTTAGGTTTCTTTGTGTTCCTACATTTTTCTTTCTCAGGTGTCTCTCTCTCTACCTCATTAAGTTACAAAAACTACCATTACTACTGCTGCTACTGCTGCTGCTAACTGCCTTTGTGCCGAGCACTGCCACGTGCCAGGCCTCTGCCTCCCTTTCCCAGCCTTGTCTCATCTGACGCTTCCCACCACCTTCCGAAGTGCCCCCTATTACTCCTATTTGGCAGACAAGCAAGCAGTCCATGCTCTGGCCCTGTCATCTGTCCTCCTTCTAGGGGTCCTGGCTCCTTTGTCGATCTCTTCTGTATCCAGGAGAGGTTCTGGAGTAGAGATGGCCGGGGCCAGGCCGAAGTGTGCAGGGGTGAATGTCACGTCTTGCCATGGGGAGCACCCGTGGGGAGCAGGCTTCTCCAGCAGAAGGGGTGTGGGAAGCAGAAAAATGGAGAGGGGTGAGCGGAAGCCCCAGGACCCAGCAAAGGGAAAGCCAAGCCCTCTGGGGAGAGCTCAGTCACCCTCACAACCACTCAAACCACGGGAAGGGTCAGGGGTTGGCCTGAACAGCATGGACTTCCTCCTGGCGGTGAGCCCAGCAAGAGAGCGTCCAGCAGAGGCTGACAGGAGCCACAGAGTCCCTGAGTAAGATGCCACATGATGGGGGGTCTGCAGCAGCACTGCCCCTCCCCACCTAAGCCCGAACCCTCCTCTCCTCCCAGCAAACCGGATGCTAGAGCCTGGTGGGGCCAAAAGGTCAGGGTGCACAAAGGGTCAAAGGTCACAGGTCCTGCAGGCCTGCGGATGCCAACCCCGTGACTCCACATCAGGCAGGCGGGAGCTCCTCCCTAGGCCAGGGAACCACCCCACGGGTCAGCATCAGCCACCTCCAGAAATTCTCAACTCCTGACTCAGGCTGTCTCCAGAGGGGCTGCAGCTGCCTCCAGAAGACCCTGACAGCCCCGTGACAGTGACACATGGGGCTCCCCAGGGAAGGGTCACAGGAATGGTTGGCTCCACCACAAAAGGGCCCAGGTCCAACAGACTCCCCTATAACAAGGGCTCACATCCGGTGACCGCTGGGCTTCCTAAGCCCACAGGAGACCTCCACTGGTCTCTCAGTTCACAGAAAAAATTCCAATTTCTGGCATCCAAGTTTCCCACCACCTTTTCATTCTCGTCTGTAGAGTCTTCTATGAACCCCATGCTTCAAAAGCATCTTTATTTCTTGAGCATCTATACGTGCCAGACACTTGATGCACATTGCACCCTTCATCCAGCCATTCATTTAGCAGACACAGACCCAGAGATCACCTGGGCCAGGCGCTGGCCAGGCCTTGTCCTAACGGAAGTGAATGGGAAGACAGGGGCCTGCTGTCCTGGAGCGCGGATTCTAGTGGGGAATTATCGTCCCCATTTTACAGATGACAAACTGAGGCTCAGGGGCCGATGGTCTGTACGCAGCAGAGCAGTGACTTGAATGCAGGTGTGTCTGACTCCAAAGCTCTTCTTTTAATCCCTGTCCACTTGGAGCCACTTGGAGCCCCTGGACCATGGGGGTGCTCTGCACCTCTGGGGCTTGGTACGACTCTTCCCTCGGCCTTGGATGTCCCCTTCTCTCTTCTCCAACTAGCTGATTCTCTCTCTTTCTTTTTTTAATTTCTTTTTTCCCCCCAGCTTTACTGAGGTATAATTGACAAATAAAACTGTACACATTTAAGGTGCACAGTGTGATGTTTGGACATACGTCTACACTATGAAACGACGACCACCATCAAGCTGATTAATCTACCACTTCACATACCTACTTTGTCATGGTGAGAACATTTCAGATCTTCTGTCTTAGCAAATGTCAAGTGCACAGTACAGTATTACTATACTAGCTGTCGTCACCTCGCTGTGTCAGAGCTCCAGAAATGATTCCTCCTGCATAGTTATCCCCTTCTTCCTTTAAGACTCTTCTGGTGCTCACAGCTTCTGGGCTGCCTTTCTTCCTTCCCTTCCTCCTTGGGCTGGGAGAGGCACCCCCCCGTCCCCATACACGTCAGATTCACGGCCATGGATGGAGTCGCTAGTGCCACCTTTGACCGTGTCTCCACCAGAGCACAGGTCCCTGCGGGTAGGCCTGTGTGTCCTCAGGTCTGAATCACCTATTTCTAGCAGGGGTGCTCCTTGGGGGCCCAGGGCACATCAGCTCAATCTCCCCTTGTCCCAAGACTCTTCCTTGGAGCTCGACTGGGCATGGTTGGCAAAGCACTCCCCTGGAAGAAAGTTTTGATTCCTTTTGCAATAAAATGGCCTCTGGAGGAGCTGGCCAGAGTCCCTCACTCCTTAGTGGCTTCCACGAGGAAGAGCACCCATCTGAAGGCTTCGCTGCTGCAGGTGCTCTACGGGGCGCTATGGGAGAAGGGCTGTGCCATGGCAGATACTTTTGTCTCCTGCCCTTCCCTATACTTTGGTCGTCCTCCCAGTCTTGGACTACTGACCTATACTCGCTCTGATCCACACTGTGAATTCCAGCAAGTTCTCAAACATTCTCTGAACGTACCAAACAGTCTACACCTTGATGCCTTCGCACATACAGCACTTGCCGGAAGGGAAGGTGACAGTCTCCATCTGCTATTGGCCAAGCCCTTGTCCAGAGGCTCCAGGCAGAGAGACCACTTTCCTCTGCTTTTCCTGGTGGTGGGGCTTTGGGTCAGGGCCAGAGAAGCCTCCAGAAATTTTTCCTATCTTAGTCACTTTCTCCCCACAGGCCCCACAGCTGGCCCAGAGAGGGAGCTGGAAACTCCCCTGCGTAGGAAAGGACTCCTAATCCCTGTTCCCTGTGCGAGGACCATGTGAGACTCAGCACGACCCTAGCTCCTTCCCTCCTCAGCCCGGCTCTGGAATCGGAGGACTGGAGAGCACAGCAGAGGGGCAGAGGCTGGGAATTGGTCTGGGAAAGGTGGGGGAGGCAGGGGAAATGGGGGAGGCTGGAGGAAGGAAACTGACATCTAAGATTTACTGAGAACTTCTGAGTTCCAGCAATGTTTGCAAAGGTCATCTTGTTAGACCTCATATCCCCAACAAGGTAGTACTATTATAATTCCCGTTTTACCTAGGCTGAAACTAAGGCTCAGAGAAATAAAATTACCTGTCCAAGAAGGCATCCCAGGTTCGAACCGGTGGAAGCTCTGATCGCTTCCACCTCCCACCTCCAGACACACCGCATTGACTGTTCCAGAAGTGTAAGGAATCTTGAGAACCCTTGAAGACTGACTCTAGAACCATGGAATGATTGCAAGACCACCTAGTTCTGGTTCAAAGGGCTCCCTTTACGATGGAGACACAAACTCCAGGGAGGTTTTGCCTGGTTTCAACATCAGGAAGTGGCAGAACCAAGATTCAAACTCGGGTCTTTGGACTCCAAGCTCAGTGCGCTTTCCATTCATTTGTCTACGCTAAAGACAAACAGCTTTCTTACGCAGGAAATGGTGCCGCAAGTCCTCTAAGTACAGCTTTTACACTTCTGTCCTCAGCAGAGTGACAAGGAAGAGTGTATGGCCAATGCCCCTTTCTATAGAAAAAAGTCTCATAATGCCCCTTGTACTATGTTGAAATGAAATTCATATTGAGGCTGGGCGTGGTGGTTCATGCCTGTAGTCCCAGCACTCTGGGAGGGCCAGGTGGGAGGATCATGTGAGCCCAGGAGTTTGAGGTTGCAGTGAGCCACTGCACTCTAGCCCTGGCGACAGAGTGAGACTCTGTCTCAAAAAAAAAAAGAAAGAAATTCATATTGAACCTAAGTACACAATTTTAAAAAAATTAATAGGGTGTATAATTGTAATATAAAGGAGAAATCAAGTAGAAATAATTTACCATAAAAATGAATAGTCTGATGATTGCACCTATGCATAGAATTGCCACGAATTTTAAGGCTACAAATACGGACTGATTGAGGCATTTCATTAGCAACTCAAATGCCAGGAGTAGAATTGTCATTGGTGACGTGACTTTTTGAAACGATCAACAACTCTTGGTAATGTTTCAAATATAACAAAGTGCAATCTTCCCTTAATTGACATGGTGGTTGTGTTTGGGGCGGGGAGAGGTCCACATAGAAATGCTTCCTGCCCACATGTTTTGTGTTTGAATTTAATATGGAGTTAGGTTCTAGACTCAGGTAATTATAAATGCATTTTCACCTATATGGAGTCTGGTGGGACCAGGTCCAACGGTCCTGTGGGTAGCAGGACAGCTCTTGGCTGTGCAGACTTTCCTGTGTGCATTTCTTGCCCCGCCCACTATGTCCCCAGAGTCCCCATTGTTTGCGATGACAACCAACAGACCTCCCACAAGTTTCCCAACTGCACGCCAAGTGAGGGCACTGCCCCCATGGAGGACCACCGATCACATTTTGTTAAGCTTTACTCGTAAGACTGTATCCCAACCTCTCGGTATCTTTCTAAGTGATCCAAGCATCATATCTAGTTGTGGCGTCCAGATGCAAGAGGCAGCAAGCACAAGGAGGGAGAGGGAGCTCCGGAGCCAGAGCAGGGATCCAGGCCACCTTACTCTCTGCTGCAGCTCCAGGCCTAGCTGGCACATACTAGCTGTTCAACAAATATTTGTGAAATGTAATTATTAGCTGTGTGGGCTTGGGGGAATTATTTAACCTCCCCAAAGGCTCAATTCCCTCATGGTGAATGGGTGGTCATGCTATGGGGCTCTTGAGAGGATTAAATGAGACACAACAAGAGAAAGACCAGAATCTGTAGAAGGAGCTGAGCAACCATTAACTGACAATGAAAGTTGTGGTCCTGCTACTATTTGGCTGGGAAGAAATTCTGGGTCATGCAGTAGCTCACAGAAGATTGTGTCCAAATCAGCCTCTGACTACACTACCTGATGGTTTGGAAAGGTGGTTCCTTCCAACCTTGAGTCCTGGCAATTTCTGAGGCCCTTGTCCTGACAGAGCCAGTGGTGAGGAGAGATGTCCCACCCACCTGTCCCTTGCCTGCTTTGCACATGCCCACCGCCGGCCAGCTCCCCAAGCATGCCTGAGGCCTCCCCCCCAAGCAGGCCTGAGGCCTCCCTGAGTCTGAATGAAGCTCTCCCTCCATTCTGCCCACCTGCCCTGCCATTCCGGGGAAGGAAGAGAGAAGTGAACAATTTCTGAGCCCCTCCTGCAGGCCGGGAGCTTCTCCCCAAGCAATGCCATTAAATCTCTCCTCACAGTGGGATGAGGTAGGGAGAAACACCCCACATGTGAGGAAATGGGGCTCAGAGATGGTGATTTGCCCAGGGTGTCAGAGTGGGCATGAGGTGCAATCTTCCAGAGCAGTCTGGAAGTGGATGCTGGGAGTGGATTGGAACTGAGGCCATGGGTGGATTTTGAGCAGGACCAAAGAGGAAGGCTATACTGGACAGTGCAGGGTGTGGCCAGGCAGCCAGTCCGGGGCATGGAAACCTGGTGTAATAGGTATCATAACGGGTTCCTCCAACCTCCCATTCCCCAGCCCACTCATTCTGTCGGGAGAGCTCCCCTGGGCAAGTGGTGTCCCAGCCAGCGCCCCCATCCAGCCTCTGTAGCTCAGGAGCTGGGAAATTGGGGTCCACTGATTCATCTGCGGGCCCACGGCTACAGAGGGCAACATGTCTTCGGTGCTAGTCTTACCTCTCCAAAAAGGTGCCATGTGACCAGGGCCAGTCACTGTTGCCCTCCTGGCCTCAGTTTCCATCTTGGCAAGATGAGGGGATTAGATCGACTTGCTGATTACCAAGCACTCTCCAACCTTTCACTTTTGTGAAAGGGAGGAGCCCAGGGAGGAAGCAGGACGCGAGGGAGAGGCAAGGGTGGCCACCGGAGGCATGAGCGTGAATCATAAGCAGGGGTGGGAGACTCCAGAGGGAGCTAACCAAACTCACACAATGTCAGGCCCAAGGGCAGGTAGCTCCTGGTCCTTTTCCTACCCTGGCAGAGCAGTGGGGAGGACAGCAGCAAGGCCAGGCTTCCCAGGGGCGCTGGGGTGCAGCCAGCTTGCTCCTGAGGGCTGGCAGCTCAGTTCTGAGCACACTTGAGAGGGGCTGGGGCAGGTTCTTCTGGTGGGGGTGCCTCTGAACCCCTAGAACAAAGTATAGTCCCGGAGAGGACAGGTCCTACAGATTCCTTTGGTGATGACAGCTCCTTTGATTTTTGGAGGTGGCAACAGAATTCCTTTTGAGCAAGATTTCCTTCCTTCACTTATTTATTTACTTTTCACCCAGTGATTCAGCGAAACAACCTCAAAACCAGTCTCCAATGGGAGGCAGGAAGAACCAAACCCTCAAACATCAGTGTCCCTGTGAGGTTTCTGCCTTGTGGAACTTTCCTTAAAATAACTGCATCAGGAGATTGTCCGGGTGGCGGTGGGTGGGGGAGTAGCAGGGGAGGGGGAGGACCTGAAAGCAGAGTCCTGTGGGGCTTATGAAGGACACAGAACACTGCAGTGGGGAGTCAGGAGCCCACCCTAAGTGCTGCTGCTCCGCGAGGGCTTGAGTGGGGGCCAGCATCAGCTTTCCCACCTCACAGGCTCCAGAGGGTACCATCGTGAAGAAGGAATGAGTCAAGAGTTTGAACTCTAAGTACAAGAGAAGTGACTTGAGGCAGCACAGTTTTAGCAGTGGACTGGGGATTGGAGCCTTCTTGCTGCCTGTCCATATGTCCTTCCCCCAATCCTCAGTGCAATGGCTTTGGTTCCTTTAATTCAGTGGGAACAACACACAAACATAAAATGGTCTTTTTCTTGGTTATAATGCATCTAAGTTGGAAACGGACCAACAAGATAAAAGGTTGTGATGGAAATGGTGCCAGACCGGAAATTAATTCAGGAGACCTGGGCTCTATTTCAGCTTTGGAGTATTAAGCCGTGGGACTTTGGGGAGGTCACCTCCCTAAGGGCACAGAGATCCCCAGGGTCAGGGAAACCCGGTGTCTGTAACCAGAAGTCAGGTAGGGTCTGAGAACAGGGGAGCTGACAGGCAGAGCAAGGTAGGGCGGGAGCCCTCACAGCAGAATCACACTTGGGAGCAGCCCTGGATCTCCACTTACAGGCTGGATGACCTTGGGCAAGTCAACTCCATCTCTCTGAGCCTCAGTTTCCCCATCTATAAGGGGAGGAAAATAGTACCCATCTCAAAGGATTGTTGAGAGAATGCATAGGAAGGAAAGTGCTTTGTGAGTTGAAAAACATGAGTCAAATGTGAAAATATTATCATTATTCTAAACACTTAAGAGCAAGGAATAATAATTCCATAGTCCTCAGGGGGACCAAGATTAAATAATAATAGCTACAATAACAACAATAAGTATCATTTTTTGAGTGCTTACTATGTGCCAGACACTGGTTTGAGTGCTTTGAGTGTGTGAATACATTTAAATGTATGAACTTCTTTCATCTTTTTAAAGAAAAAGTATAACATATATACAGTAAATTAGTAAAGTGCTCTAATCTTTAGAGTGCTGCTTGATAAAGTTTTACATTTGTACATAGCATCTGAACTCACTGAATCTTCACAATAGCCCCACACACTGTTTATTCCCATTTTATAGATGTGGAAACTGAGGCAGAGCTGGGCTTCAAATCCAGTCTATCTGCAAGGTGTTAGCCATGCATTACTGACCAGGCAATCCAGCACATAGAAAGTGCCTGGGAATCCAGGAGGTCCCTATGAAGCCAATGGAAGATTCCGCCTTAGGAGGAACCTTTTATTTACTTCCCCAGGTGAGGAAATCCCAGGATCCCAAACTGAGGGCAAGAAAGTACATGCAGCTGAAAGGAAAAGGGAAGAGAGGTCATGGTATGGAAAAGCAGGCTCAGATAGCAGGGGAAGAATTTGAGGGAAGGGGACAGTCGCTGCTTATGGCTGGGGATGGGGGGTTGTTGATGACTTATGTCTCCAAAACTTGGGGTAGAAGACCCAGCTATTAATCGACTTTCCTGGTGAACTGGCAGAGAGGAGGAGAAGCACAGAAACCAAATTTCCCCATTTTCTGTAACTGCTCATCTCTCCCTGGCGGGGGCCCACGGCAGGTGACACAGTCACTTCCCCATGGACGGCACTCCCCCTGCTTTACCCTTTGTAAAGAGGCAGCGGCTGTGCTGAGAAAACAAGTTTGGGAGTGAGGCACCCACTAGCCCCATTGCTGTGGCTGCTGGAGGAAGCAGTGCCCACTCTCAGGTCACAAGAAATGGATCAAGAAATGCCACAGAAGGCAGCTCGGTGGCCTGAAAGAACCCGGGCTGGAAGGCAGGTTCCAGTCTTGGCCCTGGCTGTGGATTTACATAATCTCCAGCTAATATTCCAGACTTGGGGAAGTCACATCGTGTCTCTGAGCCTTGGTACCCCCACTATGGAATCAGAGGTGCGAAGAGGAGGTCTGTCTATTCCTTTTTAAATCACAGTGCAAATTCTTCCTCGTGGCTGGAGACCCCAAGGTGAGAATCTGCACTCAGCCCCCTCCAGCAGGTCCAGGTTGACCTGCGTGAACACTGGGGTGGAGAGAGCAGTGCAGGCCCCCGCCCGTCTGTCCACCTTCTCATTTCTGCATGTTCTTCCTCCCTCCTTCTTTCTCTCTCTCACACACTTCAAAGCTCTAAGAAGGTTGTGAAATCATGACTGATGCAATAGACATCATCTCTTTATTCGGGAGGCAGGAAATCATTCCCCCCGCCAACCCTCTGGGCCTTCCAGGTCCCCACCCGCGCCCCCACCCCAGTTTCCTGCTTCCTGAGGGTCTTGGAGCAGATGGGAGACCTCGCCATTTGCTGGCCTGGATTACAATTACTCTTCACTGGTTTGAAAGCAAGATCGTGTGTGTGTGTGTGTGTGTGTGTGTGTGTGTGTGTGTGTGAGAGAGAGAGAGGGAGAGAGAGCATGGATTGTGTGAGCCCGAGGGCCGGAATATATACAGGGAGCCAAGGGGAGAGGCAGGGGTGAGGGTCACTCAGAGCAAGCCAGTCCCAAGAAGCTAAAATTAGCTCTGGGAACTGGAATGTCGGGGTCTCCAAGGAGCAGCAGCTGTGAAAAGAAAGCACCAGACGAGGAAAGAAAATACACCCAACCCCACACCCACCACAAACCTTGCCTGCCCACTTCATCTGCCCCGAGGTCTCCATGGCTTCTAACCCACCCCTTCCAGGACAGCTCCGGCCAAGTGCATGAGGCTGGCCGGTGGGAATTTCCTCTTGCACGCTGTCATTTTCCTCTCTGGTAACCACAGAACAGTGTGGCCTAGGATTCCTGATAGGACAAGGTTTAATTGGAAACAGGAAAGTGGAGGACAAGTTTGGGTCTGGGGTGGTGACGATAATGAGAAAATGACAGGCCCGTCCAGGCAAGAGGGTGACAGCGGAGGAGGGTCACATGGCGAGGAGGGTGCGCCATAGACGGAAACTCTCCCCTGGGAGAGCCGGACACGTGAGAGACAGCTCAGGCCCGGCCGCGAGAGGACGACGGTGAAAGGCTGCAGCAAGGGGAGGGGAGGAGGAAGCACCCCTTTGCACAGAGACAAAGACTGGGGGTTCAAAAATAAGATCACACACCACTGAGTGCATGGTCTTGAGTTTCCAAGTGGCTGGAGCTCGCGCATCAAACTCAGACTGTGGAAGAATGTCCAGGAGGGCCCAGGTGCCAACTGAGGCAGGGAGCCCCTAGGGAGTGATCCCCGACAAGCTGGGCTTGAGATTCTGGTCCTGTAAACCTGGGGTGAGGGTGGGGGGAGCTTCAAGCACTAGGCTTTCTTTTCCAGCCCTTTGTCCAGAAGGGCGAGCTTGGTTTCTGAGGCTTTTTTTGCTGAAAAGCGAGGCAGGTTGCACCTTCGTGGTTTGGAGACTGCAGGGGAGGTCTTCCGAGCCACACAGTTCTGCCGGCCACGGGGAGGAAGGCTGCAGTGTAGGTGGGATATGGAGCCTTTGGAAAAGGCACTTGGGGAAGGGACTGGTGGGCAGTGGATATCTGTTGAGCACATTTTGTGCTTTCCATGGCCCCGGCTGTGTGCCTGCCGCTTTTCTTGTTCTTTTTCTCATGATCACCTAGAAAGGAAGCCCCAGGAGCAAGAAACATGGAAAGTTTTCTTTACCAAGAAATCCCCAGCACTGAGAACAATGCCTGGCACATAGCAGGCCCTCCACGACAACCTGTTGAATCAGTGTGATGCTCACAAAAGCTCTGCAAGGTCACTATTACTACTGTCCTCTTTTATAGAAGAGCAACCCAATCCTCAGAGAAGTGGAATCATTTTCTCATTTTCACAGCAAACAAGAGCCGAGATTTGAATCTCTTGGCTCAGAAGGCCATGCCCACCACACCACGCAGCCAGCACCATCCTTCTGCAGTGCTGTTTTTTACCTGATTTTGTCCTGGGTTCCTGTCCCTGCCTCCACGGGGCCTTCCCACTTTTGTCATGCCACCAAGAACCAAACGTCTTCATGCTTTTCCCCAGGTGCCTAGTCTAGGACTCCTGGATATGCTTTAATTCATCCTTTCTCAAAAAAAAAAAGATTAGTCCTTTATATCCTACTTTCAGAGGTTGACTGTAGTTATGTAGCAACGGGACATAATAAACAGATTCTGGCTGAATGGTGCAGTGACTGGGTACACTCCTAGATTCCAGAATTAAGTACACAAATACTAAAATACATGCTTTATATGTGCAGTTCTGAGAGATAGTTATCACGTATCAGATAGCTTTTTTTTTTTGCCTCTCCCCCTTCCCTCCTCTTCCTTCTCTCCTCTGACCATTCCTGCAGCTCTCCCTCCCTTCCAAATCCAGACCAGTCAGAGGCCTGAGCTTCAGGAATAAAAGAATCCCGTTCTCAAACCATCGACATCGACTTAATCCCTACTGTGCACCAGGGATGTTGCACATGTTATTGGTGCACCTTGCACCCTGCCTACTCACAACTCCTTTTTCTCTGCCTACAAGCATGCTTGGGTTTTGCTTTTGCAAATAAAGTCAAGTATTCTCTGACCCCTGAGAGACCTTCTCTTCTTATTGTGTCTCCACATTTCTTGAAGGAGTATTCTCTAGTTGCTGCTTTCACATCCCCTGCAATCCAGTTTCTGCTCCTGCTATGTTACTGGGATTGTTCCCTCAAAGGATTGCTGGTGACTTAAACACACACACACACACACACACATTTGTATGCTTTGTCTTCCCTCATTTGGAGATCTTTGTTTTGACTGAATTTTCATTTGACTGAAGTACATCCTGAAGTAATTTCCTCAGAAGTGCATATGGGTGCTATTCTTTGAGTCCTGGTATATGTGAGCCCCTCTAATATGAATGGGTGAGGGATTCCTGGATCGTGCACGTTTTCCACATGAGTCCGAGAACATTGTTCCACTGTCTTTGAGCTCCCAGTGTTGCAGATGAGTAATCGGCGCCAGTATCATTCTGCTCTCGTTGTAAGCAGACTAATACCTCTTTCTCTGAAAACTTTTAAGTTTTTCTCTTTATTCTAGAGCTCAGAATGGTCACCAGATTTTGTCTTGGTACTTATTTCATCATTAATTTTTCTAGGACTTGGGGAAGCCTTTGTTCCAACCATTCAGATCTTTAGCTTGGGGACGTTTTCTATTATGTCTTTAAAAGTACCATGACTTTTCCACTTACTGCTCTCCTCCTTCCGAACCTCCTTACGTAGCTCTCTTGGGCCTGTTCCTTCACGCTCCTTATCTTTTTGCTCGTGATTTCCTTTTCTTTGCCTTTCTGCTCAGTGCTCCGGGATAACCCAGTTAGGGCAAATTCAGTGGTCTTTCTCCTTCTCTGGGCTCCTGAATGATTTTACACTCCTTTTCCTCAACTGTCTCGTTTCTAGGCTTCAGGGAAAACAGATTTTATCTACATTTTCAGCTATTTTCTCTGACTTCTTTGATGGATCCTCTCCCTCTCTTTTTACCCTCAAAATAAGGATATTCCCCAAATTTAGACCCAACCCTCTTCTCTTTCCTCTACACTTCCCTTCTTAGAGACCTCACCTACTTTCTCAGGTTCAATTACTGCCTCTTTGCTGATGATTCTACCTTTATTCCAGACCCTATCGTGAGCACCAGACTTTATATACACAATCAACAGCCGCCTGGCTATCCAGTGTGAGTATCCCATAGGCACTTCAAACACATGTTCAAAACTGATCTTGCCTTTCCACTACAAACATCACTCTGTTTCATCTTATTTTTCCCCTCTGCTGCAAAGATGATCAAAATATACCACATCTGAATGTGGCCGGAGAAAACTATAACCATTGACTGCAGGACTCAGGACTGCCCTCCACCCTGCGGTACGTCCCTGGCCCATTCACTGTCCTACTCTTCTGGGCAGCCATTTAACATTGTGTCCTTTCCTCTTACTCTCACATGTGCCCTCCTCTCCTAGACTCTCAGTGCTGATGACTTGGCTTCATATTTCACTAAAAACACCAGGCCAATCAGAAGAGAACTTCCACAGCCCCCATCACCACCTCTACCCACCTTCCAGCACCTATCCCCATACCCTCTGCCTTCCCTCTTGTTCCTTTGGATGAACCCTGTGCTCCTACCCATGGAAACCCTTCCCTGTGCTCCAGATGTCACTCTCTGTCACCAATTCAAGGACACTGCTCCACCAGTTTCTCCTCTTTCTTCAGCATCCACTTTTCTTTTTCTATTGGATCATTCCCATCACTATTCACACATGCTATTGTAATATCTCCCTTAAAAATAAAAACCCCAAGAACTAACTTACATCTCTATTTCCATGATCAAAGTTAGAAAGGGGAGGGGAAGAACATTGCTTAGCCAGCTGCTGCTGGGGGCAGGTTTGTGTGAGGCTTGGCCAGCAGAGCCATTGAACTTGGGATGGGTGGTGGTTTGCATGAGGTTGGAATAGGATGTCCAGAGAGCAGTTTTAGCCCAGAGAGGATGGGCAAAACCCTCCTAGGACATCTGAAAAAGCCATCAAGCCTGAAAAACAAGGTGAAGAAAGGATCCTCCACTGGAAAACAGACCTTCTCTGCTAGAAACCTCTCTCATTATTTTTGTCCCTGAGGACAGTGCTGGGCCTCAGGGGAGAAAAAGCAGGACCAGAAGGTCAAGAAATGTTGCAGATGTTGGTGTTATTTTTTTCTTTTTTCAGGAGGAGGGATGCAATGAAGTGACAAAGGCTGTCCTAGGAAGTGTTTAACAAAATGGAGAACGCTGGTGTGGGCCAGATGTAGACGCAGAGTGAGCCCTGGGGCTGCCAGAAGGGCACAGTCAGAGGGTGGGCACTGTCCAGCCTGGGTAGCTTTCCTGTCCTTTTAGAACAGGGGTCAGCAAATCTTTTCTATAGTAAAAAGGGCCATGAGACAGGGTGAAATATGGCATCACAAATATATCCACTTCCTAATCTTTGAAACCTGTAAATGTTACCTTATTCGGAAAAAGGGCCTTTGAAGATGTGATTAAGTTAAGGATTTTGAGATGAGGAGATTATTCTGAATCATCTGGGTGGGCCCAAAATACAATAACATTTACCCTCATGAGAGGGAGGCAAAGGGAGATTTCAGACAGAAGGACAAGGCAAGGTGACCATGAGGCCAGAAATTGGAGTGATGTGGCCACAAGCCCAGGAATGCTCCCAGCCACCAGAAACTGAAAGAGGCAAGGATGGGCTTCTCCCCAAGGCCACTGAAGGGGGTGTGGCCCTGCCAACACCTTGATTTCAGCCCAGTGGGACTGATTTTGGGCTTCTGGCCTCCATAGCTATGAGAGAACAAATTTAGGTTGTTTTAAGTCACGATTTCTGTGGTAGTTTGTTACAGCAGTCACAGGAAACTAATATAAGCCAGATAGTAAATATATGGGGCCATACCACCTGTGTCACAACTACTCAACTCAGCTGTTGTCAAGCAAAAGCAGCCATAGACCATAGACAATGAACAGGCCTGGTTGTGTTCCGATAAAACTGGGGAGTGTGTGCCCCCTCTAGAGAGTGCCGCATTTATTATTTAGCTTCAGCAAATTGTTGCTGGATGGGGATAAAGATCTTAGATGACCAGATCCTCTAGTTTCTCAAAGGAAGCTGGAATTCCAGATTTTTATAAGTAATTTTCTGGGTTTCACTGTTGGTGGGTGTATTAAACTCTGGCCAATACCATGCAGATGGGGGGAACAAAAACCACATCCATTTGGCCACATTCAGCCCTCGAGGCTCCAACTTGCACCCTCTGGTCTATTGTGTGCTGGACCTGGGCTGGGCATTGAGGACGCCGCAACTGTCCTCAAGGGACTTGTGGTCAGGTGAGGGAGACAGACACACTGATGCTGTGAAGTACTATGGGGCCTGCAGCAGAATTAGGTAGAGGATATCGTGGGGAGGAGGGGTTACTCCTACCTCAAGAGGAAGAGGAAGAGAGAGTGAGGAAGAGTTGCGGGAAGAGCTGATGCTCAAAGTGAGTCTTGCGAGATGAGCTGGGATTCAGAACTGGACAGGTTTGGAATGGCACCGCTGGTAGGAAGACCAGCAGGACAAAGGCAGGGAAACCTGCCGAGGTAGAATGTGTCTGAGGAACAACAAGAAGTCCCAGCGTGCTGGTCCCAAGGACGGGAAGAAGAGGGTGAGACGGGCCTGGGGGAGAGGAGTGGAGGGAATGGTGGGATGGCCATGGATGGGTCTTGGATTTATCCTGAACATAAGGGAAGCCATGAGGGTTTTTATGGGTTGAATTATGTCCCTCCAAAAAGACATGTTCAGGTCCTGACCCCAGGTACCTGTGAATGTGACCTTATTTGGAAACAAGGTCTTTCTCTGCAGATGTAATCAAGTTAAAATGAGGTCATAGCAGATTAGAGTGAACCTTAATCCAATGACTGGTGTCCTCATAAGAAGAGGAAATTTGGACCCAGACATACACAGACAATGCCATGTGATGATGGCGGTAGAGACTGGAATCAAGGCCACCTTGACCATCGCTCTGGGACAGGTGAAGGCAGCAGCAGAGGCCACCCAGAGCACACACAGGGAATCTCCTAAACCTAGAAGTGCCCATGGATGACTCACAGATGTCACCACCCAGAACCACAATGCTGACCTCACAGCATGACCATTGGACGCCACGGCCTCAGTTCTTCAAGCCTGAATCCAGCCTCCCACCAGCTCAGCGGCACCTCCTTCCATCTGCCTTTCCTGTAGGTTTCAAATTCAGAACCAGCCCCTCCCAGAATCATAGAATTTCTTTGGCTGTAATGACTCCTTCATCCCACGGGGAAGGAGACAGGTAGTGATGTTTAGTGACCGATCCAAGACCACACAGCCAGCATGTTGTGTCCAAAGCATCCTCTGCACCCTAGCTGTGGACCTCAGTATTCTCAGCTGCCCATTCATCTCAGGCAGCCGGAAATTCTGCCTGGTGGGGAGAATCTTAGAATGGGGAAGCTGGCATTTGGGCACATTGGATTTCATTTCATGCTGGCCCTCCTTTTTCCAATTATTATCACACAGTAACCTGTTTAGGAAGAAGAGTCCTCACTTGGGACAATATTATCCCAATGTGTTGGGAGGCACCCAGCCTCAGTGGGTTTATCAGGGCCCAAGATGCCAAGCCTAGCTCACCATTCTGCCATCCGTCCATCACTTCCGCACCCCTGTGCCCGCACTCACTGAATTCATTGAGCTCCTATGTGTCAGGTATTGTGCTAGATCAACACTGGGATACAAAGAATCAAAGGCAGTCTCTATCCCAAAGGAACTCACAGATTAATGGGAAGAGAGACAAGAAAATAAATAATTGCAGCATTTCTAAGACTCACATGTTAGCTTTTCATGTTTATGATTTCTGTCATTTTCTTATAATAGTTTACTATTCATATTGATTTAGTATTTTCTTTGAATTGATTCATTTTTTTCCTCTTACTTAAAGGCCAGCTTTGAGTTTATCCTAAGTGGTACTATCCATGAATTCAGGGGCTTAATTGGCTACTTAAGTTTTTTCCAACTACATATTGTACTTCAAAGTTAACTACTGAATAAAAAGTTCATCCGGATGCCACGTAAAACCAGAGGTATGTGAAGCACCCAGTGGGAAACACTAAATTATTGCCATGGAAGCCCATATAATAGAGATCTGCCAGCTGTCACACCAAGAGGAAAAAGCTTTTATCCTATCAAGTCCTAGCTGGTCAAAGACACATTAGGGTTAACAGGTTGATAAGCAGCATCTCAAGGCAGGATATTTTATGGCAGGAAGCAGATAAGTCTGTGCCTTTCACCCAAGGATCTCAGAAGCATTAACTTCTCCACGTTCACACCATCTAAGGGGGCAACGAGGCCATTCTTATTTCCAATTTTCTAGACCAGAGGCTACAGGCAAAGGTGATCTGTAATATCACATTTTTTCATCTCCTGTTTCCATCAAGACCCGATGACATACGACATTCCTGTGGGAGCCAGTCTCATGGGTTTACGCTGAGTGGCATGTCATCCCCAGGGCTTGCATTTAACCGCAGCCCCACCCAAGAAAGCATAAAGGTAACCTTGAACATGCTTTATTTCTTAAAAAGAAAATAACACCCAAACTCCAAAACTTTTGATATCAATAACAAAAACTTGTTTGTAACACCCCCTCCAAATAAATGGAGTATACCAGTGTATTGGAGTACTACTCATTTTACTTATTAATTTATTCCATAAAGATTTTTTGAGCAGCTATTATGTGCCAGGCTTGTGTTAGGCACTGGGGTTGCAGTGCTGGCCCAAGACAGACACAGTCCCCACCTCCATATGGCTAGTGAAGGAGGCTGATGTTAATCAAATAAGTGTCCAAATAAATGTAAAATGTGATGTGTGGCTACAGAGGATTGACACATGGTGCTGATCTACAACAGCAGATTCTGATCTAGAACCAGAGGTCAGAGAAGGCTGCCCTGGGAGAATGGCATTGGTGGAGAACTATGGATTTAAAACATGGAGCAACCATAAAAGAAACATTACTAGTCACTCTTCCTTAAGTTTATTCCACAAGCCAGGCTCTATCTCATTTAATCTTTGCTGCAACTTTCTGAAGTAAACATTATTATTCCCACTTCACAGGAGAGGAAACCTTGGCTCGGAGAAGTGTAATGACTTACTCAAGGGCACGCAGCTGGCTAGTGGCAGAGCTGGGACTCAAACCCAAGTCTGTGTGACTCTCAAGCCAGGTCGTGCTTTTCCCCCAAGATGCACTGCCTCCCCCAGGAGAGGCATTAATAGGAAAAATATGACTCCCAGCTGTACATACTTTGCAGCTTACAACCGTGATGTCATCTCTAGCAACTCTTTCCATCCTCAGTACCATTGACCATACAGGTTGGGTAAGTGCTCCCACCTCCACCCTGCACTGGGATAACCACGGCAGAAAAGCAAACGTGGCAGAGAGCTGGAACAAAGAGCTCCCTCTTCCGGCAAGGCTGTGCAAACCCCTGTGTCTGCCTCCAGGCCTTGCAGAGATCCACACAGGCAGGGCCTGCCTGGGCTGAGCCCTCTTGATCTCTGCTTTTTGCCTTGATCTCTGGTTTTTCTTGGCCTACCTGCCTGGTTACAAGCTGCCGGCTCACTGATGTGGGGCACCACATCTGGTTTGTGCTTTGCTGAACTATGCTGGAATTTCACGGCTGCAGCTGGCCCTGGGGAAACCAGGAGGTACATGAGATGGGTGTCTCAGGGAGACATGTGTCCTGGGGAGTAAACTTACAGGTGATTAGACAACTGCTGCATAAGATGGAGCAGCAACTGAGTGGACAAGAGAGACAGAGGGCCTCTAAGCAGTGCACTGGCAGCTGGTCTACCTTCCATTTCACGTCTCTGCAGGCCCTAGTACTTTGTACCTAGGTATCGGAGAATCGCTGGCTGAGGACCCAGGAAATTTCTGTCCCCATCTCCACCCTTGGAAGCCTCACCGCAAAGAGCTTTGTAATCCACCAAGTACCCTGCAAAGGGGAGGGATTACACCTTGACCTCAAATATTCACTGGTTTCCTTACTGGCTAAGAGCCTAGGCACTAAAATTACACTGCTTGGTTGGAATCCTGGCTTCCCGACTTACCGACTGCGTGACCTCGGACAAGCCACTGAACTTCCTGTGCCTTAGTTTCTTTATCCTTAAAAATGGAGGTGATAATGTTAACCACATCACAGTGTTGTTATTATGAGGATTAAATGATAGAGTGTAGGTAAAGCACTTGGCAGTACCTGGCATAACAAGCGCTTGATAAGAGCAACCTACTATTGCTCCTTCCTTCCTTCCTTCCTTCCTTCCTTCCTTCCTCCCTGCCTCCCTCCCTGCCTCCCTTTCTCCTTCCCTCCCTCCCTCTCTCCTACCCTCTCTTCCTCCTGCCTTCCACTAAAAACAGTATTTTTTTAATTGTATAAGTCACTGGAACTACCAAGACCTACAAGGCTCAGTAGCTCACAGTCTTGCCTGAGGCCCCACAGCCAGAAAGTGGATGAGCTGGGAAGACTCAGCTTTTAGGATTTCACTATTTCCTTACTCCCCCACCACCCTCCCTCTTACCCCATGGGTCCTAACACAATGCCTTACAGAAGTACATGCCCAGTTAAATCTTACAGCAAGACTACATGAGTTTGAATCTCGATTCTGCCACTTATGGGCTGTGTGGCCTTGGGCAAGTTACCTGACCTCTCTGGGTTTCAGTTTCCCCACCTAAAATTGGAATTATGATAATGTGCTTACCCCACAGGGCTGGGCTGAGGCTTAAAAGAATTAATAATAAAATACTTATAGCAGTGCTTGGCACATGGTAAGTGCTACTTAATTAAGTGTTAGCTATTATTGTTGCTGTTGATTGGCTGAGCTAGGGCCAAGGCACCATTGCTGTTTAAGGGTCTCGCACTCATTTTCTGACACTTTTTTCCTTGTCCAGGAGCTGCGTTGGGATTCTTAGGCAGAGGGAATTAGAGTTCTGAGTAGATCTACAGCAGAATGTGCTTGTGCTCCTCTGTTCTGTCTTCATTCTCTGACAGAAAAGCTTCCTTTTCAAAACAGAACAAACAAGCAATGGCAAAGGACTCCTTGCTTCACAATGAAGCTTTCCTTCCATGAGTCCACCCCTTCCTGTCTTCTCAGAGAGTTGGGTTTTTTCCGCCTTCAAGACATTTTTCTGAAGGAAAATTCCATAGTAAGAAAGAACACAAATAGGTTTCGGGCCTTGTCATCCCAACAGAAGGGTCTGGCTTCCTTCAGTCTATGGATCTGGGCCCTGAAGGATGATCAGGAGGCAGTTAATCAATTCTCTAGGGTCTCATTGGATCCACCCAAAGAGCAGTGGGACCAAAAACTGTCATTCCTATTACAGGGAGTAATGACTCAGGGAGGCCAGGTGCTTGGTCTTTGTTCACATCAGAGGACTAAGCTCCATGGCTCCCTTATATTTGCTGAGCTTCTGAGATGGTCACTAAGGCCTAGCTTCTCCTTTGCTTCCTCCCTTGACTGTGGGTTTATATTGACTGGATACCTGACCTAGAAGTTCATGGTGCAGTCTAGGGCCTTGAAACAAATGAGTATGAGAAATAACAGACCTATGGCCTCAGTTGGAGAGACAACAGGGAGTGGTGTGAACTGTGGCAAGTAGGAGCATACCTGCCTGGTTTAACCCGGATAGCTGCTTCTAAGCACCTGCTACTTATGCCCTGGTAACATGGGCCCAGATGCCTGGTTTTTCAGGAGAAGCTGGAAATCTGAATTATTATGAATCTGATTTTTTCTGAAAGCTTATGAATTGCATTTTTAAAATGCTGCACAAGGCCAGGCATGGTGGCTCACACCTGTAATCCTAGCACTCTGGGAGGCCGAGGCAGGAGGATCACTTGAGCCCAGGAGTTTGAGGTTGCAGTGAGATATGGTGATGGCCCTGAACTCTACCCGGGGTTATGGGGCAAGACCCTGTCTCAAAAAAAAAAAAGCTGCACAAATCAAACCAATGATATCTGTGGGCTAAATCTGGCCTTTAGGTTGCTAGTTTAAGAATTGTTTTTATACTCTGATGTAAAGAGAGTTTAAAGGATGTCTTGAGCACGATTCTTTACTATGTTGGAATCCCCTCTACATAGTTTCTGAGATACAGCTGGTCAGCCTCCAGTCAACCCCAGCCCCTCCCCCCACCATGACAAGGAGCTTGAACTTCACTCACAGCATGACTTTCTCTTTATCATTGTAAACCCCAAATCTACCACCTGGTAGCTTTTACCCTTTGGTCCTAGTGTCTTTTGGGGGCAACTGAACAAGTCAACCTCTCTTCGGCATGAACGCTAGAGCCAGACTGCCTGGGTTCAACTTCCAGCAATGCTACTCAATAGCTGTGTCACCTTAGGCATGTTACTTGATCTATCTGTGCCTCAGTTTCCTTATCTGTAAAATGGGGATGGTAATAGTATCTACTTTACAGAGCTGGATGAGGGTTAAGTGAGCTACTATATAAAAAGTCCTTAGTAAAGGCACTGTGTTTGGTATTATTTTTTCTTCTCTCCCAGGTTACACTTTCAAGTGCTCTTGCCTATTCTCCATCCTCCATGTTTTCCAGGGCTTTCAACATTCTGTCCTGTCTGGAGGGTAAGCCAATGTGGCCCTGTGATCCCTGCCTCCAGGTATTCATACCTTTGCAAGATCCCCTCCTCTTGAGTGTCGGCAGTGCTGTAACATGCTCTCAACCAATAGAACATGGCACAAGGGACAGGAAGTACATGATTAAGCAAACATGATCGTGTTACATGAGATGGCAATGCCCATCTCAGGAGGAGATGCTCTTTCCTGCTGGCTTTGAAGAAGCAAATTTGCCACATGGTGAGCTGCCTTTGGAGATAATCTCATGGCAAGAAACTGAGGGTAAACTTCAGCCCACAGCTGGCAAGAAACTGAGGAACTGAATGTGGCCGATAATCCTATGAGTGAGGAATTAGATCCTTCCTCAGTCGAGTTCCAGAATGAAACTGCAGCCCCGGTCAACAACTTTATTTCAGCCTTGCAGAGGACCCAGCTAAGTCATGTATGTGCAGACTCCTGACCCACAGAAATCATGAGATAATAAATGTGTGCTATTACAAGCTCCTAAGTGTGCAGTCATATTGTCACGCAGCAAGAGATGCTAGCCACAGCAATAACTCTCCCTCATCTACCCTACTTTGGAAACTCTAATATGTCAGTGGCCTATTTAAAACACAAGCCCTGGAATAAAACAGCCATATCACAGCAGGCATTATTTGCACACCGCATGAGATGTGGCCACAAAATAATGTCACTGATTTTCTAATTGGCACAAGAGAACAAATGCATACAAATGTTCCTGTTTATACCAGGGTAGGGCTTGAGCCCCAGCTGTGTGCAAAGCACTGGGATGGATCCTGTGAGTCAAAGGGGCCGCCTCTCGCCTTCGTGCCCTGCTTGGAGGCAGGCATGCTCCCTGGCTCCAGGTGTGATTGCTGGATGCAGGTGATACCTGCAGCTGATCTGTTTTCTTCATAATTCTCTTCCCTATATCTGTTACTCTTCTCCATCAAAGAAGAGGCAGAGGAAGAAAAAGCCCCCAAAACAGGTGAACTCATGTGGTTCTATTACAGCTAGAGGGGACGAGAGGGCCATGCGGTGTATCTCTGTGTGGCCAAGGGTTATACTGAGACTCCACGGCTTGTGAGTGGCAGAGCCAAGGTGAGAATCATGTCTGCTGACACGTGGTCCAGTGCTCTCTCCTCCAATTAAAACCTGCCCTTTTCTTCCTTGTGATTATTAGGAAGTTGACACCGTGGTTCTGGGTGGAGTCTTGGTGCTACATGTGGCCAGAGAGTCCCTCTTACTTTCTTTTTGTTCTTGGGCAAATGAACTCCCTCTTCTGAACCTCAGTCTCCTTCTCTATAAAATGGGCTCATAGCACCCACTCCACAGGGAATCCTGGCCAGCTGCTGGGTAACATGTGTCAAGTGCATGGCTCCCAGCAAGTGGCAGAGAGGCACATGGCTTGCTCCCATTTGCATGTTCTTCCACCAGGATTTAAAGTGCGCACAAATCCCACTGTGCACTCAAGTGTTGGGAAAACATTTCTTGTGCCTGACGTTTTCCCAGAGGGTGTTTTCCCAGATTAGAAGGACCTCATCAAACTTTCCTCTCCTCCGAGAAGTGTTCTCTGATTACCTTAACTAACGACCCCCTATGTGCTTCACCTCCCACAAGTCACTCTGTTCTATCATCTTCATTGCGCTTGTGACCCGCTAAAATGGTTTAGCTGTCTATGTCTGCCGTCCGTCTCCACCTTGCAAACGCAGCCCCTCGGCTCTCAGAGCAGGGACTGTGTCTGCCTTGTTTGCCGCTGCACGTCAGCATCCAGAACAGGTGTAGGCCTGGTGTAAGTGTTGACTGAATGGCAGAACCTGTCTTGCTTTTGCCTATGACAATTCGCCTGAAGGTGAAGAGGAAGAAGAAGGAATTCAAACTGCTTCAAAGCAGAAAAAACAAAAACAAACAAAAGCAAAACAGTAGAGTAGCAAAATACACTTCCATTTACTTACTGTGCACTTTCCAAGCAATGCTAAGCCCTTAACATGGGGTATCTCATTTAATTCTCATATCAGCCTTCCTTAGAGGTAGGCACTCTCGGTGTCCCTAATTTAGAGATGAGGAAGCTGAGGCCCAGAGAAATGAAATCTTTTGCCTCAGGGCACACAGTAAGAGGTAGAGTTTGGGTTTGGAATGCAGGCCTGTCTGCCTCCAGGGCTGAACTCCTCCACACGGCAGAAGTTGATGGTACCCTTATTTTTAGGAAGTACATATTGAAATATTTAGGGGTAAAGGGGAATCATGTCTGTAATTTACTCTTAAGTGGGGAAAGAAAGAGAGAGGGAGGGAGAGAGAAGGAGGGGAAACGTAGTAACATGTTAACATTTTGGAAATCTGGGTAGAAGGTATCTTTGAACCATTCTTGTAACTTTTCTGTAAGTCTGGATTATGTCAAAATAAACATACTTTTCAAAGCTCATGGTGGGAAGAAGATGCAACTCATGTCACAGGAGGAAGGGCATAGATCCTGCTTGGCTAGGATAAAGGGGGGACTCCACGGGGGGCTGGTGCAGGCTCAGGGGCCTGGAAGGCAGCTAAGTAGCCACGCTGTAGCAGGGGTGCAATGTACAACACCCACGGGACCAGTGATGACACTCTGCATCTAGCCAAGTCTGCCCATCCTTGGGCCTCTCGAAGGTGCCAACTCCTAAACCTGTCCTGCTTATTCCTATGGTTACCCATAGGCAGGCATATACACATGGTTGGGGAGAGCATCTTTCCCCCAGTGTATGGTTTCCACTCTAGTGGGTCATGCAACACACCACCCTCTCCATCCCAGGACAGGAGAGGGACATTGGAGTGCTGCGGTTCATGCACTGCCCCGGAACTGTCCCCTGGGGAAGTGGAAGCAAACACCCTCTACAAATTCAAAAAAGTGCCCAGACAGGGTAATGAATGCATCTAAGGTCACACAGGTAGAAGAATTGGACCAGAACATCAGTGTCAGGAGTTCCCAAGTGTTTACAGTCTTATTTCTTTGTACCACTATCCTTCTGCTACTAAAGGGCTCATAGCTAGCCTTGAGACCTGATTCCTCCCCTTGAAATACAGACTCCATCTTTCTACTGATTTCTAGAGTAGACGTCTGTGGGGGAAGGTTATGCATATCCATCCTGAAACATGGGCTTCGGAGTCAGACAGACCTCAGTGACATCACTTCCTGTGGGGTGACCTTGAGCAAGTGATTTTACCTCCCTGAGCTCCAGTTTTCTCATCTTGAAAATGAGGAGGATGATGTCTGCCTTAATGGGTTGTTGTGAAGATTCACTATTTCAAAAAACATTTATTGAGCACTGATCTGGGTACTGAGGATATAGCAAGGAAGAGGACAGACATCTTGCACTTTCTTTCTAATTGGAAAAGGCAGTTAATAAACATAGAAACAAACAAATAAGACTTTTTTTTCAGATAGCAATAATTCCTGAAAAGAAGATAAATCTGAAAAATGGGACAGAGGGAGGTACCAGTGACTCGGGGTGGTCGAGCTGCTCAGCTGGGGCAGACCTCTCTCAGAAAGTGACATCTGAGTTGGAAGCTGAGGAATAAGAAGGAGCTGGCCAGCCATGGCAAGACCTGGGGCCCAGAGGCAGAGGGGGTGTTCAGAGCAGTCCTTGAGATGGGACTGGGCTTGGCTTGGTCAAAGGATGAAAAGGAGGCCAGTGTGTTGGGAACATAAGGGAGGCTGGGGGAGACACATAGCACGGCTATATCATGCTGGGTCTCGAAGGGCGAGGCATTTAGAATTTATTTTAAGTGCATCAGGGAACCACCCCAGGGTTTTGAGCAGGACAGTAGTATGATATGATTTTTTTTCTTGAAATCAGCTAATACAGTTGGCTCGCCGTATCTGCTGATTCCGCATCCACGGATTCAACCACCCACAGATCGAAAATATTCAGAAAAAACAAATAATTTAAAAAATTAAAAAATAATACAAATAAGAAAATATACTATAACAACTATTTACATAGCATTTACATTGTATTAGATATATAAGTAATCTAGAGATGATTTAAAGTATATGGGAAGATGTGCATAGGTTATATGCAAATACTACACCATTTTATTTCAGGGACTTGAGCATCCATGGACTTTGGTATCCACGGGGGTCCAGGAACCAATTCCCCCTACAGATACTGCAGACACCAAGGGATGACTATATATGTAATGTTATTAATACAGGACCTGGCATACGGTAGACATTTCATAAAGGATAGCTTTATCATTGTTTATCATTCCTAGGCATAATCATTACAGACTTCCCGTAGATGGGTGGCCCACTCATATGTTCATTCTAGAGGCAGTGTACCCAAATGCACCTGACCAGGGAAGGGGAGAGGAGTCGAGCAACTCCTACCCCCTTAACTTCCTCCCTCCTCCCTGCTGCCCCCCTCCCCCAAGCCAGATGCCAGCCCCCTCTGCCAGGCCAAGGGGTAGCCAGGGTAGGATCGCTGGGCCCTCCTCCAGCTGGCTCCAGCTCCAGGACTCCTAGCCGCCTTCACTTTGCCTTAAAAATGCAAAGCATTCCAGCCATTTTAATTACTAGGCGTTGCATAAGCCAGCCACCAGTTCATACAAAGGAACAACAGACAAAAAATGATTTTTCAACATGCCTTCAGCCTCTCCCCTCCTTTCGCCTGAAATCAGCCCCCAATCACTGGCTCCCAGGCCTTGAAAAACACTCCAGGTATGTGCAATCTCTTCCCTAGTTTGTTGATGTGACATCAAGGTCTTTTTTTCTCTAAATACTTGAGGCAAAAGCAGTTCCAGCTACCTTCAAGTGGTTTGGAAAGTTACCGGTCATATCCCTACTTGAGACGCTAAGACTATCAGAGGGCTCCATATTGTACACAGTGAGAACTTTGTTATAAAACACAGTTTAGTGTTCAGTGGGTCTCTCTGGGCACCAAGTCAGGGCACTTTTAGTTCCTGAAATGCTAAAATGACTTCAATATAAGGTACTCCTAAACAGGGAACTCCAAACACAATATTCCAGCAATGCTTTGGTGTGGGGAATTACTTAAAAGTTTATTATGAGACTAGGGAAACCTCCATGTTTCCTAATTCTGAATTTTCAGTAGCCTCTATACACTTTCTTAACTAAATGTAATCTAACAATTTCTTGACTACTTACTGTGTATCAGGCATTGTGCAGAGTACTCAGAAGAGAAAACTCAGTTAGCCCTGACAATTAGCTCACTTTCTAAAGAGGGAAAGTGACCCAAAAACTGATAATCCAGTACAGGGTGACGCCTTTCAAGTCAGATCATCTCTGATGGGTGGCACCCAGCTCGGGTGGGAGGAAAGGCTGCTTGTACATTGTCTTAATAATAATATTGGCAGGGGTCATTCATTGATTGCTGACTCTCTGCCAGGCATTCTGCTAAATCCTTTCCATTTTTCATCTCGTGTACCCCTTACAACTCTGTAAGGTAGGCACTAATGCTGCCCCTATATTACAGATAAGGAAATCGAGGCACAGGAAGGTTAGGTTACTTGTCCAAGGTCACACAGCTAAGAAATGGCAGTGGTATGCTGGTAAACATTTAACAACTAGCTCTCCAGGACAAAAAGCCCTGATTCATAGCATTTGCCAATTTCTGTGTGTAAATATTCCCATCATGGCCACTTTTAAGTTACCAATGTGATGTCCCCGAATGTAGAGTTGGGAAGAATGTGCAGTAGCAGACTATCATATAATATTTCCACCATACAGGTGACAATAACCTCAAGGGCACGGATAAGAGTATAGTATAATAAAATAATTAAGAAGTGATGAGTTTTAAATGTTCATTCCCCTTGCTTTTAGTATAATTTGTTAGTTGCAACTTCACATAGATTTTTAATAATGTCTGTATTTAACTACCAACTTGCAAAATTCCTGAAAATGTAACAGTCAGCTCTCAGAAGCCAGCGTGAGCCGGCCCCAGCACAGCACCGGGGGCTCCAGAGCCTTGCTCTTCACCTAGACAGGTAAAAGTAGCCAGGTGAGAGGATAAAAGGCAGTTGGTGTCAAGGGAACAGTATGAACAAAGACCTAAGACATGAATACCAGAAAAAAGAAACACAATAACATTTAGTGTTTACAAAACATTTTTAACTAATCGCCAGAGCACAGAGAGTGAGGAATGCAGGATTGGATGCTGACCTGTGAATTCTGGCTCCACCGCTTACTAACTGTGTGACCTCGGCCAAGTTACTAAACTTCTCTGTGCCTCAGTATTCTTTTCTATAAAATGGGCATGATAATAAAAGCCCCTACATCAGAGAGTTGTAAGAATTAACTACATTTATACTGGTAAAGTACATAGAAGAGGACTTGGCACGTCATAATGCTCAGTAAATCTTCATCACTTATTACTTTATCTTTGCAACTACTTCTGTGAATTTGATGTTTGTCCTCATTTTATAGAGAATAAACATGCTTAGAGAGCCACAGAGGAGATGGAGGAGACAGGACTTGAACAAATGTTCTGATTCTAACTTTGTCCCAAAGGCTGGGGAGCACACGGCCCTCACTGAGTCCTGTTCTCCAGGAGGGCCTGCTGACAAACTCGATGCCCTACTAAGTGTCTCTTCTGATAGGGGCCACATCTTACTCACGTTTTCACGCACCTCGATTGGTGGGTACAGGCAACTGGGGAGGAAGACCCATCTGGTGGCAGAAATTGGACATCTGCTTATTACATCCCTAGATATTTTCCACATGTTCTCTTTGTGCATGAAGAAGCAGGGTAGCAGAGCGGTCAAGAGTGTGGGCTCTGGCTTTGACTCCCAGCACTGCCGCATCCTGGCCATGTCATCTTGAGCAAGGGACATAATCTCTCTGTCCATAGCTTACAAAAAGGGCTAATGATGATAATCTCATCTCCCTTACAGCTTCTGCTGTAAGAGTTAATGTGAATTCACACATGCAAACCACCTAGAAGCACGCCTGGCCTCCAGTAAGGAGGGCAAGTCTGCCCTGTAAGAATCAGCTGTTATTATCAAGGTTTGGTTTTTCTCTCTCTCCCTCCCATATTCCTTCTTTGGGTATTACTTACATGGCCACAGGGGACAGAGGAATATGCTTCTCCTTTATAAACACAGATCACTAGACTATAGGCTACTTGAGGGCAAGGGCTGGTCTTATTCATCTTTACACCCCCAGGGCCACACCCTGGTATACACAGGTTCTCAATGAGAATTTACCGTGTGCCAGGCCCTGTGCCATGTGCCTTATTCACCATATGGTGTTTGATCCTCATGAAAAAATCCTATGAAGTATGAATCTCTTTTCCATTTTTCCATGAGGCATCTGAGGCTCAGAGAGGTTAAGGAACTTGTTCAAGATCACAGTAAAAATGTGAAGAAGGATTAAAAAGGCAGACTGACATCACAGGCCTTGGCCCCTAATGCCCTTGTCAGGCTGCCTTCTAGAATATTTCACTGGGAAGTCTTGAGAGATCTTTCGATCCAACCCTCTGGTTTCATATTTGAAGAAAGGGGTTTTGCTGATTTACTCAAGGTCGAACAGCTATTGTGCATGGCAGAACTAGGACAAAAACCTGGTATGTTGCCTCAAGCTCATGTTTGAAATTTCAGGAGGAAATGAAGCCATATTCAGTAGCTGTTAAAACATACTGATTAGTATGCCATCAGCTTGCCTCTGGGTCCTGGGCCCCATCTTTGTAATTCAGACGTAATTTTCCTGTGGCATCTATTCAAATTCAGAGTAAGGAAGGACATACCCACACCCCCAGAAATTGCCAAGTCATTTCTCCTGCCTTCTCCCCACTGCAGAGCAGACAAAACAGGAGATGCATCTTGCTAGCCTACTGATAAAGCTCCCCGCTCAGCCTTCAGGGGTAGAAACTACATCTCTCTCTGCTTGGTTGCAGCACATAATGATCACAAGCTCTGAGCTCTCAATGAGAACCCAAAAGACAAAGAGGAAATCACCAGCATGGCAGATGCCACTATGAACCTATGGGCACACTGACTTTGCAGTATTCAGAGAGAGTGCTGGTTTGGAAAGAGCCCTCTGGGCCTGAATCACAGCTCTGCCACTTTCTTGCTTGTAAGAAATTGGACATGCAATTTAACTTCTTTGAGCCTCAGTTTTCTCGACCCTGAAATGGGAATAAAATAGTATCTACTATTTAGGCTGTGAGGATTTGAGGGAACACTGCATGGAAAATGCCTTGTACATAGTAGGTGTTCAACTAATGTGAGTTTCCTTCTCTTTTTCTTGCTTTGGAAATCTTTCTCGGCTTATCATCCCAAAGTTGATGAAAGTTACACGGTAGGGAAATAATTACTTATTAAATATCCCTCATGGGCTCAGCACTGAATTAGAGAAGCCTGGAGTGATACGAAGATGAAAAGGTGCTAAGGGGCCTAATTCCTTGTTTGCTTTTGTCAATAATCCTGTGTCCACTGCTCCGCGCCTGTGTCTGTGTCCATAAGATGAGAGGGTTGGACTTGGTGACCCACAGCTTTCTCCTAGCTCTGACCTTCTGTCTTACCATGATCTGGGTTTCCAAACACCTTCCTGCTCCCTGGTTGGATACCCGGCTCTGTGACCTCATGGCACACTTGACTGTCCCATTGTAGTTCTTACCACCAAGTATTGTTTTGTCTTTCTCTCGCACTAGACTGGGAACTTCTCAGGAGCAAGTCTATGCCTTGTTCACTGTCATATCTCCAGGTCCTGGCATAGAGTAGTAGATGCTCTGCCAATATTTGGTGAATATTCGAAGGAAAGAGGGAGGGAAGGAGGGAACCCTGTCCCTTTCCTTCAAAGAATTGATAATCACTTTATGGCACACAAGCTGTGAGGCACACAGGGAATGTCAGTGGGACAGTCATGAGGAAGGGTGCATCACCACTTGGAAATAAGGCCACCTGTCTTATTGAAGCCATAAATTCATGCACTGTGCATGTGGTTAGCTATCTGTGGTAGTAAATCAAGATGGTAAGGGTAGAATGGAAAATCTGGGAATACCAGAACCCAAACTAGTTGACCTGGAGGTAATCTTTGGATGGCAACTGTAATCTAAAACGTAAGAACCAGAAGAATTGCAATGTTCCCCAGCACAGAAAAAGTCTGGGGGAAAAAGTGGAGACTGCCCAGTCTGGTGCCAAGAACCAAGAAGACCCAAGAGCCCAAAGTTGGCATTGTGTGTCCAGCATTGTCACTGTGCAGCAAGAGGGGCTGTGGCCAGTGGGTGTGAGCATCATCACTTTCTTGGCAAAGCTTTTGCTTCCATCAAAAGGAAAATTCCAAAGTATCTCAGCTGGGAGACCCTACTTTGATAACCTCGGACCCCTGTGTTCTGCACACATCAAAGCAACCTTCTGATGAGAAACTAGCTCCACGTGAAGCTCTCTATGACTATGAGGAGAAAAACATGGGGCCCAGTTGGAAGCCTGGAGGATCCAGTGAGGGTGGGAGGGGAGCGAGGGAGGAGGGGCACGGAGGGGGGGTGGGCAGTCAATTCTGCTGTGGCAGAGAGAGGATCAGGCTGAATCTGGAAAAGTGAATACGTGATTCCTGGCAGAGGAGGGTGGGGGAATGTATTGGTGGAGGGTGGATTCCAGGCAAAGAGCTCAGAGGCGGGAACTGATAGCCAGAATATAAGGGTGGAAGATGGCAACGAGGGCAGCATAGGTTTGGAAAGAGAAACGAGAACAGGGCCTGTTGTGGTGCAAATGCAGGGGTGGCAGTCGCATTGTATTATGAGAATGGTGCCTCCTTCTGCTGTGGACGGTGGGGCCCTGGGAAGAGCCAGATGACAGAGGGCCTTGTATGTCTTTGGAGTTTAAGACTTTGTTCAGATAGCCATGACAATGAGTGAATCATTTCAAGCAAAGAATAGAATGATTTCAGATTTATATTTTAAAAAATTTACAGGAGCAGCAGAGCAAAAGTTGAATTTGGAGGAGAAAGACCGTGGGCAGGCTAAGCAATTACGTGACTATTGAAATTGTTGGGAAAGACTCTATGGAGACTGATCCAGGGCAGAAATGGTAAGAGTTGGGAGAAAGGGATGGTGAGAAGCGACATGCAGAGAGAGAATCTACAGGGCCTGGTGAACGATGGTGCCATCCTCGGTAATGGGTAACCCTGGAGGGGACTGAGGGGAGATGACAATGAGTTTTGGACACAGTCTGAGGAGGCCATGAGACCTCCAGGTGAACTGTCCAGGAGGAAGCAGGTGATGCCTGTTCCAGCGCACAGAGCAGAATGGTTGGTAGAGACCACGGGAGTGGGTGCGTTTAGCCAGGGAGAGTGTGGAGGCTAAAAGGGAAGAGAAGGGCGCCAAGGACAGAAATTGGGAAACACCTACACTTTCATGTCAGGAAGAGCCCGGAGAGTCTGCCAAGAAGACCGAGAAGGTACAGTTGGAGAGGCGGAAAGCCAAAGCCCAGAGAGAGTGGAATCTCAGCAGCCAAGTTGAAAGAAAGATGCGACCAACGGCATTAACTGCTCCTTGGACCGTCCCCACGGCACAGGACAAGACGGTTTCAGTTCCAGCAGGTTCCACTGCAGAGAGCTCAAATGCCTTGCAGCAACAACACCTCCAGTCCAGCCTGGTAGGAGACCGACCACGCGTCCGCCCCGTTCCCTCCCACGCCACGAGTGCGCCCGGCTGAGACGCGCGTGTGCATTCTCCGCCTGGAGCTGAGTGTGCAACCTTCAAAGAAACCACAAAGGAGCTACTCATTTTTAAAGGAAAAACACATGAACTCCACGGGCATAAGGAAGACATTAAGACAGGGTTGAGGAGAAGACGATCTTCTCCTTCCATTGCATATTACCCTTCACAGAAACAACTGACTGCCTGAGTATGTGGTCATTAAAACACACACACTCACGCACACACACGAGCTGGAATATTTAACTCTGCTTCCTATTTCCCACCACCCCAGAAAACACAGGACACAAAATGGCTTTGCTGCACACGTGTATTTTCTGGCTTAAAATCCCTGGGACTCGCTCCCTGTGGAAAGAAATATGAAAACCCCAGGATTCACATGAATGCAGCCAGAGACTCTTACTGAGGGGTCTTCACCGCCTGGGCAGGACCGCGGGTGGGCTGGGGCAAGAGGCGCGCTGCAATTTTACTGCCACGAAATTGGCTCCAGATGGAAGCGAGGAAAGGTGTTTACTCGCGCTGGTCCAGACACAGAGAGAACCTGAAGTATCTGCCATCTGAGGTGCATAATTGCCCAGTGCTGGGCAGCAGCATCCCTCCTGAGGGTCTGGCCAGGGCTCATGGTGATGGGTGGACCAGGCTGTCTGTTGCTTGGAAAAGGCTATTTTGAATATAATGACTTTCACATGGACTGCGGGGTTTGGGGGAAGGCATTGTGGCTGGGGTCTGGAGGGGAGGAGGCAGGGAAGCAAAGAGGAGCTTCCCTATGAGGCAACCGAAATGACACATGTCTTGCCAGCATGTTCTCCAGGTTGAATTTCCAGAGCCCAGCTCTGTCCTGGAAGAGTGGGACCGTGGCATTCTCTGTGGTGTTCCCAGACCTCCCTAAGGCCCCCCAAACCCATGATTCACAGCTATGTCGATTCCTGAGAGCACGTCTCCCCCTTGGGTTGACATGTGGCCAGCTCAGGGGTGGAGGAGCCTGCAGCCGGACCCAGACGGGATGTTGACTGAGAGCTTTGTGGCCATGGCAGATGGGAGGGGTTAGCTTCACCCACTCAAAGGCACCCGCACCCCACTGACTAGTGTGGAATTGTGCCTGTCCCGCCTTCGCAGTGAGACTGGCCGAGACTGCAGGCTGAGCGAACGGGTGTTCGCTGGCTTATGGCGCCCCCTAGCACCGGCCAGAGGGATAGAGCTCGTGAGCTCTCCCGAGGCGCTACCACCTGCCTGGCTGAAACTGGAAAGGGGTCGGTGGTGCTGGTCATTGGACCCATTCAACCAATACTTACTAAACCCTTTGTTACCAACACTTGATCCCTGTCCTCAAGGGGCTTACAGTACAGGAAGGGAAACAAACAGATGAGCAATCGCATTAGAATTGGCCAAGTGTTGTAAACGAAGGAAATATAGGGCGCTGTGGGGATACATGGCAGGGGTGGTGGGAAGCAGAGAAGGCCTCCTGGAGAAGATGACATCTAAGCTGAGATCTGAAGAATGTGGAAAAGTTCAATGAATTTTAGAGACCAGATAATAGAGATAAAAAAGACATGCTTCTTGACCTTTCAGGGCTTATAATACAAGAGGCAAACAGACAGATGAAAAAGTAACTACAGTGGACTCTACCAAAAACCAGACCCTCAGTCTCTCCTATGCCTTTGCCATCACAATCTTGTCTGAAATTCTTTGTTTCCAGCTCTGAGTCTTGGGGGAGAGAGCAGTATAAGCATTGACTGAAGGCTTGATGAGTGGTCTTCAGTCTCGGGCACATTCCCTGTGTGTCAAACCTGTTTAAATGGCAAGATCTATCTTCCCTTCAGAAACATTCACTTGTCCTTGAGAATTTCCCATGGACTCTTAGCCTTTCCAAGTGCAGAGGAATCTTAAAGACCATGGAGTTCTATCTTTGATAAATGAGGAAATTGAGGCCTGGACAGGTGAAGTGACTTGTCCAAGGCAGGCACACAACTATAGCAATGTTGGGGACAAATTTCAGGTTAAAAAAAATTTTTTTTTCACCCTAGCCTCTTTTTGTCTCCCAGAAAGAAAGTTTTCATACATCTTTTTGTGGTGATATGTTTAGAATGTTTTCAAAAGGTATCAGATAGTAATTTAGAAAGGGAAAAAACAAACACACAAGAGAGAAACCTCTCATGAGTACAAAATGTATTTGTTCTGATTGGATCAGAGGGTGATTATTATCATAGTAGAGAACTATTTAATCAGTGTAAGTAGAAGTCCTCTATGGGCTGAGCACTGTACAAAGAGACTCAAACGGATTTGTCTACATATCTGAAAAGCAGACCCCGGACCTGTGAGTGGCTGGGGTTTCCAAGGCCAGAGTGCAAGCATTAGGCCACACCCTACAGATGAGAGGACTGAGCCCAACAAATGGGCAAGTTCCTTCACCTGTCTGAACCTTATCTTTCCCACCTACGAAATGAGGATGAGTAGCCTCTGAGGTCATTTTTTTTTTTGACCTTTAAATGTCTATAACCACTTCCTACAGATTCTAGCCTCCTATAACTCAATACAAAGTGGGCAGACATGAACTCACCTTTCCTAGAAAAGTTCCAAGAAAGGGAATACCAGGGAAGCCTGGTGGGTTTGGAGACAGGCCAGATAGATGTTGAAACTTCTTCAATACTTCATATTTATAAATCTATCGTTGTTCTTAGATGTCAAGAGAAAGTGGGTGCCCTTTCTCTTCCTTAGGGTGAGGGCTGAGCTGGCTTCACATGCGTGGGCAGAGGGGAGCCACTTCAGCTTAGGCACAAGGGAGAACTTCCCAACTGAAAGTCTCTTGGGGTTCACTGAACTCCAATGATGGGAAGGGAAGATGCGTGCACCAGCTTAGAATAGGGGGCAAGAGAAAATGAACCAAAAGGCAATTTCGTTACCTTTCAGCTGGAAAAACAGTCAGATTACACTTGTGTTTGCATAATTAAGTAGCTGCTGGGATCAAATACTTCAGATGCTTTTTGTGAGGAACCTGCTGCTTAAAGTTCAGCAGAAGTTATCTACCTGATACTCATATTCCAGGTAAGGCTTTCCCTTGGAGAAAATGTTGGCACTTTGGACAAAACTGTAACGTGAAAAGAAAGAAGAGAAGAGAGGGCCTCTATCATACAAGATGCTTATCCAACGTGGATCTGGTCTGGAGAGACTTATAAAACCTTCCACATGACTGGCACTGTGTGAGGATAAGCAAATCTCTTAAATCCATCAAGTATGCCCTCATTCAACTTGGATCCTTGGAGTGGCCTCCAGGGTGCCTTTTGCTCAGAACTCAATGGGCTGTTGGCCACACCTATGCTCATCTCCTGGGACCCTATTTTGTTCTCAGAGGGCTAAAAAGCAGTATCGCCAGATATCCTAGGCCTCAAAGTATTTCTAGTGTGGTTGGGGAAGTAATACAACCATATCCTATGAATCAATGAACAAAGTGCTGGAAAAACATCAAGAGAGGGAAACATCTATGGGTTAGGCTATAGTTAGAGTGAATGTGGGGGGGTCTTCAAAGTTGGGTGGGGGACAAGTCAGAAAGATGCGGAGACTGGTTTCCCTTCCCTATGGCTAAAATGTTTAAGGGGGAAAATGGAGTTTAAAAACTGGTCTTGGAAATACCATCTCCTACAAATTTTCTGGTTTTTGCCATCCCAATGTCACTTCTCAGAGGTGTAAACAAAGAAGTTTCTGAGAGAGAGGCCAAACTTGCATTTCTCCCAGTCCTTGTAGCATTTCTACAGCCCAAGCATACAAGTCTCTTTCTGAAAGGATGAGGTGGGAGAGACAGGGAGAGAGACAAAGTATGAAAAGATGGAAGACCCCAGCTGCAAAAGGGCTTTGCACAGTTGGATCTAACTGCTGCTCAAGTTCAGGGAATTACATGTCTCTCTTAAGATAAGAAGGGTCAGCGGAAACGGGCGACTTGCGTTCCTGACTGGTCACCAATCATCCCACCTTTCTGTGCGTTTCCTCCTCTGGAAAGTACGAGTGATACTTGTGCTGGCTTTTCCTTTCAAGAAGGATTATTGTGAGATATAATGAGGTGAGGTTTGAAACCCTGCCTTAAAAAATATAAAGCAGAATCAAGATGTTCATAATGATAGTAATTGCATTAGTTACTGGCAATCACCCATTATAGCTAGTCATCTAGTATCCTAGATAGTCCTTCAGGATCTGGTTTTACTCCAGTTTTGGATCAGTTCACCCCAAATTCCTTGCTGAAGGCTGGAGACGTGTCTGCCATGGGCAGGTCACCACTTCCTCCTGCCCTTTCTACTTGCTGCTCTTCAAGTAAGCACAGGGCCTTTGCACTTACTGTTCTCCCGGCCTGGTGCCCTGTCCTGTGGATTGCCCCAGGGCTGGCCCTTCTCCTTGCTCACTTTTCAGCTAGGATGGCACCTCAGGGTGCCCTTCTCTTGCTATTCCACAGAAAGCAGGGCCCTTCTTAGTCAAGTCCAATCCATGGCTCTGTTGTTTTCTTCTTAGCATTAGCACCATAGAAAAGTAACCTGTGTATTCATGGATTTCCATGGGGGCAAGGGCTTTGTCTTGCTTACCCCAGCATCCCGAACAGTGTTTGTTGAATGAATACACAACCCTGCTTGCTCCAGGGGAGCCCAGAAAAACAACCGTCTATTATAGTCAGCTCCAAAAGGCAGATGGCTTCTCATATCTAGGAGAGGAAGAGGGGAGAGAGAGAGAGCATCTGTCTGGGTCTTTCCCCTCTGTCCCTGCTCTCTCCAGAGAAGGCAGAGGGGTAGTATTTCGCGCTTCGCCTTAGACATTCCACCAGGCTCAGTCAAGGGCTCCAGGGCAGGGCCACCTCTGACCTGCGCAGGGGGTTGTGCCAGGGGGGTGAGTGGTAGTTGGTGCTGGTTTGGGACAGAGGCAGTCCCAGGCCGGGGTGGGCGTGGGGCGAGGGTGGCGGCCAGAGCGGGCACGGGGCGCCGCTGGGGGGCCAGGCGGCGAGCGCGGTCCGGGGCGCGCCCCAGCCCACCCACTCGCGTGCCCACAGCCGTATTATTCCCTATAAGGATCTGAACGGTCCCGGGCGGCTCCGCCCCGCCGCCCCGCGCCCCCGGCCCCGCCCCCTTTTTGAGGGCCGATGAGGTAATGCGGCTCTGCCATTGGCCGGAGGGGGCGGGCCCGGAGCGCCCGAGGGGGGGCCGGGGGGCCGCGCGCTATATCTCTTGGCGGCCCCGGCAGCGGCGCCGAGCGGGCAGCGGGCAGGCGGCGGGCGCTCGGACGGCTCCTCCTCCTCCTCCTGCTCCTGCTCCTCCGGCTCCTCCAGCTCCAGCTCCCGCTCTTCCGCCCGGAGAGCCCGTCGGCCCGCGGAGTCGTGCGCCAGCGCCGAGAGGCAGCCTCGCCGCGCCCCATCCCGTCCCGCTGGGCACTCGGAGGGCAGCGCGCGGAGGCCGAAGTTGCCCCGCACGGCCGGGCGGGCGAGCTCGGGCTGCAGCGGCCCCGCCGGCGGCGCGCACGGCAACTTTGGAGAGGCGAGCGGCAGCGGCGGCGGCAGCGGCAATGACTCCGTGGCTCGGGCTCGTCGTGCTCCTGGGCAGCTGGAGCCTGGGGCACTGGGGCGCCGAGGCGTGCACATGCTCGCCCAGCCACCCCCAGGACGCCTTCTGCAACTCAGACATCGGTAAGCGCTCCTGGTGCCCGCCCCGCCCCAGCCCCGCGCTGCAGCCGGGACTGCGGCGCCGCTCGGGGCGGCCGGGCGAGCCCCGTTCCTTTCCTCGGCCCCAGGAGAGGGGCAAACGGGCTTGGGGCGGAGTGGCGAGACTCAGAGTCCTCGGGCGGGGGCTCTGGCATAGCTGCGGCGGGAAGATGCCCTGCAGAGGAAACCCACAGTGGCCGAGTGAACCCCTGGCAGCCTTTGCTCTCCGTTTAGGGCATGAGGTTCCTACCGGTCCTTTTGACACCTGGCATATTTCCCCATTCACTACTAAAGGAGGAAGGGCTGGGGGAGAATGGTGAGGAGAGAGTTCCTAAAACTTGGAATGCGAACTAAAGTGCTGGGATGTGGACTAGTTAAAAAAAAGTTGTCAGCCATGTGCACGGAAAGTTGCAGGAGAAACTTAAGAGCATTGTGAGTTTGCATCATCTCCTGCACCCCTGAAGTTCATTCTTTTCGTTGAGACTCGACCCAGCCCCCAGCTTCCCAGGCAAGTGCTAACGGAGCTCCTTGGACTGCCAACTTTGGGTGGATTTAAGGGGAAAAATGCGGAGAAAACTGTGGGCTTGACCCTCCCCCTGGAGGGACTGTATTTGAGAGTGTTGATAGCAAGCAGGAGGTGGCGTGTGTGAGGGATCACTTATCACATAGCTGTGAAAATTCACAGTAAGGCAATTTTTTTTTCCTTGAATGTGTGTGGGGAGGGGGAGAATGGGCAGTGGAAAATAGATTTGTCACCAAAACAGCAAAGATGCCAAGGGTCACGTCATGGTGACAGTTCCAAACTGGACTTAGTATCTTGATTAGAAAGACCTGGTAAGAAGTAGAAACAGTTTGTATGGAGGGCCCTGAGAGTGTCCTGGGAGACTTGTTTGGGAGTGTTTGGGACACTTGTGTCTGGATGGCCAGAGGTGGAGTGGCGGCTGGGAAACACCTCTCCCCTCTTTTCTGGCTCATAAAACGTGCGAGTCCAGCGGCCCTTCTGTGTGCATGTGTGTGTGTGTGTGTGTGTGCAGGGTGTGTGTGGTGGGGCAGGACAGCCTCACCGCCCTCTGCCTGTGTCACCGCCCTCTGCCTGTGTGGAGTCAGAGGTGAAGAATGGAGCGTGTGTGTTTTAAGTGCAGTCATAAAGGGGAAGGAAATTTTCCACTGGGCCTCGGGTGAGGGACTCCACAAGTGTGTTGTGGTGAGGAGGGGGAGGAGGCAGGGGAGGCAGCTGAGGTTGGGAGGGGCGCTGCTGGTGGGCCAGGCCCTGCCTAGGAGAAGTCAGAGAGGTGGCTGTGGTGACCAGAAGGTCAGTGCAGTTGGCAGCTGAGGGTGTTTGTGTGACCTGGGGTCACCCTTGTTAGAGGTTTCCTGGGGCCCACACGGGGCGAGCCCTTCCCTCTCCCCCGGGAACCTGGCTGGCCCCTGGGTTTGTGGATTGCTTAGAAGGATCATTTTGGGCTGCCTGAAGCCTGGGAAGGTTTTTCTCCCTCCTCCCTTGACCACCTCCACCCAAATTCCACTTGGCCTTTCCCTCCTCACCCCAGTTGGCGACATTCCCACCTGATCAGTGTGGGGAGTTGCTGCTTCTGCTGCTGAGTTCTGGTGTTGCTCTGGGAGGAGCACATGCAGGGGGCCAGGAGGCTAGCAGGTGCAGTCGGGGTGTGTGGACTTACAGCCGAAGTCCTTTTCTGCTTGAAAATGGGTTGGCTGTGTTCACTTGGGTTTTTTCGTATGTGGGGGGAGGGGACCTCATCCTTCCCCCTTGCCCTTTGCTTTGGGGTTTCTGTCCTGGAAATTCACCAGGGAAAAGAGGGAACAGGAGTGAGCAGATCCTGCTTCCAGTGGGAGCTCTCCTTGATTCTGTTTACTGCCTGGGTTTCCTGCTGTGGGTCTGTGCTGATGCAGAAAGTTTCTTGTAATTTCTTTGCTCCATTCAAGAAATAGCTTTCCCCACCCCCAACCAATAAACTACCCAAAGAAAAGCAAAGTTACCGGGAAGTACTCAAAGACCAGAACATTGTGGTAGCAAAAATAAAAAAGAAATGAAAAATCTTCAATGCTCTGGCATGGATCCAAAATTGTTCTGCCTCGGTTTGGTGCACTGCACTAGTAGCAGAGATGAGCTAATGCTTTTAAAATGGGAGGTGTGGGTGTGGGCCGCTGTGTGCTGACCTCTCGCCGCCTTTCAGAGCACCCTGCGGGTCTCCAGTAGGTGGCTCCCAATTTTCCTTGCTCAGAGCCTTTCTGGTTTCCAGGCTGGGTTGAAGCTCTGCCCGTTCTCTCCTTTAAAAAAATGTGTAGGATCTACCCAATCTCCTTGAGCCCCACAGTCCCACTGGTCAATGCTGTAGCCCACAAAAGGTGCTCAAGCCAGCCCACCAACTTCCTCTTCCAGAACCTTCCTGGTTGTTTTCTCTTCGTGGCTGGGTGCCATGTTGCCCGGCGAAGGGCACAGCACGCCTGGCGTGGCCCTTTCCAAGGGCTCGCCCATGGCCTTCCCTCTCCTCTCTCCGCATCCACAGGTGTCTCTTTTTGCCTTTCTTCCCCAAAGCCCCAGGGCCTGGCGCAGCGTTCTGGGCGAGGAGGAGTTAAAAGGTGTTTCTATGGCAACTCCAGGCCCTACACCCTATGGAAGTGTTTAGGAGAAGAATAAACTACATGCCGGCTTATAAGACACACTGTAGGGGAAAGAAAGGGACTTGGCAGCAGGCAGGCTTGTCTGCGGCCCCCTCCCCACCAGTCACTGCCCCTGGAACTCCTGACAAAACCTTGACTCTGCAGGAGGAAGGGCGGAGGGAGGGGGCGTGCTGGGGATTAAGAAGGTGGCCTTGGCCGGGCACATCCTGCTCTGCTCTGGCAGCTCCATGCAGCTCAGGAAGGGCTGGGCACTGCCAAGTGCTTTCTGAAAATTGGTGTGTGTGTGTGTGGGGGGGTGTTTCTGCAAAGGTGGCAGGGGGTGGGGAGGGGGCCGGCAGCAGAGACAGAGATAAGTTTGTCTGAATGCCAAGCCCTTCTCTCCAGCCCTTTGCGTGGAGGAGTGGGCTGTGGGATGGAGTGTTTGGGGCCTGCCCCCCGCCTGTCGGGCATTCGAGAGTGAGGCTCGGCTTGGGGGCCCGGCTGCCAGCCCTGGAGGATGGCCCCTGGCTATCTCCACATTGTTTTCACAGGGACCGTTGCCAGCAGATTCTTTTAGTATCAGATCTGAGGTTGTCCTTTCAGCAAAGAATCCATTTTCAAAGAAACCAAATCCATTCCCCCTCTCTCTCTCACGCACACACACAATTGCGCCTCACCACTGGGCTTTGCGATTTAAGGAAAATAAAAAGAATCATCAGACTTCCGAGAGGAGCCAGCCACTTGGTGGGGCACGTCTGGGGGACACAGCTGTGGGCAATCTTGGGAACCGTGGAAAGAGGAGAGCTACTATTGGGCTGGAGGTGGGAGGGACATCTCTCAGACCCCTACTCGTGTAAAACCTCACAGATGCCATCTCTTTCAACCCCCCACCCCCTAACCGGCAACCTTAAAAGTAGGTATTGCACCCATTTTTCAGATGGAAAACACTGAGGCTAAGAGAGGTTGTACTTGCCCATGGCCACCCAGCTACTAAATGATGAGGCTAAAATGTATCCTTAGTTGTGCCATTTTTCAAAAACTTTCATTGACCCGTGATATTCTAAGGCTGGCAACGTGGAGATGGAATGGATAGTTAACATTTGAAGAATGCTTTACTTCTGGATTTCGGAAATTTTCCTTGAAAATATAAAGATGGCCAAAGTGGCCAGAGGTTTTAATTAAATGTCATCTTTAGGGAGGGAGAACTTATTATTTTAGGCTATAATAGAGGAAAAGCAAAAGACAATTTCTGATATTCTTTGGCTGCTAGAACTGGAAAAGACCCTCAAAACCATCAAGGCACAGTAAAAAAAATGACTGCATTTGTCACGCTGAGGCACGGGGAGAAGTAAAACTAATGGAGACAAGACATCTCAGGGCCTGGAGACTCTTCCCCTTCTAGATGGGGACGAGCCGGGGCTCAGGAGGGGGGAGGTGTCCAGTCTATGTCACTGTGCGTGGTGGGAGGAAAGCCAGGAAGGGTGTCAGGAGACTGGGTCCCAGCTGGAGAAGGTGCCCCTCTGATAGTTCTGTGTCCCTTTCACAGTCCCTGGACAGATAAGGCTAGAAAAGCATCGGCGGAAGTGGCTTGGGTGGAGGGATTTTTGTTTGTTTTGCAGGAACAGCAGGAACCATTCAGCTCCACTGCTGAATGGCACATTCCAACAGGTTCATTAATTAAAAACAAAAACAACAACACAATTCTCCATCATGCTTGGCCTTTACCATTCCAGCCAGTATGGACAAGGAGGCCGCTTCTTCTAGCCTTTGTCATACTCATCTCCTGGGTGGCCTTGAGAGGCAGTGTGGGGTGGTGGAAAGGCCGTGGGGAGGGCAGGTCTGGACTCAACTCCTTCCTCTGGGGCTTGTTGGCTGTATGTGCTTAGCCACATTATTGGATATCTTTAAGCTTTCATTTCCTTATTTATAAATGGGGAATAAATGTACACCTCAGCCCTTTTTTATTTACACTTTTAAAGTTACAAGTATTATATGAATACATTCTGTGTCCATGTATATCTGTATCTGTGTGTGTATCCATATGCATCCACCCATCTCTCCATCTGTATCTGTATCTATCTAAAATCAGAGAAGGGTAAAGTCCTTTTTGATCACTGCTTTGAATTCTAGTTCCTTCTCCATAATCCTTTCCTCCCTATGCATTTACTGACACAGGTGCCCATAGCAAATTTATAGTATTTTTTCCCCCTTAGAAACATGAATAGTAGAACACTATAAATAGTGGAACACCACATATAGTATTCTGCTTTTTTTAATTCAACAATGTGTATCAGAGATCTTTGTCATTTGATATACACACACATACATACACATGTAGATCTACTTCATTCCTTTTATGCAGAGTATACCATAGGATTATAATTTTAAAAAGCTAATAATTATAGAGTGATTACTATGTGCCAGGCACCATTCTAAGTCATTAACATGCATTAACTCGTTTAATTAACTCAACAGTTTTATGAGGCAGGTGTGCTATTGTCATCTCCATTTTACAGCTGAAGAAACTGAGGCTTAGAAAAATTAGGTAACTTGTTCAAGGTTATATATTCAATAGCTGGCAAGTAACAGACCCCTGCAGCCTGACTCTAAAATATATTCAACTATATATATGTATATTATATTGTACTATATATTACATTATATCATGTCATATTATATATATTACTATATACTATTATATCACTGTAATAATAATATATCCCTATAAGTATATGATAATTTATTTAGCCAATCCCCTACTCATGGATATGTGAGTTTCTAACAACTTTTCATCGTCATGATGACTACTGTAACAAATAGTTGTATAGTCCTCTTGCTCATGTGTACCAGTATTTGTCTATGGCAAATATACAATTAGAATTATTGGACACATGTATGTGCATTTTCCATTTTAATAGTTCCTGCCAATTTGCCCTCCAGAGTGGCTGTGTTAAACATGCTCTTTTCAGATGTGCAACATGAAGGGATAGAGGAACTGTTACAGCCCTATGCTTGACATACTTCCATGCTTCTCTCAAATGGGAAAACAATTTATCATTTTTATTGACTTTCTGAGCTTTTTTCTCTTTTTGCTTACCCCTTTGTCTCTTTGAAAGCGACCACCAAGACCAAGTTAATGGGAGCATTTTCACAGGGAGACAGGGGCTGAAGCGCCAGGAAAGCCTTGGCCCTTGACTTGTTGCCGTGTTGGAGTCACTCAGTTGAAGACAGTTTTATTTTTTCACTTTCATAATAAGCAATGGACCTTTTATGATACCAAGTTGTTTGGGGACTCACATGGACTCAAGTTCAAAAGTATACGTGGCTGTGTTAAACAGACAGGATTTTGCTTTCTGGCTCAAAGCTGTCCCCTGGCCAGGCTTATGGTGGCAGTGAGGGGACTCATCCTTTTTGTCCCCCTTTTTGCTGCGTCTGGTTGGTGCTTGGATGGAAGCAGTGACATAGACTGCCCAGAGAGGGGAGGGGACCCAGCCAAGGAGGACACTGGGGTCTCGTCATGGTGGGAGCTGGAAGGGCTTAAGAGAGAATTCCTGGTCTTTTTAAAACTCGTCAGTGGACTCCTGGGATAAAGTATCATAAAATGACTTTCACAAGGGCCAGTGTGGACCCCACCTACCTCCTCTTCCTCATCTCCTTGCTGGCCCTTCCTGTTGCAGCTGCTCGTTCCTGTTCTCTCTCTGGCTCATGGCCCGTGATGCCCCTCGGTTTTGAACACCCCTCACTGACTTCTCATTCTGTCATTCTCATTTGGTCCCATTTCCCTGCCCCTCCCTGGCCTTGGTGCAAAAGAACAGTCACACACCTCGCCCACATTTTAAACACGCCTAAAAACACTCACTCTAGTAAAAGCTACATTCTCCAAAGCTGCCTCCCCAGAGGAGGTCGTTCCTGGGCTGGGAGGGAGACCTCAGGGCTGCGTGCCACCCAGAGGGATGCATCCAGCCCCTCTGAAAGGGGAGGCACCTGTTACGCTGTCTGCGTTACTTGATAAGTCGAGTCCCATCTTCTGGTGGACATAATACTCCAGCATCCTCCCAGAGGAAAAAAAGTGGAGATTTCTAAATGCCACCCCACCAGGAGATCACCAGAAATAATACTGCAATTACCCTTCATCGCAGTGCACTTACTATGTGCCAGGCACTGTACCAAACTCCTTGCTTGCATGTCAGTCATCCTGTGAGGTGGGGGTACCCCTCCCACCTACCCGGTGAGCTGTCTGAGGTTAGAGAGGTCAAATCACTTGCCAAGATCACGCTGCTCCGAACCTATACTTGCTTGTCCATCTCCCAAACCTGTGTTCCCAACCAGTCTCTTGTATAGACCAAGGGCTGGAACTCTTTGGACTTGGAAAGAGTCTTCCCCTTTTGCAACTTCCCTACATGGGTCTTTGACGCCTCACTGTTGGGGCTTCCTGCTATGCTTACATCTGATTTTCTTCCTAGCCAACCACTCCAGCCCCCCTTCCCACTGTCCCCAGTGTGATTACTGTAGGGTCAGTTCTGGGATCCTGATGGAACCAGTCCTCACAGCCTCTTTCTGAACCCTAACCTGGTGCTCTTCCCACTGTATCAGTGGTTCCCAGCCTTTTCAACACCAAGAATATTTTTTATTCGGTTTCCTTTCAATAAATTCCATGTTTGGAAAAATTATCCATCATAATTTTATGTGTTGAGTGTTGATTATTTTTCCATTAAAAAACAAAATATAACTATAACTGCTGCTACTAGCCAATCATTATTCTGACATATTCGGCTAACACACAAATTAATTGCAGCCCAACGCAAGGAAGCTTGTTTTTCTAAGCCTGGGAGGCTTTCCTATGGGCTACTGGATGACTGCATTGTCTGATTTGGGTTGGCTTACTGAGTTGCTGAAGTAGCCCGTGGACCCCTTAGTACATCACTGTCCTTCACCCTTTGGAGAGTGGTTCTTTAGTTTCATGCTAGTTTCACTCCTCTCCTCCTGGTGGGCGGGTCCCATGCACTTACCAGCATTGCCACCTCTCCACGTGCTGCCAATGGGCCTGGCACGGTAGCAGGTAGCTGATGTATCCTGGTTGATGTGCATGTCCTCTGAGAGGCGGTGACAGGGATGCATGTATTTGTTTTCCTGTGTTTATTTCTGGCAGACAGGAGCACACCAAGTATTGATTCTAGCTAAAGGGACACACTAACTAAATACTGTTTGACAGGAGGCCACCAAGTATCTTTCCCAGCTGTAGTGGAACTAAGAGGTCTTTTTGCTCGGTTGCTAAAACATTAGTGTCCGGAGCGGCAGAGGGAGCCTGGAGAACCTTTCCTGACACATTTAGAAGCCATTTGTATGGCTGGGGTGGCTTCACTGTCACAGAAGGGACTATCCAACTGCCCAACACCCAGGTCTGATTTATGTTCATGTAAACCTGATCACCTAATGGTGGCATTCACAGCTTGGAGGTTAGAAACATTAAGTGTTCCCAGGCCTGTGGCCACCTGGCTTTTTGTGGGGGGTGGGGAAGGAAAGCTGTACGATCTGGCCTCAGAGAGCCCAAGGTAAAGTTCAGCTGGTGGAAACACAGAGCCCTGGGATGATGGGAGGGTGGGGGGGTGGAGAGGGGAAATCCTGAGCAGACCAAGCCTCTGAGAGCCATTCTGGAACCAGAGACCTTAAATATTACATGGCAATTATTCCCTCCCCCCTGCCCAACTTTGATCCCTCTGGGAATGAGGGCGCCAGGCATAGGATAGCCCAGCTGCCTGCAGAGAAGGGCTGTTTCATTCAGAGGTCTCAGGGCTCCTGCAACCCCCAGATTAGGATGTGGGGTCAGACTTCATGAAGACTTCGTTTTGTGACTTTAGGTGTTTGGCTGGAGTGTTTGTATTTCATCCATTAGGAAGGGCTCCCTTTTTTCCTAGACTTTGTCATCATGAATACACTCACAGCCTTTTAGATTTGGAAACATAGTAGTTTTTGTGAGCTCTGCTGCCCACAATCTTGGGCAAGTTGTTTGGCCTCAGCTTCCTCATCTGTAAAATGGGGGGAAGGATAGCACAGACCACATGGGGTGATTAAGTGAAATGATTCGCAGAAATGTTTAACACAAAATCTGCCATATAGTAAAACCTCGATAAGCATTAGCTTTTAGTAGTAGGGTTGTCAGATTTTATGGCAGAGCCGATATTCTCACTTTATTTTTGGTGAGGAAAATGGGGCTCTGAGGAGTGATGTGATGTTTTCCAGGGTCACATACAGAAAGCTGAGTTTCAAAATCATGGTTGTTTGATCCCCGTCCCCCGCAGCACCCCTCCAATGCAATGCTTTCTGCTTTGTCACACTGCCTCCCACAGGACAGAGAAAGAAACAACAAAGTCCTCTACTCTATTTTCATGACTCTTCACATTTTAGAGTCTCAAGTCCACTGGATCTCATTTGATGACCACGACATCCCAATGAGGAGAGCAGGATGGTGGGGGTGGTCATTGTTCCCATTTAATGGATATCAGTATTCAGAACAGGTGAGGTTCAGTAGCTTAGCCATTCAGCCATGGAATCAGGATTGGAACCCATGTCTTCTGAGGCCAAGCCCAGCACTTGCCAAGGGTCTGGGCCCACCTTTCCCTCTTTAGACTGCTCCCACATGTTTGCTTCTAAGAGGCAGAGGTAGAGGATGCTGGGGTAGCCAAGGGAGGGCCCTGGAAATGGATCAGTGATACTGAACTCGGCTGACAAGTCAGTAACCCCTGCCCCTGTCCACTGCCAGGGCTGGGGGTGTGGTGTGGTGTAGGGGAGGAACACTTTGAGTCAGGAGACCAAAGTCTAGTCCTAGTTCATCACCTGACTCTGGGATCACCTTGGTGATGTCAACCTCCCTGGGTTTTGGCCTCTTATCTGGAAAACAGCAGGATTGGCTCTATCTGGTGTGTATATACTGTTTTCACATGTATTTCACTGAATGCCTACTATGTGTCAAGTGTTTCTGGCTCTAAGTTCCCTTGGAAAGGGCTCTCTAGTCTAGCTGAATAATTGAGCACCTAAATCCATCAACGACACCCTTTAGGAGGTAACTTCATTAGAAATATGGTCTATTAAGATAAGAGCCAGGATCTCTGTGGTTGTAAATGTGGATGAGGGCTCTGAGTGAACAAAACCCTTAATGAGCTGAGATACTTTATCGGATGACATAGTTGACCACCAAGCTTCCTGCTGGAGCAGAGCTGATTTGCCAAACAGATAGCAACCTTGCATACTTAGTCGACGGCTAGAACTAAGAATCAAGGTCATTCAGGGTCTGTCATCGATCGCTGGAGGGCTTGGTAAAAATTGAACCCCATTAGCACCACGACAGAAGTTGATGGACAAGAGATGGCATTGAGACTCAGTACACATCAAAACAAGGCCTCCCTTATCCACAGTCTACCTGAGCAGTCCCGGAAAATTTGGTTAATGGCTCAGCTCAAACATTTTCTGTAGCTGAGAAGACTCCTCTCGTGGAAGACAGGCTTGGATAAAGACGTGTATGATCTGATGGAACCCTCGTTTACGTGAACCGCCGCAGGAAGGACTGAGAGCTGCGAGGGAATGCCAACACCCAGGCTGTTCTCCGTAGTGCAGTTCTGAGCAAACGGGTACCGTGAGAACAGCTCATACCTGAGGTGGGCAGGTAGGTGTGCGTTCCAGTTCCTTCTTTGACTGATTCTCTTTTGGCCTGGGTTCCTCACCTGCCATCTAGGCCACATCACACACCCAGTGCCTACTGGGACCAGTCACAGAAACTGGGTACTTGAATATTAAACATAGTGGAATATTACTTCTACAAAATATATATGTGGTTCCCTGGTCTCTTGTTTTCCCACTTTGGAGGGATAAATCAGTACTAAAAATTATGTCTTTATTATAAGAGAAATAACAAAGCAGTGGGCAAATGTGATAATTAGCACCTCATCTTTGGCTTTGGAGTCGGGGAGGCAATAGAGAGTGGTGGTGACCATGGTGAACTGGAGAGTCTGTGTCCCTTCTGAAGGGGACAGCTGCTGTTCAGCCACAGTCTATCAGAATGTGGGTCCAGTATTGAAAGATTTCTAATCTTTTTAGATAAGCTAGAAATCCAGAACTTTAATGTGAAATATTCTAAAAAGAAACACACACAGATGTGTTGACCAAACAAAACATGTCTCTGGCCAGATTCAGCCCAGTGGGTCACCAGTTTTGTGACCTTGAGTCTAGATGATCGCTTGAATTTCCTTTAGGTTCTTGGATCTCTGAGTGAATAAAACCAACAGCTTTTTCAGGCCAAATGTATCCCGAGAGACATTGCTCGTGTGCTTGTTACTGCACTGCCTGCACTTCCTGAGGTGGTCACCATAAGAGCACAGGTTCTGGGCTTAGACTGCCTGATTCGAACCTTGGCTTCATTCATTGCTGGCTGCATGGTCCTGGGCAAGTCAACTCTCCTCAGTCCCATTTTTCCTGTCTGTAAAATGGAGTATGCATTAGTACTTTGAACCTCACGGGGCTGTGGGAGAATTCACTGAGATAATGGAAATTAAAGGCTTGGCCCATCGCCTGGCAGGTAGGAAGGGCTTGATAGGTGTCAGCCACCATGTTATTACTACCTGGTGTTATTGCCTCCCCTAGATGGAAGCCAAGTCTTACTCACCAGCTCATTGGCTGATGTCAGTAGGCATGCAGTGAAAGTACCCTGAATGAGGACATTTGAGAAAGAGAGCATTCCAGCCTTGCCAGGCAGTGGTGCACTTAGCTCAGAGTGTGTGTGTGTGCGCGTGAGAGAAAGAGAGACAGAGAGAAAAAAAATCAGTTTCACATGTTGGGCACTGACTGGGCCAGTGAGAAAAAGCCTCTCCAAACTGCTAAGCTAGTGTATTAAACAGTGGCAATTACCTTGGAATATAAAATAAAAGCCATTGCCCATCCTTTTCTAACAGAGAAGACAAGAGATGGCTTGGAAAACCAGAGTGGAGATTTAGAACCTCAGGTGCTGACGAGTGTGCTAACATCATGGGGCGCTTCGGCAGCTTGGTGGGTTTTATTTATTCAGGCCTCTTTTAAGCCAGAGGCGATTCCTGGAGGCTCCTAAAATTTAATGCCCCACCTGGATAGTTAACATCTGTGTTTTATTTTGTTTTAAAAGTTAACCCCAAATAGTTAGAATTCCTTCTGGTATCCCTCGGAGAAGAGTTTCTTACTGGGCGGCTCACAAGCAGAGGGACAGAAAGGGAAAAGAAAGCTAGATTGGCACCATCCAGGAGAAATAATATTGTGAGCCACAAATGTTAGCCGTGTATGCCGTTTTAAATTTTCTCAACACGTTAGAAAAAGGGAAAAAAGGAGAAATTAATTTTAATACTATACTTAACCAAACATGTCCAAAGTATGATCATTTCAACATGTAATCAATTTAAAAATTATTAGTGAGATTTTACATTTTTTAAATTAAGTTTTTGACATTCAATATGTATTTTACACTCATAGCCTATCTCGGTTTGGACTACTTGCATTTCAGGTGCTCCACAGCTCCTTGTGGTTGGTGGCTACCACATTAATAGGACAGCACTGGTTAAAATAATATTTATGAAGGCAAGGCATCTCTTTGTCTCTTCTACTTGTTTCGTGAGCTGTGCATAGGGATAAGGGGCAGCTGGAGGTGCATTCAGGCCAACTAAAGCTTGGAGGCTACTGACTCAGCTGTGCTGCAAGTCACTTCTGGGCCACATGGGTCCCTGGGCAGGGAACCCATGTGCTGTGACACTGGAAAAGCCATCCAACCCAGCTCTCTTGCTTGACAAATGGGGAAACTGAGGCCAAGAGAAATGGAGCAGTTTGGCTTAAGAGATAGAGATGGAATAGAATAAAAATAATAATTTGACAATATTTAACGTTTATTGAGTTGCTTTTATATGCTAAGATCTTTTAATGCATTAATCTGCATAAACTCTCATAACCACCCATTGAGGTAGGCACTCTTATTTCTGTTTTGCAGATGAAAAAATTGAGATGGAATTAAATATTAAAGCAGCTAATATTTACTCACAGCTCTTCTAAGAACTTCATGTACATATATACACATATAAAAATTGTTATTTACTATAAACCTATGTGTTAGGGATTATTACTGTTATCATCCTCAGCCTCATCATCCCACTTTGCAGATGAAAATACTGAAGCTAAGAGAGGGTAAGCAAGTTGCCTAATATGTAGCTAGGACATGGGGGAGTCAGGATTTGAGCTGGGGCTCCTGCCTCCCGAGCCTGAGCTGTTCACCACAAACACTGCCCACAGTCACCCTGCCGCATGATAGCAGAGTTGGCATTTGAGCTGCTATGTCTGTTCCGGGGTCTCTGGTCTTCACTGTCCCACTATACTGCCTGGATCAATCTGCTTTTGATTCTTAGCACTTTCTGCCTCTCTGTGCTAGGGGACAGAACAGGGAGGCCCTGGGCTCCAGGACTGATTGAAGGGTCCAGGAAAAGCGGGCACATCTCCTCTGGCTTGGCTGATTCCCATGCTGCCTCAGCCCATGAAGGCCAAATTCCTGGCCAAGTTAAGCAGGGTGGGAAGAACACTTGTCCATTCTGCCTTCCCAGTTGGGCGAGGTCAGTGTACCAGGTTGGAAAGTGGTATGTGTCTAATTGCAGGGGTGGAGGGGCTGAGAGGATTAACACTCTTTAAATAGACATCAGAAAACTAAGAATAGCCTTGCTGCCTGGAAATTGATGGGTATTCCTGACCACGGGCCGTCATACTTAGTAGGTTCTCAATAAATGTGGATGGAATGCAGAAATAAACAAATACTGAAAATGGGTCATTGGGGGGGCACTTGGCCAGTAAAACTCTGTACTCTGTGTAAAAAGAACTTCAGACTGAGGTTATTTGAGTCTCCCTGCAGGCTGGAGGCCTCTCTTACCTTTACTCATCTACTTTTGTTGTCTTGTGACCAACTTTTTTATTTTTGGCCAGGAGAACAGCAGGCAGAATGGCAGGGAAAGACAAGTTCAGTTTACTTTTCCCTTATTTCCGGCTTGTCGTCTGCTCTCCTGCCTGGTTAGAAAGATGGGGGTCACTTCCTTTTTGCCCTTTCATCAAGACTTTTGTGTTCCCTAGAGTGCTTTGCAGATTCGAGTCCCGTGGGGCCTCCAGATGGGGGCCTCCAAAGGTGCCATCAGACCTGGATCATCCTGTGATACCAAGCTCCTGGGTTCTTACTGAGGGCTGCCTCATTGTCTCGCTCAGAAGAGTCGAGGTTGCCTTTCTGGCAGAAATGCAGCAGCACTTTTGTAAGTCATCAGGTGCGCTTGTGAGGACGGGGCCAGGCGACGTTTTCTTATATGGTGGGAAGGCCTAAATCAGTGTCTCCCAAGATGTGATTGTCCTAACCCCAATCTTAAGAAATGTTCTTTGGGAAAGCTGTCTATTCTCTTCCCCTCTCAGAGATGCATATGACCATTAGCATGGTTAAGGCTCTGAGAAGTTCTGCTGCATGACCTATTTAGCTCTGTTCAATCCAGGGTTTCCTGAACATATCTAAGCAAGGAACACATTTTCCCCAAGAAGAACCTATAAACCTAGCTGGTGAGACACTGCTCAGATGAGGATTCTGAAAACCCCTTTTGTCCACTTTTCTGCCTTGTGATTGCTGAGTAGGGAAGGAGAGAGTAAGGAAAATGGTCTGCACTACACAGGGAAGTTGCTCTTCTGGGGTTGGCAAACAAAAATGGCTATAGTGGTGTGAGTAGTTACTTTTCAGGGATCAGAAGAAAAAGGGGGAAGGGAAGATTGACCTTCAAGGTCTAACATTTGCCAAACTGAAAGATCCTTCCTGTGCTCATGACTTGTTTGATAATCTTACTTGGCTCAGTTCTGGGCACACATCAGATTTTTAAATCCTAGTATCTTGTTTATACCCTTAGGGGCCTAATGGGAGGAAAATGTGGTTGGCGTGAAGGTGAGATATTTCTGATGGAAGGTCCAGGGCAGAAGCCCTGTGGGGAGAAGGTAGTGAGCAGCAGGGGACATACTGGAGTGTCCTCATCCTGGTCCCCTGGTCATCCAAGCTGGGGCTCTCCTCTCTCTGATCTGTACTTGCTCTGCCATCCTAATCATTTTACCGATAGGAGTCTGTAAAATGGAAATCTTATTAAAGGTATATGGACAAATGTCAAGAGGTTCAGAGATTCTCCTAAAGTGCATCTGTAATGATCAGACCACTTGTCTTAGAGCATCACTGAGCTGGTGATTGTGTTAAAACAAAACAACAACAAAAACCAAGAAAAGGTAACCTAACTTAATCCAAAATTGTCTGAAAGTTAATGGCACTGCCAGTTCATGGTTGCTTGGAATGTTTTGGTGAAGAAATGGTTTGGTGGATATTTTGCCCCTGGCCACCCAGGATTTGAGTGGGATTCCACCTTCCCGGGCTCTGGGCAATGCAAGGATGGACACATCCAGTCTATGTGGTACCTAAAGCACACTCACATTTGTACTGGGAGAGTCTTGCTAGCCAGGGTGCTGGGGGCAGCATGGTGGTGTAGAAAAAGGGGCCAGTGCCCCCAAAGGATGGAGCCCCAACCTGGCTCTGCCCCCTCTGCTGTGTGATTCCGGGGCGAGTCGCCTTCCCTCTGAGGGCTCTCCATGCAGTTAAGGAGAAGTCTTGGGTTCCTGAGCACTCACCATTCAGACTCTGGCTTGCAGTGTATTTAACAGAGGAGGGAAGGACACAGAGAAGGGTGGGGCTGGCGGAGGTGGAAGGCTGCCCCCACCCCGTGCCCCCCTGGCCGGTCCTCCCGCCTTGTCCCCCCCAGGTCCTGCACCATTAACTTCAGTCGGAAAAGCTGATGTCACTGCAGCCAGACTGAGGGAGAGGCTCAGGATGAAACTGCTTCCACCTGGGCCCGGAGGTGGGGAAGTGGCTGGCAAGAGAGCAGCAGGTGGGGCCCAGAAGCCAGGAGGAACCGTCCTGGGGAAGAATTCCCTGTCATGGGACCCTGACGAGTACGTGCCAGGCAGGCAGTGGGGTCACTCGGCCCCTGCAGCTCCTCCTCACCCCCTCCTGCATAATTTCCTATTTCCTGCCTCCTCCTCCTCTGACACGGTTATAAATAACCTCCCAGGCTGGCCCCCGGGCGTAAGTATAGGTGAGCCAGAGGAAAGTGGAGGGAATAGAGGTGGAGCTGGATCTCGCCACTTGGCCAGGGTGTCACAGGGTTTCATGTTGCTCAGGGGAATTTTGTTTTCTTGTTGTTTCCACTGGGGAGTGAGGTAGCAAAAGAGGACATAATCTGTGTTGGCAGGAGGAGGCTTGGCCTCCCTCGGCCGGTGCTGGGTTACACCTGCAAGGAGCTGCCTTTCTGCTGCAGATCCCTAGGACCAAAGGGCTGGAAAGAGGCTTAGAGAGATGGCATCTCAGGACATGGTGCCACGTGTGGCGGGTCCCAAGCCCCAGCCTGGCCGCATGTGGGAGGCCAAGCATGCAGAAAGCTGTATCTCATTTTCTACCTTGTTCTTCAACTGCCAGCCGTGTTGTTTCTTGACACCACCAGGTGAGGGCCCTGATGCCCTCATCTCCCCATCTGGTTGTCTCCCACCCAGCTGGGTACGTGGTTTCCAATGACTTTACGAAGGTCCCATTAATACTAACGCTATGGACCTATCCATCCATTCCTTAAACCAAGATTTATTGAGCACCTACTACGTTCCAGGCACTGGGCAAAGTGCTGAGGTCACAAAGATGAACTAGCCATGCCCTACCCTCAAAGGGCTCAGCCTGTCCCCCCCTTGGCTGTGGCTCTGCCCTTCTACCTCCATGGTTCCAGCTTAGACAACTGAGGATCTGCAGGGAACACACTCAAGGGCCCCTGTTTCCTGCCATATCTTTGGTTTTCAAAAGTTCAGAAAACCAAAAAGGGGATTCTGAAGCAGCCAGTGTATTAACTTCCTTGCACTCCTTGCCTGACTTCCTCTTCTGTGCATGGGCCCAAGGGAAGTTCTTGTAACCACGATTGTTTTCTGTCATATCTGTCCTACTACTTGCCTTCCTAGGAAACCCATCAGCTTATTTCTTTTCTTTTCTTTTTTTCCTGGAGCCCAAAAGAATCAGGGCCTTGAAGGGGTTTTGTGGTGTGGTACTGGGGCAGGCTGCCAACACCTAGAGGGGGTGCCTTTTTCTGATTCATATAAAGGTGTGGTATAGGTGTCACTCCCTGAGCCAGAATTAAGAAGATCTCACCTGAAGGGCAAGACAGGTCAGATGGAAAGCTGGGGGCCCAGAGAAGTGAAGCCCTTTCCCAGGGTCACACAGCTGGTTGGGGCTTGGGGGAAAGCAGCATCCAGTGGCTGGCTTCCTGGGTCAGGTATTTGTCATTGCCCCACGTAGCAACTCTTGTCACCATTATGCCCCACTTGGTGGAGGGACACTTCCTGGGAGACAAAGACAGCTCGTGGGCCCTGGCACTCACTGCCTTCTGCTGCCTGCTTCTGGTTACTCTGTGAGAAGCCGGAGCCCCTCCTGTCCATCTGTCCTGTCCCCAACTCCCAGCAACTGGCTTGTTTCGTGGGCTGATGCCTTTGGGGATTTCCAGATGATGTCCCCTGGACTTGGCAGAGCCGAGCGGGGAATCCTGGTACTTGCCTTTCCTATCCTTACAGGGTTCGGTCTCGCACCTTCACAGACTGCTGAGAGGAAGTGTGACTGGTGTCACCTCATGGGAGGGCAGTCTGGCCCTGGGCATCAAGAGCCTCAAATGTGTGCATATGCTTTAACTATTATACCGAGCTTACTTCTAGACATTTAGTCCAAAGAAATAACTAGGCAATGGGGTCCACTGCTGCATTGTTTATAATTACCAAAAAAATTAATCTAAATGTCTGTTGCAAATAGATTGCTTCAATGAGGCTTGCTTAAATTAGTGGACTGCTGAAGAGTCATAAAATAGCTTGAGGTGGTTAAATATCGATGTGGGACTAGTCCCATGATGCACTTTTGAGGAACAGAAGTTGGTTTGTCAGAGAGAGAGAGAGAGAGAGAGAGAGAGAGAGAGAGACACGAAGGTGCATATAGTGGCTTAGAGAAAAGGCTGGATGTCTATATACCAAAATATCAACACTAGTTATCGCTGGGGTGTGGGATTTTGGGTGATTTTAATTTTTGACAATACTTTCTGGAAAATAAAATTTCACAATGGTGACACATTACTTTGATAAACAGATAAAAGAACAATGGTGGGAAAGCAAGGACTCAGGTGATCCCCTGCGCTGGGGTCCAGAGCCCCGTGTGGGAAGCCGGCACAGCCTGTTCCTTTCCTGGGTTCTGCCCTTTGGCTCCTGGGGGACTCTTAAGTCCTGTGGTCAGTTCCCTGGGAACCCTGATTGCACTTGTGGATCTAAAGCTGCAGTTCCTTGTCTCCGAGGTGCCCGCAGTGGGTGGGCCTGTCCCAGGGGATGCCGTGGGGGGTGTTTCTGTTGGGAGCTGTGGGTGGGGCGGATGTCCTCTGCTTCTCTCCTAAGTAGACAAGCCAGTTTACACCTGGAGGATGGCCAAACAGAGCCTCCTCTGAGAAACCAGGATGCAGTGGCCCTCCCTGTCCCAGCCCAGAAATAGCCAGGGTCCTATGGGTTGGCACAGAGCCAGCCGGGAAGCCTCCAGCAGGAACAGCAACTGGAGAAGAGAGGAAGCATCACCGAGACAAACGTGGGCAGTGTGGTGACCGGCTGGGGCAGGAAGAGGCTTGGTGGGCTCCCAAGGGGCTAAGAAGAGGCTGCGCAGGGGCTGGGAGGGAACTCTGGACTCAGTGAAAAGACCTGGGGTGAGGTCATAATGGAGCCCCGGGCATCCATGTGGTCTTAGGCAAGTCACCCTCCCTCAGAGCCCCGTCTCCACACCTGTAAAACAGGGCATCCCTACAGTGCCTGGCCACAGGTGATTGTAGGTGAAGGTCTTTTGACACCTATAGATGTAAAGGTAACGTGGCATCTTACAAAGTCAGCACATAGAAAGTGAGAAAACCCTCACATTCCTCTAAAATACAGTGCCATCTCTCCATAGCTCCACCTGAGCCACTTCCTCCCTTAGCACTGTGGCAGATCACTGCTTCTTTGTTGAGTACCCTCAGATTGAGCAGCTGAGTTGTTTTGGGGGAGTGAGGGAGAGGGTACAATGTAACACAATCTCGGGCTCTATCTTTAAACCCCATAGTCCAACAGGGACTGGCACTACCTGGGACAGCAGCAGATCCCTGTCTGGAGTCACTCAGCAATCAGGGGTGGGAGGAAATGCCCTTTTAAAATTGAGCGTGTGTGTGTATATATATATATATTTTTTTTTTGCATAATAAAAAATATATTTTTATGACAAACAGAATCACTGAATTAAGATTGGGTAGAGGCATGCATGTATGGTGCAAATTCCCTGTATACAAATAAAAGGAAGTTACTTTTATTAGTTGAATGGGTTGTTAGTATGGCCCCCTTCATGGGAAACAGTCGGATCCATTTCCTCTGCTTTGGATGTCATTCTTTTGCTTCAGGACCAGTGCTTGAGGCAGATGCCTTTGATGCTTAGTAAAGAGTAGCGATGGCAGTTTGCATTCACTCTTTGACCAAAAGGGATGCTCCTGACTTGTGCGGCATACTAAAACTGCCCAAGATAAGCCAAGGGCTTTTATAAGAAAAGGAGCACAGAGAAGGCAGAAAGGGACCTTGTTTGGGGAGGTAGCCTCAACCAGTGACTTCATGATATAAACAACTAGGCTCCTCCTGTGCTGGGATGTTTACTCAGACCTTGGAACTTTGAAATAGCAGGCTGGGTCCAGTGAGGCAGAAAAGGGATGAGACTCAGGCAGATAGGATTGCTTTCAGGCTTGGTCACCAGCTGGCATCTGTGGGATAGGGACAGGGGCTGTGGTGGGAGGACATGGGGGATGTGGGGGTGAGCTTGTGGGACTCGAGAAACTGTGCCTAAAGCATCCTTAGTTATTCTGAGTGCCACACTTAGATGTCTGCAGAGTGGCCCGCTGATGGCTGGCAAAGGGTCTGCTGACTTGGACTCAATTACTACTAAAATGACAGGTTTAAAGAGAGGACATAACTTCTAATTCCAGAGAAAATAAGCAGGTAAGTATACTAAGATGTGTGTATGTGTATATATGCTTGTGTATATATGTATATAAACATTTATCTGTACATATGTGTATATATACACAAACATAAACACACAGGGATGTTTATAAAAGCATCCAACTAATTGTTCTATATCTGTGCAATTGAAAACAGTACAGCTCTCTAAAGGGATGAGGCAGAGCTATATGAACTGACATATTGGGACTGAAAAAAAACAGACCACCAACAAGTATATTCTGTATGATTCTCTTGGGGGAAAACATATCCACAGGTTTATATTAGTATATATTATCATAGGAGAAAATCTTGAAGCTAACATATAAATACGAAACTTAATTATAACTGGGCAGTGGGCGTTTAGGTTATTTAAACAATTATTTTATAGTTTTCTTTTTGTTTATCTCATTTTCCCTAAGCCTTTTTTTCAGTGAAGTTGTCTTTTCTTTTTTTTTTTTTTTTTTGAGACAGAGTCTTGCTCTGTTGCCCAGGCTAGAATGCCGTGGCATTAGCCTAGCTCACTGCAACCTCAAATTCCTGGGCTCAAGTGATCCTCCTGCCTCAGCCTCCTGAGTAGCTGGGACTACAGGTGCGCACCACCACGCCCAGCTAATTTTTCTGTTTTTTGTAGAGAGGGGTCTCGCTTTTGCTCAGGCTGGTCTCAAACTTCTGAGCTCCAGCGATCCTCCCGCCTCAGCCCCGGCCTCCCAGAGTACTGGGATCACAGGTGTGAGCCACCGCGCCTGGCCTGAAGTTGTATTTCTTATGTAAAAAAAGGAATAATACAAGAAAATAAAAAGCATGGAGAAAGCCCTGGAAAACTTACAGGGAGTGTGGGCACCAGGAGCTGCAGTAGAAAAACAGATAGCTCGATCTCATTTTGTGAAATTTTGAGAAATTTCAGTATCCATATTGTACAGATGACAGGCAAATGAAGTCCTGACAAGTTAACACTTTTTTCTTTTTTTTAAAAACTGGATATTCACTACGTGCCATCCTGTTGATTATTCTCCTCTCTGAACTTCCTGGCATTTTAGGTAGCATTACATTTTAGCTGGGATAGAATGTACTGTGTGTCTTCAGATTCTGCACACGTTTACTAGGCACTGGGGTATGCACTGTGAGTCCAAAGCCTGCCACCCAGAAGGTGTTCACGGTGAGTGCGGGAGGCACTGAGTGTGTGAAGTGTGACACACACACTCTACCTGGTGTTCCACTTGATCGCCGTGACAGCCTTCCGGGAACCTTCCACTTGAGGGGAACCTAGAGGCAGAGACAGGATTTGAATCTAGGCCTCCAGCCTCCAAGCCAGTGCTCCGAGCCCCAGCAGAAGGAAGAGGGCTGGAACCCAAGGTGCTTTAAATCCCTGCTGCTCTGAGCACTGAGATGTGTTCTCTTGGGGTGCTGGGGTTTGGCTGATCATTATCCTTGCAAGGGGCCACTCTGAAATTAAAAATCCCCAAGTGAACAAATCTCTGGCTCTTCTGTTCTTTCCTTCCCAGTCCTGAAAGTGAGGCCAGGAGAGATGAGCTTTTGCCAGGAATTCAACGAGTGACTTTGCGTGGAGTGTCAGCTTCTCCACATTGCTGGGTGTTAGCTTACCCCTGTCCGGCACCAGCAGCACAAACAGAGCCAAGCGTGGCCTGTAGCAAAGCTCCCAATTTAAATATGTGAATTCATCTGGGCCTGGACAGCTGCATAGCTCAGGCCACCCGACCCTATTTCCTTGAAATCTATACAGGAACACAGTTCCAAACAGCCTGGTGCCAGGCCCTGCAAGCTCCTACTTGTAAAAACGGATTTTAAAACATGTGACGATATGTGCCTCCTCCCGTGCCTTTGGGCTTTCTTAGGTGTCAGCAGGAATCTCATGTGAGCTTTACAGTGACCCTGGGAAGTAGGCAGGGAAAGGTGGTTATGACTATTATTAACTCCTTTGCTTTCTCTCCAGCCCCCCTATAATCCATTCTCCAAAAAAGCAGCCAGAGTGCACTTTTTAAAATGTCAGTCACATCTTGGCAATGCCCTGCTCAAAGCCCTCCGGTGGCTTCTAAACTCCTTAACAAACTCTAGAAAGTTCTATGAGACCTAGCCTCTGTGTCCCCTGGCCTTGCTGTGGCCACACAGTTCTAGCTGTTCCTCAGATGCTCCAGGCTCCAAGTTTGTCCTTGTCTCACGGCCTTTGAACTTGCTGTCCCCTCCTCCTAGGACTTGTCCCCAGGTATTTACTAGCTGGCCTCCTTCTCATCAGGGATGTCCCCATCAAATGTCCCCTTCCCAGAGGCCTTCCTTGCCTCCCCCGCCACCCCCAATCTCTGTCCCTCATAGCACTTGACATCATATTGGGTATTTATTGTTTGCTCTGTTTCCTGCACCATTACTTAAGCACCAGGAGAGCAGAGACTTTGTTTGTCTTGTTCACTGCCTAGAAGATACTTGAAACTCTTAGTATTCGTTAAATGCACGAAAGAATGCCCTTTTGATACAGGAGGAAATTGAGGCTCTTGCCCCAGTTACCCAGCTAGCGAGTTGCCATGCTGGGCTCAAACTTAGCTCCTGCACCCCGGCCTTCGAGTGGGTGAAACTCAAGAAGGAACGTCTGTACAGGGCCACTTAAGAGCAGACAGCCTGTCAGGACAGCATTGTTTTATGTTGATTTGAAGCAGCAAATCTTTCCGAGATACAGGCTTCTGGGAGATTCTGCCATCTGTCGGCTGCTGTGTTAGGGCAAGCGTCAGGAGGAGGTCAAGGATTCCGCCCCTTGCCGAGCTGCATGCACCCAGGAAGGAAGGGCCAGAATTTAAAGAAGCCTTTTCTACTCCTCCAGATGAATTTTCTAGACCACAGGCAGGGCATATTGACTCATACCTTAAGGGCCTCTATTCAGTCTCTTTGCTTCCCAGTTGGGGAAACAGGCCCAGGGACGGGAAGTGACTTGCCCAAGGCTGCCACCCCATGAGTTAGTGGTCCAGGCAGTTAGAACTGAGTTTTCCCGACCCAGCTGGGTGTTCTGGTCTACCCACTGTGGACTTGCTGCGCTGGTCCTGGGAGACAAACGGAGCACACCACCCTCACGGTGCGTGCTCCTGCCCTGGGTCTGCTCCCCAGCACGTAGGGCTGGCAGAGGGGAGGGGTGTAGGGGCTGAAGAGTCCACTGGCCACACTGTGGGGAGAGAGTCACATAAGGAAATTCACACCCTTCCTACATCATTAGGGGTCCCCACAATGGGGAGGGGACAAAAACAAGGATCTCTGGGGAGAATTGGTCTTTACCTCCCACTGCTCCAGGGGTAGCCCTGGGGGTTGTAGGAGACCACCGGCTTGCTCCCTATAGTGGACTTGACCTTGGCACAGGGACCAGCTGAAACTGGCACCATTTCTACCCTCAGAGTGTACTGCTGAAAGAAGAGGGCAGGGCTGAACAGGGAACTGCTGGAGGCAGCCGGGCACTTCAGAGCAGCCCCTGCCCTCGCTGCTGACTTCGATCCCAAGCCAGAGAGGCATGAGCTGCGTTGAACATTAAACCGATACCCTCTTTGATCTGCGCACTCCTTTCATGATCATGCCTGGTGGTTCAAAGAATCACCGCCCCCCCAGCTTACTGTTCCTTTTGGTGCCGAAAGAATGCCTATAATTGTTACCAAACAGTGGACGGAGCAAGGAAACGTGCCCCCTTTGCCCAGCTGGCTCCTAGTTGGCACTTCATTACAACAGAGACAGAGGGACGGGGGCCCTCGGGCCTCTGGCGTTTCATTTGCACCCACATGTTGGCTTGCCTCTTGGCCTGGGAACCGATTGGAGCCAGATGCCCCATGTAGCCTGTGCCCCCACCACAGCAGGGCCGCCTGCCTTCTGCTTTGTGAAAAATGGCCCTGGTCTCCATCAGACCCTAATTAGACTGGGTCTGGCCTTCGCTCTACTGCAGCCTCCCCACAGAATGCTGACCACTGGCTGGTCCCTCTTCTGGCCAGGACAATGCCGGGCCCTGGCCGCTGACCCTGGCCTGAGCAGGCCTGCCAACTCTATGGCTCTCAGTTCTCACTTTGCACACCAGGGCTGGCTTCCCACACCATGGCTTCTCCAGAGGGAAGGTCTGGGGGGCTTAACCACATACTCGGGCAAACCACTTTTGGCCAGTCTAAACCACTCCCCACCCCACGGGTGGAATGGGACCAAGATGTGACCCTGCAGGGCTTACATTGGAAATGTGCATTTCTAGCAATGCCCCTCCCTGCCTCTTGCTGGGCCTCTCTGTATTGCTCTGGGGTGTTCGTTGCACTTGGACTGATACCAGTCAATGTCCCTCGCTCCAACCTGACCTGAAACTGAAATGCCCTGAACAAGAGCAAGTGGGACGGCCGACGTTTCAGGCGGCGGAAGGTTGGCAGCCCGGCTGTGAGCTCACAAGGCCCCATATGGGCCCAGCTAGCACTTTGCATTTTCTTTTCTCTCTTCTTGGAACTGCTTCTTTTTTTTTCCTACTGCCCTCTAGCCTCTTCACTGCCTCGGGAAAGGGGGCCTCGCACAAAATAATCATCACCACCGCTGTTTACTGAGTGGTTACTGTGCACCAGGCACTGTGCTAAGGCTCTTACGGGTGGTATGTCACTTAATCCTCACAAGAACCTTATGAACCATGTACAGTCGCATCTCGGTTTTCAGGTGAAGAGAGGTTAAATGCTTTGCCCAAGAGTTTACAGCTAGTAGGAGTTGGAGCTGAGATCCAACTCCCGGTTCTTTGGTGCCCAAGTCCTTACATACTTGGCATTGGACTATGTGCCCCTCTTTCACAGAAACCATAGCTTCTGCCAAACCCGGGAACAGAAGACCCTTGGAAAGCAGCCTTTGACCTTTCTTACCGAGTCCCCTCAGCACAGATCTTGCACAGGCAGTTGGGAGTACATGTGCAAGTTAAAGGAATTCTCGTTGGAAAACACCAGAAGGATGAGCAAGGCCCCCACGCCCCCGGCTGTGTGTTTGCCCTCTGAGGGCCTGGGATCCTGCTGCCACTTCCTGTACCCTGGCCTGGAGCGCCAGCCCGTCACATGGACGGTGAGTGCATCCGCCTCACGCTTCTCTGCAGCCTCTGGCCTCTCCCGGTGGATTCTGCAAGGTGTTTCCTGCAGATCCTGCTGACAGTCTTTGCTGGCACGTAGCAAAATCCGCCTAGAACATCGTGATCTGCTGGCCTCAGCCTGGACAGGGTTTTGTTTTTTATTTGGCTTAAAAAAAAATTTTTTTTTCTCCAACCAGGGGCATGGGGGTGGAGGAGAAGGAGGGAAATGAAGGTAAAAATATTGACAGAGTGAAAAGTATTGAATATTCCCTCTGTTTCAAAACTAGAAGCCTCCGTGGCTGGATGCAGGCTGGCTAGGCTCGGGTTGGACTGAGGTTGAAGTTGAGATCGAGGTGGCCACTTGGCCTTTGTGCCTCAAAGCACATCCTTTAGGAGGGTGTGGGAGCCCGAGGGTGGGCAGAAGAGAGCTCCCTCCTGTTTTAAGAACAACTTTTTCTGAGACGCTTGGGGAACATTGAAATAAGCCATCCAGGGTGCTCTAGAGGGAGCATGCGGGTGGATGGTGTCTCTGAGAAACAGAAAAACTCAGCAGAGAGTTGTTTAAAGTTACTAAGAACACTGGAGTGGACAAATATCCTCTGAAGAGTCTACTTGTCTATTAGAGCACTGCCTTAGCTACTCTGAAACCAGACGATCCGGGCAAAGGAGCTGGAGTTTATCTTCAGGGCTATACATATCCCTACTGGGTATGTTGGGGCGGGGAGCAGAGTCTAGTCCCCATTGGGATGGCATCCTGGAAGCATTTTTATTAGCTAGGATTAGCATATAATTGGAAGATTAAAAGCAGAAGCCCTCATTTTCTAAGCAGTCGTCAGAATTCTTCCATAGGTAGATTGGGGAATATGCAGACCAGGAGACCTTACCTGGCACTGATGTTATGATCTACCTGACCCTACCTGGTATTAATGTCCAGTGCTTTAACCAGTGAAATTATCCCAGGTTTGCCTTCATTTTTACTAACAAACTCTTGGCTGGACTGTCAGCTTGGAAAATAGGACATTACTGCCTCCCCTCCCTCCAAGGTGATACCTAATAAAGAAAACAGATTGGTGAGGGCCACTAAAATTGAGGCAAGGAGCTGAAGAGCGAGCCCTCCCCAGCAGCAGGCACAGCAGGCTCTGCCAGCACTGCCGTGGACCAGCAATGTCCCAGTAGTTATCAAATGGTCCCTCCCAGTTTGAATGGCACAGTCAGTGGACCAGGTGGGGGGACTAGGAGCCCACTGTGTACTTGCTTCTGTCCCTGGTTTTGGCAACTGCAAAGCATCCAGGCAGGGTACGGGCTAAGAAAGACCCTAAGACAAAGCTAGAAGAGGCAGCTGAAGCATGCTATTTACTTGCACACATTTGATCAACTTTTCAGAAATGTGATTCTAGACCCAGCAAACAAGGAGAACATGCCAGCCTGGACCATTACTGATGAAGAGAAAGTAGAACCCAGGGGAAATGCATGCATTAGAAATATAAAGTGATTATACCCGTAGCTCCTAAGGTTAACAGGGACACTAGAATGCATCCAGTCTACCTCTTTCATTTTGTGGCATAAAAAATGAGGGCTCCAAGGAGGAAGTGATTTGTCAAACTCACAAAGCAAAGGGATGGAAGAGCCAGAAAGAGAATCTAGCTCCCCGCTCCTGGCTGCCCAGGGCTCTTCTTGCTACTCAAAAGTTTCTATGTAGTAAGACATTTTTTTTTGGAAAAAAAAAAATTCCTGTACTTCCACACCCAAATAAGCATAGTTATTTAGTAGAGTAGGTACAGTTATTTATTCAGCCACATCAAAATTGGGAGACGGAGTTTGTGTTGGAAACACTAGGGAGTTTTTTGTTTTTTAATTTAATTTTATTATGATAACATTTAACATGCGATCTACCCTCTTAACAAATTTTTAACACTAGAAGTTTTTAATGGATGATGGTGAAGTCTTAAGCTGCCTTACCACCAGTCAGAAGATCTCAAGTGGGGGAGATGAAATCTCAACTTTGTATACCGATCATTGACCCCTGGGAAATTTGCATTCATCCCCTGCCAAAGCCATTAGAGAGTGAGCCTGGGAAGGTGGGGGGACTTGGAACCATGTCATAGGTGGGGAGGGACCATCCAAATCTATGAAAATATTTATCCTGGAGATGATTTAGGGAACATGACGATGCTCTTCAAATATCTTGTTTTCTGTAAGCCCAAGATGTCAACTAGCTGGGAGAAGGTCACAGAGCTGGGAGGCAGTACAAAGGAGAATTTTCCTACAAAAATTGGCTTGACATGGAACAGTCTGACTTAGGTCAGAGATGGTTGCACACTGGGCAGATTAACCCTGGGATGGAAGGTAGAAGAAGTTCTGAGGAGGTTACACTGAGTGACCTGGAAGGTCCCACCCAACCTAGAGTCTGTGGCCTGTGGAATGTGCATGGGATCTGCATGAGATGCAGAAACCCACTACGCTAAGATCCTCTGGAAGGCAGGGGCTCCAGAGTCAGGTTGCCGGGATGGGCATGCTGGGTCTGCCACTGCTTCGTTAGATGATTTTGGGAGAGTCATTTACTCTCTACAAGCCTCAATTTCTACAGATTGGAGCTAATGACAGCATTTACTTTACAGGGTCTTACTGAGACTCAAAGGGGATAATGCGTGGAAAGCATTTAGTACTGATTATACATAGTGAGTGCTCAGTAGATGGTGGCACCTATTATTAACAACAGTATTGTAATTAGCATTATCATTGATGGCAACAGGATTCTTGACCATCCTCCTGCTTTTTGTGTCAGTGTTTGGCCAAATGTGTTCATCCCTGATACTCTTGTTGCTCATTCTCTGAGAGCATTGGCATATCATGGAAAACGTATCCCAATTCGCTGTTTAGTCCAGCTGGGAGTATCTAGAAGTAATGGTTAGGGGTGTGCTTCAGGGACTAGCTGAGCCACCTTTTCATAGGAGCCTCCCATGAGCAGCAGAGTCAGAAGATTTGGGTCACGTGTGGTCATTGGTCACTTACGCAAAACCCTGGCAGCCTTCAGATGTGCAGGGGAGGTGGCTTGTGTTGTGGATGCTTTGTGGTATGGCAATTGGCCTGGAGGGCTCCCAGTGTCCAGCAACAGGGCTGTGGTTAGGCACGTGCAGTTTACCATGACAGCCCTTCTTCAAAGACTGTAGCCAAACTCTGGGGAGAGGTGCACTCTGGGTGGCCCATAAACCAGAAAACATGACTCCAGTCTGGTGTAGGGTGCCATCCCAGCAGCTGGAGAGGGATCTGCATGAGGTCCAGAAACCACTAGATCCACAAACAGACCCAGTTTGTGGGACAGTCCTAAGAAGTCCTCCATTCAAGCTTTTATCTTTCACCCAGGGAACTGGACATTTGCTTGGGTTCTTCTCTCCAGCCAGGGTCTTCACAGTCCTCAGCCATGTGACCTCTGACATGCCAGGCTCAGTCTGGCTGCTGTGCCCTTGCTCATGCTAGTTCCACTGCCTGAACCATACACCTCTTTTCTTTCTGTGATCAAAACCCTACACATTCTTCTAGGTTAGCACAAAGCAGCGGAATTGGCCTTGGAAAGTTGCAACTAGGTGTAGTGAGTGAAAGAGCTTCACAGTATTGGAAGGTGGAGTGATAGACTCCTCCCAGGAAGCAATCAACAGGTGCCAAGATGGAAAGGATATCTTATTTCCCCCAGTGGCCATTTACTGAGCACCTAGTATGTTCCAGGCACCGTGTGAGATGTTGGGAATACAATGGTGAGCAAAACAAGACATAATCCAGCATAATTTAGTGCGTGCGTAAGTGGAGTAGGAAGGGCAAGAAGATGAGACATTATTCAAATTAATGCACAAACATATACTTACAAACTCGGGCCCTAAAAGTGTGTGTGTATGTGTGTGTGTATCTCAATATATATCAGGAATCCTGTTTGAGTCTGATGGCAGGCAGGGTGGTGGTGGACAGGGAAGGCTTCCTGTGAGGAAGTGTCCTTTGAGTTGAATGTGAAGGATAAATGGCAGTTGGTAGGTAAAGGGGAGCAGAAGAGGGTCCCATACAGAGAGAATGGCATGTGCAAAGGCCCTGAGGACTTGCAGCTGAGCAGAATTAGACCAGGGCTGCAGAAGAGATCTCCAGAAAAGTATACTTGTTTCCTCCTTGCCAGTCTTTTTGGTCCTAAGGTCTGTGCTCCCTGTCCCCAAACCATGGGGCTTCAGGCCGATTACTGGACTTCTCTTTTCCTGCTCTTTGCCCCCATGTTACGATACCCTCAATCTGGCCTTGAGAGCCCCTGGGCCCAGCCAGACTGTAAGTAGAGATATGAATCCCGACTTCATCACTGGATGAGATTCTTACACATGACAAGAGTTGTGCGGAGTTAACCCCACCTTCACGTTCTCACCATCTATGCCTTATACAAGTCCTTCTCTGATAATTCAGCCTAGGGCATTTTCCCTTTCTTTGCATGTCCAGCGCGTTTACCTTGTTGGCTGAGTGTTTCAGATTTGCTAAATGTTGAGTAGTAGAAAGAGGATAAGCTTTACCACCAGGCATATTTGAATTTAATTCCTAGCTGTGTGACCTCTGACAAGTTTCTTAACTATCCTGAGTCTTGTTTTCTTTCTATACCCAATGAAAATAATGCTACATATTTTGCAAGTTAGTTTTAAGGATTAGATGTACTATTTGTAAGGTGTGTCTGTCTCGTACACTGTTGGGTATCTGTCGCCGACACAGCGCCTGGCACATGGTAGGCACTCAAGAAGTATTTACTGAATGAATAAGAGGTCCAGGCACTGTGGATGGCATAGAGAAGGTGTTCATGGGGTAGGTGGTCTTTCTTTCTACATTAGTGACACCATCTCCCCATCACACTGCCAGGCCCGGGCAGGTTATTCAGAAATAACAGGGGTTGGCTTTATAATTCTGCCATTACCCACTTTGACCAAAGAGGGCAGCAGTTAGCATTCTTTACCTGTTTATTTTATTTAAAATAGAGGTTTCCTTAAAAGGACTTGCATTTTATCTCTAATCTTTCCTCCCCACCCTCAGTGTTAGCTATTCCTGATAACTGTCTTAGGGTTTAAAGAGCTATACTTTGGGCTTGTTTGTCTCATACCTGTTTCTCCCTGAGTCTCCACTACCTGGGTACTGTGGTTGTGAGCTGGTGGGGAAGTCCTGAGTAAGCCTGGGCAGGAAATACCTGCTTTTAATGGGACCCTCTGAGCTACGTCCCCTGGGTGTCCACAACCTTCCTGGATGAAGCTCATGGAAGTTAAAGGTGAGAGAAGCCCAGACTATTTTAAAAGCCACCCAAAGGGTAAGTTCTAGGCATACCAGGGTGTCCTTGGCATCTGTGCTGTATAAACTCCAGAGACAGAGCAGACATTGCTGCTTGTTCAAACCACAGCAAAGCCTCCTGCCCTTTCCTAGTGCATTTTGGGAACAAATTTGCTGTGTGTCTGCAAAGGTTGCATCTGCAAGTCTGGTGTGCCAAGGAGGCTTAACGGTGGTCCTGAGCCTAGACATATCCCAGAGTCCCTCGGCTTTCCCAGCACACAAAATCCCAATGAGGAGAAAAATAAAATGCTATAGACAGCTCCTGAGACGTTGCCAGCTGTTCTGATTTCACAAATGACCTGACCCGAAAGCTGGAAGTTCTGAGAACTGTTTGAGGGCACGGCATTTTTCTGGGCACTGCTTCAAAGGGGCTGTGGTTGAAGACCATACTGCTATTCTGGTGGCCACTTGTGTGGGATAAAGTTTCCCATGGGCCCCTGAGGAGGGGCTGGGCACTCGCAGGGGGTGGGGAGTGTTCTGAGCCCCCTTGTCGAGTGCATCTGACCCCCGAGGGGGCTTGAGCTTTGGAGAGGTCAGCGTGCATCCTAAACTCTGTGTCTCGCCAGAGCACAGCGCAGATGACCAGCCAGAACACCAAGGTAAAGACACTCCAAAGGGTAAAGTGTCTGAGAGGAGGGAGGGTAAAGAGGGAGACGAGGTCCATTCGATCTTAACTTTGAAGATTAGAAACGGGATGAGAACGGGAACAAGACCATTTGTGGGTCTGAGGCAAAGTGGGGCAGGTGAGACCTGGGCTTGTTTCCAAGGGTTTCTTGAGGCTTAGGGGGCCTCCTGTTCTGCCACCCATTTGGGAACAAGCTGTCCTAAGGGCTGAGGGCAGCGACAAAGTCATCATCACTGGCCTCAAGGAGGAGAAACCCACCTGAGAAATGGTACTGCCCCATGTTGGAGCAAGATGCAACCCACACAGCTGGGCATCCCCACCCACGCCTTGGGTACCACCTTCCCCTGCCCCTTGTTGCAGCTCTGTTTTCTGTCACTCTGAGGGGCTGGACTCTGCAGCCTCCAGGCCTTTGCCTCTGCTCCTTCCTGTGCCAGAGGCCCCTTCCTTTTTCTTGGCTGACGCGAGTGACCTCTCAGATCCCAGCTCGGGCAGGACGTCTCTTTCCAGCACCTGCAGCCTACGTGTGTCTGCTGCATGCTCCGGGCTCTCCCTGTACTATGACTGTTTGTCTTCTTGTTTCCCAAGATTGAAATAAGGTTCTTAGCGGTATGAACCATGTCTACCTGCTTACTGCTGAATCCCCAAGACATGGCACAGGGTCTGAGACACACCGTTTCTCAAATACTTCTGAATAAATAGTGAATGAGTGAATAAATTAATTTCAAGTACACTTGACAGAAGAACAAAAACAACAACAGCAGCAAAACAAAAACAAAACAAAACAAAGAAGCAAACAACAAATACCATGGTAGAGAGGGGCACAGGATGGGGAGATGGGGCCTGAAGAAGCAGCCTGCCCTGCTTGTTGTATTTCCCAAGGGCTGCTGCAAGGGACCAGGGCAGCTGGAGGCCAGGGGCCTGCAGCAGAGTCAGCAGGTCTAAGAAGAAGAGCCCTAGGCGGGGACTCCCTGGGGCTAATTTTGTTGTCACCACTGACTTCCTCTAGGATGCTGCGCCTTGGGTTGGTAAGTCTGGGTGTCCTCCTTCCACAGAGACATTGAGTTAACTGGGTTCCCTGTAACAGGATCCTGTGACTCATCTCTCTTTGGGAGTAAATCTTCAATAGTGGGGAACAGGGTCCCTCTTTGGCCTCTCAGATCCCATTTTTACTTGCCTCCTCCTTTTCCCAGTAACCCTTAGGAATAGGACTCCTGACCCACCACTCCAAGAGGCTAAACAGGAAGCTGTCCTTGTCTTCCTTTATCGTGTTACCTTTGATCCCTCCCACGGCCTCATTCATTCATTCAGAGAACAATTTTGGGATCCCCACATTCTAGGCTCTGTGCCAGGTGCTGGAGTCCCAGATGCAGTCCCTGCCATCTGGTAATCAGTGATGCTAGTGAGCACCCAAGGAACTGATCATTCAAGAAGAACATGTGCTGGAAGAAAGAGAGGGATGCAAGCAGGAGACAGGCAGATTAGCTTGGCCTGGGGCAGGCAGAAGGCTTCCTGGAGGAGGTGGTGTTTCAGCTGGGTGGGTCTTTCAGGAAGACACACATGTGGGCAGATGCACAGGGAGGAAGTGATTCTCGCAGAGGCAAGAGGCATCCCAGGACAGCTCAGTACAGTGAGGGGATACTGGCTGGGGACCTGGGCGCTTTGGAGTGGTAAGACTTGAGGTGGAGTCCCAACCCTGGAGAGCCACATATATATTGCTGAGCCAGGCAGAATAATCCTGTAGTTGCTGTGAACCCAAGGGAGGCTTTGGTGGGACTGTGAGTGGCGGTTGTGGATCCCATTTGTTCCTGGGAGAATGTGGGGGGCTTATGGGAGAAGGACCATGTTTCCCACTGTCTGTCCTTTGAGGCATTGACATTACCCCCCCGACAGCCTTTGTGGAGTAAAAGCCTCAGTGATTCTAACCATGCTTGGTGCCCACTTTGGGGCAGTCACCTTACTGGACCCTTAGAAACCTGGACCACAGAAACACCATCACCCTTCTAAGGTGCGAGGTCCTCACTCTCCAGGTGAGTCAGTCCTGAATCCAGGAACAAGCCAGTCCTGGGACTTTTGCCCTGTCTTGAGCTAAATGATGCATCTCTTTCTCCCAAATTGGTGGCCCCAGGAAGACATTGAGAGTAGCTGACTTTAAAAGCATTTAGATTAGAAATTAAATGCATTAATCCCAAGTCTAGGCATATGCCTAGGTGGTGACTCTTACATTCTATCTTTTAATAGTTTAAAATTGAGGTCATCACGTAAAACATGAAAGCAGGAGTAGGATGCAGATTGTGTTTTGTGTTCCTTTTGGGTAATCGCAAAGTTCCAGGCAACTTGACCTTTCTGGTCCTGTGTTCCCTTCCCTTCCCTCTCTGGCCCCTTCATTTCATATACAACAGACGCCAGCGGGGGCCCTGAGTGCTTCCTGGACTGCTCAGGCAGAAAGCCAGCCGTGCTGGTGCTTGCAAGGTGAGGAGAGACAGGAGCCTGCACCGCGCCCCCCCGCTTCCCTCGAGGCCCAGGACAGAGCATCCCCGGACAGCCTTGCCCAGGGGACCCCAGAGCACAAGGCAGGCACTGAGACACAGGAGTCTCTGGGCAGGGAGGTTTTAATATCCTCCGGTTTTAATAGCTTTCCCTGAGATGGAAACTTGGGTTGAAATGATTTGCAGCTTTCCAGATTTTTTGAGTGTGTGTGTATTTGGGTTTATTTTTAGCCGCAGGCGTTCATTTCTTGCCAAAAAACCTGCTTAAATAAAACCAAGATTAATATTTTTACTTAACGGAAAGAGTTAGTCAGGACAGGCTTTGAACTGGAGACTCCTTATCTTGATTGGGAATGCATTTTAATGGTCTGGCCTTGGCTTTGACATTAACAGAAAGGGCCTTTGAAACTGACAAGAGAGAAGGGCCCTCGGGGACCAGGGAAGGATGCAGGAAGAGCTTATTTGTGAGACTTCTCTGAGGAGAGTTCCTCCTCACTCAGGCTGCCCGCTCCCCCCACCCCCATGGTCTCTGGGGTCACTGTCCTGGCTGGGAGGGCAGGAAGTCGGCTCTGGCCTTGCTCTGAGCCGGGTTGTGATGCTGCCTGCTTCCCAGCTGCTAGCCTTACCTTCTTCCCACCTGCATCTGGTCCAGGCTTCTGCTTCCTCTGGGTTCAGATGCAGCAAACTGAGTCTGTCCTGCAGGATGGCTAAGGCCCAGATCTGATGTCACCTTTAGGGGGTTCTTTGACATCCCTCCCCTGAGATGGACTTCACCTCCTCTTCTTGCCATGTTGGCCCTTTATTCCTGCCCATAACACTGTGCATACTTTAATGTCATTCCCTGTCTCTCTTACCTCTGGTCTCTGAGTTCCTGGGGCTTCACTTATCTCCATGTTCCCCCAAGCCTAGCACAATACTCAGTTAATGGTTGTTGAATAGATGTTCATCTGGCCCTATGAACTGAGAATTGCCATTATCCCCTATTGATTGAATAAGGCTCAGAAAGACTTGGCCGTTGGCCAGAGCTTACACAGGAGAGTTGTTTACCTATTTTTTAATCACCCTCTATGTGTGCAGCACTTGATACATGAAATCACATTTAGCTTCATGTATTCTGCAAATACAGATTAGGAGTCTCTTATATGCCAGGCACTATTCTGGTTACACTGGCTACAGCACTTGGTAAAACAAAGAACCTGCCCTTGTGAGGCTCACATTCTAGTGGGAGAGATGATCAATAAAGAAGCAAGTGAATACATAATATATCAGGTGCTGGCCAGTGTCAGATGGAGGCCGGCAAGGGGTCGAGGGCCTGCAGGGTGGTGGGGGATGCGCTGGGATCAGGGAAGGCCCCCTGACCAGGGGATGTTTGCAACAAGTGGAGGAGTGTCCCGTGAAGAAAGAGTGTTCCAGCAGAGGGGACTGCCAGGGTAAGGGCCCTGTGGGTGCGTCTGGGGTGCTAGGGTGCTGGGGTGCAGGCATGGAGCAAGTTGCCATTTCCAGAGATGGAGAAGCCGGAGGAGGCCTGTTATCACTGTTGGATGGGTTGAATTTGAGATGTCTTGTTAGACTTCCAGGAGTAAATGTAGACTAAATGTAGACTCTTAGATATATGAGTTAAAGGTCATGGAAGTTCTAGGTGGCAGGCTGCAAAAACGTGGGAGCTGTCAGTTGTACGGATGGTGTGGAAACAGGAGAAGGACTTAGAACCCATGAGTATCAAGAAGGTCATGGGTGACCTTGACTAGAGCTGCTGGGGTGGAGTGAGGGAAGGGCTGAGGTCATTGCAGGAACCCTTCAAGGTTGGTAATTATCCCCCACAACTTAGGCACTGGGATGGGAAGTGACTTGCCCAAGGTTACACAGGGATGGGGCAGCAACTTTATCCAGACCCATGTGCTCTGGGTTTTCTTGATCTGGCCTTTCAGCTTCTGTGTCTTTTTAGAGGGTTTTTGGGGGTTTGGGGTTGTGGCAACTGACATTCTGGGCACCAGAGGGACCTAGTCAGGGCAGGCCCCTCAGGCCTCTGCCCTACACCTTTAATTCCTAAGGCCCTTTCCTCCAGTGTAGGCAGCATCAAAGGGGCCCCAAAGAGGCAGCAGATATTTGAGGAGGAACTTGAAAAGGGTCACTATAGGAAGGTGATAAAGATCCTTTGGGGATAAGGAAATGCTGAATCACAAGAATCTTTTTGGGTCCCCCTTGCTGTTTTCCTCTGATTAGTAAATTTAAGAATCTACAAGTAATTGCTCTCAGCAATATAACCGTATATCATCTGGTTAGCTTCAGGGCTACAAAGTGCCTTTTTTGCAGAGACATTGTCTCCTTTAATTAATCAGTCTAATTAACCTCAGACCCCCCCCAGTGTTGTGAGGAACCTTAGGGATCCTGTGGTTTTGTGGTTTCTAAGTTATTTTTTTTTTCCTTCCATGAAAGCCTTGCTGGGGAGTGCAATATGCTAACCAGATGATATACTGTTACATTGCTGCTGGGGATGACTTATAGATTCTTACTGCTAATCAGGGGACATGTGTGAGTGACCGGGAAGGGCCGTGGCGTGGTTAAGGGGATGTGTTGGGGGCTTATCCGAGGTCCTCCTCTGATCTGTCCTCCTCTCTGATCCTCCACAGGGCTGCCAGTGGGAGGGGAAGCGCAGTAAAATTATGAACCGTTCTGCCATCAGTACGAAGCCCATGTAAAGGTTTTTAGGCAGTCTGCTTTCCTCCCTTTGCCATCCTGTGGGGATGACATGACTATCGGACAAGCTGGATTGCAGGGAACCCTCCCTCCTCCTTTGTGGTATGCTTCCAGGGGATGGGCATCATTCTAACACGTCCAGATCCCTCTTTTCCTCCAAGTCCAGGCCCAAGAAGGCAGGTGAGCCCACAGTCCAGGCTTTTCTGTCTACCTAGATCCTGCCTGCTGGGGTCCTGTCAGAACAACAGCCCCTTCCCTGGGGTTGACACTAACAGTGACTTCTGCTTTGGGAGAAATTCAGTCTACCTGCTGGTCAGGTGTGCCTTACTTATCCTTGCTGTCCTTCTAAACACCATGCCTTAACCCAGTAAAAATCATTCCACAGGGCCTTTGGAGAGACAGAAACGGGGGAGTGTTTATGTATGTGTGGTGGCAGTGGTAGTATCTCACCCGCTAGATAGCTGAATCAACTCCTACATCGTGGACAGGATTTTACTGCTCTTGCCTGGGTGCTAAGATGGGCAGAACCTGGAATGTTAAGTTAGTACCCATTAATTAGTTAAGGGGTCCTTGATCCCCAAGCCAGCCACACTGGCAGCACTGCTGCTCCAGCCTTCCAGCCTGCCAGTAGGAAAGTCCGACCATCAGGTCGGGGTAGAAAGATCTGCATTTGGTTGATGATGGTTGGATAGGGGATGGAAGGAGAGGGGGAGAGGCAGCGCCAGCATAAGGGTGTCTTGACGTCCCGCTCTGAACACACTGATGAGCAGCAGATGTGCAATCTCTGGAGACACACCAGTAAGCTGCACTGGAAATTGAATCCCCTTTGCCGTTGGAATTGTTCTTTGTTCAATATCTGTGCTGCTGTGGTCCACATTGCTAGATATGGAGGTGGGGAGAGGCAGCACAGTTATATTTTTGGAAAGGATGTCCTTGTTTGCTTTGTTTGTGTAAGCTCTTACTAGCCCTCTCCCTAAACCAATATTCAAAGGAAGAAAAGGTAGTTCTAAAAAGATATACTTTTATGCCTGGATCCTCAGGTATGTAATATATTTAAGAGAGTCCCATGTATATTTACAGATCTGTGTGCCAGTTATATAAGCACACACATCCTGGTTAATTTCTTCTTAGATACTTTTAAGTTAAAATACTGTTTATTTCTTAATCTCTTCCTTGTTTCCTCTTTTGACCTCCATACCCCGGAAGCCCACGTTCCCTTCCCAAGAGCAAAAGAGACTATGGAGAGATGAGAGAGCTCGGAGGCTGAGATCAGGCTGAGCCTCGTCCCTCCTTCCCTGACTGGTGCCTCTGTACCTTGGAGATTAGTCCTCCAGCCAAGAACTTCTAAACCTCATCTCCCCGCTAGGCTGCAATCTGTGGAAGCAGGAAATGGTACTTCTATTTCTACTTGTCACCCCCACGAGCACCCAACCCAATGTTCCAGACACCAACCTCGTTCACACCCATGTTGGTTTACCTGCCAGAGGACACTGGGTAGACAGTGTGGAAGCCACACTCCAGCATGGACGGGAATAAAGAAAACCTGTGTCCAGCCCGGCCCATCTGTAAAGCTGGCTTCTAGCCACCACAGCAAGGTGGAGGGAACGGCCAAACATGCTGCCAGCTCCCAGTTTGGAAACTGTCTTCTGTTGTTGTTGGAGAACCATGACCTCCCCCACCTCCCTTGTTCCCTGTGGCCCCTGGGCCAGTGAATGCCTCGGGACAGCCCTTATTGCCAAACGGGAAAGTACAAAATAGCACACTTTTAAATTCCAGAGGAGAGACCGAAGCAAATAAAGACATATTAATTCACAAACCAAACAGGCGGATTTGGGGTTGGCCAGAAATTTTACTTTGGAAGGACTTTGTGAATCTATTTGGTAGGGCAGAATGTTATTTAATTTTAGCTCAATTTAGTGAGGTTTCTTGTTTCTGTAAGGAAAACACTGGTGTGGCCTCTACACTGGGCCGTCTCTGCCTCAGTCTCTCTGGACTATGACCACGACCTTGCTTGGCTGGTCCTGGTAGGCCACTCTTGGGTCACAGGTGGGTGATGGGATGGGACAGGTGCCTGTGATGGAGTAGGCGCTGCAGCCCCTAAAACACCTCATATGCTTGTTCTGACCACCTCATTTGTCCTCCCCCACCTCTCCCTGAAATCTTGCAAGGCCAGAATATTCCGAAGAGCTTGCCTTTCTAGGGGGAGCTCCCAGGCCCTAGCTTACAGTGCATATTAGAAGCCTAAAGATGCTCCAGGATGGACAAATAGCCATAGAAGTCATGGTAGTGGTGGCAGTACTAGTAACAGTGTAGAAAACGCATGAGGCTTGGGGGGGACCATACATTGTTCTCAGTGCTTGTGCTTAACCCTCACAGCAACTCTATGAGGCACTCTTATCATCATTCCTATTTTATAGATTAGGAAACTAAAGCATAGAGAGGTTGAATAATTTCCCTAAGGTCACACAGCTGCAGCACTGGGATTTGAACCCAGGCAGGCAGGCTCCAGAACCCAGGCTCTTCAATGCTATGCCATGTTGCTGCTCTACTAGTAAGAAGTACATCATTTATAAGCCATGTGAGAGGCATGGGGCTGAGGAAGCCAGAGGGATTTAGGAGGAAAGAGCTGTGGTGAGACCACATAGTCATGGTGGAACTCAAACTCCAGTGTAGCTTCCTGACTATAAAAACTTACTCTTTTCACCAAACTATCCTCAGATGAAAAGGTTCCAAGCTCAGGACATTTCAGGGTAAGGAAGGAGTTGGCTGGCTGTATTTGCAGAAGCTTCTAGAAGTACCCAACTTTATGGGGCAGGTCTGCTTATGACATCTCATGTCTAAATCAAGTGAAGCCACTTTTGAGCCAGGATGTTGCTATTTAAAGGAATCCCTTTTGCCTTTCCCCCTCCCCCCCCCACCCAAGGCCAAGACTCACTCTCCAGTTTACCTTCTGTGTTAATGAAGCAGAGAAGATGGGGCCAAATCAATTCAGGAAGAATCAATAGTGAAGTCCTGGCAGACATGCCTCTGCCCAACAGTTAAGCTGTCACAATCTGCCTGTGGGAGTTAATGTAGAGGAAGTAGTCCCTGGGGCCTCCAGGAGGATGGCTCGCAGCCGAGGATGCTGTTGCAAAGTGAGAGACAGAGGTGGAGGCACAGTCTTGAGGGAGACTGGCCTGGGATCTTGCCAACCTCCTATTTTTTACAGCAGACTTGGAAACAACCACTCGCCTCCTCCTAATTTGAGCTGCCTCAGCTAAAGTGCTAACATTGCCAATGGACTCCGTGTTTTGCCATCCCTGGCAAGGAAGGTCTGAAGGGGCCATTGATTCATCTGAGTCCTGACTTCATGTCTGACTGGAAGGGTAGGATCCAAGCCCATTTGGGGAGAAACAGGACAGAATCCAGTAGGGATGGGGAAATGGGGAATTGGTTCTTAGCAAAGGTTTTGTTAAAGAAGAGATTAGAGTCAAAGAATTGGGAAACATAGTGGGACATCCATGATGGGGGAGTATAATGGAGCTACCAGAATGGGTGTATGTGTATGCGCGTGTGCGTGTGTGTGGTGTGTGTGTGCAAAGGATATTCTGTTTAACAAGCATTTATTGAGCATCTGCTCCTTTTTGGGCTAAGTGAAACTTGAGATAGGAAAGAGTGACAGGATCTCAGAGCTGGAAGAGTTCAATTTGCACAATTTGCACAAGCAAGACCCATTCCGTTCCTGTCAAGGTCCTAGCATGGGAGCATCCAGCCGCCTTTGGACCTATCCATTTGTTCCTCCATGTGCCAGCTTTACAAATACTTGAAGACAGCTTTTGGATGCTGCTTCTTCACATAAAATAGAAAGAGAAGACAGCCACAGCCTCTTATAATCTCAAAGTCAATCTCTCTCTTCTTTGTGTTCCTGCTGCATGTGGTAAATGCTTCTCTTTCAGCCCTCGACGCACTGGGTCTGATTATTTTGTACTCAGAGTCAACTAATATTTACAGAGCAACTTCTTTCTGCCAGACATTGTAGTGGGAAATCTCGTAAGATCTTGTGTTTAATCCTCATTCCAATTCCCTGATGTAGGTAGAGTTACACCCTCTTTACAGATGAGAAAATTGAGGCTCAGAAAAAGGAAGTGGCTTCACTTCTTGGTCAGTTTCTTTATCTATATAATGTGGGTGCTAATACTGCCCTTGTAAGGCAGCTGAGAGGAGTAAATAAGTGAAATGTACTATTGCACATAGTAGGTGTGCAATAAATGGGAGCTGTTTTTATTGTGACAATCCTTCCGTGGTCAGCCCATTCTATTTTTGGTGTGATGATGGTGATGATATTAATAACATTCATCTAAAGTAAACTATGTCCAAGACAGTGTCAAGAGTTTTCAATCCATCGTCTTGTCTAACCTGGTCAACTGAGGAGATTAGGACCATTGTGATTCCTGTTTTATATAAGAGGAGATGGAGGCCAGAAACAAAGTTACCTACTTGCCCGCAGGTGCAATATCCATAAACAGCAGAACTGGGATTGAACTGTTCAGTCTGGCTCCTGAGGCCTCCCTCCAAGTCGCTCCATCTTCCACCACATCCCTATTGAACTGGACTCTGTTGCATCCCTTGCTTTCTAAGTGCTGGGCACCAAGCACCTGATCAGAATGCTGAGTGGGGGCACTGAGGGCAGCTGGAGTGCATCATAACCCTGTGCATGTGTCAGGATGTGTCAAATTAACACATGCAAAGAAAGAGCCCCAAATGAGGTGGTTAGGAAGGGGTCCTAGAAAGATAATAGGTCTGGGAGGTCATGGCATTGCCAGGTGGGCAATGGAGGGAGGACAAGAGGCTCTAACAGGAGAAGTAGATTTTGGATTATAGTAAAGCTGCAGAGTCAAGAAAGGCCCCCAGGGTTGGGGGGTGAGTGTACCCTAAGAATTTCTAGGCAGGCAATTGTAAACATTGGGGTTATTAACTTGAATGATGGCGGCCTCTCTTTATCCTCCAACCTCCCTCTCACCCCAGTGTCTCTAGAGTTCCCACTCTTATAAACACAATCATCTATTCCAGTTGCCTCCAAGGGAAGAGAGCAATTCTAGGCACCATGCAGGCTAGCAAGCCCACCCAGAGGTGCTGTTCCCGACACGGTCCAGGCCTTTGTAACCTTCTCCCCGTCTCTGTCTTGCTCTTTCTGCAGTGATCCGGGCCAAGGTGGTAGGGAAGAAGCTGGTGAAGGAGGGGCCCTTTGGCACACTGGTCTACACCATCAAGCAGATGAAGGTGAGTGACATCATCGGCCTGGCTCCAGGAGGGTTTCTGGGGTTTTGCCAGAAGAGTCCTGGCCAAGGGAGGCAAAGTAGGTTGGAACTGGGATGTGTGTTTGCTCAGTGTCTAAGCCCCAGCCAGCCCCAGCCCTTCTGCCTGCTGGAGAGGGAGCTGCTGAGGCAGCAGAAAGGGATGGGCAGGGAGGGGGCCTGGCCTGCTCTGTCCCAGAGCCAGCGCAGGTGGAGTCGCTCAGAGGCACTTGTTAGGAGGCTGAGCTCTGGAAACAGAGGGCACATGGCCTTGTTACCTGGTAACCTTGAGACCTTGGTTGAGTCACTGCCCCCCTCTGGGCTCTAGTCTTCCCAATTATAAAATGAGGGATTAGACTAGCTAGAGGGTCTCTATGGGCTCTTCCAAACTCTGACTTTCTGGGATTCAATGACACGTGCAGGTCTCATGCAGTCATCGAGGTTACAACTTAGGTTTGCACCCCTCAGATCTTTACACTAAACCTGTGCTGATCACAGGAACTTCATCCTGGGGTAGGACCTGCACTTTCTTGCCCTATCTTCCCAGCTCTGATGGTCTTCTTCCAACTTAGCTAGTTGGCAACATTTATTAAGCATATTCATATCATTAAACATATCACTGAGCATATGAAGGTAATGAAGCACATTAAGGAAGTATGCCTTAAGAAGAACATTAGAGCTGCAACCTAGAGAACCTGCATCCTCATCCAGCTTCACTCCTAATGGCTCATTTACCTTGGATGCATCCCTTTTCCTGAGCCTCAGACTTGCCATCTGTTAACAGGGCAGGGTTGGGCTTTGTGCCCCTAAGAGCCCTTCCAGCTCAGGCATTCGGAGTGCCCTGGGACACTGGCAGTGTTTCTTGCATGCAGGAGCTGGTGGTGGGTGCTGGAAGGCTGTACTTCTGTTAGCCAGCAGAGAGGATTGGGCTTCATCTTGAATAACTCAGCAACAGGTCCCTCACCCCTCCTTTATAAGGACCTCCCTAGTTGCAGAACTCTGTGCCAGGAGCCAGTGGCCATGAGGGAGACAGGGTTTCTACCTTTAGGAACTATAGTCAGGTTGGGAGAGAAGAGACATATGTGTGACTCATCAGAAGTTCAATATGAGATGTGCTCAGGTCCAAGAGAATCATCCAGCCTTTTGACTTACTATTCATATTTGTGCCCCCAGCAATTAGGGTGGGACCTAGCATGGAATAGGGTCTTGGTGACTACCTGTCCATCTAATGGGGGGATGAGGGTGAGACCCCACAGCCTGAAAACTCCCCAGAGGAGACAAGCCTTAATGTCTAGGTAGAATAGAGTAGGGGAGTGACACAGCCCATGGGTGGTACCCGGCCATCCTGGAGGCTGACCGCCAGGCTTCATTATTCCTGTGTCCTAAGGCCTGAGGCTAGATGTACTCATTTTGTGGAACCTGTTGCTTTGGATTCAATTTTGGAAACATCCACAGCCTTCTGGTTATGTAATGTCCAGAGTCAGCCCTGGCCAGTTGCCCTTGGCTGCCTAAGCTTAGTCATGAGACCAGCTTATGTCTTCAGACAGCCCTGGGGAGAGAAGAATGGGCAGAGGGGGGCCAGCAAGAGCAACAACAATCCAAAAATCCCACTTTGCAACCTCTGGCAGTCAGCGAGGGAATGCCAAAGCATATTAGACCAAAGTAGAGGTTCAGAAAATGCATTCATCCGCCTGCTCTGGAACAGTTCTCATTTAGAGATACTTTATGGCCAGCAGAGACCTGCAAGGGAAATAGCTGGGAAGCAGCAGTTCCTAAGCTTGCTTAGCTTCCCTCTAACCGTCAGGGCCTGGAGACCAGGGTGACCAGAGGCCCTTCCTGTGGGCAGAATGTCCCATTGCCCCCTTGCTAGTGTCAGACCAGCCATGGGGTGGGGGTGGTGTTGTTTAGAGACCAAAAAACATTTGCTCGCCCATCAGGTGCAGAGCACACGCTCCCACACCTCCCCGGCTGGTGGCCTCAGGCTTTCCATTCACCATCCTGCCCCTGGGTTCATGGTGCTGGGCATTAGATGGAAAATCCTTTGTTTTACTTCTGACAAAGGCTCAAAGGGGAAATGACTTGCCCAGAGTCATGCATTTAATTAAGGGCAGATCTGGTCCCCAAGCTGAAGCATGGGGATTCCTTCCCAATCCTGTGTTCTTTACTCCCCAAATCTCTCTGCCATCTTATTTTAATCATCAACCACTATCTAATGCCTTTTACTAACTCTGACCCTCCTACCATCCCGGTATTATGACCCATAGAAGTGGTCAGTGCCCTTCTATCCAGAGAGGCCACTGGATTCTGCTCACCTCCAGGTGCTGGCCTGAAAGTCAGGGGGGTGCAGGCTCGGAGTAGAAGTAGGAGTCTGTCCATCTGTCCTCCCAGCCCTCCCTCCCCTTCTGTGCTTAGCACTGTGCTGCGAGCTGGGGATACAAAAGATAATACTGTTCTAATTATGATGAGACTCCATACAAATAACATTTACTGAGCATTTGCTATGCACCAGGCATTCTTCTGAACTTTTGCATAGATCAGTCCTTATTCTAACACTGTGGAATAGATCCACCTTTCCTCTATTTGACAGGTACAGGTAAGGCAACCAAGATTTGGAAGGTTACACAGCAGTCAAGATAATATGGCTAGAAAGTGGCAAACCCGAGCAAAACTCTAGGCCCTTTGCATACAAGGAGATAACTGAGCAGTGGAGCAGCAGGCTGGTTCATAGTCATTTCCACCCACTTTCAGGGCTACCCTCACCCCATCTGTGTTTAGTTCCCCCAGGGAACAAAAAGAGGTTTGTTGGGTTGTCATCCCACAGCAGCATAGCTCCTGACTTGCAACATCTTGCAAAGGGTGTATCAGAAAAATCTTTGTAGGGGGAAAGGGGGAGAGGCCAGAGAGGCAAGCCTGCATGGGTTTTGGCACTGGGTCCCAGGGACGCTTTGTTCTAGTGGATTAGAGAGTCTACCCTGGAGAGTCAGATGGGGTGAGCACGGGCTCCCTTATAGCAGGACTAAATGAACTTGGAGAACCCAAGAATCTGAACTGCCCTTCTGGCCTTTCTCTTCTCTCACTGATGAAAGGCAGGCAGACTTTCTCCCACCAGGCTGACTCCAAAGCCTCTGATCCATCTCTCAGGGACACTTTGAATATGCAGAGACCCATGGGGGTGTGTGTGAGCGAGGTGAGAGTGTTAGAATGTTGAGGGAGCTTACTGCAAACCCAAACTTGGAGATTAGCTGGGGCTGAAGCCCTGGGCTATGGTGTGAAGGTGGAAGTTTCCAGAACTGGCCGCTTTAATCTGTGGGGACCTTATCTCCCATCAGGACCATGAGAAAGCGGTCCACTGTGCCAGGAGCTGTTGTTTGTGCAGTGGGGACGTGCTCTCAGGCTGGCTGCAGGGGACAGCACATGGGGGACATTATGTCCCAGCTGGGCCTGGGAGGGTCCCATGGGGTGACCCCTTGGTCATGTGCTTTCATGTCCTGACTGTAGGCAGGAAAGATCTGCCAGGCAGTTGGAGTGCTTGGCCCCCGGAGACTTCTTCCTTCAGTGGTTTGTCTAATCACATGAGCAATGGTAGGGTCTTGCCTGTGAAGTTCCAGCTGGAATCCTTCTTGACCCCCCAGCGCAAGGGAACCATTTTCCTCCTCCCAATGCCTGTGATTCTTCATGGTTCAAGACTCATCCAGCCCTCTGCAGAGACTGACTGCATGTTCACATGCCCCACCTCCCCAGCTAGACAGCCCGCTCTGTAAGAGAAAGACCATGCGCATGGTTTCTCAGTCAGGTACCTAGTTAGTGTCTGCAAACCTCAGTTGCTTGGTCTGTAAATAAGTTGTGGGTTTAAATGAGTCCAAGATGTAAATCAGCACCCAGAACAATGCTGATCTTTGGTAGGCATGCAAGAAATATTTGACATAATGGTGGCACTTCATGTTGTCAATGTAGAGTGAAGACCAGATATTTCATTAGAAATATACCAATGCCCCCAGACTCAGAAACCTTTTTCTTACATTATTTGTCCCTTCACCCCAAGGGAAGCTAACTTTTTGGAACTTTGTGTGGATAACTGCCAAGAAAGGGGCCTACAGACATGTAGAGAATCTAGCTGGAAAAGAACAGCTTATGTCTGAAGTTCCAAAGCAGCTTTAACTACTTTTGCTAAGAGAGGAAGCTAGGCAAAGATGGTTAGGACAAAGGGAGTCAAACCCTTCCCTCCTCTTCTCATGAATTTTAGTGTAACTGGTTTTAAGCTAACCTTTACTGCATGCTGTGTACCAAGTGCTATTCTCAGTCATTTAATTCTCAAAAGCCCCTTAGGAAGTACTTTACCCCATTTCACAGGTGAAGAAACTGAGGCCCAAAGAGGTTAAGTAACTTTCCAAGTGGCTAACAAGGTGGCAAAGACAAGATTCAAACTCTGGCTGTTGGTCTCCAGAACCTGAATTTACCACTGATCTTCCAGGAGGATTAGTTTGCCTCTTGATTACCTCTAACGTCTTTTCCAACTCTGAGATGCTATGATTCTCTGATTTCACAACATTATAAAGCTATTATAACCCTCCTAAATGTGTCAAACCAATTCTAGATCTCCATGATTGCAGATGTAATGGTACTTTTAGGATCAGTATTTAGATCAAGGTAGAATTATTATAAAGAAAAGACAACTAAATGAGTAAAATCTACCTTTACCATATTGCTATTTTCAGAATCGACCCCAAAATGCAGCCCTGTGTTTATCAGACCCAGTCATTTGTAATGTATCAAAATTTCAACTCTGTGTGCAAGTGCTAGAAGTAATGTTTAAATACAATTCCTGCAAACTTAAAAGTAGCAGCAATGGATGCCAAGATGATTTCAATGAGTTCTTATGGAGCAGCTCAAGGGACTGCTGGACTTTAAATAGGGGCTTGATTTTTACCCACAAAACAGGGGGGTGGTCAAGGGGAAAGACTGATGCAGAAGGAACTGAGGTTCCAATGGGCTGGGACCAAAAGACTTAGAGTGAGCTCTTAGTTGAAGCATTTGCCAAAACCTCAAGGAACACCCACACAAAAATAAGTCACTCGGCACAGAAGTAAGTGTAGGGGATGTTCTTCGAAGGCCACGCTCGATGGCCTGCATTACAGCAGCACTCTTAAACATGGTTCCTGTTAAAGCCAGAAAGGCACGCTTTATTATTGAGGAAGTGAATGTCATGACCTGACATGCCCCCACTCCCCCGCGCATAATTGAACAGCAAGTGTGGACGGCACTTCTCGAAGCACTTGGCCGCGTCTCCTTGTTCAGCTGGCAAGCCTTGGGGTAGAAGAGGGGTTCAGAAGGGGAGATCCGCTGAGTCAATCAGAACAGCGTGCCCCTTAAACAAGGCAGAGGCCCCAAACCCCGTAGGTCCAAAAGACCACTTTATGACATAAAGGTCTTTGTGGACGACCTACCCGCGCCACCCAGTTGCCACTTAAAAGAAGATGAGGAGAAAAACCCAGTTCACAGACTAAATGGGAGGCATTTAAATGAGACACCTACGAAGTCATGTCTGGCTTTGTATTAATTACCATAAGTAAATTAATAATGCATGCCAGGAACTAAAGTAGAGACATTGTCCTATTGTAAACGCCTGGGACAGGCCCAGAGAGCACCAGTGATCCAGGGCCTGTGTACTCTGAGAACTGGGGGATAATGGGATTGGGCAACACCTCGCTCAGATCCCACAGTTAACAGTATTTGGCTTGGCAGATCTGGGCCCGTGTGATGCTTGTGGACTTGACCTGGAATCACAAGGTGGATGCAGCCTCTGGTACGTTCACACCAGTGACTCTGAGCACATGCTGATAAGTGTGGCATAGTAGCCAGAGATGGAAATGGCATTTGCCTGCATCAGAGGCCCTTGGTCATAGGCTCCTGAGGCTGCAGTGGGAGCCATCTTGGGATGGGGGTTAAGAACGTGGGCTCTGAAGGCAGATTCCCCTGCTTAGGATCGTAGCTCTGCCATGTCCCAACTGTGTGGCTGTGTGGCCTTAGACAAGCCACTTAACCTGCCTGTGCTCAGGCTCCTCATCTATAAAATGGGTGTAATAGTTCCTACCTCACAGGGCTGTCATGGGGATTAATGGGTTAATATTAGAGCAGGGTTTCTCAACCTCGGTACTATTGACATTTGGGGCCAGATAAGTCATTATTTTGGGGGCTGTCTTATGCATTGTAGGATGTTTAGCAACATCCCTACCCTCTACTCACTGTTGTGACAACCAAAAATGTCTCCGGACATTGCCAAATGTTCCAAGTGTTTCCTAGGGGCGCAAAATTACCTCCAATTGAGAACCACCATATCAGATTACGTTGTAGATAAAATGACTCAAGATCAGCAATTTCATATGGTTCCACCTAATTATTTTCAAATATTCAGTTAAAAGTCTTTGAATTTTGGGGACACATTTACATGCTTCATCTGGGGTAAAGGAACCCAGCGCCTTCATCAGATGCTCAGAAGAATAAAAACATGGAGAATGCCTAGCCTGAGTTTGGCTCTCAACAGCCGAACAGAATTGCTGTAGAGTGGGGTTACTAACACCTACCTGCTAGGGCTCTTGTGAGCATACTGTGAGGGGGACGTAAGTGAGAACGCTTTTGTGTGCTGAAAAGTGTCACAGGGGTGTCATAAGAATGCTGGCTGGCTATCCTCGGGGAGGGTGACAAAGAGGGAGGACCCCTGTCACAGCAACATCTTTGGATTTTGGGAGCGATGTTGGGATGTGAGAAATGTGAGCTGCAGCAGTGTTGTGGGAAGTTGGAATGGGGGGTGTGCATCTGGCTGGACGGGAATGTCTCTCTGGGAAGGCACCAACCTGGCTGGACAAGAGGACAGGGGACCTACCCTCTGGGGTGGGTAGGTCAGTGACCGGCCACTCGATGGCTGAATAGGGGAAGCAAACTAGATTCCCTTAGACCAAATGGCAGTGTGCTTTCTAGACATGGGCCTCCTCTCATGTGTTCCTTTTATTTTATTTTACTGATACGTAATAAATGAACACATTTTTGGGGTACATGTCATATTTTGATATATTCATATAATGTGTAATAACCAAACCAGGGTAATTGGGATACCCATAACCTTAGACATTTATCTTTTCTTTATGCTGGGAACATTCAAATTATTCTTTACAAGTTATTTTGAAATATACAATAGGTTATTATTTACTATATTCACTCTACTGGTTTATCGAACACTAGGTCTTCCATCTACCTGTATTTTTGTACCCATTAATCAGCCTCTCTTCTTCCCCCAGCCTCTGGTAACCACCATGCTTCTATCTGCATGACATCCACTTTCTTAGCTCCCACATATGAGTGAGAACATGGGGTACTTGTCTTCCTGTGCCTGGCTTATTTCACTTAACATAATGACCTCCTGTTCCATCCATGTTGCTGCAAATGACAAGATTTCATTATTTTTACAGCTGGATAATATTCCATTGTGTATATATACCACAATTTGTTTATCCATTCATCTGTTTGATAGGTACTTAGGTTGATTCCACATTTTGGCTATTGTGAATAGTGCTGCAACAAACATGGGGGTGCAGATATCTCTTCAATATATTGATTTCCTTTCTTTTGGATACATACCCAGTAGTGGGATTGCTGGATCATATGGGCGTCCAAACTGGAAATGAAGAAGTCACAATGTTCCTTTTGCCCACAGATGTACCGAGGCTTCACCAAGATGCCCCATGTGCAGTACATCCACACGGAAGCTTCCGAGAGTCTCTGTGGCCTTAAGCTGGAGGTCAACAAGTACCAGTACCTGCTGACAGGTAATGGCCAACTCCAGCATCAGGCCAGGGTTTGGCCAAGGTCCACTGTTTCTTCACTGTAGAAGAACAGATAAGGACTAGTTGACTTAGCAGTGTCCTGAGGACATTCGCCAAGTGTCCATTTAAATTGTACGGAGTCCTTAAGGTTGAATCCGTCTTGCTTGCCTAGTGCTAAGAGCTTGAGGCTCCTACACTTAGGCTGGGTTTTAGTCTTAGCTCCACTAGCGACTCTGTGGAGGAAATCTCCTAATTTTGTAGTTTCTCAGCTTTACTATAAATGAAAAGGGATTGTCTGTTCCTCTCTACCTCATGGTCAACCTGTTAGGTCTATCTTTGAAATTTACCCACCTTTAGGCATTCAGTGTAGTAAAGGAAAAGGCAAAAGCAAAAACCATTATGAGGGGAGCAAAGAGTTGGTCTCTAGTGCTACCTCCATTACTTAATGGGTCTGGGGCCTTTAACAGATCACGTAGCCTAGCTTCACTATCCTTATCTGGAAAATGGGGCTGCAGTCCACCTTAAAAGGTGCTGGGTCTGGAAGGCCTAAGTGGGAGTATAGTAGGTGTGAATTCTCTCCCTTCTGGCTGGGCTCTGGACAGAATAACTGTCCCCTTGTCTTGGTCTTGCCTCCTCCAGGCCGCGTCTATGATGGCAAGATGTACACTGGGCTGTGCAACTTTGTGGAGCGGTGGGACCAGCTCACCCTCTCCCAGCGCAAGGGCCTGAACTATCGGTATCACCTGGGTTGTAACTGCAAGGTGAGCCCCGGGGTTGGGGGAGGCGAGGGGGGAGTTCCGCGTGTGTTGGGCCGGGGCATGTCCGAGCAGAGGTGCTAAGGAAGGTTGCCCCCAGGCTGGGCAGGGAAGAAGGTGGGGGAAGAATGCCTTTCTGCTGTCATCTGCTGCCTCCACAGTGCCCACTCGGCAGCTGCTGGGCCACGAGGGCTCTTCAGTGTCCCTGGCCCCTCCCCGCAGTTCAAGGCTGTAGCAGGTACAGGATCCTGACAGTGGCAGGTTCTGCCAAGTGGTCCCAAGTGAGCTCGCCCTGGCAGCAGACTCACTGGTGGCCCCTGCCCCAGGTGGACAAGCTGATACCAGATGCTACAGAAGGTCTCTGTTCAACCAGGCCCAACCCCTTCACCCAGGTATAGGGCCAAGGCACAGCCTTCCTGCTGTGGGTGGGAGTTGGGCCATGCTCTTACTTAATCTTCAGAACAACCCTATGTGGTTTTAATTACTATTACCCCCATTTTACAAATGAGGAAATAGAGGCTCAGAGAGCTTAAGTACTAGCCCTATATCACACAGCTTGCTGAGTCTGGTTTCCCACCTAGAGCAGCTGGACTCCAAAGTTTATACTTTAATCTTTCTAATTCCTCAGCTCCCTAAACAGTTGAGATCCCCCATCCTTGCCAGTTACCATTTGAGCAGGAAAAGCCCTCTCAAATGTCTAATTCTGCTACTTACTGGCTATTTGACCTAGAGCAAGTTACTTAGCCTCTTGGAGTCTCTATTTCTTTATCTATAAAAGGGAGATAAAACTGTTATGAGAATGTATGGGAATAACATAGAAGCACTTAGCAGAATGTCCGGTACACAGAAGGTGCCCAATGAATGTTAGCTGGTGTCATGTATATTATTATCACTAAGGGGCCGATAGAGCTCCCCCTGCAGTGGTCCCAGGGTCTGGATCCAGACTCAGGCAGCATCAGGAACACCATGGCAGAGCCCACTGACCGTTGGCTGTTATCTAATTGCAGATCAAGTCCTGCTACTACCTGCCTTGCTTTGTGACCTCCAAGAACGAGTGTCTCTGGACCGACATGCTCTCCAACTTCGGCTACCCCGGCTACCAGTCCAAACACTACGCCTGCATCCGGCAGAAGGGAGGCTACTGCAGCTGGTACCGAGGATGGGCCCCCCCGGACAAAAGCATCATCAATGCCACAGACCCCTGAGCGCCAGACCCTGCCCACCTCACTTCCCTCCCTTCCCGCTGAGCTTCCCTTGGACACTAACTCTTCCCAGATGATGACAATGAAATTAGTGCCTGTTTTCTCGCAAATTTAGCACTTCGAACACTTAAAGAAAAGTCTATGCTGTCATATGGGGTTTATTTGGAACTATCTTCCTGGCCCCACCCTACCCATTCTTTTTGGTTTTGACATCACCCATTTCCACCTGGGAATTTCTGGTGCCATGCCAGAAAGAACGAGGTATGCATACTCCTTCTTCTTCGTGATGATATAATCTCTATTTTTTTAGGAAAAAAAAAATCGAAAAACTACCCCCTTCGGGCATTGTAATACCTACCCCTCTTTTCCTCTTCCCCACCCCACCATCTCCCAGACCCTCTTCCCTCTGCCTTCTCCTCCATCCCTGTACATAAAGGACACAGACAAGGAAGCTGCCGAGAGGCCAAGTGTTTCAGGATCAGTCAAGGGCAGCAAGCAGACAGGCTCGAGGTGTGTGAACGATCTTGTACACTGAGGAGCTGCTACTGCATGTCCCAACCAGGCTGTGTCTACCTGTGTCTGCACGTCAGAGTGAGGCAGGGAAGGAAGGAACCGGAGAGGGTTGGAGGTGACACAGCACACACGCAGGTTCCCCTACCCGGTGATGCTTGGGTTGACCAGATATTTCTGGGTCTGGAGCAAGCAGGCCAGGCCTTGCTATCAGAGCTGTCTTAGTTGGTGAAGACTTAAACATCTGCCTGAGGTCAGGAGGCAATTTGCCTACCTTGTGCAAAAGCTCAGGTGAAAGACAGGTGAATGTCTTTCCTGTCCCCACCTCCTGCAGGATTTCCTCCTGGAAAACCCTTTGGTAGATTTGGCCGGGAGCTTGCCTTTATGTAAATTGGAGAAATACACACACCATACACTATCCACAGATATAGCCAAGTAGACTTGGGTAGAGAATACTATTTCCAAAGTAGTGTTTAGCTCACCTAGGGGGATGTGTTTGTATACACATCTGCATATACCCACACGGGGACATAAGCTAATTTTGTTTTTTATAGGACACAGAATTCTGTTCAATGCTGTTAAATACGCCAATAGTTTAATCTCTTCTATTTTGTTGTCGTTGCTTGTTTGAAGAACATCATGACATTCCAAGTTGACTTTTTTCCATTTTAATTAAAATTTGAAATTCTGAACACCCTCAGCACCCTCTATTCCCCATAACTGGGGTCATCAGACCCCTGTCCCTGTCCTCTTCTCCTGCTTCATGTTTGGGGCCTTCATTTAACTGCCTTATTGGCTTGGCTCAGATAGCAGATGAGGGTCAGTTTGGGTTGCGGGTCTGAGTGCAGGGGAGAAAGCCACAGAGTGCCCTGCCTTGGCCAGATGGCCACTGCTCCTGGGCTTGGAGACAGCTCGCTCCCCCTTCCCCAGCTCACTGGTGGGTGAATGCCACCTCCTGAGGTCCTCACCTCATGGAATTGAGATGGTTGGTCACTGGGGAAGCCTGACTCTGCAATCAGCTGTGGGGTTTTTGTTGTGTTTTTTGAAATAAAACTATAATATAAATTCTCCTATTAAATAAAATTATTTTAAGTTTTACTGTTGAAAGTGAGACGCCAAGAGTAGGTGATAATGTATATTTTACAGAGTTGGGGATGGTAGGATGGTGACATTTAACATGACTGCTCTCTGTCTCTTTTTTCAGATTATGGGTATTTATCCTCTATTAGCATTTGTATCTTCAGTTCATTCCACTTTAGGAAAGAGAGCTGCCAATTGAAACAGGAGAAGAGAAAAAAGAGAAACAGCCAACACATTGTAGTGTCTTGCACACACACACAAATGCCCAGGCAAGGTGTTTGGCAGAACCCCAGAGCGGGAAGACAGTGCAGGCGTCGGGTTTCCTTAGGATCGATTGTGTTACCTTGTGCCTTTCCCCTTGTGGTCATGCCATTTGGCAGCGGGGAAATGGGAACAGAAGGAGCTGAGGTCAGCAGGCCAGTGGTTTTGAAGGGATGAGCCCAGACTTGGTGTTTTGGGATTGTCCTTACTTCAACCTCAGAGTCTCACATGGTGGAGCCCCTGCCCAACCTGCACAAGTGCCCTCCCACAAGTGGACATTGGCATCTCCTCTGTGAGGCATCTGGCCATTCTCCGTCCCTGGTGTGTGGTCACCCCCACTCACACAAAGAGGGACTTGGGGTGAAGCCTGAACATGAGGCACCTGAAGTTTCCCTGCAGAATAGATAAGTCAGAACCACAGCCCCGTTTGTTAGGCCTTGGTGAGGGGGTCCTGGGCAAAGGAGGGTCTTTTGCAAAGCGATATGGTCAGAGGGCGGTTTTTGAGCTTTCTATAAGCTATAGCTTTGTTTATTTCACCTGTTCACTTACTGTATAATTTAAAGTCATTTATGTAGCTGAGACACTTCTGTATTTCAATCATATCGTGAACGTTTTATTTTGCTAAATCTTGTGTCATGTGTAGGCTGTAATATGTGTACATTGTGTTTAAGAGAAAAAAAAAAAAGAAACCCACATGCCGCCATTTTCCTGAATCAAATTCTACGGTGGAACGGAGAGTAAGATACTTCTATGGGGCAGGCAGCTAGACTGGCAAATCGGGGGAACTAGAGGGAACTAGTAACTGAGACTCCTCCAGCCTCCTCCCTGTTGGAATCCCTGTGGCTCCCGGAGCAGGAAGGAGAAGGGAAAAAAAGGGAAGTCCATTCACAGCCTTGCTCTGTGTCTACTGGCCCTGGGTTGCCTGCTACTCTCATCCCCTTTACCCCCCAGACCCTTTGGCCACTCAACTGGGAAGCCGCGATTTTTCCAACAAACCCAAGGCCGTGGGAGCTGTGATTCCAAGTTCTCTTTGTCTCCTTTGGGCATCTCTTCTGCCTCCCGACCAAGGAAGCCCCATGCCCAGGCTCTCGCCTCTCAGGCCAGCACTCCAACCTGGCCAGGCGAGGTAAGACTAGGAGACTCCCCCAGTCCCAGACCTGCTTCCCGCTGGTTGAGCTACAGCCATGAGCACCATTTTTCATACTATGGTTCTTGAACAATTAAAGAAACCAAGGACTTACTGGAATAGCTCTGTCTAGGAGACACTGGGGCCCGAGGAGACACTGCCCTTCTCTGCCCTGGCTCTTCCCCTCGTCTTCTGCATGACGAGCAACAATGTGGATCACCCCAAGGTGGCACCCAAATGTTTGGCTCCTGGCTGCCTAAAGTAAAAATACCACTAGAGTATTTTTATTAGAGAGAAACATAAAAATCTGATGGCAAAAGCAAAATGGAATGGGGGAGCACAAGGCAGGTGGATATCTTAACAACTTCCAAATGGGCTCTTTGGAGGTGAGAGGAAAGAAGGAACTTAGAGAGTGGTTTATGCTTTAGGGGTGGGGGCTTTTTAGATTCTCCCGTGCCCCCAGCTGTCCCGGTAGCCAGTCTGCTGTCCTGAAACCCAGAGGTGATGGAGAGGAACCAACCAGAGAAAACCCTGTCTAGAAGGAATGTATTTGTTGCTAAATTTTGTAGCACTGTTTACAGTTTTCCTCCATGTTATTTATGAATTTTATATTCCGTGAATGTATATTGTCTTGTAATGTTGCATAATGTTCACTTTTTATAGTGTGTCCTTTATTCTAAACAGTAAAGTGGTTTTATTTCTATCACGCATCTGCGGGCTCTTGCCTTGTTGTGTCCTGACGGCCACTGGGGGTTATGTAGACTCCTGAGGGCCTTGACATCTGTCCTGCTGCCCCAATTCCAGGCCTGTGCACACTCCGTTCCCCACCCACTTCTATAGCTTAGCCCACCCTGCCCCAGTCCTTCTCCCTTGGCAGGAGAAATTTCAGGAGAGGTAGCCTAGATTTCCTCTTGGCTGCTAATCCAGCCCCGACCTTGATCCATGACTCTATTGCCAGGGTTCTCTGTAGTTCTACAGGATCTGGGTCTCTATCTAACCACTCATGGGTTGGGCTACAGGTACTCCCAGAATGGGGCCCTGACTCATCCTTCCTTGTTTTCTTCCTAAGAATCTCAACCTGGTGGAGGTGGGGAGGGGAGGCCTTGATGTCAACTGCCTGCTTGGAATTCCGGGTATGGCTTAGCCTGGTTGGGGATGCCAGGAACTCATGAGGTTCCACAACAGCTGGTGGCCCCCTCCCAGAGTACACAGAAGGGCCTGTCACCCTCAGTGGGCTGGACTGGCCACAGACTCCTCACCCAACTTGCATCCCACCATTGACAATGTTTCAGGTTATAGCTTTTGCCCCTATTTTAAAGCTACTCCACTTTGAGCACCTATCACATGCCCGGCACAGCGCTTTATACTCATGATCACGTGAAATCTCAACAACCTGATGAAGTAGTTCCACTGTCATCCATAGCTGAGGAAGCCAAGGCTCACAGAGATTACATCATTGCCCAAGAACTAGTACACAGATAGAACTTGGAGTCAAACTCAGGCTGGTCTGATGATAAACTCTGAATTTTCTCCACTGTATTCACACTTTGTTGGAATATGATGGGTGTCACATGTGCCCTTCTTATTCCAACCAGCACATCTTGGATTCTCTGACACTCACTGGATTAGATACAGGGGAAAGAGAATCAGTGGAAAATCTCTGCTTGGTTAGACTGCTCCCAGCTAGAACCTGCAGTCCAACCTGTCAATGTGTCCAAACAGGTTGTCCAGCTCAGCAGCCTTAGCTGGAATTCTACAAACAGGCCACAGTCCCCAGCCGGGACTATAGGATACCCTACTAATTATTCTGTTTCCTGAGACTCATATTCTCTGCAAGTCCAAGCGCAAGGCCATGGCCCTGCATTCCTTTGACCAGTTTGACAAGACCACCTGCCACAGAAGCAGGACTGTTTCCAGCTGCCCACAGCTCCTGCACCCCTCTTCTTCCAGCTGCAGATGGAGACCTCTCCACCCCATTCAAAAAGATGTTAGCCTCTCCCACCCAGGTGTCCCCCAAACAGGAGGTTTTACCAGGTATCCTGAACTAAGCCCCACCTGCTTCCCAGAGACAGCCTCAGGAGTATTCAAAAGTTGGAAAGTGAAGAGGACACAAGGAAACTGACCTTCAACAGTCACTGCAAACAAAATATTACTGCTTTTTATTAAAATACAAGTTGAAACCAGGTTCCAGAAAGGGCTCAAATGAAATAACATCCTGCCTTGAAAACATCTTTTACCTTTATAATCAACCTCTGGCTCCAATATGCCAGCTCAAGTTGTCCCCTGACTTGTTGAAAGTTCCTGAGGTCCCCCAAAATGCTGTCCACCTTTGTCATTTGTCCTACTGCCTGGATTTCACCTGGAGAGACGACTCCTTCCCCAGGAGAGCCAGGCATTCCCATAGGACATTGGGGCTCTTCCTTAGGGTCCAGGTGGTCAGGGAGTGATGCCTGAGCCCTGAGGACTCGTACATCTGTGTTCATTCCACATCATGAAAATAGAGTAAAAGGGGCACTCACCATTGGCTTGTGGTTGGGAAAAAATGTTTGCTCCACAAGCGGGAACTTCTCAGGACCCAGGGAATGGAAGATCTTAATGAGTTGAGAGAACTAGAACAGAAGAGGAGAAAACAATGATCAGCTGTTGTTACCCAGTATGGTGACACCTCTCACTTGATCCTGAGCCTCAAGCATCTGGCTGCTTGGAGCTGAGCTCCAGTAGCTGTTCCTGGCCTATAGGATAAAGGCCACCGTCCTTGGCTGGACATCCATCCTCTGTATTATCTAGCTGTACCAACCCCTCCATTCCTGCCCAAGACCTAGTGAGTGGGCGGGATACTGGGTTCAGCTCAACTACATTTACTGAGCATGTACTACATCCTCAGCATTTCACACAAGGTCCTTGTCCACAGTACAACCTGCTGATGTTCATGCCATACCGTCTGCCTGAAATGTCTTTTTTCTAGATAGGCAGCACTGCACAGTAGTTCATGGTGTAGACTTTGGATCCAGCCTCCCTGGGTTTTCAAATTGTCTCTCTACCACTTACTAGCTGTGTAACCTGGGAAGTCACCTCAGGTTCCTGAGCTTTGTTTTCTTCACTTGTAGATTAGACATAACAAGAGACCCTACCTCATAGAATTGTTGGCAGGATACAGCGTGCCTTTGTCCACAGGAATGCTTGAGTGCTAGATAATGTTATTATTAATAAATATTTTCTCTGCTGTTACAACACTTCTCATTTCCAATGGCTCAAGCCACATCCCTTCCCACCGTGCTAGTGCTGCCTCAGCACTTCCTTGTTTTGCCCTAGATTAGCTATTGTCTCCAGAGCTAGAAGGTGTGTTCCATCATGGCGCTTCATTATTAGGGCAACAAGCTAACCTGGAGGGAAGACAGCCTGTAGGCACATGGTTGAGATAGGAATGTCTTCGTCTCAGGCCAGAGGGAAGCTTGGGTGCTATGGGACCTGGAAGGGGGACAGAGTGGGGGGCAGGGACACTCCTTGGACAGATGGCATGAGAGAAGGAGGAAGGACTCAAGGTGTGCTGTGAGACTTGTGTGTGCTGGAGACCCTCAGCGGCTGCCATGGCTATGGCCTTAGGTGCAGGGGACGGTGAGGGAGGAGGCTGGAATGTGATCCGTCACAGACCACCAGGAGCCTTAAGGGCCCAGTCAAGGAGCCTAGAATTCACTCAGAAGGCAGAGGAGAGCTGCTGGTGGATACAAGCAGGAATAAGCAAGTCGGATCCTGATCAAGGGGATGGAATTGGCTGCAACTTGTGCTAAATGTGGACATCCAGTGGTTAGAAAAGGGGCCAAGTCTCATGCCAGTCTGTCCTGGGGGGTCACTAAGAGCCGGGACAGAGAGAATGGGGTAACTTAGGAACTTTCTATATCAGCCCAGGATTACAACCTCTTGGGGTGTAGCCCACATGTGCAGTGCAACAGGAAGTCAATTTGGAGGGTCTGGTAGACCTCAGAAATGTGGGCAATGATGTGTGTGTGGAGGGGGTCCCTCATTTTACAGACAAGGAAATTGGAGTCCAGATTAGGAGCTTAAATCCACAATTAAGCACATGGGTTTTGGAGAGGCCCAGTTCTACCACTTCCCACTAGCTCTGTGAGCCTGTTTCCTCATCTGTACAATGGAGATATTAGAAATATCTCCATTTCTGAGTATTAAACACAATATGCATGTTAAGGGCTCAGGACAGAACACAAGCAGTGCTAATGAACTGTGGTTGCTACCATTACGATAACTGTGGGACAAAAGGTAAGGGGGGATGGGACAATACTATTTAGGACCCTTTCCTAACAGTGGCACTTGAACTTTGGATGCCTTAGGCCAAAAAGTTCAGTTAGGGCAGAATGAGAAGGAGACCAGGGTCATGACAATAGTGGTAAAGACCATCCGTATCTATTAAAGCAATGCATGTAGACATTCAATAAATACTGAGTGTCAACTGCATGGGCCTTGTTCCAGGTGCTAGGAGCAATGATGACTGTCACCATTCATTGAATGTACACTTTGTGCCAGCCACCATTATAAGCACTTTACACACGTTAACTCATAACCCAACCAGGAAGACCTGTTATTGTCATCATTTTCCAAATGAGAAAGCTAAGTTCAGAGAGGTTAAGGAGGTTGCCCAAGGTTACACAGCTCTTATAAGTGGAGGAGCCGGGACCTGGGAGTCTGCCTCCAGAGCCCACACTCCCAAGCACTGCCCTATGCCACCAAGTGATCACACAGAGAGACAGCAGCACCAAGCAGGACAGACGGCTATGAGCTTCACATGCTACATACCCGCCAACCTCCACATTATCATCCCTCCTTCCTTCCTTTATTTTGCCCCTCGGCACTTATCATAGGACATATTACACATTTGGTATATTTATTAATGCATTGCACGTGCCCCTGCTCACTAGGATGTAAGATCCACTGGGTGGGGATTTTGGTCTGATTTGCTATGTTCCTAGGACTTAGAACAGTACCTGGAACAGAGTAAGTGCTCAATAAATATTTGTTACATGAACAAATTACTTCTAGTCAGGGAGACAGACAATGCACAAATGAATGGATAAATACTGCATTCTAGGTGGAGGTAAGTATTTGGAGAAAAAAGCAAAGCCAGATAAGGGATTTAAGAGTATTTGAGGGAGTGGAGGGGTGGTATTTTAGGAAAATAAAATACAGGTAACATTTGGATGGAAACGCAAATCAAGTGAATGGCTGAAACTACTGAATAAAAGAAGAGAAGTCAAGTGTTGGGTGTTGCAGATAGATGGCTTCACATCCTGGCTTCACCACTCACTGGCTACATGATGCTGGGCATGAAGCTGGGTCTCCTTCTCCGCAAAGTGGAGGAATGACACCCACTTCACACGACAGCGACAGTATGCACACCAGCTAGCACAGTTTTCTGGTACATAGTAAGTGCTCAATCAATTGTGCCTGCTGTTAACAATGATGGCAAGATGATAGAATGTTAACCCAAACAACACAGTACATTCTTATGACTAATATGATTATAATGCCACTGTATCATAATATGTGATTATATAATATGTTTTAGGCAACAATTCCAACAAGAGTCCTGGGACCCAAGTGGTTTGTTCAGTTGCTTAAATATCAATAAGATATTTTTCACCACGGAGTCCTCCATGCTGGGGAATAGGCCCATTGCAGGGCTGGGAGGCCACCCACTGCCTCCCAGCTCCTCCAGGTCAGCCTGGCCCCGTCACCTACCACCCAGGGCTTGCTGCAGAAGTTGTAAACCGAGTAGAGAGAGTTGACGGCGGGCAGCCCTCCGTACTGCAGGCCGATGACCAGGCTCCGGTAGTCTTCGCCCAGGGCCATGCTGTAGGCATGCTGGCGGACCAGGATGAAGTCTGGCTTGAAGGATCTGCTGAGAGAGGGGTCCGAAGAGCATCATTACCACACTGGTACAGCACTGACCTGAAGGCAGGCAGCTCTCAGTTCAGAATGGGGAGGGGTTGGTGGGAGGGAGGAAGGCTGGGTGCAAACACACAGCTACTCCATTACAAAGTCAAGGGACTGAAAGCAACATATACTTCCTTCTGTTTGTTTTGTGGGCTCTTTGCTGAATTTTCTACATTGAACATCTATTTTATTTGCAATCAGAAAGAGAAAGTATCAAATAATTCAGTGAATGGACTGAGGTTTCACTGGGTGCCAGCACTGCACTGAATGTATGTATTTCCTGTTGTGAGGACAACTGCCCTAGGAGGTGGGCATTGTTGCCCTCAGCTCCCATGCTACAGATGAGCCCTCTGGGGCTCAGGAAGCCTGAGTCACTTGCTCAGAAAGACATGCTGCAGCGAAGTGGCAGAGCCAGGTCCGTGTAGCCTCGCAGCTCTGGCTGTCAATCACTGAGCAGCATGGCCTCCTTCCTGCAGACTTCAAATCAAACGTGTCTTGTTCCCTTCAAGTAGCGGCCTCTGGAAAGCAGCAAGGGTATGAATGTGATGGTCAAGTCCGTGGCAGGCCCTTTGCTTGTCCCTCTGGAGGTATGATCCCGATGAAATCTCACAAACAGACCTGGGTAAGGTGCAGACTGTTTCCCCATTCTATAGATGGGGACACTCCAGCTCAGAGAAGTTAAGAACTTCCCCAACTCGCAAAGCTGGGGAGCAGGAGAGCCACACTTGAACTCAGGTCGTCCGGCTCCAAGTCCACGAGCTTTTTACTCTAACACACAGCCCCAGGTGGATTCACACATTATTTCATGCACACTGCCAAGGGTCTACCTATTTTTGGATTCCTCACTTCTAAGACACATGAAAAAATCAGCCTCACTGTAGGTATGAGGTTGACACTCAAAACAGTATCTGATCGACCCACTTGGCTCATCCAGGGTCAGACACTTAGCTTCAAATAGATTGTGTCTCTAAAATAATTCTAATGTAAATTAAAATAACTCTCCAAGGGAAAGGATTTGCCCACACTGAAGACAGAAGAAAAGAATGTGTAGCTACTTCTGAAATCATGCTTAGCCTCACTGTACACCCAGGGCCTGACACCACGCGAGCAGGCGTGCCATCACTGTGTGCTGAAGAAAGGGATGATGGGCATGGACACCACTCCTCACTGCCCCAGGAAATGGCAAGGTCTCCACGGCTAATTGTAATGTGTCTCGAGGGGGCCACTTGGACAGTGGCATCCTCTCCACATGCGTGGTTCACGGTGTGCTCATGGAAGTGGTCAGTCATATGCATATTGCTCTGTGGTTAGGGTTAGGGTGAGAATCTCGGAATGATAGCAGCAGAGATGAAAGAAGGAATCAAGAGAGAGCACGTGTGTGCCTCCGACAGCGATCTGACGGCAATAGGGATCACTTACACCATAACCACTCACTGCTTTTATCTCATTTCAAAACTAATAAATGGCTGAGCACAGTGGCTCACACCTGTAATCCTAACACTTTGGGAGGCCAAGGCAGGAGGATCCCTTGAGGCCAGGAGTTCAAGACCAGCTTGGAAACATAGAAAGATCCTGCTTCTAGAAAAATAAAAAATTAGCTGGGCATGGTGTGTGCACACCCATATTCCCAGCTACTCAGGAGGTTGACGCAGGAGGATGGCTTGAGCCCAGGAGGTTACAGTGAGCTGAGCAACAGAGCAAGACCTGTCTCTCACACACACACAAAAATAATGCATGCTCATTGTGTAAAAACAAAACAAAGCAAAACCCCCTTGGAATATACAAAGAAGTAAAGAAAGTACCCATAATTTTATACTTCAGGGACAATACCTAACAAACTTTACACGTACATTTTGATCTAATGACCTATTTTAATTTACAAAATATGCATTAATACTCATAATTGACTTCATATTTTCTATTAATTATGATTTTGCTATTTTCCACATAGTATAGTGTAAGCATTTCCCCTATCCAAATATCTTCCAAAATATAATTTCTAATCTCTGTGCAATAGTCCACTGGATGATACATCATAATTAAGTCAACTCGATGCTGTTATCAAGAAAACTATTTCCAATATTTCACATGTGTATTAATACATCTGTGCACACGAACCAGTGCCATCATTTTAAACTACTTCCATAAGATAGATTCTAAGAAGTGGGATTAATGGATTAAATGGAATAAACTTTTCTTAAGGTACTCAAAAAAGCGCCCCTTTTTTAAAGGTACATTTCAGCAATTGCTTATGAGAGTGTCCATCTCACAACAGCCTCACCAGCACTGCAGCTTTTGAAAAATATATTTTTCAATTTGATAAGGGAATTCCCCCAAAAGATACCCTGTATCTTGCTCTTCTTATGAAATTGAACACTTTTTATTAACCATCTGCATTTTCTTTTCTGTAAAAGTCTTCTCATATCTTTTTCCATTTTAAAAATATGAGACCTACTATTATATTTCCTCATTGATGTGAGCTCTGTATATTAAGGATACTGCCCTTTATCCATCATGTGTGGCAATGACTTTGCTGGATGCTTCCTTGTCTTTTATTGTAATGGCTGTGCATCTTAAAAACAACACGTAGATACTTTTTCCGGTTCAATCTATCAATTGTTTCCTTTTGATTTCCCTCTCTGCTTTGAGGCTCAGCAGGCCTCCAGGGCCCTGGTTCTGCCAATGAGACATCCGCTCCTCCCTGTCGTGTGTTTTCTATCACGACAACAGTGGCAGCAAACGTGGTGTCTCACTAGAGATAACTCCATCCTTCTCCACGAGGAAACAATTAAAGGTCTCCTGCTGGCCAGCCTCCTAGTTTTTCACTATTGTGGAGAATTCATAGAGAGAGACACAGCTGGGGGGGTTGGAAAATGAACTTTGCTGCCTAGAAAAAGAGGGTGCCCTTCCAAGACCACCTTCCAAGAGGAGAGTCCCATGGCACGTCTTGGGATGCTCTGACTCTGGTTCCAGATATGAGGGTGCTCTCTCTCTCTCTTTCCAGGGCTTCTCAAACTCACATCCAAATCAGAACTTTCTGATTCTTTGAAATAAAAGTAGCCATCACCTCCTCATCATCTTTAAGGACTTGGAAATCTACCTCAAGATTCCACATTCAAAGTGCTCTTTCAAAATTATACATCATTCTCTTGCTTAAAACCCTTGAACGACTTCTCTTTCTGATGAGAGAGCCTCAGCTCCTCACCACGCTGCGAGGCCCTGCATGGGCTGCCCCGGCCTACGCCTCCACCCTCGTTCCTTCCTTCCCTCCCTCACCTCCACGGGAGTCACACTGGCCACCTTCCCTCATCCAGTTCCTTTCCCTGGTTGCCCTTCTCCTACATCGTGTGGCTGCCCTGTCCCCAAAAACACCTGTCCTGTCTACTCTATTGAAATTTGCTTCAACCCTCATATTGCCCTATTTTTTTTCTTCATGGCTCTTGTGACAATTTTATTTCTCCTGTTTATTTGTTTAGTTGCTGACTGTCTCTCCTCTAAAGATGCTGGCTCAGTGAGAACTGAGGACCTACCAATCTTGGACAAAATAGGCCTTCACAGTGTTTTTAAATGAATGATTGCATTAATGAATACGTGTATGAATAAATGAATGAACATGAAGTGGAATGGCCACTGGAAAGGGGAGGAACCTCCTTCTTTGTGGTCCTAGAGAAGAACTAGGACTGATGGCCAAAGTAACCAGAAGATAATGTGTGGCCCCTAATAACTAGGTGGTTGCCTTACAAGAGAACAAGTTTGGTATTTTGGGAGGTATGTTAACACCATCAAGAAGTTTTTAACCCTATAGAATTCAAGTTGGCTCCATGACCTCTTAAGATTCTCAGATCCAGTATTTGAAAAATAAGCACTTCCCATGCATGACCTATCAGGGCAAACCAGGAATATATTACAGTTTGAATTCTTCCCTTCATTGCTACCAAGAATGCACAGAGTCCTTCCTGAAAGTCTGGGGCATGAGGGATACAGAGAAATGACTCACTTGAGCTGGGCAACCTGTGGCATGCAGTTCCCCCTCCATATCCAGCACCCCACTTCTCTGTCCGGCCAGGGAATGGCCAAGTCCTTCATGTCACCACAACATTACAGGTGTGGCCTCCAGCAGTTACCAAGGCCTGATAGTGGGCCAAGCACTCTGGCAGAGGTTAGAGATCTTGAGATGACAGGGACATGATTCTTGCTTTTAAGAAACTCACAATCCAAGAGGAGTTGGAAGATTCGCTAAATGAACAAATGAATCAGCAAGTGGGTGAAATAATTGAGGCATGTAAAGGTGCTAAGGTGGCCCAAAGGGTGTATTAAACTCTCTTTGGGGGTGGCTGTGAGTGAATGTGTGCCGGAAGGCTTGGGTCTTAAAAGAAAAGTAGGGGTTTGTCAAGTGGGCAGGGTTTGGAGGGTATTCCAGGTAGAGGGAATGGCACCTGAGACTGAATGGAAGGGTCCTCATAGTGTAGTGGACTGTGCTGCGTTTTGTTTTATCTGCTCAGTATTTTCCCTTTTTTGGAAACAGAGCCCATGATAAAATTCTCTCTGATCAGAGAACCACATTTCCCTGGGCAGTAACTGGTCTCAGGACTGTGCCTCTGATGTAAAATGGGCCTGTCAGAATCCTTCTCAGGGATGTTGTATGTGAGCTCTGGGAAAGATAAGTGGCCGGCTAAGGCGACGACCCACAAGCTGGGGCTGATGGAGACTTTTCTGCCGCATGGAGCAACCCTGTCTGTAGTGGAAGTGCTGGCTGGGAACAGAGACAAGGAGGCAGAGAAGAGCCCTGTCAACATTAGTCGATCCCCTGAACCCTACTGAGCCTGACGGCAGAACCATCTTTATCTTCTGAGTTCTGTGAGTTATTAAACTCCCTTTTGTGCCTAAACTGGTTTGAATCGGGCCATCAGTATTGCTCTAATTGATACTGGGAGCAAGTGGCAAAGTTTGCAATTGGTTCCACGGCTGGAGTACAAGGTATGATGAGGTGGCATCCAGGGATGAGGCTCAGTAAAAAGTCCCCACAACCCTCTAAGCCCCTTCCCACCTCCCTGGGGGAGCCCCACTGGGCCCAAGCCCTGGGTCTCTCATGCCTGCGAGAGGTCTCCTTCAATCCCACGCAAATTGGCACATCCTGGCAGCAGGCAATAGCTGGGTTTTCTCGTTATTTTGACTTTAAACTTAATATGAGCTCCTGATCCCAGGTCTTTCTCAGAAGTGGCTGTCAGCACTCGAGAGGAAATCAGGGACAACATATAATTACATGGGAAAGATGGGACAGGTGATGCCGTGCTGGGGATTACTGAATGCTTCGGGCGGCATTAGAAGGCAGGGGGCAGAGGCTGAGTGACTTTCAACCCCTGGAGAAGTGTAATAATTCCCTCAAATATGCAGAGGCCTGCGGTGGCAAGAACAGATCTTGGCTGGGCTTTGCCTGGGACCTAAATTAATGAGCAGAAGCCTCATTATTCCTAGTCGCTTGACTGCTATTTCGTAACTGTCCCCTGGTCCCCAAGAACCAAGTTGGCAAAGGGTGACGATCATGCTGATTTTGTTCACATGCTGAGACCCATCCCAGCCAGATCTGAGCCCAGCTGTACCCGGGAAGGCTCCAGACTTTCTGACATCCATGTCTACCAGCAGAGAGATTTCAAATCTCCCCTCAACTGTCTCCCCATAATATTCCCCATAATGCTTCTCCTCTCCATCTCTGAAAATTCAACCTTGGGTGTCCAGTCTGGGGGAAGGGGACAAAGGGACCTGAGCAAAGCATCAAAAGGGGAGGAGAGATCAGAACATCTAAATGGTCTTCATTCTCCTGAAAGCTCATGGTACCACTGTACTGCTGCAAGGATAAACCAGTGGAAATGTGCAAGCCTTGCAGATGGAGGGGTTTGCAACAGCCATATGGAAGGACTTTGGGAATTAGCGATGCTTCCCGCCAGCCTGAGGACTGCAAGAAATTAGTCCAGGCCGAAAAGAAATTAGGTGGCAGCCAACCAAGAATCTGGCAGGGAGCAGACAACAGGATGCTGCAGGGAGGCCTGTGGGGCCTGCACGGCAGCTGCCAGCTGCACACCGGTGGAGAAGGGGCCCCGCGGGCTTACGGACAGCCGAGCTCTCTGATGAATCCCGGGGCCCTCTTTGTAAAGTGCTAGGAGGTTAATAAAACACAGACACGAGTTGCTGGAAGAAGTAGGCTTCCTCTTCTCCTGCCTCAGCCTCACTCAGAATCTCAGTATCTTTTTCCTGGTGTCTTCCTTCTCTTACATTTCAGAGAACAAGCCCTTGACTCTACCCTTGCTCTATTCTTTTCCTCCATCACCCTGAGGACCTCACATGTTATGGGTTGAACTACGTCCCCAGGAAGATATATTAAAGTCCTAAGCCCTGGTACTTATGAATGTGACCTTATTTGGAAATAGGGTCTTTGCAGAAGTAATCAAGATGAGGTCATATTGAGGTTGAGCAGGCCCAAATGCAATGACTGGTGTGTTTAGGAGAGGAGGGAAATTTGGACACAGACACACAGAGAGGAAGAGGAGAATGCCATGTGACAAGGGAAGCAGAGATTGGAGTGATGTATCTACAATCCAGGGAATGCCAAGGATTGCTGGCAACCATCAGAAGCTAGGAGGAGGCAAAGGAAGGATTCTCCCTACAGCCTTCAGAGGGAGCATGGCGTGGGAGTCTTGATTCCAGACTTCTAGCCTCCAGGATTATGAGAGAATAAATTTCCACCGTTTAAACCACCCAACATGTGGTACTTTGTTACAGCAGCCTCAGGAAACTAATACATTGCGCATCACCAATATTTCCTTTCTAGCATCTTTCAGGACTTTCTGGCTTCCTTTGTTCTGGTGTATACCTATCCACAGCCTCGTTCCCCACATCTCCAAACAACAACCCTGTCTTATTCTGTTTGGGCTGCTAGACCAAAATACCATAGACTGGGTGGCTTTTAAACAATGGAAATTTATTCCTCACAGTTCTGGAGGCTGGGAAGTCTAAGATCAAGGTGCTGGCAGATTCAGTGTCAGGTGAGGACCTGCTTCCTGGCTCCTCCTTGCTGAAATGTCCTGAAATGGTAGAAGGTGCAAGGCAGCTTTCGGGTTCCCTTCTATAAGGTCCCTAAATCTCATTCAAGAGGGCTCCACCCTCATGGTCTAGTCACCTCTCAAGGGCCCCACCTCCTAATACCATCATCACATTGGGGGTTAGGTTTCAACGTGAATTTTGGGGGGACATAAATATTCAGACCATAGGAAACCCCAACCACAATAACAACAAAAAAAAAAACCCTTTACTTTAAGGTTGAAAATAAACTGGTAGTTAACTAATGTTCATATATGCATAAAAGAATGGACAAATCAACAGTTGCTAAATGCATGGAGGTTTGTTTGGACGGATGTTCACTAAAACCCTAACCTGGTGATCTGAAGAGCGAGATGGGAAATGGAAATTTTTACATTCTTCTTCATACTTTTTGGTACTGTCTGCATTTAAAAAGAAAAAAAGAGCACAGTGCATTTCTACAATCAGGAGAAAACGATGAGGTTGTCTTCATTCTGGAAAAAATGGAAAATGTAACAATGAAGGCACATCATGGAAAATGCTTACGGTACAATTTCACGTGACATAGAACAACGGAAAAGAGAGCCTGTTTTATGACTAAAGCGCTGTAAAAGTGCGCCTGGAGGGAGAGATGGAAAACTGCTCACATGTTAAGGTGGCGACGTGGCAGGTGATTTCTTTTCTTTTGAAAATTTCCATTTTCGTGATACTGTGGTTTGGGCATTAACCAAAAATTTCGGTTGGTAGGCATGCATAGACAAAGAGATAGATGACCGAGTTAGATAGACAGACAGATGCTTAGATAAGAAACAAGTCCCCTCCCCTTGGCCTTCCAGCCATAACCAGCCATTTCCCTTCTTCCTTCCATTGTTGGACAAGGCAGTCTGTGCCTGCCAGCTCCAGTTCCCACACACCCCTCTCCTAACGCCCTGCACCTGGCTGTCAGCCCCTTTCCAGCCCATTGCAATTTCACTGAAGTCACTTCTAAATGCCAAAGCCCCAGATCAAATGGCTGCTTCTGTGTCCTCACCTACCCTGATTTCTAATTATAGCTAACATATTATGAGGCTCTAGCCCAAGCCCTCTGCATATCATCACTCATTTAAGCCTGATAAGGAAAACCTATAAGGAAACTGAGGCACAGAGCAGTTAAGGAATTTGCCAAGGTTGCACAGCTCCTGGTGGTAGAACCACGAGTCACATCCCATAGCCTGTTGGCTTTAGAGCAGGGTTTCCCAACCTCAGCACTGTGGACATGTTGGGGCTAGATAATTCTTTTTTGTAGGGGGCTGTCCTGTGCATTGTAGGCTGTCAGGAGCATCCTGGTCTCTGCCCACTGGATGCAGTGGCACTCCCATGTCCAGTTGTGACAACCAGACATGTCTCCAGACATGGCCAAGTGTCCCTGGGTGGTAAATGCAGCCTGCAGGAGGACCCTGACTGTAGAGCTCCTCTTGGCCTCTGCAGCAGCATCACTGTCCTCACCCCCCACACACTGTTTCCGCCTTGCCTCAAAACCATCCTCTCCCCTTGTTTCCCAGCCGCCTCCTCCTGGCTCCTTCACCACGATCTTCTCCCTTGCTATAGCTCTCGCCCAAGGTTTAGTATTTGGTTCTCTGCTCCGTGGAATCATCTCCATCCAGGGCTCCCCGCACCTTGTCCTCACAGGCAGCAGTGAAAATGACTCAGGCCAAGCGCGGTGGCTCACACCTGTAATCCTAGCACTCTGGGAGGCTGAGGTGTGAGGATCACTTGCGGCTGGAGTTCAAGACCAGCCCGAGCAAGAGCGAGACTCTGTCTCTACAAAAAATAGAAAAATTAGCCAGGCATGGTGGCACGTGCCTGTAGTCCCAGCTACTTGGGATGCTGAGGCAGGAGGATCGCTTGAGCCCAGGAGTTTCAGGTTGCAGTGAGCTGTGATGAGGCCACTGCACTCTCCCCAGGGTGACAGAGTGAGACTCTGTCTCAAAAAAAATAAAAAAAGAGAATAACTCAGGTTTATAGAACACTTTCTTTGTGCCAGGAATCACTTTTAGGATTTTAATTATGTTATCTTTAAACCTCACAATGACCCTACATGGTAGATACTATCAATAGCCTCTTTTTTTCAAGAAACTAAGGCACAGAGAGATCAAGCATAGGGAAAACAAGGGCCACCTGAGACTTGAGCACAGGTCTTTAGGTTTCACAGCCAATGTGCATAACTGTGCAACCAACACCTTCCACCAACCTGAATCTCTCTTCATCACCTCCAACTCACTGTGCCTGGACCCCAAGTCATCAGCCTCCCCCAAAGTGGATCTCCTGACTTCTGCTAAAGGTCTACCATGCTCCCAGGAACTAAGATCTGTCACCCTGAACTCAACTGCAATTCTTCTCCCCAACACCCCCTAAGTAAAGAGCCACCAAGGCTGCCGCATCTTCCCTCCAGAAGTGGCTAGGATTGGCCCGTGCACTCCCCACTCCCTAGCCTCACGCTGGCTTTTCCTCCCATTGCTTCATGCCTGAGACACCTCAACAGACCATCTGCTGCTGACTCCCCAACACAGGCCTGTCATCGTATTCCTCTCAGCAGCACAGACCCAGCTCAGGGTCCATCATTCTGAATGGTGGGTGTTACGTGATGCCCCTGCCCCTGCCCCAGTGATTGCAAGCTAAATGCCCAGAGGGCCCAAGGAGGTACCATCACGGCTGAGTGAGGTGGGCATCTTCACTTGTCTCTTCTCACACACACTCTGTTTCCACGTTGTAAGTATGTAGGAATAGCCTTCATTTCCACAATGCTCTCTCTGACCTTTTTTGGAAGCATGCATGCCCCTTTGTGTATCTTTCATTTTTACGCTTTGGATAGTGACTTGAGTATGAGAAACATTTTGCTTTTCTGTAAGAGGACACAACCTCTAGATAAACCACCTCTAGATAAACTGCAGCTGACACAGGCTCTATGAGATCAAGTGGGGAGAAGCTGGGACTGATGAGTGGGAAAGGATGGACCTGGTCTAAGGCCAAGCCACTGTGGCCACCTAGGAACAAGGTCCCTGTGTGGCCCCGGGACTTTTCAAAAGAAGTGCAAATCTGGATATTTATATGAAATTCTCAATTACTTAAATGTTGACAACTCATTCAAAAATTTTTTTAAAAATCACTATACAGACTGGTGAAAAAAAGTTAACCAACATACACACACACACTTTGAAAACAGTAAAGGTCCCTGCAATCACTAAGTATCTTAGTCCCTTAGAGCTGCTACAACAAAACACCAAACTGAGTGGCTATAAATAACACAAATTTACTTCTCACGGTTCTGGAGGCTGGGAAGTCCAAGACCAAGGCATCAGCAGATTTGACGTCTGGTGACGGTCTGCTTTCTGGTTCATGGATGGTGCCTTCTTGTTGGACCCTCACATGGTGGAAGGGGTGAGGGAGCTCTCTGGGGCCTCTTTTATAAGGGCACGGATCCCATTTACGAGAACTCAGCCCTCGTGACTAATCACCTCCCAAAGGCCCCACCTTCTAATACCATCATCACTGTAAGGGTTAGGATTTCAACATATGAATTTTGGGGGGACATGAACATTAAGACCACAAAACTAAGGTTTGGAATATACTTTGGGACTCCTTCCCTGAGTACCTAGCAGGTCTTAAGCACATAGTAGGTGCTCAGGAGATCCAAATGAAAATGGATCCCCAATGCAAATGGCTTCACTTCTCAACGTCCTGGAGCATCTAAAGTCAACAACCCTTTAACAAAAGGAAAAAAGGATCAGAAGATGCCAAAATAAGGAGTAGTGGGAAAAATCAAGACATTGTCTGGTCCTAGCTCTGCCCTCAACTTGCTGTGTGTCTCTGAGACTCCTGCTTTTCCTTTCTGGGCCTCAGTTTCCTCATTGGTAGAAGAAGAACTGGGCTAAGTGACCTCAGAGGGCCCTTCCTGGGATAACTGTCTCCAATTCCTGGACTTGGAGTCAAGGCTTTTAACTCCTGCCTCCTGTTGTATCTGTACATCTGAGTTTCCTTGTTCCATTCTGTCATGTAGTGATGGTTTATAATGGTTTATAAGAATCATGTTTACCCACTGGTGGGTATGTACTGAGTGTCAGGAACTTGGAGGGGGTGTTTAAAGCATTATGTTATAGGATCCTCACCCCAAATCCCTGTGAAATAGGTGCTCGTCTTGGGCTGGGCTCCCTGTAAGCAGAGGCAAAAACAGGGATGAGGACCCATGTGATTCACGGAAGGAATGCTCTTGAGGGAAACTGTACGGGGTGAGGGAGCGGCACAAGGAGGGAAGCTGTTGTGGGTAAACACTGGCCTCGGCCTGCCCCACAGGGGCGCTCTGGAGCAGACACAGCACCCAGGAGTTGTCCCACCTTGAGGGAAGAGGGCTGGGCTTCTGCATCCCCAACAACAGTCAGATACTGACTCCCCCGATGTGTGTTGGATGAGGGATTCAGCCGTCTCGGGGATGCAGTTACCATTTGCCCAAGGCAATGGAGAAGGCCACAGGTGTGGCGCTACCATGGCAATCACAGCCATGGGGGGCACTGGCTAGCAAAGAGGATGTGAGCAGAGAACCGACAGTATCCATACAACACTATTATTAGCCCCTTTTGCAGATGAGGAAGACTGAGACCTGGAGTAGTTAAATATGTCAGGAACTATTAATACTATTTACGGAGGTCTCTACTATTAAGCACAAATCACACCTCCTGTGAAGGGCACCGTCCCCTCCCCTGAAGGACAGGACCCCTGTCTGAAGTGCCTCTGTTTCCCTAGCACCCAGCACAGTGACTACACCCAGGGGGTGCAGAGATGTCTGTGTAATGGCTGCGTTTGGAGCTGCTCCTCGTCAGGGCTGTGGGGCCCAGGGTGGCACATCTCTGTGAGGCAGAGGGGTCAGGCCTCACCCCTGCGGGGCCCTCGGGCGGCCCACTCTGACGGCCACCGGAGCTCCAGGGCTGTCATCAGCCCTCACGGCGCTGGGTGGGCCTCCTGCCAGGCTGCTGCTCGGGGAAGGGGAACATTATTCACTGGGGAGATAAGCAGCCGATGAGAGATGGACCTCCAGGCGGCTGGAATGGATGCTGGGGAAGCAAGGGGAGGGCAGGAAGGGGGGAAGCCCATTTTGAGATAAAAAATGATGGCATTGCCACGGGGTGACGGGAGAGCACATTTCAAACCAAGGCCGGGCGCTAATATAGACTTATACCCAAGGCCTTCCCCACAAACATCTACGCCTGACAAGCCACATCTGTGCTCAGCCCGGTTAACCACTGAACTAGTCGGGGGCTCACTTACCAGCTCACTCAGCACGAAGTACCCACCTGGTGGAGTGCACAGTTCCCAGAAAGGCGCCCCCTCAAGCTGGTTCCTCAGTGCAAGCCACAGATGCTGGGCCCAAGAGGTGCCAAATGCTCCTGCCTGGGCCACAGCCCTAAACCACTCATCCCCTGCCCCCACGGCCCTCGGTGGCACTGACCTCAGGGGGTCAGCCCCTTCCTGCCGCTCCCCTGGGCCTCCCCTCTTCCCTCCAAACTAGCCCACACATGGTGGAGTTTTCCAGGAAAGCAAGAGTGAGTAAGCTTTCTTTATTTTTATTCTTTGTTTGGCTGGTTGTTTTCTTCATATAACAACTTTGTTGGGATATAATTCATATACAATACAATTTACTCATTTAGTGTACAATTCAGTGGTTCCTAGTGTATTCACAGAGTTGAGCAAACATCACCACACTCAAATTTTGAACATTTTTATTGGGAGCCATTAAAAGGGACCCTGAGGGTTTCCTGGGAGAGAAGAGAGGGCATGCTGTGACATCTGTCTGCAGAGGGACGTGGGCTGGCTCCCTCTGGTCTTCCCTGACCCTCCTGCTGTCTCTCCAGCCTCCCCTGCCCCTGGGTCACCTTCCTTTCCCACCTCACTGGGGGGTTTCCCCCCGACCCCCTGATCCCTGGCTAACTTTGACTCTTCGTTTGTGGTCAGTGCAGGGAAGGGTGTAGAAGAGGGGGGGTCCTTAAAATTACCTATAATCTTACATTTCTTTTTATAAAAACAATCTAAAACAAATGCAGCAAAATGTTAAGATTTGACAAGCTCAGTCACGAACATAAGGGAAACAACAGTTAATATTTATTAAGAGTGTTAGGCACTTGTCTTTTTAAGAGCTTTACCTTAATCCTGACAGCTGTCCTTTGAGGCGGTGTATGTGTGTGTTCAAATAAGACAGAGGCACAGGAGGGTTACGCAGCCTCTCCAACGTCCCATGAAGATGTAGGGAGACTGGCTCCAGGGTGGGACCTCTTAACCACCTTGGTATGTCAGCGTTTGTTATATTATTCTCTGTGCTTTTCCTATGCTTGAACTAGTTCAGATTTGTTTTTGTAAAGAATCTGAAGTAAACATGGGAAAATGTTAATAGTTGTCACACCAGTGTGTTCAACTATCCATGTTTAAAATTGTTCCAAACTTTAAAATATGTATATGAGTATTTAAAAAGAAAACCAAGAAAGCCTCAGTGTCATTGGCCCTTATCACATCCCATCCTAGCTGTTGATTTACCTCCTGTCCCCCTCTAGGCTGTGGACTCTACCAGGGAGGGGTGAGGATGGATTTATACCTGTATTTCCAGGGCCTGGAAAACTGCAAGGAATCTAGAAGTTCAATAAAGTTATTAAACTAAAGGGAGCTACTCAGGGGGCCCCCATGGATGAGGACTGAGCAGCTATGGAAGGAGGCTGCAGAGGCCACAGGGAACAAATGTGGGCCCTGCCCTTGCTGCCAGAGACATATGGTAGTAATTTTTAGGACTATCACCCAGTCAGGGTTTCCAGCATAAATGCTTCCAGCTGCACCCTCCACTGTGGACAGGAACCTCTTAAGACAGGATCTTGGCTGCTTCCAGAGCAGCTCTCATGCCCATCAAAGAAGCAGAGAGCAGGAGCAGCTTTTGAGAAAGCCATCTGGGTTTCACCCATTGTGTCTGGGGCTACGCCTCTTTGCTGGTTTGGCAGTTGCCAGATCAGCCCTCTTCATTCTGGCTTAGTGACCCTCAATCTTGGCTGCACAATGGAATCACCTGGGGAGCTCTCAAAACTATTCACACCTAGTCCTTCTTCCTCTTCCCTGCCTCCAGGTAGTCTGATATAATTGGCCTGAGGCGGCTGCCTGGACTTGGACATTTTTAGGAGCTCTCCAGATAATTGTAATGTGCAGTCAAGGCTGAAAACTCCTGTTAGGTGCTCTTTGCCAAAAAAGATAGCTTCTAACAGGTGAACTGTAATGGCGTCTTCATTCAATGCATCTATTACGTGAAAGGCATTGAGGAAGGAAGAGGTTTGAGATCCCTGTCCTATTGAATAATTAATTTGAGAAGAGGAATGATTTAGCTGGTTTTGGTGTGCACAGATCCAACAGCCAGCCTGGGAATGGTAATAGAGTCTTGGTACCTCCTAAGCCCACATCAGACGTCACTGATTGATCACAGGATAATTTCCTTCTGAGTCCATAGTGGTGGCCAATAAATAGATGCTGGACAAGAAAGCAAGGTGGTACAATACTTAGGTATGTTTCCTCAAGTTTCAGCTGGGCATGGATTTATTCTTTCCCCAGCTAGGTGAGACTTCATATACTCACGCCAGCCAGGAAACATGTCAGCATGAAGCAATCACGTAAAACCAGGTCTGGCTAAACCTGGGAAATGCTTCTCAGCATTTAAATATACTCCTAACAAATTTCCAACACTGCTGGTGCATGGATTATCCTTTGAGAACCACTGGTTAAGGCTAATACTGGCCAAGCACACGTGAGCTCATTTAATTCTTCTAATAATCCCAGGGGTCTATTAGTGGTGCACTTAGAGCATGGACGTTGGGCTCAGGCCCTAGTTCTACCACTAACCAGCTGTGTGATCCCAGGACCATTAGTTAACATTTCTGTGCCTCGGTTTACCCATCTTCAAAAATCAGAATGGTAACAATAACATGCACTTCATGGTGTTGCTACAAGGATCAAATAAGCCAATCCAGATAAAGAGTTGAAGCAATGAACTTCAGATGTTTTTCCATAACCATGGATTTAAAAGTCTTCTGTATACTGTTCTGACTGTTGTCTTTCTACATAGCAGCATATCTTGGAAATCATTTCATTTCAAGACAAATGGAGATGCTTCTTTATTTTTAATTGTATCTCATTATGTAGCTCTACCCTAATTTGTTTAACCAGTCCCCTACAGATGGACAGTTAGCTTGTTCTAATCTTTTGCTATTAACTAACACTTGTGAGAATAAAACTAATCTTAACATTCACACAATGTATAACTTCAATCACCTGCCACTAATTTTAAATGAAACGTAGTGCATACAAATGTTTATAAGAATTTTATGCACCATGGAGTTAGGTGCAAAAAAAGGCTTCTGGCAGTATCTCCTTATGTCTCTTATATATAAGATGATTTTGGCTACAAATAACAGTGACGACTAAATCAATAAAAAAAATGTATTATCACTGAGATAAGGCAGTCACAAGGCTGAGTAAATCAGGGGCTCAATGTCAGACTCAGGGCCCTAAGTGCTTTGTGTCCTTCTGACTCCTATTCTCAAGGATGGACTTTTGTCCTCACTTGTCCCTCTATGTTATCAGTGAGCCACCCCGGCTCCATGGGTCACACCCTCATGCCTGCAAGAAAGAGCTCCTTTCTTGTGTTGCTTTTAAGAAGCTTGTTGGATTTTCCAGAATCCCCTAGCAGGTACCTCTCAGGCCTCACTGGGCAGAACTACATCACGTACCCTCTTCTAAACACATCTGTCTCAGTGGGAACAGAATGACCACAACCGGCTGAAACTAACCAAGATTCACCCCCTGGCACCAGAAAAGGGGCCTATGTTTCCTCAAAGCATATGGCCACCAAACAGCTGAATAAACTTAGGATTTGGCAAGCAAGAAAGGCAGGTAACCGACGGTATATAGCACACCTTCTGAAACCTTTATTTTCATGGACAACCATATGTTCTTTTAAAGAATTGGCTCATAAGATTATGTGCTTTAGGAGAACAATATTGCTAAGAGTATTTATAATGACACATATGGATAAATTTAAAAATGCAATAATAACTCTTAAAATCTGCTAGAAGACTTTAATGAGGTCTGGCAGACCCCTGACTTGGAATCAGAACACATAAGCTTGAGACTTTCAATTGCTCCTGCAAGGCCTTGAGAAGGTTTCTTTAGGTCTCCAGGCCTCTTTTTCCTCCTCTGTGGAAACGGCAGCTTGGAAGAGAGTTAGATGCCATACATAAAGGCAAAGAGATGGGGCTTTGCAGTTAGACCTGGCTTAGAATCCCAGCTCCCCCAGCTATGCGACTATGGGTGTGTTTTGGACCTCGGTTTCCTCAATGGTAAAATGGGGACAAAAATGTGCAATTTGTAGGATCATTTAAAAATATATACTTTATAGAGGTATGCTTTGTATAAAATAAAATGTACTCATTTGAAATGTACAGTTTGATAAGCTTTGACAAATGTACATATCCATATAACTATCATGCCAGTCAAAATATATACTGTCAGGCCAGAAGTGGTGGTTCCCACCTGTAATCCCAGCACTTTGGGAGGCCCAGGTGGGAGGACTGCTTGAGGCCAGGAGTTCGAGACTAGCCTGAGCAACATAGTGAGACCCCGTCTCTACAAAAACAAAACAAATTAGCCGGGCAAGGTGGCATGCACCTGTATGCCTGTAGTCCCAGCTACTTGGGAGGCTGAGTCAGGAGGATCACTTAATCCCAGGAGTTCAAGACTGTAGGCAGTGAGCTATGATTGTACCACTGCACTCCAGCCTGGGCAACAAGGTGAGACCCTGTCTCTAAAAATAAAAAATTAAAAAAAGAGATATATACTTTCATCACCCTCAAAGTTACCTTGTGTCTCTCTATAGGCAATCCCCCCTCCTTATTCCCTTGGCTTTGGGCAACCACTGATCTTTCAGTGACAATAGATTAGTTTGGCCTATTCTAGAATTTCATATCAATGGAGTCATGAAGTATGTACTCTTTTGTGTCTAGCTTTTTTTTTTTTTAATCAACATAGTATCTTTGAGAGTTGTCTGTGCAGTTATGTGCTGTGGAGGATGGAGTGCAAGGCAGCTGCAAGACCCCTGCCCCCTGATGTCCATGCCCTCACATGGTCCCCTCCCCTGGAGTGTGGGTTGCTTCTGTGACTTGCTTGCAGAATATGACAAAGCAAAGGGGATGCCACTCCTGTGATGATGTTACAAACATCAGATGATGTCTTGGTAACAGGTATGTTCTTTTTTTCCCTTGCTTGCTTTGAAGAAGCCAGCTGCCACGTTGTTGGAAGACCTATGGAAAGGGCCACATGACAAGAAGCAGCGGGCAGCCTCTAGAAGCTGAGATTGTCAGCCAAGAGCAGCCTCCAGCTGACAACCAGCAAAAAACCACAAGGAAAGGAATTCTGCCAACAACCCGAGTGAGCTTGGAAGTAGTTCCACTGCCAGTTGAGTCTCCAGATAAGAACTGAGCCCCAGATGACATCTTGATTGCAGCCTTGCAGAGGACACAGCAAAGCCACACCCAGACTGTCATAATAAATATGTGTTGTTTTAAGCCGATAAGTTTGAAAACTAATATATATCTCTCAGTAGTTTGTTCCCTTTCCTCACTGAGAAGCAATCCATTGTGTGGATGTGCCACATTTTGTTTATTGATTCACCAGTTGACGGACACTTGGGTTGTCTCCAGATTGGGGCTATTACGAATAAAGTTGCTATGAAGATTCTTATAAAAGTCATTTGGTGGACATGTTTCATTTCTCTTGGGGAAAAGTCTAGTAGAAGAATGGTTAGATCATATGGTACCTATAATTTAAGTTTATAAGTTTATAGGAAACTGCCAAACTATTTTCCAAAGAAGCTGTACCATGTCACATTCCCACCAACGATGTAGGATAGTTAGTTACTCCACATCCTCGACAACAGTTTGTACTGCCAGTCTTTTTAATGTGATATCTCACTATAGTTTTTATTTTCATTTTCCTGATGACTAATGATGTTTAATATCATTTCATGTGCTTCTTGGTTGTATTTTGTATATCTTCTTTTGTCAAGCGCCTATCTAAGTCTCAAGATATTGCCATCCATAGGGATGTTTTAAGAAAGCACTGTGTATGTTAGTGTAATTGGCATTTAATAGACACTAAATAAAACAGAACTATTATTTTTGATGTTATTATTCTTAAGGTCACTTAGAGATAAAGTCATACAATTCGATAAAGGGCCCACAAAGTATACTGTTAATAATCTGTTCTAAATCACTGTCCTGAGGAGAGGTGGAGGACAAAGACAGAGAAAGGTCAGATTATGGAGGGAGCAGAGCAGGAAGGCCAGAGGCCCCCAGGTTTTCAACTAGAAGTCTTCATGGGCAGGAGGTACAGGTTGTGCATCCCAAATCCAAAAATCTGAAATCCAAAATGCTTCAAAATCTGAAAAATTTTTAAGTGCTGGCATGAAGTTCACTAGAGCATTTTGGATTTCGGATTTTTGGATTAGGGATGCTCAACTGCTAAGTATAATGAAAATATTCCAAAATTTGGAATCTGAAACACATCTGGTCCCGAGCATTTTGGATAAGGGATAATCGACCTGTGTTGCCCAGTTTAGGGGATGATGAGGACTTCTGCCTTAGAAACATGGAGAGCGAAGGGAAAGCGGCTCTGCAAGTGGCTTTGTCACTGGGCCTCCAACTAGGATGCGTGCTGAGGCCCCCAGCCCTGCCAGACCTGGCATCCCAATGGGTGCCAAACACCTCTTATTTAAAGCAGCAGAGATTTCAAGCATTTTGCTGCAGTCTGAAGTCGATTTGTGCCTGTGTCAGCCCTGCAGTCACTGGGGTGGGTGCTGCAGGACAGAGCTACGCATGTGTGAGGGGTCCTCGTAGGGATCTTGGAACAACTCTGTCAGAGAGGCTAAAATTAGCACATCTTGCTCGCCACCACCCCTCCTGCCCCAACTGTAATGACTCACCTCTGCCCTAATCCCCATTCCTTGGTCCTAAACACCCTCATTCCCAGGGGCCTCGGGACGGTTGGTTTTCTAAAGCCTCTGGAGGTGGGTGAGGGCAGCCACTGCGCCCAGTGAGCTTCTCAGGGTCCAAATTTTCCCCCACAAGGGAAAAAAAGCTTCATAGGGATTTTTCTGTTAATAAATGTGACATGCACCTATTTAAAGAAAAAAAAAAAATCAACCAGCACGGTAAAGTATAAAGAAGAGGGTAAAAGACAGCAGTAGTCCCAAGATCTAAAGATAATGTTTACATTTTGATGTACTCCATCCCCATATTTTCAATATATTAAAAAATATATATATCTCAATGCATACATTTCTAAATAAAATAGAATTATACATACTTGCCATTTTGAAATCTTTTTTTCTACTATTTTCAGGGATCTTTGCACGCCAAAATATAAACATGTAGACCTTTTTATTGACTACCTAGTATCTCATAGTTGGTGGGCATTTAGATTTTTAAAAAATTATGACAAAGATTTCTGGGAAGAATGTCTCTATAACTATATCTTTATGGACTTTCCTAACTTTTTCCTTAACAAAATTCTTTAGTAGGAAACGTACTGGGTCAAAGGCTATGAACATATAAATTTATATTGTCCTCCAGAAAACTTGTATCAATTTTCACTTTTATCAATAGTTTATTAGAAGGCCAGTTTAACTACCCCCAGCAACATTAAGTTGATCTTTTTAATCGTTTTAATTCTGAAAGAAAAAATTTCTCCTGGTTTCCCTCATTTGTTCCTTGGTAATTATTGAGATTTAGCATCTTTTTTTTAACCTATTTTTTCACAAACTGCTTCTTCTTTGGAGTGAATTGCTTGTTTCCATCTACTGCTTATATTTTAGAATGGGATATCCATCTTTATTGATTTATCAGAACTATTTATACATTAGGGTAGTCATCCATTGCCATAATTTGCAAGTATTTTCTCCAAGTTTGTCATTTCTCTGAACAGGCTTTTTCCCCCTGAAGGACCTATGCGGGGTTGAGGGTACAGAGAAGTCTGTGGTGGCAGCTGGGAAGCAGCCTAGCTTTTCTAGTTCTCATTGTCCCACTGGTGTGCGATGCACAGAAGTTCCTCTCGTGCCTCCTGGAATGCATGCTCACTCAGCACCCTCCCAAGTGTGTCCTCTTGGTCTACAGAAGATGGAATGTTGAAGACTTCACTTCCCAGACCCCCTTGTGGCTGGGAGTCTGCATATGAGCAGATTCAGCCAATTGGAAGCACTTGCTGGACTCTGGAGGTCAGCACTGAGGTGGCCGTCATCTCCCGCCCCCTTTGGCTGTTCTCTGCTGGCAGACAAGTTTCTGGAGACATGAGTACATGTGTCTGTGGTTTCTCCAGGGCCCTGCTCCAGCTTCTTAGGTGCCAAGAGGCAGTTGAGGTGGTAGCAGCTTCCAGATTCTGCTTTCTGAACCCCAGCTCCGGCGGTGTGCTCTTGAGCTGACACATGGGCCAGCTGGTGGGTCTGCTCTGCAGGGCTCAGAATCTTCCTGGAGGCAACTTCTCCAGTCCTTCCGATGACATTCTAGATGGCTAAAGCCATGTCTCAAGCTCCTTTCTGCTTAGAATCCCTACAATACTTTCTGTTGCCTGCACTCAGCCCTGATGGACGTTTCTAGTACTTCTGAGGGCTTCTAAATCCCGCCACTTCTTTGTACTTCCCCAGGTCTTCCTGCACCCCATTCATTCAAGTCTCTCTGCAGAGCTCCCAGAGTGCTCACTGCAGTGTCCTCAGCATCCTCTGAGGATTTATATAATTTTTTGCACATCCAGATCTCTTTGCAAATGACATAGTGGAAACAGACGAGTTTGCCAACTGATGTGGGTTCATATCCTGGACCAGCCATTCCTGCTTGAGCAAGTTGCTTAAACTTTCTGTGCCTCAGTTTGCTCATCTGTAAAAGTTACACCATAGGAATGGCAATATCTCACACAGGGGACTGTTCTCAGGGCCATGCACACCAAGGCAGGAAGCAGCTGCTCAGTGCATACCTCCAGGTAATTCATTCAGCCCCTTTCCTTATGTTGGCATGACTCTGGGCAAGGTGCTAAGCCCTCTGAGCCTCAGCTTCCTTCCTTGCAAACTAGGGACCCTGATACCTACTCACAGAATTGCTGTGAGGATCAGAGGAGATAGCACAATCAGAAGTAAATTCCATGCCTATGTAAAAGGTATTGTTTGGAGACCAGGTATTGTTTCAAGAGCCCTTTTTAGCTAATAACAAAAGCCAGACCATGCATAGTCATTTTCTTATTCAACAAATACTTGCGGTGCACCTGTTATATTCCAGGCACTTTCCTGGGAGCTAAGGATATGGAAGTGAACAGGACAGTGTGATACCTGGTCTTATGGGATAGTGGCGGGACAGACAAAACCTCAAACCCATGTAAACACATACATACGATTACAAATTGTGATGAGTGCTGTCAAGGAAATAGTTAGGGGACTGTAAGTAGTAAAAAACTAGACACTGGTACAGGGGTGGGAGAGGCCTATTTTAAAGAGGGGATCTAGGAATTCATTTCTAAGAGTGGCCATTTAAACTGGGATGTCACAGCCACCCAGAGCCCTCAGAATCATCTCCCACCCCATCTCCTATCCCCATTCTTCCCACCTGCATTAGAAGATGATGAGGAGCTCTTTGCCCCTGGGTTCTCGGGAAGGCATCACAAATGCCCATTTGCTGCAGACTGGAGATTACGTGGCGGAAGCTGCCAATTTCTGGGGTTGGGTAGGTGAATGAGTAAGCCGTGAGAACTCAGGTGAGTTTAAGGAAAAAAGAGAGAAGCTTAGCGAGTATGAGAAACAGGACCTTAAAGAGAAGCTTGGGAAAAGAGAACATTGGGAAAGGGCCAGGAATTCTGATAATCAGGAATCTATTCCTGGCCCCTATAAAATAAAAAAGATGGGCCCTGCTTCCTCCTTGAGGCAACATGGTGAAGGATAAAGAAACTGAATCGGGGTTAGCTGACCTAGGTTCTAGTCCTGCTCTTTCACATACCACCTGTGTCACCAAGGGCCGAACGCTCTGACCCTCCTTCCTCTACCGTTCCTGTACCCGTACATGAGAATGACCGTGTCTGCTCTGCCCCTCCCAGGGCTTAGCCATTCACTCCATCCCTCAACTATGTATTGGGTATTGACTGGTACCGGGCCCCCTGCCAGGCGCTGGGCTGTGGAATGTACGAGACACAATCCATATATTCTCCGGTGATGTTTGGCAACCTGTACCCCTTTCCTTACCCCAGTCTCCAGGAAAAGGCTCTGTTTAACCTACTTCTCTGAGGCCTTGTACTGTGGGAACTGCCACTCAGTAAACTCTTTCTGGCTCCTTGTGTGTCTCCAAACTTTCTGTCCCCGGGGCTGGGTAGGTTGTGAAGGACCTGCTTCTGGCCCCACCCCGGCCAAGCCTCCTGCCCTACCACTGAGCACCGGAGGCCCCTCCGGAATGCTAGTGCCTGGGCTTGGCGCCCGCGGGTGTAGATAAGCGTGCTGGCGGACTGCTTTCTTCTCTGAGGTCTCCGATTCCTGCAACATGAATCTCCCTCTGGTCTCCTAAGATCTGAGGCCCATCCTTAGAGAGCTCCACATACACAGGTAGGTGCTTTAGGAGCCAGGCTGACCTCCCAGATGCCATGTGAGGCCGTCCCTGCCTGGGAACCTGGTCCTTGCTTTCCCGAAGCAGACTCTCATCATGACAATCACACAATCACACACGGAGGCGGTTCCCAGGATGCCTGACAGGCGCTGTCATCCTGCTTCCACGACAGTCTCTTTTCCTGCAGAAACGGCACCTGTGGGGTCAGTCAGACCTGGATTGAAAGGGTTAAGAAGGCAGGCTCTGGAGCTGGAGTGCCTGGGGTTAGACCCTTCCTAGCCCTGTCATCTCAGGCAAATTGCTTTCGTGTCCTGTGACTCAGGTTCCATTTGGAAAATAAAGATAACAATAGCACTTACTTCATAGCATTGTTAAGAGGATTTAAGTGAGTTAATGAAAAGTGCCTGGTATATAGTTAGCACACAATGAATTTTAGCTATTTTCATTTGTTCCGGGATTTCGAACAAGTCTTTAACCAACTTGAACCTCAGTGTCCTCACCTATAGAAGGTGACACACGTCCAGAGTTCACTCTGTCCCTTTGCTAATTTCATCACACTTGTAATAACTCATCCGATTCTGTCCACCTATCTGCATATGCCTGCAGCAGGGCCCTGTGCCCCTGTTTACTGCAGTTTCCCGAGGCTTAGTAGGGTACTTGGCACACAGTAGGTGCTCAATAAATACTAACTGAATGAAGGAATGTCACTGTTGTCAGGACTGAATGAAACAAAGATAGGCAACCCAGTCTGAAAGAACCGTGAATTCCGCGCGCGTGTGTGTGTGTGTGCATGCGTGCTCGCCTTAGGGAGGGAGGGATTTAGGCTGTCAGAAACCTGGGCTGGTGTCCTGACTTGGTCCTTATTACCTGTGTGACCACAGCCAAGCAGCTGACCTCTCTCAGTTTCAGTGTCCTCAGCTGTACAATGGAGGCAGTGTTAGACCTGGTTAGGAAGGTTAACCAAAGTGAGTTAGGGTCAGTATCTAGTACCGTGCCTGGCTCATAGCACGTGGTTCACAAACGGTGGCTTCCTTCTCTACTCTTCTGCTTTCTAAGGACTGTGCCACTGCACAATGAAAATGATAATAATTAACATTTATTGAGCACTTGCTGTGTGCCAGGCACTATGCTAAGAGCTTTGCTTATATTGTCTACAGTGCTGTGGTTTTGAAATGGAGCTGAGGGAAAGACATCTTTTTGTAAGCAGGAGTGAGTTTCAGAAATGGAGGCAGCATTCACATGGCACTTTTATAAGATTAAGAAAATGTTCACTGTTTCTACCAAAGAAGGAGCACGTGTGCAGGGAACAGGGAGCTGGCCCATGATGGAGACTGTGGGCCCACCGCTGGTGCTCAATATGGCCTTATCCAGGACAGCTCCGAGTTCATCCACATAAGCTTTTATTTGGAAAAAGGATTCTGCTGCTTAAAATAAAATTAAATAAATAAGTTTAAAAGGCTTGGAAATGCCTCATACAACGGATAGAACATAGGCCTGGAGCTAAAGTCCTGGCTGTCTGTCTTGACCCTAAAACTAACCAGAGCCGGAGACCCCGAACAAGTCAACTTCCCTGTTTTGAGCCTCAGTCCTCTCACAGCTAAATGAGGAGGTTTAGATGGGACAACTTCTGAGGCCTTTTTTAGCTAAAATATTCTGAGACATTGTGACCTTCTGGCTCTTTCTCCCATGGAATTTTTCAGTCAAAACGCAGAGGCCAGCTCATGAAGTTGGACCTGAGGCAAGAGAGGGTTGAAACGAAATAAGGCTAGAGCAGGGGTGGGGACCCTGCGGCCTGAAGACCACATGTGGCCTTTTGGATCCTTAAGTGTGGCCTTTTGACTGAATCCAAATTTTACAGAACAAATCCTTAAGGATTCAATAAAGATTTATTGAATATCTACTATGTGCTGGGTACTTTTCTAAGGGATATAGCACTGAACAGAACAAAATCCATGCCTTCTAAATTTTAATGGGGATGGCTTTTTCCAATTAGCTTTTTGCACAAAATTCTATAATTGTACTATTTATGTTTTAAGTGACATGCCAGCCTCCCTATTAGGCTGTAAGCTCTATGAGGGCAAGAGCTATACATACTCCTCACTTCATCCCTAGTTCCCCAGTTGAATGCCTGGAAGACAGTTTACACCCAACACATTTTTTCCCCCTGAGGATATAAGGACCTGGGCGTGTATACTACAGTCATTATCTCCCCATCCCAGCCAATTAACTGACATTTATTTAGTGTTTTTTCTGGGAAGACTCAGTACCCAACACTTTCCTACTTAGATTCTAATCTAATGGCACATTTGGTTATTTGATGAATATCTACTTTAAGCTACATGAGGGCAGGGAGAATGTCCATCTGGTTTACTGACGTAGAGACAGCATCCAATAGATATATTTAGCACATATGTAGCACTGATAGATGTTTGTTGGATAAATGGATGTTAGGGAATGAAGAAGAAATGCAATGATGCAAAATAATGCAAGTTGCAGCCTTTGATGCTGGTCAGTCTGGTTGGGGATCAGGAGCACGTGGATGGCGTATGCTTAGGAGGTGCTCATAAACATGAATTGACCTTCTAAGACAGTAACCAGTACTTTAACGTTGATTAATGCACTGTTGCATGTGACAAAGTGTCACATTCCTGGTATAGACAATTGTTGGAAAACGGGCTTTGGAGCCAGTGAGAACTGAGTTCAAATCTCAGTTGGGCTACTTACTAGCTGGGTCTTTGGATGATACTTAATCCACCTGAACACCAGTTTCCTTTCTGAGATATGAGCACTAAATTAGCAAATGCACATCAAGCACGTAGTACAGTGTCTGGCTTTTAGCTGATGCTACGTAAATATCAGCTCTTCTTAATTCTTGCCTCTAAGGTGAATCCTCTTCCTCCTTGCAGGCCAAGGTCCCATGACTTAGTCTTGGTGACCCTCTCCTCACCACGCAGCTCTCGGCCATCCTTCCCGACTTTGAGCTTCTCTCACACTGATCAGCCATGCATCCTGCTTCACCTCTTTTGCTTTTTATTTTGCAAATACTTTTATCATACTTAATATACACCATATCCTAGTCTAAGTGCTTTACAGGTTTTAGTTCCTTAATCCCCAGAACAACTCTCCAAAGTCAGTTACCATTTTACAGATGAGGAAACTGAGGCCAGTGAGACTTCAGTGACTTGCCCAAGGGTACACATCTGGGAAGTGGTCCAGGATTCAAGCCCAGGAAGTCTAGCTACAGACGCTGCATTTGGAAACCCAAGGGCCACAACACCTTTCTGCCCTGCAATGTCAACCAATCATTCCCTGAGCTGGGGCCAGCCCTGCTAGCTAGACCTGTCACTACTGGAGGAAGTGACAGCCAGGCTCCTGCCCCTCCCCCAGCATCTTTGTTTTTGTGAGGACAGCAGAGCCAGGCCACGGTGCAGCCCAGAGATCTCTTAGGAGGAGCCCAGAGACCTCTATGAGACCTGGGAGCAGCACAGCGTTGTCAGGGAGGATGAGGAGGAAACCAGGAGCCCTCCAACTCTGCTCCAAATTCCTCACCAAGGGAAGGAAATGGAGGCATATTCCATGCAACCCTCTATGTGGTGGTTGTTTCCAACACACATTTTTTTTTGCATGAGCATAGGGCTTGGTTCTGGGGATAAATTCCTAAGCAAGATACAAGCTGCTCTTCAGTCCACAATGGTGGTAGGAGAAAAGCAAGAGCACAGGCCATTTTAAAACAATATAGTCCATGTAGCCCTCAAACCCAGGGCTGGGCTGAGTCAAGGGAGAATGCAGTCAGTGAGGGCTTCTAAGCACAAGTGAGCATTAGAGGGAATCGGGAAGATGAGTGTGAGCTGGCCATGACAAGGATATTTTCTGGGGGTGGAGTGGCAACACAGGTATTCCAGGCAAGACTGGCCAACGCCTCCAAGGCCTAAAGATAGAGAAAGCAGTTTGAAATACCTTCTCCCATTCCATTTCCACAACCTTGTGGAAAATAAATTGGTTTTTTAAATTAGTTTATTTTTTAGATGAGAAAATTGAGGGTCAGGAAGAACCTTGCTTAAGGTCACCTTGGTAACAAACAGTAGAGCTGTTCATTCCAAAGCATCTATTCCAGGTTCTGGGAATAGAGGCTTTGGGGTTAGTGGGCAGATTTATGGGCCTATGTTGTTTTTGTTTTGTTTTGTTTTGTTTTGTTTTTTGTTTGAGACAGAGTCTCACTCTGTTGCCCAGGCTAGAGTGCAGTAGCATTACCATAGCTCACTGCAACCTCAAACTCCTGGGCTCAAGCAATTCTGGGCCTCTGTCTCCCTAGTAGCTGGAACCACAGGTGCGTGCCGCCATGCCTGGCTATTTTTCCTTCTTTTTTTTTTTTTGTAGAGACGGGGTCTTGCTCTTGCTCAGGCTGTTCTTGAACTCCTGGCCTTAAGCAAGCCTCCTGCCTTGGCCTCTCAAAGTGCCAGGATTATAGGCGTGAGCCACTGTACCTGGACGGGCCTACGTTCTAAATGAAGATCTGGTATCCTTACTGACCATGGGAAAATTACCGGAACTTTCTGAGCTCCAATTTCCATATCTGTTGGCATCTGCTGTGGGGTCATTTTCACTTCTGTTGGCAAACAGAGCAGATTTGAACATATCTCAAGTCAAAGTTTGCAAACTAGTAGTCTGGGCTAAATATAGCTCTTGGAGGCAAAAAAAAAAAGTTGATGGTTTTAGATGTACTTTACAGAGGAGGAAACTGAGGTTTACAGCAGTTAATAACTTCCCTAGTTTATACAGCTAAAACATGGCTGCACCAGGATTTAAACTATGGTGGTCTGGACTCAGCATCCATGGTCTTAAGCAGCACACTCTCTACTGTTTGTCAAGTATGGTAATTGACACTCAGTCCTCAGGTATGGAGTGGTGGGACTATAGTGAATTACAGAGCCCATGCTCTGACTAAAGGGACACTCCTGTGACCAACCTTGGGTAAGGCCAGTAGCCAGTGAATATTGTGTGCCCCAATTTTCTCCTCTATAAAATTGGTATAATAATTATATCTATCCCTTAGGATTGTCTTAAAGACTAAATTAGTTAATGTGCCTGACACATGGTGAACATTATATAAATGTAAGCTGTTACTATATGAGGGGTAAACTTTGCCTTAAACATTCAAAACACCCACTTATATATGGTATAGGGAGCTGGGCGCACCACTGAAGATCCAGTTCTGACAGCATCTCAGGGGCCTTTTCCTCCTCCTTCTGAGCAATGTTGGAGCTTGTGGGCGGGGGAGGGGGTTTGGGAACAGAACTGAGGTCTCCAGGCCACAGCTACGAGCTTCGCACATCATCAGTAGGCTCCATAGCTTGCTGCTGTCGCCCCTCGGTGAGCTCATGGTAACCATCGGCCTCTAGGCTGAAAAGAATGTGAGGTGCAGTGGGCAACCTTCCAGAGACCCAGGAAGGGAGGCCTCATCCTTTCAGGATGTCTCAGGCTTCAGATAAAACCCTTCCTGTGTTCCAGCTCATAGCTGGCAGGGGCAATTGGCAATGACTGATGACAATGAGTGACTTGTCAAAAAGATGTGTGTGTGAACCAAACGCCAGCTAGCTGGGGCAAAGCACGCATTCCTGAGACTGGTGGGAAGACCATCAACTGCACAATGGTCTGTTTTGCACCTACTACGTATTCAGCCCTGGGTCAGGCATTCAGGAGGTGGCGAAGTTAAAAACAGTAGCAGTTCACCTGTATTTACTGCTTCAGAGCACTGTTACTACCATTATTTCTCTTACTCCTTAACACAAGTCTATGACATAAGCAGGCCCCGTTTTCTCTATTTAAAGATGGGTATAAATGAGGCTTGTTTAAAGTTACCAAGTGTGGCAGAGACTAGATACTTGTTGGCCAAACTTGTTTCCTTTTTTGCCTGGGTATATCCAACTGGACTACATCTCCCAGCAGGCCTGGTGTGCAGGTGCAGCCACGTGACTGACTTCTGGCCAGTGGGATGAATGGAATGCTGGCGATACTGCGGCATGGCAGTCCTCTACCCTGTCTTCCTCCACTGGCTAGCAGGTGCAGAGTCTGCAGAGGACGCTGAGGACCTAGGGATGATGGAGACACAATATGGAAGAAGCCTGGCAGCATTCCTGCATAACTAGCTCTGCAGAAGGCCATCTGCTGAATGCCACACTCAACTCTTGAGTGAGTGAGACATATGCTTCTTTTGTGTTAGACCACCAAGTCTGTTTGTTTTTTCACTACAGTTAACCTGTAGTGTGTGCACGTGCGCGCACGTGTGTGTGTGTATACATATATATATAGTAAAAGCAGAACTTGGGTTTTAAAGGCATTTTGCTTGTACAAGTGATAGTTTTTCCTACCATCTTCCAAACAAGCAGGAAAAAACCCCTTATGCATGTAGGGTCTTTGGATTTTATAAAGCACTTAAATAGGACAGTTTCTTCCTTCCATTCTACTAACAACTGGGCTGTGACTCTCATCCACTGTGGGAAGCTTTCAGCCACAGCTCTGGTACCATTAGCTCAGCCCTTCTCAACTAGTTCTGGGAGAAAATAAAGCCCCAATGTCCTAAAGCATCCCTTGTCTGTACTGAATTATTAATATCTTTTCTCCTGTCCATCTATAATGGTAGAAGTCGTGTACCATCCCTGGGAGAAGTGTGAAAATAGTCATCATTCTGTGGTTCTGCATCCTGTGGTTCAGATGAGAACCCCCAGTTGCAAGCCCCTTCCCCTCTCTGAGCTTCAGTTTGCTTATCTATAAAATCACAGGATGGAATTAAGTGAACTTAGAGTCCCTTGCCAGCTCTCATTTGCTATAATCTCACAAAAGAAAGCAATATTTTGTATGGGTCAGACACTTTCCCACATTATTTCATTTAGTCATGAAATAAAGAGGGATGCAAATAAGGCTTTTTTTAAAAATAATAGAGAAATTGGAATTCCTAAGCTGGTATTAAATAAACTTTAGGGGAGTAGCAACGTGATGCAGAGTGTTACTTTAGCTTGTGACCTCATTGGGCCTACAATCTAGTTGGGAGGTCAAGACCCACACACAGGAAACCAAGAAACATCCCTGAGAGTGAGGCATAGAGTCTGGATGGTCAGGAAGATGAGGCTGGGCAGAGGGGAAGAGATCTACCATCTCTGCTGCTCCTCACCCCAGCTCAAATTCCTGACTCTTCAGATACACTCATGCTCTGAACACTTGCTGTGTGCCAGGCTCTAGCTGGGTGCTTTACTCTCACACTGCATTTGATTCTCATAGGTGCTCTGCCAGAAGGGCACAATTCTGTCCAGTTAAAGAAGAGGAACCCAAGAGACACATGGATATTAAGTCACTTATTCAAGGCTCCCACGTAACTGATAAGTACTAGAGCCACTGGGTTTGAAGCAGGTCTGTGTGGTTACAGAGCTTGTATTTCCTCCAGTCTGCCTCTGCCTTCCTGTATGGACGGCTCTGGCCTAAGATTGCAGCCACCCCCACTTCCCCAGGTCTTGAAGAAGAGACACTGGCTGTCCCTCTAAGGGCTTCCTGCCCTTTGCCAGTCATGAATCACAGAGTGGGTCTCCTGGGGAAACCTCAGCTTGCAGGGCATGCTGTGGCAGAGAGGACTCACATTCACGGAGGGGCACAGCAGCTTTTGTATCATCAGCAGGGCCCTCGATGCTCTAACTGGAAGGCTCTGAGACAAGAGGAGGAAGGTTTGTACTGCTGGAGGCCCATGGGAAAGGCCTGGGAGCAGCTGGAACTAACTGACCCCACCTGGAAGCAGAGTCCCCTCCAAGGACACAGAGGGAAGAAAAGAGACAGGAAGTAGCCGCTCTGGTTGTTTTCAGGAAGCTGCAAGGCCTGGACGAGAGAGGCCTCTCCCTGGAAACCAAGGATCTGGCATTTCTCAACTTGTGCTCCTTAGAGTCCCTGCATCACACTCACTTAGCATGTTGACAAAGGGGATTCTCAGCCTGCAAACATAAGGAATACAAATCTCTGGGAGTGGGGAGCAGTAACCTGCATTTTAGACAAGCTCATCAGATAGTTCTGATGCTCACCAGGTTTGAAAACTGAAAATCCCCCTTCTCTCAAATGGTTCTACCTACTTATTCCTTAGATGCCCTACTCATTTCTGCCATTTTACCCATCAGTGACCCTTAACCCCAGGAGAAAGAAAAATAAAGATGCTAATATCCAATGTGTGCTTGTCAGGCATCCCAGATTCTTCTAAGCATTTTAGATGGATTAAGTCATTTAAAAATCCTCACAGCATCTATCATTAGCCTAGTATTACGTATAAGTGAACTGAGGAACAGAGAGTCTAAGAAACTTTAAAAAATCACACAGTTAAGTGGCTGGGCTAGAATATGGACCCAGGCAGCCTGACTCCTGAGCTGGAGTTCTCAACCCCTGTGGCACACAAACATTGTGGGATGTTCCATTTATTGAAGGTCCACTCAGGGCTAGGCCCTGACATTAGTTGAATGTCTAATATGTGCCAGGAACTGCTCTAAGCACTGGCCGGGCTGGGAGGTGGGTGAAACACCCACCTTGGGAACAAACTTTAAGGGATGAGTGTGGAACCAAAAAATTCAGTAATCAGGATAAATAATATTTTAGTGCAATATTTTAAAAAAATCAAATTAGCAAGTTATGGCCCATGGGCTGGCCACCTGCTTTTATAAATAAAGTTTTACGAGAGGGGGGATACAGTGAGAATAAAATATTCAAACACCCACACCTTAATGGAGCTTACATAAATGACCTCAACCAATTCTTACCATACATGACCTAAACAGGCAGATATTGATATCATTACTGTTTCACATACACTACTCTCTCTATGGGTAACTAACCATTATAGAGGCTGACAATTATGGAGTACCAGATGTTGTTTTTTAAGTGCCTTATAAGTATTATTTTATTTCTTTCAACCTCCCTGTGAGGTAAGGATCATTATTATCCCCCATTTGACAAATGGTGAAACTAAACACAGAGAAGTTTTATAACTTGTTCAGTGTCAACACAGCCAGTAAGGAGCGGAGCTGGGATTTTAACCCAGGCAGCCATGCTCCAAGAGGCCATACCTTTAATCAGAGCTTGGAAAATTATAGCTCATAGGCCATATCCAGCCCACCACCTGTTTTTGCAAATAAAGTTTTATTAGAGCACAGCTACATTTATTCATATATGTACTGTGCATGTCATGCCACAATGACAGAGTTGAGTAGTGGCGACAGAGACCACATAGGTTGCAAAGCTGAAAACATTTGCTATTTGGCCCTTTATAGAAGAAGTTTGCTGATTCCTGCCCTTAACCACTTGGGTGTATCCAGTGTTCAACAGTGTTCAACGCTCAGAGAGTGACATTATTCCCACAATCAGGGGGACAGAGATATGATATGAACCCAGGTATCTCTCTAAAGACCATGACTTTTCAGCTCTACCTTGCTACATATACCTCCCCCATGGGCCCAGTGCTTCCTTGTTTCCCGAGGTTTAGCATGCTACCTGGTCCGGGGAAGGGGCTCCATAAGTGTTCACTGAATGAATGAACGAAAGAGCCTCAGTGTATCATATTGTGGTGAGGCCTGGCAAGCTTAGAGAAACAAGTAGATGGGCACTACCTGGAAACATCCAGACTTTCTCTTGGGGTCTCACTGCTGTGGCAACCTGCTTTAATAGCCTAAATTAATTGGTAGGTAAAGTATTTTAGGATGCTAGTATGCTGCCATCTCAAGTCAGAGGGTCTCAGTGGTCTCCACCTAAATCCATAGTGTTAACCAGAGTAAACTGCTTTGCCCTTGACCCTAGAAGCCAAGGTCCTAGTCTTAGGGCCTAGTCTTAATCAAAAGAGTGAGAACTCAGAAGTTGGAGAAATATGGTTCAATCCAGGCTCCTTCACATCCATTAGCTGTGTGACCTTGAGCAAGTGACTTCACTTCACTAAATCTTAGCTTCCTAATCTGTGCAGTACAGTTTACTTCAGGGAGAAGATCTATGCAAAGCTGCCCAGTTCATAGTAGGCCTGGGTGGATGGCCGTAATTCTTTATTATAATGATGGAGACAGCTTAGGAGAGCTGTCTGCTGAAAGATCCCAAATCCATTATGCATGTTTTATCTTTGTGCTCTCAGGGTCTTGCATAAACAATGTCTTCATCCAGTTTTTAAAAGACACTCTAATTCTGTCTCAGAATATACTCACCCCCTCCACCTTGCCCCCAGCTGAAATTTGGCCGGCTCTGTGCCTGGCTGCTGGCCTGAATTTCCAAACACTGTTGGTTTAGCATTTCTCAAATGTATCCCATTAACACTATGAACCCGTCAGCCTTCTCTCCTCTTTGAGTTCAGGTCTGACCGTCACAGCGAGAGATAGAGCCAGCAGCGCGAGCCCAGCCTTTCAGACTTGCCTTTGTGAAGCAGGATGGTGTCCGGGGTCGGTCTGCCTGGGACCGGGGCACCTGTCAGCATTTGTCTGTGTCAGGCACAGACACAGGTGGTATGCTCGGAGACTGGGAGAAGGCACATTGGAATGAGGTGCTCTGGGAAATGTGAGCAAAATACATTCTCTGGGTTGCCACTGGAGGGGAAAAACAAGACCTTGATGATGGAGGCTTAGCAAAAAGCCACTGCTCTGGGAATCAGGAACTAGCCCTGCCCTGGCACCGTCTCCAATTCACTCACCGTGTGTCTTTGAGCAAGCTATTTGCCCTCTCTGTGGCACATTTATTCAAAAATGAATGGGTTAGGCTCAGCCACATGTTTTGAAACTCTTACTTGGCAGCAGAGCTCTTTTTCAGACAAATTTTTACTTGGAATTTTAAGATATAAACAGATGAAAATGACACTGATTTTCTGGGTAAAGGAGTTAGGGGTGGGGAGGGGGAGCTGGAGTCCTGCCTACTCAGCACCCCCCACCAACAATCTGAAAAAAACCAGGAGGTACCTCTGTGGAACAGGGTTCAAGAACCGTATGATGTGATGCATGATCTGCAGAAACCCCTCCTGCCTAGGCAGCCTTGGATTCCGGAAGCTACAGCTGCCACTGCTGACAACGGTAATGCCTATTACTTATTGAGCACTTTCTCTGTGCCAGAGGCTGGCCTTTACTTCTATGTCCTTTACTTCAAGAGTTAGTATAGAGTCCTGATTCAAATCCCACCTTCAGCAATTTAGCAGCTGTGTGCCCTTGAACAAGGTGGCTAACCTCTCTGTGCCTCACATTCTTCATCTGGAAAATAGATTGTTCAGAGGATAAAAGGAATTAATCCCTATAAAAGTGCTTAGAATGGTGGCAGGCACATAGTAAGCAGTTGATGTTAGCCATTTTTATCATGACTGTCTAAATTATATCTAATTGTTACAAGCACTGTCCTGTTTCACAGATGAAGGAGCGAGGCTCAGGGAAGTGAAGTGAGTGCCCCTAGGTCACACAGCTAGTAAGTGATGGAGGGAGACCCTGAAACCATGTCTGCTCAACTGCACAGCTTGTGGTCTTAACACTCAGCTTAAACTGCTTTGCTCTTGACCCAAGAGGTCAGGGTCCTGGTCATAGTAATTTGCTTGAGGAGCTCCAAGTCTAGATGGGAGGGTTGTTAACGATGACTACAGTGATTTATGCAGAGTCTGTGGTCTGGGCATCCCAGTGAATGCAGATCCCAAGCAGAGAGGAGGTGTTTGGTTGCCAGAGACTAGGGATACCTGATGTTCTTTCCTCCAACCCACATTCTCCAGCCTTTCCTACTGACCTATAAGATGTCTTTGTATAAATTGGAAAAAGGGCAGAGGCAACCCCACGCTAGAACAAAGGTGAGCAGACAATAGGCTGATTTTCAGCCCCCACGTGGAGGGCATCATACGTCTTTGAGCAGTGCACAAGCTGCACAACCTTACACAACCACCCTTACTCTTCTCCTGCCTCAGAGTTTGGTGGGGAGAAGTGGAGAGACAGAATAAATATGGCAGGATAAGAGACAAAGAATGGTTTCAGCCTTGCCCTGATGCACGTGGGGGCCCTGGTGATGGGAAGGAGCATGCAGGCTGTGCAGGCAGGAAGCAAATGCGAGCCACATAGTCACTTTATCTCTTTATGTCTCTTTCTCTCAGTACTGAGGGTGGTAATAAAAGATGGCTGTATGGCTCTCTCCAGGAAGCTGAACTGGAGCCAAACCATCATGTGGTGAACAAATGCTGCAACTGCCCAACTGCAGAGCTGCTGCTGCACGGTATTAAAAGGGTGACAACCTCTCCTCTGACCCCCGACCCATGGAAATGGGCAGTCACCAGCCCACCCACCCAGAAAGCCTCAATGCCCTGTCACTGACAGAGGCCCAAATGCCTGCTCCAGCATTCAGAAAAAGGAGGTGACGTGGTGTAGTTGTCAGAACACAGGCTTTAAATTCAGACAGAGCTGGATTCAAATACCAACTCCACCCTCAGAAGCTATGGAACTTTGGGCAAGACACTAAACCTCTCTGAACCTGGATTTCACATCTGGAAAATGTAGCTTATCATACTGATCATGCAGGGAGAATGTGAGAATTAGAAATAAGAAATGAAAAGTGCCCCGCACAGTTGCCTGAGACATAGCAAGTGCTTAATACACGGTAGCTACACATCCAGGTGCCTTCACTCACTCAGCAAGACCGAAGGCTGAGCGTCAGGCATGGGGAAGGTCAGCGTGAGGGGGTGTGAGTGGTTTCTCTGCAGAAGTGACATTTGAGCTGAGATCTGAGGGATGAACAGGAGTTTTTTAGGTGAAATGGGGAGGAAAGAACTTTCCAGGCAGAGGGAACAGAATGTGTGGGGACCTGGGGCGGGAAAGAAGAGGTGAGGACTAAAGAGCTGAGGAAAGGCTCTGCGGTGGCCGAAGCTGAGGAGGAGGCTGGTGAGGTGGGTGGGGCCAGACCACAGGAGCCACACGACGGATCTGGGTCTTTATCCTAAGGGTACGAGGGAAGTATGGAAGGGTTTTAACGGATGGAGTGACAAGATCAAAATGGAGTTTTTAAAAGCTCACTCTAAAAAGGCTACATACTAGATGATTCCAACAACATGACATACTTAGAAAGGCAAACTATGAAGGTTGTGAAAAGAGCAGTGGTTGCCAAGGGTTGGGGGGAGGGAGGCATGAACAGGCGGGACACAGGGGATTTTTTGGGCAGTGAAACTATTCTGTATGATATTGTAATGGTGGATACATGTCAATATACATTTGTCAAAGCTCATAAAATATACAACACCAAAAGCAAGCCCTAACGTAAACTATGGACTTTGGATGTGTCAGTGGAAGTTCATCGACTGTGACAAATGTATCCCTCTGGGGCGGGACATTGGGGAGGCTGTGCGGGGGGGCGGGCTGGGGGGTGGAGTAGAAGGTGTATGGAAACCGTACGTTCTGCTCAATGTTGCCGTGAACCTAAATCTACTTTAAAATATAAAGTCTATTAATTAAAGAAAAGAAGAAGAAAGAGAAAACTCTCTGTGGCTGCTGTGCAGAGGATAAACTAGGGGTGGGCAAGGGAGGATGTGGAAGACCAGTTAGGTTTTCCTATTTTCTTGATAGGCTCCTTGGGGCAAGTTACAGAAGCTCTGAGAGCTTCAGTTTCTTCATCTGCGATATGGGGACAAGAATATAAAGTGACACAGTGTGTAAGGAAATGCCTCTCAGAAAGCCTGACTCAGGGCAGGCGTTCAATTCCCACTGGAAGAATAGGAAAGAATAACAACGTGAAGAATCGCAAGAGGTGTCAGGACACAAGAGCTCTTTGTGTGGGGACAGCGGGCATCCTGTGGTGCCTTTTTGTGGCAGGTCTCCCTGTTTATTGGCAGAGGCGAATAAAAATAATGAAAGTCTCACTGTTTGTTGAGAGAGGCCAAAGTATTTATCTGAGTCTATGTCTGAGACATAAAGCTGTGTTTCATGCTTTGGGGAAAATAAACAATTAGAATAGCTAAGATTTATGGAGTGCTAAATATATGGCAGGTGTTGTAAGTGTTTTATGTGAATTAGCTCATTTCATTCTCTCAACCATACCTTAGGTTCTGTTATTAGGCTAGGTTCTATTATTGTCTCCAATATCTCCAATGTCTCAGTCTGGGGAAACTGAGGCATAGAAAGGTTCATCAACTTGCCCAATGTAAGTGACAGAGCTGGCTTAAAAGAAGACCACAAGATACATACCTGAGTTAACTGAGGAAACAGGATGTGTATGCACAGAACAGTTTTGAAATAGCACAAATCGGACAAACGATGGCCAAGGACTAAATTATGTGGGAAGTAGTATGGTATGGCAGTTAAGAGCATGGATTTAGAATAAGCCAGCCTGAGTTTAAATCCTGACTTCTCCACTTTTTGGGTGACTTCAGGCAAGTTATTTAGCTACTCTGTGACTCAATTTCCCCATTTGTAATATGGGGATAGTAACAGGCCATATTGTGTGGAGTTGTTTTGAGGATTAAATGAGAAAAATGCATGTAGCTCACTAGCTTATCAAATTATATGGCAAATGGTAAGGGCTTGATATATGTTTCAAAACTAAGGAAGACTATAGGAATTTCTAAAAGAATAAATTTGGAACTTCAAGCAAGGTGTGGGCTCAAACCAAGCACCCAACCAACAGTCCTCATGTACCATGTTGGATGCTGTAGCTGGTGGCTGCAAAGATGAAAGCAACTTGACCTCTGCCTTCAGGGACCTCCCATTCTGCTGGAGGAGGTAGGCTCAAATGCAAAAAAAAAATAATAATAATTTAAAAGCAGGCTATAAAAATCAGTTATTCATTCAACCAAAATGGTGCCAGCAACCATTCTAGGAACTAGGGATGGAGTATTTATTTGCAAAACAGACAAGATTCCTGCACTCAAAGAGCTTATATTCTGGTGCTGGAAATAAGCAAAGAACACACAAACAAGTTTTAGCAGTAGGTGAGGGCTGTTAAAAAATAAAGCAGAGATCCACCTGGGAGGTTATTTTGGATAGGACGGTAAGAGAAGAGAACAAGTCCAAAATGTAGTGAGGGGTGAGTTATGTTAATATCTGGGAGAAAAGTTTCCCAGGCTGAGGAAATAGCAAGTGCAAAGGCCCTGAGGAGAGAATATGCTTGGCCTGTTTGAAGAACAGCAAAGAATGGAGGAGGAAGGTGGAGAGGTAGCAGAAGCCTAGACCATATGGGGCCTTGCAGATTGTAGTCAGGACTGTGAAACTCACTCTAAGAGGGATGGGAAGCCCTTGGAGGGTTTTAAACATGTGCTTGGCATCTGATTTAGTTTCAGAAGAATTGATCTGGCTGCTGTGTGGAGAATGGATTGAAGAGGCATGTGGTGGATTAACACGTCTTCAAATTCTCTGCCACTCCTTCCATTGAGACGTGGGGTCTCCTTAAACCTAGTTTTCCCTGTGCCTGTCTTCGACTAGAATGTGGTAGAGGTGATGCTATGTAACTTCTGATGTTGGTCCTTAAGATACCTGCAGCTTCTGCCCCTCTTGTAACGTACCCTCTTGAAAACCAGCTGCTCTATAAGAAGTCTGATTGTGCTGAGACCCCATGGCTGTGAGGAAGCTTGAGAGCCACGGAGATAAAGAGACCATGTGGAGGAGCACTGAGGCACCAGTCTGAGCCTGAAGCCAATCTGGACCTTCCATCCCAGCCAAGCCACAAGCTGAATGCAGCCAAGTGAATTAACCCAGGCAACACACTGCATGGAGCAGAAGAACTGCCCAGCTAAGCCCTGCCCAAATTCCTGACCCACCAATTGAAAGCAAATAAAATGGTTGTCGGTTTACACCACAAAGATTTAAGGAAGTTTGTTACACAGCAATTGATAATTGAGACAAGGGTCAGTGGCCAAAGGCAGGAGACTGGGGTGGGTGGGGTGGGGGTGGGGGCAGGGGAGGCTACTACAGAAATCCAGGTGAGAGGGAAAGGTAACTTGGCCTAGGGTAGGAATGGTGGTGGAGAATCAGGAAAATGCTGATAAAAGAAAAAATTACACACACCATCATAATCAGTAGGAGAAACTCTGTGGGTTTGGACACCCTACATTTGTCCAGTGATGTTTGTTCCCTCTAAGGAAGGGCTGATTGTTCAAGGGCTGACTGGGTTGTCAGATACTTCACTGCCATCAGGATAAACACTACAGAAGGTAAAGGGATATACTTCCGAATGCCAGGAAATAGGCTGAATGGTACAGAAATATTATTTATTAGCAAAATGAAGAACTGTCCCAGAAAAAAATTGTTCATCTTAATATAACAACTATGTAATGTCTATACACCACTTAATAATTTAACAAGTATACTCATATGCGTTACCTCTTTTGATTTCATCAACTGGCCTATGAGTTTGAAATTGCCATCCCTGCTCTATAAGTGCAGAAACAGGCTCAGAAAGGACACAATTACTGGTCTAAAGGCCCGCAGTCAATAAGTGGTGGAGCTAGACTTTGAACCTATAACTTCTCTAGGCAAGTTCAATTTTTTTTTCTTGGTATATTACTGTTGCTAAAATTTCCACATTTATTTTAAAACAACACAGAATAAAATAATACAATGTATCACTCTGTGTTTTGGTTGCCCACCTGCTGCTCCTCTTCACAGACTAAATGTGTGATGGTTTTGAAAGTGGTGTGCTTAGACCCCTGGTATTGGAATCACTTAGGTAGAGCTTGAAAAAATGCAGAGTCCTGGGTCTCACCCAGGAATCAGACTTTCTGGTTATGGGACCTAAGCATCTGCATTTTAATAAGTAGGGCAGGGTGTTCCTAAATTATTCACATCACAGGAACGTTTGAAAGTCACTGAACTAGTGCATCAACAAGCCCTCAGGAAACAGACAGATGCGTTTAAATGAAGATGGAAAGTTGGCAGTTTAGCAAACTGTAATGGATCACTCCATCCCTGTTCTAGGGCTCTTCTCATTATGCCGTGTTGTTGCCTGGGTGGGGAGGGGGCCCTCAGCAGTCTGTTCCTCCCTGTTCCCTCCCCACGGGGCTCACCGTCGGCTGTAAAGAAGGGACATGGAGTGTGAAGGTGAGGCAGGGATACAGTCAACATTTAGAGTGTCCACTATGCTTTAGGCACTAGCAGCTGAAAAGACTTTTCCTCATTTAGTCCGCAAAAAGAGGCATTTCCATTTTATAGTTAAGGGACCTGGGAGTCAGGGAGGTGAGGTTACTTTTGCAAAGCCACGCAAGCAGCAAATGGGGAGTACACATTAGGACTGCCAGACACCAGTGCTGGTGTTTCTTCCAGTTATCAAGTTGTGCCACCTGGGTGGGAGGATGGTATGACATGAAATCATGTCAGAATTTGAGCCCCACTCCTCCACTTGTCAGCTGTGACACTCGGAAAAGCGTCTCTTCACTGCCTTTAAAGGGGGATGAAATTACCTGCCACTGAGAAGTACCAGGTACCCAGCAGCCTTTTAATAAAAGCTTATGGCTTCTGAAGGAGCAGTGGCCAGGACACCCAGGCCAAAAGGCTGAAGTGACCACAGGGGCAACTTCTCCCACCGTGGACCATGTCAGGGCAGGAGCAGGTCCCTGGAGAACAGCAGAGTGGGACCCAGAGCTGGAGCCATCCCAGGGCGTGGCTCCAGCACGTAGGAAAGTGTGCAGGGTCTGCAGAGGTGCAGCCAACGGCCACACAGTCTTTCCCATCCCCAGCTTCTGTGCTTCTGGGAATCCGGAGCCACACTGTTTTTCTCCGTCAGACCCGCTGCTCCCTCTCCTAGGGGAGTTGGCAGATCTGCCGGCCAGGCCAGCCTGTTGGCTGGAGGTGCACAGGCAGCGGAGCCTGGCATTGCTTTACAGGCGCACACTGCCTTTCTTGTGCTGCTTTCTTCCCGTTCCCACGCCCCACCTCTGCGAGTCCCCGGGGATCCTGCTTTCTTCGTGGCAATGGTAACAGCAGAGGCCCTGCTCGAGGAGATCAGATCCGGGCCTTCCCTCTCCAAGGCCGCTGCTGGGGCCCCTGGCCTCGCAGACCCTGACCCCTCCTGGGGACAGAAGGCCGTGAGCAGTGTGCCGTCAGGAAGTCCCCGCCTGGTGCAAGCTACGGCCTGAATCGTCCCAGTCGTGAGCTTTTCACTTTGCAAAGTTGTGGGATTCTTATTCATGCGAATAGTCTGCCGGTCATGAATGCCTTCAGCAAAGATTTAGGCATTGTGCCAGGTGCTGGGGCTACGGTTGGAAAATAGTCCTTAACTTGATCCTCAAAGAAGGTTCAGTCCAGGGGGAGACATGGAGAAGTAAATAATAATTACCCTCCCCAATCAGTCACGGTACAGGAAGAGCAATAAGAACAACAACACATCGCTGCCGGGTGAAGGGCTGGTGCATTCCTTCATTCACGGAACAAACAGTTACTGAGAACCTGATATGTGATATGGGAATATAGTGGGAACAAAACAACCTTTCTGCCTACACGGATCTTCTGTTCTAGAAAAAATACAATAAAATAAATCACATAATTGTATAGCTTATGTGTGTATATATATAATACTATTTAATATTATGTGTGTATCTGTATAATCCATCAATCATTTCGGGCAGTGATAAAGGCTTGAAGGAAAAAAATGCCTAGTTGGGCCTCAAGAGAGGGGACAGTATGGTCTGGCAGGGTCTCCCTGCGAGGGGACATGTGACCAGAAATTTGGAAGGAAGAGTGTGAGAATGGTCACATCTGCGGAAGTGTTCCAGGAGGAAGGGCCAGCAAGTGCAAAGATGGTGCTCCAGACACTGCCTGACACACCTTACACAGATCACCTCTGTGAAGTAAGGACTCTTTGTCCCCACTTTCCGGGTGCAGCCAAGGGCCAGAAATGGGGAGCAACTTATCCAAGGCCTGGCAGCTTGGAGAAGTCAGAGCTGGGACCCAGCCCAGGTGGTCTGCTCTGCCACCCCAGGCAGGCCCTGGGCCATGAAGCCACACCACCTACCTGGGCAAGTCCCAGATGCTTTGTGAGTTTGGAGAAGAGGCACCAAATTCAACTTCAGGAAAGGACTCAGAGAAGAGGCTGTGGAGGAACAACCTTAACGGATGACAGTAAGGAAAGTGCCAAGCCCTGGAAGCCTCTGCCTTTGTTCTTCCCCGCTCTGGCCCCCAAGGGACATGGCCCTTACCTGTGTGCATGTCCACCCAAAGTCGAGGGAGAGAGGGAAGCTCATCCCCCACACTCACAGGGGTCACTTGGCCCACTCTATTTCACTCTCCACTCAAGTCACGTCCTCAGGGACACCTTCCCTGCTCACCCCGCCTCAAATACCAGCTGCTCACGATCTCTGCTTTGGCTTCACCCATTTCTCACAACCTGCCACTAGAACACACACCTGTTTGCCTATTTACTGACTTTTCTGCAACCTAAATATCAGCTCCACAGGGGCTACTGTCTATTTTGTTCACCACTGTATCCTCTGCGTCTGGCACATAACGAAGGAAAGGAAGGAAAGTAGGACAAAGCTTACTAGGTATGGAAACATTTAGGAGAGTCAAAAGGAATCCTTTTGCAAACACACACAGGTACCCAGAAATGAGAGCAGAACTGTGCTCTGTGTGATATTTGCTGGAGTCTGCCTGGCATTCTGAATTTGCTCAATAAATACTTGTTGAATGAATGAATATCTGGAATTTGAAATTCAAAGTTCAGGAAGCCCAGAAGACGCTGGGCAATTATGTGTGAAATAAAGAGTAAAGACATGTTATTATAAAAATTATGTTTTTTGATGGGACATTTGAGAGTTCCCAGGGCAGCGATTCAGAAGTTGAGAGCTGACTGTGGCTTGGGAGCTGATGTTCTGGGAGGATTCAGACAAGCCACCCTCCTCTCCTCCCTGGCCACAGTTTGCCCACCTGTAAAATGGGGACACACAGAAAACTCTAATGGGCTCTTCTACCTCCGGAACGCTAAGTTTTATAAATTATCCTCTCCTCTGGGACAAGCCCATGCATTTCCCTCTTCCTCCAAACATCCTCCCTAGGTGGGTACTGGAGAAGGGGCAGGATTTGCAAGTCTTTGATGCCTTTCCTCAAGGTCTTGTGTTACTTATGCTTTCCGGCTCCCTCTCTCCAGCCCTCTCTGAGGTCTGACCTTCTAATGAGCGGTGCACATCATCGGCCGCCGTGGTTTGAACGGGTGCCTGTAATTTAGTGTTGCCTAATGCTGGAAACTGAGAGCAGGGCTTGTGTAATTAGATCAGGGCCTCATTAATGTCTGCCTCCTTGGGTGTTTTTCATTCTTGGTTTCTCCCGTCCTGTATTTTGAATCCCATCTGTCTGTATGGACGTGGCTGCCTGTATTTTTCATTCTTTTGTGGAGCCAGGCTGGAATTTGGGCCCAGAACAGCCACAGCACCCATAAAACATGAATTTTAACATGCCCTGGGATGGTCCCTACTCGGCTTTCGAAATACAATTTGCAACCTTCCTGGGAACCTGGATGTCTGAGTTGCTCTTAAGCACCTCGAGCTGGCAGGTAGTCCAGCCTGGTTTGGGTGTTGGGCAGAAAGCAGAGTAAGGACGGCTGTCAATGTCACAGCTGCCAGTACTGATGGTTTACCTAACTTGCGTGTATCTCTCTGCTATTTACAAAGCATTCCTCAAATCTGACCTCCTGAGCAGGCGCTTGGTCTATTATGTTCACTGATTCCCTAAGAGTCACTTTCTTTTTGTGCCCACCTGCCCCCACTCCGTTCTTTCCCCACCCTTCTCTGCCCTTCTCTGAGCCCAGGCGGCTGCCTTGTGTGGAAAGCATCAACCCGGCTCTCTTGCCAACTGGCCTCTGCTTGGCTTTGGTCAAAGTGAGGCCCCAGCAGGAGACTGGAAAGCAGGGAGAGGCAGGGTTGCTATTTCTTCCCAGTGCCCACCCTGCTTCAGTGCCATGTCTTTGGAGGGCAGCGGGGCAGCTCTCCTGCCCAAGTCCGGATGAACCCGATTAGATCAAGTCTAGTCATTCTGTCTCCCCCTTTTGTCCCTTCACCCCTAGGGGTGATAATGGTTTCCTGCTGCTGCTAGACTCTGGATGCCTCATGTTCCCTTAGCCACACACACTCCCCTGTAAGTGGCTCCTTCATTAAAATCTCTTTATTTAAACCATTTGGGGGTGAATTCTGTCTTTTGCCTGGCCCCTGTCTGACATGATTCCCAGTGTCTGAAATGGTGCCTGGAACATAGCAGGGGCTTAATAAAAATTTGTAGAATGAATGAACAAACTTTTCGCATATAACAGCTCATGTAATCCTTACAAAAACCATGTAAAATAATACTACCCTTGACAGTTTAAGAAACTGAGGCTCAGAGAGGTAGATCTTATGTCTGAGCAGTAGATTTCTAAGGGAGAGCAACAGAACCATCCTGTACCCTGGGTGAGCTTTAGCCTCACTCAGCACCCCGGAGAAATCTCTACCTCCTCCTGCGTTCCATACAGAGACTCAGAGTCTGCTCATGGCAGCCCGGTGTGGGCTCAGCAGGACCAGATGGCGTGGAGTGGGCAGAGGGAAACGCAAGGAGCCAAAAACACTTGGAAATTCACCTGTCATAGAATCGGAGACCTGGGTTCCAATCCAAGTGCTGCCGTTTTCTAAAAGTGTGATTTGGGGCAAGTGATTTAATTGTCCCAGTTGTGACTCAGTTGTTGTGACTCAGTTTCTTCCCCTGTGAAATGGGGCTATAATAATAATTATTAAATGCTTAATTTAGTGATTACCCTAGTCCAGGCACTGTGTGTAGCACTTCACATATACCGACTTGTCTAATTCTCACTACAACCCTACGAGGAGGTATTAGTAGTAGTAGTAGCGGTGGTAGAAGTAGTAGTATCCCGGAGAAGTTACTCCCCATGGTCACACAGCTGCTCTCACTGTGGCAGATCTGGGATGTCCACCCAGCCAGTCTGCTCCAGAGGCTGTGCTCTCGACCATCAGGCTGTACTGCCTCTCTACACTGTTAGACCATCTCATGGGATTGTAAGGATTAGACAAGACCATGTACATAAAGCAATTAACACGAGCCTTGTGCACAAGGAGCCCTCAATAGTGGTGATCAATTTTTCCGTATTCCCCATCCAAAAGTCAGATGCGGGATCCTCTCCACACTTTTCTTCTGAGTGGTTGTTCAATCGTACTCTCACAGTGCGGAACTTAGTGCCTCTAAGCAACTCTGCCCCTTGCTAAAGAGGCAGTGCAGTGCAGCGATGCCACACGCAGGCCCTGGAGCCAGACTGCCCGGGCTTGGATCCTAGCTTTGTCACTTACCGGCTGGAGACCTGGATTGCATTACCCAACCTATTAGTGTCTCAGCCTCCTTATCTGTAAAGCAGGGATTATAATAGTACACACCTTATAGGGTTGTTGAAAGGACGAAATGAGTTAATACATGTTAAGTGCTTGGAACACTGCCTGGCACGTAGGAAATGCTATAAAAGTGTTTGTTAAATAAACAAAAATTCATGACTTTTATATGTGCAATTCAAGCTGGCTTAAGCAAAAAGGGATTTTTTTTGGCTCCAGTTTGGGGATGAGTCTAGATCCAGAGCCTCGAATAACATCATCAGGTCATTGTCTCTCTCTCTTGGCTGTGCTTCCCTTTACCTTGGCTTCACTCTTGGCAGATCATTCTCTCAAGGAGAGAGAGGGCCACCAGCAGCTCCAGACTTACACCCCACCAGCTCAGCGGCCCTGGCAGAATGTATGTGTATCTCATCCAAGAGCTCCAGCTAAAGCCTCAGGATGGAGTCCTGTCAATTGACTAGGGCCAGTCATATGCCATCAGCTGCACACACTACACAGACTACAGTTGGGGAGGGGGTCACCCCTATGGAAATCTAGGTGCTGTTCCCCAAAGCAGAAGGAATGGATGCTGGAGAAAACCAGCAGTGGTCTGCTCTATACGCCTCCTGGTCACATATATATAAATATACACACACACACACACACACACACACATTTACATATATATACACACACACACACATTTACATACACACACACACACATTTACATACACACACACACACACACACACACACACAGAGAAAGACTGAGATTTATTATGGAGATTGGCTCACACAATTATGGAGGCTGAGAAGTCCCACAACATGCTACCTGTGAGGGAAGCTGGTGGTGTGACTCAGTCCGAGTTTGAAGGCTTGAGAGCCAGGGGAGTCAATGGTGTAATTTCCCAGGCCACAGCCAAAGGCCGGAGAACTGGGTGGTGGTGGTGGGTGGGGAGGTTACTGTAAGTCTTAGAGTCTGAGGGCCTGAGAACCAGGAGCTGTGATGTCCAAGGGCAGGAGAAGATGGATGTCCCAGCGAGAGGGAGAGGGAGGGGGGAGAGAGAGAGAGATTTAGCCCTTCCTCTGCCTTCTTGTTCTATTTGACCCCTCAATGGACTGGGTGATGCCTGCCCACATTGGTGAGGGCAGATCATCTTTTTCACTCTACTAATTGAAATGTTCATCTCTTCTGGAAATAGCCTCACAGACACACTCAGAGATAATGTTTTACCAGATATCTGGGTATTCCTTAATCCAGTCAAGTTGACACACAAAATTAACATCACTTTCCCTGAAGGTACTTCTCATGTGCAAGGCCTCAGGAGATCCAGGCCTTGCCTGTAGTGCATACTTGGAGGCGCTTATGGGCATTTTCAGTGCAATACCTCAGTGTCTTTGAAAGAATATGCTGCAAGTCAAGAGCCCTGCTCAACATTCCTACTTTAAAGACCACAGCTAGGGCTTGCTATGGCCCTATCTGCCTGAAGGAGATTATTCTGCTTCTCCTCCTGTGGGACACACCGTGAGTTGGGCTGGGGGCTTCCTGCTGTGTGTGCACATTCTTGTGGGTCTGGCTCCATGCAACAAGCTTGCTAAAGTGAGCTGCCTGGCTGAGATTGTGAGCACATCCCAGGCATGGGACAGAATTAATCTCAGCCATAAGGGACCCCTGAACCCAGGGCTTTGGCTATCCTGGCACTATCTTCACAGCCCTGGCCACTTAAAATGTGGTCTTCCACCAGCAGTACCAGCAGCATCTGGAAGCTCGTTCCTGTCCTTACGCTGCTCAAACTGCAGGACTGGTAGTACTGGTGTCCCTTAGGAGCTCATAGGAAATTTAGAATCTCAAGCTCTACTGGAAGACCTAGTGGATGAGAATCTGCATTTTAACAAGCTCTCCAAGAGATTTGCACACACATTAAAATCTGAGAAGCACTGCTGTGTTTGTTTTCTAGGGCTGCTGTAACAAAGCACCACATACTCGGTTGCTTAAAACAACAGAAATTTATTCTGTCACAGTTCTAGAGGCTAGAAGTCCAAAGTCAAGGTGTCAGCAGAGTTGGTTCCTTCTGAAGACTCTGGGGGAGAATGTGTTCCATGCCTGTCTCCTGGCTTCTGGTGATTGCCAGTAACAAAATTATAAGATTGGCTTATAAATGTATCAGCCCAATCTCTACCTCCATCATCACACAGCATTTTCCCTGCGTCTCTATGTCCAAGTCTCCCTCTTCTTATAAGGACACCAGTCATATTGGACTAAGGGCCCCCACTACTCCTGTATGACCTCACCTTAATTATTACATCTGAAACAACCCTATTTCCAAATAAGTACACATTCTGAGGTACTAGGGGTTAGGACTTTATCTTTTTTTTTGAGAGGGACACAATTCAACCCATAACAACTGCCTTCAAAGTCTGCCATTCCTAAATACTGGGAGACTAGCTGATTAAGGAATACCTGGAACATTTCTATAAATTTATTTTTGCAAACAATTTTGTAAATTCAGGAAGAAGATGGCAGGTCTAGAATAAGACTTGAGGATGTCTGTTTTTGCAAATTGATTCTTGTGTTCAGGCAGCATACCCAAGAGTATCGTCAGCTTTTCAGCTGACCCAGCCCCAGTGCAGGGCCACTGTGAGAACAATCTGGGGATGTCCCCACCTTGGGAAAAATACTGACACCCTTAGAGCTTCCCATGTAATCGGTCTGGGGCAATGTCTGGGAAATAGGATTTTACAATTCCCAGGTGATTCTAACCTGCAGCCAAACTTGAGGACTGATGGGATAGATATTCTTGTTTCTACATGTTACAAAAGAAGGAGATCCAGTCTCTAACCCAAATAAGGAAGTGAGACATAAACATAAATAATACCAAATAATAGCACATACAGATTCTCAAATAATAACACTTTAGGTTTTTTATAGTTCTTGTGAGCAAAATGAGGTTGCTGTGAGAAGTACCTGAATGCATACATCTAGAATTGCTCTCAAAATCTCTAATAATGGTAAACTTCTTTATTTCTCCTTGTAATTTTGTCAATTTTTGAAGTCTATTTTGAGATATTTTATATAGTTCTTATAAATCTAAAATTATTTCTTCTCAGTAAATGAATTCTTTATCATAATAAATTACTTCCTTTTACCTAGTAATGTTTTTCACCTGGAAGTCTATTTTCCCCCCTGATATTAATGCAGCTGCATCAATTAGTTTTTGCCCAGTAGTTACATGGTGTATTTTTGCCCATTCTTTAACTTTCAAATTTTCTGTATTCTTATATTTTAGATGAATATCTTGAATGGAATATAGTTGGATTTTTAAAAATTTACCTTGACAGTGACAACCTTGCTCTTAAATTAGAGCATTTAGTCCATTTACATTTAATGTAATTACAGATACACACTGGTGAAAGAAACATTTAGCAACTCTTAGGGTACTTTGTAGAGGTTGCAGTTCTCACAAATGACCATGAGAGGGCAACTCCAGCGGATGCACAGGCATTTACAGCCTTGAAGGGACAGGAGGAACAAGGCATTTGCTCTCTGGGGTTTCCATCACTGCTTCTAAGGTTCGCCCCTACAATGTCCGGGCATCTTCTGACCAGAGAAGGAACAAGGCTATGGGCTAGGAGACAGGAGTGTGCTGGACTGGGGGACACAAGAGCAGTCCCAGGGCCATGCCTGTTAGTGGCATGAGGGTGGCTGAAGGCACTCAGTGGGCTCAAGGCAGTGGCTATTCACCAACTTGTATAGGAAAATTCCAATATTTTAATAACCAGTACTGCTGTAAAAGCAGGTCAGAATGATATCAGCCCTGATGATATGTTTGGGTTTAAATCAACCATCTTCTTTTGTGTTATTTATAACACCTGTTCTGTGTTGGTTTTTCCTCTCCTTTCTTGCCTGCTTTTATTATTTTTTCCCCTCTCTTGTAGTTTCGAAGTACTACGTTGTTTCTATTTTTAAAATAATTACCATGAAAGTTATCTCATGCATCTCTAACTTTTCAAAGCCTGTTTTTAATCAATACATTTACTTTCTTCCCTGACGATACAAGAACCTTGGAACACCTTTGTTCCATTTACCCGCAGTCCCTACTAACTTGATGTTGTGTATTTTAATCCTTCATATTTTTTTTAATCCATAAGACATTATTTTTATTGTCTTTGAAAGACGTTTATTAACATTTACCACCTTCTTGGCTCTTCATATCTTCTTGCAGCTCTAGTTAATATGGGATCATTTTCTTTTTGCTTAAAGTACATACTTCACAATTCCCCTTAGTGGGAGTCTTCTCTTTGTCTGGTAATGTTTTTATTTTGCCCTCATTCATAAAAGATGTTTGCCTGAGGATAGAATTATAGGTTGGCAATTAATTTCTTTCAGCACCCTGAAGATGCTCTTCTGCCATTGCTCTCAGGAAGCTATCAGTCTTTTACCCCAAAAAAAGTACAGATGCTCCTCGACTTATGATAGGGCTGCGTCCCTATAAACCCACTGTAAGTTGAAAATATAAGTCGAAAATGTATTTAATCACCTAAACTACTGAACATCATACCTTAGCCTAGCCTACCTTAAATGTGATCAGAACACTTCCATTAGCCTACAGTTGGGCAAAATCATCTAACACCAAGCCTATTTTATAATAAAGTGTTGAATATCTCATGTAATATATTGATGTTCTACTGAATGTGTATTGCTTTCAAATCATTGTAAAGTCAAAAAGTCTAAGTCAAACCATTGCAAATCAGGGACTGTCTATAATCTGCCCTTTTTCCTAATTTTTTAAACTTTCATCTATTTATTTATTTAGGCAAAATATACATATATAATTTACCATCTTTACCATTTTTAAGTGTACTTTGAAGATGTTTTTCTTCATCTTTCCAAAGTTACACTATTGTGTCTTGGTGTAGAATTATTTTCATTTATCCTGCTTGAAAGTTGTTACGCTTCTGTTTTTGGTAGTTTGGTATCTTTCTGAAAGAATCATTTATTTAAATAGTGTCTCTGCTCCATTCTCCTTTACCTCTCTTTTGGAGACTCTGATTAAATGAATGTTAGACCTTCTCCCAGGATATAACCATCTCTTCCGCATTTCTAATCTTTTTCTCTCTGTGCTTCGTTCAGGATAATTTCTTCAGCTCTACCTTTAACGTCATTAACACTTTTTCAGCTGTATCTAATGTGCTATTAAACACAACACATCCAATAATTTTGGTTATTGTAGTTTTCATTTCTAGAAGTTTTGTTTTTTTTAAATGGTTATGTTACTTTTTACAGGTCCTGTTCCCTGCAGATATATTCAAACCCGATTTTTTTAACCTGATAGGTATAGTTTTTTAAAAAAAAATCTGTTTAATAAATCCAATATCTGATATCTCTGAGGTTCTATTTCTATTGTCTATTGTTACTGTTTCTTCTAACTCATGATGTCTATGCCTGGTTATCTTTGACTATGGGCTAGCTATTATACAAAAAATTATTCAAAGAATTATTTGAAGCCTAGGATGAAAATGCCTTCCTCTACATAGGATTTGCTTTTATTTCTGGCATGTGTGGCAACACCATAAACCAAGTGCAATGCTTGAGATTCCCTGAAAGGCCTAGGTTATTCAAACTGCAGTTCAAGCTGCAGTTACTCATGAGAACTCATCTACTTTTAATTCATGTACTTAACGGTATAGTCCTTTGAGGGCTCAGATTATAGGGAGGGTCCACCATTACAGTCCCTGTTCTGGGTGGCCTGGTGTTGATTTCTGTTTCCCTTGTCCCCACTAAGCTGTCAAAACTGCTTCATTAACAGAGGCTGTTCAAATTTGGCTGACCCAGCAAATACGCTCAAGGATACAGGTGGCTTTTGTACCCATTCACCTCTCTGGGTTTCCACTTCCCATCATTCTCTTCCTGGTAGTTCTTTACTGTCACACCAACTCTTTGAAGGCTTTTGACAATTATAATTATTTAAAATCAGTTTTTAAGTAGTTTTCAGTGGAAAAGTTGGTCCAAATTATGAGCCCACCATTGCTGGAAATAGGAAGCCGTGTAATGTTTTTCTTGGCTAGGCACTCCATAGATGACGGCTCAACTAGTTGAATTATCGTAACTTCTCTAACACACTCCATTTCTGCCTGTCTTCATTTGCAGAGGCTGTTTCCTACTCTTAGAACGCATTTCTCACTCTGTGTCCCCAATCCGAGAGTGCCCACATTGTACCATTCATTCAATAAGGCTCAGAACCAGTGCCACGTTTTCCTCAACATTTTTCCCATTTCCCCTACCTCCCCAAATCGGAATCCTATCTCTTCCTTCTCGAAACCGTCACCAGTCCTATTACGGACCATTCTCTCAGTACTTAACTAGACAGAAATGTAGCTGTACACATACTTATCTCTCCTGTGGATGTATACATTCCTACCATTTCTGGCTTCTGAAGAATTCCCTCACTTGCTCTCCAGTCCAGTAAACATACATTATAAACAGATTTTTTGAAAATATTACATCTAGTACTTTTAGGTTTGATGTACTTGGAAGGGATTCTATGAACATTTAGTCTGCATATTGCTGGAAGTGGGATTTTGTTCATTCTAGTAAACCCTTACATGTGTACAGCACTTCAGAGTTAATAGGGTTGCTCACATACATGAGCATCTGCAAACGTCAGCAGCTTCTGACCACAGTGTTGCTACCATGATGCTGCGGATGAGAAACCGAGAGACTAAATAATATGCCAGAATAGAGCCATAGAGCCAGAAATGGAACCCAAGCCTTTTCTCTCCAAGACCAGGCCTCATCCCAGGACATGACAGTTGCTGGCCCACATTATTTGTGCCACTAGTCATTTCTACGGCAACGACACCCGGAACTCTTGGGAAGCAGACATCATGCACACGGAAGCACATGTGGCGCAGGAGTTGCGTCACGGGAGTGGGCGGGGGTGGGCCACGTGCGGTTTCCCGTGCACACCTCTCAGAAGGTTCTCTGCCTCCAGCCTGCTTACCTCACAACCCTGGTCCCATTTCTCACGACCTGCACGTCCACCACGCAGCCCCCGGCCACACAGGCAGCAAGGTTCACTTCCGAGAATTCGGCCTGAGCGGAACAGAACAGAAAAGGATTCATCAAATATCGATGGTGCTAACAACTACTGACATTTTACTGGGTACTCATATGTGCCAAATACACACTCAGAACACCCCCTGGACTTAGGAAGTTGGCAATATTATTTTTAATCTCCCTTTTTGAAAGATGAGGAGGCTGAGGTGCTGAGAGGCCTGGTGACATGTCCAAAACAACACAACTAATAAAAGGCAAAATTGGACAGAAACCCAACGTGTCCCCTGCCAATTTCTGCCTCCTTGAAGGTGAAGAAGCAACTCTAGCTCCATAACTGTAAGATGCCAAATGCTGTTCAATATAACATCTTTAGATCTTTAAAGCTTCCTGCTTTGCAGTGCTAAGGCATCATGGTTGTATAATTACTTATCTCTAGTAACAAAACCCTATTCAAGTTGCCTGCCCAATATCCTTTTTTTTTTATTTTTTGTAATGGCTGCACCACTTGTTCCATCCGTATAGTTACAGTAGAAGACCCAGAACCATGTTTGGGCATCGACATGCTGCCCATTAGGTCACAGTTGATGGGGTGGGCATCTGACCCACGGAGGAGGAGTAAGATGCCTGTCCCTGAGAATTGGAGACTGCTGAGCAGTTTATGCAGTTTCTTTCTAGGTGGCTTAACCTTTAATGCACAAACCTGGGTGCTCTTTGGGACTGTGCTTTCTGCCATTTGCACTGGAAAGGCACAGAAAACCAGGTAGAGAGAAAGAGAGAGAGTGAGGGAGACAGAGAGAGACAGAGAGGGAGAGAGAGAGGGAGGGATGGCATAGTTACTAAGAGGAGGGGCAGGGGGCAAGCGACAGGGAACCCTCTTGTTGTTTAGGTGCCAGCTACAGTTTTGCCTTTGGAATCGGCAAGGTCTTCTTTTTGTTTGCTTATTTGTTTAAGCAAGCTTTAGAGAATTTCTGTTGCTTGCAACCAGAGTCCTACAGAATATATCTCCCTTACCAGATTATGTGCTCCTGGGGATAGAGGTTTCTTGTTACCACCATCTATGTTAGTTTCCTAGGGCTGCTGGAACAAAGTACCACCACTGGATGGCTTAAACAGCAGAAATTTATTCTCTACAGTTCTGGAAGCTAGAAGTCCAAAATCAAGGCACTGGTAGGGTTGGTTCCTTCTGAGGTTTGTGAGGGAAGGGTCTGTTCCAGACCTCTCTCCTTGGCTTGTAGATGGTCATCTGCTCCCTGTGTCTCTTCACATTGTCTTCCTTCTATGCATATCTCTGTACCCAAAGTTCCCCTTCTTACAAGGACACTAGCCATATAGGCCACCCTCACTCACTTTAATAACCTCAGTTTAACTTAATTATTTCTTCAATTTAAAGGCCCTGTCTCCACATTCTGAGATACTGTGAATATGAATTTGGGGGGGAGGTGACAAGACACCCTATAACACCATCATCTTAACTGCATAGCACCAAACTTTGCCTTGTACACAGTAGACACCAAAAATGATTTCTTTGGATTTAATGAATAAACATAACCTCTCACATATTTGAAGCTTGTGTGCCAGGTACTGGCCTAAGCATTTTACATGTATGAATTATTTAATCCCCACACTTATCCAGATGAGAAAACTGAGGCAGTGAGAGATCAAATAACTTGCACAGTGTCACACAGTATGTGGCAGAACCAATATTCAAACCCAGGCAGTCTGGCTCTAGAGCCCGTGCTTCTAGCTGTTGTATGCCACTGCCTCCACCATCCAGCAGAATGAAACATTAGGTGGATTATAACTGGGAATTTTAGGGACCTAAAAATAACCCATTTAAAGAAAAAGATAAGTCTACATTAAAGGGAAATATCATTTCATGGTGACTTAAGGGTATCCCCTTGGAGTCATTTAACAGGAATTATGACCAAAGACCTAGCCATCTCCCCAGATGGCATTAAAGCATAAGTACCAGAGTACTTATGTCTCTTGCTCTAATTAATAACCTCATCATGCTGTGGCAAAGTGAAAAGAAAAGATCATTGTTAATGAGTTCAGGTTAGTAAGTAGTGGTAATGACCTAGTTATTAAGTCTAACACCTTAAAAATTCAGTCCCATCATGTTCAAGATACTTAATTGGCAAGATCACAAAGAAGAATTAAGAAGAAAAGTTGTTGCTTGTGTGTGCAGAGGAAAAGAATTTAGAAGAAAGTTGCAAAATAGGAGAGCTGGTGACAAAATATATATGGAAGAGGAGTGAAACAGAATCTTGGAAGGTAGTATCTGCAACTCAAAAGTGGCAAAGACCCAGGGGCTGTCCTGCTGTCCAAAGGCAATGAGAGCTACCTGGAGAGAAGACACACTCAGGCTTGGATATACAAGTTAGAGGTTCATCTTCTTCAGATCTGGGTGTCTAGAGCTCTTTCTTAGTCATGGTTTAAAGCCTGGGTTGCAGGGTAGCAAGCCTCTGTTGGACCAACCATAGAGAGTTCAGGTATCAAAGAAAAAGGGCACGCTTCTGTATTTAACTTTCTAAAAACTTCAACAACCACGGAAATGAAGACAGAGGTATCCAAACCACTTCTTCAAGATAGCTTGAGGGTCTTCCTGGTAGAATATTAAAAAGAAGTCATTTTGGAAGAATCTCAGAGCTTCCTAGAAACTACAGTGGATTGAACTGTATCCCCGTAAAAGACATGTCCAAGTCCTATCCCCTGGTACTGTAAATGTGGCCTTTTTGGGAAATAGGGTCTTTCCAGATATAATTAAGTTAAGGATATTGAGATGAGATTATCCCAGACTAGAGTGGGCCCTAAATGTAATGACAAGTCCTTAGAAGAGAAAGGCAAACAGAAAGACAGAAAAGAAGGCCACGTGAAGATGACAGCAGAGACCGGAGTTATGAAAGACCAAAAGCCAAGAAAGTCACTCACACAAGAAAGTGCCAGGAGTCACTAGACGCTAAAGGAGTCAAGGACGGATTCCTTCCTAGAGCCTCCCAAGGGAGTGCAGCCCTGCTAAAACCTTGGTTTAGGACATCTGGCCCCCAGAACTGTGAGAGAATAAATTGTTGTTTTAAGCCACTAAGTTTATGGTAATTTGTTATAGCAGCCCAGGAAACTAATACAATAACTTTGGGAATTGAATGTAATTTCAGTATCACATGCAAAGTCATCAGGGCTCAAAGGTCAATGTGGTCAGGTAAGGCTCCTTTATCCACTTCACCAAGCACATCACATGCACATATAAATATGCACACACACATTCTCTCTCTCTCTCTCAAAGCCATAAATTAGCTATTCACCTATATCATAAAACACTATTATCAGAATTACTTACATTTTCTGCAAGAGTTAACCTTCTGACCACAAAATTATTTTAGTCCCAACTGTTTTTGATGTGATATCTTTTTAAGTGCCACACATTAGGCATTGTGGTATGAATAAATGAGTACTCAGAGAAACCACATTCAAATGTAAGCTGTTCAGTATGATGAGTTTAGTCAAGTTACTAAATGCTTTGAATCCCAGTGTTAACATCTCTAAAATGGAGATAAGGATATCAATCATATCTACCTTTAAAAGTTTTTGTGAAGATTCAAGATAATGTATAGGAAACATCTAGCACAGAGCTGAGACATAAAAGGAGGGCCTTTGTAAATAGTTGCTATTATTATTTTCAAATATTTCATTGCCTTAGTACAAGTAAACTGAAAACAGCAAAAATGGCGTAACCAGGAAAAGAGCAACCTCTTTAAGTATTTATAACATGTATATATTTAAAAAAATATTGAGGTATATACAGAGGAAGGACTTCCGTTTATGACCACAAGGAAGTACTAGAAACTGTATTTATACTCTCATCCCAAACAACAAGAAAATCAGACAAACTACATTAAGTATCAGTTGTCAGACATTAGACAACAGGCATTTCAGGACTATGATTCTTGCAAAAAGGAAGCAAACAAAATTATCCCTATGATTACCCTAGTTTACTGCCTGGAGGCAGTTTTCAGGCAGCAGAGCAGTGTGGAAGAATGCAAACAGAGCTCATCAGTTTCACTGAGTTGAGGATACACAGACTGAAGTTCAGGGAGCCGTGGTGGCTAAAATTTGCAGGACAGAGTATAGGAAAAGATGGAGCTCACAGAAACAAACAAACAGACAAAAAACAACAATTAAAAAAAACCTCCAGGGAGATCTGTAAGTCTCTGGATGAGTACTGATCTGAACATGAAAGGAAACCACTAAAGGCCAGGGGAGGAACCATCAGAAAATAGCAGGCTCAATCATCTCCAGAACCCACACAAGGCTGAGAATAGTTCATGTTATTACCAGCTAGAGTGTAAAGACCTTATAATACGAGTAGGGTACTCAAAATTTAGTAGTAGGACTAAATTATCCCTGGACTAAAGCATGCTCTGAATCTAGGATGACCAACTTATTCTGATTTGCTTTGGGCTTTTCCAGCTTTAAAACTAAAAGTTCCACTTATCAGAAACTCTTCCATCCTACTTTTACACTGAAAGTGCCATGTCTTGGGAACCTCCTTAGTTCTAGGCAAACTGGATCAATTAATTGCTCTATCTAGAATTGTCCCAAGAAAAGCTTAAAAGCAAGCTTTGCATGGATAAAGCTTATTCCAAGTAACTGCATCCCAAAACAAGGTACACCACTATTAAATATAACAAAATTCAGCAGCCAACACAAAGAATTCACAATGTAAAAGTTATGGCATTCAGTCATAAATTACCAGGCATACAATGAAGCAGGAAAATATGACCCATAATAAGGAAAAATCAATCAATAGAAACAGATCCACAAATGAGAAAGCTGATGGAAAGAGCAGAAATGGAAGTTAAAACAACTATTATAAATATATTCCATATTCCCGAGGATGTAGAGGAAAACACTAACTCAAAGAGGAGAGAAATGGAAAACATAGACAATGGAAAAATGGAACTTCAAGAGATAAAAAGTATAACATACAAAATAGAAAATGCACTGATGGAATTAACAACAGATTAGAAATTACAGAAGAAAATGCTAGTGAACTCAAAGAGAAAGGAATAAAAACAATCCACAATGAAGCACAGAGACAAAAATACTAACAAAACAAAACGAAACAAATAAACCCAGAACCTCAGTGAGCTGTGGGATAATATCAGTCTTATAGATGAGTGATTAAAGTCCTAGTAGGAGAAAAGGGAGGAACATAAAAATATTTAAAGAAAAATGGCCAAAATGCTTCCAAATTTGATGAAAAGATAAACCCACAGACCCAAGAATTTCAATGAATCCTGAGCAGAAGAAACAAAGAAAATAACATCAAGGCATCAAATAATCAACTTACTAAAAACCAGGAAGGAAGAGAAAATCTTCAAAGTTCCCAGAGGGAAAAAATACACACTTTATATAAAAAGAAACAAAGAATGACAACCAACTTTTTGTCTGAAAATAGCAAACTAGAAGAAAATGGAACAACTTTTTTAAAAAACTGAAAAAAAAAAGCTAAAAAAACACAACTGTCAACCTAGAACATTAAGCCCAGTAAAATTTCCTTGTAAAAGTGAAATCACAATAAAGACTTTTTCAGGCAAACAAAAGTTGAAAAAATTTATTGCAAGTCCAAAAAATGTGAAAGGAAGCTCTTCAGGCAGAAGGACAATGATACCAGACGGACATTTGTGTCAACACAAAATGAAGAGTTCTGGATATGGTAAATATGTGGGTAAATATAAAATATTTATTTTTTAGTTTTCAAATCTCTGTAAGAGATAATTGCTTAAAGCAAAACATAGCACTGTATTTTTGGAGTTTATAACCTATGTAGCATTGAAATGTATAACAACAAGGACACAAAGAATGGGGATAGAAAATGAAAATATACTATTGAAAAGTTCTTACACTATATGTTAATATGAAGTGGAATAATATTATTTGAAGGTACATGCTGATAAACTTAAGGCGTATATTGTAAACCCTCAGACAATGCTTTTAAATAGAGACATAGATAAAGTAAACATGGGAAAGTGCACAACGTTTAAGTTTACAGCTTGATGAACTTTAATTTATTTAGACTTGAGTAATCAATACTCAGATCGAGACATACAAGATTTCCAGAACCCGTGAATGCTCCCTCATCCTCATTCTAGCTGACACCATGATGCTGCCACTTTGATGTCTTCTATCTCTATAAATTAGTTTTGCGTGTTCTTGAACTCAATATAAATGGAATCTTGCCTGCTTTCACTAATCATTACACCTGCTGTTGCGGTTGGCAGCATTTTTTTTTTTTTATTTCTGTGTAGTGTTTCATTGTCTGAATATACAATAATATATTTATCCATTTTGCCAATGATGGACACTTGGGCTATTTCTAATCATTGGATATTAAGAAAGAAGTTGCTATGCACGTTCTTGTACAGCTCTTTGAGTGGACACATACATTCATCTTCCTTGGGTATATACATAGGAGTGGAATTGCTGGGTTATAAGGTGGGCATACATTTAACTTTAGAAGATACCACCAATTTTTGAAAGTGCCAATTTATATAGCCATTAGCAATATAAGAATTATAGTTGCTCCATGTCCTCTCCAACACTTGGTATTTGCCAATGGTTTTAACTGTAGCCATTCCGGTGGGTGTGTAGTGGTAGCACATTGTGGTTTTAGTCTGCATTTCTCTAATGATTAATGATACTGAGCTCCTTTTTATGTGCTAATTAACAATGCAGATATTCTCTTTGGTGAAGCACCTGTTCAAGTCTTTTGTTCATATTTGTATGTTTGTTTGCATTTATCTTAATTTGTAAGAGTATGTTAAAACGTATTTTATACGTAAGTTCTTTGTTGGATATATTCATTTACAGATGTCTTCTTCCATTTCATGGCTTGTCTTTTAAATTTCTTAATTTTTTAAATGAAGAATACACACACACATATATGAAATACAATTTAATAATTTTTTTTTTACAGTTAGTGTTTTTATTGTCTTTAGCTTAAGAAATGTTTCCCGAGGTTATGTAGGTACTCTCAATGTTTCCTGCTAGAAGCTTTGTTGTTTTACACTTCACATTTAGGCTGTAATCCATCTAGAACTAACTTTTTATATGTGATGTGAGGTATGACTCAAGGTTCAATTTTTTTCATATGGTTATTCAATAATACTTTGGCACCATTTATTAAAATGACCATTCTTTCCCATAGAATTGCACTGGTGCCTTTGCCAAACATCAAGTCACTCCACAGGTGGCAGTCTATTTCTAAATTCTCTCGCCTATTCTATTGACCTATTTGTCTATTCTTGAGTCTGTTTCAAGTTGCCTCAATTACTATTGCTTTACAGTGAGTCTTGACATCAGGTAGTACAATATTCTAAGAGGGAAGTGATCCTAACAGGACCAAAGACAAGACAGGATGATCACTCTCTGTCCCCCAACCTACTGATCAGATTAAAAAGTCTTCCTATTCACCCACTCCAAAATACACACAAACACTGGGCAACCAGATGATCTCAAAGGCTCTGTCCTGAATAAACTGACTGGATGTTTCCTTAGCGATGGGATTGACTGGACAGAATGCATTGTATTCCCTGTTTTGCATCCAACTTACTATTGCAGCCAGACCTCCCAAAGACCTTCTTAAGGGAGTCTTCACCTCTCTTAAAGGTAAAACAATTAAAAAAAAATAAAAATAAAAAATAAAAAGCTCAGCCTTTTCAGCTTCGATGACAATGAAAATAATTATCAACAGCGGGTGTGTTCCACTGGCTGGGAGGTTAATAAATGGAGGAGAAGGCATTTCTATTCCTTTGGCTCATCACCTTTACTAAGGAACAGTGCCTATGGCATCCCACTATTGCCATGCTCACGTACCCCTAAAAATTTCTCTTTGCTTTATAAATGAACTTTCATTTTTCAGTACAGTTCTAAACATTCTCTACTATTTTAATTTCTTTCCCACCTTGTTGAAAGCTTGAGCCCACTATCTCATTGGCATTACTTTTTGCCTATTTATTGTTAGCAGGGGCATTTTAAAGAGTTTCTTTCCCTTATTTTTAACAGAAAAAAATGCCATAATATATTGCTTTGGAAAATGAGGACAGCTGCATGTAATTTTGATTGTCAAAGTCTGTCTTAGGAGGGAAAATAGCCATCCTATACATTTGTAGGATATGACCTCTAGACACCATTATAGACGGGTAGATTTTAATTCTTTGGTCTATGGATGGGCTATTACAGGCATAGACAGGGCACTTGGTATTTTGCTACTCTTATTAAAACCAGGTGTGGGAGGTTTTCAACACTGATCTGAATGATACCTGAAAGTACTGGACTATCTGAGTTTTCCTGTTTGTTTATAACTTTGAAAACATTTACATGGAGGAATGAAGAAACAGTGTGAAAGGACTGGCTCTGAAGTCTGGGGAACAGGGACCTAAATCTTGAATTTGACACCGGCCCAGTGTATGGCCTTAGGCAAACCCCTCACTTTCTCTCCACTTTAATTCTCTTCATCTTTAAAATGAAAGAGTTGTAATTAATTGAGTCAATTATCTTCCTGGTCCCTTTCATTTTTATGTGTTTCTCTTTCTCAACCAGTGTCTCTCAATTATCATCAAAGAAAAAAAAAAATCTGCTCTCATAGCACACCTTATGAGAAAGGAACGCCAAGCAAGAATATCTTTATAAGAAAGCTGCTTTATACCCAGCTCCTGGCACACAGTAGGTATTCAAAAAATACTTGTTGAATAAAGTATTATTTTTATATATTATAGATGAATGGACACCTACACTCTGCATTGCCAGAACCATAATGATGAGGAGGGTGTTTCCAGGCAGAGTAGGGGAGAGGCTCAAACTAAGTTTCTATGAACAAAAGCACAGGTGAGAGCACAGGGCTGTGGGGTCGATGGATGGGGAGAAGTCATCTGTAGCTGGGACATGGAGTAGATGGGGAAACATAATAACAGACAAAGGTGGGTTGGAGACCAGTTCATGAAGATTTGGAATTCCCTGTAAAAAAAACATGCATATCATTCTATTGCTGTTGTAACAAATTACGACAAATTTAGCACTTTCAAACACTACAAATTTATTATCTCACTGTTATGTAGGTCAGAAGTCCAGGTTAGTTGAGTTGGTTTCTCTGTTCTGTTTCACAAGGCCAAATTCAAGGTGCTGACTAGCTGGGATCTGATTGGGAGGCTCTGGGAAGAATCTGCTTCCAAGTTCATGCAGGTTGTTGGCAGAATTCAGTTCTTTGCAATTGTAGGACTGAAATCCCTGCTTCCTTGGTAGATGCCAGCTGAAGTCTCTCCTAGTCCTTGTCACACTGCATTCCCATCTTCAAACCTGTCCTTCTCACTCTTTGAATTTTTCTGACTTCTTGTTTGCCACGTCTCCATCTCCAGCCAGAGAAGGTTCTTTCTCTGTTCTTCAGGTTTTGTGTGGTTAGAGGGGGCCTACCTGGATACTCCAGGATCCCCTCCCTATCTTAAGGTACATGACTGTAATCACGTCTGCAAAGTTCCTTTTGAGTAACATTTTCACAGGTTCCAGAGATTAGAGTGTAGATATTTTAGGGGGATACTGGGAGACACTAATGTCTGCAGAGGAAGGAGGTGATTCAATATTAACAACAAATATTAATGCAGCACTCTTAAAGTTCCAGGCTCTGTTTTAGGTGCTAGATATAGTTGGAATCATATCCACTAAGAAAATCTCTTCTACAGCCCCCTAGATCAGAAGGAGATATAGGGTAAGCATCCCCTATCCAAAAGGCTTGAGACCAGAAGTGTTTTGGATTTCAGATTTTTTCAGATTTTGGAATATTTGCATTATAGATACTTAACAGTTGAGCATTCCAAATCCAAAAATCAAGAATCTGAAAAGCTCCAATGAACATTTCCTTTTAGCATCATGTCACTCAAAAAGTTTTGGATTTTTGAGAATTTCAGATTTTGGATTTTTGGATTTGGGAGCTCAACCTGTATAAGCACCTGTTTGTAATTAACCTCATGTCCAGTTCCATGTCCACGTACGCATGCACACGCACATACACACAGGAGTAGAGATGGAATGCATTCAATTTCCGGTAGGGTCTTTGGCTGCATTCTCACCAGCACTGGCACCTGGCAAGTATGTAATGCCAAGCAGATAATATTACTGAAAGCATGGGGTATTCACGTCTAGTCACTAATAATTGCATTTGCGGTGATAATAATGTTGATGACAGCATGGAAAATGTGATTGCACTCATTACGATAATAAGCTGAAAGATGCTATCAGGCCAAAAGATCAATAGGAAAGAAACTGAAGTTGGAACTTGGATGGGATGGCTGAGTGGAATGTACACAAGGAACCAAGAATGTGTGGGGATGTGAGGGTAGCAGCTGTCAGCCTTGACCGTGAAGCCTGGCTGAAGGAGGATTTCGACACAAAGAAACATTGTCCAGAGTTTCTGAGAAAGGCAGATGCTGGCAGACAGCTTGGTCTGGAATCCAAGGGTGACTGATAAGATGCTGGAAACTCCTGTCAGTTGGTGAAGATGTATCTGCCAGATCGTACCCTTAAGCCCTTAGCGTGTGCCCCTTTCCATGGCCTTAGCCACTCGTATATTTTGTAGGAGGAGAAATAGAGAGAGAGAGAAAGAGACGGAGAGACTGAGACAGAAACAGAGACAGAGGTCAGCACTCTCTAGCACCTCTCCTAATGCTAGAACAACTTCTGACCCTCTCCCCTATTCGATAACCTTTCTTACTACACCTCATAAAGAGGAGCTGCTAATCTACTGCTCAGCACATCACAATGCTACATTTGCTAGTGGGTAGAGTCGTTGTTGGGTGTGATTCTGGCTTCCACGTTCTGCCTGTGTCTCTGTAGCTGAGTGTCTGCTGATCTGGGTGGTCATCATGTTAACCTCCTCTCTCCTGCTTTGTAGCTCTTTAAAGATGCTAACCTCAGTATCCACCTTTCTCTCTGCAACTCTCTCTTCCAATCCATGAGTTGGTAAGAATAAACTCTGATTGCCAGGACGCCCAGATGTCCTGCTCTATCTCCAAAATTGTGCTTGTGGTACCATGTGACTACTGAGTAATAGCAGCCACATAGCTGGTTAGTAACATCCACCTGTGAGGTTTGGCTTCAAGGGAGGGAAAGAGGCTGCACGGCTTAGGTCTAAAGCCCAAACTAAGGGATTCGGCCCTGCTTTTGCAAAGAACCCTGCAGTAGGGGCGGTGCACCTAGGCCAGCTAACACCGATGGCATTTCAGCTGTCATTTGCAGTTCCTCGCTGTGTTCTCAGCTACCTTAGGAACCTGGACGGGGAGGAGAAGGGGTGGTGGTGGTAGTGACTGTCAAGGAAGGATTTAGAGCATTCCTGAGTCCCCTAGAAAGTTATCATCAAAATTCCACCCTAATCCCTAACAGATTGATATGTTTACTCTCGGGAATGAAACTGTGTTATTAAATTCCTTTTTTTAAAAAAATCCAGCATTCTGCATGTACTGTGATCATCTTCACTTCCTAAATTCTCTCATAGCCAGACAGACTCACTCAAAGAATGAACAATAGCAGCAATAATAAAAAGAAAATCCAAGCCCTCCATGGATTGTAAGGTCCCCCATGATTTAGTCCGACGACCTCCCTGACTTCCCACCATTCCTTGTCCCCCCAGTTTGCTCAGCCATCGCCACACTGGCTTCCTTCCCACGCTCAAACACACTGAGCAAGCGCCAGCTTCCTGACCCCACCACTGAAGCACTTCCCTGAGCGGGCAGCATGGCCACCTCCTCACGCCACTCACAGCTCTGCTCAGTGGCACCCCCGGGGCGCCTTCCCTGGAGAGCACCAGGCTGGGCTCACACCCTATTCCCTTGCTTAACCTGCCCCCCCATAGCACTCATCCTCACCTGACATAAACATTTATGTCCCTCTCCACCAAATATTCCATTGTCCATCTCTCTCACTAGAACAGAAGCTCTGCAGGGCAGAGATTTTGCCTGTTTTGTTCACTGCTTTATTCCAGTGCCTGGTGTACAGCAGCAGGTGCTGTCAATACCACTGAATCAATCAATGCCTGTTTTGCAGATGTCAAAGATAAGACTCAGGGAGGCAGGGCAACTTTTTCCCAAGTTCCACCTTGGTAATCATGTTAGCTGGGATTCAAACCCAGGCCCATACCCTTCACGCGGCACCAAGCGGCTGCAGTTATTTGAGGTGACTTGCCTTTGAATGCGCAGAGCTGGGTCAGCTTGGGCTTTGCTTGTGGCCTACAGTCGCCCTTGGTTTTCACCTTCCCATGTCTGCTGCACATCAGTTTGCAGTGTCTGTCAGCAAAGCCCACGGGCCCCTGCCCCTCCTCCACTCTGCTTCTTCTGACTGCCCCGCTGCTGGCAGACACTTGGCAGGTGGCCCACGGCCTGCAGTCGGCAAGAACTGCTTCCTGTCCATTTCCTGGCACAGGCTGTATTTTTAGCTCTCAGGGCTTGGGGGGATCAGTGACTTCCTTCGTTGGCATCTTGGGGTTGAGCCCTTTTCCACCGGTTCAGACTCACCTTGCAGACCAAAAAAGGCTTTGAAAGTCTGTGTGTTCACTCAGTGGCCCCTTCCAGATGAGGAAATTTTGTTCAGGAGCAGTGCCTGGCATCTCAGTGAAGGCCCGGGGCCACTGGGCCATGCCACCTCCCTGCACCCAGTTACGTGAGCAGATGCAAAGGCATCTCCTACTCACCAGAAAATCATAATATTCCTGTATGTGTGTGACTACTGAGAATGTGTGTGTGTGTGTGTGTGCTCATGCATGCATGTGAATAATGAGTGTGTGTGTCTGCGGGCAGGCGGGCTAAGGAGAGAGAAATACACAAAAACACAAAAAATGATAAAACCTACATTCCTAAATGTTCATGTTATGGAATATTCAAAATTAGGTGGAGTTCACCACATTATATGAAAAAAAATCAACAGCAGTGTTTTGTAGTTTATAAAGTATTTGGTATAACATGGTGGTTTTCAGAATCAGACCATGTGAGTTTGTGAGCTCTTCCCCTTTCTTGCCGTACTTTAGGCAAGTTAGCCCTTTTATGCCTCAGTCTCTCATCTGCAAAATGAGGCTAACAACGGTGCTTTCGTAGGGCAGCTGTGAGCATTAAATAAATAAATCCATTTGAAAGTTCTCAGCAAGGTGCCTAGGTGAACATAAGTGTGTAATGAACGTTGGCTATCATGGTTATATTATTTAATTCGATCATCACAATAACTTCTTGATGCAGGAGTAGGTATTAGCTTCCTCATTAGTTGATGAGAAAACTGAAGAGCAGAGAGCGCACAAATGACTTGGCCAAGGTCAGAGGTGCTGAGCCAGAGAGCTAGAACTTGAACTCAGGTCTCATTCAGTTTGCACCCATTCGTTCATTCCAGGCAGAGGGACTAACACGTTACAAAGGCCCCAAGGCGGGAGTGTATGTGCAGAATTCAAGGAACAGCAAGGAAGCCAGTGTGGCTGGAACAGGGCTACCTTGGGGGTAAGGGAAGGAGAGAGGGTCAGAGAGGGGATGAGGATGGATCATGGTAAGGATCTGGGATTTTATTCTGCATCAGATGGTAAGATGTTAGCACCACCACCATCCTCATCACCAACATCATCATCTTCACCAGCAGCAAGGAAGATGATCATGAAGATTCTTCCCCTCCTCCTCCATCAACATCACACTTGGCAATGTAAGATGTCAGGGACTCAAGTTTGAGAAAAATACCAGGAGATGTGTCATTCTGATTTATAAGGAATTTCTTAATGGCAAAGTTGTGTTCCCAAATCCTAGATGTACATTTGTTAGGGGTTAAGGTGGGTTCTGGTGGCTGGCAGCCAGAGGACCCAGGCATGCCTTAATTCTGTTCTGACAGTCACCCCTTCCTGCGAAGGGCTCCTAAGAGAGCTGTACCCACAAGAAACAACCACACCTGAGAATCAAAGTAAAACATCCATTGCCCATTCTCCTACGTCAGGGGAAACTTCAAGGTTGGGGAGAGTTTTTGATAATGACCAGAGGACAGGAAGGATATTCATCAGAGAGGAGGAACCTTTAAGAGGAACAGGATGGCGGGACCACCACAGCCTCATCTCCCCTATCGCTGGAGCTTTTATGAGGTTGAGAGACCTAGAAACAAATTTTGCTACCTGCAATGGATAGGGCAAACATTCAGAGATTTTAAGACCACAGCTTAGCTACAAAGAAAAGAATAGTGGCTAATGTCTCCCCAACATCTACTTCTCTTCATGCCGGGCTGGGCTCCATGTGTTTAGACACCATTCTACCAAAATGTCCAGAAAAGTGTGTGAAAAATCTCCCCACGGCTCTCCTTCCCGATGGGTTCTGGGTGCTCAGAGACTGGGAGGGGGAAGCAAAGTCTGTCATTAGGCAGTAGCGCCCGGCAGTATCACAGGTGGGTGAGAAACTGAAAGAAGAAAGCCGGGCAATTTATATAACCAAAGTGTTGTACCCCCATAATATTCTGAAATAAAAGGAAAAAAAGAAAGCCGGGCTGGAGCCCAGGTGGGTGGAGGGGCTGTTTGGGGTGAGAAGAGGTGTCAGAGTGGCCAGTGCTGCGCCACGTGGACTCTAACCCTGCATACCATAGTGAGGGGACATAGTGAAGGAGCTGATGCAGTTAAATCCCAGTAGATTTTTTTTTTCCAAATGGAAAACTGAAAGCTATAATGTGATGACAGGAACATCTTGTCCATCAAAGCTTGGAGAAATTAAAATGCTCTCCCTATCCTTAAAAAAAATTTTCTTTTTCATTTTAAAGGTCCAAAACCATTTTCAGGGTTGTAGGAAGGAAAAAAGGCATCCAGTCTTTCTCTTCTGTTCTCACTGCTGCCCATGGTGTGGTCCTCACCTTCTCCTTCCACAGCTGCGTCTCGCTGTGTCTCATCTTTACCCTCCACAAGATCCAGTCTGCACATCCAGGGGACAGCCCTGCACACCCAGAGGCTTCCTCCTCCTACCGCTGCAGCCTCCAAAAACGTGGCCAAGTTGGAGCCCCAAACACAGAGATCCCACCGTTCCTATCGCAGCTCTGGCTAAGCGCAGACACTTTGGAAAGGTCTAGCACTCAGGGCACTGAGTGCTGTGGAGGAGAATGAGGTGGATAAAGTGACGGAGAAGTGTGCCTGGGGGGTGCCATTTCAGAGACGGTGGCCAGGTGCTTCCGAGGAGGTGATATCTGAGCAAAGAACCTGAATATAGTGTGGGCATGAGCCACATGGACACCTGGGGAAGAGGGTTCCAGGCAAACGGTAAACGGCAAGAGCAAAGGCCCTGAGGTAGGCGCACTGGCTTGATTTTTTTAAGGTTTTTTTTTTCATTATGGTAAAATATACACAACATAAAATTTGCCATCTTGATCATTAAAGGGTACTATTTAGTGGCATTAAGTACATTAATGTTATTGTGCAACCATCACCACTATCCATCTCCAGAACTTTTTCATCATCCTCAACAAAAACTCTGTACCCATTAAACTACTCCCCATCCCCCCTCCCTGGCCCTTGGTAACTTCTACTGTACTTTGTGTCTCTATGGGTTTGACTATTCTAGGTACCTCATACAAATGGAATCATACAACATTTGCCCTTTTGTGTCTGGCTTATTTCATTTAGCATAATGTTTTCAAGGTTCATCTATGTTGTAGCATGTGTCAGGATTTCTTTCTTTTTAAAGGCTGAATAATATTCCATGGATATACCACATTTTGTTCATCTGTTCATCTGTTGATGGGCATTTGGGTTGTTTCCACCTTTTGGCTATAGTGAACAATACTGCTATGAACATGAGTGTGCAAATATCTGTTCACGGCCCTACTTTCAATTCTTTTGGGTATATGCCCACAAATGGAATTGTTGTATCATATAGTAATTCTATCTTTAATTTTTTGAGGAACCGCCATACTGTTTTCCACAGTGGCTGCATCATTTTACATTCCCATAAATAGTGCACAAACGTTCCATTTTCTCCACATTCTCACCAACACTTGTTATTTTCTGTTGCTTGATATTAAGGAACAGGAAGGCAGCCAGTGTGGTTGCACCAGAGTGAGCCAGGGAGACAGAGCCAGGAACGAGGTCAGAGGAGGCTGACCATGAAGGGCCCCCAGGCCATGGAAGGATTGTAGCTATGACTCAGAGTGAGACCGGCAGCCTTTGCAGGGTCACAATCTGATTTACAGCAAGGAAGTTAAACCCAACGCTTCCAACTCCAGAAGCATCAGGGCTCCAAGACTAGCACAATCCTCTCTTCTCCCAAGCTGCCGAAGGGTTAAGTAAATGCAAACACGGGTAAATGCAGTGAAAGGAGATATTTCCTTCCCCTGGCTGACACACCTGATGCAGGAAGCAGACTCGTGCTCTCTGGGAATGAGAGGCCTGGCCGGACTTGTGCTTGCACAAGAAAATGAACGTCGCCTGGACACAGGATGGCTTAGCACTTCTCGTGTGAGTTTCGGAGAGCTACTGAAGCGCCTAAGGCCCCATCTGTTTTCAATCTTGTTAAAAGGGCCTCATGTGCTGGCGCCTATTTAAAATAATGCACACATGGAGTTTCTAAAATGAGGAAGAAAAAGGGCCCATGCTTTCCCCGCCGGCACAGCTTACGTGTTTATTTTGGAGCAAGCTTTAGGAGTTCTGAGACAAGACACAGCTAATTTCTCTTCCTGAGGTTGATTTGCAAGTCCCCGTAGGCTCTCATGCCGAGCATTTAAGGCAGCTTGGGATGAACTGGTCACCCTCCAAAAGTCCACTGTGAAATATCTCCAAATTAAGGCTGGGTTCAGGAAAGGGGGAGCCCAAGGGCCACTTTCCTCCTCGCAAATGGGTTGTTTCCCCGAGTCCTTTCCCTCAATAGGGACTCATGTTTCTAAAGGCTGAGTTCCTCTTCTTCCCAGATGCTCAACTTCTTTCCAAGGGGCCACAGTAGTTCCAAGACAGCACGACCTGGATAGAGTTTAGAGGCAACCTGAACCTAGTCCCCAAATGGGGACTGCAAGGGATGGTGTCAGGGAAAAGAGCCCACCTGTGGTCAATGCACTCTGTATCAAGAAGCAAAGGCAAAGGGGTCTCTGTCCACACTCTGGGAGCGGGCAGGCCCTCTGCACCACTGAACCAATGGCATGCTGGACTCACTACGACACTCACAGGTCCCGTGTCCACAAATAGCTGCAATGGATCATTTCCAACCACGCAGGCTTGGAGCAAACACCTCGTAAATGTAGAATCACTCCCAGAACCTTATCAACAGCAGCCCCACACATCTGAGGGACTTCATGAATAACTTCCCTAAACCCAGAGCAAGGGAAGTGCAAACAGGATACAAGAGAAACAGGACAAGTATGTCCAGTGTGGCCTAACAGTGATAGTTCATGTCACTTTCTGTACCTTTACCCTTGCTTTGACTCCAAGGGCCCAGCTGACACTGTTTTCCCTTAGTGGCAGCAATGCCCAATAGTGGTGGTGGCAATGGTCATCCCAGCAGGTACCATTAGGAGACACAGTGGTCATAGTCTTTGGAGAGGTAGAAACAAAAGTAATGATGCTAGTAAAAGCACTACTAGTAGTGGTAGTTGTATGAATACCATTATAGTTCCAGTGGCTATATGGCAATTATATTAATATTTATAATTTCATATTATTAATACATATTATATTAGGATTAAAATGCATAAAAGTTTCTCTTAGCACTTACTATATGCCAGGCACTATTCTAAGGGCTTTTCATATATTAACTCAATTATTCCTGGCAGTAACCCTGTGAGGTAGGTCCTATTATCCCCACTTTAGATGGGGGCACTAAGGCACAATGAGATTAAGTGTATTTCATGAGATCACAGAGCAGGTCAGACCAAGTATGCAAACACCAAAGTCTGACGCCAGGGTCCCTGCTCTCGACTTATTCCACTATGCTACTCCCAACAGGTGGCAGAACCGGAGGCAAAAGGAGCAGCAGGACAGGAGGCAGAGACAGGACTCCAGTGAGAGAATGACTTCTGAACAGGCAGCCTAAGGAGGGGCCTTGGACACTTTTTTTTGGGCGCTCAAAGGGTTCAGGACCTTCCAGCTATGCATCAAACAGAGCAGTAATTTTTTCTGTTTAATTTGCTTAAATAGTAGGTTTTACATAAGATTTAATTGGAAGCAAAAGAGTTATCTTTTTAAAAATGTTTAAAAAGCAGCAGAGTGGGGAGGCCTTGGAGTTAAACAGGTGTAGTCACTGCATCTTTTATTGTCTGTGTTCTGATGCTTTGACACCTGGGGCCTTGCTGACCCTGGAGAGAGCACCCTTCCTAGTTTAGCCTATTCCTAGAGACACCAAACAGCGTGCCTGGAGAGCCCCTTCAGAATGCAAACCAACCAATCCAGCCCCAAACTCCCAGCCTGTGGAGCTCTCACATGCTGGGCCACTGTCCACCTGCCCTAGTGTCTCCAGGGCCCGGCACCAGACAACTAGGGATGGCCCCTGCTCTCCAAAGCCGCTGAAATCATTCAAACTCACCAATCCTAAACCTGTTCACCTGCCTTGCTCGTTCCTCTCCATGAAACCAAAATAAAGGGTCCTGCCACATTCTCCCCTCACTCCCTCTGCCTCCTGACCAACCCTGGTCCTCCCCTGTCCCCCAGACCCCACATGGCATGGCGTGTCTCCTGTTTCTAAGGGACGGTGAGTACAAACGCTTCCTCCTTCATGACAGCCACTTATGTTTCTACGTGTCAACTAACACAAATCCCGGGTACCCTTAAAACAATAGGCTCTGACCAGCTCCCCCATGTCCCTCAAGATTTTGACAGGCTCTGGGCCTCACTGGGCTACCAGGGACAGAGCCAGGGGACACATTTACTGGGGTGGGTCATGTTGCAAAGAGTGCTGAGCAGGGGGTCAGACAGATGTGGGTTCTAAACTCATTTCTAGAACTTCCTAGCTGTGAGATCTTGGAGAAAAATCACAGATACTTCGGCTCAGTGACTACAACTGTGAAAATGAGGAATGTCCCAGCCCTGTCTCTGACCCAAGGCTGCTAACAGACACTGCAAGAGAGAGTGGAGATGAAGTTTCTTCAGAGTGAAGTCCACACCCCCATAAACTGGATTACTGTCTCCTAGCTTTAGGGCTCCATGGGGCTCCCTGCATAAAATATATGGTCTTTGAGTTGTTCAGTCAAGGGTTTCTCAACCTTGGCACTATTGACACTTTGAACTGGATAATTCTTTGTGGTGCGAAGCTGTCTTGTGCATTGTAGGATGCTTAGTAGCATCCCTGGCCTCTACCCACAGATGTCAGTAGCATCCCCTGTTGTGACAACCAAAATTGTCTGCAGACACTGGCAAATGTCCCCTGGGAGGCATAATCACCCCTGGTTGTTGGCTACTGATACAGAAGAAAAAATGTTAGGCTGAGCCTGTCTCAGCCCTTCTAGCATCTCTCTCTCTCTCTCTGTCTCTCCCCACCTCCACCCCCTTCTAAGGATGCTCAACAGTTTTCAACCCTTTTAACTCCAGGTACCTTTGTGGAACACCAGGGCTCTAAGAAGTAGAGTTGGAAAACAGTTGTAGACACTCTAGGTTAGAGATCACCAGAATAGAATTCAGAGTTTTGTTGTCAGTGGGTTTTAGTTTTATTCCCATGGTATATTTACCAACTGAGCTCATCTGCCCATGATCCAACCATCTTATCCATAATTTACCACCCTTTTTAAGTAGGCTTGTATCAAATCCAAAGCATGTGAGAACTGAAAGTTCCTTCCAGGTCATCCAGTGGGGTTTCATCTTGCTGCCAGCCCTGGGTGCTGTGTGGAGAAAGGTAATGAGTCTGCCCCTCAGCTCGGCTGGAAAGCATGCCTCCGTTGAGCATTGGTGTCTGCTGAGGCCGGGGAGGGCCGGGGGGTAGTGCATGCTCTGTACTTGCCAGTTCCTCCGTTCACAAATGAGTCAGCTCAGCTTAGATCCAGAGTCCCCTCAGATTTAACTAAAACTGACCAAATTCTTACAATGTGCTGAACATAGTAGCGTTGCTATCACCAGCTCCATTCTGTGAATAAAGAAACTGAAGCTCAGAACATCGAATCACTTGCCCAGAGTTCCACAGGTAACGAGGGGCAGAGCCAGGATTCAAGCCCTTGTCCATCTGACCCTGGGGCACAGGGTCTTCTTTCTACTGAGGCAGTAAATAAAAAACTACAGATTAGTAATAAGAATCAGTGAGAATAAGCCTTTTACTTTCAGAATCTTAATGTAATTTCCCATCAAATATATGCAAAGGGCAGTTAAAGTAAGAATGAAAAGAAACCAGAAGCCACACAGAAGAAGGGTGAGTACCCCAGGAATAAGGGGTGAGTTGGGGGTGGAAGGCAGGGGAATAAAGTGCTTTACAGAGCGTGGGCCGCCTGGGAGCCAGACAGGAGTTCAAATCCTGGCTCTGCGAATAGAAGCTGCATTGCTGGACCTCTCTGAACCTTACTTTCTTTATCTACAATAGTGACAGATAACTCACAAGGTCACTGTGAATATAAAATTGGGTTTTATATGCAGTAAAATCTGGGCAGATCATCTGGCATCTCTCTCTCTATATATATATATACACATATATATACACACACACACATCTCTCTCAAGTGCTTAATACATGAGGATCATTATTATCTCCATTATTAGTATTATGAAATACTAAATTTCATAAAGGTGTTTAGAAATAGGAAAACCTAGTTCTGAACTGATTAGAGGCCACAAAACTGGGGGCTGGGGAGAGAGTCAGGTTCTACAGAGATAAATAAAGAGATAAGTATATGGAAGGATGAATGGATGGACAGGTGGACAAGTGAATGAATGGTCAGATGGATGGATATTTTCTATATAGAAATAACATTTTTGGACACCAAGATGTAGAACTTGATGGAAATCCACCATCAACGAGAAACTATCTAAATTAATTATTTGGTTCTTCTAGTGTCTCTCGTGGGGCCCACTAAGCAGAGAGAGGAAAAGGGAGGTGGTGAGAATGCTAGGCTGGTGCCAGGTTAGGAAGGGCCTCAGTGCTGCCTAAAGACTTTGGCCTTTATCCCATAGACATCGAGGAGCCTGGACCACAGAGAGCCACGGGAGCCAGAGAGAGACCAAAGCGACTGTACAAGAATAAGCAAATTAAGACGAGCAATCCAAATCTGGTTCTGTCCAATGAATGCAAAGTTTGGGGTTTCTGGCCCTTGGCTGGCCCAGCAAGGAGAGGTTCAGCCCCCTCTGCTTCCCCTTGCTTTTCCTGGCAGCCCTGGAGTGGGAGGGGCTGCCTGTCTCCTCCCTGTCTGGACAGAAGGCAGGCCCTGAGGTGGGCTGGGTGGGAAGGGCACTGATTCAGTTCCATTTTAAACAGACTGAGCACCCACCCATAAGCTCACGAGAGGAAACTCTGTTGCTCAGGGAGGAAAGGAAGGTTCCAGCAACACAGGTAAAGGGAGGTCAGAAAACCCACAGGGGCTGTCTGCGGTCTCTGAGAAAATCAATCTGAAAATCTGCTTTAGGCGATAGGAAGCAAGTCACTTTCCAGGTCTGACTGGGCAACAGGTGAGCCAGGGCAAAACATCGGTAGACATGGGTTATGGTCACGATTCTGCCACTAACTAAGTAATTCCCTATTTTACCTTTCCAAGCTTCAATTGCCTCATCTGGATAATAATGAGACTTAAACTTCAGGAGTTGCTGAAGGACAAAACAGTGATTTGTAAAAAGCATTAGAGCAACAGACACCACATAACTGACCTTCCATAGTTAATTTTCCTCCTTTCCTTTAACATATACTTGGAGCTCCCAAAATGCAGCCCTTGATGCCCTGAGGTTTCCCGTTGGGTGCTGCCCTCTTATCACGGCCAAGTTCTTCCCCTTAGAACTCCCCAAAGCCAGACTTGGCAAGAGGGAGACAAAGGCGGTGGTCGTTTGGCTCCACTGGAACCAGCAGCGCGATCTTGGGCAAGGACCTGCGCCTCGGTGAGCCCAGCTCTACAGACGAGCTAGAGAGGTGGTTGGTGCAGGGGTCCACAGGGTGCACTCCAGAGCACCTGGGTCCACATCTCATCTCTGCCACCTACCAGCTGTGTGGCTTCTGACAGGACACTCACCTCTCTGAGTCTCAGTTCCACCAATATTTACTTTGTGGGGGTCACAGTGAAAATTAAGTGAATTTATACTGATAAACTGGTTGGACAGTGGCTTGCACGTTATGTAAATGCTAATGTCAAGCATCGCTTTACCTGTATTGTAATGTATCAATGCTTTACCTGTATCTTTCCTGTTGGACTAGAGCTTTATCTGTACCATTTACCATGCAAAAGGATATTTGGGTGGGTCTAAGTTCTTATAGTAGAGCAAAGCTTTTCTCTGTACCTTCTGTCATTTTCCCCTCCTTCAGACAAGTTTGAGAAATATTTACGGAACACAACTTGCGTATCTGTGTAACTGGAGCACCTGTTACGTATGTGAGTGAGTGCCTCCTGCCAGCCTCCCCCATAGGCTACCATAATGCGTGTCCTATTTTCACAGCTCCTAACAGTTTTTAATTAGGGGTGTGTGTGTGTGTGTGTGTGTGTGTGTGGAGAGAGAGAGAGAGAGAGAGAGAGAGAGAGAGAGAGAGAATATTATCTCCCCTCCATTAGACTTTAAGCACCATCAGGTAGAGATTACATCTGCCTTTAATCACCATTGTAGCCCGAGCACCTACCACATAATAGGTGCTCAGTGAATATTTGTAGGATGGATAAAGATACTGTCCCTGGTCCTAATGAGCCCAGAGTCTAGAGGGAATGGTAGGCAAGTGAACTAGTCATCTCAGAGTAATCTGGTAGGTATAATGGTAGACATGTGCATGAGGTGCTGTGAGGACACAGGGAAGAGCACCTTGCTCTGCCTGAACAGAAGGGGTGATCAGAAGGAAGCAGCCTGGAAATCATATCTGAGCTAAATGTTGGGGAATTTATGGCAAAATATGCCCTGGGAGAGGAGACTTGCATAAGCAAAGGCATGAGGGTGTGAATACAAGATGGGTGGGGGTTTGGTAAGACTGGAGTCTAAGGTAGACCGTGGGAACAGGTGAGGTGGGGAAGGTAGGCAAGCGCCAGCTCACAGAGGACCCTGCATGCAGAGCTCGAGTCCCACAGAACAAGGCTAATGCACAAGCCAGCCCTTTAAGTCAAATGAAATGCCTTTTAATTAAAGGCATTTTCCCCTGCTGTGAGTTCAGAAGTCCCTTTAATCCATTCCAGTTTTCTGAGATGTTTCATAATAGGTTCCACCCTAAGTTAATGAATAAAGTAACCAAGTCCTCTCTGGACTTAATTTCTCCAGGATACACCTTCCCAGGTAAGACAGCATAAAGGTTAAAAACTATAAACGCAGACTCTGGAGTTAAACTGACTCTGAATTCTAGCTCTGCCACTGAATTCTAGCTCAAGCTATGCGGCCTTGAGTGAACCTTAGGCTCCTCATCTGGAGAATGGGGAACACACAGTCCTACTCATCACAGGGCAGTGATGAGGATTAAATAAACTAATCCATATGAAGTGCTTAGCGTGTGCCTCGCACTTAGTAAGCATGTGATCAGACACTGGCTGTTATCATTAATCCCTTCAGAGCTCAGGCTGTACAGCTGTCATCTGTATGACACACCATTAGTGGAAACTTTCTCATGTCACCCTTTAAAACTCCCTGAGACAAGGGGTCCAAGACAAGTCCGGTTTAGGTTGAATTCTGTCCTAAAGTAAGTAGTGCCTTACAACTACTAACATCCTGTGGGATGTTACAGATAGACATCACAGGGCACATAAACTCATTTTCGGATATTGGTCTCCCATCTCTTTCCCAAGGGATTAGAAAATGTGCCCAGGCTGGGTATGATCCAAAGGAAGCCACTTCAATGCATAAGTCCTGTTTATATGTCCACCCCACTCCCCTCGTCAGGAGACTCTGCTTAGGCTGGGAGATTCCTTAGACAATCTAATAGATTAGTTTCCAGTTTAGCATAACAGCCAGACAGATTTTTGCGGTGAAGTCATCCAAGTCAATTAAAAGGCATTTTTCCCTGCTGTGAGTTCAGAAGTCCCTTTGGTTTGTTCCAGTTTTCTGGGATGTTTCATAATAGGTTCCACCCTGGGTTAATTAATAACCCTTGATTCCTACTGGAATACAAAGGCTGAAACCCAGTGTGGAAGCACATCCGGGCAGGGGCCTCTGGCAGGGCTGAGGTGGGCCCAGCAGGGGCTCCCCTCATCAGGGAGTGGGCCAGACCCCAAGAGGTGGAGACGACAGCAGAGCTGGCAGAACACGTAAAGAGTAGCCAAGCACAAGCTGAAGGCAAAGCTGGAGAAGTGGTGTTACAAAGGGCAGAAGGGGGTAGGAAGAGAGACACAAGCGGACAAAGGAACCACAGGGCCAGAGATTAGGCAGATTGGGAGCAAGTTGAAATGTGCAGTGGGAAATGGGTCAGGCAGGAGGCTGGAACAAGGTGGTGAATGACAGAAGGCTGGCGGTGGCCTGCTTTCAGGTGATGCCAGCTCAAACACATCACGCGGGTCTCATTCCTTCCTCTCAGTCTGAAGGAAAATAGGTCATCTCTTCTCTTCTAGTCTCAAACACCAATTACAGGTATGAGAATGAAGCTAAAATGGCTAAGGAGCACAGTGGCAAGGATGCACGTGCATCCACTTAGCAGGTAGGATGCCCTTTCCACGTGCCTCCTACCCAGGCCTCGTAGTCAAGGACAAGGTGTCTTTCGCACCAAAGCCAGAGCTGAGTTTTCCCGCTTCCGGTCTTATGCCACCACTCCTACCAGCCCATCTCCTAAAACCACTACGGGTCTGTGCATCCTGAAATGAAGCCACGGTCACATCACCCCATGGCTTAAAAAGTCCAGTACGTACACAACTGAGGTAGCACACCTCGCACTAACGGCCCACCCTGAATAGATTGCTCTCTATCTTCTTTTCCAGCTTCATCTCCTCCTGCCCCTTCTCCGCACCCTGTACCCTGGTTATTTGCCCTGCATATGACAAGCTGAGATTTAAAACATGCTCTTTAGCTAGAAAGCCTGATGTCACATCTGCCCATTGACACTCCCTAATTCTCTTTCCCAAAACCCAGTTAAGCATCAGCTTCTCTGTGAAGTCTTTCCTGAGAATGTCATAGAGAAAGATCTCAGTGACAGCCCTCATCACAACGTGTTACAGGCACCGCCTTCAATGTCTATCTTTCCACCAAAGAACTCTTTGAGGGTAGAGGGCTCTGTCATTAGGACCAAATACAGAGTAGGTGCTCAGTGAGTGTTTCTTGAATGAAGACACAGGCTGAGATAAGACAAGTTCTGCTTGTTTTTTATTACACATCCCTCAAGAGGTTAAAGGGCTTATTGAGTTCTTCAGAAAGTCCACTTAATTTCCACTGGAGCTTCAATGGAACTAACAGGGGGCAGGGCATGTGTGGATGAAGTGGGCTGGCAGTAAGGACAGGTGTTGCCAAACACAGTAGCCATGAGCTGGGCTTTCCCAGTGCAAGAGGAGAAGCTCTTCCTTTGAGACTCACCCCTCCTTCCTTCTTGCCAGTGACGGTGCTGAGCGGTACAGCCAAACCAGGAGGCTAGAGTCCCCTCTAGCAGAGAAGACAAGGAGGGCCTAAAGGCTCCTCCACGGGTAATACAGCCCCTGTTGTGTTCAGAATCAGTGGGGCTCATTCAACCTTAGTCTCGGCATTCCCCCGGCCCTCGCTGGTTGGAGCTGTCCATTGGCTATCAGCTGTGGTTCAGCACTCCATCCTACGCTCCTCCCAAGAGGAAGGCCTCTCACGGAGAAAGGTGGACAATATGGACTTGATCATAAGAGGTTTAGATTCATTTGTTTGTTATTAAAACCATCAGAAGGGGCTAATGGCCTCTTAAAAAGGGAAGACAAAAGATAACATGGGCAGGTGGAGAAATGTAGTATGAAAAGCAACGACCCGGGAGATGGGGGTTCTCCACACCTTGGACTCCAACAATAATGTGATGTGTGTGTTAGGTCTGGTCACTTCCCCTCTCTGAACCTCTCAGCTGAGATGATCTCCTAGGCCCCTTTCTGGCTCTACCCTCCTATGACTTTGTAACATCATCCATTCAGTTGCACGTGCACTCAACAAACATTCACTGCAGACCTACTCAGGGCTGGGGTCTGTGCTGTCTACTGTCAAGGAGAAGTTAGAAATTTGCACCAGGTGCCAACTGACTGCCAAACATCAATGAGGAATATGATTGGATACATGTGCAAATAATCAAAACATATATATAAACATGAACTTTTTACATTTCTTATCTTGTCAACTGTACTGCAAACTTCTTTAGAGTAAGAGTTATATCCTTTCTATTTCCAAATGATCCAAGAGACTGAAACCTAGAAACTACTCAGACAATATGTGTTCAGTGATTTGAAGGTGATCATCAAAATAGCTATTAACACTTAGTGAGCACATTCTATACACTGGGCTCTGTTTTGAGTATGATGAAACTAAGGCACAGAGAGTTAAATTACCTCCTCAAGGTCGCTCAGGAAGTGGCAGAGTCGGGATTCAAACCCAGGTGATTTGGCTCTGGAGTCTGAGCTATTATACTATTCACATAGTCTAAAGATACATAGCTAGGCTTAAAGACAATAATCGACGTTAACCCCTGGGGGAAAACAAAGAACAAACAGAATTGTTAACAGAGGAACTATGCAAGAATAAGCCAGAAACATCAAATGATGCCTTAAGGGCCACTGGGGTTAGTCAGGGAAAGAGGAGTCTTTTGCTGGGAGAACATCTCATATGAGTTTGTAACTTACCCAGCAGATCAAAAGAGTAGGGAAGAGAGATAGGAAGAGACCATAGGATACTTATTCAAGCTAAGAGGGGAAAGGCAAAAAAGCTTTATCAAGACAAATTCAAGACCAACATATTTTCTGATAGATCTACTTTGGTTCAGAATAAGGGCCCTGGAGTCAGTCAGACCTGGGTTCAAATCCCAGCTTCACCACATTCTTACTAGCTGTGTGACCCTCCCTGGACAATTTATTTAAGCTCTCTGAGCCTCAATTTCCTCAGCAACAGGCACACTGTGTGGATTAAGTGAGTTATTGCACAGAAAGCACTTAAAGTGACATCTAGCATACAGTAAATGCTCAATAAAAGGTTGCTATCGTCACCATCATTATGGTTTCTCCATTTTCTCTAGTCTTAAGTCGGTGAGCCTCCAGGTAGACCCAGGAAGTTGATAAACCCACATTAATCAATGCCATGGTTAAGAAGAAAAACACTTGCTCCTTTAATGAGTTATGTTTCAGCTAATGCGCCCTAGTATTCCACCTGCTTTTTTTATTTCCCCAGCTGGTTCTTAGATTTGAAAAGAAAAAGGCCTCCATGGAGACCTGCACGCTTTTAAAAATAATACAAAACAGAACGTCTGAGGTCAGGGTAAGCCAAGCCAAACAAATAAATCTTGCAGGATTGTGTTAACAAAACAAGGCTTAGTGGATCTGAGTGGGTAGAGTTCTGCCGGACTCAGCCCTGCAGAGAAACGCCAAGCTCTGGTGAATTTCAAACTCGAGGAGGTCAAATAGGAAGATCAAATTATGGAACACTTCAGAGTTCAGCATCCATGCCTGGGCTGTAATCAGGAGAGCATTCTGTGCAGGACGGACTCCAGAACCCACGGTCATGTGGAGTCCTGGAAGTCCAGACCAGAAGAGTCTTTTACAGATCATCTATATGACCTCTATGGAGGGTAACTTGGCCACATCTACCAAAATTATAAATGTGCTCTCGCAGGTTAGGCTCTCTGGGAAGCAGATTCTGGGATGGATATTAGCCTGGGGGAGGTTCAATTAGGGAATGCTCTGGGAATTGCCATCACTGGAAGGGGGGTCAAAAAGGAAGAAAAGCAGGACTGTGCACAGGGAGAGCTTGGGCTGCACCATAGCCTCAGCAGAGGTCTCTGGCAACTCTGCAAGGAGGACTGAAGCCAGGTGGCCCTTCAGAGTTCTCCCAAATTGGGGAGAAGGGGCCAGGCCTTTATATCCTGTGCTGGCCAGTCATTGGTGGTAACAGCCCCCAGGAAAGAGATGTGACCTTGGTCAAGGCAGCTCTCCTTACATGAGGTGGGCTGATGGCTGATGGCTGATGGCTGATGGCTACTTTCTGGTAGCAATTCCAGTAGCTGGGGGAAAAGTCCTTCATTCCTCAAGGTGCATTATGGCATCTACGACATGCAATACTTTTGGAACGAGTTGTCCTATTTCTAGGAATGAATCCTATAGAGGTACTAACAAATGTTAGAAATGACATAGGTTTAGCATCGTCTATAATAGTAAACTTATGGAAAACAAATTATGGTATGTCCATATGACAATCATTGACAAGAATGAGGCAGCTCTGCATGTACTCTCACGGAATAAACTCCAAGGTATATTAAGTGAAACATCAGGGTACAGAGGAATACAGATAAGTAGAAAGGCACGTGTGGATGCTGAGCAGCCAAAGGGGTGGACCGTCCTGGTCACTGTCTATTGCCATCATCCTTCTATATTCTGTCCTGCACTATGAGAGCTGAAAGCCTAAAATCCACATGTCCCAGATTCTTTTGCCACATGGTTCCAGTTCATTTCTACCTATGCCAGGCACTCATACAGGTATTGAAGCAACCATTCTGCTTCTGTAGTAGCTGCAGAAGCTTCACCAACAGCAACAGCAGTTAGGGCAGGTGGTTGCAATTCTGGCAGCCTCAGTGGGTGTGCAGGCTCATGGTTCTTCACTGACAAGAGTGGCAGCTCCACAAGCAGCAGCAGCAGTGACAACAGTGTATGTAGAACCGTTGTGGCTCTGGGTAATATGATTTCTCCTTTTGATCCATTTGTAATCAATCCTCCTTACTAAATCCACTCTGAAATACCTAGAATGGTTTATGTTTTTCTGACCACTATCACTTATGAAAAGCAGATATGTGTATTTGCTCATTGCGTTTAAAACTAGTCTGGAAAGTTGCCCAAAGAACCAGTGATAATGGTTAACTACAAGGAAGAGAACTAGATTGGTGGGGGCAGAGCTGGAGATAGACTTTTCACCAGATACCATTTTGTACCTTTTTAATTTTTAACTATTTGAATATATTACTTTCATCCCCCCCAAAAAAATAAAGAAAAATTAATAATGGTTTATCTCCTGCTAGGTACATGAATTTCCTGTGAAATATTCCTCAAATTAATCATCCAGTTTCTTCCAGAGCATTTCCAGCACAGGAGACTCCCTACCTACCAAAGGGGCATGGCCCATTCCTCATGAGTCAGCACTGCTTAGTGGCTTCTGTTTATGCCAAGTTGAAACCCATCTTCCTGCAAGATTGTACCATTAGGCTGAACTCTAACCACAGTGAAACACTACAGGGTGGTGGTTCAGCACTGAATCCTGGGTTCCAATTCCTTGTCTATCACTGATTTCTGCTGGTTATTTGACCTTTCTGAGACTGTTTTTTCACCTGCCAAATGGAGAGGGTCAAAGTACCCATCTCAAATGGTTGTCGTGTGGTTGACATAAGACTGTGCATGTGAAGTGCCTTAACTAATACATTGTTCTTGATATCAGCAACATGGCAGAAAAAATGCAGTAGATAAGAGCAGGACACTGTACTCAGACTGCCTGGGTTCAAAACAGACTCTGCCACTTGTTAGCTGGGCAACCTTGGGCAAGCCACTTATTCTCTGAGCCTCAGTTTCTGTAAGATGGAGGTGATAACAGTGCGACAATAAAAAGCATTTAGCTTTATCCTGTAAGGATTCAACATATGGTAGCTATTACTTTATCAACCACACTCGTTCAAGTGGTAGATATTTGTGAAGAGTAGACTGGGACCTATCAGAGACCTCTTTTTCTCTAGGCTAAACATCTCTAGTTGCTTAAACTGATCCTCTTCCCTCATAGGCTTTAGTCTCCTCTTACTCCAATCACTATTTGGAAGGCATTCCAGGTTGCTACTATCCCTTGCAGTCTGACACTACAACTGGATCTCTCACTAAAGTCTCACTAGCATAGTGTGTATGTGTAGGGAGGGTGTATGGGCCATCACCTCCCTGCATTCTAAATGCTGTATTTTGATAATGTAGCCTGAATTGGCATCAGGTTTTGGGGGAGTAACAACCATAGCTATAGTTTATTGAGAACCTAATATATGTGCCAGAAACCATGCTAAGCATATTACATTAACTGATTTAATCAACACAATAACTCTATGGAGTGGAAATTATTACCCTCATTTTTTCAGATGAGGAAACTGATGCTTAGAGATATTATAGGTAAAAGGTCAACACAGCTAAACTGTGGTGGAGCTGAGATTCTATCTCCAGTCAATCTTACTCTGGAGCCACAATCTTAACCTTCATACCGTATTTCCTCCCACAAATATTAAGCTGTGTTCAACTCAAATCTTAGGTGTTTTTTTTTCCTCATGTGATTTTAATAAGCTAGGTCTCCCCAGTGCCGCTTCTTTGCAACTGAGTTTTTAAATGGGACCTTATATTGTATCCCCATTCAATTTGATCATATTGAATTTCATACAGCATATTCTCTCTCCCATCCGGCTTCAAGTCATCAGAAAATGTAATTTGGTAAATCACTGTTAAGAAGAAGTAGGAGAACAAAGCCAAGGGCAGAGCCTTTTGGCAAGGCATTAGGTAGATTTTTCTCAAGGCGTATTTCTATCAAGAAATCATTTCCTAATGAGGGTGATGTTCAACCTGTTACCAATCCACAAAACTGAATTAACATCCAACCTCCATTTCTCTGTCTTGTTGACAACTGTTTCTTGAAATACACATGGTATTTATGGTCAGTATCTACATGGCTAAGGTCCATTCTAAGAGGTTGTCCTAGAAAGAATTATGAGTTGAAGTTTGAAAAAAGTATGAGAAAATATAAATATGAAGTCTGAAGTGTTTAAAATATTTTAAGGGAAAAATCTCATCTTTGCTTTGAGAAGACATTTATGTTGAAGAAATATATAAAGGGCAGAGGATGAACAGGTCTCCAACCAACAGCCTTCCCTGGGATCCACACACACCTTCCTAACTCCATCCTAACTCCAACATCACACAAGAACAGGGACTCAAAGGGAGCCACTGGCATCCATACGTAATTCTGTGGCTTCTCCAGCATCCTTCATTGGGTTGGGAGCTGTTTAAGGGCAGGATTTACACCTTTCCTTGCCTTTCTCTCCATCGGCTGGAGCAAGGCATTGTTCTTTCTGCCTTGGTACCTCCATTAACACTGAGGAAAGACTGACCATGGGGATATCAGTCTTTTTCTTTTTTAAACTTGAGCCCAAGGCTCTATCCCACCAAGTCCTAGAACACTAATCTCTCAGAACTGTGAGTCTACTTAATATTAATCAATTCATCAACCTCCTTTGCTTGGTCCCACAGAGGGGTGACTTGTGCCTGTGGAGAAAAAGACCCTTTGCCTCAAATATAAACAGAAGAGAGCTTGACGTGCCAACCACCCTGGCCTGACCCCCTCAGGCCCTGCTAGGACACTGCTGCGAGGCCCCCGCAGAGCCTGGAGGGCGTTCTGGGTAACGGAATGCAAAATGATGCAGTCCCCCCACCGGCCTCCCCAGGGTTCCGTGACTCCTGGCCCTGGGAGAGCTGAGGCAAGCAGTTTTTGGCTTGAGGGGGAAGAGAGTGGGGAGAAGGGGCGGAGGCTTCCTCTAGGCCAACCACTACTAACTCATTCGCTATGTCCAGCAAAACATAGACAGTGCAATTATCTAGTTAATTTGGCCTTTAGTTGGGAGACAGGCTCAGACTAAACAGTGGCTTCCGTCCTAAGGCTTTTCCGAAGTGCTAAAGGATGCGTGTGAGATTCCTGACCCACCCATTGATACAGATGGGCAAAGACAAGTCATTCCGACTCCAAGATGGGTTTGGAAAGGCACGTCTTCCAGGGAAAAATGCCCAAATGACCTGCTAATTGGTTTCCTGGCTAATTCACCTTCTGGCTTCCATGGAGAGGAGAGGCATGGCTGGAAATCAGAATGACTCTAAATTAGCCAAGGTTTTCCATTGTGATTGTAGCCCTAATAGACTGGCTAAGTGTCCCTGGAGCCCCTGGGTGAGTCATTCTTAGGGCAATTCCCTCTGATGCTCCTGCTCATAGATTTTTGTACCTACAAGTTGGGCCAAAGGCACTGCTAAGATTAAAGGGGAAAATTAAAACATGCCTCTGGTGTTTCCACAAATAGGATAAGGCAGTGCGGGCTCAGCTGGCAACTGAGCAGTTAACAGATGGCTTATGAAAAACCCAGGTTTTTGAGGGGAGATTAAGGAGCAGTGATTTAGTGCCCTTGGAAACTGACAAGCAGCCTGGAATCTGTGGAATCTATCAATTATTCATTCTGCAAATATTTCCTTCCGTTCTAGTTTGTGCCAGGCCCAGTGCTACTTAACAGAGTGAGATCCAAACAGCCATGGTCCCAACCCTCATGCAATAATCCCACCCTAAACGTATGGCTAAAAACTTAGATAAGGGTGAGGAAGGAAAAGCTGAGGAGCTATGACAGGGAATAACCAGGTTATCTGATTTAGATCCGGTAAAGGCTCAGAGGAGCCTTTGAGGAAAGTATTTTAAAGATAATCCTTTAAAGGATCTAATTCACTTTTTTAGAAAGATCACTCTCACTTTGCTATAAAGAATAAATTGGAGATGGTTTACAAAAATGGAGCTGTGAGGCTGTTGATTAAGAAGACCTGATGCGAGTTGGTGGTGGTCTAGCCAAGGATCTAGGTAATGGGGGTGGACAGAGAGAAGTGGATGACAGGCTGGGAAATACGGGCTGTGGAGTCGACAGGGTCTGCTCAGTGAATGGGGGTAGCTGTGGAGGGACAGGGAGGCACCCGGGAGCCTGTGCTGGTTTCTGGCTAAGGCGGAAAGCAGATGGTGGCACTCCTCACCAAGACAGGGAATTAGCGGGCAGGGGAAGATGATGTGTCCTGTTTTGGAGTCAACAAAACTGGACCTCCTGCCATTCCACGCCCTGTACTTCCAGTCTCTCCTTGCCTCTGCTCACATCACATATTCTACATGCCTCGATCTCCACTTGCTGACATCTTATCCATCCTTCGATCCATTTCCAACACCACTTCCTTCTCAAAGCCACTCTGACTCCCTCAGTTGGCTGTAACCCTTGCTGCCTGTAGTGCTAAGCTTGGACCTCTCTTCCCTGGCCTCCCCCTGTGTGGAAGCTCTTAAAGACTTACCTCACCTCCCTTCCTAGACCACAAGCTTTGTGGCCCAGGGCCTCTGCTTCTATATCCTTGTCCCCCACGTTAGCTAGCTCCCATAGTAGACTCTGACAAATATTTGTAAAATGCACAAGAATAACCTGCTCTTTGCCATGGAAGGAAAATGAGCAGACATTGGATTGACTTGAAAGCCACAGGATCAAACTGAAATTCAAACTGTAGGTGATTTTATATTAAGCCAACTTAGTCTGATACTCAGAAGGCCTTTCTGTTCCTCTGACACACTAGGCTCAAAAAGTGCAAGGAAGAAAACAGTCACATCCCTCCTATTTTTTTTTATTGTGTTTTGAATTCATTTTACAGCAGGGACCTTGTCTATCTTATTTACTATTTATTTTTGATGATGATGATGATGATGATGATGATGAAGAAGAAGATGAGGAGGAAGAGGAAGATGATGATAAATGAGTAACATTTACTAAGTGCCAGGCATTGTTCCAAGCACTTTTCATGAACTAACTCATTTGATCCTATGCACATAGGCCGACGCTATTATTGTCCAAATTGTACAGACGAAGAAACTGAGCTGGAGAGAGCTTAAGGATTGCTTAACCACGGCCACAAAGTTAGTAAGGGGTAGTGTTGGGACCTAAAGCCTGGCTCCAGACCCGTGCTCGAAAGTATCTCCTAAGGCTGAGCACAGTGCTTGGCAGAGAGGAGGTCCTCCCTCAATGAATGGGAGGAACTTTCCATCTGGAGCCAGGAGACCGCACCTGCTAGCCCTAATTCTGCCACTGCCTCCCTAGGTAGCCTTGAGCGAGTCTGGGACCTGGATATTGATATTAGTGGTAATAACAAGAGTTAGTATTGACAATTGTGATCTCATTCGAGATTTTAAATAATTTAATCCCAACAATAATGGTACAAGGAAAATGAGGCATAGAGAGATTAAGTCCCCTGCCCAACACCTAGCAAATGAGAGAGCCAGGATTCAAACCCATTATGCTCCCAAACCATGCTCCCTAGCCCAAGCGGTTGCAAGGAGATGCCTCAGGGCATCTGGAGCAGAATGGAGCAGACAGACTTTTGGGCTCTTCATTTCATTTCCAAGAGAGCAACTCTACTTGCCTCTATTTTGTAGAATGAGCTCCTATTTGATATTTCCTTTGAAGAAAGCTTCTCTGTTAAAACAAAAAATGTTGAAAACCACTGAACCAAATAATTCTGGAATTTAATGAGACTCTCAGGTATATAAACCAGGATTTTTCTGGTAATCTTAGCTCATTATGGCCACATAAAATGGGAACCAAGGTTGCTCATGAGAATGGCCCCAGGTGTAGAAAAGGTGAAGGCGATGGTGCAAGAGGCAGCTCCCACCTACCTGTTCCACTCGAATCTCAATCTCTCCGTTTACCTTCTTCCCGTGGAAATACTTCGACCTGTAAAGGAGAGGAAGAAATCTGCTGAGTAAGGATGCAGACAGCTTCTCTCTTTCCTCCTTTCTCCCAAGGCCCCACCCCAGAGGTGCACACCAAGACACATCCGGGACCTCCTCACTCTGTCCTGCAGCCTCGATCCCTGATTTTCTCATGATTTGTAGGCAGCGTGCGGCAGAGGGGAAAGAGTGTGGATGGGAAGACTGGAGACTCAAGTTCTGGTTCTGTCAAGTCATTTGACCTCCCCATGTCTCAGTTTTATCCTCTGTAAAAGAATGATATTAATAATTGTGCTACGTATTTCTAAGGGTTATTTAGAGAACTAAATGAAATAAGGAATCCTACATAAATAAATAATGCAGTATTATTTTATTGAGTTATGCCCCATATACCATCAAGGACTTATTGATCATCCACCCATTTCTCTATTTGTCCATTTGTCTAATAAAGCAGTCCTCATTTATCCCTTTGTCTGTCATCTATCCATCCATCCAACCATCTGTCCATCCTTCCAAGACTTTCTTCTACATCCCTCCCTCTGTCTTCCCTGTTATCAGTAAATGACATCCCCATCTACCTATTATTGCTCAAGGCAGAAATGTAGATGTCATCCTTGTTACCTCTCTTTCCCTCCCTAGTCCCAATGATTCAACAATTTAATTATTTCTCAAATCCATCCACTTGCCCATTTTTCTCCATAAGCACCCTAATCCTGACCCATGATTCATCTCTCCCCAATATAGATTTTTTTCATGTTCTTCTTTTCATACTACTTATTATAACTATAACTAATGATAATTAATAATTGTGTTTAATGCCTGTGTACCGCTAAACCATAACACAGTCCCTTGAGGTTAGGGACAGTCTATCTTATTCCTCCTTCTCTTCCCAAATCTTACCAAAGTGCTTTACACACAGTAGGAACTCAGTTCATATTTGCTGAATGAATAAATGGGTGAACAGATTGATGAAAAAAACACTTGTTGAATACTTACTTTGTGCCAGCAACTGTGCTAGAGGGTTTAACCTATAGTCTTTCTCATTAACGCTCACAACCAGCACCATGAAGTAGCTATTATTATGTCCATTCTATAGATGAGGAAACTGAAACCCAGAGAGACTAAATACCCAATAGTTCCACATCTGTGCTTTTGTTCAGCTCTGAAAAACAGCAGCTACAGTTGGAGTGCTCATGGGCTTAGATATCCTCCCACACACAAAAGTAAAAGTTTCCATTTGCTCTCTCTGATTGTTGGTATGATGAAACTAAGAGTTGTTAGTCACTTGCTGTAAACTGGGCACTGTGTCTGCATTTCCATAAACCTTCTCTGGGACAGAGATAGCTCTCTGCTTCCCAATACCCATTCTCAACCTTTTTCCACAGTAAGAGAGTTTATAGATAGACACATAAAATCGTATACCCCAACTCTCCCATGAGCTAGGTGTGGCCACATGATTGAGTTCTAATCAATTATTTGTAAGCACGACAGTTAAGAACCTTCTTGTTAGTTTCTTCTTATTCTTTTCCCTGGAAGATGGATGTTGCCGTCTGTTTTTTTTCAACCTTCCATTTATGAAAGAATCCTTTCTACAAATTCTCTGACTGCTTTAGTCTGTCTGCTTTCAAAGTCTCTCTATGTCCACCAGTGGAGTTCACCCCTTCCCTGGACTACCTGAACCACTGGCTGACAGCTCCGATATTAACGCCACTTTTTCTAATAATGCTGACGGGCTCAGACGTCAACTAGGCAGGACTGCAGTGGCACAGGAAATATTAGCGTGACTTGAAAGCAAGGTTTTGTTTTCTCCCCCCAGCAACAGTCTTCAATAAAATGCCTGTGGGGCCAGCCTCATGCAAAGAGAACCTTCTCACACAGTTTGTGAATTTTATCACAAATCCTTAAAGGTACTGTCAGCAAATCCCAGACAGGCCCACCGCTAGTATTTGTGGGGCATAAGGCAAGAAAACAAATGGAGGCCTATGTGTCATACGTCTAAAATTTAAAATCGATAAATAAAGCTAGCAAACGTTTAAATAAAACATGTCTGTCTTCCTTCCTTGGCAAACACAACTTCATAAGGACCTTGAAGACTCAGAATTTAGACTTATTAGGATTCTTGGTGTAACACGCAGAACACAGCGGCAGAGGGATTGCCAGCTCTTGGTTCGCAGCCCTCTCCCTAATCTTCTGCCCACCCTCCTCTCTGTCCTGCACCACCCAGAGCTGCTGAAGGAGGTCCGCTGATGGCCAGACCACATGGCCTAAGTATGTAGCCCAGGGCCTAAAACAGAATCTACAACAACAAAGAATTACGGAGTGTTACTCTGTGCCTACTGGGTGCCGTGTAGTGGGAACCTACAAATGAAAGATAATCTTACCCTCTTGGGCATTATGACACAGAATTATGATTCACCTTACTTGGATCTGTCCCACAGGTGCAATGAGTGATGGATGATAATGGCAATAATAAGGAGGTGGCATTGCTCTGTAAGGGCCGCCTGTTCCAGATGCAGAAGTCTCCGTTCAAAGTCACACAACCTCTAACTGGTCTCATACTTCAAGATTTTCGGGATTCAGCCCAGACCCCCAGGGTCCTTCATAATCTTCTGGACCCTGCTGACTGGTAGTCCCTGTCTTCTCTGGTTTGCTGTCTACTTCACGGACACACCCAACTTCCTGCCCCGTGCATTTATGCCTCTGAGCCTTTGCACGTGCTGTCCTCACTGCTCCAGCGGCTTCCTGCTCTTCTTTATCTGTGTACCTCTTTCTCATGTTCCAAGATCCTCACGGGTGACACCTACTCTGTGAAGTTGACCTGGACAGTACCCCCTCTCTGGCTAGGCTAGGTGTCCCTCCTCTGTTCCTACAGCAGGCTGTACCTACTACCACTTAATCACTCCATGCTGTAATACACATCACTTTTCTGTCCCCTGTCCCCAGATATCTAGTCTGTAAACTCCTGGCAACCAGAAACTGAGTCTCAATGCTCACTGTATCTCCAGCAACCAGCACGATGAGCTAGGACACAAGACACGTGTTTAACAAATGTTCCTTGGCCAGGTAAAGGAATAACATCTTCCAGGCATAGTCTGTAGGGTAGCCTTTCCTCGAGATACTTTACTGCCATCTACTGGCACACTGTTGTAATAAATTCACAAAGCTACACAGATTACCATGGGGGGGGGTCACATTGTACAGTGTCCAACCTGCACAACTGGCAGCCTTCAACTTGATTCTCACCCGGAAGCAAGGCACTCTGCACTACCCCAATACCACCCACGCAGCTCTGGCCTCAATGAGACCTCACCTTCCCAGGAGAGATGCTGGTTGTACCCATCTCTGGAATGTTTACTGCAGGGCCTGGCAGATTGGGCTGAAGCTGAGGGTCAGGCGGTCCATCCCCCTGCCTGGCTGGGAGTCAGAAGTCTGTCTCCTGACGGGCCACACAGACTGCTGCCTCCTTGCTGGGGGCGGGGCTCATTCAGGCTTGAGCTGACTCTGAACAGCTCTGTCTGGCAGAGGGAAGGGTAGGAATGGTCTGGAATTCTAGATGCCTTTGGGGGCTGGGGTTGCTGCCTCTGTAATTGACTGGCTGTTTGACCTCAGGCAAAATGGATGGACCTGCTATGCCCAAGGGCTTTGTCTCCTATTAGCTGCCTTCTCCTAATGCCCTAATATGTTCATTCTCATAACGAGTTCCCTGAATACCTCAGCCAATCAGTCAAGTCCTTGGCCTTGGGAAGAAGGTGGGGGAAGCTCTGGATTCCATGACGATTCCATCTCTGTGGGTGGTCTCATATTTTACTGCCACATCTCAGGCACCAGGAAGGAGAATATTACAAAACCGGTGCTGCCTGGGGTGGGAAATCCCTTGTTTGGGGAGGCGGGGTGTGTGTGAGAGAGATTTATGAGGAACGGGTACTGAGTTCTTTCGTGGCTGTAGCAGGGGCAGAAGAAAGAGAATTAGCACAAACAGGATCCACCTGTGTCCAAACAGGGCCTTCCCCTGCCCTCCAGTGACTTCTTGTACCTGTACAGGGATCTGTGGAGGTAAGGAACTGAGACACCCCAGGGCCCTGAGCCACAGGATGTGACAAATGTCCCCCTATCACGTTGGCCTCTGACAACAATTAGGGAAGGGAAAGTGTGTGGGCAGGATCTGGTCTCAATTCACATTACTTATGCACTCCCTCATTCGATCACTATTTATTAAGCCTCATATGGACCAGGCATCATGCTAGGCACAGGGGTAGAAAAAGCAGATACAGTGGCAGATATAGTGCCTGTCTTTGTGGAGCTTACACGCTCATGGAAAAGACAAAAAATAAACCAGATAAAAAGAATGAGTACTATGAATAAAAGGCACAGAAAAATGTGATTGAGGGTAAGTTGTGAGGTGCAGGGAAGATAGGACTTCAGTTGGTCAGGGAAGGCCTCTTTGAAAGACACTTAACATACATAGATCGAAGACCTACTACATGTCAGAGCCTGCAGGCATGAAGACAACATAGTTCTTGGTCTCAGGGGGCTTACTACCTAATAGGAGGGACAGACACAAAAATGGACAATGGCCACACAGAGCATTAGCACAAAGATTTCTCTCAGCCCATGGAAGGGGCAGCCAACCTAGTCTGAGGGTTCATCCATCAGTCCAGTCAGTGTTTGGAATCTATTCTTTGCCAGGGCCTCAGGCTACAAAGATAAGCGTGGCGGAATCTGGATGCATCTAGGGGGAGGACACAGGCAAGGGCAAATGAGTTGGGCAGGCACTGGGAGCACCTGGGGACAGATGAATTTTCTGAGGCATGCTCCTTAATGTGCAGGAAAAATAGGCAATAGGCACAGAGCAGAAGATCTATGTTTGAGCAAGCAGTTCTGGCACCTACTGCATGATTTTGGACCAGCCTCTGCTTCCTCTTCTGTAGAATGGGGATAAGAAGATCTACTCATAGAACTGTCAAGAGCATTAAATGAGGACACAGAATTGAAGGTCTCTGTGAAACTGCCAAGAAAGTGCACGTGTGCTGCTCACCGGGGGACTGCAGGGGTGGAATTTCACCTCCCCAGGTAAGGGAAGGGGCGGGCGCTGCTAGCTTTAGAGACAGATCCAGGTCCTGTCCAGCTACTTACTTCCTAGTGCTGCCTCAGACAAACATCAACCTTCCTAGCCTTGGTTTCCTCAACTGTAAAAATAAGGACATTGCTACATCTGCCGTAAGGACCCCATGAATGATACCCCTGACACATGGCAGGTGTTTAATAATATTTATCTCTTTCCCTCCTGTCCTTCAACATAATATGTGGAGGGCTGAGGTCAGTTGGGTATGTCCCTGGGGAAGTAACAGGTCATCTACTCTCTCAAGAGGAGGAAGATGGCAGCATCAGCCTTGCTCGCAACGAAACCCTGCTTAGTGTCAAGCATGAGGGAAGCATGAGGGAGGCCTGCTACGTCTGCTCCCTCGGAGCTCCCCTTCCTCCCCAGCACAGGCCTTTAGGGTAAATAGAGTCATCAACCACCCACCCCTGTGACTGCAGAAGATAGGCTAGAATGTCATCTCCTAGTCCTATCTCTTTCCTGTCTAAAGACACAACACCATGTCACCTTCATTTCTACAGATCTCTGGAAGTCCACAACCTTCATACCACAAAAAAGGTTAATGCTAAGAAGGCTAAATCACGCCCTCTGCACACATTTATTGAGCATCTTCTAAGGGCCCAACCTGGGGAAATGCCCACAGGAAAGATAATACACTGAAAGGTAATTCACACCAAGGTGCAAGTGACTAATACATGATCATTTCAGAAAAGGGTTTTTGATGGCATAGGAGGATGACAAGGGGACCATGGGGATATTGTGTGCCCTGTATAGAAAAGGGATGTGGGGCCTGTCAAGGTGAAAAGGGCAGGGCACAAAAGGCGAGTCTGAGAGCATTTATTATCCATTTGTCCGTCCACCAATCCATCTATCCATCCATATATTCATCTATCTCATCTATCCATCCATCCACATGTTCATCCATTTATCCATCCATCTCACCCATCCATCCATCCATCCATCCGTCCACCCATCCATCCATCCATCCATCCATCTCACCCATCCATCCATCCATCCACCCATCCATCCATCCATCCATCCATCTCACCCATCCATCCATCCATCCATCCATCTCACCCATCCGTCCACCCATCCATCCATCCATCCATCCATCTCACCCATCCACCATCCATCCATCCATCCATCTCACCCATCTCCATCCATCCATCATCCACCCATCCATCCATCCATCCATCTCACCCATCCATCCATCCATCCATCCATCTCACCCATCTGTCCATCCATCCATCCATCTCACCCATCCATCTATCAGCAAACACTATGTACTCAGCACTGTGCTAGGCCCTTGGAATTGTGCTGAACTTCCTGCCATTCTGGGGTTTACAGTCTAGCTGGGAGACAATTCCAGAAGAGAAACTAAACCAAATATTTACCCTGACTCCTGTCTTCTTTATCAGAAGTTGTCAACTTTATCAGAGGTAGACCTCATAGAGTCCACAGTCTTGTTTTGTTCAGCTTAAATTGTATACTTTTACTTTTAAATAGGAAATTCATATAAAATTCAGATTTCTGGCTTCCTTTCAAAGTCAGTAAGTCAGCAACACCAGGCCCTTATGCCCACATGGTGAAAACTGGCTGAGTGGCCTGCAGCTGCTGCCTCAGAAGGGGCCTCAGTTCTCACGCCCAGTGCGGTTCCCACTGCTCCCTGTCACCTCTCTGCAGCTGAAACCAAGTGGCAGCTACCATTTGTCATAGAGCTTGTGCTGCTATTTTCCTTATAGCAGGGGGATATTTCTCGATGCCTGTGTTTTTTCCTACCACCTGCCCCTTCACTCACTGACTGGGTTGTCTCCTATGAGCAGCTGCACAGGCAACCCCTAACTTAGCTAAGCCCATTCTGAAGATGGCAATTAGCTCAGTGCAAATCTTCAGGAAACCCGCAGCCCTACCCCTGCGGCATACCCGGGTAGGAGATCAGGAAAATGGACACGAAGCAACAGCCCTTCTCCTGCCATCACAGGACGGCCTCTCTCCTGTCGAGGATCCATGTCCCAGGCAGGCTTCCACAGGCCCCAGGGAGAAGAGACGTTCTGTAATGCAGCTGGCATCTGCCCAGAGCCCTAGCTCCCCAGGGCAAGACAGCAACTCAGGCGGGGTGGAGTGTGTAGATTCCAGCCCGGGAATAGCTGTTGCTCAAGAAGACCCAAGCATCTGAGGGACTCCTTGGAAAGAAGGTCACTTGGAGGGCCTGGGCCAGAAAGCTACACTGGAGGGGGAGGCGAGACTCAAAGTGAAACCATTAAACTCAAAGAAAAGCAAGGCAAGGGCATGAGAAATGCCCAGAGAAAACACCAGAGAGAAGACAATGAGAGTCTACGGGTCCAAGCCTCCTTTAAGGGTTTGTGGTCTGAGCCCCATTATTTCTCCCAGATGGGCAGCCAAGCTGTGTTTGAACACCTGCAAGTGACAGGGAGCTCACTCCCTCACCAGGCAGCCCACTCGGTCTTTGGATGACTTTGCGAGTTAGGCCAATTTTCTGTATATTGAACTAAAATATGTCTCCTCCTTCGTTTTTCCCCAGTGGTTCTAGTTCTACCAGTTGGAAGCCACAGGAAACAAGTGCTCTAGCTTGGTGGTTTCCAAACTTGGCTCTACATCATTTTAAAAAATAGTCTCCTCAGCGCCACTCCAGACATTCGGCTGCAGTTGTTGAAGGGAAACATCTCAGTTTGGCCTGTCCTGTATCCATTCTGCCTTCTTCTGGTAACAGCACCTCTATTTGCATTTGCATTGATGGAACCCAGCCTCTCTCTTTTGTGCAGTCTTGGTGGGACTGTCCAAAAGCATCCGCAGAGCAAGGACTGGAATAAGCCACGCTTGTTCTTCCCCAGGAATTTGATTTTTGAACAGAGAGGAACAAGGATGAAAGCCAACAGGAGCTGAGGTAACAGGAGACTGTTCCTGCTGCCTAGACCCTCAGGCTGAAGGGGCCTAGGGTCCTGAGCTTTCTGACACTCAGATCTTCCTATTTTTCTTTGCTTCTGGAAGCTTCCCCACGTATTTCCAATAAATCCCTATTTTGCCTAAGTCAGCCAAAGTCTATTTCTTTTTCATACACAGAACTCTATCCCATACAGAAGGTGCAGGGTGGTGCCTGGGAATCTGAATGTCAGCCTGATGGAAACAGTCTTGGGGGGGCCGATGATCTTAGTCCACCCTCACTGTTTCACATGAGGAAACAGAGGCCAGAGAGGAAAGTGCCCCCCCCCAGATCCCACAGCATCGACGGAGTTCTTTAGAAAGTCAGCCAAGAAGAAAGAAGTTTAGGAAGAAACAGCATCCATCAGATTTCTCCCCACACTCCCTTCTGCTCAAAGACATTTCCCCCAGATTTTCTAGCCTCTGTCCCCGAGGGTGAAGCTCTCCCCCAAGATTTACGAGGGCGGGGGTAACAGCTCTTCACTGTTCCCCCGTCCTCCCCACAAGAGCTGGGTAGGAAGCAGCAGGGACACCAGGCTGTTGGATTGGACGGCGTGAAGACCTCACGGAGCGAGGTCAGCACTTGAAAAATTCCTCAAGTCAAAGGGCTTGGGGCTTGGGTGCCACACAAGGCCCTCACTGTGTGCGCACATTGTCTCCCTGATATAAAAGGGGCCGGGCCTGGGAAAACGGAGCCGTTTCCAGGCGACCAGGCAGGCTGCTGGGGAATGCCCAGGGCCCCTCCCTCCCCCAGACACCACGGCCAGGGACGCCGGGGGGGTGGGGTGGGGTGGGGGGGTGGGGGGGGTACAGGGTGGGTGCCCAGAGAGAGCGGGATGAGTCCACAAGTCCAGAGCCACCACAGGTGGCGTTGGGTGGTATGTCTGAGTCACAGAATGAAGAAGCAAGTAGGAAGGTGACAAACCCCTTTCATTAGGCCCTCCCCATCTCTACCCCCACCCCTCCAGCCACCCCAAAACCCCCTTTATTTCCCCACACAAACAGGCAGGGCCTGCCCTCCTTCAAGGGGAGTCTTAGGGATAGGGGAGGCGGTAGGGAGAGGCATAAGGATTTTGCTTCCCACGGCCAAGTGTCTTCAACAGAGAGTTGTGTGTCTCCACTTTAAGCCTCTCAACCAACTCTCGGAGGAGGGGACTGACTTGGAGTCTATACCTCCTCCTCACAGCAAAGGGACTGCCAGCCTGCCAGGATCTAGACACCCTCCTCCAGGGCTTCTGGAAGACGGCCCTCAAGCACATCCAGCTGAACTGAGAAGCAGGCCAAGTGGCTTCCTTCCCCCTGGCTCCCAGAGCTATTATATTCACAAGCAATTAGTAATTGCAATTAATTGTTAATAACAGTTACCATTTCAGGGCCTATTACGACAGGCTAAGCCATGTACCAGCTCCACCCGTGCTATTATCTCTAATCTTTACAGTCACCCTTCAGGAAAGATATTCCATGATCCTTCCTTACTGCTGAGGAATGTAAGGTTCGGAGGTTGGACTTGCCCAAGGTCACATAACTGAGAGAGAGAACGGGGACCAGAGCCCACAGTACTCAGGCAGTCTGGCTCTAGACAGTCCACTCGGCTTTGCTCCCTCCCTGCTGGTGACGGACAGTCCTCGTCACAAGCAGGGAAAGCTGCTCTCTGAGAATGGGGTCAGTTGGGGGGCCTGGTTTGGCTCCCTAGCCAGAAAGTGAGAAAGCTCAAAGGCCAGCCTCTCGCAGGCCCCCTATGAGCAGGGCCAGTAGAGTCTCTTGTTACTGTCCCCCATAAGTAGGGAGGCCAGATAAAATACAGGACAACCAGTTAAATTCGACTTTCCAATGAACAATCAATAATTTTGTAGTATAAATCTATCCCAAATATTGCATGGGATATACTTACACTCGTTCGTTGTCTATGTAAGTATTAACTGGTGATGCCAGTTCTAAGTTCACGCCCACGCCCATCCTTTCTCGAGGCGGCACAGACAGAAGCAGAATGTCCTGATCACCACGCGGCCAACCAGGCCCAGTGTCAGTCCTCAGAGGGACATGCCGAGATGCCTGCAGTCCTCACGCCTTTAGTCAGAGCAGCCTGAAGCAGTCTGGCCCCTCAGGGAAAGACTGGAGCCTTTGAGTTATCCCCTGGGCAGGAAGGAGGAGGGGGAATCTCTGGAATAACATGACAGATTCAGGTACTGTTCCTCAATTCCAGGGCAACTGAGTGTTTTCGGAGACTCTCACCCAGGGCACCCTCAATTCTGAACTTTCCCTTAATAATAATAATTTCATATGATAATTCATATGCTAACTTCATATAATAATTTCAATGATAATTTCATATATCACCCTTACAGTAACTAGCATCCTGGTAAATAAAGAGCCAAGATTTTATACATAAGCGAATAAAAACAGAAACCCCTTTGGCAAGAGCATCTATTCATACATTAATTAAATCATCCATCTATCCTACATTACCATGTGCCAGGCACTGTGCTAGGCTCCGAGGATCGGCAGTTGCACAAAGAAGGCATAAACTCTGCCCTTGGGGAGAGTATATGGGTAGGACGGGCCTGAGTCACAGGTGAACGAAGGACCCACACTGAAAGACACCCACGGAGAACAGGAGCTAGGCATTTTCACAGGATAACACCCCTGTGAGGTTGGTGGTATGGGGAAGGTGGTGGCATTATGATCCCATTTTACAGACAAGGAAACTGAATCTCAGAAAGGGACAGCAGCTTGGCTAAGACCACAGAGATGGTGAGCAGCCACCTGTCAGCCCAGAATTCTCATACTATCTTCTTTCCCATTTTAACTCTCTTGGGAAACATGTCTGACATGTATTAGGAAATCACATCTTTAATATTGAAACATAGGAAAAAAAAACAGAAAAGGCCTTGCCTAAGATCCCTTGGTGCTTTAAAAAGAGGAAAATATTCTAAGTATGTCCAAGGACAGTTTCTATAAAAGGTCCAGTTTGCAAACCTGAGCTTTCAGGCGGCTATAGGAACCCCCTTTTCCCTCGGCACCCTTAACCCTGGCTGCCCAGAGGGCTCTGGCAGGGCGGGGCCGCCTGGCTCGAGGTGGGGCGCCTTCCTCTGAGGGTGAGGTCACCCGGATCCTGTGCTTGGCCACATGCTGTAACATGGAGTGCTGCCACCCGTTGCCTCACGCTGCTCTCAGAGGCTGGGCGTGTGCAGGGGCGTGGGGCTGCAGAGCCCTGCTCCGAGGCCGACGCCCTCCCTCACAGCACAGAACGGGCTGGGCTTCAGGTGGGAGTGGGGAGAACAGCAAGGAACCACAGGGACCGGGATGGCCCTTTGGACGGCCTGAGCTGGATCCAGATGCCACTGGCACCTGTCTTGATTCGGGGCACAGAGCCTCAGTTCTCATTTATAAAATGAGAATAGCCCTAGTGCCCTGTGCAGTTATTAGGAGGACTGAGTTAGAGAATCTATGAAAGCCATTTAGCACAACGTCTGGTCATATAAAGTGCACTAGTATTTGCCGTATGACAGTGATGAAAACATGATCTCATCCTCAGAGCTCACATTTTGTTCATTTGTTTCTTCATTCATTGGTTCAACCAATACTTTCCAGCCTTTATGTGGTGCCGAGCACTGACGCCCTGGCAGCCGTCAGCAGCAGGGTGGCACCACCAGAAATACCTTTTAAGAAGTGAGCCCAGTTCAAGCCCCATCCCAGCCACCCTTCTGTTTCGTTTCCTCGAGCAGGTGCATGGTGTCTCTGTGCTCTGCCTCCTCACCTTGAAAATGGCCCCCTGACAGGCAAATCAGGAAACTCCCAGGAGTGGTGGAGAGTTGGCAAATGCTTAACAACCAGTTCTCTGGATGGGGGAACAGAAAGCCCTGGCTTATGGCATTTGCCGATTTCTGTGATGTAAATGCTTCCACCATGGCCAATGTGACTTTCTGCTGGATTGAATATGGGGTGAGAGGGAAAAGAGGACTTAAGAATGCCACCAAGGCCATTCCTCGGCTTCACCTCACACTCCCTGCCTTGTCGCTATCAGTAACACACCACCCCCCAAATCCCTCATTCAGTCCACAGGCATTTCCTACCTGCCTATCAGGCACCCTGTTCTAGACGTGGGGCAACAAAGACACCACTTAGCAGTGGGTGCACCGGTGGCAGTGGAGGGGACACAGACAATTATCACACAGCATAATAACTCTTGGAGAATCCAGAAATGCACAAGGTGCTTGTCCACGGGTATCACTACCATCGTTTAGTGGGACTGTAGTCTGATATCCTCTGGGCGGAAAGGTCGGTCGCTGAGGAGTGCTTCAAACCAAGGATACCCTTTCATTTCTTCCCCAACAATAGAAGAAAAAGAAACCATAGGGAAGGGTGGGGAATAAAAGGGAAAGTAACAATAGATCATTGTTGAAACGGAGTAGCAGACATTCCGGGAACAAGGCTAAGTGGAGTAAGAGCACAGGAGGGCCAGGGCTCCAGAGGCCACTGGGGGAGCAGCTGGGACAAAGACCTGGCTGCTCTACCCGCCCCTCCCCCCATGCCCTCCTCCCCAGGATCTGGAGACCTTGCAGGGGAAACTGAGAGCAGGGAGGTACGCCAACCACACCTGGTCACGTTAAATGTTTTGATTTTGAAAATCAAACCTGGGGTTCTGGTACATTCATCGGCAAGGTCATTCCTTTTTTTAAAAAATAATTTCATATATCAGCCTTACAGTAACTAGCATCCTGGTAAATAAAGAGCCAAGATTTTATACATAGGCGAATAAAAAACAGAAACTCCTTAACTGTGTGTTCCACATTGCTGACCCCTAGGGTAAGGTGAGTTTCAGACCCCATTAGGCCCATTAAGTTATCCTGATTGGACTGGGGGGGGGCAATGTCATATGCTAACTGAACACTTACTGGGTGTGGAGCACCAGGGATACAGAGAAAAGTGAGACAGGCCTTGTTCTTGCAGAAGAGACAATTAAAATACAGTGTGGTTTGTGCCCCCATGGCACCATGAAGTATGTTTTAGGTTATACAAGCGAGGTCGTTATTAGCACTGTTGGCAGGGCGGGGTGTATCAGGGAAGGCTTCACAGAAGAGGGGACACCTGAGCAGGCTTTTAAAGACGAACAAAAATTGGCCAGGTGAGCAAGGTAGGGAAGGGTATCCATGTAGCTGCGATCAGAATATGCTAAGGCAAAAGAGTGGCTTTGAGAACTACAACCTGTTTGCTATTCCTGCAGAACAAACAGCAAAGTAGGAAGCGGAGCTGGAGACAGAGCTGGAGGGAAGGTAGATATCCTTGTGACTTTGACTTTGAGAGCAGTGATGCACCACCACAGAACTATGAAAGGAGATGCATGGGCGGGGGAGGGAGGAGCAAAGTGACATGGATCAGATTTGTGTTTCAGAAAGATGACACTTTGGTGGTAACATGGAAGGAGGTGAGGTCAAGACAGGAGGTCTGAGAACAGGGAGGCTACTGGAAAATTCTAGGCAAGAGAACCAGTGGAGACTCAGGAGGGCCGAAGAAAACTGAGCTAGAAATCCATTAATTTTATTTCTCCTTTCCCTCATGGTTCTCAGAACTGATGGACCGCCCCCATCCTGGAGGACAGTACCAACTTTAGTTCAGACCTTCTACTGTGCCAGGCCTTCGGTGGGGCTGGCCCAAAGCTCCCAAACACCCTCGCCCTGGCCAGGCCCACCAACATGGGCAACCCCAGCAGAAGGTGGGATCCTCCATAGAATGCTTGGCCACGAGTCCTCCCAGCAAAGATGGCTTTGGGACCCTCTATTTCTCCGCAGAAGATGAAAGGGCCTTCCCCCTAGGTCACAGGCCAGGTATCAGATTGTCCTTGGGGGGCCCAGGCTGGTTCAGAGTCTGCAAGCTGGACCCACCAGGAGGGGAAGAGCGGTATCCCGCAATCCCCTCGCCTGCCCGCACGGAAACCAGATTCTGCAGGAAGGCGGGGACCAGGAATGAGAAGACAGAGAAGTGTAGAAAAGGGAGCAGCACTGTCCCTGTCGGTGGGGGTGGGTTCATCTCAGTCCAGACTGGGGGTCCTCTCCTCCCTCATTAGCATCTCAAAGGGGCGAGAAAGGGACTGTGGGAGCTGGCCCCTTCCCGTCTGGAGACAGCCGGCACAGTGAAGGAGGGGCTGGGGCCGGGCTCTGCCCAAGCCGCCCCGGGACCGCGGGGCTGGCCTGCCACCTGCTGGCGGCTCCTGGCGGCGGGAGACAGGCCGCGTTCGGGAATTCTTCAGGGCAGGGCTGAGATGCTAAGGCAGCCAGGATCAATTTAGAGAAACTTGGGAACATACTGAGATTCAGACCTTTCTGAAGAATTTTCCTAATTCAGGTTAGGAAGTTCCTGAAGAATCTGGCTTAAAGTTCAGTATGAGAAGCTGATGTGTCCGTGGGTGGGAAGTCTCCGTCACAAACAATCGATGAATGCAGGGCCACCTTCCAGGTGAGTTAACGAGTCTCAGTTTCTTACTTCTCCCCTTTCTTACCCACAGAGGGGCAAGGAGAACACCATAAACCAAGACTGTTGTTCTCAAATCCTAATTAAAGTGTGGGCATAGGACATGCGATTGAAATATATCGGGAAAAACTTCTCTGGCCAAAGTAGCGTCCCCCACCAGTGTGCACAGCCTGAAACTCACACAGTGGTCCTCCCTGTGGATCGGACAGATTGAACGCCAAAGTCACAATTTAAATGTTGCTTCACTGAGGCCATTCACTGCGTTTCAGCCTTGTTCATTGTGCCCCTCCACTCCCGCACACCACACGGGCACTGGGAAACAGAGATTAATAAGGCCCAACTTTATCACCCAGGAGCTACAGGGAAAGATGACCAGTAGACCAATGGGATAAATAAATAGCACAGTAGGATAAATCCTAATCCAGACTGCCCGATATTTGGCATGAAGATATTAAACAGGCATGCCGATCAGGGGCTGCTGTCCAGATGATTAATGTTGCACAGGAAGGGTCACGATAGTCTGCAATAGTAATACACGCTTCAATAGCACTTACCGTCCACCAGGCACATCCTATGCACTTGTATACTAACTCAGATGTTAACCCTACTTACGTATATTAACTCTATGAGGTAGGTACTATTATTATTCTCATTTAGGTGCAGTAACTTGCAAAGGTTACAGCTTTTTCAGGGTAAAGATGGGATTTGAAGCCACATAGCCCAGCTCTGATGTCTGTATTCTTAACCGCTGCACCATACTGCCCTTTATTAAGTTCAACCTCCCTGCAAGAAGCAACTTTCCTGAAAAATAGCTGATCCAGGGACAACGCAGCCAGCAGAAAACACTCAAAATCAAGGTCAAATGTTGGGCTGAATAGAGACGGAATACTTCAAGGGCCACGTACCCATTCTGACTACCAGGTAGACAGGCAGTGGCACTGTACAGGGAAGAGAGCCTAGAAGCAACACCTTGGCAGACATCAACCCCTAAGCTCAGAACCTAAATGTGGAGCTTTACATAAACATATAAGCAGAAATAAACAAAGCTTCATAGTAGGCGCCTTCGAGCAAGCAACAACACCAAAGATTGAGACAGGATCAGAAGAGAGGCGATTCGCATGACCACTCTGGTTAAGAGGCAATTCCTGAGCAGGAAAATGAAGACTGATGTCTGCCCCTGCTGAACATACTTTAATGGTGACTGTATACTGAGCATGCACGATAAACTATAAATAGCTCCCACTCCAAAGTATAGGCTTAATCATTCCCAACCTGAGTTAACTTCTCAAGGAAAGAATATGAGTGTTTACATGCATATTAGAGTAACAGAGTACCTGGCATGCTTAGTGACCTGGATGCGTTCACTTAACACATAGTTACTGGGTGCCTACTACGTGGCTGCCTTTGGAGACATGCATCTGCAAGCTTGTCTTCCATCCCCACAGGCCATCCGCTGACGGATCGCTCTGCTTCCCATCCACGTCCTTCTCTTCCCTGGATGCGGTGCTTCCTCTGTTTCCACATTTCAGCTAACTCCCTGAACTGCAAATTCTATGTCTCTCGCTGCACCGATAATATTTATCACCTCTCAGTATCAAAAAGTTGGGGTAGAGACCTATTCTCCAACTGCAGCTCCATGTACGCAGGCACCTGTTCACTTCTATACCTGAGCACTTAAGCTGTGCCTTGCATGGGTCGGTCTCAGTTTCACCACCTGGTGAATGACTGCTGCAGTGATCTTGACACACGTGTCGGGCCTCTACCCCGAGAGCTTACCATGTAGGGGGCACCGCCTAAGAAGGGGCTGGAAAGTAGGTTTCTGCCCACCTTTGGTGTTCAGAGGACAGGCTGGGGAGCCAGACTGCCAGTAGGTGGAAGAGCCAGGATGCAAACACAGGCACTCTGGTGCCAAGGGCTTGGGGTAGGGCCTGTGGGCATGCATGGGTTTCTTTTACCCTCATAACAGCCTGCTTTATGGAGGAGGGTGGCTGAGGCTGAAATAGGTTAATCTGGCAAGTCTTGCCAGAGGTATTTCAGATTTAAGACCTTTCTCATTGTTAGAAAGGTAATATGGTGTATATACCACATTTTATATAACATTCCCAGTGGTCTCTGAACCACACCCCATATCAAACACATCATGATGGTTTCAGCAGATCATATGAACAAGCACACTGAGTAGTATAATTCAGACTATTAGACCCTAACTTTCCTTTGGATCAGGGATTGCTGCTGAAGGAGCTAAGGAAATTTCCCCCCAAAATATGACTCCTTGGTATAAAGAGTATTTTGAATTAAAGGCCCTTAGAGATCACCAGGCCCTTGGAAAGGGCTTTCCCTCCATCTGTATAACCAGACGGACCCATCAAAAGGACAACTGACTCCCCTTCCCATCCCTGTTATCTCAATATATTCCCGGAAAGAAGATCAAGGATGCAACCAGACCCGGCCCAAGTCATTTTAAACATAATACCTGTCTCTCAGGTTAGTTTCCAAGTTAATCTGTTTTCCCCATGCATTCATCCTCCCTAGCAACCATTTATCGCCCCCAAACAGAATTATCTATATTCCTCATCCTCATCTCCTCCTCCCCTCCCTCTAAAGGAAGGGTATAAAAATTTCTGGACCCCATTAGGATATCGGGTAATCACCCTGTGATTCTCCCCGTGTGCATGGTAAACAAATCCCTTTCTCTTATTAATCTGCCTTCATTGTGAGTTGATCTTTCAGTGAAGATTACAAAATATTTCTAATTTTCCAAATGTTCTAGATTTTGGATTTGCAGGTAAGGGACTGCGGACCTGTAAATGTAAAGCCCTGAGAAGAGGACATGGCACAAAGTAGGTGCTGTGGGGCCTGGCATGTAGTAGCCGCTCGTACCTGTGAGTGTCCTTCTCTCTAGCCGGTCTTTGACGCCACCTGAGCCTCTCACAGCTCTCTCCCTCCTCTCCCCCCAGAGGTGAGCCAAGCCCCCTCTCCTTTCTTGCCCCAGAAGGTGGTAGTGCTTGTGCATTCCTGCTTACCAGTCTGTGTGTGCATCATCGATCACCAACAGGATCCTGGGTCTCTGAACAACAGGCGTGGAGGGACCCAGAGGCTCCATCAGCCCCGAGGGGGCCTGAGGGGTCTGCTTCATGGCACTGGAGAGGGAACTAAACAGGCTGGATCCTGGAGAGGAGAAGGATGCGGCCAGGGGCTGGGGGTGCCTCCTCTCCATGGCCGGGGAAGCAGGGGAGCTGGTGGAGCTATCTGGGCGCTGCAGGTCCGTCATGTAGCCATTGGGCAGGTTGGTCACAAAGCTGCTGTCGGACAGACGCCGCCGGAGGAAATTCATGGCTGTAGATGGAGATGGCTTGGTGGGGCCCAGGACACAGGCTGCTAGGTGGAGGGAATGGTAGGACTTTGGGCCAGAAGAGCCAGGGGAATTCTGCACAACCAGAAGTCGGCTTCAGCTGCCTTAGCTGTCCTGGAAACAAGCCAACCAACACATTAGTGAACATGACCTCCTCCCCTTTAAGAGCAAACAGATATAGCACTTTTCTGCCCCGCCACTGGTGGCAAGGTAAATTGGGACATCCTTTTGGAAAGTAATTTGGCAATATGTATTAACAGCATACCCTTTTAACCTAAAATTTCCATTTTCTGGAATTCTATCCCAAGGAAAGAATCTAAGTTACAGAAAAAGCCTCATGTACAAATACGTTTATCACAGCATTATTTACACTAGCAAAATAGTGGGAAGTATCTCAACATTTAACCACAGGATAACGAATAAATAAACTACAGCACAGTCACACCATGAATCTTTTGTGGCTATTAAAAAAGCATACTGAAGGACAGTTTTCAGTAACAGAAAAAATTTCATATTGTAACATTAAATAAAAAAGATCATGATACAAAATTATAGGTACAGAATGACTACAACTATGTAAAAGTTGAAATAACAAAACTTTGGAAATAAAATAAATCAAAATGTTAACAATGATTATATTTTGGTAATGCGAGTACATGCCACCTTTTTCTTTTTCTTTCCCCTTATTTATATCTTCAAAATTTTCTAGAATGCATATTACTATGGACTGAAATGTACATCCCTATCAAATCCATATGTTGAAGACCTAAGCCCCAAAGTGATGGTATTTGGATATGAGGACTTTGGCAGGTAAAGTCCCTTTGGCAGGGCCCTCATGATGGGAGTAGAGCCCTTATAAGAAGAGACACCAGAAAGATCCCTCTGCCCTTGTGAGGACGCAGCAGGAAGATGGCCATCTGCAAGCCAGGAAGAGTGCCCTCACCAGAACCCAACCATGCTTGTGCCCTGAGCCTAGACTTCCAGCCTCCAGAACTGTGAGAAAATGAATTTCTGTTGTTTAAGCCATGCCGTCTACAGTATTTTGTTATGGCAGCCTGAGCAGACTAATACACATATTTATTACTTTTCTAAACAAAATAAAATAAGTTTTAAAAAAACCCAACCTGTTCATTTGAGATCAAAATATCTCAATGAAAACAATGATTATTTAAACCATGGGATTAGGCTTCGTATTTTTAAAGTTTTTTTATATTTTTATTGAAGTAAAATTTACTTAAGAGTAAAATGCACAGTTCTTAAGGAGATGATTCTTTGAGTTTTGATAAATGTGTACACTGGCGTAAGATTTATTATATTTCTATCACCTTATAAAGTTCTCTTGTGCCCTTTCTGGTCTCCCCCTCATAGGTAAATGCTCTTCTGATGTGTGTCACCATTTATTAATTTTACCTGTTCTTGAACTTCATATAAATGTAATCATATATATTGTTCTTTTATTAATGACTTATTTCCCTCAATGTAATGGTTTTGAGACTCATTTATGTAGCATTTATTAATAGTCATTCTATTTTTTTAATCAATGAGCAGTATTTCACTGGATGGACGAGCCACAGATTGCTACTCCATTCTCCTGTCGACGGACATTTCAAACGTCTCCAGTTGGAGGTATTATGAATAGAATTGCTATACGGATTTTTGCACTGACGTATTTTTGTGGAGATAGGTAGATAGACGATAGATGGATGGACGGATAGATTGATTCATAGATAGATCTTTTCTTTGGGAAAATACCTAGGGGTGAATTGGTTGGTTCATAGGGTAAGTGTACGTTTAACTTAATAAAAAATTGTCAAAAAGTTCCCCGTAGTGATTGTTCCATTTTGCACACTCCATTTGAGAGTTCTAGTTGCTCCACATCCTTATCAACATTTGGTTGTCATCGGTCTTTTTTCATCTTAGCCATTCTACTGGGTGTAAAATAGTATCTCGTTGTGTTTTAAATTTATTTTCTCTGATACTTAATGAGGTTAGGCAAGTTTCATTGGTTTACTGGTCATTAACACATCTTTTATAAAGTGTCTGTTCAAGTCTTTGGCCTATTTCTAAAAAGTGGGTTGTTTATCTTTTTATTTTTGATTTGTAGAAGTTCTTTATACACTCTGGGTACAAGTCCTTTGTCAGATATGTATATTTGTAAATATTTTCTACCAGTCTGTGGCTTGCTGCTTCATTTCTTTCATGAGCAGAAGTTTGGCAGAATGACTCTTTAAAAAGTAAATTTTATTTGAGATAAAAGCATCCCAATAAGAAAAAAAATATATACCATAGGATGAGACCACACGTCCATATTTTGGGTATTAGAAATATTTTACATATTCTTTCATATATACACACACATATATACATAATTATATATACATATATAAATCTGTTATACATACCTACAGGTGTTTTGATCGTCAGAAACTTTCAATTTTTATGAAGTCCAATCTATCAAACTTTTCATTTATGCTTAATGTTTCCGTGTCTGCTCTTAAAAATCTTTGCCAACACCAAGATGACAATCATATTGTCTTACAATTTCCTACAGAAGCTTTATGGGTCTAGCTTTTTCTGTTTAGGTCTGTAATCCATCCAAATTTGATTTTTGAGTAGTGTGAAGTAGGGTATGAAGTTCATTTTTTCCCCATTCATTTATCCAGTTTGCCAGCACCACGTATGAAAATATTTTTCTCCCACTGAATTGCTTTGGTGGTTTTGGCACCAATGGACTGTATATGTGTAGGTCTATTTCTGGACTCTTTATTATGTTCCATTGAACTATTTTTCTATTCTTATGCTGTCTTGATTACTGTGGCTATTTTAAAAACAGAAAGTTTTAAAATCAGGTAAGGTAAGTCCTCCAATTTAGATTTAGATTTTCTTTCTCAAAATTGTCTTAAGTATCCTAGGTCCTATTTTAATATGCATTTTAAAATCAACTTGTATGAAAAAGTCTTTTGGGATATTGTTTAGTGTTGCATAGACTGGGTAGAACTGAATCTCAACAATATTGGGTTTTCTACTTCGTGAACATGGTAGAACCCACTATTTATCAAATCTTCTTTAGTTTCTCTCAGACGTTTTGAGATTTTTCAATATAGAAGTCTTCCATACGTTTTGATAAATTTATTCCTAATAATTTCTTTTGTCTGTTTTTTAATGGTTTTTAAACGACACCGTTTTCTAAATTTCATATTCCATTTGTTTGTTGCTAGTATAACATTATTGTCTCTATAGTGACAATGTACTGACATGCTAAATTCAAGTGTTGTTTATAGATTCTTTAATACTTTCTAGTTAAACAATCATGTTACCTACAAACAGATCTTTACTTCTTTCTTTCCAATCTTAATGCCTTTTACAAATTTCACTTCTCTTATTACCTTAGCTAGGATCTCCAGTACTGAATAGAAATGATGAAAACAGACACTTTCCCAGTCTTAGGAGGAAAACACTCAATATCTCACCACTAATAAGACGTTAACTGTAGGTTTTTTATAAATTCACTTTATCAGATTAAGGCAGTTCCCTTGTATTCTTAGTTGGTTCAGGGTTTTTTATCACGAATGAGTGTTAAATGTGCCAAGAGATTTTCTAAATCTATTGAGAGGATTATAGGCTTTTTGAAATCATTTATTTGCTTAATAATGTGGTGAATTACATTGATTGATTTTCAAATGTTAAACCAAACTTGCATTCCTGGGATAAACACCACTTGATCATAGTGAATTACCCTCTTTATATATTGGTGGATTCGATCTGATAGTACTTTGCTGAGGCTTTTTGTGTCCTATGTTCATGACACAAAGTACTGGTCTGTAGTTTTATTTTTGGCAATGTCTTTGCCAGGTTTTAGTATCAGGGTAATGTTGACCTCACAAAATAGGTTGGGAAGTGTTCCCTCCTTTTCTATTTTCTGAAAGAGTTTGTGTAATATTGGTATTATTTTTTTCTTAAATTATTGGTAGAATTCAACAGTGAAACCATCTGGGGTTGGGTTAGTTTTTCTTTGTGGGAAAATTTTTAATAATGAATTTAATCTCTTTTATAAAGCTATTCATATCAGTATTTTCCTGTTTCTTTTTATCTCCGTTTTGGCAATATGTGATTTCAAGTAATTTGTCCATTTCATCTTAGTTATGAAATTTATTGGCATGAAGTTGTTTATAATATTTCTTTTATTTTCTGTAGGATCTTCATGATTCTTCCTGATGTTCCTGATACTGGTAATTTGCTTTTTCTCTCTTTTTGATTGATCCATGTTGCTAAGAATTTACAAATTTCATTAATCTTTTAAAGAACCAACTTGCAGCCTTTCCAATTTTCTCCGTTGTTTGTTTTCTATTTCACTTTTTTCTGTTCTTTATTACTCCCTTTTTTCTCCTTATTTTGGTTTAAGTTTAATTTGCTCTTCTGTTTTCTAGAGTATCAACATGGAAACCTAAGATCATTAATTTCAGGCCAGCTCTGGTGGCTCACGCCTGTAATCCCAGCACTGTGGGAGGCCGAGGCAGGAGGATCACTTGAGCCCAGGAGTTTGAGCCCAGCCTGAGCAACAGTGAGACCCAGTCTCTACTAAAAATAGAAAAATTAGGGGGCATGGTGGTGCGCACCTGTGGTCCCAGCTACTCGGGAGGCTGAGGCAGGAGGATCACTTGAGCCCAGGAGTTGGAGGCTGCAGTGAGCTGTGATGACACCACTGCACTCTAGCCTAGGAGATAGAACAAGACCCTGTCTCAAAAAAAAAAAATTTTTAAAAAAGTGCAATGTGTTTCCCTCCCAGAAATTTTGACATGTTGCATTTTCATTATCATTCGATTCAAATTATTCTCAATTTCCCTTATTTTTTGACCCACACATTATTTAATTTTCAAATTTTAATGTTCTTTTATACATTTTCTTGTTATTGTTTTTGATATAGTTCACTTGTGATTAGTGAACATAGTCTATAAGGTTTTAATCCTTTGTCATTCATTGAGATTAATTTTACTGTTCACTATGGTCAAGTGTGATGACTATTCCATGTGCACTTAAAAAGAATGTGTATTCTGCAGTTTTGGGGTGTAATGTTCTGTAAATATCAATTAGATTGTTGTAAGTCAGGTTCCCCAGGAATCTGACTACCCCATGGTGACTTGCAAGCAGCAGGTTTATTGGAGAGTGCTCCCATGATCAACAGTCATGGGCAGGAATGAAGAGCAGATTTGGGCTGAGAGAGGCATTGAACTACAACACAGTTTCAACAGAGGCCTCAGTTGATCTTACTAGGAGCAAAGAGCTGGGCATCTCTTTGGATTTCCTCATTTTCCAGCCACTCTGTTAACTTGTACTCTGTCCACTGACTTGGCAAAGCAATAAAACAGCAGCTCTCTGCTTTAGTTCCAGCTGCTCCTTGCCAGGTGGCCTGGGGAGTGCTTTCAAGGGAAGAGCCACATGAATGTGGATCTCACCCAGTGGGTGTGGTTCCCCTCTTTCAGGGGTGGAATCCCCTCCACATTCTATCTACTTGTTGCTTCTCTCCAGAAACCTGAAAGAGTTTCTTTGAATAGTTTCCAAAGTTTATAATTATCATGTATGAGAGGTTTACTCCAACACAAGCTACTGAGTCATTACGAGAACTGAGCCTCTTCCATTTTTAAAATACAGGATGGAAAAGTTACAAAATGTCAGAGTTGAAGAGACCTTACAGTTTATTTAACAAACCCTTTTTTAGGAACTCTGGTCAACCTTACACTGGTAGGAATTCTTTCACATTCTGAATCATCTCTTATAATCTTTGACCAACACCAACGTTAGTCAAAGGCTCTTCCAGTAACTTGTCCCCACCATAGATCCCAGTAGAGCTTACAGGCTGGCAAAGAGAGGCAGATAATGAAGGAGTGAACAAACATTTATGGTTTAGGGTACACACAAGTGAGGAATACACAGAATGCTGTCATAGAGACTAACACAGGACAGGGCTTCTTTAGACAGGATGGCCAGAGAAGGCAGGCTTTTCTGAGGAGGTGACCTTTTTTTTTTTTTAATTTTATTTTTAATTGACAAATAATTGTGTATATTTATGGTGTACAACATGATGTTTTGATATATGTACGCACTGTGGATTAAATCAAGCTGATTAACAAATCCATCACTTCACATACTTATTTTTTGTGATAAAAACATTTAACATTTAACTCTCTTAGCAATTTTGAAATATACAATTCATTGTTATTTATTATAGTCACCATTTTCTGTGCAATGGATCACTAAAGCTTATTCCTCCTGCCCAACTAAAACTTTATACCCTTCGATCAACATCTCCCCTCTCCTCTTCCACCCCCACTCCCCAGCCTCTGGTAACCAACTTTCTACTTTCTACCTCCTCCATGAGTTTGACTTTTTTAGATTCCACATATAAGTGAGATCATGCAGTATTTTGTCTTTCTGGGTCTTGCTTTTATTTCACTTAGCATGATGTCCTTCAGGTTCATCCATGTTGTAGTAAATGACAGAATTTCCCCCCATTTTTTAGGCTGAATGGTATTCCATTATTTGTATATATATACACATTTTCTTTATCCATTCATCTGATGATGGACACCTAGGTTGGTTCCATATCTCAGCTATCGTGAATATTGCTAAATGAACACGGGAGTGCAGATATCTCTTCAACATGCTGATTTCAATTCCTTTGGATATATACCCACTGCTGCTGGATCATAGGGTAATTATATTTTTAGTTTTCTAAGGAACCTCCATAACGGCTGTACTAATTTACATTCCCACCCACGGTACACAAGGGTTCCTTTTTCTCCACACCCTCTCCAACATCTGTTATCTTTCATCTTTTTGATAACAACCATTCCAACAGGTGTGAAGTAATATCTCATTATGGCTTTAATTTTCATCTTCCTGGTGATTAGTGATGATGAGCATGTTTTCATACATCTATTGGCCATTTGTATGTCTTCTTTTGAGAAATGTCTATTCAGGTTCTTTGTCCATTTTTTGATTGGGTTATTTGTTTTCTTGCTATTGAGTTGTTTGGGTTCCTTATATATTTTGGATATTAGCCTCTTATCAGATATACGGTTTGCAAATACTTTCTCCCAGTCTATGGGTTGTCTCTTTTATTAATTATTCCTTTACTCTACAGAAGCTTTTTAGTTTGATACAATCCCATTTGTTTATTTTTGCTTTTGTTGCCTGTGTTTTGGAGACATATCCCAGAGTAATGTCATGGAGCTTTCAGCCTGTGTTTTCTTCTCATAGTTTTATAGTTTCAGGTCTTACATTTAAGTCTTTAATCTATTTTGAGTTCATTTTTGTATATGGTATGAGATAAGAGTCCAATTTCATTCTTCTGCCTATGGATATCAAGTTTCCAAATATCATTTATTGAAGAGACTGCCCTTTCTCCATTGTATGTTCTTGGCACCTTTGTTGAAAATTACTTGACTGCAAATGTGTGGGTTTGTTTCTAGGCTGTCTATCCTGTTCAATCAGTCAACGTGTCTGTTTTTATGTCAGTACCATGCTGTTTTGATTGCTATAGCTTTGTAATAGATTTTGAAGTTCAAATGTGATGCCTCCAGCTTTGTATTTTTTCCTAAAGATTGCTTTGGCTATTCAGGGTCTTTTGTGGTTCCATATGAATTTTAGAATTATCTTTTCTATTTCTGTGGAAAAATTGCATTGGAATTTTGATAGGGATTGCATCGAATCTGTAGATCACTTTAGGTAGTATGGGCATTTTAACAATATTAATTCTTCAAATGCATAAATACAGGATACCTTTCCATTTATTTGTGCCACCTACATTTTCTTTCATCGGTATTTTATAATTTCAAGTATACAGGTCTTTCACCTCCTTGGTTAAATTTACTCCTCAATTATTTTTTGATGCTATCGTGAATGTCATTGAATCCTTAATTTCTTTCTCAGATAGTTTGTTGTTAGTGTAAAGAAATCCCAGTGATTTTTGTTAGTTGATTTTGTATCTTGAAAATTTACTGAATTTATTTATCAGTGTTAACAGTTTTTGGTTGAGTATATATAAGATCATATCATCAACAAACAAAGACAACTTCACTTTTTCTGGGAAGAGACCTTTAAGCTGAGACATGAAGGATGGGGAAAATGAGAAATGCATGTGCAAAGGCCCTGAGGGAGAAAAAGCGAGGCACATTTGGAGAACAGAAGGCCAGCCCAACCATGGAGCAAAAACAAGATTTTTATAAGAAAATGTTTAGAGAAGTAGAGAGGAGTCAGATAATGAAGGGCCACATTGAAAACAATTTTGATTTTGACCCAGTAGTGAAACTTGACGAGAAAGATCTACTCTACCTGGCCATTTTGTAGAAAACAGACTGCAGAGGATGCATATATGGAAGGAGCTAGACAGGTTAGGAGGCTGTTGTAGTCATTTTGGTTTGTAGATATGAAAGAAGGGAGCTAGATTATGTATTTTCCAGTTTTAATCTGATGGCAGGACAAACTGCAGATGAGAGGAATTCTGGAAAAAATGGGCAGGAAGACACTGGGATAGGACCCAGTAGGCCCACTGGGCACTCCGCTCTGTGCTGCCCACCACTGGCCACTAGAGGGCAGGAGCGGCCATACCAGACAGGAAAAATAAAACAACACGTTACAGAGCCACTTTTCAAGCCTACTGGAGGGTGCGGCATGAAGGAAAACTTTACTGGGAAGGTTTTAAAAACAGGGTGAAAGATTTCTCCAACTTGGAGGTGAAGCCAGAAGACAAAAGTAAGGTGCAAATCACAGGGACACGGGTTTTGCATCAAAGCAGGAATTGCCCTGGAAGAGCGAGAACCGCCCCACGGCGGCACCAGCTAGTTTGGGAAAGGACCAGCCGCAGATCAGCCTGGACAGGACAGTGGACACCTGTGCTTGGATGTCTCACAGACACCCCAGATTGGTTTCCTTGCTCACCCTCAGATGAGTTTATGCACCCGGGTCCCCCACTCCTGGGACCCCATTCCTGTCCACTCACTGAGGCCATGAACCTGAACCTCATACTTCACTCCTCCTTAACCTCATGGGTTTCTGCCACGCAGTCACCAGATCCTGTCAATTCTGTCCCCGCAGTCATCTTCAATCTTAGCCCCTCCCCGCCATCATTTCTTGAATAGTCTTGGTCCACATGCTGCCAAACATCTCTCCCTTTGCCTACTGCAGTAGCCTCCTGATCAGCCTCCCAGCCTCCCATCTCCAATATTCAATCAACTTTCCACAGAGCAGCTAGAGAGAGCTTTCTAAACAGCAACCTTGACCATATGGAAGGCCCCTCATGGCTTCCCACATACCCTTAGGATATAGGACACACCCTCACCCAGAAAGACCTTCAGGGTTTGGTCATTGCCATCTTCTTCAATGTTTTCCTTATCACTTCGGCCATGCAAGATGGAACTGTTCCAATGAGTCATGCATTTCCAAACACCCATATCCTTTATATGCTTTTCCCTTTGCCTGGAACACTGCCTGGCATGTCATGCACTATACATACTAAGGACTATTATTATTTATTACCATTGTTTATTCTTATCAACCCACATGAAACTATCAGGAAGAGCAAATGAAAGAATACACCAAATGCTTTTGAAACAATGAACAATTATACAAATAATAATAATAATACAATGTCATTGTTAGTAGTGGAATCTTTACAATATCACCAGGATGCAGAATTGTAAGTCCTGGCTTCAACTGCCAGTTAGTCATCAATGCTCAGAGACTCCGTGAACACATATAGGCCCCTCGGTCTGGGCCCCACAGCCCTTAACCAAACACCCTCAGATTTAACCCCCTTTCCTAGAGAAGTATTCCACGAAGTATGTTAGAATGGTTTCAGCTGAGCAGCTCACCATGGAAACATACCTGTTCCCGATCCTAGGAAGACTGAGAAGGTTGTGAGGTTCGTCCCTGGATCTTATACCTCTTTGCAAATCCATCTTCCTCACTTCTAGCCCCTCTTAACATCTCACCCCCAATGACCTCCCCTGTCATTGGAGGCTGAAACTCAGAGAAGCCCCAAGACATAGGAGATGCCAAATTCAAGCACAAGAGAAGGTGTCTGAACAGGAGGCCGGGCCGATGCCCAGCCCAGAGTACCTACAACCTCCATGCGATCACACCTATGAAAACAATCCTTCCAAAGGTATAAGCATAAGGTATAAAGCTTTAAAGCAACCCTCTCACTCATCTGCAAGACTCAGAGAGGTGACTCGAGTGGAAGTTTGGGCACCACAACAGGCAAAAGTGGAAAGATTTCTTTTGCAAGATTTGGTCACAGAAAAGTCCTAAAAATCCCACCCTATATTTACTTTGAACTCGAGTACTCCATAAAAGGGACTCTTCAAGTGCAAGCCCCTCCTGAACCCAGGCTAAGGACCACAATGACCTCAGCACTTTGGTAGTGGACACAGCTAGGCAGAGGGAGTAAGCCTGAAGATTAAGCTCTTGGACCCTGGGACCAGATTGCCTGGGTTCCACCAACAAGGCCTCAGGAAAGCTACTTAATCTCTCTGTGCCTTAATTTCCTCATCTGTAAAATGGGTATAATAGTACCTACCTCATAGGGTTCCTGCGACTTAACGTATCTAGAACAATGTGGCACATGGTAAACAATCTGTGTCAACTGTTGTTATTATTCTGATTTCTTTTTAGACAGTGTGTTTCCTATTGCCAAAAGGTCTGACTTTAGTTTGGGAGGCAATGTGGCAGAGATTACAGTATTTTTATGTGAATGAGCTTTGGAATGGATCTGACTTTGAGATCCAGCTCTGCCTCTTGCAGCTGAGTAACATCTAAGCCACAGGTTCTTCATCTGCAAAATGGGGATACTAACACCCTGTGCTACCTACCTCACAGGTCTTTGAGCAGACCAAAATATTAATAAAACGCACTAAAGTGCTTTTCAAAATGTTTATTTTTTAAGTTAACATAGAATAACATGGACTTTTTGAGTGTATAGTTCTATGAATTTTTAACACACTCACGTAACCACCACCACCACCACTGAGATCCAGAACAGCTCCATCACCCGCCATGAAATTGCTTTTGAATCTTTCAAGTGCTCTGTGAAGGTCAACAGCCTAGTGTTTTGCAGGCTGACACCTGGATCTCCTACCATGGTACATTAGATAAGGAATATTCAAGGCCAGATACTTTTCTTAGAAAATAAAGGAAGAAGATGAATTCCAGTGCTTGAACTTCCTGTGCATCAGTTGTCTTTGCATGGGCTGTTCCTTCACCTGGAACTCTTTGTACGGGCACCTGCATGGCTCACCCCTCACCTCCTTCAGGTCTTGCTCAGATGTCACCTTCTCAGTGAGACCTCCCTCTGGCTGCCACCAGCTGGTACTTTGGGTCCTTCTGACCCTACTCCACCTATTCTTTTTTCCATGGCGTGCATCACCTTCTATAAACTAGGTACTGTAACTTACTAATTTTTTTTGTTTATTGTTCATTTTCTGCGTAGAACGTAAGCGCCTCAAGAGCCAGGACCATTGTCTGATCTGTTCACTGATGTATCCCGAGCATCTATGACAGTGCCTAGCACATAGTAGGGGCTCAATAAATATTTGTTGAGTGAACCTGCTTAAAAGAACAGGAATGAAATTAAACTATCCTCACTTGTTATTTGGGAAGACTCAATGTGTAATTACACAAAAGACAGCAGCTATCACAGTGCCTGACACATAAAGCTAAGTCGAACCAAAATCAGAATAATGCAAAGGAATATCTGATTTTGTATTTTAGTACCCCTCCATGCAAACACATCGAAACTCATGAATTCTCCCTCACTCCGTCTTCTGCTCTATGAGTGCTAAAAGAATTTTTTTTCTTCCCCCATCAGGAATCAGCGTTTGGGTAATTAACAGTTGCTAAAATCCCTTCTGCATGAGCAGAAAGTTTAAAAATTCATGGAGACAACATAACATGAACGTATTGATAAGCATAGGCAGTGAAGTCTAGAAATGCCAACACAGGGTCCAAAAAAAAATATTCATGTAAATGAACATTTACATTTAGCAAATTAAAGCATTTAACCTCCTATCATTATGAGACAACTGTAATTGAGTTATTCACAAAATAATCACAGGATTTATTTACAATTTATAGAGCCCTGAAGGCAGCACCAGCCAGGACTGGAGCCCAAGCTTTGAGTTACCTAATAATCACGCCAGCTTGTGTCTGACTTACCGACACCTCCATCTGAAGGTCATGTCAAGAATTTAAATGGAGGCCCTTGATAGGCTGAAGACTAGAACTCAATGGTCATCTTGGGCCCTTCTGTGGTTACTGCTCATGAGAGGCAATTCCAAATAAATTACAGTGATTTTCAGCAATGTTCACTTACTGTAAAATAAATAAAATATTTATTCTGGTATATTTCACAATATTATTTCTGGACATTTTTATCTTAAACTGGGGCCAGAGAGGTGCCTATCTTGGTGGTCATCTAGAATGCTGGCCCCTCTGGCAAGATCTTTTTCTGAGGTGAACACATCTCATATGATCCCGGAACATGGCAGCCCTCTCTCAATGACAGCTCTTCATGCAGGTGGCAGCCTCTGCTTGGTACACCCTTCTTCTCCTTCATGGCACGGTTAAGTCTTGTTCATTCTCAGAATCCAACTCCTCCTCACCCATTCAGGATGGGCTTCCTGACCACCCTCAGCACTCTCCAGGCCGGGTATGGGGGCATGGGGTCCAGTGTTCTTAGAGACCATTCTTGAGTTTCTTTCCATTATAGGCCTATCACTTTGTTGATTTACAAACCTCAAACTCTAACATGCACCCACATCACCTGGGGAGTTTTCTAACGAATACAAATTCCCAGGCTTCACCCTCAGAGGGTCTGATTCTATAAGCTGGAAAAGTGGCCTGAAGTCTGCATGTTAACAAGCTCTCCAAATGAGCCAAATGATTCGCTGCCATTGGCGTATGCACCACATTTTGGGAAACCTTTCTCCAGACCAGAGTCTCCAATATGGGAAGCCTATTCCCTAGGGATTTCAAGGATGACACACTGGAGTTCAGGAAAAAATGGTTAGAACTTTCATTTCAACTTTTGATCTCACCCCTAAATTTATTTTTTGCATGTGCATTTCATGGGCATAATATAGTAGTAAAGTATTTTCAACTTTAGAAAAGAAAACACCAGAGAAAATTATCTCCAAATATGTTCGGTTTACGTGTGAATAGAAATAAAGATTATAATCCGTAATGCATACAATGGCAAGCCACCAGTGCATTTGGTGAGGGAAGGATAAAGGGGAACTTTCATCAGCAAAAAGAGATTTACATAAGCTGCTTAGAAACAGAGTTCATTGGTTCCAGAGGTTCAAAGCCAGAGTTATTGCCAGTTCACTGGTGGAGATGCCATCACTGGGCAAGTGTTCTTACGGGATCATCTTATCTGAATTACTGCAGTCCTAAAGAGTGCATAGTGATAAGCCTTATCAAAGCAGGAGATGCATGGAGGACATGAAAGCGTTTGTAGAAAGTCCTCGGAAACAGTTCTTATCTCAGACATGTAAGCATAAGCCTCCTCTCCTTCCTGGCCTTATTTTGTCTGGGTCTGACAAAAGTGCAGATATCCCGGTGTCTGCAACTTTCTCAGCGTTCGTGATTTATGGATAAATAAATATGCCTATGTTGGGGCAATTTATAGGTTGAAATATTAGCCACAATTCTCCACCCTTCCCAGGATCTACACGGTTGGCCAACTGACTTTGCAGTTCTTCCACTACAAGGTGAGTGACTGTCCTGCCCACTGACTTTGGGCCTGGTCATGTGACTAGTTTTGACTACTCAGGGGAGACCTGCTAGTGCACCAGTTTTGAACCATGGGCTAAAGAGACATCACATGTTTCTACTTGCCCTCTTGCACCTCTGCTGTTGCCATGAGAAGAACATGCCCTGGCTGGCCCACAGATCAAAAGGAAGAGAGACATGAAGAACAGACCCAGACTTAGGCTGCACCTAGAGCCACCTAATGAGCCCAGCCAAGATCAGTCAACCCCCAGCTAACCTGAAGACCCAGGAGCAAAACAAACGCTTATCATTCATGCCATCGGGAGTTTGTGTTATTAGAGTAGTGGCTCCCGAGAGCAATCGCTGGTTTAGATCTTAGGCTTACTGAGGGGAACTGTATTTCAGCTCTGCATCCATAGGACCTTGTAGGCCCTCAGTAAATAATAGAACAAATTAATAAATGGGGGCTTTCTGTATTTTCTGAGAAATTCTAATTGATACTCTCTGTTTGAAAGGACTGATGAGCAACTCACTGGGAGCTCTGGGGGACAGAGCTTTTTTGCTCTGTCCCCCAGACCACCTTTTTTTGCCAGTCGGACTCAGAGCTTGGTGTCCAAGGGTACTCCAGGTTCTTGTATGGTCCTCAGGTCAAAATACTATTCCCTATTACCCCCAAAATAAAATCTTTGAGGGCTGACCTTGACCTGGGTTCCTTTCTTTCCTTTGACAGGCTGGGCCCTCTATTACAACAGCTCCCATTTCCAATGAGACCTCAGAGTCCAGTCTCTGCCTTGAATTCCAGTTCTTGACTGGGGCCCTGTTGCCTCTGGGAGGATCAACTCTCCAACTCCTGGGAGAGCACCTGAGACTCCTAGAGCTGTGGCTACCATGCCCACCTACCTGTTGGAAACCCAAGCCCTGGCCACTTCCAGAATCAGGGCTGATAGCCCTTTGCTCCCTCAATCCCTGCCAGAGAAAACCCAGAAAGCATCTGTGTCCTGATTTTGTCAAGAAAACCTGGCTTTTGTACACAGCACCAACACCATCTTTTTTGTTTTTATCCCATTTGAAAAAGGCGCTTCAGAGGAGTCTCCTTCTTAGGAAAGGAATTTGTACTTTCTTTCCTCCCTACTTCCCTCCAATACTTCTTGCCTGCCTTCTTTCTTTTCCTCCTTCCTGGTTCTGTATCTTCTATTCCCCCATTGAATCAGACCTGCTTTTTCAGGAACGAATTTTGAATCTGAAACAGACTTGGGAATTGATATGATTTCTTACTCAATATAGAACTCCCCTCTATAGCGTCTCCAATGTCAGATTAATTGTGATCATTTATTGAGGACCTATAAAGTGCCAAACAATCTGATATATATATAACACACATATATATAATATATATGTGTGTGAGATATATCTTTGATATACTTGTCTCTGACAGATATATACACATATATTCCAATTCAGATATTAATTAGAATTTGTCGTGAAGGTATTATTTCCTTTAACAAGTAAAATGAAAACCTCAGAGGTGTTAAGTTACTTATCCAAGATGGAACAGCAGGTCAGTGGCAGAAGCAGAATTCCTATCCACATGCTGCAGGGCCTACAATTCTGGAGTAGAATCTTCAGAGGATCTAGTGCAACGATCTCATTTTATGAATGAAGAGACAAGAGAGGTGAATTTTATGTAACATTGGTTCATTTAATCCTCCTAACAACCTTGTGAGCTATAAACTATTTCCATTTAACAGACGCGGGAACCAGTTAAGTGGTGGGGCTGGATTCAAACCCAGGCAGTCCGGGTCCTGCGTTCAGCTTTAACTACATGATGTTGCCTTCCCAAGACACAGAGCAGATGAGAAGCAGACAAGGACAGAGCAGAGGGGGAACCCAGCCCAGGCGCCTGCCCTTTCCTCTCCAGCACGCTCCAGTTCCATCGTCAGCGGGGACCACAAGAGGAAATAAATTCCACATAACAGGAGGCAGCAGAGAGTGGAATGGCCTCAGGATTCAGGATTTCCCTGGGCTTGTCACAGCTCCTTCTTTCTCCGCGCCAAAGCCATCTGTGGAATGCTAATGTGCACCGGCTTCAGAGAAGCCCCTGCTGCTGGGCTTTCATGTGACTTAGGGGAAGGCTGAGCACGCAGCTACCAGTGAAGCCAGCAAAGCATTTCAATCGTTGCTGCCCAGCAAAGGGCAGACCGTGACCCAGATGGACAGCATGTAACTTCCAGTCCCCAGGCTGGATGGTCCGTGATGCTCACTGGGCAGAGGGAGGGGGAAGCAGCAGTTAGGGGCCGGAACACCCCTTGGAAGTACAACAAGAGCCATGATAATGATGATGATGATTGAGGGGGGAGGGGGTTGGTCACCATTCACTGAGCCTCTTTTAAGAACCAGGTACTGCCCAGGGCCAGACCATCCATAGACAATCCACAACCCTGGCCAGGAAGTGCTATTGTCCCCAATTTACAGATGAGGACACTGAGGTCCAAAGATGATAAGTAATTTACCCGTGGTCACTCAACTTGTACGCAATAATTATAGCTCTGCCAGGCACTGCTCTGACACCTGAACTCGGGCCATCCTTCCTGCAGCCTCATGAGCTAGTGTGCTACTATTAATCTCACTTTACAGACGTGGACACTGAAGCCCAAAGTTCCACCACTAACAAATCACACAGCTGTGATTCAGACCCAGGCAACCTGGCTCTGTGGTCATGGTCCTAACCCCTAAGCAGCACTGCCCCTCCAGAGCACTAAGATTCAAACCCAGGTCTGCCCGAGGCCAGCGCCCATGGGTTTTCCATCACATCATGGTGCCTTGGGTCTCTGAGGCTGGAATCTGGCTTCTGGGGCCTCAAACTTAACTCAGTTCTACAGAGGTACTTAGAGTTCTCCATTCCCTGTGCCCTGGCCCTCACACAATGGGTTCACATCTCTGTTTCCTCTTCTGGTGTGTCCTCGCCTATGTTTCCCTACTTACTTCAGCTGGTTATTTTTGACTCATCCTCCTCAGCTCATCACCTCCTCTAAGAAGGCTTCCCTGATTGCTCCTCACCCACCAATAAGGACAAAGTGAAAGTGAACACCGAGCAGCTTACTTTGTCGGTCACTGCAGGCTTGGGGAAAGCTACCGAGTCTGCCTGTAGACTCACTGAGTTGGAGACAGCAGCAGGCAGAGCCAGGCACCCGGAGTCAACGAGAGATGCCTCGTCGCCAAGATGTGGCAACCAGACGTGAGCCCAGGAGCCGTTTCCTTCTGCCAGGTAAGAATGAGCAGCCTCCTTCCTAGAGACAAAGGGGAACTTTTGGAAGGTTCACTCAGGCCTGCGGCGGGCTTGAGTGTGCAAAGGAAGGGGCTGAAATGAGGAGGAAACAGGAGGAGGAACAGCAGGTGATGCTATTGACAGGTGAGAGAGACACACAGAGAAACAAAGACAGATATATATATAGAGAGAGAGAGAGACAGAGACAGAGAGAGACACAAAGAGAGAGAGAAAGACAGACAGAGACACACACACACAGAACACCCCACAGCGGAGCACCTGGCTGCGATGCTGCAGTGCTCCATCCTACACCTTCAGCTGCCCAGGCCCCCCTCTAAGGCCTGCGGCAGGGCAGATGGCCAGCCTCGGTGCTTCCAGTGGCCGGGTGCTGCCCTAATGAGTAATTCAGCAAGTTCACTCTGGAAAGCAGAGAAGGCACAGAACTCGCGATGTCCTGCCACCCCTGCTGCAAACTGCTCCTTCCTGGCCTCCCCGCTCAGGAAACGCCCCCACCCAGTGTTTCAGCTAGAGATGCTGGGGCCTTCTAGGTTCCTCCCTTTCTCCCACCTCCCAGACCTGAGCCACCACCAACTCTGACCTCCTAGACAGCCTGGGAATCCATCTCCTTCTTCCAACGTCTCTCATCAGAGCAAAGGCAGCTCTCCTCCGCCCCCCAGGCAGCCACCCCGTTCTGACCTTTCAGGGGGACCCCTGGACCTGGGGTAGCATCAGGCTTCTTTCCCCGCCTGCAGGGCTTCCTCTCCCTCCCCCGTCTCCCACATCCAAACTGGCCTTCCCTCTTCCCTCAAGCCAGCCCATTCCCAGCACGCCTACCCCACGCCCACCTCAGGCCTCTGCACGGAGCTAATCGTACTACATGCACGGTCTCATTAATTCTCACACAACCCTGTGAAGCAAATACTATTTTTAATCCCATTTTACAGATGAGGAAACTGACACTCAGGGGACTTCAGAACTTGCAAGAACATCATGTGCCAGGTAAGAGGTGTTGGGACTTGGGAAACAACACTCCGAAATGAAGGCCTCAGAAGCAAAAGTTTTTGTCTGACCTTCTGTCCTCCTGTCTCTCAGCCTCATCCTCTCTCAAGGCTAGCCACAGAAACTAGAATCCCTCTTCCCTAGGGCAGGTCATAAAAGCCAGAACCTCTCCACCACCACCCCCCCACCCTCCAAAGGCAGCCATACAACCTAAAATTATTCTGTGTAAGAACTGGCCATAAAGAAATTATCTGACCTTTCTTGTTTGACTGTAAGTCATAAGACTCCCATTTCAGAGAGGGCCCTGCCCCACACCCAGAAGGAAGGAATGCAGGCTCAGAGAGGCCAAGAAGAATCTAGACAGACAGGCCTTGGGAGTTTCCCCACTCACTCTATTTGCATTAGATCATACCCTTTTTGTCCAATTGTATTTCTACATGACTGTCCATACTTTGTTGAACCCAAGCATAAAAATGGACAATTTCCCCCCATCTTCATTCTGAAGGCTCCAGTGACACATGTTAAATAAATTTGTATGCCTTTTCTCCTATTAATAAATCTGCCTCACATCAGTGATTTTTCAGGAAACCTGTAGGAGGCCAAGGGCCTTGGTCCCTACAGAGGCAAATCTTGCCTCTAGATCAGCCTAATGGCTTGGGATGCAGCCCTTCAGCTGCTGTGATATCCTGGTCTGCTGCCTGGCCCTCCTCTCCTGGTGCCAAGAATCAACAGGATACTCCTTGATAACCTGGTGCACTCGGTGGCAGCCTCTGCAGTGCCCTTCACCTTGGAAAGCCTGAGTCCGGGCACTGGCTCAGAAAATTCCAGGAACAGCCTGCTGCAACTATGCTCAGCTGCTCAGCTGCAGCTATGAGGACACCTTCCCCTCTGCAGGCTAGGAAGTGGGTGGCTTACTGCTGATGCCAAAGAGCAGTGTGGGTACACTGTCACTAAAGGAACCTGGGTGGCCACTACCACTGGCTCACTCTGTGACCCTAACAATATTAATGATGATGATAATAGTAATAATAATAATAGCAGCTAACATCTATATAATGCTTCCTAAGTCCTATGTACTGTTTTAAGCTTTGTTCATATATTAAACCAATTAGTCCTAACAGTTGTAGGGGAGCAGAATATGCTATCCCAGAATATACCACTTTGGCAGAAGGATTATTTCGAGCTAAAGGCAGTCAGTTAGAAGCAGCAGATATAAGAAAAGCTTTCTGCCCTCCCTCTGTTTACCTAAAAGCAGGACATAAATTTGCAAAGATATCCCCTCAACCCCACAGCGGGAAGAAGTTAAACACTGGAGACAACGTTAGGCCCTTACTAGCCCGAGGCACCAGAAATCTATATATATAACAAACTTTATTAACTTCCATTAGTTTCCCCATATATTTGCCTTCCCACAATTTGCTGCCCTAGCAATTCAGAATCCTTTTCCTTTATACATCACTTGTCTAAAAATTTATTGTTCTTTTGTTAAGATGCTGTAAAGCCCAAGTTCTAATCATTTGAGTTACTGAACTCTGCTTCCAATATATGCATGGCTGCCTGTGTTAAACTTCTGTTTGTTTTTCTCTTGTTAATCTGCCTTTTCTTAGTATGATTTATGGGGCACAGTGCACCTAAGATGTATAGAGGGAAAAGACTTTTTTCCTCCCTACACAGTATTCCTTTGTTATTATCCCTGCTTAACATATGGAGGAAATGGAGGCCCAGAGAGGTGGAGTAACTTGCCCCGTTGCCACAGCCACTGGACTTGGCCCAGGTGGTCTGACTCCAGAGACTGGCCTCCTCCCTCCCACCCTCCCACTGCCTCGTCGGAAGGCGATAGGCTTGGTCCTGAAGAACTCAGATGTGCATCTTTGACTCTCACTTTCAAGAGCAAGAACCAGGCAAAGAAAAGCGGTTTATTTCTCTGCCTTCCTTTATCCTGATTTCTAATAATACTTGTCAGACTATATTAATCATAATTTGTTGAATTCTTGCGACATGCCAGTCATGTGGCTAAGCAATTCACCGGCACTCTCTCCTGTACTCCTAGTAATCCTATGAAGAAGGTTCTGTTATCCTGATTTTATCCTGAAACATCTGAGGCTCAGAAAGGTTCAGTGACTTGCCCGAGGTAACACAGCGAGGAAGCCACTGGTCAGACTCCAGAGTCTAGGCCCTTAATGCCAAGTTTTGCCTGTTTGCTGCTTTCTCCTTCCCGCCAACCCCCATTCCCACGGCCACTGAGCTCCCTCCAGAAGGCAGGAAAGGTTACCCGTGTCTCCCGCTCTCGCAGGGGCCTGAGAGAATGCTCTCCACGGACTGATACTAAATTAACAAATGACTGAGTAGATGAAAGGCAGGAAGAGAAAGAAAAGAAGAAAATGAGGATTAAAGGAAGGAAGAAAAAATACAGTGAATGAATCAAATAATAAAACTGAATAAAGAAAAGAAAAAAAGAATGAAAACAAACAGCCCAGAAAATGAAACTAGAAAAAAGGAATAGATCAAAAGAATTCCCAGGCAATTCCTGCCCTGCTGGCTCCTTTCTCAGCAGGGGCTCGCCACCTCCCAGACCCCCCAAAGCTGCTTCCGGAGCTCTGCAGCAGTAATGCCCCCTTGGGCCAGGCTCCATGATACCTAAGGCTGACGCCCTGAGGCAGGCGGAGGGGAGCAGAGCTCTCGAATCCTGGCATCCGCTTTCCACCAAAAGATCCGCAGCCGCTGTCACTGGCAGGCAGGGGAGGGCTTTATCACAGCCGGCATGGAGATTGCTGCTGCGGCAGTTGCCTCTCCAGCCCTGCAGGAAACAGCCATGCCTGCAGCACTCGCTGGGCCAACTGCTAAAGAAAAGCCCACTCACCTTCCAGCCCACCTGTGCTCTTTCACCTCCACTGTGAGCTCCAGAGGTGAGCTCTTCTCGCGTCCTTCCCCCAGGGTCTGGATCTGCTTAGGGGCAGAATCCTCAGGACACGAGCACACCAAACTCTCAGGACCTTTGAGACCTCCTAGGGCCCCAGAACTCAGCATGACATCGGGCCCCACGACTGCCCTGTCCCCGGTGTGCTGCTGTACCCTTCTTTACTGAAGAGGCTGCCAGGAGTGGAGAAGCCTATGACCCCGGAGCCCCTGCCACCTGACCCAAGGCAGCCAGTCATCCCATTTTACAGAAGAGTCAAGTTAGGAATCTTGACTGGTGTCAGGTTAGAACTCAGCAGCTCTCCCATCCCTAAACTGAGCCATGATTAGCTCAGGTGGCGCTGCATGAAGCCCTGGCAAAAGGATCCCTGACCTGCAGGTGGAAGCCCTGAGGCTGTCCTGGGGCTTCTGCCTCCCTGCCCCAAGTTCCAGCAGCAGCAGAGCAGAGAGCCCTGGACAGGAAATCCTGTTTCAAAGCCTACAGGGTTCGCCTTGCAGGGCCCCTTCTCCACAAAGGTTTTGAGATGCCTCCGTAATGCAGAATCATCCCCAACATTCTGAATATGAACCATTTAGTGGGCAGCTCTGTGTGCCAGGCCCTGAGCTAAGCAGGGAGGGTGTCCCAGCCTCACGACAATCTTGGGCGATAGGCATTACCAACACCATCTTATGAGCAAAGATATCGATGCTCCAGGAGGTGAGAAGACATGTCTAAGGTCACCTAGGCCATATGGTGTAGAGTCAGGATTCAAATTTGGGTCTGCCTAACTCCAAAGCTTGTGCTCAAAGCTACTACGCCACGAGGCCGCCAGGTAGGTGTTTTAGCCTCTGTCTTTATGTATCTTTAGGTCTTCATTCAAATGTCACCTTTAAAAAACTGCAGCCCTCCCCTCAACACCCCTTCTCTCCTTCCCTGAGTTAATTTTCTTTGTAACACCCATTATCACATAACATTTTATATATTTTATTCTCGTAGTATATTCTTCCTGTGCCCCCCCCAACTTGAATGCGACCCCCATGAAGACAGAGATTTTTGCTTATTTTCCCACTGTCACATCTCCAGCACCAACCAGAAATGGCTGGCGTTCAAAAGGTATTTGTGAATCAAAGAACTGAGTGTATCCACCTCTTGTGTTGTCGCTGATTTCTTAGAAGTCCCTAGATTATAAACTTTTTGAGGACAAGTATCATATCAAATTCACCTCCATGCAGCCCCACAACAGAGAAAGAGGTTTCTTCTAGGTGTGTCGGGAATGAAAGGGACGCTTTGACACTCCTTCCGTGTCTCCCTCAACCCCCAGCTCAGACACGCATCATCTCTTTCATGGACCACTGCATAACCCGCCTTACTGGTCTCTGTGCATCCAGTTAGTTCTCTTTCAAATCCATTTCTATATCATAGACTGTCAGAGACATGTTGTTATAAAACACAAATCTGGCCATGTCATTCCCTGTGGAAACACGGCAGTTGCTCCTTGATGTATGTCTGAGCTCCCCCACATGGCATTGGAGACTCTTTCTGACCTGTGCTGGCTTCATCTTCCACCAGGGGGTCCTTGCACATTAGTCTCCCTCGACCCCCAGCTCAGACGCACACCATCTCTTTCATGGACCATCTCTTTCATGTGCCTTGCACACTCCTCTCTCCCTGCACTCAGCCATGTAAGGACATAGCAAGAAGACAGCCACCTGCAAACCAGGAAAAAGGGCCCTTACCAGAACCTGACCATGCTGGTACCCTGACCCCAGACTTTTCAGCCTCCAGAACCATGAGAAACAAATGTCACTGTTTAAGCCACCCAGTCTATGGCAATGTATTATACCAGCCCAACTGACCGAGACACCAACACAGTTGAGAACTTGGAAATAAGGGGGGTGAGGCGGGAAAGGCCCCCCTGTCTACAGCACCTCTCTCTAAACCTTACAAAAAGAAGAAAAGCCCTTAGTCAGTTGATTTTGCCTTAGAAAATAATGCACATGTATTTGATCATTTGCCTGCCCTGACTTCAGCCAAATGGACGTGGTAAATCAGAAAGAATTTTGCTGGAGGAAAGGACACTGTCTGCTTGAAGCAAGAGAAGGTGGGGGGGTGGAGGGGAAGAGGGATTTTGAAAACCTCTAAAAACAGTAATCCAGGGCCATTTAGCATAAGGGCAAACAGCCCCACATAGAACAACAACACTTAAGAGCATGATATTATAACAGTTCACGTTGCTCTTTTGAATCTCACACAAATTATATCATTTTGTTATTAACTAGGCAAGAAAGAATAAAAATAGAAAGTTTCAACCCAAAAGCTAAAATCAAAAAAGAAAACTCTTTAGAAGACAAAAGTTTATCGTTGAAATAATCCCTACCAAGACTAACTCCAAGAATAACACGTAAGAGAGAGACTGGCCTATAGTAAGCACTACATGTTACTATAGTGTGTAAGTACTATGTGTTACGATAGTGTGTTATTGCTGCCACTCTACTTGTCCTCTTTCTCACACTCTGGAGATGCCCCTACAAGGTTAGTGCAGCATATTGGTTAAAAGCATGGGCTCTGAAGTCAAAACTACCTGGGTTAATACCCCAGTTCTTCTATTTCTTAACTCTGTGACTTTGGGCCAGTCATTAATCTTTCTGTGCTTCAGCTTGCTCATCATAAAACAGGGATAATAGTTCTAGCTCATCCATAGGCTTGTGATGAAGATGAAATGAGTTAATCCACATAAAGTGCTTTGAGTTAGGCTTGGCACACAGTGAGTACGTCACAGGAAGATGTGGCTCTGGCATCTTCGGAAAGCGGGCAGGATGACGTGCAAAAAAGAGATGCAGAGCCTGTGAGCTTCAAGGAAAGCCCGGAATGGACCAGGTACAGGGCATCCCCCTGCCAACCTCTGCACACACCACCCCAAGCCAACTCAGTCACCCCCATGGTAGCTTTCCTCAAACATGCTTCCTCACATGAGACTTCGGGAGCCCAAGAGATACTCTGCACGCCTCGCTCTTGGACTGCCTGGTACATTTCAGCATGGTGGGCCCCTTGTTAGTAACCGGGGAGCTGATTAATTGCTTCAATTCCTTTAAAAGGTTTATTGAGCACAGAAAGTCAAGTGACTCGAATCTCATCCCTAAACAGACACCTGCTCTTTGGTTAATCACCCTCATCGTCACCCAGCATATTCCAGCCTCTAGCCATTCTCTATCCTTGTTCTCAGACTTTGCTTCTGCTTTTCCCTCCACCTGGATGTCATTTCCCCAACTTTCTCCAAGTACGAATTCCTACTGAACACGGAAATCCCATCTCAAACACAATTTCTCCTGTGAAGTCTTCCCAGCTCCCCCAAGGGTATCTCATAGTATGGTCGACCATCACCTACACAGGAAGATTTGTGGTGCTTGCCAACTAGAGATCTACTTTTGAGATCAGGGTCTAGCCACCTGCATTTGTAACAACTTCCCCGGATGATTCTTATACACACTAAAGTTTGAGAGCAGCTGCCCAGGCAGCTGGCCTTGCCAACCTTATGCTTAGTAATTTCTCCCTCACCTGTACTCCCTTGATACGTTCCACATGACCTCTGTGAGCACACCTGGCTGTATTCCAGGTGAGCCGCTTACAGTAAATCTCCTCTCATCAGACTGCAAGCTACGTGAGGGCAGAGGCCATGCCTGAATGACATTTAAATTTTCAGCTCTTGCAGCTGTATTCTCTTTTCGCTCACATTCCACATCCCATCCATCACCAAGTTCAGGTGGCCTGACTTTCGAAAGGTTTTTTGATTTTGACCACTTCTCACCTCTTTCTTCTCAATGACCTTAGTCCAAGCTACCATCCTCTCTCCCCCATGGGCTACTGCAATGACCCACTCACTGATCCTGCTGCTTCTACCTTTCCCCCTACAGCTTTCTTAACACACGGCACTCAGAATGATTCTTTAAAAACGTTAAATATTTGCAAATCACATATTCAAGAAAGCACTGGTATCCAGAAGATATAAAGATTACTAAAAACTCAAGAATAAGAAAAACAAAGCAATTGAAAAAAAAATGAGTAACAGTCCTGAACAGACGTCAAAGAGAATATAAGGATGGCAAATACACACGTGAAAAGATATTCAGCACCATTAGCAAATTAGGGGAATGCAAATTAAAAACCATGGTGCTATTAGAATGGCTAAAATCGAAAATACAATGCCAAGTGCTGACAAGGGTGTAGAGTAACTGGAACTTTCATACATTGCTGATGGAAGTGCAAAATGGTATAGCCACTCTGAAAATTAGCTTGACAGTTTTTTATGAAGTTAAATGGAAACTTAGCATATGTCAGAGCAATCCAACTCCTGAGTATTTACTCTAGAGAAGCAAAAATGTACGTTCACATAAAAACCTGAAGACAAATGTTTATAGCAACTGTAATCATAATCTGTAAAAGCTGGAAACAACCCAAGGAATGAATGGACAGACAATCTGTGGTACTCTGCAATGGAAGACCAGCCAGCAATAGAGATGAAAGGGCTACTGACACACACAACAACATGGATGAATCTCAAGGACATTGTGCTGAGGGAAAAGCCAGCCTCAGAAGGTTACCTACTGTGTGATTCCATTTACATGACATTCTTGAAAGACAAAACTATAAAGGTAGAGAGCAGAGTTGTAGTTGTCAAATGTTAGAGGTGGGGAGTTGGTGACTATAAAGGGACAGCGGCAGGGAGTGTTTTGGATGATGGAACCATTCCGTGCCCTCATCGTGGTGGTGGCAGCAGCATGAATCTATACGTGTGTTAAAAGTCATAGAACTGTGCAGCAAAACAAAGGCAATTTTACCATACGACAATTTAAAAAATAAAATCAATTAAAAGAACAAGTCAAACCGTGTAACCTCCTTGCTCAAAACCTCCAACTTAGAATAGAGTCTGAAACTTCTCCCCACAGCCCGTGAGTGCCCCCCAGAGCTGGTTTTGGGTACCTCTCTAATGACATCTTTCCAACTCCCTTCCCGTGCCTCTCTACCTACTCTGAGACTCACTTGCTGTTCCCTCTGCCTGGAACTCTTTTCCACAGATATTTTCAAAACCCACTCCCAAACTCGATGGCTCTGCTAAAATATTAACTGCTCAGAGAGACCTTCTCTAACTGACTTTTCTGTAATGGCATCTCCCTACACCCTTATCCTGTTCCATTTTTTTTTTGCTGCATTCATTTCTAAGGGACATCACACAGTGTATTTGTTTCATGGTTATTTTCTACCTTCCCCGCCAGAATATAAGACCCATGAGTTAAGGACTTTGTACTGTTCACCAGTACATCCCCAGCAGCCAGATTCTGCCTATCATAGGACTAGCACTGCACAAGCATTTGTTGGATGGATGAATAAGGAAACCCAAGGGACGACAGTCAATAATGAAATTCCCAATGCTTTGAACCTGGAGCCACACTTTGGCTCAAAAATTTCTTTGTATCAATCCTCAAATCATCTGCTCGCTTGGCCCCTGAGTAGAGCAGCCCCAGTCCCAAATATTTAACTCAGCTATTGGTGCTTTAAAAATGTATTAAGGTCAACATCTCCCTTCTAAGTGCAACTCTCTGGTGGTTGGTTGGGAAACTGGTACGAGGGTGAACTAGAAGGACCAAGGCTTCCAGGCACAGCATTCTTAGAATAACGCCATGTGAGGTGTCCCCATGTGAGGTGTTGCTTGTAGAAACCCATCTAGAGGTGCTACTAATGCAAGCAAAGAAATTTGAGGTGAGATTGGAGAAAGTGACAAGACACTTCCTGTCTGCGATACCTTTCCAAGGAGAAGGAATAAAGTAGCATCTATAGAACACCTACTCTACAGGTTCCAGACACTCTGAAGATTCTTATTTAACCCTCCCATTCACCCTTCAAGGCCAGTCCTATCAGTCTCATTTTCACAGGTAAACAAACTGAGCACAGAGAGGTTAAGTGACATTCCCAATGTCACAAGATGATAAGTAACGTCCGGCACTTTGAACTCAGGTCTGCGTTGCCTCTAATCTCACTGTTTTTCCACTCTGAATTTTAGAAGCAATATTCAGGGACGTGATAGTGAACACCGTCTAGAGGAGCCAGACAGAACATGCCAACCTTAGATAGGAAAAGCCAACCTGGACCAGGTGGCCAGGTTCTTCTCTGAAACTTTTCAAAGACCAGCATGGACGAGTCTGCTGAAGCAAGATGCTGATTACCTTCCAGCAAATGTTTATTGAGCACCTACTCTGTAACAGTTCCTGGGCTGGGGGTTTGCACATATATTATCTCATTTAACTGTCATTATCATTTAAAAGATCATTAACATGTATGAAAGTATTAGAGGCCGTTTCTCCAAACAGAATGGCATAAACCCCGCAAGCAAGCGAGGACACCTGAGAGTTCCCTCTCCCTCACCTCACACCAGCTAGAGATGCGACAGTTATCTTAAAGACAGAACAGTATGAACATGCAGACAACTGCGTATAGACCTTCTTTTCCTACTTCTTTTAGTGTAGGCCACTGTTTTGTACACTGGCTAGTGTAGGAATTACTGCTCAGAGTAGCATACACAAAAACCATGTACGATATAATGCAATTTTGGCCAGGCGCGGTGGCCTGTAATCCTAGCACTTTGGGAGGCTAAGACAGGAGGATTGCCTGAGCTCAGGAGTTTGAGACCAGCCTGAGCAAGAGTGAGACCCCATCTCTACTAAAAATAGAAAAATTAGCCAGACATCATGGCGCCGCCTGTAGTCCCAGCTACTCAGGAGGCTGAGGCAGGAGGATCGCTTGAGCCCAGGAGGTGGAGGTTGCAGTGAGCTAGGATGACGCCACTGCACTCTACCCAGGGCGATGAAGCAAGACTGTGTCTCAAAAAAAAAAAAAAAAAATTGCAACTTTTTGGTGATTAAAATATTTTTGAGAGTGTTTTTGGATATACATGGTTTTCATCCCATACTATGGCTTTGGAACCTAAAGAATGAGTAACATGCAGCTCTGCCGTACCCCCAGCTACCTCTCATTTACTCCTGCTTGATAGATATCAAGAAGTCTTAGATCCAGAAAGGAAGTCAGAGACTAGGAAGCTTCACTCCTTGCCAGGGGCGATGGAAGGCAGAGGGTCCCCCACCGGACAGCTCCACACCATCAGCACACTCTTCCTCCGTCTGCTCTGTCCTCCTCTCCAACTTCTATCCATTGTGGCTACCTCTGCCCCCCTGTCCTGCAGAATAATTATAACCCCCCTTTCCTATGATAATCATTTGAATATTTAAAGCCTGTTTTTAGGATGATACTTTCTTAATGTTATAGTGATCATGAAAAGGGTCAAATATCTGCACTGTATTTTTTTATAACTACTTGATGATTTTTATTTCGGGGTATGTATCTCTGCTCATCCAAGACAATGACACCCACCTCCCCAGTAGGCAGCTCCACCAATTTAATTAAGCTCAACATTTTGGAAGCTGTGCCCTGGAAACATGCAGCTTAGTTGGGAAGACAAAGAACAAACCACACGTCATGTGGCAAGCACTCTTACAGCGGCAGAGACTGGGTGCCAGCCACAGGTAGAGGGAAAAGGTCAGAGTCTCAGCCCATCCACTGGGAAAATTACTGATCTGTGAGCTAGACTGCCTGCCCCCATGAGACACAGGCTGCATCTTGGGCCTCCTCAAGAAAGTGACCAGGTCTCACTTGCTCACAGCCCTGCATGTCTCAGACACCTGTCATAATGCCAAGCAGAGGAGGTGCTCTGTGAATATACTCCAATCTTTTGGCACTGAAAAGGGGCCTGGAGGTGACAATAACTAAATTCAGTTCACCCCAAAGGTCTCAAACGAAGGTTAAAAAAAAAACTTATTCATAATAATAAAACTTCAAATACCTAAGACAGGGAGTCTTGGTCTCCATTTCCTGTCCTCTGTCAGCTCACCAAGTGACATGAAACAAATCATCTAACTTCTCTGGACCTCTGTTTTCTCAACTATAAATTGAGGGGCCTTATCCAAAGGACTGCAGGGTCCCTTCCAGACCCATGGCCCTCTAATTGTCTGTAGTCCCAGACAGCAAGTGGATAATCCACAATAGCCTAGCTGAGCAAGCCCATCTCCAAATCAGTGCATAATTTCTAGTACAAAGAAGAGCATACAAGGAAACAAAGGCAGACAAAGATTCTAGCTCCAGCCCCAGGATGATCCTGCATGTACCTGCCACCACAGTATATTTACCTGCACAGATTTGAGTACCAGCCTTGACATTTGCCAAGTACATGGTTTTGGGCAAGTCATTCAACCTCCACTAGCCTCGATTTTCACATCCATAGAATGTGGTTAATTCCACCCACTCCCAGAGCAGTTGGGAGGGTAAAATGGGTTAAATCCTGTGTACAGCACCCAGCACCCAGAGGACATATGCTATGTATCCCTTTATCCAAACATTCATTACCCACTGAACTCAATCAACAGACTCAGATTCCAAAGGTTTATCGCAACCCAAAGCACACATGGCCAGAGCTAGAAGGGCTCCAAAAACCATCAAGTCCAACTCCCTCCTACCTCTGTGATTTACAACTAAGGGAAATGAGGCTCAGAAAGGTTCAGTGACTTGCTCAAGGACCTATATCAGCAAAGCCTTCATCAGCACAGCCTGGCCTAGAACACAGGGCGGCAGACACCAAGGATCATACAGACACAAAGAGAAATTTTGTGCAGGCTCCACTCTCTGAAATTGGGAATCCCCCCTACTTATAGCCAAATTCTGAAAAATAAAAAGAGGAACTTTTTATTTATGTGTTTTTGGGAGGGTTGCAAAAGAGAGGCAGCATCATGGTATGTCTATGAAAGGTGAGGATTTCTTGAATTAACTATGGAACGAAGATCACAGTTTCTTGGTAGCAGCCTTTCCCAGCTACCCTGCGCTACCCCTCCCATCCCCACATCTACTCTTTTCAATTTATATCTTGAGGCACACACGCTTTTATTGGGACCCTTTCTGGACAAGGTGAGAAGTTTTAGGCTGGGGCAATAATCCATGCCCCACTAAACTCACACACACACAAACTGTCACAATCACACCATCCATAACACAAAAAGAATTCTTCTCCCCACCCTTAAGGCCCCAGCCTGGGGCACCTAGGAAAGTGCCCAAATTCATTAAGGCACACTGATAACTCAAGGGTCAGGGACCCAAAATGATATGATCAAAATCCCAGAGATCAATTAGGAGTTTCTGTAGAAACCTCTGCCCAGAGTCTACCAAGGGCCACCCAGCTGAGCTGAAGCAGTGAAGAGGGGGTTCAGGCAATATAAGGAGGGACCCAGGTTACAGCTTGCTTCGGAGATACAGCGCTAACCTTACCAGCTCCCCTCCGCCCCAGACTCCCAAAGGAAAGCATGTATCTTCAGGAAGCATTTGACAGAAAGCCACACCACCACCGTGCTGCCTTATAGCTCCTGGTGAGCGTGCTCTGCCAGCGTCTGCCAGAACTTGGATTAGGGCCCTAATCCAAGCCTCACATTGTACATTTTACCAAACAGACCCAGAGAGGGAGACCGCCCTGCCCAAGCTCACACGGCCAGCCAGTGGCAATCATGGGTCGAGCTTGTGCCTGACCTTTAGTCCAGGGCAGCTTCCTCCCGCTGCCCGAAGCCTCTTCCCCATCAGGCCCACTCCCTCTTTCAAAACCTTGGGCTCACCTCCTCGTTCTGAGGATTCTGCCAGGTTGAACAATGCTCAGAAGCAGGTGGCAGTTTAGCAATTCATTCAGAGGGACCTGGGGCTGTGCCCGTCCCCGTGGCAAGGAGAGACTGCAGCCAGAGACTGCAGCATGGAACTTTGAAAGGGCTCTCTCTTCTCTAAAGAATCCTCCTCCTTCTCCTCCTTTTCCTCCTCTTCCACCTCCTCCTCCTCCGTAGTACTACGGAGACATGTGCTCCGCTTGGGAGGAGGTAAGGAGGGGAGTGTGGCTGTTTATTGGAAGGAAAAGGGCAACAGTCTGCTGGGCTCTGCTATATACTCACACCTAGCATAAGGGGAACGAAAAAAAAAAGAGCCAGTGAGCTCTATCTGCTGCCACAGAATTATTAACCCTTGTACTCCAGCTCTGCTTCTCTACAGCTAAAGCAAGAGAAACAACACACTTAACCAATGGAGTGCCAGCCAAAGACATTACATCATCAGTCAGCACCGTCATTGGCTAATAATTCCTAGAAGGCAAAACTCTGCTTCTAGGTCCTTAACCCTTTCATGCTCATCAGAGCAATGAGTATTAGGTCTAAACCAGTGGTTCCTGAACTTGCTTTTATCAGAATCATCTGGGCTGCTTTCTAAACATACAGATTGCCATGCTCCTCCACAAACTATCTAAATCAGAATCTTCAGAGGGAGCATGCATATCTGCATTTTAAATAGTGTACAGAGTGTGGGGACCACTGGTTTAGTCAGAAAGTCTTCCCCTGCAGACAAGATAACATTTTTCTGAGCATTTCTAACGTGCCAGCACTTTGCTACATCATTTCACTGATTTCCTACACTGAGCAGTAGACATTATCAGCCCATTTCACAAGCATAAAAAGTAAAGTTCAGAGAGGCTAAGTCACTTGCTCAAGAGATGTAGCCTTGCTTTGAAAACCAGGCTGTTTGGACCCTACCTTGCAACCCCTTTGAAGCTCCCACTAGAAGTCAAATCAAGCCGTTTGTTTACTCATTGAATCTATAGAAATTACAGATTCTTGTGATGAGCTGGAAAATGCCAGCAACCTGTGAGGAAATGGGAAATGAAGACATGGTGGATCATTCCCTTTCTCAGCGAATGGTGGATCTTCTGCTTCTGCTGCAAGTCTTGGCTTAAGCCCCACTTTCTCTAGGAAGCCTCCCTCCACCTTCAAACCTGGCAGCGAAACCCCTGCTTTGTGGTCTTAAGGTCCCCTGTATCCGTGGGCTCCGGTTGCTTGTTTGCTGGGTGACCTCCATGAGATCAGAGCCACGCCTACCTCCTCCACTAGCATATGCCCAGACAGTGAACGCCTCATGTGAGTACTCAATCATGACTGAAAGAAGGGAGGGAGGGAAGGTATCTGCAGAAGTGGCAAAGGCATCATTCTGAGATGGGAAAGGCAAAGGACTGAAAGCGTGGAGACCCACATGAGCAAACTGCCTGATCTTGGGCAAGTTCATTTTGGGGGAGCTCCTGGTTTCCTCATCTGAACACGAGGAAAATAGCACCCTCCTACGAGCAGTTATGAAGATCATACTAAAGAATGATCCAGGCTCGGATTTTCTCCTCTATACCCTCTCTCCCTAGAGTGCATCCACTTTATTGGCTGACATCTATGTGCTGACAACTGCCATATTTATATCTCCAGCCCAGACTCTCCTCCCGGACTCCAGACTCGCAGCCAGTGCCTGTCTCCCTGTGGCTGTCACATGGGCATCTCCAAGACAGTATTTGAATTTTATCCCCTAAGCACAACCTGCCCCTTGCCCAGTCTCCTCCACTATTTGAGTGGTGCTTCCCTCACCCCATCTTTTCTTTTTTTTCAATTTAGGTGAAATTCACATAACACAAAGGTAGCCATTTTAAAGTATACAGTGCAGTAGCGTTTAGTACACTCACAATGTCGTGCAAGCCACCACCTCTACCTAGTTTCAAAACATTTCCATTCCCTAAAAGGAAAGCACTTAGCCCTTAGGCAGTCAGGCCCCATTCCCCCTTACCCTTCCGCCCAGGGCAAACACCAATCTGCTTTCTATCTCTACAGATTTACCTATTCTGGATATTTCATATAAAGGGAAACATATAATATGTGACCTTTTGTGTTTGGCTTTCTCCCATATTTTCACATGTTTTTAAGGTTTGTCCACTTTGCAGCAGGCATTAGTACTTCATTCCTTTTCATGGCTGATTAATATTCCATTGTATGTATATACCACGTTTTGCTTATCCATTCACTATCATGCGGATAGACATGTGGTATCCAACCAATCTTGAACCAGAAGCCTGGCCGTCCTTGATCCCACCTTTCCTGTATTCCCCACATCTAATATATCAGCAAGTCGTGTCCATTTTGCATCCTAAATATAGCTCAAATCCTACATTTCTCCAACATTATCGCTATCCTCTAGCCCAGACACCACTCTCTCTCTCACCTAACTTCTAATTGGTGACAAGATCCCGTTCTTTCTTCTCTCTAATCCATTTTTCAGCCGGTAGTTGGTGGGATCCTTTTAAATCATAAACCAGATCATCCATTCATTTAATCAATATTTACTGAGCACCTTTCTTCAGGGAGCTTGCCTCCTAGAGGCATGGCAAACAACAAACAAACAAATACATACTATTATATCAGGTCATTACTAGGCTTAAAATCCTTCAATGACTCATTGCACTTTGGATGCAATCCAAGCTCAGCATGGCCTCCAAGGCCCCGTGTATTTCAAACTCATCTCAAGTCACTCTGCAACTTGCCCATTCTGCTCCCACCACGATGGGCTCCATTCCCCCACCTCATGGTCCCTGAACAAGCTGTTCTCTCTGCCTCTTGATCTTGGCGTTGCTGAATCTCTCTCATCCCTTGGATCTCAGTGTACATATTACCCTGAGTGACCTTCCCTGACTATCCTGTTAAGCACACCCACCCTTCTTTCATTCCAGTCATTCGAGAAATATGTGCTAAATACTCACTGGGCTCTTGAGATAAAGCAATGTATGATGCCCTGGAGTCTGCAGTCTAGCAGAGAGGAACAAAAACAGGGAAGTAAATAAAATAGATAAACAAGCACTAAGAAGGGAGAGTACATGGGACAGGCCCTGCTTTACACAAAATGGTCCAAAAGGCCTTTCTGAGGAAGTTATATTGAAACTGAGGATAAGGAGTCAACTGGGCAAAGGGCCTGTTATTCTCTAGCACATCCTGGCTATGCAATGCGATGTTCCATCCTCCAAAGTTTGCTTTTGACAAATCCAAGTATTTAATGTTTGTCTCTGTCTCCCCCAATAGACTGAGCTGTGTCCCCAGCACCTAGGACAGCACTTACTCCTTAGGAGGCACTCAATACACACTGATTGAATTCTTAAGTGGATGAATGAATGAATGATTAATTAATCAATCCATCAACGAAATCACTTTGGAAAGTATAACAAATCCTGGAGTTGCAAGTGATTGTTATTACTGCTTTATGGCAAAAAGACATCAACTCTGTTGGGTTTTGGAAAAGACTGGGTTGATTGTAAAATGAGAAAAAAAGTACCTAAATTAGAGTCTTACCGGACAACTAGGAGAGAATGTATATGCATAATAGGCACTCAATAATGGGAAGCAGTAGTCATTGTGGCTGTTATTATCAAAGGCTCTTCATAAAGGTGACTCAACTCAAACTCCACAATTTATTTTCAGGTGCAGTCAAGAAATGTAAAGGTGAGAGAAATGAACACTTTTTCAGTGTCTTGCTAGGCACCAGGCACAGTACAAAGCACCATCTCATTTGTTTCCAAAGCCATCCTGTGAGGCAGAGTAGTGGATGCTTGTGGGACAACTCTCAACTCCCCCCAAGACCAAGACACTCATGACTTCCCCAAGCCCAGCTTCCAGGGATGTGGGCTGCACACAGCTCACAGCTGGGTCCCTGTTTGGAAACTGCCCTGCTGAAGGGATGCCCAAAGTTATGCCCCCTCACTGGAGCCAGCCTGTGCCCACTGGCTGGTCACCATGGGGCCCCAAAGGCCTGCCCCCTGGCCTCAGGGGATGGATTGAGGCCTCTCTTACACTGCATCAGAGATCAACGTCTCCCTCTGCCCAATCCTGCTTCCCTTGCTGTGCACCCCCTTGGGAAGTGAGACCACTCCCCAAGAATCCTCCTACACACAAATCTCAGAATCTCCAGGGTCTTTTTCCAGGGAACTTGACATGTGACAGACGAGTATGATGATCCCTTTTTAAATCAGAAAACGGAGGTTCAGAAAGATTGATAATGTCCCCAAGGCCCACAGCTAAAGTGACTTTCCGGTCTGACTTCCCAGCGAGCCCTTGTTCTTTCTGCTGTGCCAATCTACACACAGCCCTGCCTCCAATAGCTGAGACTGAACCTCTGTGAGACAGAAAAGGGAGCCCAGGGAGAGAGGAAGCCCACACAGAGGACCAGAAGATGAGAAAAGGAGAGCAGAGGCACCCTTCACAATCCTCCAGGGGCCATCCCTGATGATAAGATCGCAGTCATAGGCTCCAGAAAAATATATAAATGATGTGTAGGTTGCAGAAGCAAGCGTCACACAGGCACCATCTCCCCGCCTGAATCCATGCCCAGAAGCCAGGGCGCTGGGCTCCTGGGCAGAGGGGGCTGCCTTAACGGACCAGAATGTTTGACCCAAGTCCCAAAAAGTAACTACAACTCACAAGCTTTCTGCTGCTCAGGCCTCCATCCACTGTCCACACAGCCGCCAGAGTGACCTGATCACTGCCCAGAATTCTTCCACTACCCTCATCACCCCAGGACAAAATTGCAAATATTCTGAGGCTGCATTTTAAGGTCTGCGCATGTTGTAGCTCCCTGCCACATCACATTGACAGCTCATTTCCTACCCACAACAAGACCCGATCCTACTCCGTTATCTGATGTAAAATTATCTGATGTTCTGGGTCAGGACACTGGACTTTTTCAGTTCCTTTACCTTCACACAAGAAAATCTACCTGGAATTCTTGCTAAGCTCCCCCAAGGCCCTTCTTCGTGCCGCCAGGGCTTAGTACAGTGCCTGGAGTAGGAGCCAAATAAGTGCTGAATAAATACACGAGGCGCGGTACCCAGTGCTAGTCTCTGCTCCTAGCTTGGCCAGGGAACCACTCTGAGATTTCTTCCTGCGCCCCAGGACGAACATAAATAGGAAATGCCATGACACATCTGACCTCTAACCCCAAGGTAACAAACAGGTCAAGAGGGGTCTGAAGACCTCAGACAGGCGCTGGACGCCGGCGCACAGCTACGGTCCGGCCCCTGCGGCTCCTGGCACCCCGCAAGCGCCTTCCCGGGCCCCGGCGCTGGGTGGAGACAGCCTTAGGAGCCGCGTCCCGCGCGCCCCTGGCTCCGGGCCCCGCCGGCAGCCCCGCACGCCGACCTGTCCGTCCGAGGGTCCAGCCCCGGCCGGCCGGGCAGCAGCAGCCCCGGGAGGGAGCGTGGCGCGCGGCTCCTCGCCTCCCTCCCGGGCCTCGGCGCGCTCGCACCCCGCGGGCACAGAGCCGGAGCCCCGGGGGACGCACCCCGCGCGAGGACGCACCAGCCGCGCCCGCTCGGGCGGGGTCCCCCGCCGCCGGAAACCCCACTAAGTCTACTTCGCCGCGGGGCGCGGCTTACCGTGCGAGCCGCCGGAACGCAGCGCCGGGTGGTGCCTCGCAGCCGCGCCCGCCGGTGGATCCGCTCCGGCCCCGGAGCTCAGCCTCGGACCCCCGCCGCGCGCGAGCGCCCCCGCCCGGCCGCCGGGCCTCCCCGCGCCGCGGCGCCCCATTGGCTTGGGCAGCGAGGCCCCGCCCCCGGCCGGCCCCGCCCCCGGCCCCGCGTCCCGCCTCTCCCCTCCGCCCCGCGGGTTCACCTCCCCGGGCGGGGACCGTCGCTTCTGCGCTCTAAGCTCTCACCTGGCTCAGGCGGCCGAGTGAGGCAGTAACTCTCGATCCCAGGAGTGTCTAGAAACCCCTCAGGGAGTGCGAAGAGTGCAGTGTCCTTGGAACCCAGCATTGGGAAAGTCACCTTACCTTCCTGGACCTCAGGAGGCGCCTCGGAGAGACTAGGTGCTACTTGTCAGCAAATGTTCCAGGCTGTGTGCTAGGCGCCCCGGCCAGGGTGCAACAGGGAACGAGACAAATTCTACCGCCCTCATGGAGTTTGCGTAGGGTGGGGGTGGAGGTAGGTTATATACAACAAACAAGATAATGTAAGATTGTTATAATCACTGTTGGTGGGGGGTGGAGGAGAGCAGGAAGGTGATTAAAAATAAGAAAGGGGTCCAGGACTGGTATACATAGGATGATCACCAGGCCACTTGGGATTTTTGAACTAAGGCTCGAAGGATAAAAGCGATTCCAGGGTTGGAGCAAGAGCATTGCTGGCAGAGGGCTCAGCAAATGCACTTTGGTTCCAAGGCTGCAACTGGAGATAGAGCAGCCAAGTGTAGCGAGCCAGGGGAGAGTGAGCTCCTGCCAGAGAGGCAGAACACAGCCAAATTACCCAGAACCCTGTAGGCCACCTCAAGGAGTTAGGGCTTCAACATATGAATTTGTGGGGAAACAATTCCTTCGATAGCCTGAGGCTATTGCAGAAGCCCAGGCAAGAGATGATGGTGATTTAGACCAGGGTGGTGACAGCAAGGTGGGGAAGTGTGGACCAACTGAAGCATGGGTTGAGAGTAGCATGGAAAGGCTTGATGATGGATTGGATTGGATTTAGGGGATGCTATGGTTTGATTATGTCCCCCAAAGTTCATGTGTTGGAAACTTAATCCCCAATGCAAGGGCATTGAGAGGTGGGACCTTTAAGAGATGATAAGGTTGTGAGGGCCCTGCCCTCCTGAATGGATTAATGCTGTTATCTCAGGAGTGGGTTGCTGATAAAAGGATGAATTTGGACCTCCTTCTCTCCCCTTCTCATGCTCTCTTGTCCCCCTACCTTCTGTCATAGATGATGCAGCAAGGAAGCCTTGCCATATGTGGCCCCTCGGTCTTGGACTTCCCAGCCTCCAGAACCATGAGCCAAATACATTTCTGTTTATTTAGGGAAGACTGAAGAATGTCTTCTAGGTGTTTAGCTTAAGCCACCATGGGATAATGGTGCTATTACTAAGATGGGAAAGGTTTTTATCCAGCATATTCCACTTACTGTGTGACCCTTGGCAAATGATCTCAGTAACTAAGAGGAGTGACTCTGACCTCACTAACTAAGAGGGCATAAGACTGATGCAGAGATCATAATATTACTGGGGCTGGGCAATAGTATACCAAGTGAAGTCAGCAGGGTATGATAGAAAGGAGGGGCGGTGGCTCACTCCTCACTAGCACCTTGGGAGGCCAAGGCAGGAGGATAGCTTGAGGCCAGGAGTTCAAGACCAGCCTGGGCAATATAGTGAGACTCTCTACAAAAAATTTAAAAATTAGCTGGGCATGGTGGCATATGCCTGTAGTCCTATCTCCTTGGAAGGCTGAGGTCGTAGGGTTGCTTGAGCCCAGGAGTTTGAGGTTGCAGTGAGCTATGACTGTGCCACTGTACTCCAGCCTGGGTGACAGAGCAAGACCTTGTCTCTAGAAAAAAAAGAGAGAGAGAAAGAAAGAAGGGGTGACACTCGTGGCAAACTGAGGTGAGCACACCTGCCTAAGGGGACCCGTCATTGCTCAGCTACAACTGATTTTTGCCACAGAGGAATATGGACCTGGAATTGCCAGATGTTCTGATTTTTGTTAAAAGGCCAGAAATTCAGATTGTGTTAAGTCTCTAGGTTTTTTAATGTGGGCAATTAATTACACATTTTTTTAAAAGACTGTGTGGGCAAGACTGTTGGACAAAGTCAAACCCATGTATGGTCTAGATTTACTCCTTTAGATTCTGTTTTTTACCTTTGGATTAGACAATACCTCATGCCCTTTCAAGAAACTTCCTTACAGTTTCTGTCCAGATTGGATGAGGACAGTAGTGGGAAATAAGAGGATAAAGAAATCTCAACTCAGATACCCAGCATAGTCTTTGATGGCATTTGGCCAGCCCCTGCCTCCACCTACCTGGCGTATTCTTTCTGAGCCTCAGTTTCCCTCAAAAGGTCCAAGCAGAGCTACTCCAAGACTCCTCCCAACTCTAACGTTTGGGGTTAATATCATAATAACAGGTTTTTTTTAAAAAAAAACAACCCTAGTTTTCATATGCACAATAAAGTTGCTTGGGGAAAAATGGAAGGTATGTTCATGTCTGGGTCCGTAGATCTAAAAAGCCTCACTACTATCAGTCTGAAGCAAAGAAGGAAAAAGGAAACAGAGTGGGATAGAGATTTGGATGAGAAACCAGGCAAATTATGGTATGGAAAATTATTTTTTATTGCACTATAAAGAAGAAGAAAATGGCAATTAGATGCAGGAGAGCTTAATGGTTTTTATTGAAAATTCAATGTATTATAGCCAGTTCTCAATATATATCCCAAGGGTTTGCAGTAATGAGATTCTCCCGTCGTGCTGTGGAGGTCAACTGCATTCTAGCATTATTTATTCTTATGTATGAAGCACATGTAATAATAAAGGCCTGAAAACAGGTAGCCACTCTCCGTAGAGTCAGTCTCTTTTGTCTCTAACTCCTCCACCTCGGATATTGTTTAAAGCTGGAGTAACAGCTTATAATTTTATAAATTACTGGTCTTTTTGTAGGAGGGTGAACATGGGCTAGGAGCCAGAAGACCTGACACTAAGTCGTTGAATAACTTCTCTGAACCTTCTTCATCAGTAAAATGAGAGCTGACAACAGGTGGCTTCCTAGAGGATTTGTGTATTTCTACTTGTCACTCCCCATTTCTTTTGGGGGAACTTTTTTATTGTGTGGAGACCTGGCAATTCCCAGGGCCAGATCCTTCCACAATTTACCACTCCCCAGATTCCCCCAACAGTCCCTGAGGAAGGGATGTCACCTAAGTTGAGCCTCTCCAGAAAGTGGCAAGGACGAAGAGACAGATGGAACATGAGATTGCTTACAGTGATGGAGTGGTGGCAGCAGCAGTCTGGGCTGCTTGTCATGAATCTTGTTGCTCAGCCTCCAGAAGTCCCTCAATTTCTGCCAGTTTCTCAAATCTAGAACTTCCTGCCATCCCCGTCCCTCACCCAAATTTTTTTGTGAATCTCCCATCTCTGCTAAACTTTCTTCTTGTGTTAGCCACCCAAATTATTTCTCTTGCTTTTAACCAAAAATCCTGATGGATCCAGGAGGGAAAGAGACATATTGTATCATACAACCCTTTCCCCGGAGGAACAGTTCAGCGCAGGAATTTGCATACACTTGGATGCACACACAGTGATAGGTATACGTATTCTCTCACTACTCAGTAAGAAATCCAACCCCATGGGGTGGTGGTGGTAGTGTTTAAAAAGGATACTTATTTTTGAAGAGAAGAACCCAGATCTGCCATTCTTAACAGATCTAAAAAAAAAGTGAGCAAGTTCTTATAATAACAAAACTGCCCTAGAAATAAATCTTCTCGTATGTAAATTTTGTAGTTTGCAAAGTACTTTCATGTAAATTCCCTCATTTCATATGCATTCCTGGGAAGTAGGCAGAATAGATAGTATTCACAGTTTATAGATTATTATAATTATAGCTATCATTTATCGAACACATTAAATGTACCAGGACTACTAAATGCTTTATATACCCATATGCCAGTTTTGTTAAGATGTTGTTATCCCCATTTTATAGGTGAAGAAACTGAGGCTTGCCCAAGGTCATATAGATAATTTATATTTGAGGTGAGAACTTGAACTCAGTTCTGTCTGACAACAAAGGTCACGTATGCTTTTAGCCCACACAGCTTCATGTCATGTAACACAGCTAGTGAGTAACACAGCTACACCTGGCACCCAGGTCCTAATTCAGGACAGCTTCTGCTTCATTCAGCTAAGGCTTATCCAACAAGGGCAGAGTCCTTTTGGTTTTCCATCCATGGCAAGATTTTTAAGGTGATAGGAAAGCGTTTCTAATATTTCTTCCTACCTACCTCTCAGAGTGCCTAAAATCCATACAATTAAAGATGAATTGCTAGGTTTGAAAATTAATGGAGTGGGGTGTGGAGATGCAAACCTGCATGTGAGGGATGCAGTGCTACGTTTTATCAGCTGGAGGATTAAGAGTGCTCTGGAATCTATCCAAAGAGGGGTCGATGAAAAAGGTGAAAGTAGGAAAACTGTTCGATTTCACCTATTTCCTATTTGGATTTTAAAAAATTTTTTGGGAAGATGGGGAGGTCAAAGACAGAATAAAAGAAAGTTTGAAAATATTAATTTACTCCTCAATGTGGGGCAATTCATTTTATCTCTGAGCCCTGGTAAAATGAGGAGAGTGTTTAGAATTTCCTAACATCTATGGTTCTATTCGAGAATTCCTGAGTAAAGGATCGGATGTGACATGGCCCAGTCTAGAGTTGAGGTGGATGCTGAGCTGAACACTTGGGGAGATTTTGTGCCTGCTCATTTGCAGCACAGAGCATTTTTGCTGACACGGCAAAGGATTGTCATGGCAACCAGAAAAATAAGTTTCCAAGTCCTTGGAGTCCCCCTTAAAGGGAGGCAGATGTCAGTGGGTGTTCCTTTGTAATTAAGGGTGCTTGAAGGTTTTAGCTGATCGTGTCATTTTCAAGGTGATATTCTAATACTTCTGGCTCCACGACTCACTAGGGAGCAGCTGCAGCGAGGCAGAAAGAGGACTAAGTCCAGTGGGGTGGGCCGTGAAAACACCTCGGCAGCAGTTCTCACTGCAGGCTGCACATTAGAATCACCTCTGGAGCTTAAAATGCACTGATGCCCTGGCCCCTGATGCCCCAATCAAATAAGTTTTTGGGGGGTGGGGCCAGGGCATCAGTAGGTATATATTTTGTCAGCCTCCCAAATGACACTGTTGTGCTCTCAAGGTTGACAACTCCTGAGCTGGATGGTGTTAGAGTCTCAATTCCAGGCTTCCCGTCTGTGTGCTCTTGGGCCAGCCTGACTTCTCCAAGCTTTGGGTTCTTCACCTGTGAGTAAGGTAACATAACTAGCTTTTTCAGAATTGTTGTGCAGCTTCAATATGAAAGTGCCCGACAAACACCATGTCCTCAATAGTAGTTGCATTTGAGTTAGAGCCAGCATAGTATTGGAAATCCAGAAGGACTTTCTTTGTGGATTAAAATCTTTCCTGCTCACCACTTCCACTTTAAGTTTCCCTGGTCTTTCAGCCGAGGGACCCAGCAAAGAAGCTACTGTCTTCACATGCCTTTTTCCTTCCGTCCTAGACCCCACCTATTTATGACTCTGCACAGGTTGGTCTCCACAAAGACCCCTGTCATTTGAACCAAGCTCAGTCACCAGAGAGGCAAACACTATAGTGATTAAGAGTGTGAAAGCTGGAACCAGACTGTCTGTGTTTGAATCCTGGCTCTGCTGCTTGCTAGTCGTGTGACTTTGGACAAGCTATTTGCCTCAGCCACCACATCTGTAAGACGGATAAAGATGATATCTGTTTCCGGGGCTGCTACAAGGATGAGATCTGTTAAAACATATAAGGTTGTTAGAGTGGTGCCTGGCATGTAATAAGTACTCTTTAAGTGTTATCCATTTTACTTGCATCTGAATGATCAACTCCTCAATTTCTCAAAAAAACAACACGTACATCTTATCATTTAGAGCTCAATGAGTCCTTGATCTGGATTTTGAGAGAGTGGGGTACAAAGGTATAGAGCCTGGCATTAAGCACCTGGTCTCTGTCTTATTTGTGCCAAACCACAACTGCTTTGTTGGAGCAGGGTGTATGGGTTATACAATAGCATCCAAGTCTGGCACCAGCCAGACCCCACACCTGCCCTCCTGGAGCCAGCTGTGAAGGTAGCAGCATGTGCTCCTCTTACTCCTCCCTCTGTCACCCTTCTTCTCTTTCCTCTGACCCCTTAGAGATTATGGACTGATGATGGCATTCCGTTCATGCTGATCTTCTCTGGCAGCTACCCATATTGTAGGCAGGTCTCTTGGAGAATAATAAAAATCATATTAATCATCATCATCACTGCAGCAGCTGCCGTGGAGAGCTTCCCATGTGCCAGGCACTATATTAACCACTGTACAGTCACTTGCTCATTGAATTCTCCCAACAACCCTGGAAGGTAGGCATGTACTTTATTTCCATTTCACAGATTGTGAAAACTGAGGCCTAAAGAGGTAAATCAACTTGCTAAGAGCACACAGCTATTAAGTAAGGACTCAGGGACTTAAGCACATGACTCCATGCCCCTGGTGGCCATGCCCTCTGTCAGTTAAACCATGGGTCACTTCCCTGTGATAAGCAAGTCCTCTCTCTTTCAGGGATTCAACCTGCCTTGACTGCCTCTTTACTGCTGCTAGCACCTATTGTGCTTCACTGATTCCTTCGTTCCCAGTTATGACCAGTTATGACTGGTGGGCAGGGCTCAGTCTTTCCGTCTTCTCCGTCTTATTACTTCTGAGAGTAATCTCAACTGTCCATGTTAGTTCAAAGAGGATTAACTCTAGTCATTTCAAGGTAATAAACCTTGGAAAGTTAGAAAATCTTCAGACTCCTATAAAGTTCTCATATTTGAGCTGTAGCCTAGTCAGGAAAAAGCAGAATGGGCTTTGAAACCATACAAACCTTGGTTTGGGTCCCAGCTCTGAACTTCCTTGCTGTGAGACACTCTTTGTGCCCCACCTACTTCATTATAGTAGCTGTTCCTTAGGTTTGCCAGGCGGATAGGCCTGGCAGGGCGGAAGCCCTGGAACAATGCGTATGAGCTACTCAAGTGCCCTCTGACGAGGGTTTGACTACACTCAGAGAAGACCAATTTAGGATACTTCCTCACCAAACATTTTCCAATCCTAATCCATTATCCAGCTTACAATTTACCTATTCTGTTCCTTATTTCTCAGAGCCAATACTAGAACTACATTATATCAAGTATATATTATTTATCAGGCCCCTTCAATGGCATTTTGCATATTTTATTTTACTTAAATTTCACAAAAAACCCCTGAAGTTAGTACTATTGTTTCTTAGAGAAGTAAAGTGGTTTGCTCAAGTTTTTATACTTTTATTGGCTAAGCTGATTAATCCATGCCTTGTGTGTCACCCTTCTAAGATAGCATATTTATATTTTCACAAGAGCCTTCTGGAGACTTGATGCATTTTCCCAAAGTAGGGCCACTAATGAGGGAATTCTCAGGTATGATTGCAGGCTGACAAGGGTTGTGCTTTGGGTTGAGACTCAGCACCTTTCAAATTTTTCCATTTATACATAAGCTCAGCCCTTCTGTGCATGATCTATTTTCCAGACACGTCTGTTCCTGTGCATGTGGTATTATTTAATCAAGAAAATATTTTATCTCATTTACTCTTTGGTGTGGAAGGAGTAATTTGGCAGGAGTAACCCTCAAGAGACCAATGTGCATCAAGAGAAGGGATTTGAGGCCATATCAAACTTAAAATGCTAATATCCTATGATCTAGTGATTTTTACCTCTAGAAACCTTCCCTAATGACAGGTTCACTCATATGCTGAAGGAGGTGTGCACGATATGAAGATATCCACTGTAGTATTGCTTGAAACCATCCAACTGTTCATCAGTAGGGAAATGGCTAAGTAGCTAAGTATACAATGGCATATCCACATATGTAGAATATTATAAAGCACTAGAAAGAATGTGGTAGATCCATTGTGCTAACAATGGCCAAATCATATTGCTGAGTGAATAAGGCAAATTAAAGAGAAATGTGTATGTTACGTGTATACACACACACACACACACACACACACGTACACATACACACCTACAGGAAAAACACAAAAAGTGCTACCAATGGTTACCTTTAAGGGCAGCAAGGAGGGAACCTCATTGTTTGTGTGTTTGTGTGGGTGGATTTCAAAGGGCTCTTTGACCTTATCCATTATGTTTAAATTTTTATGAGACTATAATCATATTATTATTGATATACAGTAATTAAAACTTAAATAAAAACCCAAACTCTTGCATTTTCTTTTTTACTTGAACAATGTGGTAAAATATCTTAAAATGAGAGGTTTTAGAATGGAAACTTGAAAAAGGTTCTATATTTGGTGCTATGCAGAAGTAAGAGCACTAGACTGGGAGTCAGGGTGTTCAGCTATGTGACCTTGGGCAAGTCACTTCCCCTCTCTGGGTCTCTGTTCTTCCTCTGTAGAATGAGGAGTTCAGACTTGGTCAATATTTTTCTAACTGTACCAGGATTTCTTAGAGGTTGTTCAAGGGCTATTGCAAAGTGTGGGGGCAGGTGGCGGGGGAGGTGAGGCTTGGAAAGGCAGAGAAATATAGAGAAATAGAGACAGAGCGGGGAAAGGAGAGAGGGAGAGATGGAGGGAGAGAGGGAGTGAAAAGGAGGGAGAGAGAGAGAGAGAGGATTTTTTTAAAAAACCACTTTATTGAGGCATGATTGACATACAAAAGAAAGAGGATTTCTAAGGTTCCATTTAGCTTGGCTATTCTAAGCAGAGGCAAGTAACAACAGAAGCTAGATGACTGGATTTAAATTGTAGTGTGTGTGTTGAGGGGAGGCAGTGGAGAAGCACTAGGCTGAGATATCTCCAACTTGTCACCAGCAAGAACAGATTCAGCCCGAACTCTGGTCATCGGGCCACACACTGGTACCTCCATGCTGGACTCAAGAGATAAACAGATGCTTCCAGTCCTTTATGGCAGGCAGAACAAACATGAGAGGAGAACCAGCTGACTGACTTTTCTTCAGGCTCTGTAAGCCTGGACGTTGAGTTCCGGTAGCTCTCCTGGTCACCTTCCCTGTGGGCTGGCTCCACTCTACTGCGGGAGGGGCTCCCTCTCCTGGATTTCAAGCCCCTGGGAGAAGAGCAGAGCTTAACTTCCAAAGGCAGACAATTGCTTACTCCAAAATCATCTCCTTCTAGATATCAGAGAAGTGAGCACCATATTCAGTGAAAGCACTCCTTGGTCTATAAAATGCTATATAAAAGGCATAATTTTCATCTTCATCACACATGACTTATAAATAGGTATTGAAAGAATACATTTGTATAGCTTTTCCTTTCAAAGGAGGAATAAAGTAATGGCAAAAACTTGCCTTGGCCTTGCCAAAGACCTGGATTCAAATCCCAGCCTTGCCACTTAAGTGACTTGTGTGACTCTAAGCAATAATAATAATAATAATAATACACTTATGCACTAGCCTCTGTGCTAAGTGTTTAACCTTGTAAACTAAAAATAAAACCCTAAGCCTCCCCAACAGGCTGAATGAACCCCTTCTTGGCCAAGGGAACCCTAGAGAAGCCTTAAAAAGTAAGTTCCCAGCCGTGACAGGATGGGAGGTCAGACACGCCTTATTATACCCCCTCCTTTTTGGAATTTAGGCACAAAAACTAACCAGCATTAATGTTAAAAAAGAGATCATAAGACTAACAGAACAGACTCTTTATGGAAATAAGATACCAAATTATAAACAAGGCCTAAGTCTATGCCAGGCAAGGGTTAAGTCACATCTGAAGACCATCAGTTTTGCTTAACAGGTCACTTTGACACAGTGTATTGTGGCTTGCTCTCATGACCTGACTCTGATACTGCATCACATGATGATTAGCAGACTTCCTTATCTTAACTTAAACATTCCTTTTTGCTAACTCCAAGGTTTTAGACAAAGCTTTGTTCCCTTAACCAATGGCAGATCAAAGAATCTCTGAACCCAACTATGACCTATAAGCCCCTGCTTCAAGATATACCACTTTTCGGGGCCAAATCAATGTATAACTTCCATGTATTAATTTATGACTTTGCCTATAGCTTCTGCTTTCCTGAAATGTATAAAACAAAGATGCATTCTAACTGCCTTGGGACTACTTACTCAAGGCTTCTTGCGTATGTGTTCTCCCCAGGCCACAGTCACTCATATTGGCTCAGAATAAACCTCTTTAAAATATTTTACAGATATTTAAATATTTTACAGATATTTTAGAGTTGTTTTTTCTGGTAACAACCTCCATTATCTTATTTAATTCTTTCAATGACACTTTGAGATAGGTGTCAATATCCTTATTTTATAAATGGAGGCACTGAGGCTCAGAGAAGTGAAGAAACTCACTCAAAGTCACACACTTTATAATAGAATACACTTTATAAGTGGCAGGGCCAGGGATTGAACCCAGATCCACATTATTTCAAAAGCATTGCTCTTAACCATTCTAAAGGGTTCCCTTTCTGCTGAACTTCAATTCTGCCTGTTTTGTGGGGTGATCATGGGGATCAATTGGGCCAGTTTATATGACCTGTTTTGCAATCCAGAACATGGGATGTATGATTAAAGGCAGGTGGAACAGAGGAAACCAAGGCTTTTTACATGGAGGGAGATCTTTCATTATCGGTACTATTAATAAAACACATCTATGCTTGTTGTGATTTTTGTGATTGGGTCACCTCATTACGGGCAGGTGGGATTGTGCATAAAAATTTTTGCTCCCTTCAAAATGGAAATCCTTTTTCTTTCCCTTATATATCCCCATTAGGCTGCTCTGTCAGCAGGATGGGAAAAACACATTCAGGACAGGTGGAGTTAGGAATTCCACAGTGCTCTGCTCTGGCTGTGGCCACTGCCTGCCCCCAGCATGACTATGTCTGTTCATTCATTTATTGCTCCTCTGGGAATTGGTAGTCTCCATCACCATGTCGCTAGGCAACCAAAACAGCAACTGCATCAGGAAGTGAACAAACCAATCAAGATACTTGGAGAAGAAGCTTTACCTGGTCGGCCTTCAAGACGGAAGAGGGCTCTCTGGGTCAACTCAGGACCGTGGCTGCTGGAGTCAGCATCACAGCTGGAGGGAACTCAGGAAACTAGAAACCTCTCACTTTGGATGGTTAAGTGGAGGCCTGGTTGTATGGGTGTGAAGTCTTCAAGGTCACAAAGCAACTCTGTGGCAGAGCCAGGAGGACAAGTTGGCTCTCTTGATCCCAGCCTAGTGGTCGCATCCCTTATACCTCTCTTCCATCATGTCAAGTCATGTGTGTGGTACCACCTATGTATCAGGCTCTCTGCTTGGTGGTGTGGAGGATGCAGGAAGCATTTAGACACCATTCCCCATTCAATTATCTAGCAACTCTTTATTCCAGTTGCATAATAGAGGCAATGTAACACAGACTGGTTAAGGGTGCAGGCCCTCATAGTCAGACAGTGCACAGATTTCAGCTCAGCCAGTTGCTACTTGTAGGAGAATGCTGATTACTTAACCCTTCTGAGCTTCATGTTTTCTCAAATAAAATGATGTTAAGGATGAAAATAAAAGAAATAGCTTACAGTGTTGTTATTCCTAGCACAAAGGAAGGCTCAACGGATGTTGGCCATCCTCGGTAATAGCACGTGGGCCTCTTGAGCTTGGACTTGAACAAGACTGCCTTGGTCCAAGTCTCAGCTCTGCCTCATACTTATCACGTGATCATTGTCAAGTTACTTACAATGTCCATGCTTTAGTTTGCTTGTCTGTAAAATGAGTATAATTATAACACTAGGTTCATTATGGTTCGATAATAGGTTCATTGTGGACCCAAAATAATTTAATATGCATAGACTACTTACAACAGTTTCTGGCACATAGTGCTCTATAAATTTTAGTTAATATGATTCATCAACAAATATTTATTGAGTACTTTGTATGTACCAGGCACTTTCCTAGAAGCTCCGGATAGAAAAATGAATAAAATAGTCAAGTCTCTCTCTGCCTTCATGAAACTATGACTATTATTACATTCTTAATAATGTCTGTTGACTTCTCAATTCCTGCAAGTAGATTAATAGCACCTTAAAGGCAAGGTATGTGTTTTGTTCACATTTGTATTTCTGGTGCCTGGCACTGGGCTGGACAAATAGTACATGTTCAGTAAATATTTGTTTAATGAATGCCAGGCACTGCACTATGAATGGGACAATGGTTTTCAACCAGAGATGAGTTTGTTCCCCCTGGAGTTATCAGGCAGTGTCTAGAGCATCTTTGGTTCTCATAGCTCAAGGGGTTGGGGAGAGAAGGTGATGGTGCTACTGGCATGTAGTAGGTAGAGTCAAGGGATGCTGCTGAAATCCTACAGCACACGGGGCAGCCCTCATAACAGAGAATTATCCAGCCCTAATGTCAATAGTGCCTAGTTGAGATGCTGTGGTATAGGAGATCAGAGATAAACAAAGCCCTGTAATGACTCCTTTCCCCCAAAGCTCTTGGTCTAGTGAGGCCGTGAGAGCACACTAAGTGCTGTGTAGGGGACAGGACTGTGAGAACATGGGGAAGAGGCACCTGAACAGCTAAGGCTTCTGACAGGGGTGATGTCTGAGCTGCATCTTCAAGGACACATGTGAGTGTTCCAGGACCAGTCTGTGTGTGCTGGGAGCAGTTGCAGGGCTTGGAGGAATGTGAAGGGAGGGGTACCAGCATGAGCAATAGCTTGGAAGTAAGACATGGTTTGGTTTTGTTAAGGTGCAAGAACAGAATGAGAGTGGGGAGCAGAGGCTTGGGCAGGTGATCATGGGGGCCATGGGAAGCATGGGTGTGATGCAGTCAGCCAGGATTTCCCAAAGTCTCTTTTCTAAACACTATTCCTTTAAGATGTGCCCCCCCCCCAAGAAAAAGTCCACACTCAAATAAGAATGAGAAAGTACTAAACACCACCTCCTCCCCTTTTGCAGATTTGCAGGGCACATCGGTATCATACAGTCTCTGACAAATTGAAGAGACTTGATTTATTTCATTTATTAGTAATTTATCCCAGAGTCTTCCAAAGTTATTTGACCATGAAAACTCTTTTCCAGACATCTATCTACATGGATTCTCTGATACCACTCTGGGAAGAGCCACAGACTATGGAGAACCAGTTATTGACTATCTTTAAGAAACACAGTGGCTGGATTTGTGTTTTATGATAATCCCTCTGGCTCCTATGTGGAGGTGGATTCAGTGGGTAAGAAATGTTTATACATGCTGGTAAAGCATTTGTCATGTTGCTGTGATTTATTGATTCCTTGGCTGTCTCCCCCACTACACCCTGAACTCTTTGTTGTAGGGAGCATATTTATTAATCATCGTATCCCAGTGCCTAGCTCAGCCTGGTAGGTAATAGGCACTCATTACGTTTTTGGGTTTTTTTTTTTGAATGAATATTGTTTTCAGATGTTGTACTAGACACAAGAGACTGAACAAGACAGATGAAGTCTGTTCTCACACAGATAACAGACTAGCAAACATGTAGTAGGCACTTTATACACATTTATGGATGGACTGACCGACCACCATAGACAAGAAGAAGGTGGCAAGGATCAGAAATGGGGCAGGGCTATGAATCTATATTTTAAACTAGTTCCTTGATTACTTCTGCCACCCAGGAGCCTACATTTGGGAACCGCTGTGCTGCCAATCAGAGATGACATCTCTTTAATTGGCCAACTGAGACCAAGGCCCCCACCTTCTTATACTGGCTGTTCCTGACTCTTGCTGCTCAGGGCCTTCACGCCCCTGGATTCCCTGTTTTGGAGCTGCCACCTGCCTTTTCTGATCCCGCTTTCATCCTCTAAATGGAGTTTAGAGCACTATGGGGCCTTTATAGCCCAAACTCTCTTGGGAACCCCCTCTTTACTTGACGCTGGGTGGGAGGCTTGCTTCTGGGTTCTGCCTCCCTGCACTCCCCATGCAACATGTCCATCTCCTTATAACACCACATTCCTGGGTCCACAAGAGTGTCTGTCAGATCTGCTCGAAGACACCTATGAGGCAAAACACATTTCTGTTTTAATGCAGGCTGTATACACAGGAAAGCTCTGTTTTGGTTTTGATGTGCAAATTAAAAAGAAGAGGAGGAGGGAGAGGAGGGTGGGAGGAAGACTGCATGGTATTTTAAGAGAGACTGGGAGATTTTTCTTCTTTCTGTCCTGGACAGAATTTTCTGTGGAAATAAAAAAAAAAAAAAAAAAAAAAGGCCCGGATTGGTTCATGGCAAGTGAAATCATTTTCTTAGCTGGCTGGTCAGAGAGACAATAGAAAGTTATGACAATTTAACTGGTGGTTCTCAGACTCTGGCTGGTGGATAAACTGCCAGAATCATCTGAGCAGTTTATGAAAAAGTCATGCTCAGGCCTCATCTGAGATCTTCTGAATCAGGATCTCTACTGGAAAGGCACAGGAATGAGCATTTCTAAAAATATTCCCTGGAGATCCTGATGTATAGTGTGAATTGGTGGGTGCTGGGCTAATGTGGGGGGGTGGTGGATCATTTCTTGGCTTGGCAAAATCTCATTCTCTCATTAAGCCAGCTCTGACTCTCTCTCCCAACTCTAAATTTAAACTCAGTGTCACCCACCCCAGGTCGCCACAGGTCACAGTCCTGAGACTCTTTCTCATCAATTCTCTGCCTCAGCTATGCCACTGAAGGTCGTTCAGAGTCCTGGCTGTCAAACACTGGCCTATGAAACCCCAAGGCTGGCTTCCCTTCCGGCTACACCCCCTGTGAATAATGCTCAGTACAGACATTTCTGGGCAACGGAGAAAACCAATTTTTCCTGCAGCTGTCTCAAGGGATATACATTTCCTACCATTACAGTTCTTAATTTTCCTGATGATAGGAACATCATGTCAACTCTCGTCCAATTTAAACACATCATCTGTTGACTGACTTTCTTCCCCCATAGCAGATAGGGGTAGAGGTGAAACGTCTCCTATTTCTGTTCAGGAAAACACTGAGGATTTTGTTTTATTCCCTTTCAACTTCATTCCCAAAGTTTAAATAAACTTGGCTGGCATTTTCTCGTTTGCATTTACCAACAGCTCTTTAGTAGAATAAAGGGGCTTGCGTGTGTTGATCCATGCTTTCACTGAGCGAGGCTAAAGGCCTGAGGGTCAGCGTGCACATCTATAACCCTGATGATGGGACCCTGGACACGTCTCTGAATAGTCAAAATGATAGTCTTAAAAGTCCAATCTAGCAATCAAAAGAAATTTTAAACTATGCCTGGTTCTCTTGAAGACCAATAAAAGAAGTTCATTTTGTAACCTAGAACGATTGCCTAAAATCCCCTTTAATCTTTCCCTGCATTCTATCTCCCCTCATGGATAATCTAGAGACCACCCGTCATGAAGTCCCCCAACTCTAGCTAGCACACAACCCTCACAGCTTTTATTTTTATTTCCTCTTGACCTTCCTTTTGGATCTCCAGGCCTGTCTCCCCACTCACATTCTTCATGTTCTTTTGAATTTGTATCATAAAAACCTGAGAAATGGAATAGCAAGCCAAAACTCCACTAATGGCTAAACAAGTAAAAAAAGTGCTTTAATGGGGATGGGGTAGAGGATATGGAGGTTGAGAACATACACATGCTAATAAATCTTGCCTCCTTCACGTGTGTGTTTGGGGTTATCATCTGTACCCCAGATCACAGCCCTGTAGACAGCGACTGTAATAGTATTCCTGCAACCCGCTCCCCATGGCAGCATGAGAGCAGCCAGACCTCCTGCCTGTCCTGACCAGAAGCTTCCTTCCTGGCTCTCTCTCCCCTTCTCCTCGTAAGCTCTTCCAGCCCCATTATCTGCTCATTCTGGTGATTCATATTGTGTCTCTATGTTCTGGACGGATGTCAACAGGAAAGCAGCGTGACTGGCTGAATCAGCTGAGTCCTGGCTTAGCATCTGTATTAACAAATATCAGGAGGAGAGCGCACGGCTTGGTTTTGTGTCTCCTTCCTCGCTCTTCTTTTTTGTAGACGGGATCTCCTCTCCTTCACCATACCCCTTTCAACCTCGCTTTCTCCTCCGTAGAGTCCCACTCATGCATACTTTGTTGTAACTTACAGCAATATATCTTTTACATGATTTTTCTCCCATAATCATGACCACAGCATGAATCATCATCCAAGCAAGGAATGGCCTGAAGAAAGATAAATAAATAAAAGTCGTGGTTCCATAATAAGTAGATCTACAGGGGAGAGAGGATTCTCTCTCTTTAGTCTTATATCTGGGAAGTAAGTAAAGGGGGCTCTTACCCCATGGGCCTGGATTACTTTAGTCCAGCATGTTCTCTATATATTTAACATTTATTGAGTTCTTATAATGTGCTGGATACTGTTCTAAGTGCTTTAATTTATGCCTACCTATTAACATTTTTAATCATCATAACATATTCATGATATGTTACATAGTTATTCATATTATCCCCATTTTACTGATGAGGAATTCCAAGCTCAGAGAGTTTATGTAACTTAGCCAAAGTCACTCAGATAATGAATGGTGCATCCAGGATTTAAACCCAGACCACTGCCACAGCCTGCACTATTGTCAACTATGCAACACCTGCTTCTCTGTCTTCTAATCCAAGTAGCTAACTGGATTCTCTACCAAGAGATAATGATAACCAGTATTCTGGTGAAAGAACTATATTTCTGTAGCCTGAAGAAGTGAAGACTTGGGAGGGAGGGAGATTTCATAGCTAATATGTGATAGAGATGGAATTGAGGCCAGACCTTCTTACTCCAAATACCATAGTCTTCTAACATTAGGATAGTTGAAGAATTTCATTAGTGATGAGAAGGCAAATCCTTATGTCTATCTGTAGGGGGATTTCCTGAATTCTTTTTATCAAAAAATTTATTTCAGCTCCCTTAGGTAAGTCAGTCAACTGTGCCCATTTCCTCTGCTTCTGCTTCCCACTATTCCATGCCATGTGCTGGCAAATTTTCTCATTATTTCATAATGCCCTAGTGAGAATTCATAAGTAAAACAGTCCTCATTATATAGATTAGAGGACAGAGGCTCAGAGGATGTTAGCAACTTTCCATGATTGCATAGCTAGTAGGTGGTAGAACCTGAATAATTATTGAAAGGATCTTGGAGGAGAAAGATTTGTGGCGATCCTTATTTACATCAATGGAGACTTCCTTGAAAAGCTTTGCACTGACTATTATAATAAATATGGTCTTGAGTGATTAAATCTATAATTCTATTTTCCTTCACAGTATCACATTCTTTCACCTTCAAATATGCCTCTCATAGCTGTTTTAATTGAATAGGGTTAGAGAAGCACAGCAAATGGAAAGTTTTTCTTTCATGAGCTCTGGGGACTGTTCACCTAAAATGTATCTTCCAGACAAGATGATGTCATACAGATTAGACATATCCTTAGAGAATGATAACACGTTTACTGTGAGTGAGTCACCTTCCTTTGGGATGTCAGAATTAGGCAGTATCAAATCCAATAAACACTGATAGGCTGGAAAGAATTCTAATGTACTCAATAGGTCACAGAAATTCGGTGTCTAAGGCAGGGGCAGTAGTAACTTGGATCTGTTTCTCCTCTAACTAACCTTGAAACTCATTTTTAACCCACGCTTTCAAATATATTAGGAAATAGGAAATAAATCTTCCTAACTGACTGAAAAAGGGATTTATTTGGAGCTTACATCAGAGTACCTGACTTTTTCCTTAATTCCTATTTAAGGAATTGCCACAATAAACTACACCCATGTCACTGAATGCACACACAATTCTTCTGCTTGATGGTGAATGTACTCTTATGATGGGATTTATTATAAACAGGTTAGTTCTAGGGACTCAGTTCTTGGCTTCAGTTGTGTGGCCTTGTGTGTGCAATTTTCCCTCTCTGTTCCAGGGCCTTGTGTTTGGTAATTTCTAGGATTCTTCCTAAGATATTTTTGAATACCTAATTGGATGTATGTATGTCTATTCTGAAGCCCCAGAGCTTCATGAATTCCAAAAGGAAAGCTTCAGATGTATTCCCAGTGTCACTGGGATTTTTCTGCTGTCCATGGTGCTGAATTGTACAAGTCTTTAGAATTCCAAATGTGGACACTTCCAGCTGGAAGGGGGGAAAGGAAAAGAAAGAAAAGCAAATATTTAGACTTCATGAAGACCTACAGGCCTGTTAAATAGTGTTTATTGATACATCTATGAACAAAATGAACACAGACAAGATCAGAATAAACAGTATACCTATAGAAATTATTTATTTTGTGAGGGAGAGACACCGTTTGTCTTCTTTAGCCTTATATCCCAACAGCTGGAATGTTACTTGGCCCAGAGTAGATTATCAATCAATATTCTTTTGAGTGAAGGGTGAATTAATTTAGTCATAGTGCTCAAAGAAGTGAAATATATATTTAATGCTCAAGAGTAAAGTTTCTGTAGTCAGACTGCCACGGTTCCTATCCTGGTTGTTTTACTCCATAGCTGTGTGATTCTGGACAAGTCATTTCAATTCTACCTAAAATGACTAACTCAAAGGGTTACTGTGAGGACCAAAATAGTTAATATACCAAAAATGCTCAAAATTGAACCTGCAACATTTTAGGTGCTATGTATTGTTGTTATCATTACTCCTCTTTTTTATTCCTCTTATTAAGGAGATTTATGAATAATACACAAAGTTATATAATAACGATTAAAATTTACTGGTTGCTTATTATATACCAGACACATTAATTTACTAATTCCTTACAACAGTACATGATTTAGGTACTATTATTTGTTCCATCATAAAATGAGGAACCCCCTAGACAGAGTGCATAAGTAACTTCCCCAGAGTCACACGGTAATTTTAGAACTCAGATTTAAATCTAGGCTATCTGGAAATCTGGGCCCTTATTTAGACTTCATAAAGCCTAAATAAGACTAGTAAGTCTAAATAAGACAGTACTTTATTGCTTCTCAATATTTGTATTCCCCAATGTTGGTAATGTAGGAAGCAGACTGGGTAGGGAAGGGGCATTTTCTGTAGGTGATAAAATGGTGGTTCAAAGGAGTTTACAGGCTCAAAGAGAATTTTTATGTTAAAAATCTGCCTTCAATATTGAGCTATAACAGCCTCACATAAGACAAGATGAATTTCTAACACTTTAATCTTTTTTCTTTGAGGGGGTGGGGGGGAGAAAGGATATTTTCCATCCCTTTTCCAATTAGTACTATTAGCATTTAGATCCTAAATATATGCATATTTTACCTGTTAATCTTAATGCAGAGATTAGAACATTTTATGCTTTTGGGTTTACTGTCTTCACCTCTAATTTGGTTATTAAAATAATTTTCATAGTGCATTTTAAGCTCATTAGGTCAATAGTCTAAATTTGAATACTGAACATTCTTCACTTGAAATTCCACTTATGCCCTGAGTATAATAATCTTTAGTTCATGTCCAACCAGGATGAATGTGTTTACCCACTATTGCTTTGTATCCATTTCTTTTCAAAACTAGGCTTCTTTTCAGAGAAATCTGAATTACATATACTATTTGCAATTTGCAGTAGAAGCCTGGCATAAAAAAGAAATAATGAAAGCTACCTTAATATTGTCCCAGAAAATAACTGGTAATGGTGCAATCAGTTTTCTCAGGGCTATTTCTTTTCCTTCAGTTTTGAGTGCTCTACCTCCATCCATCTGAATGGGAAAAATGCTAAGCACTTGCTGAGTGCTGTTGGGCATGGACTAAATTACCTAGAGTACTGCAGCTTTACAGATAAATTGGTTTATACCTCTCATTCTGCCAAGTTGTCATCATTTAGCCATATTCATATGAGGCTCTTTTCTCACTAGTCAGTGATGGGCATCGCTATAATATACCTTTAGTGAGAAATGTACCAGGAGGCTCAGGTAGTAGGAGTCAACATTTATTGAGCACTTGCTATTGGCCAGGACCAGGCTAGATTCTTTGCTACATTGTCTAATTTAATCCATGCAATAATCCATTATAGTATTTACTGCTATTGTCCTCATCATATAGATGGGAAAAAAAGCGCAGAAAAATAAATTAACACATCCATGGTCATACCTGTTAGTTATGAAACTTTCTGACTGGGATTTGAAGCCAGGCAGTCTGACTCCAGAGCCAATGCTATCTGTCTACTATGTACTCATGTTTTTTGAATCCTTATAAATCAGTTCAATAACATTGAATTAGACTTTATTTTGTGCCAGGGACTGTGCAAGACACCAAGGATGCTAAAATTAATAAGACATAGTCTTTGCCCCTAAGGTACTCATGATTTAGTGTGAAGTGGAGAGTCACAGAAAAGTAAGTGACTGCCTCAAAGTGGAGAGTTAGAGAGGTCAGGTCAAGTTCTATGGAGGATATGGATCTTGATCTAAGTTTTAAAGTGTCAGAGGAAACATCATGTGCAAAGGCATGGAGGTGTAAAACCACATAATGCTTAAAACAGGTGCAAGAGAGTATAGCATGGACTCTGGAACTAGGTGGCCTGGGTTTGAATCCTGGCTCAACCTGGTGACCAGTGGCAAACTCATTAGCTTCTTTGTGCCTCAGTTTCTCATATATGCAGTGAGAATGGTAATATTAGTAGCTCCCTGATAGTGTGGTATGAGGATTAAATAGTTAAGGTACATACAGCCCTTAGATGCAGTAGTACCTGGCATATTATAAGTAATCCATGGTAGCTGGTTATTATTCGAATTACCCATAACCTTTATTATTTCTGACACCTATTAACTCCTCATTGTTATGTTAGTAATAATACAAGCTAGACTGGACCACACACTATAATTTTCTTTCAAGTCTCTCTAAGCTTTCCGGAGGCATCAACACAATTACCAAACTTCAGTTTTCTCACAAAGCAAGTTGGCAAGAAATGGCCTGTCCATTCTGATGAGAAGTGCAGTTTGGGACTTTCCTCTCAAAGCACAATTTTACTCTGAGCCCTGAGAAAAGAAGGAGGAGCGGAAAAGATGGACAGAGATGTTTTATTGAGGGTGAAACCCATGAAAACAGATCACTGCCCTTCTCTCCGACAATGGCGTCATTGGCCCAGTGGGACACAAGAGGTGCCAGAGCAACCCTGCTCTTATGTGTGCTCAGGAACTTGAATTCAGTGAAAATTGCATCATGATTATAGCCCCAGGAAACTGAGTCTTAGCTTTGACATTAGTTGAGTAATAATCACTGCAGCACTTGTATAGTGCCTACTATGTGCCAGACACTTTCTAACCATGTTACTTTCATCAACTCATTCAATTCTCGCAAGAGCTGAGTTAATACACACACACACACACACACACACACACACACACACACGTATTAGTCAAGCTCAGCTAGGTTATGCTGCGATAACAACCACCACCAAATCTCAGGGGTTTGGTTCTCACTCATTCTTTATGCTCATTGCAGGTCTATGGGAATTCCGTTCTACTCCATGCTTACCCGAGGATCCAGGCTTCCAGGCTAAGAGAACAACCTCCATCTGAAATGTTTCAGATTTCATGTCAGAGAAAAGGAAAGGGTAAATCACTCTTTGGCTCTTAAAAGCTTCCACATGAAAACGATACAGTCATTTCAGCTCGCATTTCCTAGACATGCCTGATTTCAAATGGGCATAGAAGACATGTCTTATTACATGCCTGGAAGGAGGAGAACCGGAATATTGGTGAACAGCTCTAACGATTATCGCAACATACAATTATTATCATCACTCTACAGATGAAGAAACTGAAGAACAGAGAGATTAAGTAATTTCTCCAAGGTTACATAGTTTATAAGTGGCAAAACTGAGATTTGAACTCAGGCAGTCAGCTCCAGGGACTGCTTTTAACCACTGTGCATAAAGCTTTTCCAAGCCATTGAACCTGTCCAAGTTTTAGTTTCTCCATCTGTAAAATGAGAAAATAAACTTTTCTTCTATACCTCACAGGGATGTACTTAGAAGTCACCCATCCATTCGCACATCCACTCTTGCAGTAATTGGCGCACATACCACATGACAATTATTGTTCTAATCATTGTGAATCAGTAGTGAATAAGACTAAGTTTCTGTGCTCACGGAGGGTACAGTCCTCCATGCCCCAGGAGGCACTGAGCAAAGAATAAAATAAATAAAGGAATGAATCAATGAACAAAGTAAGGATAAATGCTCTGAAGTCAATATAACTTAGTGATATTGCTATAGACTGAATTGTTTCCCTTCAGAATTCATATGTGAAAGCCCTAACCCCCAATGTGAGGTATGCAGAGGTGAGGCCTTTGGTAGGTAATTAAAGTTAGATGAGGTCAGGAGGGTGGGGCCCTCATGAGGGGATTAGTGGCTTTATAAGAAGAAGAGGATCAGGTGCTGTGGCTCACATCTTGTAATCTCAGTGATTTGGGAGGCCAAAGCGGGAGGATTGCCTGAAGCCAGGAGGCTGAGGTTAGTTGAGGCAATATAGTGAAACCCCCATCTCTGCCAAAAAAAAATTAGCCAGCTGTGGTGGCTCATGCCTATAGTTCTAGCTACTCAGGAGGCTGAGGCGTGGGTTTGAGCCCAGGAGTTCAAGGCTACAGTGAGCTATGACCACACCACTCCAGCCTGGGCAAGAAAGCAACACCCTGTCTCTTAAAAAAAAAATTAGAGGAAGAGAAAGAGATGTTGCTCTCTCTCTGCCATGTGAGGACACAGTGAGAAGGAGAGAAGGTCGCTGTCTCTGTCCACAGGAGACAGAGAACCCTCACCAGGAACTGAATCAGCTGGCACCTTGACATTGGACTACCCAGCCTCTAGAACTGTGAGAAATGGTTGTCTGCTGTGTAAGCCACCGAGTCTATGCAGCAGTCTATAGCAGCCTGGACAGGCTAATACCAATATGATAGGAAGTGACTGGAGAAGGTTCTTTAGATTGGGAGCTCCAGGACTGTCTCCAGAAGTGACATTTGAGCTGAGTCTTTCATATGAAGATCTAGGAAGCAGAGAGAATGACAAGTAAAAGGCTGATGCAGAAATGAGCTCGGCATGTTTGAGGAACAGAGAGGGCAAGAGTAGCTGGAGTGCAGTAATGAGGAAGGAGACATCAGATAATGAAGCTGCAGGGGGAGGCAGGGGCCAGAATGTAAAAGAAAGATAATATGTACCAGGAATTTTTCAACCTTTTGGGGGAGTTAAAACCCCCTTTGAAAATCTGCTGAAAACTATGGACAGGTTCACCAGCATAGACCACATTCATACAACATTTTGCAAATGCTATCAGAAGTTTTGCAGCCCCCAACCCTCGTGTCTGCGCAGACCTTAGACTGGGATCTTCTGAAAAATATAAAGACAGTTTGAATAGTACATAGGGAGAGGGAAGGGAGAAAGGAACTGTCATTGTTTGCAAGATCTCTCTGTGCTAGAAACTTTGCCAGTTATGATACATTATTTATTTAATATATTTCACGATCCCATTTTATAAATGATGAAACCAAGATTCAGAGAGGCTAAGCACCAGCTTTAGGCTAAATAGGTAATAAATGACAGAGAATTTGAATGGAGGTTGGTTTCACTCCATAGATGATATTATTAGGTGTAGGGTCTAGTTTTACTTTGCCAAGGGCATTTTTATTATTAGGTGAAGGGTCTGTATTTTCAACCAGCCGAGACAGTATCCATTTCCTTCTCACTGGCTGTAATTAAATAGCAGAGCAACTCAGATTCTAAATTTCCATTTCTCCACTGCCATGCTGATTACAACATTGGCCTTTATTACTCCCAGCAGAGTGCTGAAATACAATCCCTATACCACTACCAATTAAGGCAGTTTCTATTCACATGTTTTTCCTCTGCGTGGATGCAGCAGATCAGCTCCCAGACTCTTCCAGTGGTTTAGTATTCTGCTCAAAGGAGTCATTTGCTGATCATCAGCTTTCTTAATTAGGGATCTAATGTATTGCAGCTGATCCTTGAACATGAGGAAGATGGAGACCTGGAAAGGAGGCGTGACCATTCATTTCAAGGTAATCAGCTTTGAAGCTGCTTGACAACTGACATTGATTTCCTTGTGCTTGGAAAACCTCCTGAGAAAGGCTTCTGATCTCAGAAGTCTGGGCAATCTACACTTTTACTCATTCATTCACGGTGCAAGGCCAGGAAATGGCCTGTAATGAGATGAGCAAAGTGCTACCTTCTCTGAAAACCCACATGCATGAGAATAATCAGAAGGCTCCAAATGAAATGAGAGAAATAGTTGGCAACAGGAAAGTTCACAAATCACTTATTCTCCATTTTCCTCCCCTATAGCCTTATGCAGAAACTAATACCTAAGGACAACTACCCTTTATAGAACACACCCTAAATGGTATTATTTCTAATGTCAAAATGCTGTTGATTTTATTATGCCTTTTTATGAATGAGGAAATTAAGGCTTAGAGATGTGAGTTACTTTGTAGTGTCACGCAGCAAGTAAATACCTGCGCTGGGAATGAAAACCCATGTCCATCTGGGTCTGAAGTCTTTGTTCTTCCACTATACTAGGCTGCCTCATTTTTCTAGATATGCATTGCCTCCCTTGACTTTCCACTTGCTGTAATTTTTGAGTCAGTTAAGTTAGCATCATTCAGAGATAATGACTCCCTGCTGGGAGATTTTGGCTTCCTTAGTTGTCGTAGCCAGGTAATTACAGAGCACAGTAGAGCTAGATTGCAATACTACACATTGCCAGTAGGTGTCAGGATCTTATCTAATGTGATTATTCAAAAGTGTTTACTGACCACCTGCTATATGAAAGGCACTAGGGATACAGTCATGAATAAGACAGAATCTCTGTTTCTTGAAGCTTACATTTCAGTAGGGAAGTCTGAAAGACCAATTTATAATATTATATCAGATAGTGATTAGTGGAATAAATGAATGCTGAAATTTAAGGCTTCGGGCTCTGTCAAATTAACCAGCTATATGAGTTTGAAGTATGTTATATGAGGAAGGCCTGTGTCTAATGACATAAAACCAGCTGTCATACAGTGTAAGAGTTCATCTCTCCAGAAAGCTCCATGCCACTGACTCTGTTCAACCAACCAGTGAAAATGATCACTGCTCCCACTTCCCCAGTGAAACAGACTGGGAAAGGAAAACGCCCTGGGACTAGAGTTTCCAGCATTTACTGCTTGAGTGTCCTTCTTACAACCTTTCACCATCACTGTAGAATAAGTCCCAATCCTAGCATGATCCACTAGGCCCTTCATGATCTAACTTACCTCTACAGACTGAGCTCTGACCACATTCTCCTTATACTCTAGTAAATCAGAACTGCTTTTTAGTCCCCACATATGTAATTATATGTAATTTTGTAATTTTAAAATCTCTATGCAATTCATGCCTTAGGTTTAAGTCTGTTATCACGATGGATAACAGACTTAAACCTAAGACATGAAACCATAAGACTTCTAGAAGAAAACTTTGGAAAAACTCCTATAGACATTGGCCTAGGCAAAGAATTTATGAAGAAGACCCCCAAAGAAATCATGGCAGCTATAAAATTAAGTAAATGGGACCTGATCAAATTAAAAAACTTCTGCACAGCCAAGGAAACTATTGTTAGCGTGAACAGACAACCTACAGAACAGGAGAAAATATTTGCATGCTACACATCTGATAAAGGGCTGATAACCAGAATCTATACAGAACTTAGGAAAATCAACAAGAAAAAATCAAACAACCCCATTAACAAGTAGGCAAAGGACTTGAACAGAAACTTTTCAAAAGAAGACAGAATAATGGCCAGCAAATACATAAAAAATTGCTCAACTTCTCTAATCATCAGGGAAATGAAAATCAAAACCACAGTGAGATATTACTTAACTCCAGTGAGATTGGCCTATACCAAAAAGTCCTCAAACAACAAATGTTGGTGGGGATGTGGAGAGATAGGAACACTCATACACTACTGGTGGGACTGCAAATTAGTACAACCTCTATGTAAAGTAATATGGAGATACCTCAAAGAACTAAAAGTAGAACTACCATTTGACCCAGCAATCCCACTACTGGGTATTTACCCAAACGAAAAAAAGACATTGTATAATAAAGACATCTGCACTCAAATGGTTATAGCAGCACAATTCACAATTGCAAAGATGTGGAAACAACCCAAGTGCTCATCAATACACGAGTGGATTAATAAAATGTGGTATATGTATACCATGGAGTATTACTCAACAATAAAAAACAATGGTGAATTAAGACATCTGGTATTATCCTGGATGGAGCTAGAGCCCATTCTTCGAAGCGAAGTATCACAAGAATGGGAAAACAAGCACCACTGGTACTCATCGTCAAATTGGTACCAACTGATCAATACTTATGTCACACATGGCAATAATATTCATCAGGGGGCGGGCAGGTGGAAGGGGAGTGGAGGGGATGGGAAAACTCACACCTAAAGGGCGTGGGGTGCACTGTTTGGGGGATGTTCACGATTGTAGCTCTGACTTGGCAGTGCGTAGGCACTTTCATTTTACTCTCTATCAAAAAATGGTTCTGTGTGTCTGTGTATTTGTATGCAAGAATCTAAGTTGTTTACACTAAGTTGGCCAAAATTACAAGCTCAAATTCTGTTAAAAATCATTTAAGTTTTTTTTGATTGATGTTTGATTCTGATATGAGGTGACTAATTTAGTCAATTATTTTTGACTGTGGAGAAGGAAGTTACCAAATTCACTAAGTATTTGCTGTAAATGTCAATATTGTCTATTATCTTTTTTTTTTTTTACAAAACAGAGAGCATTTTTGTTTTGTTCTGCTGCAGTAAATTGCAATTACCATTCATTGTAAAATTTACAAGATCCTTTCTCCCAGTCTTTTATTTTCTTTTCTATTCTGATCATAGTATTAGTTTCTGTATCTCCACTCAATTCTCCATAGGTAGTGTGCCTTCATTTTAAGTGAAAAAATTTGTCCATACTTATTTTTACACTAAAAATAATTTAATTATATTATAATCAAAATAACAGCGAGTACTTCGATTTAATTACCAATCAAGATTTACATAGTTACCACAGTAATTGGAGTTGTTAGCATAACATATTCAAGGATACATGTTACAACATTGCATTGCTGTGTAGGAAAAAATCACCCAAACTGAATCAATCCATTGACACTTACTAGATCAGTGATATATTTATGCATAATAGTAGACAGTATGTGCATCCAAGAAGTGCATCACTATACAACAGTGCTGTCTTATGCATTGCAAAGACTAAAGTGAAATAGAATTTGACTGAAACAATAAAGTCTTGTTTAATAAAAACATTTTACATTGTTTCCATTTTAGAATTTAAGTTTAAATTAACAAAAATTAAATAAATTAAAAATTCAATTCCTCAGTGACACTAGTCATAGATCAACTGCTCAATAGCCACATGGAGGCAGTGGCTACTCTATTGGACAGTGCAGACCTAACACATTGTATATAGTCAACAAATATCCTTTGAATAAATAGACCAGATATATATATATATATATCTTTCCTCAACTTTGCATTTGAACCCTGGCAATTAAGACCTAAATATAGTTGCATCATAGACAATTCCTTTTTAATCTAACTCTAATATAAGATCAGTGACACAGAGATAATATCTAATTTTTCATAGACTAGTGGGGATATTAGTGGTTAGAGTGGTATAGACAACCTTCTGTAGTTGAAAGCAGCATGGTGTAGTGGAAAAAAGCATTGAACCTTGGGCAAAATGATTGAGGTTGGAGTTTCCCTTCCATAGCTCATTGGCTGTGTGTGTTAGATTTCCTCTCTTCAAAAGAGACTGCTTATAATACTCCACATATTTGCTGTGAGGATCAGATAAAAATATTTCTATTCATAAGTTTTAAAACACAGTCCAAATGTTAGTGTTTTTTTCTTGTCTGTGCCAGTAGGAAATGTGCCTCAGGCTGAACGCCACAGCATTCAGAAAGTATCCATGTCATAGAAAGCAGGATGGCTTTGCTGTACTGTTAGGGAAGCCCATGATACTAGCAGAGCATGTGTGGGCACAGTTAATACCAGAGAGATGTCTTACTATTAGCCAGTCGCAGTTATACACAAAATTTGGAGACTAGTACTTAATTGTTATATTTTCTTTTCTTCAGGCAGTGGAACTTAATAATTAAGAGTGCAGGCTTGGAAGCCAGACTGCCTGGCTTTGAATCTCCCTCCAGCTGCTAGGGGATTTAAGGTTTGGGACTTAGGATTTGGTAATTGTATGACTTTGAGCATATTAACTTGCCATGCCTCATTTTTCTCATCTGTAAAATGGGGATAATAATGGGTCCTATCACATAGCATTGATTAAAGAGTGAAATAATCCTTAGAAGATGTTTAAAAGAGTGCCTGGCAACGTAGTTAAGTTATCTGTCAATGGTTAGTGATTGCTGTCATCCATGCTGAGTCCACCCGGTTGGGCTTCTGGGATTTTCCTTCTTTTCATAATTCCTCTCCACCTACTTCCTCCCTAGTCCATCTGTCCTCCAGCAGGATCCTGGTTCTCACCTAGCAAGTCACACCTCCTTGAGATCCAGTTCATCACTAGAGGAGATGATAAGTCTTTCATTTTCTTCAGAAAGGAGTATCTGTTAAAATAATCTTTCTTGCTAACGTTGACCATCAAATTCATCTCACAGCTGAATTTAGATGTGCTGTCACGCCAGGTTGTGTCTACCTCTTTCCGTAGGCTCCCCCCAAGAAAAGGAGTGAGCCTGCAAGGAAATATCACTCATTTCCCCGTTTACTCATTTCACAAATGTTTACTGAGCACTTCCTTTGTGTCTGATTCCGTGTATGAGCTTGGCAGTCAGTCGTGAACAAAGTGGTAAAAAATATTCCTGCCCTCATGGAGCTTGCATTTTAGTGAGGGGAGCTGGATAATAAATAATAACATAATAAACAAGCACATTATTCAGTATGGTAGAAAATTATAAACCCTATGAAAAAAATTGGACAGACTAAGGGGGATTGGAGATGTGAGATGTAGCATTGGGTAATAATTTAAACAGAATTATCAGAGATGGTCTTATTAAGAATAGGACATTTGGGCAAATACTCGAGGGAGGTCAGGGAGATAACCATAGGGATATTTGGGTGAAGAGGGTACCTGGAAGAGGGAACAGCCACTGGAAAAGTCCTAAGGTGGGAACATGTCTGGCCTATTCAAAGCACAGAAAGGAGACTGATGTATCTGGAGTGGAGTGACAGAGACAGGGCCATAGCAGGTAAGGCCTTGTAGGACATTATAAAGAATATGGCCCTTACTCCCAGGAAAATGATTTGGGGGCACAGAATGTAACTATGGGGCTAGAGTTCCTAGTTCAATAGTTATTTCAAGTCAGATTTGGGCAGTGATGGTACAAATAGACCACAAAATTCGATTGTTTGAGCTGTCAGAGGCTTTTAAGGAAATTGAATTCTCCTGCCCATCAGTCCTTGAATTTCTTACACAGTATTGCTACCATCTTGGACACCATGGTGGTAGGGAGCGCTCATCTTCCCAAGGCAGCCCGTCTTTCTAGTTCTGCCTGGTGGAAGAGTCTCCCTTTCATTGAGCTGACATCCATCTGTCTGCCTGTCATTGCCATCCATCACCTTTATTTCTGCCCCTTGGAGGCCTTTCAGGATAAGCGTAATCTTTCTTCTTCACGACAGCCCTTCAAATATTTGAGGATGACTGACATATCCCTGGAGTTTTCTCTTCCCCAAGCCTATCAACTCCAGTTCCTGCTATCATTTCTCATGTGACAAATATTTCCATCATCTGCTCTCTCTCCTCTGACTCTACTTTGTGTCTGTTTATTTGATGCCCAGAAGGGAACCCAGATATGTCTAGCGGGGGAAGACCAGGCCAGAGCCATCCCATCCCTGGTCTGAGCCAGGTTCTAGGTAGCAGTATGGTGAAGGGAAAAGACTTTAGAATCAGAAAGACATGGATTCAAATCTCAGCTCTGCCCCTTCAGTGTTGTGCAAGAGGTGGTTTAGTTTCTTTGAACCTTTGTTTCTATGTCTACAAAGTGAAGATGATAACACCAACCTTGGAGATGTGTTGCAAGAGTTTAGTGGTTTCATGTGCTTATAGTTGCCCGGCACCTCAAGGAGGTTATTTCCTCTGTACATTTGATACTGTTTCCTCCCCCCATACACTGGAGAGTTTCATTCCCAGATCCAAATCTCACAAACTCCAGCCTCCTGAGTCACCAGGAGAAATATTCTTTAGGCTCTTCTTCTAATTCCTTAATAAGAAATAGATAGAATCTTCAGGGTTTTTTTTTTAATTTTCTTCAACAAATTAATAAATTCAGGAGAGAAGTTTCACTGGCCTCAGATCCAGCCCCTCAGAGACTGTAGAGGTAGTTTTGGAGTCATTCTAGTGAGTTCTGGCCAAGTAGTATGGGAAGGAGGGGGTGAGTGACCTGTCTACTTTCTGGCTGCCTAACCTTGTAACAAATAAAGCGTGGGTTTATTCTACACCCAGGAAAGTGGGCTCTTTCTATGTAACATGGAAAAAAGATGTGACTAGAACTTTCTAACTATCTCAGAGCATCATAGACATAGCTCTGCAATGTATGTGACTTTCACTGCTCATCTGAAGCTGAGGATAAGGGAAGACACAGTTTTTAAATGTTTGTATCTGTAGGGGCAAAGAAGGAAAGCTTCCCCATCACCCTCTGAAGCTTTGCTGAAAAGGAGCTGACAATGGGCAGATTAATAGGAGAAAAAGGTATGCAGGTGCATTAGCACGTACAGGGAAGATGCGCAGGAGACTGATTACCTGGTAACCCGGTGAAGCCCAGAGGATTATTACACGCCCTTCCGCACAGGGCAGGACTAGATGGGAGAATGTGGGTAATTTTGAGGGGCCATAAATAATTTTAGGAAAATGAATGGACCTGGAAGACAGAAATTGGCTTGTAAATAATTGGAATTTGAATGAGCCTGAGAGAAAGACAATATCTTGTAACAAAGTCCATCCAGGTGTGGTTACATTCCTCAGTCTTCTTTCCTGAAATAGATAATGAAATTTCAGGAAGGGGATGGAAGGCAATTGTGTTCTCTTTGGTGGATCTGGTCTTAAGGCAGATAAGGGAGCATCAGAGTAAAATTCCACCCTGGGCTGGGATGGAGGAGTGGGGTGGGAGACGGGCGAGGTCAGGAAGCCCTTGATTCGGAGGCAGGTTCTAAGGCCTTCCCATGTTAGCTCAAGATGCTCAGCACGTCAAAGCACCATACTTTTGGGGTGTTGCTGTCTGAGCCCCAACATAAGCATTCTGATGTGGGAGAAGCAGAACTGAAGAGAATCTGTGGCACATCTGGGACATTATGAAGACCGGTCATTTGGCCAGACTGAGCCCTCCTCCCCTCCATGCCGGTTGGGAGGCTCCTCATCCCTCGCGTGGATACTGCCTCCTTGCCGAGGCCCTCGTGTCAGCCCTCTCTCCACGGCCCCTGGGGCAGGCAGGCCCCACACGCCTCAGCTCCGCCGTCAGCTGCGCTTCCCAACCTCACGTCCAGCCCACTCTCGGCCACAGCCTTTCAACCTTCTTGGCCATCCCCTGACAGCAGCGCTCGAGTCCAGGCCTCCAATCCTTTGCGCCTGCTGTCAACAGCACCTGAAATGTCTTTCCCCACTTTTTTTGCTTAATGAACTGTGCTCAGCCATTCTTCCAAATCCTACTCAAATATCACCTCATTCATGAGAACTTCTCTGGTTCCTTCAGGAAGAGCTTATAACCCCTCCCCCGTGCTCTTACAGTACTTTGCGCGTACCCCCATTGTGTTATTCTTGGCTTATTGTACTACATTGACCTGTTCATGCATCTGTCTCCTCCACGGGAGTCTGTTGTCGGCAATCCTTGGTGTTCCTTGGCTTGCAGCTGCGTCACTTTAATCTCTGCCTCTGTTGTCACATGGCCTTCTTCCCTGTGTCCCTGTGTCCAAATCAACCTCTCCTTTCTCTTATAAAGACAACAGCCACTGGATTAGGGCCCGCCCTACTCCAGCATGACCTCGTTTTAACTTGATTACATCTGCAAGCACCCTATTTCCAAATAAGGTCATGTTTACAGGTGGGGAGAGGGTTAGGACTTCAAAATACCTTTTGTAGGAGGACACAATTCAACCCACAACACTAGGCTTTATGTGTTTGTGCATTGTTACTGCCTGGCATATCAGAGGCACATAAAAATGCTCATTAAACGACAAAGGAATAAATAGAAGAGGAGAGACAGAATAAGTTATCCCACTATGCACACATTCGCTACGTGCCCCATCTAGGCGACGTCCTGTGATAGGCGCTGAGGTCACAGAGAATGACACGTGGCTTCAGCTATCACCCCTTCCTCCCCACAATGTGCCTGAGCTTCCCTGTTGTGTCTCCTCTGCAGTCCTCAGCTCACCCGGAGTCCTTTGGCTTGAAATAGACCTAGCAGTGCGTCTGATACCAGAGTGCTCGTGACTAATTCAGGACCTTCCCTGCAGTGACCTTAAGAGTGTGGGAGCCCAGCTGGGACCTCCATCCCCCCGGGATCACTGGCTCCTGCTCCCACGTGACAGCTGTAGCGATTTTACTCTCTGTATCTAGAATTAATCTGCAGGCTCTTTTGAAACAAGTCCCCACTTCTCCCACCCTCTTCTGCTCCGAGTTTTATTTCCTCATTTGTAAAAAGGAGATGATATCCAGTTTCTCCAGGCAATTGAAATAGTGAGAATGGAGGTAATTGATGAAGCTAATTATTAATTATTTAGCATTCAGAGTTTATTTTGGCACACATTCTTCCTATCCCTGGATTTCTCATCCCTTCGCAAGATGACCTTGCAGCTCCTCCCATGAAAAGGTGGAGGTTCTGTCTTTATTTCTCAAATATAACTTTGGCCATGTGATTTGCACTGATCAGTGAGACAGTAGCAAATAGGATACAAATGCATGTTGCAAAGCACTTGGATACTGGTACTTGCTCCTGCGGCTTCCTTGGGTTCTGCAAGAGGCTAGACCCCACTTTCCTTCTCAATGGTACCCAGTGTTCAAAATGCCCTTGGGGTCCAGTAATCTCAGATGTCCTGAGCCTTATCATTAGTGCCACATCCACTTATAAATGGGTTTCTTTCTTCAGATTATGTGCATTACTGAACACATAAAAAGCTGGCCGTGGCTTCTGGGAATACTCAGTCTAAGACTACAGGCATTTTGCATAGAGAGTCTGAAAGACAGCCTGAAACAGTGCTGCATATGCACATGAATTAAATATATCCAACTAAGTGTCATGGTTATAAATTAATTCCAACTTAGAAAGGGATTTTAAAATCATATTTTGACTGGGCCCTGCAATAGTCCTGTGAGCCAAAATAGAGATTGTATCCCATTTTATTTATAAAGAATATGAGGCCTAGAGAGGTAACGTGACTTGTTCAAGGTCACATGGCTAGTATATATCAGTTAGTTTTTGCTACATAACAACCATCCCAACAATTAGTACTTTAAAACAACAATTATTTATTAGCTCATGTTTCTGTGAGTTGGCCATTTAACTTGAGATCTCTTGGGCAGTTCTTCTGCTGGTCTTACTTGGCTTATTCATGCAGCTACAGTCAGCTGAGGACTGGTTGTTTTAGGAGGGTCTCACTCATATGTCTGACAGTTGGTGGAGGGTATTGGCTGGGATGATGGAGATGATTGGGCTACATGTCTCCAGTAGACTAACCTGGGCTTATTCGCATAGTAGTTGCCACAGGGTTTCCAAAAGCTACCATAGCAAGTACTAATGTTCAAGTGTTTTTCAACCTGTGCTTGCATCGTATTTACTACTCTCTCTCTGGTAAATGTAAAGCATAAAGAATAAAGAAATAGCATTCACCTTTTGATGATAGGAGCCTCAAGGTCACCTTAAAATGAGGCAAGAATACAGGTACAGTCATCCCTTTTATCCATAGGGACACATTCCAAGACCACCAGTGGATGCCTGAAACTACAGATAGTACCAAACCCTATATATGTTATATTTTTTCCTATACATACATACCTATAATGAAGTTTAATTTATAAATGAAACACAGTAAGAGATTAACAACAATAACTTATAATAAAATAGAACAATTATAACAACATACAGTAATAAAAGTTATGTGAATGTGGTCTCTTTCTCTCACAATATATCTTATAGTACTGAACTCATCTATTTTTGTATGGTGTGTAACTAAAACTATGAAAAGCAAAACTGTGGATAAGGAGGGACTACTGTATAGGAAGATTTGTGTTTGTTTTGTACAATTTACTACAGCTAGTAAGTGGTAAATATGGGACAGCCACTAAAGATTATTCAGTCCCCTCTTGCCCCAGCAGGGATCTAAGAATGAGCCCAAATAATGTTCAGTTGATCAATGTCTTTTTTTTCCTACTGCTCAACGAGTTATAATTATGATTCTGCATTACGTGTATGGCACATAACAAGTTTACAAACAGGTTTATGTCCTGATCCACTGACAGGACTATAAATATGGGCTGGTTGTGAATAGGGAACATGAGAGATGCAAGCCACGAGAAGGTGTCAATGACTCATCTGTCTCAATTTAAGTCAATAAACTTCTATTGAGCATCTCCCATGTTCCAGACACTGTTAAGTTCATGAATACAAAGGTGAATAAATCCTGGTCTAATTGTTCAAGGGACTTTCAAAAATCTAATGAAATAGATAAACATTGAAAAAAAGCCAATTATAATGCAGTGGGAAAAGTTCCATAAAAGGTATTTCATATAATACCAAGAAACAATTAATTCTGTCTCATAGGGTGCAGTCAGAGATGGCTACAGAGAAAAGGTGCTGGTGATGGGTGCAGTTTTACCTGTGCAAAAACAAGGAGGTGTTGACCTGTATGGAATATTCTGGGAACAGCAAGACCACAAAAGCATGGAGGGTGGGAGTGCTGAGCAGTGGCCAGAGATGGAGACCAGAAAGGTTGTAAGTAGCTTTGAATGTCATGCTAAAGGATTCAAAATTCACCCTGATAGTTATGGGCTGACTCGGGAGACTCGCAAATTGGTAGGGAGGAGTCAGAGAGACAAAATTTTGTATCCGTAGAGTAGGATGATTGCAGGCTATGTTTAGGAAGGAGAAACCAGAGACAGGGAGACCAATTAGGAGGCTATTGCCAAGTGAGACATGATGATAGACTGAATCAAGGAGCTGTAAGTAGGATTGGAGAGGAGGGGATGAATTCTAAGCTGTTTTGGAAGGGAACTTAATGCATCATTAGGTGTGGGATGTGAGAAAGAAGGATGGAGACTACAAGATTCCCGGTTTGGGCAGCTAGGTCAGGAGGTGCTGGGACAATGAGGGCTGGCAAAGAAAGCAGGTCATGGGGCTTGAAGGACAGAGCCGGGGAAAGCGTGGGGAGAGCGAAGGGCAGATTCAGTTTGTGTCTTGTTCAGTTGAGGGATCTATGAGGATATCCTTAGAAATATCTGGATAAGTAGGTCATTGAATATCTAGGTCTGAAAGTCAGGAGAGAGAAATGGTTGGGAGATGTCAAACTGGAAGTCATCCACACATAAATGGAAAATGTATTAGAATTTGATGGTAATTGATAAAGTCCAACTCAAGCTAACTCAAAACAAAACAAAATATTAAAAATATGGAGTTTGAAATTTTATTAATATTTCTGGGAGGTCCTAGAATAGTCTTCAGGCACAGCTGGATCCAGGAGTCCCAGTGATGCCATCACATCTTTATCTTGCTCTCCGTCTCTCTGCTCTGCTTCCTTCTGCATTTTGGCTTCATTCCAGGCAAATGTTTCTTTTTTGTTTCTTTTTTTTTCCAGATGATGGAAGCATGCCCTCCATCAACTACTCATTTGTGATATTTTGTCAGTCCATTCAGACTTAGAGGACACAGTTTTAGGACTTGCACTAGGAAAAGCCAGGGCCTCCCCAAGGAACTCTCCTGAGGCTTCTGGACTCATTAATCTTGGAGCCTTCTGGAAGATTTGGAGGGTTTTGAAAATATCTGGGTCCATCCAATGGATGACTAGCCGTGTTCAAATCAGAGTTCTTCCCCTGCAGCCAACTGTTTCTAATTCTACTCTGGGCAAAACTGGGGCAGCCCCAAAGAACTCTCCTGAAGTTTCTGGTGCTGGGATTTCTGGACGTCCTGCAAAAAAGAAAGCAGAAGTGTGTGTTTAAATACCAACCCTGGGTGTCTTGGGTTCTTTATGCCCCTCACCTGGCCCCCTTACCTTGCCTCCTGAGACACCAGATGGGTGAGATAGCCCCCGGAAAGAATGCAGCACTGGAGGAAGGAAGGGACAAGGATAAACCTTGGGAACATCTACTTTCAAGGGGTCAGCAAAGAAAGAAACAATAGTAAAAGAAAATAAAAGAAGCCAGTGAGTTTGGAGGAAAACCAGGAGAAAGCTACTCTATTTATCTTCCTTCCAGAAGAAAGCCAGGATCATCAGACATCCTGTCTATGTCTTGCTCTTCTGTCCTCAGGAGCCCTCTTCACCAGACAGTTAATTTCTTTAGAATGTTAAGCACTTCACCAATTGCTGTAAACAGCCCTAAGGTGCACATCCAACACCCATCATGCAGATTAAACTATTAATATGGAAAAGGGGAGCAGCAGAAGAGACAATCCAATTTAATTTGATACTATTTCCCCAAGAAAAGCATAAGTCAGTACAGGGAGCTGTTTCTTAGCCTCTGAAGACACCTTTTTCCAAGATAATTACCTCCTTTTCTCTGCCTCTTAGCATTAGCAGCTCCCATTCCTCCTATAATGAGATTTTCCTTATCCCAATTATTTCTAATATGGTTATAGCTAATTCAAGAACTAAGAGTTTAGATCAAATAAGAGGAAGGTGGTTATATTTTTTCTGATTGTCAGTTTCTTCATCTAAAATAATGGGTAGGCTAGGCACAGTGGCTCATGCCTATAATCCTAGCACTTTGGGAGGTCAAGGCGAGAGGATCACTTGAACCCAGGAGTTTGAGGTTGCAGCGAGCTATGATGACGCCACTGCACTCTAGCCCAGGCAACAGAATGAGACCCTGTCTCCAAAAAAAAACACAATAAAATAAAATAAAATAAAAATAAATGGGTATAAGTCACAGCTGTCTCAGGGTTGCTGAGAAAATTAAATGACATAATGTTTGTCAAGTGCTTTGAACAGTTCTAGCATACACAAAAGAACTTAATGATATTGTAGCCATTACTATATACCTAGATACAGGAAACTTTTGGAATGTCCATTTTTCTATCCCTAACAGTTAGCATTTGCCTTCATAAAGCTTTTACTGAAGTGAGACATACACAAATCAGCAAGTAAAATGTATAGCATGCCGAGGGGATCAAAATATGCCACCCCAAAATGTGCCACTTTGGCATGAGGATTATTTTGAGCTGAAGGCATTTGCAATTCAAAAGATGTGAAAAGAAACTCATCCTAGAGCTTCCCTTCTTTGACTAAAAGCAGAAACTTCTGAGAAAGAGGACTGCTATGATCCCTTCTCCCAGGAAGTTTTATGGTCATGAGGAAGACAGAAAGTGAATACCGGGATGGACATGCAGAGACAAACCTTCCTCCATTACTTCCCCCATGTATTTAACCTTCCCATTCACGCCAACTTGGAAGCCTAAAGCCTTTTCCTTTGTCTGATCACTTCTCTACAAATGTGTTGTTCTTGGTTAAGATGCTATATAAGCCCAAGTTCTAACCTCCCCTTTGAGTTACTCATCATCAGTTTTCTCCCGTGTGTTAATAAACTCTGTTTCTCTCCAGTTAATCTGTCTTTTGTCAGTATAATTTGCAAGACTCCAGCCAGAGAACCTAGGAGGGTAAAGGAAAAAGTTTTTTTTTCTTTTTCCGTTCCCCACACATGTCAAATGGTACAGAGCAAAATAAAGCATGGAAAATAGCTAAGGAGTGTGGAGGAGGAGGATGCTAATTTAAAATAGGAAGGTGGGCAAGGCATGTTTCCAGTGAGCATTTCTTTCCTGTTACTTATAGCTGAGGGCACCCTGAAGGTAATATTAAGTTTCCTAATAAGGCTTGATTGTTGGCTTGGACAGCTTGCAGTTGGCAATGAATATGGTTGAGTAACCAGGAGATGATAACTATATATGTGAACATAGGAAAGTGCACAGACTGCTGAAGAAGCACATAAGTGTGCCAGGCAGGGAACAAGGTTGGCCAGATCATGAAATGTCTTTTGACCTATGACCCCTCATCTCCTTTGATGTTCTGGCATCTGGCCCAAGTCAGGAGGAGACACAAAGTCCTCCAGCGTATTTCCATAGCACAGCTGTTTCAAGACTGGACTCTTTTAATAAAACTTTACAAAGGATTATTGGATCATAGGGGAATAAACACAGGGGAAAAATAAATCTAGAATCTGTGCTGTCCAAAATGGTAGCCACTAGCCACACGAGGCTATTTACATCTAAATTTATAAAAATAACATAAAATTTAAAAATCATGTTTGGTCATACTGGCCATATGTACTTAATAGCCATATGTGGCTCAAGTGCTTAATAGCTACGTGTGACTAGGGGTTACTGTTGGACAGTGCAGATATAGAACATCTCCATCATTGTGAAAAGTTTTATTGAACCCTGCTGGCCTTGGTAATGTGGCTTAGCATGGTGCTACTCAAACTTTAATGTGCACATGAATTACCTAGTGATCTTGTCAAAAAGATTTGGATTCATTAGGTCTGGGAGTGGTACCTAAGATTCTGCATTTCTAATAAGCTCCCTGGTGATCCAATGCTACTGGTTCACCTCCACCCTCTAGTAGCAAAGGCATAGAGGTCACAGTGTGTTCTCCAGTGCTTGCAGAGCATGTTCTCCAGTGCTTCTAGAAAGGTACCCAGGGAGCTTTTACATTAACTTCTTCTACACCCATCTGGGGTCTTATTTCTCCCTTCAAGGTAGAAGACCTACAGTATATTAACCCCACTGTTCCTTACTAGAAGGTCATAGCTTATGGACAAGTACCTGGACTAAAGACCTGGAATGCCCATATGACATTCCTGGCTTTATAATTTACTAGCTGCATGAACTTGAACAAATCACTTAACCTCTCTGTGCCTCTGTTTTCATCATCAAAACAGGGAAAAGAATAATATCCTAGAATGTTATCTGAAATTTTTTAAGTGCTCTATACATGTTAGCTATTATATTTATTAATCGAATAGGTTTGGTTGCAAGGCTCATTTTCTCATATATCTATTCTGTGCTAGGAACAAGGGGGTATAGATATGATCAAGACAGAGTCCCTGACCTTGAAGAGCTCCCAGGTAGGATTCCAGATGTCTGGCATTGGCATAGGTCTTTGGGAATGAGATACTATGTATTTTGTGTAATAAGTAAAAAAAGATGTCTCGTGATGTTAGATGGCATATTTCTGTGAAGATCGATGCTTCTCTATTAACTTGCTGCTCAGTATTTCCATTGACGTTACAGGGCAACCCCGCTTATAGCTTGACTAGTAAGATAAGGTACCTACACGTGCAACCAGAAAATATGTCACCAGCCTCAGTCTCTGCACACTGTCACGTTCAAGGAAAGACAGCCCAGCAACCAACATCATTCAAAGCAAATTTATGTTTTTACCGTCTTCTTTCAAAGCGTGTCCCAGAGGATGCAATTTATTACTCAAAGCAGTGCTTCTTAAAATCTTTGCACTATTCCTTTCAGTTTCCTTTCTCATTCTTTTGCATACCACATCTTGGCCCGAAATCAGGCCTGAGATTCTCTCCCGCCTGGATTTCTCCATTTCCCACTCGTGCAGAGCCTCAGGCCTTGCTTCTGTCATCTGCCCCTCCCGTCCCTCATAAGCATTTCCCGTTACTTCCTCTTCCTCCAGTCCCGATGTTCACAGGCCTCATTCCCTTTCCAAAGCCCGTACTCCTGGCCCTTTCCAAATCTTGCAACCTCCTGTGAGAAGTCTGGCTCCAGCTCTCACTGCCTCTGGGCGGAAATCTGCCCATTTCCCAGATAACAAGGCAGAGTCAGAAACTGACCCTGAAAACAAAAATCCTTCCTCCACAGAAAGGAGCTTGGAGGCTATGATAGGCAGAATTCTAAGATGTCCCCTAAGAGTCCCACCCACTGGTGCACATATATTCCCTACATAATCCCTGGGACTGTGAACATGGACATGACCCCCTTGATTAGGTTATGTCAGATGACACATTCACTTTAAGAAAGGGAGATCACTCAAGGTCAGCTTGACCAAGTCAAATGAGCCCTTTAAAAGCAGAAGTTTTTCTCTGGTTGGTCACCAAGGAACAAGTCAGAGAGATGTGCTCCATGTTGTGAACTGCCTGTGGGGTCCACGTGGCAAGGAATGTGGGTGTCCTCTAGGAAGTAAGAGAAGCCCCGAGGACCTCCATCCTACATCCTCAAGGGACTGATTTTGGCCAACAACTTCCATGAGTTTGGAAGTGGATTCTTTCCCAGAATATTCAAAAAGAAATTCAGCCCGGCTGGTACCTTGATTTCAGCCTTGTGAGACCCTGAGACAAGAACCTGGCCACGCCATGGTTGGACATCTGGCCTACAGAACTGTGAGCTAATGAATGCGTGCTGTTTTGGACCTCTAAGTTTGTGGTAATGTATTACCTGGCAATAGAAAATCAACACAAAGGGAGAGTAAAGACAGATAGGATATGAAAGCTCACACATGAATATTTGTTTCTGTTGTAGATGAAAATATTATGAGTCACACAGAGCAAGGGCTAAGGGCTAAATAGGCAGCACTGATGGTAAATGCTCATGAAGCCAGTGGAGGGGACCCTGTGGCCTGGGGCAGCAAGAAATGCTGCACAGGAGAGATGGAGCACGTGCCAGTGACCACGGGAGGATTTGGTAGCTGGAAAGAACAGGGAAAGCCTGGGGGTGAGGGGAGAGATTTAAGCCAAAGAGTGTGAGCAGAAATATGCAAGATGTGTCACAGCAAGAGCGAGGAGGCTGCTACCAGCCCTGCCTATCTTCCCCTCTGACTCTGCTGCAGCCATTCCAGACATCCAGACAACTCCCTGAACATGTCATACACTTTCACGTCTCCAGGAATTTGCATGTGCCCCTTCCTCTGCCTGTGACTCCATTTCCACCTTCCTCCCTCGTCCTTCAAGACCCAGCCCAAGGCTCATCCTCTAGATACCCCCTGCTTCCTAATCACGGAAAGGTTAATCCCAAGCCCAGGTTTTCTTGGCTCTATAAACAGAAGCTGGAACTTCGATGGACTTGCTCTTTCTGCTCTTCCACATTCAGTAAAGCAACTCTTTGCTAGGTCAATAATCGACCTCAAATTCATCCTCTGGCCCTAATTCTCTTTTCCAAATGGCAGGTTTTCTTAAAGTGGGGCACACTCCCCAGGCTAGCAGCCCAATTCTGTAGGAGCCAAATTTCTGTGGATTTCTAAGGCAGCTGGAACTATGAGGAGCTTCCTGAGGCTCCCTGAGAGAACTGGAGGGCCCCAGGCTCTTCCCACGGGATCCTTGATCATGTTCTCATTTCCTCCTCCAGAAACTTGGGGCTAAAATAAGCCCAGAAGCTGAGGAAGGGCTGAGTCAGAGCCCTCAGAGTGGAGCAATCACTGCACGGCTGCTCCTTGTAAGAAACATCCCCGTTGAGCCTGAGTTGTTTATGCCAAGAGCTGTGAGTGGAAAATGAGCTCTCCTAAGACAGGCTGGAGAAGGCTCTCCTTCCTGGAGACGGCACAGTGCTTATTAGCTTGGAAACTTTCTGTGCCAGTATAAAAAGAGTGGCATACATCCCTCTGAGCAGGGGGAGCCTGGTGACAAGGGAGGAGGAGCCTGGGCTGGAAGCCAGGTGACATGAGGTTTAGTCCCAATGTTGTTGCTTACCAGGTGTGTCAAATAAGTTAAGGTGTGCCTTAACTCAGCTGCAAAATGAAAATATAAATGCAGATGTTTTTCAGGTTTCTCTCTGGCCTTGGCTTTCTTTTGGTTTATCTGAATGCAGCTCTCAAAAGGCCAAGTTTCCAAACTCACTCTTAGGCCCTGGGTGATGTGAGATGTTAAACATAGAAAAAGGAGTTCAGATGTGGCCAATAGCAGCCATTGCTCAATTGAGTCAGGTTCAGTCAACACCCACTGCTTAGGCACCTCCTCTGTGCCAGGCATCTGGGAAATGGCTAGGGATACAGAGGTGAAAAAGACCAGGTCGCTTCAGGAACTCACTGTCCAGCAATGTGAAAAGAAAATGTGGACAACAGGCTGGGCCCTATGGCTCACACCTGTAATCCCAGCTACACAGGAGGCTGAGGCAGGAGGATAGCTTGAGCTCAGGAGTTCGAGACCAGACTGGGCACCATAGCAAGACCCTATCTTTAAAAAATTTTTAAAAATTAGCTGGACATGGGATGCATGCCTGTAGTCCCAGCTATTCAAGAAAGATTGCTTGAGCCTAGGAGCTTGAGGCTGCAGTGAGCTATGATCAACAGAGTGAGACCCCATCTCTAAAATTTTTTTAAAAACGTGGACAACAAAAGGACGACCAACAACACAAACTCCTTTGTTAAGCCCTGAGTGAATGATCTGGGAAAGTAGCTCAGAAAGAGGAATAGACCATGAGAGTCCAAGTGGGGGTGGGCTTCAGCTGAGAATTCAGGCCTGTTACTAGATTTTCACCACCTCAGTCAAAAGTTTTGTTAAGAAAGGGGTCAGTGTGAAATGACCAGAGAGGTCAAAATTCATTTTCTTCAGATGATCTAACATTTTAATATCTATGTCGTCTTCCCCAGACAGCAAGAATAATTCAGGGTTGGTTATCATCCCGGGGTCTCCCCGTACCTGAGAGAAGAACCATTCACACACAGTGATGGGGGCCACTCAACCAAAAGAACTTCTGCACAAAAAGTAAGAGACTGAATAAAGAGTTCAGGTTATATCCCAATTATATTTTTCCTCTCCTAGATTTACCACATTCAGCACTTCCAAAATGTCTTTGAAACATTCAAAAATATTTATTTATAATATTTGCATTTTAAGCCATATTTTAATATTTTTAAATATCATTTGCAAACTTTCATTTAATTTTATAATTTTCTCATTGAGGTTTTCTTTTTTGCCTTCAACTTTTTGGTTTGAAGCTTCAAAAAATAAAATCAGCAAAATTTGAGACATCATACATACAAAAGGTGGATAAAACACAAATAGAAGACTGAAGAAAATGTATTATGTACAGTATATATATATAAAGCAAACACTATATAACCACCCATCAGGTTATATAGTCCTATAGATTCCCCCCTTTTTCATCTAAGTTCATCTAAATTGTGTTTGTCACTTGTAACTATCACTGTAATACAGCCCATGAAACACCTAGAGTGGTATCTGGTACACAGTCAGTGCTCAATAGGTACTCATCCTAGTTGTTATTCACTGATTCAGTCAACAAACATCCACTGAGTTTATATTACGTGCCAGCTCTGCATCAAGCACTGGAGAAAGATGGATATGACATGGTGCCCATCCCAGAGCCACGAGGGAGACAGACACGTGCAACTGGAATCAATTATAGTTCACTTTAGTGGAGAGCTCTGAGCAGTGACTCCAGCGCACAGAGGAAGGAGTGATTTGTCTAAAGGGGGAGGAGTTTTCCAATCAGTATGGTGGGAGGAGACTGGTTGTTCCACCGCAAGGAATGACATGGACAAAGGCACGCGGACCTGGGTGAGCAGGCTCGTCCCGGTGCACGGTGGGGCGGGCAGGATGGTGGGGTGGCCAGGGAAGGAGTTAGACTTTCTTTCAGGACAGGGGAACCAACAGGGTCATATAAGCACATAAAATCTAGGGGAAAGATTTTTCCCACAGTGGGGTGGAAGTTCTGAGCTTATGTAGTAATATCGTTCATCACGGCATGTGACAATAATAACTTGCTAATATTTATAGAGCCTGCTGAGCACTGTACATGCATTATTTCAATTAATCACCACAAAAATCCCCTGAAGTATCTACTGTTATTACTGAGAGCAGTAGAATTTAAGGATTAGGAATGCATCCTCTGAAGCTAGATTACTTGTGTTAAAGTCTTGGCTCCACCCTTACTAAATGTGTACTTTTAGGCAAGTAACTTAACCTGTCTGTGCCTCAGTTTCCTTATCTTTATAATGGGGTAATAAAAGTGCCAAGCCAATGGGGTTGTGGAAAAGATTAAGTAAGATTCTACCTAGACAGTGTGTGAAAGAACATCTGTCCGATACGTGGTGTTTAATGAATGTTGCCGCTTACTGACCCACTTCATGGAGGAGGAAGCTGACGCTTGGGGAGAGGAGGTCACGTTTCAAATGTCGCACAGCCAGTAAGCTAAAAATTCTGGATTCAAACCCAGGAAGTCTCACCATAGAGCCCAACCTCTTCACCATGAACCAAGCCAGGTTTGGTTGCTCAAGTGTGAGTTTTTCTCTGGTAAACCTTTGACATGCTTAACTTTCAAAGACTTTCTTAAGTCATCCTCCCCAAAAAGTCCAGCCAGAAGGGGATGAGGAAATGCTAATCTCTTTGGTTATTGCCACCTGAATGAAAATGATTAATTAATTAATGAACTTATCCAGAATTTATTCATTTACTGAGCCCCTACTAAATGTCAAGCATAGTATTTTGTCATTTCACATAAATTATCTCAGGTACACTCCACCACTAAATGTGTATGACTATTCCCATTTTATAAGTGGGGACACTGATGCTCAGAGGAGTTGAGTAATGCATCCAAGACCACACAATCGCTGTTGACTTTGCAGTGTCTGCTCCACACCATCTGCAAGGGCTGAGCTAATCACAGAAATGGCTGCCCAGTTTCCAGTGGGAGAATCCAAGCCTAAGCCAATTAGTGTAGAGCATTAGGCTGGTTACAGAGATTAGTTCAGAAATGAGCATACATATGAATTGAGAAGGCACAAGGGGAATTTTTCTGGTGCTTCTGAAAATATTATCCTTACTCTTTAGAGAAAGTATCAGCAGGAGACAATCTCATCCTGTGACACTGCTGTGTGTGGATTTGAGGTCTGGGGATGGTGTAGCCATTTCACTATCGGCCTGAGCATGACACTGGTGCAGAAAGGGGCATAGCCAAGAGAATCACAGGGACCACTGGGTGAAGCCAATCCTGAAGCTTCCAGCTATGTGGGCCAACAGATGTCCTTATCGTTCCAAGAAGCCTGAGTAAAGATTTCTGCACAGCTAGCAAGGCAAGGAACTTGGTTCCAAGTCCAAGTTCAAACTGGGGTGACTCCCCAATTCATGCCTTTCTACCATGCTCGGCGGCTGCAAACATGGCCCTTCTATTCAAGTTGATTACCATCTGGCAGGAGGTTTTTGGCATTCTGCTACAGTGGCAGATTTGGTCATCAGTCACAATGCCAAGCTGATGGTGGTTTGAGTCATTGTTTTTCTCTTGGCCTATTTCTTTCATAATAAATATGTATTGCTTAGATAATAAAAACAACAAAGGGGAAAATTCCATGTGAGGCAGAGGTAAACAGAAAAGCTTTGCCTTTAGAAGGCTTACGTAAACATCAAGCTGTATGATGTGTGTTTAGCATGCGTTAGAGGATGCTAAGCTGGGAAGAGCCAAAGACGGGGCAAGGCACTGAGCCTCTTATCACACCACTAGGCACCGGTGACTTTTGAGACCTGATAGTTAATTAGGAGGAGCTGGTTGTAGTTATTATCAAACCTCCCTGATTTCCCCAAGTGAGTGGGTGAGGGCTGGGTTGAGGAAGGCTGGGGGAGAGGGGGTGAGAATCCTTTGAAGCCCATGTCTGGAACCTGGGGTCCTCAGGATTGCTGCCTCCTTGGTGGATTTCCTTTCTGCTCTCCTGAGCCTCAGAAGTGTCTCTTCTGAGCCCCTGACCCCCTAGAACTGACCTCAGCTATCCCTTCATTGCCAAGGATGTATCATCTTGCTGGGCTTTGCCAAGGGCATTAATAAAACAGGTCCTGTGATCATAGCCACACAAAGGCAGGCAGGAAACCACCCTGATTTGGAAAGCAGAAACCCACTCTCCAGCTGTAGTGGGATTCTTGCCCTTCCCACCCTCAAAACCATAGGCTAAGATTCCTTCCTTCCCCCCTCCCACCCCCATTGATTGGATTAATTTTAGCCTCATAAACAAGCCCTTCCTCCAGCCCTGTTTACCTGCTTTTGTTTTTAACCTCGAAAAACGTCATGGCAACAAAGCTCAGAGGAAAGATCACAGTCTCTGGAGTCAGACAGACATAGGCATTTGCATCCCAGCTCTGCCACTTGCTGGAACTCCGATTTTGAGCAGGTTGCTTGAGGTCAGCTTCCTCATCTGTAGGGGGTTGGGATGAATCAAATAATGCAATAGAAACCTTACAAATGCATGAAATTACTGGGAAATTCATGTATTTTTGGAGAAAGTATGAGGCAGAGAAGGAAAAAAAAAAAAAGATGCCTTTTTCTCCCAGGGAAGGGAGTGGAAGACAAGGAAGAGGGTTCCAGCTGAGGGAACAGGCAGTGCAAATGCCTGTTTGTCATTTAGGGACAAATGAAGTCCGATAGAGCTGGAACATAGAATACGGGAAGTAAATTAAGGCTGGAGAGTGCAGAGTAATCCAGATAGTTCAAAGCCATATAAGGACTTAGCACATTGTCATAAGAGAAATGAGGAACCACCGAAGGGTTTTAAGCACGGGGATAACAACTTATGTTTTTAAAACTTCACCTGCCTGGGCAGAGAACAGACTACAGAGGGTCAAGGCTGGAGACAGGCAGCCCAGTTAGGAGGCTGGTGAACTAGTCTGGGGGATGGAGTATCAGCCTGCATGAGAGATGGAGTTGCCGCTTGCTCGTTCTATGGCTTCGGTTAAGTTACTTAACCTTTACTGAGTTAAGTCTCAGGTTTTTTTCAATTATTTATGGAGGACAAAAATAGTATCTGCATCCTAGAGTTGACAGAGGATTAAACAAGATGATGCCTATAGAGTACGTAGCATGGCATCTGCCACACACTAAGTGCTGGCAAGGTGGAAGCGACTGTTACCACTGTTAGTGGTGGAAGTAGTAGTCTCGGCAGTGTCACAGGATGCATTCAGGAAATGTTGCTTGAATGAATGAAATAATTGAATGGACAGCGAGTACAAGAAAAGGTCCTTTTCAAGAATGAAATCCTGGTTAAAAGGTACAAATACTCCTGGTGAGGAAGGACGTAGAGCAGTACGGAGGATTGTTGTCTAACGAGGTCAATGCGCCCTCTTGGTGAGCTCTTCTGAGAGTTAGGACATAAAGAGGATGTGTCCAAATGGTGGACAGGTGGGGTAGGCAGGCTGGAGCCCTTTTGAAGAGGGTCAGGAAACAAAAGCTTGCAAGCTGTCCAGGTTTGTGGAAAGGCTATTTTTAGTTTAATACATGAAGCCTACAGAAGAGGTACAACCCCTAACCCTAGTCCTCTTTGCCTCTGTCTTCCCTGCCAGGAAAATTAATCATCGTGTTAAGAGTGTGGGTGTTAAAACTGGTCAGAGGAAATAAAAATCCAAGAGAAATGAAGATATAGTGAGAGAATGTCTTGCTCTAGTAAATGCATTCAAGTCTCGTTGCTCAGACAAATGACATGTGAGGATTCATTTCAAAACAAGAATTTTTTTATTGTCTTTGCATGTTTTATAGGAATATATGCTCATTATAAAACTCTCAAACTATCCATAGGGACTATTTTGAGCCCTGACTATATGGCAGGAACTAGGCATAGAGCCTTGTGTGTAATTTTGTCATTTAATTACCACCCAAAGTGAGTGTGGTGGTGGTATCATTTACCCATTCTGCAGCTAGTGAAACTGAGGTCAAGGGAGGGTAAGTGACATGTCCAGACTCAAGCAGCTAGTTCTATGACTTGTGCTAGTTTGGACAAGTTACTCAACCAAAAACTGAAGCTTAGTTTTTTTCAACTATTTATGAAGGATAATAATCCAACTGGTCTGGCTGATTCAGGTTTCAAATCCTCTCTCTCAGGAGATGGAAGTGCAGTCAGACACTGGAGCCACACTCTGGTTCAGAACCTTGTTCTACAACGTACTAACTTTATGTCTTTGGGCAAGTTGCATAGCTATGTGCCTCAGTTCCTCTTCTGTAAAATGAGGTTCTTAATAGTACCTATGGGCTGTTGTGCAGATTAAATTAGCTAATACAGGTCAAAGACGTAGAATAGTACTTAGTATATTGTAAATATTAGCTGATATTAATATTTTTAGTAGCAGTAGTATTTCTATTCTTTTTTGCTAGGACAACATAACGTATCCTGGCAAGGTTCATTAGAGGAAAAAGAACGGGTTTCAAGGGCACACAGATGCCTTCTGAAGATTAAAGGAGTTAACATCCGTGAAACACTCAGAACAGTGCCTGGAAAATAGTTGGTGCTTATGCCAATAATAATAGCTGCTTGTATTCAACTATTATTATCTGTAAATTTCAGAGCACAAGCTCTTAACTGCTATTTGCTGCTTCTTCACACTACATTACTGTGCCTAAAAAAATTTCATCATCCAGTGGTAGGGATTGTTAATAGTTTCATGTGTATTCTTCCATACTTTTGAAACAACTGCATAAACATGTTTCTCTGCAATATTCAGTTTTAACTATGAGTTAAACATAGTGGATGTGAATTCTGGCTTTGGCACATCGTAGTTTTGTGACCTTGGGGAGGTAACTTAATTTGCCTGAATCTTAGTTTCTTTATCTGCAAAATGGGGGTAATAACATCTGTCTCATACAGTGGTAGTGTGGACAAAAGGCAACATTTGAAGGCACATAGACAGAAACTTGTCACATAGGTTTAAAAAAGACAGTGGTTTAAAATGAATATTCCATTCAATAGCCAGAGTAATCCTTATAAATCAGATTATGTTGCTTTCTTCCTTAAACTCTGAAATTTTCCTTTTGTGTTAGGAATTAAATTCATATGCCTTACCTTGGTCTATGTGAAGGTTTTTGGTGGATTGAAAAATGTTATTTCCATTTCCTACCTGAGTTCATAACTGAGGGAGATATAGGTAAGTATGTTTGATAAATCTGTTCAAGTTATGTGGTTTAAATCCATGGGACAGTAGGTATTATGGACTGAGTTGTTCCCACCACCCACCCACCCAATTTCACATATGGAAGCTCTGACCCCCTGGTGTGACTGTATTTGGAGATAGGGCCTTTAAAGAGAGACAGTGTCTTTAAAAAGCCCAGGAATATTTCAAGTGCAGTCCCAGCATACAGGGACATGACCAGTGGGTGATACAAATTTCCCTACTAAGAATCTACAAAGCCATAAAAGTGGGTCCCTAATTCAATATGACAGGTGTCCTTATAAAAAAGAGAAGAGATACCACAGATGCACATCCAGAGAAAAAACCAGCGAGGACACAGCGAGAAGGTGGCCATCTGTAAACTTTGAAGAGAGGCTCCAGGAGAAACCAAACCTACTGACACCTTGATCTTGAACATCCAGCCCCCACAGCTGTGGGAAAATAAATTTCTGTTGTTTAACCCACACAGTCTGTGGTATTTTGTTATGGCAGCCCCAGAAAACTAATACAGTAAGTGTGCTAAGATGGTACCCAATAAATAATCTTATTTAGAGAGTAACTTCAGATGGCCAATCAAAGTAAGGTGGTTAGGGGGAAAAATTCATTGAGGAGAAGGAATGTCCCTGCTACGAATCTGCAAGGCCTGGCATGATCTGCCTCTTGACCCTTTCTCTAGCTTCTTCCCACCCCCACTCTCCTGCTTGTTCCCCATTCTCCAGGCACATGAACCTCCTTGCTGTTCCTGTGTTCTCTCAAGCCTTTTGCCCGCTTCAGGGTCTTTGCACCTGATCTTCCCTCTGCCTGAAATATCTGTCTCCTCATCCTTCAGGTTACAGTCCATATGAATTTTTTTCCTCCTAACCACCTTACTTTTATTGGCCACCTGAAGTTACTCCCTAATTAAGGGTCATGCTGTTTCTTTCTTTATAGCAGTTAACCAAATCTGCAATTATCTTCTACATTTTATTGGTGTACTTATTCTCTGTCTCTCTCAAGGAATGCAAAGCTCTTGGAAGTACGTGGCATATAGTAGGTGTTCAATAAACACTTGTGGAATGCATGTTAAGAAAGAGAGGAACAATCTTTGAGATCCAGGATCTGGCCTGGCACTGTCAGGTAGGTCTTGGTGCTGCTGTGAGCTGACTTGGCACTTACAGCTATACCTGTTGAACATAAAAAGTTTCAAAGAATTCCATAGCAGGCAAAGTTACTCTGTAACCATAATGGAACAATATAATAATAAGACCACAAAAATAACCAAACATCTTTGCTAATATTTGTAACCACTTTTTGTTTTTTGATTATAGCTTTAGCCTTGCTCCAGTCTGCCCTCCCTCTAGATGAGATTTAAGATAAGCAAGAATAAAGTAATTCCTGATTCCTAACAGTCTGTAATCCAGAGCAAAGTCCCAACCTTAAGCCCTCCCCTGAATCACTCAACCAAAGTCTGATCCTGTAATAGGTCTTTTCTAACACCCTCTTACTGAGACACCCAACAGTTCCTCATGGTGTACATCCTTCCTCACTGCAGTGAGCAATAGACTCACCTTGTTCAAATATAGGTGTGTTCCTGGTGGTCTTTGGTAGAAACCTTGGCAATGTAAATTGGAGGTCTATGGACACATCTGACTTCAGAATCATTTGGATCCAGGGACTTAAACAATGTCAGGACACTGTCTTTGTCCCCATATTTTAGATCCACCTTCCTCTTGTGTTGTCTTCTTTCCTGGTAGAAGCTTTCACTGTAGCAGGTCAGATGGCCACTGGTACCCCACCCCTATATCCTTAACGACTTCCATTTTGCAAAAGGAGGGGAGATCTGCTGTTTTCCAGTGACCTAAGATCAAAATTGAAGATACTCTTTTGCTTTTCTCTGATTGGTTTAAATGATTATCCCTGGCCCAATCACTGCCCTGGAGGATGGGGTCCGTTGGCCATACTGAGGCACTTACTCTGGGATGAAAGAAAAGGCGCAATGAATTTTAGCCCTGTGAGGTTCACATGGAGTGAGATATGGGGGTTGGAGGAACTGCTGCATCAGTCTGAGCTTAGTTAGGGAATAGAAAACAGTCCATGTTTTACAAGTAATAAGGGATTTAATATAGAGCATTAGATGCATATAAACTACAGTCAGAGGCAGAGGGGAAAAAATCAAGGAAGATTGCAACTAACATGCAGTTATGCTACTAGTTTTCAAGGAATCAGGAAGGTGGAGGACCTCAGCAAACTTCTGGCAATGACCACAGATATATCTTCAGTGCTGCAGTGGGCGAGACACAGGAAAATGCCTAGAGGCCTATATCTTCTTGCTGTTTCCAAAGTACAGTGAATATCTATCTATCTATCTATCACTGGTCTATCTACCTGCCTACCTTCCTACCTACCTATCTAATTCGAGTCTTCCAAGCTTGTATAAATTCCTTACATTGACTCTCCAGTTGTCAGACATTCTGGGATATGTAGTTCACACTCACAGGCTTCTGGCCCCTATGATACCGGAAAGCATAGAAGGGAGGATGGCATTGAGTTAGCAGCACGTAATCTGGTGCAGATGCTCAGAATAAGGGATGTTGGACAAACAACACACACACTACCTTGGGTCATAGATATTGTAAATATTTCTCTCAGGTCGTCAGTATTTTTTTAACATGTAAAGGTTCAAAGGAAGCTTAATTTGTTTGAACAGCTTAGAGGGTCTTGGAGGCATTGAGGAGATTGGGGAGGGTCAGGATACAGGAAAATATTTTCATTTTCATATAGAGAAAGAAAATGGAAGTCATGAGCTATAGATTGGTGAACTTGATGGAAATTCGGGGAGAGTTTCCGGATGAGAATACCGAGAAGATGGTACATAAGGAATTAGAAAACAAAACAGTGCTCACGAAGAGGCATCAGAGGTTTATGAAGAACAAATCATACCCAAATCACCTTATTTGTTTGTTTGTTTGTACATGAATGACTAAGGGGATTGGTGAAGACATAGGGCATATGGATTTTAATGTGACATTTACCAAAATCTCATTATGTCCCTGTGAACAAATGGCAAAATATTGATGGCATTATTGCTAAGTGGAATCAAAACTGAATGTCTGTGTCCTGAGAATGCTGACTAATGGACCCATGTGAACCTGGAAAATGGCCTTTATTAAGAAGTTCTGGCTTTGGTCTTGTCCGGTTCAGCATTTTTATCAATGTTTCATATGAAAGCATGGTGGCTTTCTAATCAAATCTGAGGATGCACCAAGGCAGACAGGAAGAACAAATAGATTTTATAATAGAACCAGGATTCACCAAACCATCAATAGCCTGGCATGAAGGGCAGAAGAAACAAGTTGAATTGTACTAGAAACGAATCTAAAACATTGCTTCTAGACCTCCAAACCATATAGTAGGGGGAGGTGAGAGGGATGGCTTAATAGCAGACTCTTTGAAAAAAGACTAAGATCTCATCTTTATTGTAAGTCACCTTAGACTATTAGATCATATTGAACTGTCAAAATAATGAAATGACACTTTGGGTTGCATTTATTGAATTGCTTTGAATAGAATAATGCCAGGCACATACTATATGCTCAACAGATATGATGTAAAATAGTGTATTAATTAATGTTTTTTCTGGAACACTACATTGAGTTATTCATGCATTCATTCAACAAATATTTTTTGAGAACTAGAGTCAGGCTCTAGTTAGGTGTTGGGTACACATAAGTGAACAAAATAGACAAAATCTCTGCCGTGCAGGAATGGGAACATTTATTGAGTATCCCATATATGTCAGGTACTGTATTGAGGCTGTGAAGTTGAGTACAGTTCCTGCCTTCAAATTCTTGTTAAAGAAACAAATATGAACAAATAGTCCCAATCCAGAAATGTTACATGCCGTTAATAGAAAGAGGGGTGGTTCCAAGAGTCGGATACAATTAACTTATTAAGAAGGAGTGGGAAAGAATTGCAAATCATACCAAAATCACCTACTTGTTAGTTTATAAATGGAACATGGGTGGGTTGTTTTTTGTGCATGCGATGAACAGGTATTTGTTCATAATCAGCACCCACCTTTAAGAGTATGTGCGGAGTTAAGGCAACTAGAATTGTGGGTAAACCTGAAATCTGTATCACATAAGGTAAAAATGAAGGAACTTGGATTTTTTTAAACCTGTAGATGAGAAATCCTAGGGGTGGCACCTGCTTAATGGGTATGCAATATGTGAAAAGTTGTTATATAAAATGGAGAACAGTCATGTACTGTGTTGCTGCAAAGGATGGCTTTAGGATATAGCTGGAAATGTCAGGACAGCAGACTTGGGGTTGCACAAGGAAAATCTTTCTGACAGTCAGAGCAGTTTATCAGTGAAAGGATGTATTTGTGAAGTAGGAGATTCCCTGTGATTGAAAGCATTCAAGCAGAAGCTGGAGAGGTCCTTTTCAACATGTGATGAAGAGTCAATACCATTGACTTGTGTTTTGGACTGAATGGCCACTAAGGTCGTATTTAACCCTGAAATTCTCCTATTTTTTGAACTTCCATATGTTGCATTTTAAAATTTTTATCATGCATTGTTGTTTTGCTTTATGTGTGTAAATCAATGCTTACTTCTTTCATGGACTTCCCCCGAGCCTGAGAAAAGGCCTGGATGGTGTATTGGAGAAATTATGCATTTAAAATTTGTTCCAATACCAAAAAACTGCATTTCTTTGGGGCAGGCTATTCACCCTCTCTCTAACTCAACTTCCATGTCCATAAAATGAATGTAATAAAACTTAATGTATCCTGTTGCATTGCTATGGGGATAAGATAAAATGTGTGAGTAAAGCACCTTGAACAGAGTGACACGCAAGATGGATGTACACTTAGCGGTAGTTATATCTGTTTCATTCTTGTATATTGCTACCCTTTTGGCACCTGGCACTGTGGAACCCACAGATCAGTTCTGTCCCCGAAGACACTTATTGTGTGAAGGCCAAATGCTGGTTGCTATACTGTGGCCCAACAAGTCAGAGAATCCGTGGTCACTGAATCTTTCCCCAAAGGCAGGGGAGTTTGCTCTGTATTCTGTTCTTTCACAGCACTCTGTGCTCCATCTTTGCACTATCCCTTCTCGGGCTCTTCAGTGTTCTTTGCGTTAGGTCCTGAAGCTGCTTGTGTCTGGATCAGTGGATTCTGAGCACCCTCTAGAGACGACAGAAGGATTTGTCCCACTTGAGAGAATAGATTTTTTCTCATGCAGTTGCTGGAGCCAATGAAATGTGCCAGCAGCAAGTGGGATGTGGAGGCAGGGAGAAGCAAAGGAAGATCTAGGTTTTCTTAGCCCCCCCTCCCTGGCACTGCTCCTGTCTGGCTGCTTTCTCTTATATACCCAATGCCCAGGTGACCCCAAGGCAACGAGCAACCCAGGATTCAGAAAGAGGATTCCCTTCTAGTCCTAAGCACAGGTGGTCAGTTGAGGGTATGTCCCAGTAGGACCATAACTGAATTGCTAGTAAATTATGAACAGGCCAATGACTCAAGTCCAGGGTTAAATTCACTAAATAAGATGCCTGAATTACCTCGTCCGACCATCCAGGCAACGTGTCCTGCTCAATCATCAGAATAAGGAAGGAAAGAACTTGCTGGAGCACAGTGAGCCACAGCAAGCAATTTTAACTGTAATTTTTCTTCAAATATTTCATCTCCACCTCCTTCTCATACCCAACTCTTTTAAATTTCCACATCATTCCTGTCTCTAAACAAACTTGAAGAACAACTTTTCTGTTCCTCACCTAGAGGAGAACAGTGAGGGGTAAGAAACGAGGGACAGGGCTGGGTAATAATGAGGAAGGTGTGATAAAACCCATTTTAGGATTGTTACACCTTGGATCCAACAGTTATTGGCTGACTAACTGAAAAATCAGAACACTTATCCCTGTCTGAAAGAAAATGATGAAATAAATTTTCTAGAGTCACACAGTGAGATACTAGGAGATAGAGTTAGAACTTCTGGCATCTACCTTGGAATTCATTGACTTTCTTGGATCTGTAAATTAATGCTTTTCATCAAATATGGAACATTTGGCCATTATTTCTTCAAGTGTATTTTCTGCCCATTTTTCTTGTTCTTCTCTTTCAAGGAGCCCCTTATGCATGTATTAGTATGCTTGATGCTGTCCCACAGACCTCTGAGGTTCTGTTCATTTCTTTTTCATTATTTTTCTTTATTTGGTCCTTCTGAAAATAATTGCTAGCTATTAATTCATATTTTCTATTTGATGAGTCATAACCTCAAAAGGTTACATACTGTATTTATATAGCATTATATAAATGATCAAATTTAGTGTTGGAAAACAGATTATAGCTTGCCAGGAATCAGGGATGGGAAAAGGTATGACTATAAGGGGTGGCTTAAGGGAGTTTCTTTGGGATGGTGAACAGTTCTTTATCTTAATTGTGATTGTGGTTACATACACGTAAACTCTGATGCACTTTCATAGAACACTCAGCAAAAAGCAAAACAAAACAAAAACATGACAACATACAAAAACTGGTGAAATCTGAACAGGATCTGTAAATTGTACTCATGTCAATTCCGTGGTTTTGATCATTGTACTAGGGTAACGTAAGAAGTCATCATTGTGGAAATTGGGTAAAAAGCACGTGGGAACACTATTATTTTTGCAACTTCTATTTTATTCTAAAACCATTTTAAATTTAAAAAGTTTAAAAAAAATTCAAAGTCCGCTTGCTAAGAGGCCAAGCAATGGCCAGAAGGCTATGTGTGCAAATGGGTTTCCTACTGAATGCCAACTGGCGCAATTGCCTTCTGGTTAAATAGTAACCAGGCCATTAGCCCCAGGTTAGGAGAGCTCAGAAAAGTAAATATTCAGTGAAATCAAAGTGTCAAGCCATTTATTTACCTCAACACCTTGACCATCAGCAAATGAGACAAAAATAGGACAGGTGAGAAAGTAGCTATCAAAAACCTGTATCCACAGTCATGATGTTTTAGGAAAGTGAAAGACATCTTTTGGGGTTTGCAAGTAAGTGCACCACTTAATGACTAGAAGAATTAAATACATCCCTTATATTAGTACTGCTTTCTCTTCTTTTAACCTGCTATTACAGCCCAAGGTAACAAGCAGTGTAAAACCTACCATGTCCCTTTACTTTTGTCCATGTCCCTCTCTGGCCCTGGCCCTGTTTCTCTCTCTCTCAGTATGCCACTGAGACATTCCCTATTTTTGATTGTTTTTCCATTTTTAATGGCCTTTTTCTGCCCTCCTTTATCCCTGTTCCCAGATGTTCTCATGGTTTCCTGTCAATTATCTTCCTAACCTCCCTAACTAGTTAAATATCTACAATACCGGATTAAAAGTTATTTTTAGTATTTTTTGTACTTAATAATTTATTTCAAGGGTTCAAGTTTTTATATGGCAAAGAAGCTTTCTCAATTTAATAACCTCTCTCTCACGTGGTATAATGCACAGCACTTCAATTAAAATTCATTCCAGAGAGTCTGGCTGTCTGAGATTCTTTCTGGCCTCTCGGCAACGGGAAGTTCTTCTGGTCGTTCCAGAAGTTTGCTGGAACTTTAGGTGTCCAGTCTCCTAAAGTAGCGAATCATTCGCTTCTTTTATTTCTCTTCTGACTCTCATCACATCACTTCCACATCGCCCTGGAAAAGCCAAATTCCTCATCTGCTATCATGCGGGTGGCGGGATACACTTTTAAGACAATAATGTATTGTTTTCCCTTTTATACTTTCTCTTTTATGCGCTGGCTTTTGTGTCTTAGGGTATTTGGGAGCAAGGTGGGAAGGAGAGGCTGCTTCTGAGATACTTTCCCAATTGGCTTTTATTTCTAAAAAACTAAGGCCATTGAAAACATAATGCTTTTTTTTTTTCTGGAGAGAGGTGAAGCAGTTTTGCTTTGCAGGAAAATGTGGACAAACAGGAAGAGACTGTTCATACAAAAACGAAGACTTCAGGGGAATATGGAGAAAGAAATTATTGGGTCCTGTAGGGAGAAGAAACAATTCTCCCTGAGCAGGGGCACTTATCAAGGGAATGTGTGCTGTGTTAAAGATGGCTTCTCATTTTAGGCCTCTGATATATTATTTTTCATATTGATTATAAATCATTTAATAATTCAATAAGCAAATTGTAAGTAATAACAATGTTCAGAGAGATAAATAAATATAGAAATTCACAGTACAACGAAAATCAAAGAGAATCACTCTTTCAACTAAGTCCATGTCGCACTAGGATGAGTGCTATGACAAAGGAACCCAAGGTGCTACGGAAGTTCAGAAAGGTTAACTTGCCAATAAACCAGCAAACTGGCATTTGAAACTTGATGCATTTATTTCTAAAGTCGATGGATAATCTTGTGCCGGCACAGGCTGCAATTCTACCCATGAAGAACTTCTTTTGTTTTCACATTCTAGGTTTTAGGATACTGGCCGTATCTGTCTTAACAACTCTGGTCATTGAGCATGTAGAATGTGCTGGACCTTCAGGACCCCTTGGACCCCCAGGAGAAATGGGACCTCCTGGTGTACCAGGTAAGAACTATGTTTCTTTTGCTTTAAATTGCCCCTCTCCTTTTCTCCTTTTGGTTGGGCATCTCATCTTCCACCTGGGCTCGGGATCTGGGAAAAATGATCTTTGTAGAGTGATCATCAGCGTAAATCATAGATCTAGTGGTGAAAAGAAAACTTTCTTTTATAGGTGAGGAGTCTGATTCATAGGTGGAAGCTGTGGAGGAAAGTTAATACTTGTGATGGAAGAATACTCAGGCTGGGTCACCTCTCTGGTGTGTAGCCAGGAAAGGAAGGCGGAAATAACTTTAGGAGGAAAGACAGCTCCAGCAGAAGGGCAGGATTTAACCCCATTAACTGGGTAGTAGTAGATTATCCTTGGGTTGGATCTCAATGTGCACATAGGTGTAGCAGAAAGATTCATCCTAGACACCTCCCACTGGGGGAACAGGCCTGCAGGTGTCCCGTTTCCTTTCAAGTTTGGCCCAGAACTGAATGGGGCTTTATGTCTCTCTGCCTGTGGTCGAGTGAGGCTGGGTCAGACAGCAGTTTCAGAGAAATCCACACATTTTGCAAAGGCCTCCTTGGTTCTAATATTATAGTCACTGGATATCCAAGTGTTGTCCTGCCTTTTGTTTAAGAGGCTATAGGTTTGGTGAATTCTAGTTTCACTTACCCCAAAATAAAAGACTGACACCCTTGGATTTAGAATCTTCAGGAAAACCAATATCACTAAATAAATTTTAGATTTATCCAAGTCAGGGGAAAATAAGCAACATTCTATGGCTTTACTGTTACATTTTTATAAACTTTCACCATGAACATAGAGCCTAATCTAAAAGGGAGAAGACAATGGAGGTAAAATAATGGTTTATTCTCTAAATAGTTCTAAATAATTTCTAAATAATTCATTTAGAATTGCTGTTTTTCAGACACTGTGGTAAGTACTTTTCCTGGATTGTCTCTTTACTATCTTGTTGAAGTCTCATAATAGTCCCATGAGAAGATATTATTTCCTCTATTGTGTAGTCAAAGGAAACAGAAACTTAGAAAGTTTATGTAATCAGACCAGGGTCACACAGCTGGAATGTGAGATGTGCCTTATATCCTCTCTATTTATAAACCAAAAGCTCACGTACTTAAAAATGGTGCTATGCCAGCAAAGCAGCATTTTCTAACAATTAACTCAAAACAGGGTAATGGTGTTAAATCGACACATTGCTTGAGATGTTTGGAGTAAAAGCAGATGTTGACACTGAGGAGCCAAACCAAGCAGAAGTTACCATCTACTTCTCTTGTTTTTTGATAGAACCTCTAATATCTGAGCCTTTTCCAAATAGGGATGAGACCCATGTGGTCGTGTAGCCTGGAAAGGAATAAGGACACGTTTTACTGCTTGATGTCCTGAGCTTGAGTTCCCTCAGAATAATGAGGGAAAAATCCTCTGTACACTAAATGTATATGGGCATTTCTGGACATGTTGGAGCTGTGGATAGAAAAATCACATCGGAAGTCAGAAAATGGGCACATGTGAAGAGCACTTGCCTCATAGAGACCAAGACCATTCTTTCTTTTTGATCTCAAGCCCCGGAGTGTAGTTCCGATCCATGCATCTCGGAGAAGCATGCTCAGGAAAGCTCTTTCCACCTGTCTCCTCTCACCTCTACTTTTGAGAGACCCACTGTGTGCTTGGCAGCCATTCCCAGCTCATCCCTCCCAACCAGGAGTTACCTGTACAGGTCCTGTGGATTTCAGGTACAGCTATGGTGAGGATCTGAATTCCTCAAACCTCCTAAAATGTAGAAAAAAATTAGTGTGTAGATACTTATGTGCATTTTTCTTGGGAAGGACCTTTACCTTTCATTGATTATCAAAGGCCTCTGGGACCAAAAAAATTGTTAAAACCACTGTTGCATATATTCTCCTTTCTGCGATTCATACCATAGGCTCAGTCAGGCTGAAGGTCAAGTAGTGGGAGATGGAGTACAGAGCATAACCTTACCTGGTAAGCGTGGACTAGCCTGGTACCAATACTTCTGCCAAAGACAAAACTCCTGGATAATATGTGGTATTAGTGAAGGTAACAAAAGCTACTCTAACAGATAAGGCCCCAGTGGTTGCTACTTAAAACAATGAAAATTTACTTATGGCTTATTTATGTCCAACATGGGTATTCCTGACTAGAGGGTGATTCTCTTCCAAGCGATGATTTAAAAGCTCATGCTGTTTCCATTTTTTGGCCCTGTCAGTCTTCAACATGTGGCCTTCAAGATTTCTGAGCTTGCATGCATCAAGCCAGCAGAAGGGGAAGAAGCATGGAGTTCCATACAGGGAAGATTTTGTGCAATACCTGGAAGTGGAGTGTATCACTTTCTAGCTCATTGCATCACCTCATGCATGGCCATATCTACCTGGAAGCCTGAGCTGAATGGTGAACTAATACCTTTTGTAACGACCTGGATGGAACTGGAGACCATTATCCTAAGTGAGGTATCTCAAGAGTGGAAAAACAAACATCACATGTACTCTCTAATAAATTGGAACTAACTGATAGACACACAAGAGCACAGAGGATAGTAAAAGTCATTGGAAATCAAGCCAATGAGAGGGGAGGAGGGGAAGGGGGCGAAAACCCACCTAACAGGTACAGTGAACACTATTCAGGTGATGGGCACATTTCTAGCCCTGACTGAAACCATGTATCAAAAACATCTGTACCCCCTTAATATTTTGAAATAAAAAAAATAAATAAGCAGGAATATCTTGCACTAAAAAGAAAAGTATGGAATCAACCTACATGTCAATCAATGAATAAGTAGATTAAAAAATGTGGTATATATGCACAATGGAATACTATTCAACCCTTAAAAAAGAAGGAAATTTTGCCATTTCAAACACTATGGGCCAACCTGGAGGAAATTATATTGAATGAAATAAGCCAGTAATAGAAAAACAAATACTGCATGATCTCACTTATATGTGGAATCTAAAAAACTCAAACTCATAGAAACAGAGAGTAGAATGGTGGTTACCAGGGACTTGGGATGGAGCGGGGTCGTGGGTAGGGAAGACATTGGTCAAGGGATGTAAAATTTCAGTCAGACAGTAGGAATAAATTCAAGAGATCTATTGTACTGCATGGTGACTGTGGGTACTAACAGTGTTTTTTATACTTGAAAATTGTGGAGAATAGGTTTTATTAAATGTTCTTACCACAAAAAAAGATAAGTATGAGAAGTAATACATATGTTAATTAGCTCAATTTAGCCATTCCACAATGTATAGGTATTTCAAAACATCATGAACATATAAATATAATTTATATATTTATAAATAAATTAATAAAATAAATTTATAAATATAAATTGTATCTATTTATATTTATACACCATATTATTGTATAATTATAAATACATACAATTTTTACTTTTCAATTAAGATGATTGATTAATTAATTTTTTAAAAAGATAAATTGTTCTAAGAACTGCTGTCTAGGTCCAGGGAAGTCACTTCCTTCTCGGGTCTCAGCCCTTCTATCTGTAAAGTCATTGGGATGGAGTGCCGTACCAGAGGTGTCTTCCTTTTCTTACATACTGTGGTCCTGAGACCACTGGAGCTAGGCCTGCATCAGAGTATCATCAAACATCCCTGGTCACCAGTCTAAGTGATCATTGATTAGCAGAATTGGATATGTAGAGGTGTGCCGCAGTTCAGAAGCAAAGCTTTTTAATGCTTGTGTATCACCTTGGGAGATTCTCAAATAGCAAATAAAAGAAACTGGTTAATTATGCCACACCACTCAAAACTTTGAAAATTAAACAAGTGAGACAAGATAGGGCATCTCAGTAAGTGTCTATCAGAAGAGCTTCCATTCTCAAGTTGGTTTCCCTGCAGAAGATGGAAGAACCCTCTGCCTGGGAATTGCATACAAGTGCTCTTTTGGGTGGCAATGTCTAGTCTAGATTCCCCAGAAAACTCAGGCTAGGAAAACCCTTATGTACTAATAATTATTGGCAGGTGCAATCTTAGGGGCACCAACAGTGTGTGAAATTGGAGGTGAGGCAGGGAAGAAAGGAGAGCAAATAAAAGGTGGCGCGTCGCCATGCTGGGTGTAGCTTTATAATGATCACAGTGTATTGTTAGATTTCACAGGATCACCAGCAGGCCTTGAAACTATTGCATCTCAGAATCCATTGAAGAGAGCTAGGAGAGGAAATATGTCTTCCTGGATTTCTCCTCTGTCTTCTTTTCTGCTGGTAAAGACCCCTATGAGAAATACAGCAGATTGAGTAATGGCCCCCAAAGACATCCACGCCCTAATCACTGGAAGCTGTGAATCTTACCTTATGTGGAAAAAAGGACTTTTCAGATGTGATTAAATTAAGGATTTTAAGAAAGGGAGATTATCCTGAATTATGTGGTTGGGCCCTAAATGTAATTAATTATGAACATCCTTAGAAGAGGGAGGCAGAGGGAGATTTGACTACAGAGAGGCAAATGAAATATGAGGATGGAAACAGAGATTGGAATGGTGTGCTTTGAAGGTGGAGGAAGAGGTCACAAGCCCAAGAACACAGGCAGTCACCAGAAGGTGACAAAGATAAGGAAATGGATTCCCCCTGAGAGATTCTAGAAGGAACCAGCCCTACTGACACCTGACTTTTAGCCCAGTGGAACTGATTTTGGACTTCTGACCTCCAGAACTGTAAGAGAATAAATTTGTGTTATTTTAAGCCACCTAGTTTGTGCTAATTTGCTATAGCAGCCATGGGGAACAAATAAATATAGGGGTTAACATCTCCACACCTCCAGGTTATATCATTTGCCCTTTGGGAAGTTGATCCGGGTTGCAGATATTGCATCTTTTTTGTTAATATTAGGATCAAGGAAACCTACCTTGTTTGAGTTTTTGCACCTGAATCCACTGACCAATTGCCTATATTGGATGTAGGAGCTTGGGGAACAGCCAGAAAATCTCATCTGCTTGTGCTACTGGAGTTACTATGGCACATTATTACAATATCTATGGGATAAACAATATCTAGAACTACTCTTGCATTAAAAGCAAGCTTTTCACAGATGTGTGGCCTACTGAATATTTTAATTCTGTAACCATGACACTGTTTAAACCCGTACTACTTGAAATGCTCCTCATGCTTGGATACTTGTACCCCAAGATGAGGAAGTTGTACCAGAATGCAAATGAATGCACTGCTTCCTTCATGGAAAGTCTTAGTTTGGAACAAATAAACACTCAGCTGAAGTAAATAGTGTGCTTATTCACAGGGCACTACTAATTCTGCATTTCTTCTATGATGGTGAATAGTTCATCGACTGACAGCTGATCTGTGGACCACACATTGAGCAGCACTGATTTAACCAAGGAATCATTCTGTCAGGACACAGAGACAGCAAAACTGGCAGTGATTGTGATGTTTCAGTCTTGACATTCTTATTCCATTCTTGCATGATTTTTTTCTTTTTTATGTAACAACTTTATTGAGGTGTACTTCACATATCATATGATTCACCCATATAACGGTATAGTCACAGAATTGTGCAACCACCACCATGATAAAATTTTAAAACAAGTGCATCACTTCCAAAAGAAATCCCATACTTAGCAGTCACTCCCCATTTTCCCCAATTCGCTCAGCCCTAAGAAACAACTAATCTACTTTATGCCTCTATATATTTGTGTACTCTGGACATTTCGTATAAATGCGATCATACAATACATGGGCTTTTTTCGCATAGCATACTGTTGTCAAGGTTCATGCATGTTGTAGCATGCGTCACTGTAACATGCTTCATTCCTTTTTGTGTTTCAGAGTGACTCTCACTGCATTTATTCTCCTTGGAGTTGGTTGAGCTTCTTGGATTTGTAAAATTAATGTTTTTAGTCAAATTCAGGAAGTTTTCAGCCATTATTTCTTTGAATGTTTTTTCTACTCCTTACTCTTTCTCCCTTCCTTCTGTTATTAATACTTCCATTACACGTATGTTGGTTTACTTAATGATGTCCTACATTTCTCGAAGGCTCTGTTCATTTTTCTTCCTTTATTTCTTTTTAAATATTTCTTGTCTTTTTATGGTTACAGATATTCTTAGGCTCACAAAATTTTTATGATTTTTCTTTAAGTTTTCTGATTCTTTCTCCCTTTTTACGTTTAATTATTATGGGTATGTAATAGTTGCCTAACTTTATAGGGTATATGTGATGTTTTGATACAGGCATACAATGTGAATTAATCAAATCAGGGTAATGTGGTATCCATCACCTCAGGCATTTATCATTTCTTTGTGTTAGGAACGTTCAAATTCCAATCTTTTAGTTATTTTAAAGTATACCCTAACTTATTGTTGATTATATTCAGTTTTTTTGCTATCAAATATTGTTCATTCTATTTAACTAACTGTATTTTTGCCCCATTAACCATCCCCACTTTATGCCCCCCTCGACCCTGCTACTCTTCCCAGCCTCAGGTAACCATCATTCTACTCTCTGTCACCATGAGATCAATTGTTTTTAATATTTAGGTCCTACATATGAGTGAGAATATGTGAGATTTGTCTTTCTGTGCTTGGCTTATTTCACTAAACATAATGTTCTCTGGTTCCATCCCTGTTGTTGCAAACGGCAAGATTTCATTATTTTTTGTAGCTATATAATATTCCATTGTGTATATGTACCACAATTTCTTTATCCATTCATCTGTTGATGGACACTTAGGTTGATTCCAAATCTTGGCTATTGTGAATAGTGTTGCAATAAACATGGGTGTGCAGATATCTTTTCGATATACTGAATTCCCCTCCTTTATATGTATACCCAGTAGTGGGATTTCTGGGTAATGTGGTAGTTCTATTTTTAGTTTTTGGAGGAACTTCCATTATGTTCTCCATAGTGGTTGCACTAATTTACATTCCCACCAACAGTGTATGAGGGTTCAACTTTATCCACATCCTCACCAGCATTCACTATTGCCTGTCTTTTTGATAAAAGCCATTTTAACAAGGGTGAGACAATATCTCACTGTAGTTTTGATTTGCATATTTCTCTGATGACTAATGATATTGAGCATTTCCTCATATACCAGTGGCCATCTGTATGTCTCCTTTTGAGAAATGTCTATTCATATTCTTTGCTTATTTTTTAATTGGGTTATTTTTTTTTCCTATTGAGTTGTTGGAACTCCTTATATGTTATAGTTATCAATCCCTTGCCAGACAGGTAGTTTGAAAATATTTTCTCCCATACTGTAGGTTGTCTCTTCACTTTGTTGATTATTTACTTTGCTGTGCAGAAGCTTTTTACCTTGATGTGGTCCCATTTGTCCAATTTTGCTTTGGTTGCCTGTGCTTTCAGGGTATTACTTAAGAAGTCCTTGCCCAAACTAATGATCTGAAGTGTTTCCCCAATATTCTCTATTAGTCATTTCATAGTTTCAGGTCTTAGATTTAAGTCTTTAATCCATTTTCATTTGATTTTGGTATATGAAGAAAGGTAAGGGTCTAGTTTCATTGTTCTGCGTATGGATATCCAGTTTTCCCAGCACCATTTATTGAAGAGACTGCCCTTTCCCCACTATATGTTCTTGACACCTTTGCCAAACGTAAGTTCACTATAGATGTGTGGATTTATTTCTGGGTTCTCTATTCTGTTCCATTGGTTTATGTGTCTGTTTTTAATGCCAGTATCATGCTGTTTAGGTTACTACAGCTCTGTAGTATAATTTGAAGTCAGGTAATGTTATTCCTCCAGTTTTGTTCTTTTTGCCCCAGATGGCTTGGCTGTTCTGGGTCTTTTGTGGTTTCATGTAAATTTTACATTATTTTTATATTTATGTGAAGAATATCATTGGTATTTTGATGGGGATTGCATTGAATCTGTAGATTGCTTTGGGTAGTATGAACATTTTAACAATATTGATTCTTCCAATCCATGAGCATGGAATATCATTCCATTTTTTTGTATACCCTTCAATTTCTTTCATCAGTGTTTTATGGTTTTTATTACAGATACCTTTTACTTCTTTGGTTAAGTTTATTCCCAAGTATTTTATTTTATTTGTAGCTATTGTAAATGGGATTACTTTCTTGATTTCTTTTTCAGATTGTTTACTGTTGGCATATAGAAATGCCACTGATTTTTGTATGTTGATTTTGTATCCTGCAACTTTACTGAATTTGTTTATTAGATCTAATAGGTTTTTTTTTTGGCAGAGTCTGTAGATTTCTCTAGATATAAGATCACATTGTCTGCGAACAAAAATAGTTTGTTTTACTTCTTTTCAATTTGGATGCCCTTTATTTCTTTCTCTTGTCTGATTGGTCTACCTAGAACTTCCAGTACTATGTTGAATAATAGTGGTGAAAGTGGGCATCCTTGTGTTGTTCAGATCTTACAGGAAAGGCTTTCAGTTTTTTCCTGTTCAGTATGGTAGTAGCTGTGGATCTGTCATGCATGGCTTTTACTGTGTTGAGGTAAGATCCTTCTATACTCAGTTTTTTGAGAGTTTTTGTCATGAATTGATGTTGAACTTTATTGAATGCTTTTCCAGCATCAATTGAAATGATCATATGGTTTTTGTCCTTTGTTCTGTTGATATGATGTATCACATTGATTGAATTACATATGTTGAACCATCCTTGCATCCCTGGGATGAATCCTACCTGATCATGATGAATAATCTTTTTAATGTGTTGCTGAATTTAGGTTGCTTGTATTTTGTTGAGGATTTTTGCATCTATGTTCTTCAGAGATATTGGCCTATAGTTTTCTTTTCTTGTGTCTTTGTCTGATTTTGGTATCAGGGCCATACTGGCCTCATAGAATGATTTTAGGAATATTTCCTCCTTCTCAATTTTTTGGAATAGTTTAAGTAGGATTGGTATTATTTCTTCTTCGAATGCTTGGTAGAATTCAGCAGGGAAGCCATCATATTCTGGGCTTTTCTTTGATGGAAGACTTTTTATTACTGCTTCTATCTTATTATTTGTTCTTATTTATTTAGGTTTTGGATTTCTTCCTGGTTCAGTCTTGGTCAGTTGTATGTGTCTAGGAATTTATCCATTCCTTCTAGGATTTCCAATTTATTGGCATATATTTGCTTATAGTAGTCTCTAATGATTTTTTGGATTTCTGCAGTATCAGTTGTAATGTCTCCTTTTTCATCTCTGATTTTAGTTATTTGGGTCTTCTCGCTTATATTCTTAGTCTGGCTAAAGATTTGTCAATTTTGTTTATCTTTTCAAAAAACCGACTTTTAATTTCATTGATCTTTTGTGTTGTTTTTTGGTTTCAATATCATTTATTTCTGCTCTGATCTTTATTATTTTTTTCTTCCACTAATTTTGCTTTTGGTTTGCTCTTGTTTTCCTAGTACTTTGAGATGCATCATTAGGTTGTTTACTTGAAGCTTTTCTACTTTTTTTGCTGTAAGCACTTAATGTTATAAACATTCCTCTTATAACTGCTTTTGCTGTGTCCCATAGGTTTTGATATGTTGTGGCTTCATTTTCATTTGTCTCGAGAAATTTTTTAACTTCCTTCTTAATCTCCTCATTGACCCATTGGTCATTCAGGAGTGTATTGTTTGATTTCCATGTGTTTGTATATTTTCCAATGTTCTTATTATTGATTTCTAGTTTTATTCCATTGTGGTTAGGGAAAATACTTGGTATGATTTCAACTTTTTTGTATTTTTTAAGACTTGTTTTGTGGTTTAACATATGGTATATCCTTCTCATGAGCTGAAAGGAACATGTATTCTGCTGCTGTTGGATGAAACATTCTGTAAATGTCTGTTAGGTCCATTTGGTCTAGAATGCAGATTAAGTCCAATGTTTCTTTGTTGATTTTCTGTCTGGGTGATCTGTCCATTTGATTATTAATGCTTTGAGGTAGTCTTTTTTGGGTTAAATGTGCTTGATGTTCTATGACCTTCTTGTACCTGAATATTCATGTCTTTCTCTAGGTTTGGAAAGTTCTGTGTTATTTTTTTCTTTGAATGAACTTTCTACCCCAATCTCTCTCCCTATCTCCTCTATAAGACCAATAACTCTTAGATTTGCCCTTTTTAGGCTATTTTGTAGATATCGTGGGCATGCTTTACTCTTTTTTCTTCTTTCTCTTCTGACTGTTGTATTTTCAAATAATCTGTCTACAAGCTCATTAATTCTTTCTTCTACTTGGTCAGCTCTGCTGTTGAGAGACTCTGACTCATTTCTTAGTTTGTCGATTGAATTCTTCAGCTCCAGAGTTTCTTCTTGATTTTTTTTTTATTATTTCAATTTCTTTGTTAAATTTCTCTGATAGGCTTCTGAATTCCTTTTCTGTGTTGTCTTGAAGTTCACTGAGCTTCTTCAGGACAGCTATTTTGAATTCTTTGCCTGAAAGGTTACATATCTCCATTACTCCAGGAATGGTCACTGGTACCTTATTTAGCTTGTTTGGTGAGGTCATGTTTTCCTGGATGTTCTTGATGCTTGTGGATGGTCACTGGGTGTGGCCATTGAAGAGTTAGGTGTTTATTTTAATCTTTGTAGTTTGGGCTTCTTTGAACCCATTCTTCTTGAGAAGTCTTTCCAGATATTCAAAGGGAATTGAATGTTGTGATTTAAGTCTTTGGTCACTACAGCTGTATCAGCACTGGGGGTACCCAAGCCTAGTAATGCTATGACTCTTGCAGACTCCTGGTGGTATCACCTTGGTGGACTTGGATAAAATATGGGAAAATTATCTGGATTACCAGGCAAAGTCTCTTACTCTCTTCCCTCTTTCTCTGTGCTGGACTGCTGGAGTTGGGGGAGGAGAGATGTGGGTACTTCCATATGGACACTGCAGCTAGGATTGTACCAAGTCACACCTGAAGCCAGCCCAGTCTCACCCAAAGCCCATGGTGACTGTTGTCCAGCTACCTCTGATGTTTATTCAAAGCCCAAGGGCTCTTTAGTTGGCAGGTCGTGAATCCTGCAAGGACTGGGTCCTTCTCTTCAGGACAGCATGTTTCCTTCTGGCTCAGGGTGGATCTGGAAATGCCTTTCAGAACCTAAAGCCTGGACTCAGGGACTTCAGGAGTCTGCTTGGTACTTTATTTTACTGTGGCTGAGCTGGTACCCCAATTACAAAACAAAGTCCTCTGAACTTTCCCCTCTCCTTTCTCCCAGTGGAAGAAGACTCTCTGGGCTGCACTGTCTGTAGTTGGGTGACGGGTGACACAGGTACTGGGTTGGTCACCACTGCTGATGTCTCACTAGGTCATGTGTACCACAAGTTCACTGGCTCTGAGACAGCACAGCCACAGGAATTGCCCAAGGACTGCAGCCTTTGTGACCTGACTGCCTTATGAATTTAGCTCAGGCCCTGGGCTGCTTTTTGTCAGCCAGTGGGGTGCTGGCCGGAACTCGGGTTTCAGGGCAGAGGATTTCTCTCTGGCTGGACTGGTCTAAATGCTCCTTCTGTGGGCACCGGCAGAATGCTGCCCTGTGCTGTGTTCCCCTGTGCCACCAAAATCTACATTGTTTTACGGGTACCCTTAGGCTTGGCTTTCCCCACGATCTTTCCCAAATTAAGTTAATTCCTTCAGGAAAAACAATGGAGTTCTCTGTTTGTATGGCTCCTCTTTCCTCCTTGCAAATAATCTCTGAACAATTTCTTCAGAGCTAGGGGGGTAGACATGGTCTTCTTCCCTTGGAGTGACACTCTTGCTTCATGAATAGGATGCTGAGCTGGAGGGTTGCCTCTGGTCTTCTTGGCTTACCTCTCCAGAAATGGAACCTCTGTCCTATGAGTGAGTTGGGGTGAGGATGATTTAGGCACCATTATTCTGAGCATGTTGTGCCTAAGGTAGAGAGTCCTATGAATTGGGGCTTGGTGGAAGAACTGTTGGTTGTACTTGCCTAGAATTTAGCCTCTGGAACACGGATCGGGTAGGGGATAGAAGATGGTAAGAAATTCTGGCAGCCTGCCCCTTCTGGGGAGATGCTGTGGCCCTTGACTGGGAGCTGGGAGAAGAGGGACCAGTCTAATTGGCCACATCCACTGAGAGCAGAGCTTCCATCACATGAGCAGGGGGTAGGGTGGGAGAGAAGGGGATGAATTGTGGTTCAAGTGTTATTACAGTCTCTTGTTCTTTTTACCAAGATTTAGTAGATTTTCCTGAAAAATTATTTCTTCACTTGCTGCATGCCCTTAGGACAATTTCTAGAAATTGTATTATAAATGGTTTCTTAAAAATAATTTTTACCAATTATGGTTGTTGGTGAAGGGGTCAGCAAAACTCCTCATGCCACCATTCTGGAAGTCATCTCCCCCAACAAACATTAAAAAATGGAAGATAATATGGAGAAAATTATTTAAACTCTGAAAGGAGTCATGTCATTCTCAGGATCACGTACACATACGACATTTTGACATTCACAGAGTAATTCATCCTCCTAAGATGACAAAAAGAATGGCTCTTCAAAAGTTGGCTTTGAACATTGCACATGAAGGGTTTGGCAAACTTTAAAGTTCCTTGTAGAATTTGTAGACATTACATATCATTAAGAGAGGTGTTAGTTCTTAAAGAAAAATCTGGAAAATATGAAGACAGAATATATAATCTCTTCTATTTTACCTGCCGTATTCATAAGATGCTCAAAATTTACGGCAAAATGATTTTTTTCTTTTAAAAATTTTTTTGCCTTTTTATGGTTACAGATATATATGTATAAAATACATATAATCTATATGTAATTATACATAATATAATCTGAATAATAAATCTAATATAATTTATTATAGAAAATTATGTATGTATATAGATAGATGATTGATAGATAAATAGATATGTAATCATCCAAAGGGTCAATTTTGAGAGTAAAAGGGACAGTAGTTATAACTGCTCCTGGTACAATTTGAAATTTCATTGGCACAATGTACATAAACTGGACTGTTCCAAGCCATCTAGGATAAGCGCTCACTCTATATACAATATAAGGTACATTGTGGGGGTACCAGGACACATGTCTGGCATGTATAATATAAGTTTAGTTTTTTTGATCATATGTGTAATAGCTGCTTTAAGTTTTGCCTGCTAAGTCTAATACCTGGGTCCCTTTAGAGATTGTTTCTATTGACTGCTTTTTGTTGCCCTGTGTAAGGGTCATACTTTCCTTCTTTGCATATTCTACAGTTTTTACATTTGAATATTATCAATAACAGATTGCAATAATTCTGGATTCTTATACCACCAATTTATCCCACACTCTGCTGCCACTGATGGCACTTACTGCTCAAAATTACTGCTTAATTTTTTTAAACTTGTTTTTTTCCTAAACCTGGATTCCCAGGGATTGTTCTTAGGTCAGGATAGGCTAGGGGTCAGCTAATTATTGATCAGAGATTGTGCTTAAACACAGTTCAGGAATTTCCAGCTGTCTTTGCCTTACTTTCTGTGTTTGCAGGCCTGCCTAATCAGCCAGGGACGATTGGCTTTGCACAGCTCTTTCTGGTCTTTCCTGAGCTTGAAAGAAGCCTGCGCATGTGCACAGCCTTCCAGACCACCGTGGACAACTAAGGTCTTATCAAAGCCCTTGTTGGGTGTCCCGTTCCCCCATCTCCCTGCTAAATTTCTGCTGGGTCTGTTGCTTGCCCCAGCTGGCATCAAGATCTCAGGCTCGCTGTGACATTGACCCTCCCTGATCATTTGCTACTTAAACACTAGTGTTTTTGGTAGTGCCCCTGGTCATGGACTTTCCTCTTACTGCTCAAAATAAAGTCAGTCCTCTCTGCTGCCCCACCCTGGCAGAACTTCTGCCCTACAGAACAGAATGAGAGTAACCCCATATGAAGAAACCGCAGATTTCCGCCATCCTTACTGAGATTCAGTGGACACGTTGGAATAAATACTCAGTTTTTTATATGCTTTGGTCATTTTCCAAAGTTTTAAATGTTTGTTTTTGGCTGTTTTGTCCAGTTTTATTGTTGCTTTTTATTACCAATCTCTTCACTCAACCATTTTCTAAGTCTCACCCTCAATTAATTCAATTTTGATTAACTTAGGTTCGCCTTGGCAAGCTCAAAGAGCCTGGCTGGCACATACAAGGATGTCAGTAGAGGGACTGTTATAGTAAAGCAGCAAGTTGTCAGAACATATCAGTAAGGGAGAGGCATAGGAGAAAAATTCCTGGGCTTTAAAGTAGGAGAAAAACTGTTGTTGTCCTATATTTAATCCTGATTCCCTCAACTAAGTCACTTCCTCTCCCTGGGCCTCATTTTTCCAGTCTATAAAATTATGCATTTAGATTAGAGGTATCTGATTCAGTGGAATTGGTATGTGGAGTAAAGTATATTCCATCTCTCATATTTCTATTGTCCTGGAATAGGGTTCACAGAGTGATGTTGATGAAATGACCAGGAGAGAGGAGACAGCCAAAACAAAGTTCATAGGCTTAAGAGGCCCAGGCACGGCCATGACAATAGGAGGTGGCTACCAGAGGTGGGTGGAATGTCACCATGTCAACTTTCCTTAACATGCTTGAATATTTAACTACTCTGGTTAAAAACTAACCCTGACTTCAGCCTCAAGAGACCAGAAAATCAAATATTGAGAGAAATCAATTTATTAAACCATCTATCACAATGTTTCAAAAATCAAGCAGATAAATCAGGAATAGGACAGGTGAGAAGGTGGTTATTGAAGGAGCTTTGATGCCTAGGGAAAAAGGAAGAGCTCTCTCAATGAGCATTGTAGGTAAGTTTTCTTATTAATGTCTATCATAATAAAATCAAATCCATTGCATTAGTACAGAGCCCTTTCCAAAGCACTTTGTTCTCCTTGCATGTGATTTCTTTCTTTCTTTCTTTCTTTTTTTTTTTTTTTGGTTAGAACAACGCTAGAAGGCAATTACTCATAATGATGGAAAAAAAGAAAGACACTTGTTCAACTTTGTCAATTGGTTATTGCAAATAGGAGGGATCAGAAAGAGTAGAGGCCAAACTAGGAGCCAAAACTCTTGCCTTCCATATAGAATTAATGCCAAATAATTCAGATTAAATCAGGGTCATTATGACATAAACAAAAGTATGAATAATAAAATCCATTGTATTTGATTTCAATTATATATTAAAATTCAAAACTAAGATGCTCATAGTCAAAGTGAACCAGTAGCATACTACATTGCTCTACATGTTAAGTTTTTCTTAGTGTCTTAATGCTTCTTGGTGTCTATCTCTGCTTCTGCTTTACTTTGTCTTGATTTAATCCCCAGTGTGTTTCACTGACTATCCCCACGTTTACTGTTTATTCTCTTTGATTTTGTTTTCTGTCTATTTGCTCGCTCGCTCTCTCCCACTATGTCCTTCTCAATATCCCTGCCTGTTACCTTTCAACTTTCCTTTCATAACTCCCCTTCAGCTTTGAAAGGGTATCACTTGAATCAGAAATTAGGGCCAGATTTCATGCCCAAAAAAGTGACTGATGACTTGTTTGAATTTGAAGGCATGTTCTAAAAATTATGGTTACTGGCTAATAACATTTAGAACACTCTACTTTCAAGAGTGTAACTGATCATGTTGAAGTTGATTGTGTTTCCTGAGACAAATTTCTATAGTTGTTGCATATATTTGTAAACTATAAAGGTTGATTATTGAGGGCAAATAGAAGATTTAGTGCTGCCCTCAAGGATCTGATAGTCCCGGAAAGGGTTCAATATAACAAGTGCATTCATAGAAGCAAGTACAATGCAAGTATATTGGTCTTATTGGCTTGACACCTCAGAGTGAAATGACAGCTACTGTACTAAATAAAAATCCCAAGGGTGGCAAAGAGTAGCTGGCTAATTCAGTGTTTGGTATTTATTGATTTATTCACCATCAAAGATCAAAGAACTATTCATCATACATGATGATCATACATATAGAATACATTCTACATGTATTCATCACACATACAGAATAAGATATGGGCAAAGCAGGTGTTAATCATCATAGAAACAAGATTGCTCAAACCAATTATTTAAAGATAACTGATAAACAGATGGCAGGATGCTCTGAGTCCACAAGAGACAACCCCTAGAGTTGGCATGAGTTTGAGAAAGCAGTATTGTTTTCAAGTAGGATGGATTAGCTGATTTTCTTGGATTTTGTTGTGCCCAGTATGAAAGCATCTCACCTCAAAGTGCCTCGTAACCTTCTCTGGATGAGTCATAGCATTAATACATGTGGCATTTGATGGACCTAAAGACCAAAATAATGTTGATTTCTTGGAATTGTAAAAATATGCTGCTACTTGACAAAGTTGGTAATGCAATTCCATCAAGAGTAACCAGTCCTCCAACCTATTTGAAATGTTGTCCATTTTCCTTTCCTTCAGGTTTCTGGATTTTGGCCTTATTTGTCCCACTACTTGTGGCTGACGTCAAGTCTTCAGAAGGTTCTAAGCCATGTGAACCTCGAGGACCCCCAGGACCTCCAGGGCCCAGAGGTCCTCAAGGGCTACCTGGTCTATCAGGTGAAAGAAAAAAAAATATTTTCTCCATTAGCCTTTCATAATTTCTCTTTGATTGAAATGTTCATGGACTCAGTGAACTCTTCCAGGTGACCTGATGAAAATATGGGTCACTGAGGTAAGTCATTTCTTGGCAACAAGTGATCATGGACTCTTTTTCTCAACCCTGAATAATCATAAGATTCATCTACTAATACAGATTCTGAATCCCAATAAATCTCTGTGTTAAAAGAGCTCTTGGAACACATTTGATGTGTAGTCCAAGTTGAGACTTATACCTGCAGCTCTACATCAGGGTAAAGCATGCACACTACTGTCACACAGTGCAGGTGTAAGTGCAGGTTCACACAGTAATACTTCAGGCACATGGGTCAGCAGATACGATGGCCTCTGGTTTTCTTGTCATCCTGGTGAGAGATGTGCCGGGCTAACCTCAGATGGGAATCCCATTAACTCTGAACTTCTACTGAACCTCTAAGGCAATGATTTTCAAATCTGGCCTAGCATCAATATTACCCATGGACTGGTTAAACATGTCAGTTCCTAATCTCCATCCCCAGAGACTGAGATTCTAAAGGGCCACAGCATAGCCTGGCCTTGAGAAATTGGGAGGCAGAGAGGAGGTGGGGCTCCACAAGTGGTTATAATAAATGGGCGTGTTTGGACACCACTGCTTAAAACTTCCATTACCTTCTAGCATAATATGAGCCCTGGATTTGTCTAGGTAACATTTTCGCAGCTTTATAGTAAAGAAAAGACAAGGAGGTGCTTGCCTGAAGACCAATTCATATATTGATTCATTTAATTATTCATTCACTGAATATATATTGAATGCTAATTTTAAAACTGATACTGAGAATGACACTTAGAAACAAAATTGAGTAAGACCTTGGCTCCATGTATAGACAAGGGAGAGATTACAATTCTTTGCAGTAATTCTTTGTACTATGGCAACAATTAATACCAGATGTGGTATTCCACGGCAAAGACAGAAAACTTTTCCAAGTCTGAGTACAAAGGAGAGGCTTCACAGAGGCAGTGATGCTTAAGTTGGGCCCTGACAGGGGAAGGGAAAGTAGTTGGAAGGGGGAGAAGGGCAGGAAAGAGGGAGAAATCCATGTACTATGAAATACAGAAAAACTTGAAATTAAGTGATTCTATTTTCTGTTTATTTTGTAATCTAGGACCCCAAGGTATGCCAGGACCAATGGGACTACCTGGGTTGCCAGCAGATGTTGAGAAGTGCCCACCCCTACCACAATCTGCCTTTTCTGTAAAGAGGAATGGGCCTTTCCCAGGCCCCTCCCAGCCCCTTGTCTTCCAGGAGGCTTTGTACAACCATCCGGGCCACTTTGACCTGGCCACAGGAGTGTTCACCTGCACCATCTCTGGCGTGTACCACTTTGGCTTTGACATTGCCCTGTTTCCGAATGCTGTAAAGGTGGGTCTCATGAAGAATGGCATCCAGATCAGGGACAAACAAGGAGAGGCCCAGGACAGCCATGAGGACGTTTCAGGAAGTTCCATCTTGCAGCTGGAGAAAGGGGATAGGGTCTGGCTAGCATCTAAGCTGGACAAAGCAGAGCCTGAAAACAGAACTACACCAACTGTGTTCTATGGGTATTTGCTCAATGGAAATTCAGAAGGCTGGAACTAACAGCATGTGTCTTTTCCTCAAGTACCTCTGAATTTAAGAAAAGAAGTTGTCTACTCCTCTCAGCCCAAATATTTCCCCTTGTACCACTAAATGATGAAGAGCTCACAAAATTGACAATGGCTAAATTGAGCAAAATGAGTATATTAGCAATTACTAAAACCAATAAAGACTGACTGCTCGTTAATTTGTCAACAATTTCTTATTTGTCCTTCTCAAAATTCAAGATCCTGGGTGGCAAAAGTGTGGGGGAAAAAACAAACAAAAAAAACCCCCAATAAAACAGAGTGTGATAGGAAGCTACCCAGCCAGTTTGCTGTTGAATATGCTTTGCAAACTCCCATTCAGTTCCTTTAGTAAGCCTTTTCTTTTTCCTCTCCTAGGGACAAAAACCTTCCTTAACCACCCCCTCCCCAACCTGCTTTGGGAATTACGTATATGGATATAAAAGTAAATATCCCTGGGAGAGATAGTAATTTGCTTAAAAGACCAAATGAAAATGCTTTCCATCAGATGATTTCCCTAAAGCATAATCGGGTGGGTGGTGGTACATGGGGGCAGAAAGCCAAAGACAGAAGTGAGGGAATTTCTACGGCTTTATAGTTTTTAGATTCTTAATTTACTTCAAACTACTAGTTACTTATACAAGATCCATTCTCCCTTTCTTCTACTAATTTTTGTTCTAGTGAATTTCTATTCTACTTCTATTCTAGCTAATTTGTTTGAGTTGGCTCCATGAGCCCAGTTAAGATTAGGCTGGCCTCTATTGCCTTCTGGATGGCATAAGAAACACCATTCGTTCCAGTGTAGCATAAGTTACTAGTGCTTTCAGGACTCATATTCAAAAGGAGAAAAACTCAACTGGCTCGTGTCTTTGGCCTTGGCCTCTGCCTTTTGCTGTCTCCGTTTCTTCCGTTGAAGGATGCAGATGCACTTCCGGAAGCTGCAACAACCATCTTGCAGGCATCAACTAAAGCCACATATTCCATGATGGAGCAAGAGAAAAGAAGTGCCCAAGGTCCTTGCAGACTGCCATGAACATCTTACCAACCTTATACTATTATACTTATGACTAGATATTTTTTTAAATCTTGGCACTTTTAAAAAAATTATTGAAGTATAAATTGAACATATTAAAATGCACAAATCTAAAGTGCACAGCTTGATTCATTTTTACATATGCATATAGGCATGGACCCACCATGCAGATCAATAATAGAACATTCCTGTCACCCCAGAAGTTTCTGTGTGCCCTTTCAGTCTACAGCCACACCTGTGGCATTTAATCTATTATTTAGGCTTTCAGCACCATCAATTATCTTTGCCTACTCTTGAACTTTATATGAATGATATCATAAAATATAAAATCTTTCATGTCTAGTTTTTTTTCCCATCTTCATAATGTCTGTGAAATTCACCCGCACTATTGTAACAGTAGTGTAGCATTTCATTGTATGGAAATGTGTAGCATTTCATTGTGTGAATATACCACCCTTTGTTTATCCACTCTTCTGTTACTGGGTATTTGAGTGGCTTACAGGAGTGTGCTACTGTGAATTACTGTGGGAGTGGGATCCTTATAAAAGGATGAGTTTGGTAGAGTACTATCTTGGGTAGACAAAAAAAGAAAAAAAATTTTTTAAGAAAGGATGAGTTCAGCCCAATTTCCTCTCCCTATCACACACACCCACTTACCATGTGACGCCTTCTGCCCCCATGAGTGGCACTTGCTAGATGCAAGTACCATGCTTTTGGGCTTCCCAGCCTCCAGAACCTTGAGCCAAATAAACTACTGTTCTTTAGAAATTCCCAGTCTGTGATGTTCTGTGACGGCAGCAAAAAATGTACTAAGACATCATCACTATAATTTTGACACTCAGAGAATGTCATATAAGTGGAATGAGACAGTAAGTGATCGGTTGCAATTGGCTTTTTCACTCAACACAATGAGCTTAAGATCCATCCAAGCTACGTATATCAATTTTTTTTCTTTTTATTGTTCAACAGTGTGCCATTGCATGGATATACCACAGTGTGTTTATCCAAACTGTGGACAAACAGTCCTTGCATGTGGTTTCCTGAATTTCAGAACAAGCAATGGATCATTGAATCTTTCCCTCGGTTAGCATCTGTCTGAATTTCTTTTGTGCTGTGTCTTCTTTCTATGCATCACTTTTGCCACTTGTCTCTGACCACAGCTGGACAAATCTCTCTGCTTTAAGGGCTCATGCGATTAGAGTGGACCCACCATGATAATCCAAGACAATCTCCTCAGATTAAGGTCCATAAATGTAATCACTTCTACAAAATCTCTTTTATCATGTAAAATTACATATTCATAAGTTCCAGAGATTATGACGTGGGTATCTTTGTGGAGCCATTCTGTTTACCACAAGATCTATCATCCATTTGGAGTTAGTTTTGTATAAAGTTTGAGGTTTAGGTCAAGATTCAATTTTTGCCTGTGGAGATTCGATTGCTCCCACACCATTTGTGGAAAAGACTATTCTTTCTCTACTAAATTGTGTTTGCACCTTGTCAAAAATCATTTGACTTTTGCACTTAGGTGGGTTTATTTCTGGACTCTCTGTTCTGTTCTATTGATGTGTGTGCATTTCTTTTCCCATACCACACTGTCTTGATTACTATAGTTATATAGTAAATTTACAAATCCCATAGAGTGATTCATCCAACTTTATTTTTTAATCAAAATTGATTTACCTAGTCTAGTTCTTTTTCTTTTTAATATAAATTTCAGAATCAGCTTATCTATATCTCAAAAAAATCCTGCTGGGGTTTTGATAGAAAATGCATTAAACCTATAGACAAATTTAGGTAAAATTGACATCTTTACTATGCTGAGTCTTCCAAAACAGTAGGCACAGTATGCCTCTCCATTTTTGCTCATCCTCTTTGATTTATCTCATCAACATTTTGTAGTTTTTAAGCATGCATATTCTGTATAAGTTCTATTAGACTTCTACATAAGGATTCAATGTTTTAGAGCTATAATATATGGTATTGTGTTTTTATTTCATTTTTTATTATTCACTGCTAGTATATAGAAATATATTTCATTTTGTGTGTGTATTGACCTTGTATTCTGTGACTGTGCCTAACTCACTTAGTTCTAAGAGTTTATTTTGTAGATCCCTTGAAATTTTAACATAGACAATTATGCCATCTACAAATAGGGACAGTTTTCTTTTTTTCCCAATCAGCATGCCTTTTATTTCCTTTAATTGCTTTATTCCACTGGTTAGAACGTTTAGTACTAACTTTCTATAACATGTCTGAACAGAACCTAGTTTGAGGCACTAAGAAGGATAAAATATCAGTTTGAAAAGAATACATATTAGAGCAACATGAATTCTACTAATAGAAGCAAGAACAAACATCAAATTTATGGGGAAGCTTGGGTGCAAGAATGGTGAAATAATTAATGCTTTATGAAAAGTTTATGGGGAAAATGCCCAAAGAAATCAGCAGTTCACAAATGGATAACTCATTTTAAGGGATGTGACAATGTTGAAGATGAAGCCCACAGTGGCAGACCATCCACATCAGTTTGCAAGAAAAAAATGCATCTTGTTTGTGCCCTAATTGAAGAGGACCTATGATTAACAGCAGAGACAATAACCAACACCATAGACATTTCAACTGGTTCAGCTTATAAAATTCTTACTGAAAAATTCAACTTGAGCAAATTTTCAGTCAATGGGTGCCAAAACCGTTGCACCAGATCAGCTGTGGGCAAGAGCACACATTTTAAATGGAAATTTTAAACAAGTGGAATCAAGATTCTAAAGTATTTCTTCGAAGAATTCTAACAGGAGATAAAATGTGACTTTACCAGTATGATCCTGAAGACAAAGTACAATCAAAGCAGTGGATACAAAGAGGTGGAAGTGGTCCAGTCAAAGCAGAAGTAGGCTGGTGAAGAGCAAAGGTCATGGCAACAGTTTTTTGGGATGCTCAAGGCATTTTGCTTGTTGAGTTTCTAGAAGGCTAAAAGAATGATAACATCTGCTTATTACGAGAGTATTTTGAGAAGGTTAGTCAAAGCTTTAGTAGCAAAATGCCTGGGAAATCTTCACCAGAGATTCCTTCTCCACCACTGCAATACACCTGCTCAATTCCTCTCATCAAACAAAGGCAATTTTGTGAGTTTCAGTGGGAAATCCTTAGGAACCCACCTTACAGTCCTGATTTGGCTCCTTCTGATTTCTTTTTGCTTCCTAATCTTAAAATATCTGCAAATGGTACTCATTTTTCTTTAGTTAATAATGTAAAAAAGACTACATTGACATGGTTAAATTCTCAGGACCCTCAGTTCTTTGAAGAAATGAACTAAAAGACTGGTGTCGTTGCTTACGAAAGTATCTTGAACTTTTGTTCATAAGTTCATGGAGCTTATGTTGAGAAATAAAGTTTATATTTTTTATTTTTATCTTTTAATTCCATTTCTCCATGAACTTTGTGAAGTCCCCTTGTATAGTCTCTTGTATTCTCCCTTCACCTTGGTTATAAGGAAATAGCCAAGGCCCCTTTCCTTTCTTCAGAAACACTGTGCTTCACAGAAGTAAATCTCTCATGAACACAAACATGCAATTCTTGAATAAATATCAGCAAATAGAATTCAGGAATATATAAAAAGTATACACATCAGTATCAAGTGTATTTGTTTATTCCAGAAATGTAAGTTTAATTCAACATTCAAAAATCAACCAATGTAAATACTTACATTTACAAAATATAGGAGAAAATTCATATGACCCTTTCATTAGTATGAATAAAAGTATTTGATATTATTTAAAATTCATTCTTCATTAAAACACTCAGAAAACTATCAAAGAAGGTAACTTTCTTAATCAAATAAAGCCTATCTACAGAAAACCTACAGCTATTATCATACTTACAAATGAAATAAAGAACACTTTCCTCCAATAAGCAGAATCCGGGGATAAAATGTACAATATCCCCAATTTTAGTTAACATTTTCCTGGCCAGTGCAATGGGGGGAGAAAAATAAGCATAAAGATTGAAAAGAAAGAAATAAAACAGATTACAGATTTTGAACATAGAAACTTCAAAATAATCTAAAAACTATTAGAGTTAATAATTAAATTTAGCAGGACCACTGGATGAGGCCAATCTATAAAAACATATTGTATTGCTATACACTATCACCAATTTTTTAAAATTAAAAAAATGTAATTTCAGTAGCATCATAAAACATTAAATATGAAGGAATAAATCTATTAAGAGATGGACAAGATCTTCGTAATGAAAACTACAAAACATTTATGAGATAATACCATATTTCAGATATATAATATTCTTTATTATTTACCAAAAATTGATATACAAATTCAATGTGATCTTACTATGGAAATGGAAAGGACCTAGTACAGCCAATGGTATCCTAAGCAAGGAGGAAAAAAATTGGAGCATTCACATTAGCAAATATCACATGTATTATATACAGTGTGGTGTATACGAATATTCTTTCTATCTATTAAAAGTCTGCCTTTTGATATTTTATATTACAAAAGGAGGCTTTGAATGTCCTCATCACAAAGAAATGATAAATGCATGAGGTAATGGTCATGCAAATACCTTGCTTTGATCATGATGCAACATACATATGTACCAAAACATCAAAATTGTACTTCCTAAATATGTATAATTACAATGTCATTTAAAAAAATTTTAAGTATGTTATGGGAAAAATTAAAATCTTATATTACTAGAAAAAAAATAAGGGGCAATAGGACAGCTAAGAAAAAAAGTCTGCCTTTTATAACATAGGGATTTGAAGCTGACTAAATGTATATATAACATGAAGTAAGAAAGCACAGGCAGATAAAAATCTGTGACAGAGAAAATGCAAATATATTTGAAAATTAAGACATAGGAAAAGGTTTAAAAATCAATGTTTTAACTGAGGGCATTCATATAGCTTTAAATTTCAGCCAAATATTTGGGGTTTGGGGGGGTTATTTGTATAAATTTAAGGGGTACAAGTGTAATTTTGTTACATGGATATATTATGTAGTGGTGAAGTCTGGGCTTTTAGTGTATCCATCACCCGAATAATGTACCTTGTACCCATTAAGCAATTTCTTATCTTCCATTTTTCTGAGTCTTCAGTGGCTACCATTCCACACTCTATGTTCATGTGTACACAATAATATAGCTCCCACTTATAAGTGAGGACATGTGGCATTTGACTTTCTGTTTTTGAATTGTTTCTCTTAACTTAATGGCCTCTAGTTCCATCTATGTTGCTGCAAAAGACATGATTTCATTCTTTTTCATGGCTGAATAGTATTCTATTGTGTATATATATTATTTAAAAGTCAAAAAATAACACATGTTGGTGAGGATGTAAAGAAAAGGAAATGCTTATACACTGTTGGTGGGAATGTAAATTAATACAACCTCTATGGAAAACAGTATAGAGATTTCTCAAAGAACTAAAAATAGCACTACCATTCAATCCGGCAATTCCAGTACTGGGTATCTACCCAAAGGAAAAGAAATAATTATATCAAAAAAGACACCTGTACTCATATGTTTATTGAAGCACTATTCACAATAGCAAAGAAATTGAGCCAAATATTTAGATCTAAATTTCCTCATGGCCAAAGTAAAAAGAGAGAAGCATTACTCAGCTATTGATACAAAAATGCTTTGAAAACAACCACCCCAAAACTTAGTTGCCTAAAAGGACAAGCGTTTGACCCATGTTCATCGGTTTTCAGGTTAACAGTAGCTTCATTGATTGAAGCTGAGCTTGGCTAACATTTGGTTGACCTGCCTCCAGTATGTGGATATGGAGCAGTTATGTTCCATGGGTCTCAATCTGGAATGCACACTGACAGGAAGCAGCAACCTAGAAAGAGTAACTCTCAAAAGACCACTGGAGCATAAGAAAGCAAGCCCAGCAATGTGAACATATTTCAAGCCTCTGCTTGTGTATGTCTACTAACATCTTATTGGATAAAACAAGTCTATTGCCAAGCCCAAAGTGCAAGGGTATGGAAGCAATTCTGCTCACCATGAGACCATGGCAATGGTGTGGATGTGTAACACCAATAGAAGAGGGTGGAGAATTGGAACCAATAACTGAATCTGTTCCCAATCTACCATCTTAGTCAGAATTATTCAAGTCCCTTCCATCCTCAAGCCAAAATCCCCCAAACACTCATCCAATCCCAGCATTAGGCGGAAAGTTTGGGATCTTTTGGTTTACACCTAATGTTTTTGCAGATCATTTTCATACAGAGTCCTAAGAATTAAAGACAAATTATCACTAGTCATGCCCTACATGTGATAGCAAAACAGTGATGGGATAACAACAATGAACTGTCATTTAAAAATAGGAAGAACGTGAAGTTCATATCAAATGACTGGTCCAAAGCAATTCTGAAATCCTCTGGGCAAGAGTTGCCATGTTCTCCTACTCTGAAGATCCTTATTTGAGTAAGTTTTGATCCAATTCCAATTGACTTTTTGATAATAGTCATCCTAACAAATGTGAGGGGATATCGTTGTGGTTTTGATTTGCATTTCCCTGATGATTAGTAATGCTAAGCATCGTTTCATACACATGTGGCCTTTTGTATGTCTTCTTTGGAAAAATGTCTATTCATATCCTTAGCCCATTTTTAATTGGGTTATTTGGTATTTTGCTATTAAGTTCCTTAAATATGTTGGATATTAGTCCCTTATCGGATATGTAGTTTACAAATTTTTTTTCCCATTCTGCAGGTTGCCTTTTTGATTTGTTGATTGTTTGTTTTGCTGGGCAGAAGCTTATTAGTTTGATATAGTCCTTCTTATTTATATTTGATTTCATTGCCTGTGCTTTTGGTGTCAAATCCAAAAAAGTCATTGCCCAGACCATTGTCAAGGAGCTTTACCCTAGTTTTCTTCAAGGCACTTTATAGTTTTGGGTCTTAACATTTAAGTCTTTAATCCATTTTGTATTGATTTTTGTGTATAGTGCAGGAAAAAGGTGCAATTTCATTATTTTGCACGTGGATATCCAGTTTTCCCAAAACCATTTATTGAAGAGTCTAGCTTTTCCCCATTGTATATTCTTGGTACCTTTGTCAACAATTATTTGGCCATATATGTGTAGCTTTGTTTCTGAGCTCTCTATTCTGTTCCATTGGTCTATGTGTTTATTTTTATGCCAGTACCATACTGTTTTGATTACTATAGCTTTATAGCATAGTTTGTAATCAGGAAGTATGATGCCTCCAATTTTGTTCCTCTTGCTCAAGATTGCTTTACCTATTCAGGATCTTTTGCAGTTCCATACAAATTTTAGAATTTTTTCTATTTCCATATAAAATGCCATTGGAATTTTTAAAGGGATTACATTCAATCTGTGGATCACTTTGGGTTGTATGGACATTTTAACAATATTAATTTTTCCAATGCATGAACACAAAATATCTTTCCATTTATTTGTGTCTTTCATAATTTCTTTCATCAACCTTTGATTGTTTTCAGTATATGGATTTTTCACCTCTTTGGTTAAATTCATTTCTAAGTATTTCATTCTTCTTGGTGCTGTTGTAAATGGGATTGTTTTCTTGATTTTTTTCCAGATAGTTCATTGATGATGACTAGAAATGCAAGTGATTTTTGTATGTTGATTTTTTATTGTGCAACATTACTAAATTTGTTTATTGGCAGTCTAACAATATTTTTGGTAGAGTCTTTAGGGTTTTCTACGTGTAAGATCATGTTACCTGCAAACAGAGACAATTTTACTTCTTCCTTTCTGATTTGGAAGTCCTAGCCAGAGAAATTTAAATACTTTCTTCACTCCCCTGTACAATAAAAGTAATGGTGGATTTGTACACAGTTTGTTTTTGTTTATTTGCTGCTTATTTTCATGTTTTAGATAATATAAACAAAGGATATACTGCCAAATATAGCTTATTGGAAGCAATCAACTTATAGATTTTAATGGAAAAATAGTAGTTACAGGAGAGCAGACACGAGCCATTGAAGCATCAGAGAACTGTCAATGAAAATTTCCTGCCCTTGTTCCTCTGATCTAGGCATCTGGATGTGCGTCATATCTGTCCCAAAGGCTGTGGCAGATATTGAGGCTTTAGAGTATCCTCTGGTTTGTAAAGATCCAGGACCCCCAGGACCTCCAGGACCCTAAGGCCCAACAGGGTATCCTGGCAAAGATGGTAAGAAAAATATTACTTCTATTATCTCCCTAGTCTTTCCTTCTGACTTTTTGGTTGAAAGGTTCATATCCTGGATGATACCACTCAGGTGACCATGATAGCAATAATCATATTCCTGGTTAAAGTGGTCAAGGACTTAGTGCACTGGGGTTAGTCCAACCTTCTTCACTGTGTCTTAACTCTGGCTTTTAATTAGAATTCATGTGGAATGCAAATAAGCTTACTAAAATCCATTTACAAACTTGTAGTTTTATGTACCAGGAAGTTAGTATTGTGGCAGACAATGTAATAAAATATTTTACACTTTTAAGTGTTTTTAGTTTGCCAATTCTGGACTAGGAGTTAGAGCATTTGTTTTCTAATATTGGTTCTGCATTGTATTCACAAATCATTTTGGGAAAACCATTTTATTTTACTCAGATTCCCCAGTCAATAAAGGACTGCAAGAAATCAATAAATCATATCAAAGTGTTTTATAAAATAACATGTAACACCTATAATACTGGATAATAGTTTTTTTCCATTTTATAGGAGACCAAGACTCAGAAAAACTAAGAGGTTTGACTAACATCACACAGATGTGGAATCTATACAAACTTTTTGTCAATATTTTCAGTAAAAGAAGTTCTATGCTAGACAAAAAAAATCTCCAGATGTAATAAAATGATGGATTAGATTAATGAGAGATTGTATTCTGTCCTCTATAACTCTTCAGAGTTGTGAAATATTATATGCCTGTGGACTGCATAGGAGAGTCCCTGGAACATAGTGAGTGGTGTTAATAAATGTTAGCTGTTATTTTTATAATAATTTAAAGAAACATATTGATTATATTTTATAAAACAATGGGCTTGAATATTGAATCTGACATTAAACAGTTCTAAAATCACAGATAAATTACTTAAACTCCTACCAACAGTATGTAAGTGTTCCCTTTTACCACATTTGTGCCAGCATCTATTGTTGGGTTTTTTTTTACTTTTCAATAATGGCCATTCTGACAGGAGTAAGGTGGTATCTCGTTGTGGTTTTAATTTGCACTTCCCTCATGACTAGTGATGTTGAGCATTTTTTCATATGATTGTTGGCCATTTGTTTCTCTTCTTTTGAAAAATGTCTGTTCATGTCTTTTGCCCACTTTTTAATGGGGTTATTTGTTTTTTCCTTTGAAAACATCACAAAGTCCATGTAACCTCAAAGTAATTTAATATTTTTTATATTTTTCTATTTCAACTACAAATTAATGCCTGTTATGATAATTGATCCAAAATGATCAGATGTCTTCTAAATCATCAATAAAAAAGAAATGTTTTCAGTGAAAAAAAATAAATTACTTAAGCTCCCAAATTATCATTTTCCTCACATATGAAAGGGAATTTCTCTACAATTAAATGAGATCTAGGTAATCTACCCACATCATCTAATAAACACTGGTTCTCTACTTTGGCTGTGTATTAGGATTGATTACTCAGAATATTTTTTAAAGCACAGACACATCTGCTCCACTTTCAAGGAGTTGAATCAAAGCTGAAGAATACTCAGCATAGGAGAACCAGGCTCACTTTTACATTACCTCTGTAAAAACTGGAATAATGATCTAGTTCCTACAAAAATTAGAGACAGAGTGATGTCACTGAAAGAATACTAGGCTAAAGCTGATTGTCTTCATGTGAAAAATGAAAAAAAATGGAGTCATTCAAGAGATACCAGTTGATGAGTGGATGAAAAATAGGCATTCTTATGCCAATTCAAATTGCAGAAAAAGCTAATTTTTGGATAAAATTATTTCAAAATTAGGGTTTCATTCAATAAGTTTGGCTTTCTACTTTGAGAGCTATTTCATATTTATGCTTATCTGCTGGTAAGTATGAGCAGATAAATAAAGGAACATTCAACTGGCAAATACAATTAATGAGAAAACTCAAGAATGGGCAACATGTTTAGTTCAAAGGTTTGTTTTGTCTTGGGTTATACCTACGCATTTTGGGAGTTTTATGATGCTTACATATAATATAGCATGCTTTCTAAAAATAAAATTCATTCCAGTTCACATAAAGAAATGATCAATCTCAGTATTTTATGGACATCTGCAGAGTTAAAAATGGAGCCCACATTCTCTGTCACATAAATCCCTTTGATAATAATTAATAAATCGAGTATTATGGCAGTGTTTCCCCAAATCTTCTCTGTAATAGGGTTTTCTCTGGATCTTGTTTATGATGGAACTTCTATAACCCTACCCCAGGAAATCTAATTGCTCTAGTATATTTCACCTCCTAATCCTAAAATCACAGTGCCTTAATATATAAAATAATAGATCATGGATATTTAATATATTGGGAACAATATTTATTCTTTTAACAAACATGTATGGAGTGTCAATTCAATGCCAAAATTTACCGTCTAAATCTAGATGCAAACTTTTTATCTCTCACCTCAAGTAACGCACAAAGAGAGAAGACATAGAATTAATTCAAGGTTCAAAATTTGTGTGACAAGGACTATGATAAATATTAGCACATAGTGTTGTGATTCCCATAGCTTAGTGGATAAAGAAAAAAATCTCAGTCTGAAGTAGACATAGAGAAGAGATATTTGGGCTGAGTCTTGACAGATGACTAGAGGTTGGTTGGAATGAGTGGATATAGGATGGTGTAGGAAGTCAATGAGCGTGAAAAGGATCAACTCAGAGTCATCCCATTTCACTTTTTATGTATCTTGTGATTTAGGAAGGCTTGCTACACCAGGCCAGGGCCAAGGGGGTTTTCAGGAGATATTGAGAGGTGTCCATACCCACAAGAGTCCTCCTTTGCTGTAAAGCTGAATGAAATCTTCCCAGGCCCCTTCCAGCCAGTTGTCTTCAAGGAAGTCCTGCACAACCATCAAGGCCACTTTGATCTGACCACTGGAGTCTTCATTTGTGCCATTCCTGGAATCTACCAGTTTTGTTTTGACATTGAAATGTACCAGCATGCTGTGAAAGTGATACTTGTGAAGAACAGCACCCAAGTCATAGAGAGGGAGGCTGAGGCCAAGGATGGATATGGACATATTTCAGGAACTGCCATCTTAGAGCTGGTAAGGGGGACAGGGTCTGGGTGGAGCCCAAGGTGAAATAGAACATGAAAAAGGAATTCTTCAAACTATGTTCTTTGGGTTTTTGCTTTATGAAAGTGAAGATAACTGGGGGGAGCAGTAATTTTCCCTTCCTCAAGAGAGTCTGACTTGAAGAACAGAATAGTCTCTCCCCCCCAATATACCTGAAAGGATAATAAAGTTAAATAATTTATAGTGTGCCAATGTGAGTGTAAGGTTAATGCTGAAACCATAAATGTTATGCCAATTTATATTTCATTGCTCTACTATAAACTATTGGCATCCTCTCATGTTTCCAGAATTATAATAAAATTTGTATGTATCCTTGTCTTAGTCCACTTTTTGTTGCTATAACTGAATACCTGAAACTGGGCAATTTATGGAGAAAAGAAATTTATTTCTTACAGTTCTGGAGGCTGGAAAGCCCAAAAACATGGCACCAGTATCTGGTGAGGGCCTTCCTGCTGCATCATAACATGGTGAAGGGCATCACATGACAAGAGGGCAAGAGCATGCATGCCAGCTGGGGTCTCTCTTCCTTTTCATATAAAGCCAACAGTCCCATCATGGGACCCCCACCCTGATTACCATATCTAATCCTAGTTGCCTCCTGATGATCCTACCTCCAATCAATATATGGATTTGGGGATTAAGTTTCCAACACAGGAAGTTTGTGGGGGGCACATTCAAATCATAGCAGTCTATATGTGCGGATATGGTGGCAGGAACTGTGAAGGAGCTGTTATAAATCAAAATCAGCCACATGTACAGAAGAAAACTGTCCATTTGGAAAGATGTTGGAGCAATAGAAAAGCCCTCTGCCTGCAACATATATAGACATTTCCTCTTCTTGAGCAAATCTTTTTCACTATAATTAAGGATGAGGTTAATGACACAAATACCCATGGGAAAAATAAAATTTTTGCTTTTTTTCTTTACATGAAAATTGACATGGCTTGATGATCCTTTCTGTGAAGCCAATTTCATGAAAGGATAGAGAAGGAAAAGATGCATAAGGTACTGTTTGGGGGAATTTTGCTGCTGTTCTACCCTTATGAAGTTACATCTTAGCCTTATGGCAGCTCCTTAAATCAACCTAGTTTTTTACTCTTCTATATATTCTAGCAATTTGTCCTCCCGATTATTAAACTGCTTTGGGGGCTATCTATTCATTTGCTTGGGTTCTATTTGCATTCTATTACATTAGCAGCTTCCAGCAGTATTTTTATCATGAAAATGGTGGGTAAGGTCAATGGGTGTTGACTTCAAATAGAACTTCCTCCTTACTGATCTACTATGTTAACTCCCTGCTATGGTTTGAACAATGGTGTCCCCTCCAAAATTTTTGTGTTGAAACCCAATGGTCAATGTGACAGTATTGAGAGGTGGAGACTTTACAAGATGATTATATCACGAGGACTCCTCCCTTGTGAATGGGAGTAAGGCCCTTACAAAAGCGGCTTCAGAAGTGTTTGACTTTTTTTGCCCTCTGCGCTCTGCCTTGTGAGGACACAGCATTTCTCCCCTCGGAAAGACACAGCACCAAGGTGCCATCTTGGAAGTGGAGAGAGTAGGCCCTCACCAGCTGGTGCTTTGATCTTGCATGCCCAGTCTTCAGAATGTGAGAAATAAATTTCTATTCCTTATAACTTACCCAGTCTCAGGTATTTTTTAGTAGCAGCACAAATGTACCAAGACACTCCCCTTCATACTTGAGTGATACCAATTTCATGGAGTGATAACATAAACAAACAGTCAATGATATACAAACAGCACATTAAAAAATGCTCAACATCATTATCTATTTAGGGAAATGCAAATTAAAACCACAATTAGATACCACTTAGACCCTCAAGAATGGTTATGATCAAAAATAAGATAATAACAGATGCTAATGTGGTTGTAGAGAAATTGTCATCCTCATACTTTGCTGGTGGGAATGTAAAATGGTGCAGGCTGTTCCCCAAAAAGTTAAGCATAGTGTTATCAAATAACTCAGCAATTCCATTCCTAGGCTTGTAGCCAAGAGAACTGAAAACATACCAGGTCTGTCCAGAAAGTATCCAGCCATGTAATAATGAAAAATAGAGACATTTATTGGAGAAGATACAAGATATAAGAAACATTGTACATAGAACAATGATGCCTCAGTCCCCTTCAAAGTAGGCGCCTTGGGACCTCACACAGTTCTCCCAGCATCTCTTAATCTAACCTGTATATGTTCAACATTCTCAGGTGTTCTGCTTGTTGCAGGCCTTCCAGAATGTGCATCGCTTTCAACAGATTCTCAACCATGTTTGAGGTGTTTGTGCCACAGTTTTATTTGAGCTGCACTCATTGCATTGTCCCCAAAATCCTTCTGAATCATCTAAATAGTTTCTGCAGAAGAATGTTCAAACTTAATGCAAAATTTGATGCAGATACATTGCTCTCCTCACTCAGTCATTTCGAATGTGATAGCCACACGGTACACCTGCTCACTCAATGGCATCTAGCGCCCCACTGACTAGTACAGTGAAGTAGTCATTGTTCACGCATGCGCTTCCCAGTCCACTCTCCTTGACCGTCAGGTCACATCGATGTCACACAAACCGTTCTCATTATATTAACAATGGCTGGACACTTTCTGGACAGATCTTGTGTGTATCTGCACAAAAAACATGTCACAACTATTCATAGCACCAGTATTCATAATAGCCAAAGGTGGAAAAAATCTGAACAACCATTAACTGACAAATGAATAAATAAAATGTGATAAAGCCTTACAGTGGAATGTTATTTTCCAATAAGAGTGAATGTAGTATGGATACATGCTACCACATGGATAACTCCCAAAAACATTGTTCTAAGTGAAAGAAGCTTATCACAAAAAGCTGCATATTGTATGATTTCATTCATATGAAATATCCCGTATAGGCAAATCCACAGAGACAAAAAAGTATTAACAGATTAGCTGTTCCTTAGGGGTAGGGCTGGTAGTAGGAATGAGAAGTGACAGGAGATGTGTGGGGAATCTTTTTGAGGGTATTGAAAATGTTCCAAAATCAGACTGTGGTGATATTTGCTCTACTCCATGAATGTACTAAAAATGATTGAATTGTACACTTTAATGTGGGTGAATTATAAGGCTTGTTAATTATATCACAGTAAAGCTGTTAAAAAATTCACGAGTCTATTCTGATGTTAATAAATGAACAGGAGACTTTATTTCTCCTTCATTTATGAAGGATAATTTTGCTGGATATAGTATCCTCAGCTGCCAGGTTTTTTTCTTTCAGTCCTTTGGATATATAATTCCACTCTCTTGGCCTGTAAGGTTTCTGCTGAGAAATCTGCTGTTAGTCTGATTTTTTGAATCTGCTTTTTTAGGGGAGGACTTTTTCCTGAGGATGAATCTATGGCATTGGCTGAGTAAGGCACTCTGGTTTTGGGTTTGGGTATGTACAGTAGTGTAGTCTCTGTATGATTTCCTTGGCTGTAAACAGCATGACTAGGTGACTAGATGCTTTGGCTGTTTTTAGAATTTTCTTTTTTTTGTCATTGACTTTAGACATTGTGACTATAACATGCCATGGAGAAAATCTTTTTGCATTGTATCTGTTTGGGGTTTGCTGGGCTTCTTGTGTCTGGATGTTTAAAACTCTTGCTAGACTTTGGAAGTTTTCATCTATTATTTTGTTAAATAGGTTTCCTACCCCTTTTATTTTTTCTTTGCCTTCTGGGATACCAAATATGTTGTCCCGTATGTCATGAATGCTTTGCTCATTCTTTTTTAATTCATTTTCTTTATTTTTGTCTGACTGGGTTATTTTCAAAGACCTGTCTTCAGTTTCTGAGATTCTTTCTTGTTTCCTTTGCTATGCATAAGCTTTTCAGTTTGATGAATACCCATTTGCCTATTTCTGCTTTTATTGCCTATGCTTTTGGGGTTATATCCAAAAAATCTTTGCCCACACCATTGTCAAGAAGCTTTTCCCCTATGTTTTTGTCTGGTAGTTTTACAGTTTCATGTCTTACATTTAAGGCTTTAATATATTCTGAATTGATTTTTGTATTTGGGGTGAGATAATTACATTCTTCTGCATGTGGACACCCAGTTTTTCCAAAAACATTTATTAAAGAGATTGTCCTTTCCCCATCATGGGATCTTGGCACCTTTGTTGAAGACCAGTTCAATAAATTGAAATTTTGAAATTGCACTTTAATTTTCCTATTTGTCTTAGTTTTTATTTTATTTGTTTTTATTTTCCACTCATAATTTTATTCCATTTATGGTGTGCATGTGTGTGTGTGTGCTCGTGAGTGTGTAATACTCTGGAATGCAATGAGATAAAAAGAATAGATGTAGAAGGGGAGAGGGAGAGGGAGAGAGGAGACTGCGGATAGACAAAGGAATGAAGAAAGTATAGTTTCTCTATTTAGTTACTATCTGAACATTTTAACTTAAATCATTAAGTACAACACATTTTATAAAAATTGTTTCTTTTTCATATTATAATCGGTAAAAAAGTGAGATAGTTTAAGAAGAGAATGGGCAGAAGACCGTTCAAAGTCTATAGAAGGAAACAAAAAGAGAGACAGTAAAGAGAATCAAAGGAAGAAATCATCAAATAGGAGGAAAGTCACAGCAAATCACATCTGGGTAGAGATATAAAGAAAGAAGCAGAGGCAGATATAAGAAAACACAAAGAGAATCAGGTGCATTACACAACTGGTTGATATGGTGTAGACATCATAGTTTTAAAACTTAATGTATTTCCAAAGCAAAATATAATGAATTTTTATACCATCGGCTTTATTCATGTCATAAAATTCCTATACTAATTTTTATAATTGAGAGTTATTTATACAAAGGCTAAATGAGTATTGGCCCCAATTTGACTTTCCTCCCTACTTCATTCTGCTTCAAAATCCATTGGCAAGACTAAAATGAAATCTGTTTCTTTGTCCAATGTTATGATGAAATTGTCTCCTAGTGTTTTTATGGGCATAAATTAAATTGCAGAAGAAAGTGCTTTGGAGAGCACTCTGAACCAAGATAAAGGGCTTATTGCATCATGATGGTCATTAATGTGTAAACTTACCTGAGAATTGCTTGGAGAGAACTCTTAAGTCATTCCCCAGACATCCAGACTTGAGGATGAAAGGTCATTTGTTAAGTTTTTCTTCAGCTGTCATTTTCCTGCCCCATCAACTTGATTTTCCAGGTTTGGAGGTGGAGAGTTTATTCAATTGATTAAACATTTGGCTCTTGGTCCCTTCAGAGTCTAATGGCTGGGTTATATTTTAACTATAGTGTATTAGGAGAAGTTGATATTGAATGTTAGGGACTCATGTCCACCCACTTCTTGCAGCCTCTACTAAGATTAAGGGCTAAACTTGGGCCTTTGACAATGAGGTTTGGTTTGTTTCTTCTTCTTTGGCCTCTTCTCAAGCCCCACCCTGCAGAATACACTCTTGAGATGTCAGGGACATGGAATTATCAGTGCTGGAAGGCTCATAAGCTTCCATATTTCAACTGCATAATTTTACAGAAAGGGAAATACAGAGCCAGAGTGAGGGAATGATTTTGCCAGACAAGTCAAGATTAAATCTAGGTTGATAAAAAAGAGTGCGTCTCCTGACTCTCAGCCCAGAGTTTTATCCATCTGCCTGTTCCCAAAATCTTTAGACAATGTATTGCTCTGGTATTTTAACTCCCTTGTTGACACCCTCAAATTACCCAAGTCTTCTGAGCTTGCTAAGGAGATAATAAGTTAAAGGGATAAATTAGTCAACTATTCCTCTTTTTTTAATCTTTGTTCAAGTGTTTATCAGGAAGTGGTGTAATATGTGCCTGTATCAAGTTACCAGAACTGTCATATTTCAATCAAGATTTAAATTGGTCACTTTTAGTATAGAAAAATGACCTCCTTTCAAACAGATGCCCCTAAATATAATAACTATATATCTAGAAAAAATACATAAAAACAACTAACTGATGATTCTGTACAGTCAACAAAAGTAGGCAAATTTTGAATTGGAGTCATAACTGGAGGAAGGAACCAGTACTAATGAGTTTTCTGAAAGCTTATCAACTCAGATCTGAGTTGCTGCCCACCATGAGCCACAAAATGTCTTCAGAGCAAGCCTAACCAAGTTAAATGTCTGCTAAAACAAATACAAAAACACTCTGTAGATGAATATGACAAAATCTAATCTCTATGACATACCATTCACAATGTCCAAGGGTTTCTCAACATACAAAGTGCTAGGAAACTATAACTCATTTTCATGAGAAAAGAAAATCAACAGAACTTAATTATCAGACCATGACTTTAAAACTGCTATTATAACTATGTTTAATTAAGCTTAAAAATGTGCTTGCAATGAATAAAAGAAGAAATCACATCAGATAAATAACGATACCCAATATTTAAAATTTTAGTACTTTGCAGTATCTATATTTTTCTTTGGACTTGCTTACTAGCATGATGAACATGACAAAAGAATCCATAAACTTAAAAATATATCAGTAGAAAAAAATCCAATCAGAGGAAGAGAAAACAAAATCATTGAAAGAAAATAAACTGAGCTTCAGGGACCTGTAATCAAGTTAGAAAGGCCTAGATACATCTATCTGAACTCTCAGAATACAAAAAAATAGAAAGGGACAGAAATGTATTTGAAGAAATAATAGTAAAATACTCCTCAAATTAGGCAAAAGACATCATGAATCGAAAATAGAATGAACAAAAGGAAACCACATGTAAGACCATCATATTCAACTAGTTCAAACTCAAGCACAAATAAAAAGTCTTCAAAGCAGTCAGAAAAAAACAGCACAATAAATATAAGGGAGAAATAACTTCAGTGACTATGATCTTTTCATCAAACACTATGCATGGTGAGTGACAGTGGAAGCACATGTTTAAAGTGTTAAAAGAAAAAAATAAGTAAGCAAACCCAAAATTCTATATCCAGCACAAATATCCTTCAAGAATAAAGGCAAAATAAAGTTTTGGATAAAAAAATAGACTTTGTTGCAACTAGAGAAGCACTACAAGAAATGTTCAAGAGAAATGACAGAAAAGGGAAAATCAGATCTTTAGAAATGAGTGAGGAGCATTAGAAATGGTAAATATGTGGATAAATATTAGAGACTTTTAATTACTTCTTTAAAATGCATTTGACTATTTAAATCAAAACCTATAATTTAGTTTATGGTGTTCTATAATGTATGTAGATGAAATATATTTGATACATATAGCATAACAGATGGTAATTGGGTGAGCATAAGTGAACTTAAATGTAAAAGATTTCTATATTTAAGGTGAAGTGGTACAATATCAACTCTAAGCATACTTTAAAAAGTTTATGATATACATTGTAACCTCTGGAGCAGCTCCTAAAAAATTAATGCATAGAGGTATAGTTAATAGCTAATGAAATAATTGATTTTGAAATGTTGAAAATATTTAATTAACCAAAAAGAAGGCAGGAATTGGGGACATAAAATTAAAAGTAGAAGGGAACAAATAGGAAATAATGAAATGGGAAAACTTAATACAGCCATATCTAAATTATGTTGATGGTAATGGGCTAAATATTCCAATTTAAAAACAATATCAGAATGGACATAAAAGGAACACCTAAATATATATTGTATACAAGTGAAATACTTTAAATATATAAACACATAGGTTGAGAGTAATGGATTTAAAAAGGTACACTAATGCAAATAATAATAAAAAGAATGTTATTTCCGTATGTGCATACGTGTTGATCGCTTAGTACCAATTTAATGGTGAGTACAAGTCGTGTTTGTTTTTCCATTCTTGTGATACTTCACTTACAAGAATGGGCTCCAGCTCCATCCAGGATAATACAAGAGGTAGTTCACCATGTTTTTATGGCTGAGTAGTAGTCCATGGTGTATATATATGTGGGGATGGGCATGCTTATAGCTGTGACTCTGGTGGTGCAAAGGCAATTTATATAACCAAAGCATTTGTACCCCCATAATATTCCGAAATAAAAAAAAAAAGAAAAAAAATATCCACTCTGGAGTTAATTCTGAATTCCCTATGAATCAATCAATAAAGTCTATAATGCATTAAAAAAAGAAGGCTATAATTGGTATATTGATATCAAATAAAACAGAATTTCAGACAAATACTACTCAAGATAAAGAAAGACATTTCATAATGATGAAAGCTCTATTCATTAGAAAGATATAAAACTTATACAAGGTATATGCATAATAATACAGCTTCAAAAGATGTGATATAAAAATTAATAAAAATAAAAGGGATAAATTGACCACTACATAATTGCAGTAAGATATTTGGGCATTTCTTATTCAGCAATTGATAGAATAGTAAAGAGAGAGAGGATCTGAACAACTTTAGCAACTACACTGACCTAACTGATACCTACAGAAGGCTGGACCCAGCAATTGTTGAATACATACTAGTTTTAAGATCACGTGTTATATTTATCAATGTTGGCTGTATTGGGTCATAAAACATCTCAGTACATTCAGAGGACTGACATTACCCAAAGTATTTATCTGAAAGCAGTAGAATTAAATTAGACACAAATTACAAAAAGGTAACAAGGAAAACCTCTCTTTGTTGCAAAGCCTTTTGTTGAAAATCATTTGATCACATTTTAGTGGGTCTATTTCTGGACTCTATTATGTTGCATTGATCCATATGTCTATTTATACACCAATTCTATACTGACTTGATTGCTATAGGGTTTTAGTCAATTTTTGATATCAGTGTAAGTTTTAAAACTGTTTTTAAAATTGCTTTGCTATTCTAGGTTTTTTTCCATATAAAAAATTTGACATTGACTTTTAGCTCAAACTACACACACATACAAAAATTAGTTTGAAGTGGATTATAAACCTAAATGTAAAAGTAAAAATATATAACTTCCAGAGGGGGAAAAATACGATAAAATCTCTATGACATTGGCTAGGCAAATAACTCCTTAAAACAACAAGTGCAAGCTATTAAAAGAAAAATACTAATGAAGTGCATCAAAATTAAAAGACTTTGCTCTTTGAATGACAGCTTTAAGAAAAGACATTTTTAAGACATCTGCAAGTTACAAAATGGAAAAAATGAATTTGCAGTATATGTATATATTAGGCAAAACCAGTAATGTAATAAATATGCAATAGTATTTACTATTTTCTATGTTTATTTCTACTTATTCAACTAATTATTGTGTCCTGTCTTAGTTTAGGCTGCTATTACAAAAATATCATGCACTGAGTGGCTTTAACAATAGAAATTTATTTCTCAACCATTATGGAGGCTGGAAAGACCAAGATCAAGGTGCCAGCCAATTCAGTTCCTGGTTAGAGAGCTCTCCCTGGCCTACAGGTGGTTGTCTTCTTGTTGTTATGTTCACATGGTGTAGAGAGACAGGAGGCGAGCTCCATGGTCTCTCTTCTTATAAGGGCACTAATTCCATCACGAGGGCTTCACCTTCATGACCTATCTCCCAAAGACCCCACCTCCCAATACTGTCACACTGGGGATTAGGGTTTCAACATATGAATTTTGGGGGGACACATTCATTCCATAGTATGTGTCTGTATGTGCTAACACTCTTCTAATTGCTAGGGAACGTCAGTGAACAAAAGAGACAAAGATCCCTCCCTTTGTAACCTTTTATTCCAGCAAGGAGAGACAGATAAACCCAGTAAATAAGTAAATTATACAGAACATAAAAAATCACAAATCACAACGAGATATTAGTTCACAGCCACTAGCATGGTTCTATCAAAAAGACAATAACAAGTTGTGGCAAGGACGTGGAGAAATCAGAACCCTCACACATTGCTGTTGGAAGTGTAAAATGGCACAGCCACTTTGGAAAATATTTTGGTAGTTCCTCAAAAAGTTCAACAAGGGGTTACCACATGATCCAGCAATTTCACTCGTAGGTACAACATACCCAAGAGATTGAAAACATATGGCCACACAAAAACTTGTCACAAGTTATTCATAGCAGCGTTATTCACAATAGCCAAGAAGTAGAAAAAAATCTGAATGTTCATCAACTGATGAATGGATAGACAAAATGTGGTATGTCCATACAATGGAATATTATTCAGACAAAAAAGGAACGAAGTACTGACACATGCTACAACATGGATGAACCCCGAAAACATTATGCTAAGTGAAAGAAGACAGGCACAAAAAGCCACATATTGTATGATTTAACTTATATGAAATGTCCAGAACAGTCAAATCCATCAAGACAGAAAGGGGCTGAGCTAAGGGAGAATCAGAGAGTGGCTGCTAAGGGGTTTAGGGTTTCTTTGGGGGGGTGATAAAAATGTTCTGGAATTAGGTGATGGTGATGGTCACACAGCTTTGTGAATATCCTAAAAACCACTGAATTGTGTGCTTCAAAGGGGTGATTTATGGTATAGGAATTATCCAGATATTTTTTAAAAGGTCATGGTTGCTATGAAATAAAGGAAAAATAGAACAGGTTAGGGGTATCTGGAGTGGGCTGGGCAGGCAGCCTGCAATTTTAAATAGAGTGGTCAAGATTGTTTTCACTGGGAAGAGGACATTTGAGCAAGAACTTGGAGGAGCTTTGGGAGATAGGTCCCCGTACGAGAGAAGGACTCCAGGCAAAGCAGACGGCCAGGAGGGAGCATACCTTTGGTGTGTTTGAGGAACAAGAAGAGCCCAGTGTGGCCTGAGCGAAGAAAGTGATGGCAGGGAGGGGCGCTGAGGGGCAGAGAGGTGAGAGGGGCCAGATCCTGTCAGGCCTTGTAGGCCATTATCAGAACTTGAGCTTTTACCATGAATGAAATGGGGATGCACTGAAGGGTTCTGAGCAAAGAAGTGGCCTGATCTAAGTTATATTTTACAGGATCATTCTGGCTGCTGTGCTGAGAAGCAAAATAATTGTTATTACGTTAGGAGCCGAGGTCTGCTTGGGCGTGAAGCACTGGGACACTGGGGGAGAGACAGAGAGACTCTCCACTCCACCCTTTCCTTTAGAAACCATTCCCCAGCGGGAATACAACCCACCATTTCTATACTGGGAGCAGGCTCTGCACCACGTGCAGCGAGAGTGACAGCTGTCCTTGACCCTGGTACTTCCTGGGGTAGACAGACTGTGGCCACATATCCTTCCCCTCGAGAACTGGACTTCCTCTCTTGGGCACTGGAACCACGGGCCAGCTTGGCCTCAGTCAAAAGGGACTTGAGGCCATTGATCTCATTAACTGTATTTCCAGAAAACATATAAAATTATGTTTACCCCCAGGCCAATAAAGGGTGACACATCAGTTCCTTGATTTATAATAATTCCTGCCTTTGGAAGCTTGTCTGAGAACTGAATGCTCCAGCTGTGCTGTCTAGTACGGTGGCAATACTCACAGCTGCTGAGTAACAGCAGTGTCGGTCTTCCCGTCCCTCTCATTTAGGGCTTCATTTTCAGGGAATGTGACTGGTAACTGGAAGCCCCAAGAGGTTCCACAGTGCTTATATCAATTCCCCAAATCTGGTGGCCTTAAGCCTGAGAGCCAGTGACCTGCTGATTTCTCTGGAAAATGACTGTTTTAGGGAAGAGCAAAGGGACACTGTGGGAAGGGGAGATGGCCCCTAGCAGGCAGCACGGATGAGAGGGGAAAGTCCCCAGAAAGCAAGGCATTCCCAGGAATTAGCCAAGTTCTTGTGCACTCTTTGCTAGTGATGGTTCATTTTTGTATGATAGCAATACAATACGACTTCAAAAAAAAATCAGAACTTTAAAAAGGAAGCTTTTAACAGGCAAGATAGAACCTAGAAAAATAGACTCTAAGTGCAGGTCATGCGCTGTTATGCCAGAATTGTCTCTAAGTCCAGCAGTCCTACCCATCCACACCGTCAGCATCTGGTTCAGTCCCTATTCCTTTCTCACGGAGACTATTTGACAGTCCCCTAACCAGTTCGGCCCCAGTTTTCACCTTCCCAATCCATCATCCACGCTTCTGCCAGTATGATCTTTGTAAAACGCAAATCTTTTTGCAAAACTCTCAGGTGCATATTTTCAGTTGTCTACAAGATAAAGCCCAATTCCTCAGCGTGGCACAAAGGACTCCTACGACCGCCCTTTGGCCACATCTCAGCCTCAGCGCCCACCACCCCCTGCAGTGCCTGGTGTCATCCTCCGTCCAATGATCCCAGGACAACTCGTGCCCTCTCCACCTCCAAACACTTCACTTCTCCGTGCCTTTGAGTGGAAACGTGCTGTTTCCTCTCTGGGAATACCCTTGAGCCCCTTTTTAAAGAAGGTTAAATTAGAATCTCCCTTTGAGATCCAGCTTAAGGAAGAGACGTTCCCATCTGCACAAAGCAGAGCTGGCCATTCCTCAGCTGTTTCTCCGCTGCACTATGTTTGCATCCTTATTCCAGTATTTTTCCAGGTCTCTATTATAGAGATTATGGTAGAAAGGTTCTGTTGAAAGTATGTTGGCCTGCTTCCCACTGGCTGAAAGCAACTTGAGGGAGCCATACAGCTTTGGTACCTTTGTTGCCTTCATTTCTAGCGCATGGGTGGAATATAGCAACAGAATGCTCAGAGCATGTTTATGAAATAAATGAATAATTGGAAATAAATGAATGGACAAGCATGAAGGAAATATTGGGGGGGTGGAACAGCTTCACCAGTGTCTGTAGTTCATGGTCACAATAGGATCTACTAGTCACTTCCCCAACACAACCCTCCACCTTTTCCCATTATTTCCAACCAAAATAATACTCATTCTTTAAGATCTATCTCAAACACTACCCCCTTCAATCTCCTGTCCATAATTAATCAACCTGCAGCCCTTTGCTTCTGGGTAATACCCACACGACACTCATCCCTTACTATATTTTATGAGAGATCACACATTTAAAAAAAAAATTGAGGGGCTGCTATGTGCCAGGCATAGTTCCAGATGCTGGACACACAGAGTTGAACAAAACAGAAAAGGTCTCTGTCCTTTTGAAGCTTATATTTCAGTGGATGGAGAGATACTAAATAGTATATAAACTAACAAAAAGAGAGTTTCGGTGCTTTAAGGACAATAAAAGTGGGTACTGTAATAGTCAGTGCATCTTTCAGTAGTCTCATTTGCAGCCAGCAGAATTAAGTTTCACAAAAGGGGAATTGATTAAGCAGTATTAATCTAAAAACGCATCAGAAAGACTAAAGAGACAGGCTCCTGTCAAGTTGCTCAGAATGTCTCCCAGGGCCACACTGAAAAACTGCCTAATAAGTGATCTTCTGCTGTTGCGGATTCCAGAGCCACATTGTCAATATAGTCTCATCAAAACCTATTTCTGTTGCATTCAACCCCAGAATTAGGGTGCGCTAGCAAAAAGTGGAAGTTTCACTTCTAGCATATGATACATGCAGAGGGTCAGCGAAAGATTTAGTACTAGCTCCAAGAGAGGAGGAAACATTCATGGGGATCTGATTAAATTGTATGACTTTAAATTTCTGTTTTCTTATGCAAGTTTCCCCCCCCCCTTTTTCCTCAAATACCTACAGATGCAGATTTTTTCAATGGAGTTTATGCTTTCAATGACCTTCTGTATTAGGACTGAAGCTTTCAATCACACGTCCTTTGGGACAGATCACTTACTAAAGGTCTAGAAGAAATGACCAGCCACCCAAGGGCACATATGTAGGCCAGCATGCCTGGACCCAAAAAGAAACCACGTGGAAAGTGTGGGACACTTTGGGTCTCTGCTCCCCCATAATAATTCCTTTTGTGCAAAGTTGGATTCTGTGCCTAGTTAAAACTCTCATAAATAGTTTATTGAACAATCATGTACTTGGTGGATACAAGACAAAATGATCTCGTTTTCTTCTATCAGACTTCAGACAAGCACTGTTGGCTCTTCCTTTCCTGCTCCTTGTGGCGTATTGGGTGGATCTCACAGGTGGTGTTAAAATGAACAGCTCGGTTAGTCCAGACTGAAATTCATTCTTATATCCGATTCAAAGCATTTCCCCTCTCCACCAGCCCAGACCTGCCTTGCACACTGGGAAGGAGCGTTTGACTCTCCTTCATGCCTTTTCTCCCTTCCTCCTAATGCTTCAGACAGCTCCAAGATCAGGGTCTGAAAGGGGGGACTAGAGGGAAGTGGCAAAGGCATTTTTATTGAGCCACTGCAGCTGATGCTTCTTCCCTGGCTATGGCGGACTGTCAGATGAGGTGCGTATTTCAGTGCTTCCAGAGGTCCCTGGGGCCTTTCCTCTGCACCATTCCCCGATGTGGGAGAATCCTTTTGACTTGACCTCCCTCTCCCTTCTGCCCCAGGTAATACTCTCTAGAGTACCTTATTACTATGGTACAACTCCCCTGCTGGCCAGCTTCCTTGCAGGAGGGCAGAAGGGACACTTGGCGAGACAAGCTCAACACTGGCCCACTGAAAACCCGTGGTGCTTGCCCCACCAGGGAGCGAGTGTGCAGGCTGTCCCCGCCAGCTCCTCTCTTCACCCCGCCATCGCTCTGTTTCTTTCTTTTTCCTTTGTTCAAACAGACACAGAGGGAAGACTGGCAAATCCACTGCTCCAACAGATATCCAACGGGGGAGAAGGGATGCCAGGCTCCCATCTCATAGGTATGCACAGTCTCTACAAATGGTCTTTGCAGAGCACCCCCTAGTTTGAGTTGGGTGGGGAATGGGCACCATTAAGAGGGGAGGGGAGAGGAAAAATACAGCTTTTCTCCCTTGAATGTGACGACTCCATAGTTCAACAAGTTCTGTTTAGTTGAGCCAATCATTTTTCAAATTTCTAGTCTTTTCTTTATATAGACTGGAGAGGGGATGGTTGGATGTTAGTCATGGGACTTGGTGGCCTCATCATTATAAGCCTAGAGAGGAAAACAGTGCTTTCACTTTACAATGTAGAATGCTTAGTGCTCAGTGTGCTCGGTTTTAGGGCATTAGCTTCCAGCCTCAGCAGCAAGCCCGTTTACCATCCTATTACACCTGTCTAGATGCAAGTGCTCTAGAAAAAAGAGGCACTAAGGATGAGTATCTTAGGAATGGAAAGCCAAGGAAATGAGATCCATGAAAATTTTATAGACCATGTAAAATAGGCTGGAATATCTCCCTCTATTGTCTCTTCCAGCAACATAGGGATATGTCTCTCCCCTTCCCCTTGCATGGATATTTTAGATTTCAAGCAATCCAAACCATTAAAGCTGCTTGGATTTCTTAGTAGTAACCAGGATAAACACATGGTAACAATGTCATAAAGCTGAAACATTGTTGTTCATTGTAGTCACTGTACGCCAAGCTTTCCCAGTACAATGGCCATTGCAGGTCTATAAACATCCCTCTGAAAAATAACAGCAAGAGAATTCGTGGCCAAAAAAGGACCACTATGTATCTGATAATCTCTTTTCTTTACAGCTTCCATTTCCTAGCTTTCTTTTCACAATTCTTTTCCATCACCTTTACCCTTCAGAACGAATCGACAACTACCTAGGCAGCAGGTGGAATACACAGCAATTTGCCCCCATCACTAGAGCTCTTCAGAGCGACAGTATATCATGACACTCACATGGGGTGCCACATAAAAGGGGTTCTCAGTAGATACCTTTCAAATTGAATTCAGACATAGGAAAATGTGATGTGGTAGAGTTAACTCTCCCCCCCCAAATCCACTGACTTGCCTTTATTCTATTTTGCTCATAAAAGCAAACTCCTAGAGTACACTTCAACTATAATTCAACTGAGAGACATTTGCTTTACCTACAGTATCTGGATTCACAATCATACCCTACAGCAGTGGTTCTCAATCTTAATCTTGGCTCTACGTTAAAACCACCTGGGGAGTTTTCAAAACTCCCAGGGCTCATGCCACACACCCAAACAATTCACATAAAAGTCCTTGAGGGTGAGGTTTTTTAAAGCTTTCCAGAAGTTTCTCGTCTGCAGCCAAAGTTGGGAAACACTGCTGAAAAGTAATCCAGAGCTGTGTACTACAGATCCAAGAAGCTGTCGCTTTCTTCAAACTCCTTCTCAACCTTAGTCCTTGACACGGAGGACCCTGACGACTGTCCTCCCAACCTCCACAGGCCTTTGGGGACTACTGTCCTTGTCCTCTGTGCCCCTACAGAGCACAGCCTGGTGACGATGGAAGAGGGAAGCACAAGGATGACATCTAGTGGTAAAAAAAAAAAAAAAGAAGGTTTTTTTTGTTTGTTTTGTTTTGTTTTTTAAAGATCCTGTTCACTGAAAAATGACAAGAGAAAGTCACCCAAGGAACCTGGTCTATGTGCCTCCTTGGATTGGTTCAGCCATGATTACCTATCCCGACAAAACTCCAGGAAGACCGTGGGGCCAAACTGCTTTTTTAAAAGGTTCAGAGGGAGGTTGTGGTCCTTACTGAACTTGGTCATGGCCTCCATGGTGTTTTGTCTGCCCTGCCCACAGACCCGCTGTGGCGGCTGTTCCCAGCCTCATATTACTGGCAGACATGGCATGTTGCCTCCAGCCGGGCCTCCCACACCATGCCTGCTTCCCCCCATCGCCACTGAGACCCACCGGGTACTCACCTGCACGCTGGCTCACCCAGCCTGGCCCCTCACACTGCAGATACCTCTGCTGCTCCCACAAAATGTGGGACAGTCGTTGCCCACGAGCAATACGGTCATATGCTCTGGCTGCCTTAACAAAGTACAGACACATCCGGTTTTATTGTGCTTCACCTTATTGGCTTCGCAGAGATTGTATTTTTTTTTTTTTTTTACAAATTGAAGTTTTGTGACAACCCTGCATCGCGCAAGTCTGTTGGTGCCATTTTTCCAACAGCATGTGCTTACTTTGTGTCTCTGTGTCACATTTTAGTAATTCTCAAATATTTCAAATTTTTCATTATTATTATATCTGTTATGGGGATCTGTAATCCGTGATCTTTAGTGTTACTATTGCAATGTGATTGTTCTGGGTCACAACAAACTGTGCTCATGTAAGACAGTGAACTTAATCGATAAATGTCTTGTGTGTTCTGACGGCTCCACTGACTGGCATTCCCCATCTCTCCCTTTCCTCAGGCCTCCCTATTCCCTGAGACACAACAATATTGAAATTAGGCCAATTAATAACCCTACAATGGTCTCTAAGTGTTCAAGTGAAAGGAGTGTCTCTGACTTTAAATCAAAAGCTAGAAATGATTAAGCTTAGTGAGGAAGGCATGTCGACAGCCAAGATAGGCTGAAAGCTGGGCCTCTTGTGCCAAACAGTTAGCCAAGTCGTGAATGCAAAGGAAACATTCTTGATGGAAATTAAAAGTGCTACTCCAGTGTAGACACGAAGGATAAGACAGCTAGACAGCCTTACTGCTGATACAGAGAAAGTTTGAGTGGTCTGGATAGAACATAAAACCAGACACAACTTTCCCGTAAGCCAAAGCCTAATCCAGAGAAGTGTCCTAACTCTCTTGAGTTCTGTGAAGGCTAAGGGAGATGAGGAAGCTGGAGAGGAAAATGGAAGCTAGCAGAGTTTGGTTCATGAGATTTAAGGAAAGAAGCCATCTTCATAACATAAAAGTGCAAGGTGAAGCAGCAAGTGCTGATGTAGAAGCTGCAGCAAGTTATCCAGCAGATCTAGCTAAGATAATTGATGAAGGTAGCTGCCCTAAATAATAGATTTTTAATGTAGACAAAACAGCCTACTATTGGAAGAAGACGCCATCTAGGATTTTCATAACTAGAGAGGAAAAGTCAATGCTTGGCTTCAAAGTTTCAAAGGACAGGCTAATTCTTCTGCTAGGGGCTAATACCACTGGTTACTTTAAGTTGAAGCCAATGCTCATGGACCATTCACAAAATCCTAGGGCCCCTAAGAATTTTTCTAAATCTTCTCTGCTTGTGCTCTATAAATAAAACAACAAAGCCTGGATGACAACCCATCTGTTTATAGCATGGTTCACTGAATAACTTAAACTTACTGTTGAGACCTACTGCTCAGGAAAAAAACGATTCCTATCAAAAAATTACTGCTCCTTGACAATGTACCTGGTCACCCAAGAGCTCTGATGGAGATGTACAAGGAGATTAATGTTTTATGTCTACTAACACAACATCCATTCTGTAGCCCATGGATCAAGGAGGCAGTTTGACTTTCGGATAAATACATTTCATAAGGCTATAGCTGCCACGGATAGTGATTTCTCTGATGGACCTGGGACAAACATATTGGAAACCTTCTGGAAAGGATCCACCATTCTAGATGCCATTAAGAACATTTATGATTCATGCAAGGAAGTCAAAGTATCAACATTAACAGGACTTTGGAAGAGGTTGATTCCAACCCTCAGGGATACCTTCAAGACTTCAGTGCAGAAAGTAACTGCAGATGTGGTAAAAATGGAAAGAGAGCTAGACTTAGAAGTGAAGGTTGATGATTGGTTGAATTGCTGCAATCTCATGATAGAACTTGAATAGATGAGGAGTTGCTTTTTATGGATGAGCAAAGAAAGATGTTTCTTGAGATGGAATCTACTTCGGGTGAAGATGCCATGAACGTTGTTGAAATGACCACAAAGGATTTAGAGTATAACATAAACCTAGTTGATAAAGCAGGAGCAGGATTTGAGAGGATTGACTCCAATTTTGAAATAAGTTCTATCGTGAGTAAAATGCTATCAAACAGCATCTTATGCTACAGAGAAATCTTTCCTGAAAAGAAGAGTCAATCAATGCAGCAAATGTCATTGTTGTCTTATCTTAATGACTTGCCCCTGTGCCCAGTGGCTCACTCCTATAATCCCGGCTATTTGGAAGGCAGAAGCAGAAGATTGCTTGAGGTTGGGAGTTCAAGACCAGCCAGGGCAACATGTCAAGACTTCCATCTCTTAAAAAAAAAGGTTTTTTGATTTATTTTTCATTTTATTTTATTTTATATTTCATTTTATTTTTCATAGTAATCCCAGCTACTTGGGAGGCTGAAGCAGAAGGATTGCTTGAGCCCAGGAGTTCAATGTTATAGTTAGCTATGATAATGCCACCAAACTCCAGCCTGGACAACAGAGGGAGACTTAGTCTCTAAACATCAAAAAATGAAACAAACAAAACTGCCACAGCCACCCCAAACTTCAGCAACCATCACCCTGACCAGTCAATAGCCATCAACATCGATGCATGACTCTCTATCAGCAAAAAGGAGTCACTGAAACTCAGATGATTGTTAGCATTTTTTAGTAATAAAGTATTTTTAAATTAAGGTATGCACATTTTTTAGACATAATGCTATTGCATACCTAATAGATTACAGTATAGTGTAAACATAACTTTTATATATACACTGAAAAACCAAAAAATTCATGTGACTTTGTTTATCGTGTTATTCACTTTATTGAGGTGGTCTGGAGTCGAATCTGCAATATCTCCAAGGTATGCCTTTACCACAGACTGAGTGTCTTAAATAACAGAAATTTATTTCACAGTTCTGGAGGCTGAAAGTCCAAGATCAAGGTGTTCACAGGGTTAGTTTTGTCTGAGGCCTCTCTCTGTGGCTTGTAGATGGTGTCTTCTCCCTGTGTCCTTACATAGTCTTTCCCTGTGTGTATCTGCATCTTAGCTCTTCTTCTTATAAGGACACAAGTAATGTTGGATTAGGACCTACCCAAAAGACCTCATGATAACTTAATCTCCTCTTTAAAGGCCCTATCTCCAAATACAGTCATATTCTGAGGTACTGGGGGTTAATACTTCAACATATAAATTTGGGGGGATTGGGGACCACAGTGCAGCCTGTAACAGGCACATTTGGGCAACATGAGAGATGGGGATCCAGTAGCAAAATTCCATTCCTTCCCTCTTCCCATCGAGTATTTGGAGACACAGTCATTTTTTTAAAAAAATTTAATTATTATGGGTACCTAATAGTTGTATATCTTTATAGGGTACATGTGATGTTTTGATACAGGCACACAATGCGAATTAATCAAATCTGGGTAATGGGGTATCTATCCCCTTAGGCATTCATCATTTCTTTGTGTTAGGAGCATTCCGATTCCACTCTTTCAGTGATTTTAAAATATGCCCTAACTTATTGTTGATTATGGTCACTTAGTTGTGTTATCAAATATTGTTCATTCTATTTAACTATTGAACTATATTTTTGCCCCATTAACCATCCCCACTTTATCACCCCCTCCCCACTACCCTTCCCAGACTCTGGTAACTGTCATTCTACTCTCTGTCTCCATGAGATCAATTGTTTTTAATATTTAGCTCCCACATATGAGTGAGAACATGCGAGATTTGTCTTTCTGTGCTTGGCTTATTTCACTTAACATTATGTTCTCCAGTTCCATCCATGTTGTTGCAAATGGCAGGATTTTGTTCTTTTTTTGGCTGTATAACATTCCATCATTTATATGTACCACAATTTCTTTATCCATTCATCCACCGATGGACACTTAGGTTGATTCCAAATCTTGGCTATTGTAAATAGTGCTGCAATAAACATGGGAGTGCAGATATCTTTTCAATATACTGATTTCCCCTCTTCTGGACGTATACCCAGCAGTGGGATGGCTGGGTTATATGATAGTTCATATGATAGTTCTGGTTTTTTGAGGAACCTCCATACTGTTTTCCATAGTGGTTTCACTAATTTACATTCCCACCAACAGTGTGCAAGGGTTCCCTTTTCTCCACATCCTCTCAAGCATTCATTATTGCCTGTCTTTTTCATAAAAGCCATTTTAACTGGGTTGAAATGATATCTCGTTGTAGTTTTGATTTCCATTTCTCTGATGATTAATGATGTTGAACATTTTTTCATATAACTGTTGGCCATTTGTATTCAGATCCTTTGCCCATTTTTTAATCAGATTATTTGATTTTTTTGTATTGAGTTGTTGGAGCTCCCTATATATTCTAGTTATTAGTCCCTTGTCAGATAGGTAGTTTGCAAATACTTTCTCCCATTCTGTGGATTGTATCTTCCCTTTGTTGACTGTTTCCTTTGCTGTGCAGAAGCTTTTTAGCTTGATGTGGTCCCATTTGTCCAATTTTGCTTTGGTTGCCTGTGCTTTGGGGGTATTACTCAAGAAGTCCTTGCCTAGACCAATGTCCTGCAGCATTTCCCCAGTGTCCAGTGTTTTCTTTTAGTAGTTTCATAGTTTCAGGTCTTAGATTTAAGCCTTTAATCCATTTTTGTTTGGTTTTGTATACGGTAAGAGATAAGGATCTAGTTTCATTCTTCCGCATACAGATAACCAGTTTTTCCAGCACCATTTATTGAAGAGACTGTCCTTTCCACACTGTATGTTTTTTGTAACTTTGTCAAAGATAAGTTCACTATAGATATGTGGATTTATTTCTAGAATCTCTATTCTGTTCCATTGGTCTATGTGTCTGGTTTTATGCCAGTACCATGCTGCTTTGATTACTACAGCTCTGTCATATAATTTGAAGTTAGATAATGTGATTCCTCCAGTTTCGTTCTTTTTTTATCAGGATGGCTTTGGCTATTCTGGGTTTTTTGTGGTTCCATATAAATTTTAGGATTATTTTTTCTATTTGTGTGAAAAGTGTCATTGGTATTTTGATGGGGACTGCTTTGGGTAGTATGGACATTTTAACAATATTGATTCTTCCAATCCATGAGCATGGAATATCTTTCCATATTTTTTGTGTCCTCTTTATTTCATCAGTGTTTTATAGTTTTCACTATAGAGATCTTTCACTTATTTGATTAAGTTTATTCCTAGGTATTATATTTTATTTGCAGCTATTATAAATGGGATTACTTTCTTGGTTCCTTTTTCAGATTGTTTACTGTTAGCATATAGAAATGCTACTGATTTTTGTATGTTAATTTTGTATCCTGCAACATTACTGAATTTGTTTACCAGTTCTAACAGTTTTATTGTGGAGTCTTTAGGTTTCTCTAGATATAAGAGCATATCTTCTGCAAACAAGGATAGTTTGACTTCTTCCTTTCTGATTTTGATGCCCTTTATTTCTTTCTCTTGTCTGATTGCTCTACCTAGAACTTCCAGTACTATGTTGAATAACATTAGTGAAAGTGGGCATCCTTGTCTTGTTCCAGATCTTAGAGAAAAGGCTTTCAGTTTTTCCCCATGATACTCACTGTGGGTCTGTCATATGGCTTTTATCATGTTGAGGTAAGTTCCTTCTATACCCAGTTTTTTGAGAATTCTTAACATAAAGGGATGTTGAATTTTATCAAATGTTTTTTCAGCATCATTTGAAATGATCATATGGCTTTTGTCATTTGTTCTGCTGATATGATGTATCACATTGATTGATTTATGTATGTTCAACCATCCTTGCATCCGTGGGATAAATTCACGTGATCATGATGAATAAATAATCTTTTTAATGAGTTGTGGAATTCAGTTTGCTAGTATTTTTGTTGAGGTTTTTTGCATCTATATTCATCAGAGATTTTGGCTTATAGTTTTCTTTTGTTGTTGTGTCTTAGTCTGTTTTTGGTATCAGGATGATACAGACCGTGTAGAATAAGTTTGGGAGTATTCCCTCCTCCTCAATTTTTGGAATAGTTTAAGTGGAATTGATATTAGCTCTTCTTTGAATGCTTGGTAGAATTCAGCAGTGAAGCCATTGGGTCCCGGGCTTTTCTTTGATGGGAGACTTTCTATTACTGCTTATATCTTGTTACTTATTTGTTTATTCAGGCTTTGGATTTCTTCCTGGTTCAAGCTTGGTAAGTTGTATGTGTCTAGGACTTTATCCATTTCTTCTAGGTTTTCCAATTTATTGGCATGTGGTTGCTCATAGTAGTCTCTAATGATCCTTTGGATTTCTGCAGTATCAGCTGTAATGTCTTCTTTTTCATCTCTGATTTTAGTTATTTGGCTCTTCTCTCTTTTCTTCTTAGTTTGCCTACTGGTATGTCAATTTTTTATCTTTTTGAAAAACCAACCTTTCATTTCTTTGATCTTTTGTGTGGCTTTTTGGTTTCAATATCATTTACTTCTGCTCTGATCTTTATTATTTTTTTCTTCCCCTAATTTTGGATTTGATTTGCTCTTGTTCTTCTAGTTCTTTCAGATGAATCATTAGGTTATTTATTTGAAGCTTTTCTACTTTTCTGATGTAGGCACTTATTGCTATAATTTTTTTTCTTATTACTGCTTTTGCTATATCCCATGGGTTTTAATATGTTGTGTTTTTATTTTTATTTGTTTTGAGAAATTTAAAAATTTCCTTCTTAATCTCTTCATTAACCCACTGGTTATTCAGAAGCATATTGTTTAATTTCCATGTGTTTGTATAGTTTCCAGTGTTCCTCTTGTTATTGATTTCTAGTTTTATTCCATTGTGGTCAGAGAAAATACTTAGTATGATTTCAATTTTTTTGAATATTTGAGACTGGTTTTGTGGCCTAACATATGGCCTATCCTTGAGAATGATCCATGAACTGAGAAGAAGAACATGTATTCTGCAGCTGTTGGATGAAATGTTCTGTAAGTATCTAGTAGGTCCATTTGGTCTATAGTGCAGGTTAAGTCCAATGTTTCTTTGTTGATTTCTGTCTGGGTGATCTGTCCAATGCTGAGAATGGAGTGTTGAGATCTCCAATGATTGTTGTCCTTGGGTCTATCTCTCTTTGGCTGTGATAATATTTGCCTTATATATCTGGGTGCTCCAGTGTTGGTGCATATATATTTAGAATTATTTTATCTTCTTGCTGAACTGACCTCCTTATCACTATAGAATGACCTTCTTTGTCTCTTTTCACAGTTTTTTTCCCCTGAAATCTATTTTATGTGATAGAAGTATAGCTACTCCTGCTTTTTTTTGTTTTTATTTGCATGGAATATCTTTTTCCATCCCTTTATTTTTAGTCTATATATGTCTTTATACGTGAAGTGTGTCTCTTGCAGACAACATATGGTTGGCTCTTGTTTTTTTATCCACTCTATGTCTTTTGATTGGGGAGTTTCGTCCATTCACATTCAATGTTATTATTGATAGGCAAGGACGTACTACTGCCATGCTGTTTTGTGATTTCTGGTTGTTTTGTGGTTCCCGCTTTCTTTCTTACTTCTTTCCTGTCTTCCTTTGTTAAAAGTGGTTTTCTTTGGTAGTGTATTTTAATTTCTTGCTTTTTATTTTTTCTGCATCTGTTGTACACTTTTTGACTTGAGGTTACCATGGGAGTCTTCAAAAAACATTTTGTAACCAATTATTTTAAGCATATGACAACACTGCTTACAAACAAACAAACAAACAATAAGCAAGCAAAGAGGAATCTAACAGAAATTCTACCCTTTAACTCCATCCCCCCATCTTTAGAGAAATGTTTATTCAAGTCTTTTGCCCATTTTTAAAGCAGGTTATCTGGTTTTGTTGTTGTTGTTGTTGTTGTTGCTGAGTTGTAGGAATTCTTTATGTATTCTGGATATTAACCACTTATCAGATATATTATTTGCAAATATTTTCTCCCATTCTGTATATTGCTTTTTTACTTCACAGACGTTTGATGTAGCTCCACACCTATTTTTGCTTTGGTTGCCTGTGCTTGCACATCACATCCGATAAATCATTGCCAAGACCAATGTCATAAAGTTTTCCTTTATATTTTCTTCCGGGAGTTTTATAGTTTTTAGTCTTACATTTAGGTTTTTAATCCATTTTAAGTTACTTTTGGTATGTGATGGAAGATAAAAGTTCAGCTTTAGTCTTTTGCTTGCGGATATCCAGTTTCCCCAACACTGTTTGTTGAAGACACTGTCTTTTCCCCATTGAGTGGTCTTCACATCTTTGTCAAAGATAATTTAATCATATGAGGGAAAACTTGTTTCTGGGCTTTCTATTCTATTCCATTGGTTTATATGTCTGTCTTTATGCCAGTACCACACTGTTTTGATTACTAAAGATTTATAATACGAAATCAGGAAGTGTTCTTCTTTTTCTAGATTTTTTTGACTCTTAGGGATCACTTTAGATTCCATATGAATTTTAGTGTACACTTTTCTACTTCTGCAAATATATCATTGGAATTTTGATAGGGATTGCCTTGAATCCGTAGATTCCTTTAGGTTATGTAAGCATTTTAACAAGATTAAATATTCCAATTCATGAAGATGGGATGTCTTTTAATTTATTTCTGTCTTCTTTAATTTCTTTCAGCAATGTTTTATAGTTTTCAGTGCACAAATCTTTCACATTTTTGGTTAGGTTTATTCCTAAATATTTTATTCTTTTTGATGATATTATAAATGGAATTGTTTTCTTAATTTCCGTTTGGGATTGTTCATTGTTAGTGTACAGAAACCCATTGATTTTTCATGTTGATTTTGTATCCTGAAATTTGCTGAATTCATTTATGAGTTTTAACAGTTTGTGTGTACATGAGTGCATGTGTATGCATGTTTAATTTCTAGGATTTTCTACACATAAACCCTATCTCTGTATGTTATCTACACACAGAGGTAATTTTATTACACTTCTGCCTTTCCAAGTTTATGTCTTTCATTTTTCTTTCTTGCTTAATTGCTCTGGCTAGAACTTCCAGTACTATGATGAATAAAAGTGGCAAGAGTAGGCATCTTTTTCTTGTTCCTCATCTTTGAAAGTTTTCAATCTTTCACCATTGAGTACAATGTGGGCTTTTCACATATTTTCTTTATTTTGTTGTGATTCTTTCCTTCTATTCCCATTTTATTGAGTGGGTTTTTTTTGTCATGAAAGGGTATTTAATCTTATCAAATGCTTTTTCTGCATCAATTAAGATTTTTTCCTTTGTTCTGTTAATATGGTGTATTACATTGATTGATTGTTATATGTTGAACCATCCATGCATTCCAGGAATAAATCTCACTCATGGTATAGCATTCTTTTAATGTGCTATTGAATTCGGCTTGCCTGTATTTTTTTTTTGAGGATTTTTGCATCAATGTTTGTCAGGAATATTGGTCCATAATTTTCTTTTAGTGTCTTTGCCTGATTTTGGTATCAGGATAATACTGGCTTACTAATATGAGTTTGGAAGCATTCCTTCCTCTTCGATTTTGATAAGATTTTGAGGAGGATTGGTATTAGTTCTTCTTTAACTGTTGGATGGAGTTCTTCAATGAAGCCATCTGGTCCTGGGCTTTGCTTTCTTAGCAATTTTTTTTTATTACCAATTCATTCTCTGTAATAGTTATTGGCCTGTTCAGTCATCATGTTCATGACTGTCTTGGCAGGTTCAATCTTCATGTTCAGTCTTGGTAGGTTGCATGTTTTTAGGAGTTTATCCATTTCTTCTAGGTTTTCCAATGTGTTTGCATACAATTATTCATAGTATTCTTTTATCCTTTTTATTTGTGACATTGGTTGTAATGTTCTTTCTTTCATTTCTGGTTTTAGCTCTTGAGTCTCTCTCTCTCTAGCAAAGGGTTTATCAATTTTGCTGATCCTTTAAAAAGACCAACTTTTAGTTTTGTTTATTTTTCCTAAGTTTTTATTCTCTGTTTTGTTTATCTCTGTACTAATATTTATTATTTTTTCCTTCCACTAGTTTTGGATTAATTTTGTTCTTTTCATAGTTTCTTCTATTTATTTTGTTCTTTTTATAGTTCTTTTTATAGTTTTATAGGTTTAAAGTTAGGTTGTTGATTTGAAAGGTTTTTTTTCTTATTTAATGTAAGAATTTACAACTATAAACTTCCCTCTTAGCACTGTTTTTGCTGCATCCCATCTCTTTATAAGTGTTAATTATCTTATAATTAAATAATTGCAAGTGCATTCATTTTTGTTATTTTATTTGTTCTTCACAGCATGTCAGCGAGGTAGAAAAGTTGAGAACCTATGGCATAGAGATAATACAAATGCAGCTTAAAGAGTTCAGTGCATTTCCAAGGATCACACACCTTTAATATGGTGGACCCAAGACCTCAACCAAGGTCTCCTGACTTCAAATCCAATGCTCTTTTCACTATTGCTTTGCCCCCTCCACAAGCCCAGCTTCAAGAAAGCTCTAAGTCAGAACTGGAGACCATTATCCTAAGTGAAGTATCTCAAGGATGGAAAAACAAACACCACATGTACTCACTATTAAATTGGAACTAACTGATGAGCACACATGTGCACAGAGGGAAGTAAAACTCAGTGGAAATCAACCAGGGGGGTGGGGGGAAGAAGAGATTGGCAAAAACCTACCTAACGGGTATAATGAACGTTATCTGGATGACGGGCACATTTATGACCCTGACTCAAGCATTACAAAAGCAATCCTTGTAACCAAAAACATTTGTACCCCCGTAATACTTTGAAATAAAAAAAGAAAAAAGAAATAGAAAAAGAAAGCAAGCAAGCTCTAAGTATTGCAAAGCCTTTAAAAGGTATGACATTCCTGTGGGATAATCTCAGTCCACACATAACATTCTGAGACCTCATTTTCTCTTGCCTAGACCACTGTGGGAGCCTTTCAACAGGCCCCCACACTTGCATTTCATCTCATGCTAGGTTAATAATCTTGAATCAAAGCATTCCTCACAGCTCTCCTTTAACCATAACTTCTTAGATCCTTCTTCATTTGTCTGGCATTCAAGGCACCGTCACTCACCTGAACTCTACCCATATTAAATGTTTACTGCACATTTTTTGTTCTTTCTATCTGCCATGCCTCCATGCATATTATTCCTTCTGCCTGGAATGACCTGACCTTATACCCTTGCATGCACACATCCTATCCATCCTCTAAGACCCAGTTCACAGGTCAATATTTTGAAGTCTTCCCTGACTCCAATGTTTGCAAGGGGTCTCTTCCTTCTTCCAAATCCCCACAACATTCTAGCTTCTCCTTTCTTAGGGTGCTGGCCACTTTGTTGTCTGTCTATGCCGTGAGCTTCTTGGGAACAGAACTCAGCACAGCTAAAATGTACTGGGTGCCCATAGTGTAGCAGGCACTGTACATATAGTATTACATTTATTTGCTTATGTGATCCTTTTATCAATCCAACATAGTAGGCACTATTAACTCTACTTTATAGATAAGGATGGTGAGATTTAGAAAATTAAGAGACTTAGCCAAGTTTACACAATGTGGCAGAGATAGCTACACTCTGCCAAAATTCATCTTCCTATTGCCATAATGTAGAACGGTTGCTTGGAAGCGGGTACCCAACATGACTGTTCCCAGCCACTTGCATCCAGATGGGACATGCAACTACTTGTCACCAATAGAATCCAAGAGGAAGTGATGTGTGTTGCCTCCATGCAAAATATTCAGGTATGCCTTCCACCTCCTCTGCCTTTATCTGTCATCTTGATGCAGAGGACTCTAAGGAGGCCCCAGGACAAGGAAGGCTCTTGAGTCTCTCTGACTACACTCACCAACCAGGAATACACACCTAGAAGTATTTTCTTATTTAATGTAAGCATTTACAACTATAAACTTCCCTCTTAGCACTGCTTTTGCTGCATCCCATCTCTTTATAGGTGTTAATTATCTTATAATTAAATAATTGCAAGTGAGAAACAAATTTATTAAAGCACTGAAATCTTAGAGTTTATACAGCAGCTGGCACTATCTTAACTAATTCAAACCACTAATAAGAGGTAGAACTAGAATTCAGACCCACGAAAGCTTATTTGAGAGGCTATGGTCTTGACTAAAAGAACAACGTGAAATATGAACCTTTATCTACGAGATCCGAAGCCTGCACTGTTCATCACTAAGCCAGTGTCTCTCATAATGCCCGCAAAGGGCCACTTTTACAAGGATTACCTGAGGTGCCTGTAAAAGATGTAGAGACAGGACCTCACCCCAGATTTTCTGAATTAAAATCTTCAGTATCTGTGACAAAAATCTGCTTTGTTAACAATCTCCCCAGGAGAACCTGGTATACACTAAATGTTGAGAAACTTTTCTATAAACTATACTGTCTCCTTCCTAATAGTGTTTTACACAGAATAGGGGATCCAACAGCATTGTATAAATCAATGAAAAAAAGTGTGAGCCAATAGGGCATTTATTTGGAAAGGGACTCCAAACTTTCCAGACCTTCTGGATTCTAAATTTAGTGCTGTTTCCTTAAACCCCATTGGACAGCGCCGCTCAGGATTCTTTCTGGAGTTAGGAAGGCATTTAAACCATTGTCAGAAATGACCCTCTACTGTTCTTGATTCTGAAGGCTCACTTTCAAGCTGCCAGGACTCAGACCCCATGCCTGGTGAACTTATTGTCCAGCCTGCCCACGGAGCAGGTAATTAGTCTGAAACTTGGCGCAGCGGTGAAGGTCAAACTCCCCTACTGTCACGAGGGCCAGTTTGTTCCCAACAATGTTTTTCATCAAGGGCCTGGAATCCTCCCCCTCATATAGCCTCAGTCCTGAGAAGAGAAAAAAATCTTTAAAAGTACTTTCTAATAAAAGTCCACTATAACCTTGATTTTTGTTGTAGCTTTCTACAAGGGCTGAGAACTGCTGGGATCATACACGCAATGGTGAATTTGATTCAATCCTGGATTCCGCTGCAGAGGGCTCTGGGGAGAACTACTAACCTGTCTTAATGGAAGAGGACAAAGAAAGGCCACCTTTGGATTTGTGAGGTCACACACAGCTCGGGCAGCATGAAATTTACTGAGTTCGCTGCCAGCTCAAGCCATTTGCTCAAAAGCACCATCTGCCTCACGAGAGATATTATGCTAATATTGTTAGACGCTCAGAGGTTAGGTTATAAAACGATGTACATGTGTTGTTTTGTCAACTTTGGGCTTTGTTTTGTTTTAGCGGTTGTTTAAAATGAGGGGGAAAATCATGGAAGAACAAAGAAACATTGAATTAGAAGACTAAGCAAAGGCAAGGGAGGGAAGCCGAGCGTCAGCATAGAAGAAAGAGCGGAGGAAAGACAGAGACAGGTAAAAGAACTGGGGGGCGTGAAGGGAAAGAAAATTTAGGTCCTGCCTCCGACCTTTTTCATTTGAAGAAAGCTTGGGCATGAGCTTGTCACTTTCCTGACCCATAAAAATTGTCAGTGACCTTGTTTCTTCTTTCCTCCGAGCCTGAAACAGGCATTGAGGGATAATCTTAGAAAGTTTTAAATTGCCTGAGCACAGCGCCGAGGCTGTCCGTAGACTACTGGGAGTCTGGCGCCGCTCAGCAGAGGATGCAGACACAGAAACAGCATCAATCTCTGGATCTTGTACCTTTCATCGGCCCATGCTGGCTTCCCGCCTGCCTCTCCTACCATCGCCTGGAAAAGCTTTTGGCTGAATCCTTCATGTTCACTCTCTTGGATAAACAGCTGCCTGCAATCCCTTGCTATCCAGGGGACAGCGATTTGGCCTTGCATGGTTAGAGCAAGGATTATGGGCTCTGATCTCCCCCATTCTCCTCTTCCTCACTCCCACAGGAAGGAGGCTGTGGGAAATGGGAAGGTCAGGGAGAACTGCCACGGGACCCCTAGGTTCTCACCCTACACCCTCCCCAACACACACACCTGGAGGCAGAAGTAGAGGACATCCTCCTAGCATTAAGAAACTTACCAAAATTATAAAGTACACCTATCTTCTACTTAATACCTCTCCCCGTTAAAAAGAGAGTGGGAAGAACATGAAGGAATTCAGTGAAAGGCTATTTCCACATACAATTTGGTTCCAAGTATTGTGCTGTTGACATCTCCAATGAGGTCAATGACAAACATCTGGGGGAAATGGTTGTGTGGTCTTCCCATGTCTCTGCTCTCCCTCCCCTGCCAGTCTTGATAGTCTTCTGCAAGGGGCCACCTGCCAAGTGAAGATCGGGACATAGTATTGAAGTCAAAATTTTGCTTCTTCTTTGTATTAAAAAGATGCAAATTATTGTAAGATGGATATTCATTTTCACTGTCACTATTTTGGAATAAAAATATCAAGCAAATGTTGATTCATTAAAGGAAGTTTGCATTTACTTTAATAATGGAGGAAAAAAGACTAGGAAGATGTAACCCAGATATCAGATAGGTATCTCCTTATCCTGAAAGATTAACTCATAATTGGCTTATACCTCTCTCTAATCCATGGCCTCTAGAAGTCTGAAACCCTTTTCCTATATTTATGCAAATTCTTGGAAACTTCCCTTTCCATACCCTCCTCTACTTCCGGGATACTGACTGATCGTGGGCTGCCTTTTTCCTGGGCACTGGGCTGACCCACATATGAAACGCAACACTTCCCGAAGCCTCCACCAAACAGCTTCCACCTGCCAAATAAAAACCAGCCCCACCAATCATCTGTGAGCACTGACGGCCTCACTAAAGGTTTCAAGAGGGAAGGGGAGGCTTACATGACAGTAATAAGGACACCAGAGTCCTCACCCTTCTTAAAATCTCTATGGGGTCCCTATCAACCTAAAATGTCCATTGATGTCTCAATTTTTCCTACCCGATTCTGCTGGCTTTTTGCTATTTTTCCTCTTCTCTCCCTCTCTTTTCCTTCTCACCCCTTTCTGGAGCATTAAAATATAATTTCTCTCCATTTCCACTAAAGCCTTTGTTCCAGCCAGCATGTGAGATGAGCGTCCAGGGAAGAACTCACTAAGGAATCATTGCAAACATTATACTTAAAATACACTTAAGAAAAAACAAAAAGGACAGAGCAGTTCGTGATCATTATTGATCATGCAGGAAGACTGAGCTGGGACCTTCTGGGACTCCAGGGTGCTGCATCTGGGTGCTGCCAACAGGGGACCACTGGGGTTAGGGGTGAGGGGTCCCAGGGAGGAGGGTCACCAGCTTGAGCCTGGGGTCTGCACTGCTGAGAAAGAACCTTGGGGGAGAGCATTTATCCTCTACTCTTCATGTTTTCATATTGAAACGTGTTGAATGGTGGCCCCCCAAAAATATATGTCCACTTCTTAACCCCCAAAATGTGTGACTGTGACCTTCCTTGGGAAAAAGGTATTTGCAACATAATTAAGTTAAGGATCTCAGGATCACATCATCCTAGATTATCCAGGTGGGCCCTAAATCTAGTAGCAAGTGTCTGTATAAGAGATGGAAGATGAGACACCCCCCGCACACACACACACACACACAGAGGAGGAGAAGGTGGTGTGAAGTCAGAGGCAGCCATTGTGGAGTGATGCAGCCACAGGCCCAGGAACACCTAGAGCCACAAGCAACTGGAAGAGGCAAGGAGTAGAGACTTCGAGGGGAGTGTGGCCTTGTTGACAACTTGATTTGGGACTTTCGGCCTCCAGAACTGTGATAGAAAAAATTTCTGTTGGTTTGTGGTAATCTGTCACAGCAGCCCTAGGAACCTAATTCACATACAGAAGGACTTCCATTTGAGTAACATTCCTGGCCTTTTTCCTCCCCAGGAGGCAACGTGACTTAAACCCTCCCTGTCTCCTCTATATGGGATCTGCTTACCTGCGTACCTTTTTTCACCTGCTCTTTGCCATCTTGTAAAAGGCCTGCCCCTGTTGGGAGGACTGTGAGTATGAAGAAGTTGCAGCAGTCTCTGGATGAATAAACATGTCTTATTCAGGGTTAATTAGACTTGTAAGACTTTACAAGAGGCAGATCCACTTTACTCCTGTTTCATCAGTAATAACAGGGATATTTTGATCTCAATCTGCCTGACTCTTCTGCCCATCTCCCAGGTGGGGAAAGACTGTTATTTGTTCACTTCCTAAAGCCTCAGAATAAATCAAAGGGGCAAGGCAGAGCCTTGAGCAGAAAATGGGTCAAGAATTTGGTGGTAGGACAAATCCAGACAAAAAGGAACAAGATGCCCGTGTGGTGCTGCTTGGGCATTTCAGGAATTGGCCTGTGCATTTGCCAAAGGTGCCCCTTCACTGAGATACTTTACTTCCATCTACCAGAAAATGTTTATATTAATAATATACTGATTGGGATAGAACCAGAGAGTTTACTGTCATCTGCCTAGAATCACCCCAATTCAGGTGCAAATCCACAATGCCTAAGATGAGAATGTACCCTCCAGGGTTGTGCGGTACCCAATCTGTCCTACAGTAAGTCAGTAAATGATGCCATAATAGGGAAAAGGGGGACACCCATGCACCAAGTTTCTTCTTCTGTCGTCCAATAGAAGCAACCCTCATGCAATTCAAAGGCCACCTACTGGATTAGCCTTGCCCTGTCTATGACTCTGTTCGGACTCAAGAAGCCATACTTGTTAAATATATCTAAAAATGTCCAAGTTCTGCATGGATTAGCCTCTAGCATTATTTTACTTTGAGTCTGGTACCAGACACTCCTCCTCAGAGCTAGGAAGCACCTGGCTCTGAAGCTTCTTTTTGCTAAACCCCAGTCACCCAATCCCAAAACAACTCCCAGGTGCTCACACAGCCCTGCCATTGGGCAGCACCCTTGTATGCTCACCACCACCACACCTCCCACCTCCACAACAGCCTAGTATAGTGGGTGGCATACAAAAAGGGCTGAAAAGTTGTTGAATGAATGAATAAATGAATAAATGCCCCATTTTTGTAGACAACACAGCTTCTCCCCTGAGTCAAATTTTCCTAAAATGCATTCATACCTTTATTACCTTCATGCCTTTTTCCATGACCTTATTCTCCAGTACTATTATCTTCTTGGCATTCTTTAAATTGACTCACTTTTTTTCTTAAATGTTTTGAGTAAAAAACCTAATTTTTTAAAGGGAAGCTTTATATTCTAAATGAAAACCAGTATCTTTCTACTACAGTAAAGTGTTCATTCCATGTACCACTGAAAACCATGTATTACCTGTTGTGCACATATCACACTTCGGAAAGCACTGCCCTAGGTCCTGGGTCCACCATGACCTGAACCAAGGTCCAACAAGCTTCCTGGTGCCAGTTGAATAATGTATCTGATCCCAACCTTCAGGCCTTGTCAAAGACGGTACAGAATGTGACACTTGTTAGCAACAGGACAAAAAGAGCTGGTGTGTGGAAGAACCAGGAGAGGTAGGCCACGGGCTCACAGGCTGTCAACCCCTGTCAAAAGAAGACAGAGGCAGGCCTGTCAGCCAGAGGAAATGAGTCGGAACAATTATTCAAAGTCATTTGGTTGGAGGAGAAGGGGGAAGAGACTTTTTTCCTTCTTTTGCAGGAAATACTTAGGTGAGCGCAGACCCTGCTGGGTGGGCAAGTGCCTGTCAGGTCCCTGGCTGGAAACCCAGGTAATTTCATACTGCACATTTCCTGATGAAGGCCCCTCTGGCATGGGCTGTCAGGGGTATCAAACGGCTCATTGACAAAGCCTCTGCTCAGTGTCCCAACAGAACACACTGCTTTCCCACATCCACTTGGTTGTCAGGGAACAGGTGTCCCCAGGTGATGTGGCCCTGGGCATGATAGAGACCAACTAGGAGAGGTATCCCAAAGCTGTCCAGGCTGCTCCAGGCCTGGCAGAAGGGCTGGGCGAAGCTGCTGCCTTCTGGATCCTAGTTCTGGGTGCTGCAGAAGTGCCAAAGTTCACAAAGGATCAAAAAATAAGGGGAAGTTCCTAAAGAACGTCTAGTGATCAAAAATAAATAAGAATAAAAGGAAGAAAATGATCAATGACTGAGCATCCACAAGGTGCTGGACACTGTGCTCTCTGCTTTCAGGATAAAAACTGGACACCATCTTTCACAACATTTCCAAGTCAGTCTGCATTTTTAAATAATCAAATAATATAAGGATGCATCCTGCAGCTGGCTGGGAAGCTAAGGTATTTTCCAGGCATTTCTGAGAATTCCCAAAGATTTCTTTACATTCTAAAATACCCATTTATTCTTTATCACCCCTCCTGTAGGGCTGCTTCTCTGAGCTTAAGTCCCTTCACAATGGTTGCCTCAAAATCACATCCTCACATGGCCACCAGCCTCTTGGGGACGCTTTGCACATTGCCACCCCTAGCTCTCCACCAGAGTGGACACAGGCTCCTCCTTGAAGTCTCAGTACACAGCTAACACAAGGTCTTCATGCTGGATGTGTTTTACCAAAGCATAAGAATAAAATGAGGACACTACACTGTGACTGGATGTCAGATATCCTTGCTTCTAAGATGCATATGCCCTGTCCCTTCCCAGGAGGCTCCTCCTGTTCCTAAGACCTACAGCTGCTGACCTCAGGCCATGATGTGGTGGCTCATGCCTCTACCCAGACAAGGACCCTCTTTTCAAAGCCTTACTGTTACAATTCCAGCCCCTTCTCATTCTCTGGGCCTCACAAGAGGGCACAACAAAAATAAAACATTAGTAAAAACATCCCACTGGAGATGCACCTATCCATGATAAAGACAGCCTTTAAATTATGAAACAGAAGGTTTGAACGTGTAGTCTAAAGCATATGCATTTGAAACTCACCATTCATCTTTACCTCTGAGTGACAACATCATTTATTTATTTAACAGATCCTTATGTAACATGCTCAGTGCCAGCCACCATCCAAATATTAGCTCATTTAATCTTTACGACAATGTTATGAGATAGTATCTACTTTCATCCCCATTTGACAGATGAGGACACTGAGGCAGAAAAAGCTTTTCCCAAAGTTACACAGCCAGCAAATAGCAGAGTAAGATGTAACCCAGGTCATTTGTCTCTATAGTCAGCAATCGTAACTACTAGACCGCACTGGCCTGCAGTGGTTCCCTTCTGCACAGAGGGAGAGTCAGTCCCAAGGACAAGCCCAGGCTTAAATGGTGAGGCCTTAGAGAAGAAATGCTGCCAGATATATTCCCTCTTCCCATCATTAAGGGTTCAGAAATATCCCCTCTCCCAATTGCGTTTCTAAATTAGTGTCCAGGTGGGGAAAGAAGAGGTCAAACTATTGCTTCTTGCTAATGATATGATCTTATATCTAAAAAGCCCCAAAGACTCTGCCAAGAGATTCCTTGAAGTGATAAATAAACTCAGCAAAGTCTCAGGTTACAAAATTAATGTACACAAATCAGTAGCATTTCTACACACGGACAACAGTCAAGCTGAGAATCAAATAAAAGACTCAATACCTTTCACAATAGCAACAAAGAAAATAAAATACCTAAGACTATATTTAACCAAGGAGGCAAAAGATCTCTATAAGGAGAACTACAAATCACTGAGGAAGGAAATCTCAGAGGATATAAACAAATGGAAAAATATATCATGCTCATGGATTGGCAGAATCAGCATTATGAAAATGTCCATACTATCCAAAATGCTTTACAGATTCAGTGCAATCCCCATCAAAATACCAACATCATTTTTTGCAGACCTATAAAAAATAATTCTATGCTTCGTTTGGAACCAGAAAAGAGCCTAAATAGCCAAAGCAACCTTAAGCAAAAGGAACAAATCTGGAGGCATCACTCTGCCAGACTTTAAGCTATACTACAAGGGTATAGTAACCAAAACAGCATGGTACTGGCACAAAAATAGAGACATAGACCAATGGAACAGAACAGAACCCAGATATAAAACCATCCACATATTGCCATCTGATCTTTGACAAAGAAGATAACAATATACACTGGGGAAAAGGATCCCTATTCAATAAATGGTGCTGGGAAAATTGGATAGCCACATGTAGAAGATTGAAACAGATCCATATCTCTTGCCGCTCACTAAAATTAATTCAAGATGGATAACAGACTTAAACCTAAGACATGAAAGCATAAGAATTCTAGAAGAAAATGTTGGAAAAACTCTTCTAGATATCAGCCTATGCAAAGAATTTATGAAGAAGACTCCAATGGCAATTACAGCAACAACAAAAATAAATAAATGGGACTTTAATAAATTAAAAAGCTTCCGCACAGCTAATGAAACAATCAACAGAGCAAATAGACAATTTACAGAATGAGAGAATATGTTTGCATGCTATACATCCGATAAAGGGCTGATAACCAGAATCTACAAAGAACTCAAGCAAATCAACAAGAAAAATATTAAACAACCCCATGAAAAAGTGGGCAAAAGACATGAACAGAAGCTTTTCAAAAGTAGACAGACAAATGGCCAATAAACATATGAAAAAATGCTCAATGTCACTAATCATCAGGGAAATGCAACTCAAAACCACCATGAGATATCATCTAACCCCAGTGAGAAGGGCTTTTATCAAAAAGTCCCAAAACAATAGATGTTGGCATGGATGCAGAGAGAAAGGAACACTAATACACTGTTGGTGGGACTGCAAACTAGTACAACCTCTGTGGAAAATGGTATGGAGATTCCTCAAAGAACTAAAAGTAGACCTACCATTTGGTCCAGCAACCCCACTACTGGGTATTTACCCAAAGGAAAAAAAGTCATTTTATCAAAAAGACACTTGCACTTGAATGTTTATTGCAGCACAATTCACAATTGCAAAGATGTTCAATCAACCCAAGTGCCCGTCAATTGATAAGTGGATTAAAAAATGTGGTATATGTATACCACGGAGTACTACTCAGACATAAAAAATGAATTAATACCTTTTGTAACAATCTGGATGGAACTGGAGACCGTTCTCCTAAGTGAAGTATTGCAAGAATGGAAAAACAAACACCACAAATACTCACTATTAAATTGGAACTAACCGAACAGCACTTATGTGTACAATAGGAAGTAAAACTCAACGGAAATCAAATGTGGGGACGGGGGAGTAGGGGGATGGGTGAAATCATACCTAACAGGTGCAATGTACACTATCTGGGAGATGGGCACATTTATAACTTTGTCTCAAGCAATACAAAAGCAATCCACATAACCAAAACTGTTGTATCCCATAATACTCTGAAAAAAAATTTTTTTTTAATTGAGTTAAGTTCAAGGCTAAGATAATAGGTTTTTCATATTTAAAAAAAACTATATGGAATGTAAGAGAGTTCTTAGTACACAGATTGTCCCCCATATGGCAGTATGTCTAACATCCCTGTCTTCTGCCAACTAATTGCCGGTAGGATCCCCATACCATTCTGACAACCAAAAATGTCCCCCCCTTCCCATATTCAAAACAGCCCCTAGGGATAACATCATCCATATTGAGAACAACTGTCTTAGAAGAATTGGGGTGGACTCTTGGTACTCCAAACAAAATTGAGGTTGGATTAGTAAGGAAAAGAGAGAATGGATATTGAATAGGTAATTGACAGTATCTACTAATAGGAAGAACTAGTCTTGCTTATGTTTGTATCTTCCTCCAAATGCTTGCAGAATTCCTGGCATATAGTAAATTCTCAATAAGGTTTCTTGAATGACTGAGTGAATAATTGAAGTGTAAGCTATAGGAAATGGAAGCCCTGTATTATTTGAGCCTTGACTTTAATAAAGTTAAAAATCTTCCTTAAGATGGTTAAAGGGCTAACTACCATAAATCCAGGAATGCTATCAGAAGTTGGGAAGTGAACTTTGATGTGCCAGTGTCTGTGTCTAGCATTTCTGGTCTTTATATCTGCTACACTCTCTAGACTGAAAACTAAGAGTTAAATTTGCAACAATGAATCCTGTTCAGCAATTAGGGGAGATATTTAAGTTTTCATGTGAGTAGTATATTGTCTTTAGAAGAAAAAGTAACTGACACAATAAAAAAATCAATTTTAAAAAACCCAACTCTGCCAGTTTTTCTCTCCATTTTTCTCTCTACAAATGGGAAAACTGAGGCACAGGAAGCAGTGAAGTTTAAATTTGACCCAAAACTTATCTGACTTTAAAAAAATATCTTCTTTCCACTATTCAGAGCACTGTATCTACAGGGTGCTACCAAAGATAATCTTAAAGTTTGCTTTATTTTAAATCTTTTATCTGCAATTCTAAGAACTGGAGATTTCAGAAGTAAAGCTGGATTTAAAAGGAAAACTTCCCACAATGATCAGCTGCATAAATAGTATGCTTGGGGCCATGAGTAAAAGAAAATAACAATTTGCCACAGTTCTAATTGAAAATGTAAACCTTTGGGCTGGGTGCATTCCTATCCAGTTTCCTTAATGTAATTTCTGCCACTAGGTTCTCTTGCCCATCCATCATCCATTTGCTCAGTCAGCAAGGATCTCTTTTAAATGCATTCTTCTTCTCCTCCAAAGACCATGATGATGATGATGATGATGATGATAGTAATGATAAAAACGTCAACATATTCCTATTCACTCATTCAACAGATATTTACTTAAGTGCTCACTTAAATAAGCATGGGGTTCTAGCACTAGGACAACTGGCTCTACTACTGTGTGACTATCAGCAAGTTATATAACCTCTCTGTGCCTCAGTTCTTGCTGTGAAAATACAATGGAATTATATATGTGAGGTATTTAGAGCAGTACCTGGCACATACATAAGAGCTCAGTAAATGTAGTTGTTATAGTTGTTATTATTATTTTCCAACCATAACAATGGGTATGAGTGACATAGTTAAAAGATAAATCTAGCATAGTTGTAATTCAAATTAAATTATTATAACTGAAATGGAAGTTCATCCTTAACATGACTACTACATTGTTAGGCAAACATATGAAAGTAAAGATTTACCCAGCACAATTATTCTGTTTCTTGACTAGTGTCTCAAAATCAGAGTGATGCTTTGGAAGCTACTCTGAAGTTAACCTTACAAATTCTTTCAACATTGACTGTATCTCAAAATTAAACATCCATGATACTGGGTGAAGGCAATCTCTGACAATATGGCAGGCTGAGCTCATGTTGTAGGACTTCCTTAGTATTGATACCATAAATACTGGCTAAATTAAAGCCAGGAAAAAAATGTAATACATAGTCTTTTAGATATATATCTTTCTCTGTGATACCAGCTTTGTCCCTGGCCATTATATTGAGCTCAAAAGGAAAAAAAAAAAAAAAAAAAGAAAGAGATACATAAGTGCTAGAAACAAAATGGGAAATTAAGGCAAGAGCATTAAGTAAGAGATAATGCTGCACTGATCTATATAGGACTTATGAACCAGTGACTGGGATTTTTACACCCACAGAGTGGTAGGAGACTTGGCCTGGGGGTGGGAGGAAAAGGGAGAGAGAGGAATTGCAGGGAATGTGTTGTAACAGAGCCCCTTGCATAAGGCTGGGAGCCTCAAAGTGATCTTCCACCTGTGAAAAGAAAATAAAATTTTATTCTTCAGCTCAGGGAAGCTTCTGTCTAACTATGGAGAAGAAAATAAAGTTACCATAAGAAATAGAAATGACAATCCTGAAGCATGGATGGTAGGTGATAAGAATTCACATTATTGCTATAATTAAGAAAACCTCAAATAGGAAATAAAGGCAAAATCTATTTTGGAATTAGTGTGGCCACAAGAATCTTAGCAACTACACATTCCAAACCACTATGTAAGGATACTTCCAGGACACATGGCCCTTCCACAGAAGAAACAACATCATCTGAACATGAGTTTCCATTTAAAATAATAAGCTAAATAACAAATTATCATGAAGAAAATTCAGCAAATAATAAAGAGGGGAATTAGCATCTCACAAACTAGAAAAAAAGAATTTGAAATATATAAAATAATAATATATAAAATAATTAAAAAGACAAAAATAAAGCAGAAGTCATAAAAGGAGTATAAAAATGATATGCATATACTTTAAAAAATTAAATAATACTTTGAGATTAAAAAATAGTCTTTAAAATTTAAAACAGCACTGTGGATTTAGATAGATTAGATATAGCTGAAAAGAGAATCAGTAAACTGGAAGATAAACATAAGGAAATAAAGTAGATTGTGTCACAGGAAAACAAAACTATCGATATTTGAAAATGTAGACATTAGAAGAAGATGCAAGGATGCAGCTAATAGAAATTTCAGAAAGAGGGAATAAAAAGATTCCAGTAGGGGAGAATAGAAAGGGTGGAGGAGAGACAATACTTAAAGAGATAATGGCTGAGAATTTTTCTAAGTGGAAAAAAGATGGCTTGAAAAGGTACATTGAGTCCTGAGAAGAATGAATAAAAACCAACCCATATCTTAACACATCATAGTAAAACTTCTGAACACCAAACACAAAAATAAAACCCTAAAAGCAATGAGAGAAAAAAGATGACCATACAAAGGAAATGTGATTAGATTGACAGCAGAGTTTATAAACAACAACAGAGTCTAAGACCTATGGAGTGATAGCTTCAAAGTTCTTAAGTAAAATAACCACCATCCTGGAATTTGGTGCCAGCTCTCTTATAGTCGAGAGCAGTGGTGAAACACGGCATCAGTGAGCTTCCTAGGGTGATTAGGTCCAGGCCTTTCCTTCATGGAGCAGCAGATTAAAACAACCCTGAAAATTAGAGCAAAATCCAGTACTTATGGGACCTAGAATGTCCATAAAGAAAACAAATATCTTTTTGTTCCTAGAAAAAGAAAGGAAGCCCATGGCTGGTAAGTTTGGACTGATTTTAGGTCCTTATACTACTCTAACCTTTTAGAGCAAATCCCTTCTCAGAGACAGGCTGAGCTCACATTATGAACAGGTGCTTGGACTGGCCTTAGGGGCCCTGATGGAGGACACACATAGTTGTCTGCACTGGTCAGGAGAATTTTGAAATTGTCACAGGTCTCAAAGAACTTACAAGACACTGAAGGAAACAGGTAAGTTCATAATCGTTATAAAGTGTGGATGTGCTCTAAAACAGAGACCATCCAGACCATCCATAGATAATTCATGACCACCCAGAGAGGAGGTGTCCAATTCCTCATTGTCTATAGTTCAGACTTAGATTGACATTCTAGGCATTTCACGATCATCTCTGTCATAACTTCTCCAGTATAATCTTTCACTAGTCCCAAAACTAACTCTCTCCTCAAAATGGTTGAACTGATCACTAATCTTTGAAAACAAGCAACATTTTAAGAACTACATATTAAATAAACATTTATTGTTTGTTAGTTGATTAGTTGACTGGTTTAATAAACAAAAGTCCTTATCTCCTTATATCTTGGTGTCTCAACTGTGCTAAACCACTTTCAACAAATTATAACACCAGATTATATATAAAAACACATATCCTCTCTATCATACAAGCCATAAGCCCTAACCTATGGGCTGTGACAACTTTCGTTAGAGCAGTATAGCATAATACAGAACAGGAGTTTAGACACAAACTTTGGAGCCAGGTTTCCTGAATTCCAATTCTGAATCTAGCTCTGTAACCTTGGGTAAGATATTAAATTTCTTTGCACCTCAATACCTAATGACAGAAATAAAATTATGACATAGTTCATAGGGCATTTGTAAGAATTTAATGAAGTAATATGTGTCAAATTGAAATGTGTTTGATATATAGCACATGTTCAATATAAGTTAGCATGGGTTGCTATTATTTTTATTAGCATTTAAATCACACAGAACAAGGAAGAAACACCTGCTATTCGACTTATATGTTATTGCGGGTAAGAGAAGGACATCTAAGTGAAGATTTGGAGAGAACCACAGAATCTTCCAATTTTCTATAATTTCATACTGTCTCACAAAATGTTAGGAGACTACACTCCCGATCTCCTGATGCTCAATTTACCACTTGTTCCGTCAATTCCATCATTTGTACAATCCAAGTCTCCTGGCTCCTCTCCAGCACTTTCATCACTTTATTGTTTGCTATTACAACTACTACTACTAACACATACTACAACTATTGCTATTAGTACTGTTACTACAACCACACCACGAATTCTGCTGCCGTGCTATCCTCACTGATAGAAACCATGTGTGATGCAACAACTTTGCGCCAGACACTTGAAAATTATCATCTCTAGCCATTACAACAACCCTGAAAGAATTGCATTTATGTTCCCATTTTACAGATGAGGAAACTGTTAACTAACTCGCTTACCATTCACAGCCAGTCAGCAGAAAGGTCAGGATTCCAACCTGGTTCCCAAGTCCGTGCCTTTTCACTTCACCAGGTTGCCTCTCTACTGAAACGTGTTTGAACACAATAGAACAGATTTTCACCAGAGTTTTACAGCTGTTTCTCTCAGCCTGCAAAACAGATTGCTCCCAGTTGCTGAGCCTGAAGATCAGTGCCAATTTGTCAAAATGCCCGTGGCGTTTTAATGATTTAGAAAAGGACAGGCCCATGGCTTTTTCTACACCCAGCAGATGCCTCTGTTCCAAGAACTGTAACAGCATCACAGTGGAGCGTACCCACTGACTTACAATGTTTCCCGCAAATGACAAATCCACGGACGTCATCTGGGGACTAATGGCAAGAATGAGCTCTGTCCTGCTCATCTGCCAGGAGAAAGGGAACAAAAAAATGACTGAGATAAAGCCACCGTAAGGATGGAATCTGGCAAAGGATGGACTGAAGATTAGCTTAAGAAAAGTCCCTTCTTCCTTCCGGTGTTTGGAAAGCCTTGACCTTCAGCTTTGGCTCCGGCGTTCCAGCTCTTGGCCTGATCATTTTGATGAAGTGCATCCCTGAATGTTGGTCTCAGTGGAGTCTAGTTGACAGAAATGCAAAGCAGTGAAGGGAAGAAGCAAGCCACGCAGCACGAAAGCCGCAGGTAAATGGAGCCTATTCGCAAGGCAGGGTGAAAAACGGGGCCGTAATAGCAGCCATTTTGCAAGGTGCTGGACTTACGGACTCATAAGTCTTTTAGAACTTGGTGATTGTGCTTCAGAACGATGGGGAAACATGAGAAAGTGACTACACACCAAATATAACCCACCCTTCCGGGAGCAGGGAGCAGAAGCCTGCGCTCACGTCTCTGCGCACCGTTCACCTTCTGGGCTGGGGGATTCTCGGGCCCCGGAAACCTCTGCAGAGCTTCAAAGGCAGAATGTGCTTTGAATTCTGAGTGATTACAGCTCATTCAAATTCTCATTTTTCCAAGGGCTGCTAAACCTTATTGGGAGCTTGTCCAAAGGATAACTCAGGATAGTTTGCAGGAACAGCCTCCACGTCCAGCAAATTAATCTACAAAATCTTGTTTGTTCTTCATGTCCAGCATGAGTCAGCAAGGAGTCTGTGCTCATCATAGTCACTCAGGGGCCCAGCGAATGAAGCCTCCACGTTAATGTGTGCTTGCACAATGAGAATGCTTGCAGAACACCCACTCTCAAGGTCCAGACATCTGAGCATACAAGGGAGCAAGGAGAAATTCCAAGTAGGCTCTAAGGAGCAAGAATAGGATGAGGGCACGGGAGGAGTAGCTTCCAGGTACAAGAAGTTGTCCAAGTCAGGTTGTTAGCAGCTTATGTGGTGGTGGTAGTAGCAATGATGACAGTGATAGAATAATAGCAGCTACAACTCGCAGCACATTTACTCTATGCCAAGCCTGTGCTAAGAATCTCCACATGTGACAGGTGTCAAATGTCTTCTTCCTCTTGTCCTCCCTCCGGCCTCCACCCTGTTCTTTTTTACTTAGCCTCCCCTATCCTATGTCTTTGGTCTCAGGATTGAAAATCTAGGTTGTGGGGGAGCCTCAGACCACAGAGAATGCATGATCAGGTTTCCTGAGTTAGAGGTATGGTTGGGAAGATGAGAGAGGAGTTTCCAGACTAAGGCAGGGGGAGAGGGGACACCAAGATTTAATGTTGGGAAGGGTCCCTAAGAAAAGGTCCTCATTAGTTTGAAACCCTAAGAGATGATTGTATTAGCTTTTTAGGGCCACCATAACAAAGTACCACAAACCGGGTGGCTGAAATAACAGAAATTTAGTTATAGTCTCACAATTCTGGAAGCTAAAAGTCCAAGATCAAGGTGTTGGCAAGATTGTCTTCTTCTCAAGCTTCTCTCCTTGACTGTGAATGGCTGTCTTCTCCCTGCACTATCACCTGGTCTTTGGCCATTCAGATTGGTGAGGACCTGTGCCATACTGATTGTTAAATATTTTGAACATTATTTCTGCCCTATACGTTTCTCTATTACGTTGCCTCCAGTGGACCAAAATGTGGCACTAATGCCTTGGCCCTTGGAAACACATTGCATCACTCAGGATAGTTTGCAGGAACAGCCTCCACGTCCAGCAAATTAATCTACAAAATCTTGTTTGTTCTTCATGTCCAGCATGAGTCAGCAAGGAGTCTCTGCTCATCATAGTCACTCAGGGGCCCAGCGAATGAAGCCTCCACGTTAATGTGTGCTTGCACAATGAGAATGCTTGCAGAACACCCACTCTCAAGGCAGTGACACACATTATGCCCACTTCTGTTTCATTGGCCGATGGAAGTCACATGGTCATGCCTTTCCTCAAAGGGGACAATCCCATCATGTGTCTGGAAGAAAGGAAGTAGAAATGTATGATGAACAGCATTAATGACTGTCTCACATGACCAGCACTTCTTGACAACACAAAGGAATCTGGGAACCCCAAATGGTCTGAGATTATGTTTCTGACACGGTGGACTTATAATAAAAAAGCAAGTTCCAATAAAATTAATTGTATTTTTAAAACAACCCTGAGTTTCCCAATTGGAATGTGTACATGCTACACATAAATTATTTCATCAAATAATTATAAAAACACTTTGAGATTAATATTTTGATCCCTATTTTACAGATGACAAAACTGAGCTAAGAGAAGTTAAATAACTTGAATGAGGACTCAATAAATGGTACTGCTAGGATTTGAAACCCAGTCTACCTGACTCCCTTCTAACTTTAAAATATATGCTGTCATCTATTAATTCATTCAACATTTACCTATTGAGAGTCCACTATATGCACAACACTGTCAGGGAATTGCTAATAGAGCAGTAATCAAGGTAGATAAGGTCTCTTCTGCATGAAGCTTAAATTTTAGGGGAAAGGGGAGGAGTTCTGGAACAAAAACCAAGTAAGCAAATATGTAAGCAAGAAAGTATCAGACAACAATAAAGTTATCTCCTAAAGTGGCTACTTTGAGGAGGTGACATTTGCTCTCAGACCTGGATGACAATAAGGAGCCACCATGTGAATGCTTGAGGCACCCATGTGAATTCACCTGGGCAAAAGGAAGAGTTAGTTCCAAGGCCCCAAGTTTGGGACAAACTTGGTGCACGTAAGAAATAAAAGGATCCATCATGTAGTTGCAAATGTCAGCTGAGGCTACAGTCCTATGAGGCCTCCACTAGACTGAATCACTAATTCAGATGGTTCACTCATATGGCCGGTGACTGATGGTGGCTGTTACCTAGGAGCTGTTACCTGGGAGGGGCTTTACCTGAGCCCCTCCACCCTACCTGTGGCCTCTCCCAGTGTCATAGACTTCTCACGGCAGGATGCTGGGTTCCAAGAGGAGATGTCCAAGACCAAACATGCCAAGAGGCAGAAAGCAGAAACTCGCTTGAAATTAGCATAGAATCACTTCCACAATATTCTCGTGGTCAAAGCAATCACAGGGTCTGCCCAGATTTAAAGGGGTTATACGGGGTCAAATAGTGTCCCCCCAAATTTATATCCATCCAGAATTTCAGGATATGACTTTATTTTATAAAGCCTTTGCAGATGTAATTATTTAATAGTTAAATTAAGATGTGGTCATACTGGATTGGGATAGGTCCTAAAACCAATGACTGTTATTCTTATCAGAGGAGATACAGAGACATAGAGAGATGCAGTGAATAAAGCCATGTGATGATAGAAGCAGAGATCAGAGTGATGCAACTATAAGTCAAGGAATGCTGAGAATTGCCAGCAACCACCAGAAGCTGGAGGGAGGCACGGACAAGATCCTCCCTCAGAGCCCCCGGAAGGAACCAACCCTGCTTACACCTTGACTTCAGACTTCTGGCCTCCAGAACTGTGAGAGAATAAATTTTTGTTGTTTTAAGTCTCCTAGTTTGTGGTAATTCATTATGGCAGCCCTGGAAAACTAATACATGGGTAGAGAAATATACTCCACCTCCTGATGAGAGTGTGTTAAGGTCACATCACAGAGCAATGGTGGGGGATAATGTTGGGGCCATCTTTGAAAAGACAACCTGCTACCATTGTTTGTATCCAAAGGCAATAATAGCCTCACTAGCTGGCATCTTGGCGTCTTTTTTCTTTAGGAATTTGTATGTTCTTTTTCTGTTTATGGCCCATACTCGTGTGTGTGTGTGTGTGTGTGTGTGTGTGTGTGTGTGTGCACTCCTTGCTAAAGTCTCCTGATATCTTCTTTGGAAAGTATTGGAGTGTGAACAAACCAACAACCTTTTCCCCTGGGTCAGTACTACCCCTTACACCTCAACCTGCAAGTTTCACTGTTCTTTCTGCCAGACTGAATTTCAAACATTTTCTCAGCAGGATGTGTAAACACTGAGCTCAAGCTTTGACAATTTCTTAGCTCACACTGTGGCTGAGATCAAGGAATCATAATTAATCACCGAGGTGTTGGTGATGCTGCTGCTTCTCCCACAAAACACCAGGGCCAGTCCAGCCCAAAGCTACAAGGAGACCACAGGAACTGGGCAGATGTGACAGCTACCCCAGGGTCTGAAAAGATGGAGTCTATCCCAAGCATTGCAAAGAGAGACTCAAGCAAGTCTCCTGGGCCCTCTGAACGTGTCTCAGGAAGATGTTCTCCAGCTGTTTAACAGGAATCTGAGATGTAAAACTTGAAACTTAAAGACCATTGAACTGCTGGCATCTCATTGTCAAGTAAGATACTGGATGTGGACAAGCTTTGAAAATGTAACAAATATAAGACAGCAGAGATCATCATGGATGGTTAGAATTGGACCATAATGGTCTTCTAGTCCAACTCTTACCAGATCCTTCCACCACATCCCTATGGAGATTATGCAGCTTGGCCTGACTCCCTCCACTGACAGGGAACTCACTGCCATATGAACATGTTAAGGATCCAGCCGTCAATGGTGAGGAAACTTGTTATCTGTCCAGGTAATTTAGAGGCAAGAAGAGGAGGTGGGGATAAAGTCATCCATGAGATACCAAATCCCTGTGCCTTTACCATGCATGAATGTAAGAATTAAACATACTGTACTACCTGCATGGTAAGAAGCTCAAGTTGAGAATCCAAAAATAAAATTAGGCCAAGATGATTGAAACCATAGGGTCCAAGGAGAAATAAATTTAAAACCACCCTGAAGGGACATTTTCACAATATAGAGGTCATAGTTCTCTCCTCCCAATCCAAAACAAACAAACAAACAAAAAAAAAGAAATGTGAATAAATCCTGCTAAAATTGACTTTACAAAATTACAAAATACATGAGGAAATGAACTATCATGAGATCGTGTGATAGTAGAAGAATTACTCCCCCTGAAAAAAGCTAGAACTAATACAATAAATCTAAAAGAGCTATATTTAAAAAGAATAAAGTAATAATGAATAGAAATTCTAATAAATGGGAAACTAAAAAAAACCCAAGCTGCTTAGAGTTTTTTTTAAAGCAGCAACAAATATAACTTCAAGAAAACAAAAACATAGCCATTGAAATGAAAAACTCAGTGGTTATGTTAAAATCAAATTAGATGCAGCTAAAGAGAGAATGGCTAAACTAGGAAAATTAGCCAGAATGCAACAAAAAGAGGTAAAGAGAAAATATAAAATAGACGTTAGAGACATAGAAGATATCATGAGTGTCCAAAATATATTTTGAACCTGTAAGTGGCTAGCCAAAGAACCTCAAAATATTCAGAATACATAAAGAAAAGATTGACTTAATCCAAAGAAAAAGTAACAAATCTATAATCATAGAGAGCTATTTGAAACTCTCGCTCTTAGAAACTGATATATTGAGCAGGCCAAATATTAGTAGAATTTAGAACAATTAAGCAATCTCATGAGCAGACTTGAGCTAATAGACAAATAGAGACATTCGCCACCAAAGAAAATGCATTTGCTTTCTAGTTCATATGAAGTTGTTGCAAAAATGGACCACAGAATAGCCCTTAAATAAAATCTTAGCAAATACCAAAGAATAAATATTCTGAAATGCCATAAATTAGAAATCAATAACAAAAATACAATTTACTAAAGCCACACTAACTTGGTGACCGAAAATATACATCTTTATAATTCATGGTTTGAAGAAGAAATTACAATAGAAATTAGAAAATATTTAGAATCATAACAATGAAACCAGTACATACAGAAGCCTTTATGACATCACTGAAGTATCACTTTATGGGAAATTTATAGACTTAAATTCATGTATTGAGAAACAAGGAACACCAAAAATAATTTAGGAGGTGGTTATACTCAAGAAGATTAAAGAGTAGGAAGAAATAATAAGGGTAAAAGTCAAAATTAATCATACTAAGAATGTAAAAAAATAAACATTAAAAAAATTTTTAAAAGAATGTAAAAAAATAGTAGACAGACCTGCATATTTTTTAAACTATAAGAGAATGCTGTACTGAACATTCTTGTTGTTCTATTCGTGCTAGAATTTGGGGCAATGGGTATACCCCTAGTGAAATTGCTGGGTCAAAGGGTATATACACAGTCTTTTTAAACACATACTGCCAACTGGATTTCCAAAGTAATTAGAGTACTTTACACTCCCACTGGCAGTGGGTGGCAGTGCCCACTTATGTACAGTCTTGCCAACATCGAGTATCAGTAGGTTTTTGTTGTGGTGGCGGTGGTGGTGGTTTGAAACCACATGAGTGTGAAATGGTGTATCACTGTGGTTTTAATTTGCATTTCCCTGGTTATTAAATTGGTAATATTTCTATATATTCCCTTCTGTGAATTACCTTTTCATATCTTTTGCACCCTTTACTATTATATTGTTTGCATTTTCTTAGATTTATAGAAGTTTGTTATAAACTCTGTACACTAATCTTACATCAGTTAAATGCATAGCAAATTTCTCTCTATATGGGAGAATGTATATTTGCAAGTCTTTTTGTGAAAACTTGTTTTCTACTCTAGGGAGCAGATACCTAGGAGTAGAAAGCCTTGGTCATAGTGTAGAAATGCATTCAACTTTATAAGCAACTGCCTAGCCATTATGCATAAAGGTTGTTTCATTTTACATTTCCACCAAAAATGTATGAGAGTTCTAGTTGCTCCACATCCTCATCAGCATTTGGTTTTGTCTGTCTTTTTTCCTTTAGTCATGCCAGTGGGTGTAAAATAGTATTTTTTGTGGTTTAACTTAAACTCCCTTAAAGCTAACAATATTTGCATATTTCCTGTTAATAAATTTTCAAAAGTGACCTTTCAAGTCTTTGCCCATTTTTATTGGATATTTGCCTTTTTATTATTGATTTGAAAGAATTCTTTATGTGCTTATATTCTAGATATGAACCCTTTGTCAATTTTTCCAAAACAATATTCAGTTGTTTCTGAACTATTTGTTAAAAAGGCTTTTCCTTTTCCTTTGAATTGACTTGGTGCCTTGGCCAAAAATCAATTGACCTTATGTCTGTGGGTAAATCTCAGACTACTGCATTGCATTAATCTATTAATATTGGTCTCTCCCTATGCCAATAACAATCTATCTTGAAAATGGTAAGTCTAGAAATCAAGTTGTATAATAAGTCCTCCAATCTTGTTCCTTGGTTTTCAATATGGTTTTGGCTCTTTAAAATTCCTCGTATTTCCATGTAAATTTTAGAATAAACTTGTCAATGGGTTTTGACTGGTATTACATTGGACTTACAGATCAATTTGGGGAGAACGGCCATCAACTTTGAGAACTCTTTCTCATCCGTCCCTCATGCACCCTAGGCCCAGGTGCTGCTTGTTCCCTGCTCAATCTGCGTATGAGCCCCTGTACTCTCCATTTTGTCACCCCATTAACCTCAAGTTTGCACCAAGACTATCTCTTGCTTTGATGCCTCTTGCCTCTCCTCTAATCACCAATCCACAACTTATCTTCAAGTTCATGGTTTGCCTCCTTCTTCCCAGATGGGTGCTGCTCAGACTGTCCACTCAGCATCATGACTCCGGCTTGACAGCAGGGATCTCTCATTCCAGCTTCCGTGGGACGTCTGAGGTGTGCCTTGTGCTCCCAGGAATAGCTTGCGTGGTCAAGCCCCTTCGTAATGCTCTAGCTTCATCACTTAACACACTGACTGCCACACCAGAAAAAAAATCTTTTTCCCTTGCGCCATGGTGTTTTATTGTGAAAATAGAATAAAAACTTCCAAAACAAAATGATCCTTTCTAATTTAATGAAAATTTGTTATTTTTTATTGTTTGCTCTGTGTGAGTTATATGCAACTAAATTGTCAACTGTGACAACAAGAACATCAACAAGTGAGATTTTCATGATGAACCATATGCTTACATACGCTTCATGAGGCACTGGGCTCAAAACTGGTGTGAGTTAAATACAACTCACATGGCAGTTAATGTGTTAAACTCACTATCTTGTACTCCTGCTTCAGCCCTAGTGAGCCACTGTTAGTTTCTTGAACAAATGTGCTGGACCTTTACACATCCTGTTACTGCTCCTTGAAATGGTATACTCCCCCAGACATAACCACCGTCCACTCCATTAGCTTAGCTTGATTCTTCAAGGCTGGTTGAGACATCCCTTCTCAGTGCTTGTAATTCCTCATCACAGCACATGTCTCATAGTGACCCTTGAAGGCAGGGAGTGGGTCTCTCTCGCTTGAATTTCCAGCATTTAGCACAGTGTGTGGCATGACAGAGCCCTTTATCAATGTTTGTTCAGTGAATGGATAAATGAAGGAAACTGTGGTAGATATACACAATGGAATACTACTCAGCCTTAAAAGGGGAGGTAATCCTGTCGTTGGAGAAAGCATGGAGGAACCTGGAGAACATTAGGCTAAGTGAAATAAGCCAGGCACAGAAAGACAAACACCACATGTTCTCACTCATATGTGGAATCTAAAGAAGTTGAACTCATAGAAGTAGAGAGTAGGATGATGGCTACCAGGGGATGGGGGCAGTGGGTAGACGGGGAAAGGGGAGATGTTGAACAAAAGGTACAGAGTTTCATTTAGATAGGAGGAATAAGCTTTAGTGATCTCTTGCATGGAATGGCAACTATAATAAATAATAATATATTATATACTTAAAAATTGCTAAAAGAGCAGATTTTAAATGTTTTCACCACAGCAAATAAGTATGTGAGGTGATGGATTTGTTCACTAGCCTGATTTAATCATTCCACACTGTAAACATATATTATAACATCACATTTTACCCCATAAATATATACAATTATTATTTGTCAGTTAAAAATAAAATTTTTCTTAAAGAACAAAAAGGAATGAACAGTAAGTAGACTGTCAGTGTGTCCATAGCCTACGCTTAGTCGGTGGGAACCCTGAGTTACTAAAGACCTCAGGGCAGTCATGTAGCTGTGGTGGAGACAGGTGACTCATTCTGACCCCAGCACTTGTTAAAAATGTCCCTTATCGAAATTCAATTCATGTGCACCCATCAATCTTTTGGTGTTAATGCACTTCCCCAGGTAGATTTCTTAAACCGGAGAAGCAATGTGTTGGCTGGCTGATGATACGTTTTCAATCTATTGGTAGATAGATTGCACACTATAAATGAGTATTTTGGCTCTCTACTTTTTAAAGCTTTTTAATATAATTTTGGTTGATGTGGCTAAAATCTCAGGACTCCAGCTGGGAAGTGAAAGAATAAGATTGTCCCCCCTTTTTTTCATATATATCTTGCCCAAGGAGGGCAATTCTTATTTATGTTTTTCCCACAGGACCTTGATAATTCTCAATAAGCATAGTTGAATTAGCAATTAGCAAGGCTGAGAACTAAACTCCAGGGACGCGTATTAGTCTGCTAAGGCTGCTGCAACAGAGTACTAAAACTGGGTGGCTCATCAAGAGAAATGTCTTGTCTCAGAGTTCTGGAGGCTGGAAGTCTGCAATGTTGGTGGAGTTGGTTCCTTCTGAGGTCGATGAGGAAGAACGTGTTCCATGCCCCTCTGCTAGCTTCTGCTGGCTTGCTGGCAATCTTTGACATTTTTGGTGAGCACAAGCATCACCTCCATCTCTGCCTCCATCTTCACGTGGCATTTTCCCTGTGTGCGTGTCCCTGTGTCCAAATTTCCGCTTTTCATAAAGACATCAGTCACATTGGATTAGGTGCTCACCCTTCTCCAGTATGACCACAGCTAGACTTATCTGATTACATCTGCAAAGACCCTATTTCCAAATAGTCACATTCTGGGGCACCAGGGGTTGGGACTTCAATATATGAATTTGGGGGTGGGAGGGATGTAATTCAACTCATAATAAGACAGAATTAACACTAACCATTAAAAACTTCAAAAAAGGCTTTATATCAAAACATGCTTCTAAGATAAACTTTATTTAGGTATAATTTACATACACTTTAAGTGTACAGTTTGATGAGTTTTTAAAAATACATACATATTTTTTTACACCCATCACTATCAAGACATAAAACATTTTTATCACCCAAAACATTCCTTTGTTTCCCTTTTTAATCAATATCCTCCACCCTAACCACTGCTCTGGCAACCACTTATTTGGTTTCTGTCTTCAATGATGAGTTTTGTCTATTCTAGAACATCAAATATTCCTTGGACTCACAAACTTTGTAGTCTTTAGCGTCAGGCTTTTTTCTGTATCCCTAACACCGCGAGATTCCTCCACACTGTGCCAGTAGTTTGTTTCTCTTATTGCTGGGTAGTATTTCACCCCTCGAGTGTACCAAAATTTCTTTATCCATTCATTTGTTGATGGACAGTGGGGTTATTTCCAGTTTTAGGCTTTCCTCAACCTTCTACAAGCATTCATGTGCTAATATTTTTGGTGGATGTATGTTCTCATTTCTCCTGGATAAATAGAGGAATGGATGGTTCAGTCATTCAAAAACAGTTTTGAGGTCACCTTTCGTGACTCCATGAGTAGTAATATCCACCAAGAGCTTCACTGGAGTTAGCAAATACCTATGGAGCCCCTTCATTTGCCAATTCTAGATAAGAGTCCTGAAAACCACTCCAGGCAAAAGTGTATCATCGTTCCAATAGTAAATAATTACAGCTGTTTGAATTTGCACAGTGGATTATAGTTTTCAAAGTCCTTTCACACTCATTGTCTAGTTCAGCTCTTGTCATAAACTCTAAAAAGCAAAGGCAAAAATGATCATCCCCATTGTACAGATGAGGAAATTGAGGCTCAAAGAAGCTAAGTGACTATATAGAAGAGAACTGGAACATGAATCCAAGCCTTCTGGTTCATCATACTATGCTCCCTGAACTCCATCCTTTAGCCCCGTTTTATCCAAAGTGCAACTTGTTTGGGTCAAAGTGGAAGGGAGCTACTGGAAGAGGCATTTTCTAGGACAACATAAGCCCCTCCAAACATGAGCAGCAGGTCTGTTTTTAGGGGTCTCGAAGGAAAGACATTTTCTTTCTCGAAGGAAATCTATTTTCTTGCCTTTTCCAGCTTTGAGAGGCTGCCCCCGTCCCTTGGCTTTTGGCCCCTTCCATCTTCAAAGCCAGCAACGGCCCCTCTGGATTTTCTCACATTGCGTCTCTCTCTTCTCCTCCCTCTTCCACTTATAAGGACCCTTGTGACCACGTTGGACTCACCCAGATTATCCAGGATAATTGCTCCATCTCAAAGTCAGCTGATCAGCAACCCTAACTGCAATCTTAATTCTCCTTTGCCATATAACAGAACATATTCACAGGCCCCAGGGAATAAGCTGTGGACATCTTTGGTGGGGCATTATTCTGCCTGCCACAAGTATCTGGCCTCTCAACAAGGCTCTAAGGATTAAATGAGTTAATGTATTAGAGAGTTTGGCACAGTACCTATCTTAAGGTAAGCTCTGAAATCTGGCGGCTTATCTCAAGGAAATTCTTGATCGCTGTGAACTCCTAGTCAGGAACTGTTTCTCTCCTTTGTTCTCCTAGGGCGAACAGCATGACCAGCACATAGTAGGATCAATACATTTTTGGTGAATAAGTGAACACATGAGTGAATTAATACATGAACGTTTCTTATTCTTGTCATCGACTTACAAATTCAACACTCATTTCGTATTATATCGATGCACCTGAACCTCGATTGGAAAAGGTGTGGGTAGGCCTGTAATGGGTGACCATCAAAGAACTCATCATTGTAGGCTCAGAACTGGAAAGGACAATAAAAGTAATTGGGTCCCCCTCAACAGCACTAATCGCTAGGGAAATGCAAATCAAAGCCACAATGAGATTGTGGTTAGGATGGTTACTATTAAAAAATAAAAAATAACGAGAGTTGGCAAGGATGTGGAAAAATTAGAACCCTTGTGCACTGTTGGTGAAATGCAAAGTGGTGCAGCCACTATGGAAAACAGTATGGTGATTTCTTAAGAAATTAAAAGTACAATTATCATATGATCTAAGAATTCCACTTCTGGCTATCTATACAACAGAATTGAAAGCAGGGTCTCAAAGAGATATTTGTACACCTGTGTTTATAGGAGCATTAGGCACAAAAGTGAAAAGGTGGAACAGCAACCTAAATGTCCATTGCTAGATGAAGGGATAAACAAAATGTGGTATATATAAAGTGTAAATATAATGGAATATTATTCTGTATTTAAAAGGAAGGAAATTCTAGACACATGCTGTAACATGGATAGATTTGAGGACATTATGCTAAGTGAAATAAGGCAGTCACAAAAGGGCAAATACTGTATGAGTCCACTCATATGAAGTGCCTGAAGTAGTCAAAATCACAGAAACAGCAAGTAGAATGGTGGTTATCAGGGGCTGAGGGGAGTGGAAAACAGGGAGTATTGTTCAGTGGGTATAGATTTTCAGTTTTGCAAGATGAAAAAGTTTGGGAGAACTGTTGCATAACACGTGAATATATTTAACACTACTAAACTGTACATTTACAAATGGTTATGATGGTACATTTTAAGTTATGTGTATTTTGCCACAATTTAAAACTTTAAAAAGTAATTGGTTCCCTACTTCCACCAACTTCAGGTATCCTTTTCCAGCATCTTTGACAGGTGGTTACTCTCTTCTGCTCTAAAGCATGTAATGATAAGAAACTCCAGAGGTACTAAATGCCATTATTGGACAGTAAAATTTAACTTTTAAAAAAATATTCCCAGCTGGAGTTGAAATCACTTGCCCCATAGGTGATCAGATATAGATTAGTCTACTGAAGTAACATAGAATAAATTGACTCCTACAAAAGACAGACTTTCAAGGATTTGAAGAAATGTAGGTCTTCCCTAAAATAAATACACAGGACATAGTTTCCAAACCGTTTGGCAGAAGATAACTTGGGTATTGATCTGGACACCTACCTCTTGCGTATCATGAGATTTTTAACATCTTCAGACATGCTGAACCTCAATTTTATTCATTCATTCATTTAAACAATCTTTATCAAGCACTATATTTTTTAACCAAACATTGTCTAAGGTACTAGGGAAATAACATGGAATAAAAGAGACATATTCGCTGCCCTCATAAAGCATGCAATCTAATGGGGATAAAGACAACTAAACAAACATTAATAAGAAACTGGGATAAGTGCCCTGAGGTGGAAATTATAGAAATTAAACAAGGGCATAGAACAGAATCATCTAACTTTGCTTGGGAACTGGGTGGAGTGCTATGAAGACTTCCCCAGAGGAGTGGTATTTTAAGTCAGCCCTTAAGGATATATAGGAGTTAGCAGGTGAAGAGAATGTAGAACCAAGCATATGCGCTATCAGGAAGATTCAGTCGGGTAACACATGTATCCCTCCGTATTCAACTCATTTAAATTCTACTCTCATTTACTGAGCTGTGTAGGATGTACCAGGCTCTGTGCTGGCTTCCCATATCTTATCTTATTGCTTAAGAACCTCATGAAGGCAACTCAAAGTGCCATCATCCTTTAAAAAGTGACAACAAGAACTATCCCATTTTGGACTAAATAATGCAAAGTGCAATGGGGGGGAAAAACACATAGAAGGGCTGGGCGCAGTGGCTCACATCTATAATCCTAGCACTGTGGGAGGCTGAGGCGGGAGGACTGTTTGAGGTCAGGAGTTCGAGACCATCCTGAGCAAGAGCGAGACCCCGTCTCTACCAAAAATAGAAAAAATTAACCAGGCATGGTGGTGCATGCCTGTAGTCCCAGCTACTCAGGAGGATCGCTTGAGCCCAGGAATTTGAAGTTGCAGTGAGCTATGATGACGCCACTGCACTCTAGCCAGGGTGACAGAGTGAGACCCTGTCTCAAAAAAACAAAAAACAAACAAGAAAAACACATAGAGGGTGAAAACCTTTTGCTAATACCATATTGTGAAATGATAAGCCATTATTATTACCATTACTTTATTATATATCTATGCCTGGACATGATTATTAATGTAGCCTGCAATTGCATTAATCCTAGATGCTGACTTGGCACAATTGAATTTGCATTCCTATAAATATCCTCCCTTTCTTTTTTGCAAGAACTCTGTCCATCTAGGTGTCCTTCTAATCTGCACTTACACAACTGATTTTTAGAACCTAAATACATACCTTTTCATTTGACCCTACACAAATTTACTTAGTTGATTTAGACGCATCTTTCTGGTCTGTCGGGATAATCTTGAGTCCTGCTTTTGTCATTCAACATTAACTCTTATCCAATAGATGTGCTCAGCTTCCCTTCTGCGAGTATGGCTCAGATTCTGATGAGAGGATAACAGCCCGACTTGAGTTCCTTTGCTTCTGCTGACTCTGGGTACAGGGATCTGAGCCACCATCAACACTTACCTCTCTCGAGCTCCTGAGAAGATCTAAGCTGAAGCAAGATTCAATAGCCTTCCCCCACTTCTTACCAGTAGCAAGGCTTATAATTAAATCTTGCTCTCAGATGCTGGGATTTGGTGGCCTGGTCATGACTTTTGGGTCTTTCCTTCTGCCCCTGATGGCGAATCTCCCTAAGATGATGTGCTGACCCTCTCCTGTCATAGCACATCCAATTCCATGCCCCAACCTCCTATTCTCCCCCCATCGTCCCTACCTGTGTCCTAAGAGTATGCTCCCTACCCAAAATAGTCAATGGCTTGCAGGTAGTTTTGCAGTGTCGGAAATAAAAGCAAGGAAATAACTTTGTTCACATATTTGAAATCAATCAGAATTATTTATGATTTTTATAGACATCTCATTGTTTCTTAAAATCATTACATTCTTTAAAGTTTTATGCATACCACAAAGCCATTGTATATTTTACATCATTTACATAATTAGTGTGATTGCTTTCATTTATTAAATTTTCATTTTTTAATGTTACTATATTGGGTTACATTATGCTCCAAATGTTTTTTTAAAAAATATACCATTGGCTCAAAGTAGTTCTTTGAAACATAAAAGTAATGAAAATAGTAATGTATGATAAGTATAAATTGTGGAAAGTTCTGCATACAATGTAGAGTGATGAGAAATTCAAAACAATATTATGAATGTAAATTATGGAAAGGTCTCCATACAATATAGAGTGAAAAGTAAGTAGTCAGCCAAGAAATGAAAAGTGTAAATAAAAAGATAATATTAAGTATCTGAAAATGTATTTTATTGAACTTGCAATCCACTGGCTTCTGCTGCCCAGGGAACTGTCAATTTCAAAACCTCGAAAATACTGTCACAGCCTTAGAAAGGCACCGTTTTCAAATAAAATAGTGATCTCTTTGGAAATCCAGTCAAGTTTTTTCCCCTAGTCCTTGCATCAAATAATGCTTTTTATTTTAGTATGATATGAGAATTTTATATCCAAGTATAGAGGAGTCCAAAACTATAGAGGTTTTGTTCAAAACACGTACAAATCACATTATTGCTGAAAACCCTGCTAAACTAGCCAAAAAATTAATGAAAAATTTGCCAAATTTCTTAATCAAGTAACACATTTGGATATCATATACTATCAATAATAAAAATGTGAAGAGAAATTAAGCATGAATTTCTTGCATATATTTTGCTCTACATTTGGATCAAACCACTGATATGCAGCGAATGAATCAACTCCTTGAATATGTTTAAGCATATGGGACAGAGAAGTGTTCAACAACTTTTTATCACTGAAAGCCTGTGCCATAAAAAAAGTCCTTTTTTTTTTTTTAATTAAAATGGTTTTGTGAGCCATGAGGAGAACAGCACAAAATGTACTGGGACCCATACCAACCAACAATGCACACAGATTGTCTCTAATATTTTATTCACAGAGAACCATCAATAGCCAACAATATGCCCCATAGTCTTGATCCAAGGTTGAAAGACACTGTGGAAATTTTTGCTATCATTTGAATTGCAGGCAGTATATGTATATCTTTTCAGTGTGATGTGTTAAGACATGGTCGGTAAATATAAAACTCTACTTTTTTCATACTGACACACAGTGGTTCATAAAAAAAAAAACAAAATGTTCTCCCTTTTTAAAGTTAGGAATAAAAAGAAAATGTTACTTTGCAACTTCATTACTTTAATTACTTAAAATGGATTGGTATATTTCAAAAGTGTAGTCAGTATCTAGAATAAACTGAATTTATCATTTTAGAGCTAAAGGATTATAATTTATAATATTCAGGGAAGGATATCAGAATTTCTTAAGATGACCAAACTGTGAGGAAATTCTTCAGTCTTTGTGGCTGATAATTTTCTTCCATTGTCACAGAAACTGATGATATGTTATTAGTGATGTTTGAAAAATCACATCCCAATGCTGCCACAGACCATGTAGAAATATTTTCTGGAGACACATTCAACCAAAGAATTGATTGATATTCATCTTTCAAATTGAAAGATTAGTTGGAAGTTAAAACTTTGTGTATGATGTGTTTATGTCCAAGGAAATATGGAGAAGCAATCTTCAGTGATAAATGTATTCTTTCTGAGTCAATGTTTTATTTTGAATATTCATAATTATCTAAATATTCTTATGATTATGAATTGGAATCTTTAAACTTAGAAGGAATAAGGAAGAAGAAAATATACTAACTGATTGTGAAACCTGGACATAGGTGTCAAACTATTCATTTTCAGGCTAAACATAGATGACATAATCGGTGCCTTGCATGCAACAAATGCTCATGAACTGGTCTGGAAATACTGGGAAACTGAAAAACACTGTGCTAGAAATTCCAGCTAGGTTCCTCTCTCGTGTAAGCCCCCAACCCGGGACCAGGGAGTTACCCTGAATTACAGACTGTTGACTAAGTTAACAAAAGTACTCATTCTTGCCGTGTCCTTTTCCCAAGATTGGAACCTCATAATTGATTTCTGAGCCAGGACTCAATCTGATTTCCTTTTTTTTTTTTTTAAGTCTTTATTTTTTTAGAGCAGTTTTAACTTCATGGCAAAATTGAGAGGAAAATACAGAGATTTCCCACACCCCCCTTCCCCCACACATGCATAGCCTTTCCCATTATCAGCATTGCCCACCAGAGGGGGACTTTTGCTACAATTGATGACCCTACACAGACATGTCATAATTACCTAAAGTTCATAGTTTACAATAGAGTTCAGTCTCAGTGTTGTACAGTCTGTGGATTTGGAAAAATGTATAATGACATGTATCCATCATTACAGTATCATGCAGAGTATTTTCACTACTCTAAAAATCCTCTGTGCCCCACCTTGTCAACTCTCAATGCCTCCTCCTCAACCCCTGGCCCCCACTGATCTTTTTACTGTCTCCACAGCTTTGCCTTTTCCAGAATGTCATATAGTTGGAATCATACAGTCTGTGGCCTTTTTAGATTGGCCTCTTTACTTAGTAAAATGCATATAAGTTTCCTTCATGTCTTTTTATGGCTTGATAGCTTATTTCTTTTTAATGCTGAATAATATTCTATTTTCTGGATGTGCGACAGTTTATTTATCCATCCACCTACTGAAGGATTTCTTGGTTGCTTCCAAGTTTTGGCAATTTTGAATAGAACTGTTGTAAACATCCATGTGCAGGTTTTTGTGTGGACATAAGTTTTCAGCTCCTTTGGGTAAATACCAAGGAGCACTATTGCTGGATTGTATGGTAAGAGTATGTTTAGTTTTGTAAGAAACTGCCACACTGTCAAAGTGGCTGTACCATGTTGCATTTCCACAGCAATAAACGAGAGTTCCTTTTGCTACCCATCCTCACCATTATTTGGTGTTGTCAGTGTTTCAGATTTTGGCCATTCTAATAGCTGTGAAGTGGTATCTCATTGCTGTTTTAATTTTCATTTCCCTGATAACATACCATGGGGAACATCTTCCCATATGTTTATTTACCACCTGTATATCTTTGGTGAGATGTCTGTTAAGGTCTTTGGCCCATTCATTAAGCAGGTTTTTTGTTTTCATATTGTTGAGTTTTAAGAGTTCTTTTTATACTTTGGATAACAGTCCTTTATCAAACATATCTTTTGCAAATATTGTCTCCCAGTCTGTGGCTTGCCTTCTTTTTCTCTTGACATTGTCTTTCACAGAGCAGAAGTTTTTAAGTTTAATGAAGTCCAGCTTATTAATTATTTCTTCCACAGATCACGCCTTTGGTGTTATACTTAAAAGTCATTGCTATACCCAAGGTCATCTAGGTTTTCTCCTGTGTTATCTTCTGGGAGTTTTATAGTTTTGTGTTTTACATTTAGGACTATGATCCATTTTGAGTTAATTTTTGTGAAGGCTATAGGTCTGTGTCTAGATTCATTTTTTTGCATGTGGATATCCAGTTGTTCCAGCACAATTTGTTAAAAAGACTGTATTTGTTCCATTGTATTGCCTTTGCTCCTTTGTCAAAGATAAGTTGGTTATATTTTTGTGGATTTATTTCTGGGCTCTCTATTCTGTTCCACTGATCTGTTTCTCTATTCTTTCACCAGTGCCATACTGCCTTGGTTACTGTCACTTTATGGTAAGTCTTGAGGCTGGGTAGTGTCAGTACTCTGACTATGTTCTTCTCTTTCAATATCACGGTGGCTGTTCTGGGTCTTTTGCCTCTAATGTGTAAACTTTATAATCAGCTTGTCAATATCCACATCATAACTTACTAGAATTGGATTTGGATTGGATGGAATCTATAGATAAATTTGAGAAGAACTGATGTCTTAATAACACTAAGTCTTCCTGTCTATGCACATATCTCTCCATTTAGTTCTTCTTTGCTTTCATTCATCAGAGTTTTATAGCTTACATCACACAGACCTTGCATATATTTTGTTAGATTTATACCTAAGTATTTCATTTTTGAAGGCATTCATGTGAATGGTATTGTGTTTTAAATTTCAAGTTCCACTTGTTCATTGCTGGTGTGTAGGAAAGCAATTAATGTTTGTACATTATCCTTGTATCCTGTAACTTTGCTATAATCATTTATTAGTTCCAAGAGTCTTTTGTCAATTCTTTCAGATTTTCCACACAAACACAGATGATCATGTCATCCGAGAACAAGGACAACTCTATTTCTGTCTTCCCAGTCTGTATACCTTTTATTTCCTTTGCTTGTCTGTGGCATTCACTAGTACTTCCAGTATGATGTTGCGAAGGAGTGGTTAGAGGGGGTACCCTTCCTTTGTTCCTGATCTTAGCGGGAGAGCTTTGAGTTTCTCATCACTAACTATGATATCAGCTGTAGGTTTTTTGTAGATATTCTTTATCAAGTTGAGAAATTTCCTCTCTGTTCCTTGTTTACTGGGTATTTTTAATCATGAATGGGTTTTGAATTTTGTCAAATGCCTTTTCTGCATCGAGTGATAGGATCATGTGATTTTCCTTCCTTAGCCTGTTGAAATGATGGATTACATTGACTCTTGAAGGTTGAACAACCTTGCATACCTGGAATAAACCCCACCTGATGGTGGTATATAATTCTTTTTATACATTATTGGATTCAATTTGCCGATATTTTATTGAGGATTTTTGCATCTATGTTCATGAGAGATAATGATCTGTAGTTTTCTTTTCTTGTAATGTCTTTGTCTGGTTTTGGTGTTAGGGTAATGGTGGCCTCATAGGATGACTCAGGAAGTATTCCCTCTGCCACTATCTTCTGAAAGAGATTATAGAGAATTGGTATAATTTCTTCCTTAAATATTTGGTAGTCAGTCTGATTCCTTACTGTTGCTCACTACCTGTGCTCCTGAGACCCTGCTGGACCTACTTTATTGGGTGCCCTAGAGCCAAATGCTTCCAGACAGACTACTGTGTTCCTTTCAATAGATACCACCCATGTGCTCATTCTGGAGCTCACTGTTAATAAAGACGTGCTTCCTCCTTACTCTGGATGGCTCCTTCTCTATGGATGTGGCTCAACTAGTGAAACATACCTGTTCTTAACTGTTCTTGTTTATCTGATCTGTGATTTTTGAAGAAGAAACTGGGTATATGTAACCTAGTGCCTTCCTCCCCGTTTCTTCTTGGGATCATATCAAACATGGAACAGGGGCTGTTCTCACATGGACAATCTGGCCATGGTCCAACACTGCCTGTGACAAGGTGAATAGATGCCTAATTCTAGGGGTCAGCACTGAAGATTCACCTGGCCTGAAGACGTGTTACACTTACTATTGTCAACTTCTGTCAGTAATAAAGGTGGCATTTGGTTTTCCCTTTTCCTATTATTTTCATATTACTCACCTTTTTATAAATCAAGTTGGAAAAGGGGATGCTGTTATTTAGTTTTGTTCAAACTCCATTACAAGCCTCTATTGCCAGCTTAGTTTCCTTCATGGCTGTCCTAGCTTGGTGACAGGAATTTGTACAGTCTTTCATCTTATTCCTTCTCCCTACCATCTGGGAAACAATGTGCCTGGACCTCAAAGAAGCTCAAACTATGGTAAGACTGACAATCAGTCAACAGCCTCTGTCTATGGTGATTTACCCAGTGGTGAAAACATTACAAACTACCAGCCAGTCCATAAATCTCCATCCAGTCCATAAACTATTAGAGTCCATTTCAAAGGCCTTGCTGAAATCTATATGCATCCCTATGTTCTACCCAACTGGTGAAAATATCAGAAAAGAAAGTGAGGCCAAGTTCAGTCTGACTTTTTGTTAGTAAACTCTACTAGATTGATGGCAAAGCTAAATTTTATATATTTTTATAACCCCTCTGTCTAAGATAAATTGCGTACTCAATAAATGTTTTGATTAATGAATAAATTAATCAAACAAACCTCTGCTAACTCCTAATAATTATCTAAGTTATAAATGTTTATAAACCATCTTTTTAATGACTATTCCTTCAGTTTTTTCTTGCTCTAATTTCAAACTCATTAATATGTTTCTAGAATCCCTCCTTTTCACCTGGCTGGTAAAACAGTGCAGTAAATGTTGAGTCTTCCAGCCTCGCCCCCTTCTGCATCATTTCTTAATGAGTAGTAATGTTGACTCCATCAACATATATGCATTTTGTCTGTGCCCTGAGATGTAATTATTCTGGTCCTGGGAATTTGAATTCATTTAAAGCATATTAAATTCTCTCTTATTATTATCTTTTATCTTTCGGGAAGTGTCCTCTTAAAGATAGCTTTTCTACCATTTATAGTTAGGAATTGTTCCCTTTGGCAGTGAAGTCAAACAGGAATTGTGTCATTTACTTTTCTGTCTTTCATGTGTTAAAATTCTAATATCTGCCCAATGTCAGCCACTGCTCTTCCTGGCAACATTCTTCTGGGTTCATATCATTCTTTGGGGTTTTTTTGGGGGTTGTTTTTGGCTATGATTCCCTTCTGTATTTTGTACATGTGCTTATTTGTAAAGAACAGAGCCTAAGAGACACTCTTTGGGGCCACTCTTTTTGGAGTCCACTGCCAGATTTAGGGTTTGTGTTACATCATCATGCTCTTGGCCACAGTCGGTTGGACAAGGGGTGGACATGTGAGCAATCAGACTCTCTCTCCCAGCAATCTGGAGCTGAGACCGAATTGGTATTTCGGTCTGGGCTGGTCATTTGAATGCAGGGATTAGGAGCTCAGAACTTGGGAAGCAGCGCATAACAGGGCTGTACACAATGAACTGGTGAAGGGAGAATGAACAGGTGTGTAGAGTGAAGCAGAGACAGTGAACCCAGGAGAGGAGCTCCTGATGGCGTTCCAGGTCCTGGCAAGTCGTGGCAGGGTAAGCTTTGGAAATTGTAATTTGTATTCTTTGCTCCTCCCTGATCCTATTATGAGGTGGGAGCTAGACCCTTGGCATTCCCTTCACTCTAAGACATTACAGGGTAGAAAGCAAAAGCTGATTGAAGACAACACAGAAGAGGAGTGCAAGGCTGTGGTTAAGAGCAAATGTTCTTGAGCCAGGCCCTCTGTTTGGAGGAGCCCTACCTGGGTCACTTCCTGGCTGTGAGACCCTGGGCAAGCTCCTTAACCACTCTATTCACTCATATATAAAATAGAGATAATGCTGCCTACCTCATGGGGTTGTTGTGACAATTCAATTAATTAAAAATGTAAAGTTCTTAGAACAATTACCATCATATCATAAGGAAACTAATAAACGCAAGCTATTTTTATTATCCTTGGTTTTTTTGCCCTCAAAAACCCTGAACTAGTTGAAGAGTAGTACTGCATGTCCCAGAGGGTGAAACAAGAGGGAGGGATGCCTCTGAGGATGTGGGAGTGTGGGAGGAAGCAGATCAGGTAAAGAACAGGGACTAAAATGGCCCGTAAGGGCAGCACCTCACGCAATATTCTAGAGCGGTGTCTGAGGACGGGATGACCCTTGGAGGGGGGTCTGCCTCGTGAGTCTGAGAAGCAGGACTTTGTTTCCAATCTTCGCTGGAGGTCCCCAAGCCCAGGGGATGGTGGGGATGACCGACACTACTAGCTGCTTCCCAATTTTCATTCTTTCCTTCTTCTTTAGTAAAAGAATGCCAAATTTTCAGCTGGCCACCCATGCCCATATTTCCCAGCCTCCTTTTAGCAAGGATTGGTCATGTAACTAAGTTCAGGCCAATGAAATGTGTGACCGTAAGTGAATGCCACTCAAAGGGGAACCAGCAGGCTGTTTATTCAGCACTTGCTACAGCAAGGGAAACAGCCACCCTTGCCTGCATTTGGCAGAGACTCAAAGGCAGGCAGGACAGTGGGAAGACTCATAGTGAAAAAAGAGGGAGGCTTCAGGGATGCTCTGATTGGGGATTATTGGTGTGGGGAAGTTGGAGGTGGGCTAATTAGAAATGGGACATCTTACGTGATTGGTTTGGAAAGTATGTTTGGCTTTCTCTGGTTGGTCCTCAGTTGAAAGCAGGGGACAAAAAATAGGAAAGCTGGCAGTATTGACCAAGTCCTGACAACTCTAGGCCCATTGCTGCAGAGGTTGTGGGTCAGAGTTCTATCGTCAGGTATGGTCTGTCCATTCTCTGTAGAGTCAGTTTCTCAGAGGTAAGAACACGTGCTGAATGCCAGTTTGGGGATGTCCCCTTAAAAAGGATGGATAGCTAAGACTATAAACTCCGGAGCCAGAATGACTCAGTTTAAGTCCCAGCTCTGCCACTTACAAGCTGTGGGACCTTGAGCAAGTTACCTAACCTCTCTGTGGTTCAATTTCCAATTCTAAAATGGGATAATAATAGTACCTGCCTCACTAGGTTGTTAGAAGCAGTAAGGAAATAATATGTAAAGTACTTAGGAGAGTTCCTGGTCCATAGTACTTTCTAGGCTTATTGATACTACCATTCTTCTCTTTCTCTACTTTGTCTGTAGTTCAAGGTCCTTGGACTGTCCTGGACCTTGAGGCAGCATGCTGGGACTGGCGGTGGTGACATGAAAGGAGCTGATGTCTAGTGATCTCACAGCTCTCTGGTACCCCCTTGGATGAAGTGGGGTGAGGATGCCCCCAAAATAACCAAGATTTTGTGTCCCTCCAACCTGGCAAAATGGGAGAATCAAAACCAGATGTAAGTTGATTTAAGAAAACAAAGATATGTAATATTTTTGCATATCTGAGATTGTTGCTTGAGATTCACAACCACTACACAGGCTGCCTCTGGGTTTTATAAATTATCCCAGAATCCTTTTAATACATTCCTCTGCATTTGATTTTGTTAAGTTAATTCAAAGTGAATTTGTTACTCAAATCCAAAAGGACCCTACCTAAGACACAGACCCTACCTGTGCAGCCACATTAATTTCTTAAGTTGTCTCTTTCTTTTATCTCTGGATAGGAATATTTTAAATCGTATTTTCAGGTTTCATTTTTAGGGTTCTGGTATCCCACATCAGGTGTTTTGCTTTTTTGAAGAGTCAGTTCCTGGGGTCATGTCCATTTTTCGCCTCACATTAGACAGCTGCATTATCAAAGGTTAGTGCCGGGGGGCTTCCTCCCTTCACCCCCTGCTGATTCCATGCTGCCTTGGTTTTTTTCATTTCCTCATTATTTCCAGACAACCAGTCAGTTGTTCCTTATTGATCTAAATCAAGTCCAGAGTGGCAGTTCTTGCTGCTTCCTCTACCAGCTGAGCAAGGAACTGCCAGCAAGGCAAGCTGAGAATTTATCATCTGTCATTCCTCCAGCAGAATTAGTCTACCTAGAGATGTGTAGCTCCTTGAATCTCTCACATGTGGCTTTACACATCTGGAGGACAAGAGAAGAGATTCTTAGGTATGGTATGAATAGCACCTGTGGGGGCTGTCTTTGTTATTCAAACCATTCATAGGCCCAGCATTCTTTGAAATTAGTTGGCTGTTAAGCTGAAGCCCAAAGTTGGAGAGAAGTAGTTGGAAAGAACACAGAGAGAAATGGGCACTAGGAGTGTGAAGCTCAAAGCCCCTGCTTTGCCACGGATTCACTCTGAGATCCTGCACAAGCCATTTTAACTTGCTGGGCTTTGCTATTCCCATCTATAAAGTGGGAATAATTATCTCTTTTCTGGGTAGCTCACAATATTGTCTGGTAAAGTGTTTGTAAACATAATTAATTTCTGTTTAAATATTATGGTATTGCCATTACCTTAATGTGCCAGAAATCCCAGCCTCCCATTCCTATATTAATCATTGTTCTGGCCATGCAAAAAGGAGAGGAAAGAAAACAAACATCTGTTCAACACTAAGGAGGCACCACGCCCTGTGCTGAGGATACTGCTTGTGCATTTTCATTTAACCTTTACACTAGCCCCATGTAGTCTGTGTTAACTCATATATTTCTGTGTTCATTTTGCAGATCAGGCTCAAAGAGTTTAAATGATTACTTGCCCAAAGTTTCACAGCTGGTAAATTTCAGAGACGAAATTCAAATTCTGGGTTTACTCCAAAGCTGCTGAATGTGTGCCAGGCACACAGAATCCCCTGGAAAGGGAGGTGTGGGCACGAGTAGCTGGAATTCCAAGTCAGTCTTGAAGAAGCCTTTTTTCCTTGCCATGCAGGGGAACTAGACCTCCCCAAGAGACAGCGCCTCTCCCCACAGGACACACAAAGCCTTTAAACAGCCCTTAACAGAGTAGACACAGGAAAGCTTTAGAAATCACCTCAACCAACTCTCCCATATTAGGGATGAGGAAGAGGAGGCTGAGAGAGGAGAATAACTTGCGCAAGAATGAGCACCTGTGCAGAGATGGGTTTGGGAAGAAAATCCAAGTTCATTCATTCACTTACTCATTTAACAAATATCTATTTAGGACCTAGCACATGTTAGAATCTGAAGCCACCCTGGTGAATAAAATCAGGTCCAGTTCTTACCCACCTGTAGCGCTTACAGCCTTAGAGAGGTAGCCATCAAACAAATCAATGCATAAACAAATGTGAAATCCAGCAGTGACGGTGTTATGAAGGAGAAAGACTTGGTGTGGTGAAAGCAGAGGTGTGGGGGGTTTCACCTGCACGGGGAGATCCAGGGATGCTTTCTTGAGGGGGAGATGCCAGAGCTGAGAATAAGGAAAGCCTGAGAGGCTTCCTGGTGAAGGAACAGGGACATTTTAGGCAGCAGAGTAGAGGGTGGTGTGAGATGCGGATAGAAATAGAGGGAGAGGCCAGCGCCTATAGCACCATGTAGGCCTTGGTAAGAAATTTTATCTTCATCCTAAGAAATGCTAAAAGGTTTATCTGATTCCTATTCCCATCCCTTACCTTTAACCACACTGACAATGTTAAGGACAAGTGATAGAGAGGGCAGATTCAAGTTCTATTTATATCCACGAGATATCCAAAGGGGAGGAATAAAAACTTGGAAAAAAAATTCCTTCAGTTCCTTGCCACATTATACTTTTCTGGCAACCTGGGTACTCAAATGACTTCTGTGTCTCTGCATGCCTTATCCGTGTGTGCATGGTACGTGTGTGTGTACGTGGACACACACACACCTTGCACGCATGCACTTCATCTTAGCAAACAATGTTCTGACATTCTTGATGCAGGAACTACAGAGCTTATTCTGATTAATCTCATTTAATTCCAATTAGTTTATCCACTTGGGTCATTTGATCTATAATTACCTGCTGTCATGATGCTGGAAATAATGACCACCCTGACTTTTCCAAACAATGATAATTCAATTGAGGGGTCTCTTCTGGCATTATGAAGTTCCACTCTCTGGTTCCAGAACATAAAGAAGACCCAGGAGGGCCATTATTAGCCACTTTGGAAGGTTTGTGATACAATCCATTTGCTGTGTTAAATGTTGCTCTTCTGTATTAATTATGTGTTCCTGGTATGTTGGTATCTACCACCTTGCTGACCCTGTAGAGTCCGCCCCCACCAGGGCTAGCCAAGTTGCCTTCCATGTGAAAATCAACTAATCCAAAGCTCATACCCCTCCCCACCTCCATTACCAAGCAGTTGCTCTCTGGGCCACTGTTCCCTGCTGTAATCACCCCAGAGCCAGGTACCAGCTGGAGATCACCCTTATAGCCAAGAGCCTGATTAAAATTTCAAACTAGCCAATGCTAAGCTTGCTTACCTTACTTTGCCTGCTACTTTCCACAGAAACCCCCAAAATGGCTCTTGCCCACATTTTCCTCCCACTCCCTCGGCCTCCTGACCAACCCCGGCGCCTCCCCGCATGGCCTGGTACGGTGTGGCTTGCCCCTGCTCTCGTGGACTGTAGCAGCCTTTGCGGTGGCCACCGTCTCCTATCTCTTGGCCTCACCATCCCCGAATAATAAAACCCACCTTTTAAAACATCTTCCTCAGACTCTCTTCTTCCATCCCCTTCCGAGAAATCCCACTTGAATTCTCTCTGGTCTCCCTGGCATGTGCTAGCAGGAAGGCAGGGGCTGCACAGGGCTGTGACCCTTTTATGGCACGTTCTCCACCCTTTCTCTCCCATCTGTAGAAGTGAGGGTCACGGCATCTGTTTCACAGGCTTAGCTGGAGACGAAATGAGACAATGCGAGCCATGCGTCTAGCCCAGACCTGGTACGCTGGGCCGCTCAGCACACATCAGTTCCCTCCTCCCCTCAGTGAACCGAGAGCTCCTTCGCTGTCTGCCTCGGCCTGCCGGCTTTATTGTTCAGTCATCCAGGAATCTTGAAGAAAATCCGTGGATGATTTATTGTAAGCTTTCCAACCTTTGCTTCCTTTATTTGTTAACCTCCATCCAACCGGAGCCTTTTATTTTCCCCTTCATAAGCCCCTTGCAGACTCTGGCACATTCTGAGTGCACTTCTGATGAGCTGCTCAGACCCAGCCCTCGCTCTCGCTGCTCTCTCTTGAGCATGGTTCATCCAAGAGTGCTCTGAGGAGCACAGAACGTGGAGCCGGCCTGAGGATGAGCTCTGCCCCCGCTCCTTGTGAGTGACCTGGAGCAGACTGGTCAACCACTTTGAGCTTTAACTTCCTCATTTGTAATATCAGGGTAGAAATGTGCACAATGTGCCCAGTCTATGGACCATTTTATGAAGCAGACAGAATGACGTATACAGTGTAAAAGTGTAAAGTGTAAAGTGATGTAGTACCAGGAGGGACTATAATTAAAAATACAAGAGGCAGTTGGGATTGGCCCTCTGTCTTTCCTCTTCTGTGTGTCTTGCACTTCCCTCTCTACCTCCTGGCATCCCCATAGCCTTCCCCCTGCCATCCAGCCTGTCCCTGCCAAACCCTTCCTTTTCCCTCCCCTCAGAGCCCAGCCTTAAAGACCTTCCTTTCTTCCTTCCCTCAAGGAGCTATAGAGGAAACATCTATGAAGGAGGCAGAGAAAACCACAGGGAAGATAAAAGCAAAGAAAGAACCAGTTTTGCATGCACGCACACGAGGGTGTGTACGTGAACACTCTTATGTCCCAGGAACTGCCTCATGCAAACCTCTTGGCCCTGGGAGGTGAGGCTTTTCCTCACGTTACAGATGAAGAAGTGGAGGGTGAGACAGATGCAATGCCTGGCCAAGAGGTGGCCATCCTGGATTCAAAAGGAGGGCTTTTTTGAGTCTGGGTTCTTCACTGCTATGAGATCTTGCTCCCCAGGCAATAAATATTTATTGAGCATCTACTGTGTGCTGGGTACAATGCTGGGTGCTGGGGATATAGTTTCTTTCTAAAGAAAAACAGCTTCCAAAGCACCACCCTTGGATGACATTTTAAAAATGATCCCATCCAGCCAATTAGAGGAAGGTAGATGCCACCCTTGGAGCCAGTACTGCTCCTGGTACTCATTTCCGCTCTCATAGCTGCCTGTTCTGGCTCCTCTGTGTGCTTCTTCTGCACTAAACTGAACTTCTCAGTGTCCCCTTTTAATATCTGTGGGGCTGAAGTCAGTTCACATAAAAGGTGTTCGTGGAATGTTTGTCCCATTCAATTAAAGAAAAAGGAACATCCCCATCCCAGAAATGTCAGTGTTTGTTTCAAAATGAAATGTTCATGCCCACTGCCCATTGGTACCACACCTGGTATTGCCCCAAGGAAGAACCAAGCCTGGCATTACCCAAAGTAAGGGCAGTACAGTCTCCGGGACACCATGGAATTTAAGTCAGCACTCATTCAGCGCGTGTGCACTGGGCGCCCTTTGTGTCAGATGGTGTGTGGGTGGTGGGGACACGGCGCTGGACGAGTCATGGCCCTTTCTCTCGTGGAGTGCCCAGTCTAGCCTGGAGAGAGGAGGGTGGTGGAGGTTACTTGGTTGTGGCAACTAGAGATTTCTGCACCCGATGTTGTAATTGATACTCTCATAGTTTTCCTTTGTTTGTGTACCCCATATTGATGAAAGTTTTGCAACGTTTGAACTGAGACTTTTGCAAGTGCTCTTGGGGTTCTGTCTCAGATTCTCTTCCTCACGCTCTCTCCTTAGATGACCCTGTCCTGCCTCTGATCTGAGGTAGCTGGGCCATTTTTCTGTGTCCCAAATTCCAGCTGTAATTCAAAAGTGGCTCTCAGAAGGAGAATGTGTGAAGATCGTGTTTCTTTTATAAAAAGTAAGAAAAAGAAAAAATGAATGAAAACCAAGACATAATGCAAAACAAAATCAAAAAAGAAAACAGAAAACCAGGACCAAAACCAACACTAAACCCTGTATTTGATTCTAGAAGTTCGGCAGGGTGAATTATACTGACTTTCTGTCAGTGCAGTGAGGCATGGTGGAAACGAGTCTTGGAGTCAGGAGACAATGACCACTCCCTCCGCTTGAGTTTAGGAGTTAAGGCTCTTTTAGCCTCGGTTTGCTCATCTCTGAATGATTTACCTGCTCTCTATCAAGAGAGTCAAACTGTGCAGCAACCAGCTGCAGCCCTGGCTATGATGTCTGCTCCCAGCCCCTCGGATAAATGCCCTAGAGGGATCTCTGTTTCAGGAATGTTCATACTAACTAAACCCTCAGCTCCCTTTTCCTCCCCAGTGGAGCACTAATGCTGATCAGGAGGGAAAAAAATGGGTAAAGGAAGCATTCTCTAGCAAACAATGCCGTGTACTGATGGGCTGCTTAAGGTTTACAAGGTACAGGAAACACTCAGGTTCACTCCTTTAATCTTCACAAAAGCCCCAAGAGACAAGGAGGATTTCTTTCTTCTTTATAATTGAGCAAACCCAGGGCAGAGACGCTAACTGGCTTCATCATCACCCGGGCGTTAGGGGGTCGGTGGAGACAGGAGCTTGGGTACGTCTGACTTTAAGTATGGAGCTCTTATGTCCAGTCCCAGGACTTCTAAAAGAACTTCTGGAAATTCTCCCTTCTTTGATTTCAGTTAAACTTTTCCTGGGGCAGGAAACAGCCAGGAGAGTCACATTCTTTTCTGTTGAAGGCCCCACGGTCAGTCATTGCTTGGTTACTGGTGCTACCACCGAACCTCCTGAAGCTGGGGGAGGGTGTTCCAGCTGCCTTCAGTGCCCTGGGCCACTGCTCTTCCTGCGCACATCTGCTGCCCCCACCACCTTGCCTTCCCACGGCTCGGTCCCTCTGCTAAAGGCCTTTAGCGCTGCTCCCCACCTGTCAATGTTGAACTCAGGGTCACCTGCTTAGGAAGCCTTGTGATGCCCAGCCTGAGTCAGGCGGGCCCCTCCACGCTCCCACGGCATACTGTGCCTGCCTGTCAATTGTTCATTCTCTCCAGGGGCAGCGAGCTCACGCTGCAGAAATCCTTTCTTTGACCACAAATTCCTATCAGAATATCCCCCCTGTGGCAGACAGGATTCTAAGAGCCCCCCAATATTCCTGCTCCTGGTGCACCCCATGTATAATCCCTTCCCTTTGACTATGGGCAGGACCTGGGAATGGGGTGGGATATCACACTGCGATCACGGTGGGTTAGAGAAGACTCAGCCTCAGCAGGCTGAAGGGGGAAGTTCTCCTGCTGGCCTTAAAGAGGTGAGCTGCCATGTGGCAGAGACGACTGCCTGGCAGGTGTCCTCAAGGGACTCAGAATGGCCCTGAGCCAACAGACTGCTAGAACGCAGAGCTCTCAGTCCTACAACTGCAAGGAACGGAATTCTTTCAACAACCAGCGCGTTGTAAAGGACCTCAGGGCTCAGATGAGAACCACAGATACCTTGACAGCAGGATTATGAGACCCTGAGCAGAGGTGCCTGGTAACTGGCACCTGGACTCCTGATCCACAGAAACTATGAGATACTAAATGTGTGTTGTTTTAAGCCGCCATTTGTGGTAATCTGTTATACATCAGTGGAAACCTAATACACTCCCCAAAGAGATTAAATACACAGTGAAGGATCTGTTATAATTGCATGCCGTTTTATCTCCCAGCAGGGAAGCAGGAGAGCACAGTGGTTGAGAATGTAAACTCTGGGGCCAAGCTGCCTGGGTTCAAATCCTAGTGTTGCTACTTACTAACAGTGTGACCTTGGGCAAATTACTTAACTTCTCTGTGCCTCAATTTGCCCCTCTGTAAAATGGGTCTAGTAATAGTACCTACCTTAGGTTACTGCTTGAACTAACTTACTACTGAACTTAATAAATGTAGAACACTTAGAACTATGAGGCATAGCAAGCACTACCCAAGTGCTTCCTAAAGTAATTACCTAATTGAAAACAAAACTGAATTCGTGTCTGCACACACTGAAGATCAACTGCTTCATACTATAGACATGGAAACTGAACTCCAGAGAGATGAAATGTCTTGTTCAAGGCCAGAGGGACAAGGCCAGAGATATAGTTCTGAATTCACAAACTAAGGCCTGAAGGTAAATGTTTGGAGTTCAATGGATAAAAGTCCTATTCTACCCCATTCAGGGGGAAATCAGTCCCACATCTGGGTTAAAAAACAAAAAACAAAAGACAAAAAAAAAACCAAGGCCATTTCAGGCTTCTCCATACTGGGTGGGCAACTTAAATTGGGTTTGCCTTCTTGGTCCTCAGGTCAACGACCATCTTCCTTCAGGTGTGACAAAGTCTCTTTGCTCTTTGCTCAACCAAACATTAGACAAACTCCTCCGAGCCCTCTTTTCAATCAGGCCTTGTCCTTGGGCCCTGTCTTCAGCCTTAGCAAGAATCCTGCTAAGTCAGTTTCAAGAGAATCCCCCCTCCCTTGATAACTGATCAAGTTCTTTATTCTTCACCTTTGGTGTCTAAGCCCTTGGCCAGCTTTCAGCACTAATCCCGTTAAATCCGTTTAGCAAGAATCTCCCTACCCTTGATACCTCCTCTTAACAATTTTCCATCCACTGTCCACCTTACTTTGCTCATTGGCTATAAATCCCCAGCTCTCTTTGCTGTATTCAGAGTTGAATCCCATCACCCTTCCCTGCTGTGATGGCCTTGACACCTATTGCAATGGTCCTGAATAAAGTCTCACTTACGGTTTTAGCAAGTGTCAGAAAAGCTTTGTCTTTAATGGGTGTTATCTGTCTCGGAAGCCTTCTGTGATCCCAAGCCTGGCGTGAGCACCCTTCTGTCAAGCTCCCGACTCATCTGAGGTCCCCCTTGCCTTCATTACCCCATATGGTCCCACTCACACACCTGTCTGTCTTCCCCACAGCACTGGGCTCTGCGAGGGCAAGGACTGTGTTTTGTTCATTTTTGAGTTATTATCAGCTAGCACAGTTGCTGAACCCCAGTGACTATTTTAAAAAATGAACCAATCACTTGCTTAAATGGGGGTTTTCTGCAGTATCTAGTGATGAATGATATATTTGGAAATAAGCTGATTCTTAAAGGTATGAAGAGATCATATTATGTGTGTGGTCCATGGACCAGCAGCCTCTGCACCACATGGGGGTTTGTCAGAAACGCAAAATCTCAGGCTGAATCAGATTTTCATGAGATCCTCACAGATGATTCATATGCACATTGAAGTTTGAGAAGCACTGGTGCAGGCCAAGAAAAGATAAATTCGCCAGTGACTAGGCTTATTCTGACTATTAAGGTCCTTTCAAAAGCAAAGATTCTGTCATTTTTTATCTGAATCCCTGAGCAACTGTGCAATCGAAAACATGAGTATTGGAGTCACACAGCCTTAGGTTTGGTTTCCAAGGCTCTTATTTAACATCTGTGAGCTTCTGCTTCCTTACCTCTGAAATGGAGATAATACCTACATCTTACTTTCTATTGCTGATTAAATAAGAAAATGTATACTGTTCAGTAAATGTTTGTTCCCCTCTCCTCCTTCCCAGTCCTGGACTCAGCACTGCCTATGTTATACAGAATGGTTCATGACTCTCACTCAGCAGTAGGGAAGGGCTCGGGAACACTGTATGAGACCAGCAGACAGACTCCTGTCTGTTGCATTGCCCATGTTCATTGTGCCCATACCTACTTCACTCCCACTCACCAAAGCTGTAGAGAACAGACTCGGAGTCAGAAGAAAAGAGTTTGAATTGTGGCTCTACCAATTACTTAATCTTACTGAGCGTCAATTTCCTCATCTGGTAAAACAGTAATTCCTTCTTTCATGGGATTCCTGTAAGCTATAGAAGCAACAAATGCAGCACACCAGCACATAATAAGTGTTCCAGAAATGGTAGTTGTGACTGGTTACAGGCAGCTCTGAACAGTGTTAGAATGTTCAAAGTAGATCAGAGGACGGGATTAAATAGGGGTCCTCCATCAGTCTTTTTCTAGATTAGACATGGGTTATCAAGTTCAAGTAACTCAGAGTTAACGAAACCCCCAAGCTTAGAATTGCCTTTAGTCTACCACAAGATGCACTAGACAGTAGAATATATCACTTAAGTAGCTTTTCCTGAGATTTTGGAATCTGAGAGTGACTAGCCTGGTATGACATAGCTCCCATGGACCTGTGTCACAAGAACACAGAGGCTACCAAGAAACATCCAAGTAAAAAAAAAAAAATAAAGAAAATAAAATAAAGAAAAGAAGAACACAGAAGCATTTCTGAAAAACCTCTGAGTGGAGCTTTTTGTTTTAAGGCCAGACTGCCAAGCCGGTGTACATAAAGAAGCCTCTCTGCTCTCCTACTTTAGGGGTACTGGTATTAGTGGGGAGAGGCAGTTTTCTCTCACCTAGGTAGGTGTTTCTGATCTTCTAAAGGTCTGAGTGTTAAAGGTTTATCTTGGCTGGGCACAATGGCTCATGCTGGTAATCCCAGCACTTTGGGAGGCCAAGGCAGGAGGATTGCTTGAGCTCAGGGGTTTGAGACCAGCCTGCGCAACACAGCAAGACCCCATCTCTACAAACAGTAAGAAAAATTAGCCAGGCATGGTGGCACATGCCTGTAGTCCCTGCTACTTGGAAGGCTAAGGCAGAAGGATCCCTTGAGCCCAGGAGTTTGAGGCTGCAGTGAGCTATGATCATGCCACTGCACTCCAGCACAGGCAACAGAGTGAGACCCTGTCTCTAAAAAAAAAAATAAATAAAAATGTTGATCTTAATATTTGTGGGGAAAGAAACCAAAGAAACCAGTTGTACCAAAGTATTAGATAATCGTTGGGAAGGGAGAAGATTCCAAGCTGAAATATTAATGAACCAGGCTATATGGGCTCATATATTAATATAATGAAGTTGGGGGAAGTCAAAAATTCTTACATTGCTGTTCTTTTTTCCTTGTAGATCTGAGAAACTAAAAAATCTATAAAAGTTCTCATTTACATCCACATCTATCCTAACACACAAAGCATTTCAATTAATGACTATATCTTAATAGTTGCTATGAAACTTTTGATCAGGTAGAAAATAATCACTTTCATTGGTGATAGGCACCTTAAGTCAGTGACAAGTCATATGATAGTACACATTGCCTTAGGGTCCTACCTATTGGACCGTCTCAGCAATGCATACATCTTGATGGTGAACCTTCTGAATCTGGCTTCTTTAACACCGCCTGCCATAAAATTTTGTCGCATAATGTGCTATATAATATTAATGAACTGAAAAAGTTAACATATGCATACATGTATATGCATTGCCCCGTGTATATATGCCTATTTCTCATTCAAATCACTGAAACAACAAAGTAACTGGTTTGTACTCTTCAAAAACATTGTTATGAAATATAAAGAAGGATCAAAAAATTGTTCCTGTTTAGAGACTAGAGACAACTAAATGCAATGTGTTATCTTGGATTGGATCCACAATCCAAGGGGTGGGGTGGGCTGAGTTGGGGGTGAGGGTTACTGCCATAAAGACATTATTAGGACAGTTGGTAAACTTTGAATGGAAACTATATATTAGATGATAGTATTGTATGAAGGCTTAAGTTTTGAATTGATCCTGGTGTTGTGGTTATATAACAGAACATCATGTTTTAAAGAAATACATGCTAAAGTATTGAGATTTAAAGGGGCATGGCATCTACAATTCACTTCCAAACATTTCAGAAAAAAATATTATGGACAGAGAGCTATGAAGCACATGTGGCAAAATGTTAACAACTGGTCAATCTAAATGAAAGCTATTCATAAGTTCTTTGTAGTATTACCCTTGTAATTTTTATGTAAGTCTGGAAACTTACAGAAGAGTGGCAGGAATAAATAAAAATAAAACTAAACTAAAATTATGTGAATGTAGTAAGGTGAAACCAGCCTCAGCATTATCTACTTTTCTGCTGTCCAGTTATTTGTCCATTACATGAAAGTAGACTGTACCTGGTTCACTGCTGTATTCATAGTGCCCATCACAGGGTAGATGCTCAATAAATTATTTGTGGAATTCAGAAAGATATGATAAAGAGTGCAGTGAAATTATCGACATCAGTGCAGCTCTTACTTTCTTCCTTCAGCACCGCTGCAGCATGACTTACCCAGGAATCTGCTGCAATTTGCTCTAAGTGAGCCCTGTCAATCACTTCATGACATTATCCTGGCCTCACTGACCAGATGGTCTTGGCACCACACATTGGGAAACACTTTCCCAGAACTGACCGGCATTCCTTCATTCCAGAAGACATTATCTCTCAAGACTATCTGAATGTGTTGGAAGAAACCAATGAACAAATCCATTAAATATTCACAATCAGGAACCCTATATTTTTGTGGTGCCCCCATTAGCTCCTTTCAGATATCATCAGTCCTTTCTTGAAATTAAAGAACATTTACTAAGAATAGTTTTGTTAAATGAATAAAAACAAAAATGATGGTATCCCCGACATGCATATGGCAGATAGCCGACATTTCATGAACCTTAATGGTATTAAACTGGAAAGCAAACCCTTAGGATGAAAAAAAGATGAGGAAAACAAAGCATATGAACTACATGAAGATATGACTGCATAAGCCCAGTAGCCAATCTGATTTCAGCATCAGCTGGGAAGGCATTAGAACATATTAGTGGACCGACATGAGTTTTGAAGCCAGCCAGATTTTGGTTCAGATGCCAGCACCTCCATTAACAACCTGTGTGATCTTGGGCATGTCACATAATTTCTCCGGGAGCTAGTTCTATTAGCTAAATAATAGGAATAATAATACCTTTCTTATATTATAACATGGCTGTGAGGATCCATCAGTGCCAACTACCATAGAAGTCTTGGCTCAATAAATGGTAGCTCTTATTACCTTTACCAAGAGTGTGCAGGAGCTGTGTTTGACAGGTGATTTTAATCACGTTTCTTTCACTAACACAGAGCTCCCTAAAGGCCTGGTGACCACAAATGAAGGCTTAACTCAAAGACTCTTAACTCTTTGAAAGGAACAGAATTAAAGTAGGGTCTGTCCTTTCATGATGGGGCACAAAGAGCTATTAGTCAACTCAGCAAATATGTCCTCTGTCAATCAGCTCAACACAGTTGGAGAGATCACTATGGAGCAGCGTGCTGAGTTGGGGTCCAAAGGGGAGCTTAAACTTTAGTGACTCTACCTGTTACAAGTAATCTAAGAAACAACCCAGGACAAGCATTCAGGAAATCAACAACTATCCGCTAGAGTTGAATGCAGCTGTCTGAATATGATTATAGATTGCCCAGGTGCATTTCAAATGAATTTTCAGGAAGTCCATGGGCATAGCAAGATTTGGAGTATCTAGGAGAGATTGCTGTCTGGATTGTGTTATTGGATGGATGTTGAAGGGTTCACAGAGCGAATTTGTGCAAAAGGCTCTTGCACTTAGTGGTTACTCAATAAATCTTAGTTCCCCTGTACACTGAATGTTCAGGGGGCCAAATGAGAGAACCCTGTCCTTCGTCTCAACTGAAAGCCAAGAGGGTATTGGCTTCTTTAAGCATGAAAACATTAGTGTAACCCATTTAAAAGCTTGTTTTACCCCAGGGAATTGATGCAAAGGAATCAACATCCTGTGCAATTATCTCTACCCAATGGCTGTAGCTCCCGACAATGAAGTGGGGCTGGCAATGAACGGCTGTTCCCAGTGTAAGTTCTGGGAATTCAGGCTGTTGGCTCTGCAGACCTCAGACTCCATTGGATTGGCAGCTTCTGCATTGAACTTGGGCCTCAGCCAACATCTGAGCTCCAGTCTTATGTGACATCGGCTTAGAGTGTCAGGCACCTGACTTTGGGGAAATAGGATTTTCTCCTGTTGGTATGGAGTGTCAGTTTCTGGCTTTAATAAATTTAGCATACATGAAGCTACATCGTCGCCCAGTTTATACCTATTGTCTCAAAGTAATTAGCACCTTCTTTCATTCTCAGGAGTGACCCAGTTTGGATGACAAATTATGGTCACCAGCTATGCCCATAAAAATGCAAGTGAAAACAAGGTGGCTGGGCATGATTCGGGGGCCAAGAAAAAATTTAAAAGTAAAAGGCTTTAGGGAATTAAAAATTGATTTTTAACATTGAGGAACCAGTGCTACCAGCAGACTTTCACTTGGCTCAAGTAGCTGGTAATGATGAATTCAAAAACTGTATCAATACGAGTACACCTACTAACAGTGGTCCTCTCTAGGGAAGGAAGAGAAATTTGTGTGTACGAGTGTACTTAAGGGAGAGAAAAAGGCAGCGGCGTGCTGCTGGTAAATATTTACCAACTGGCTCTTGGGAACGAGAAGGGTGGCTCGCTGAACATGGGAATTGGAAAGAGACGTGAATCATAAATTCTTGTGAGCAGGTAGGAGCTGGCCCAGCACACCACTGAAGAAATTGGACTTTAACATGTACTTTGAACATTTTTTTGTACTGTTTCACTTTTTATACGTATTATTTTTGTAAAAATGCTATATACATGCTATGTATGTATATGCTTTCTATATATAGCTTTACTACATACATAAGTAAACTTATCTATATCTATGCAAGGATTAGTCCTAATTGTGATTTTCCTAATTTTTGTACAAATCTCAGTGAAACATCCACTTGAGCATGTAACACATTGAGTGATCTCACAAATCAGATTGCTGTGAGGTTCCATATGACTACCAGGCCAAAGGATGGAACGTTCACTTTACTGTTGATTACCACGATTTACGCTGCTGGTTCACATCTCTGCTATAATAAAACATCTGGCTTTAGTGTTGAGACAGAAGCTCAATGGAAAATTTGAAAATGGTTTGAGGGTTGAAGGATAAAGTAAAATCTAACTTCGGCAAGGAGAGAAAAAAAGGTTAAATTTCAAATGATGAAAAAAATAAAATGGGAAAACAAAGTATGAAGTTGCTGTTTATCGATTTTGATTTTGCTCAGAATTGAAGTGCACCTTGGTAGCTTCTTGCAAGAGTAGGAGGGGAATGGGGCAGAAACAGTCTGTACTTTCATTTATTGAATGCAGCTTTCGTTGGTCACATTGCAACTCAATACAGACAGCCCAGCAGAGGGTAGGGCATTAACTCTGGTTCTCATCAATGTAAACACAACATTAACATTGAAGATTAAAGAAAACGGGTAAAAAGTCCAGTGTCTCCTTGATCTGTGTGAAGGTGAAGGTGCTTGCCTACCCTTGGACAGGTCCCAAAGGGAGACTGAGGTTGTCACTTCTTCCCATCCACAGTGAAGCAGGCAAGAACACAGAGGAACCTATCACGTTCTTTCTGCAGGTCTTCAAATGGATGTGTGAATTTTCAGAATCGGGCTCGCATGAATTATTAAAGTTCTTCTAAAGGCCTGAGAGGTTCGTACCTTTCGTGTGCATTGAAATAGTTCCTTCGAAGCCCTTTCCTGTGAATCAATGACTGCCAATAGAAAATGTGACCGGTGGAAAGCAGCCAGCCCTCATAATTCCACAGTCCCCATAGTAGCCCTGGATTCTGAAGAGTAGGGAATTCAGTCATGGGAGCCTCGGTGACAATCCTGAAGGAAGCTGCCCACATTTAAATACTGGCTGAAGACTCTTGTCCTCCTTGCTGGGCCACTGCTGACAGAAGGACGTTGGTTGAGGCAGCTGATTTTCCTTTAGAGCCTTAAAGGATTGGATTTTCTATTTTGGATTGCCAGACCAAAACCAAACAAACAAAACCCCCCAAAGAAAAACAAATCAAAATAAAACAAGAGTGACTTTGGGGATAAGGAATCAATCAACCCCACCTCCAGGACCCACCAGATACCGTGTCCCCATTGGGTTTTTCCAAATGGTTGGTTCAGATCATTGGTTTGCCCTCCCCCTTTGGGTACCCAACTATACTGCGGGGCAAAAGATAAAGTTTCCTCTAAATGAAGAGACGGTTTTGCTTTTATTTCCTGGGATGACTAACCTCCAGCACCCTGACTTCCCTTCCTCCCCAGCTATGACGAGAAGCATAATTATTAAAAAGCAACAGGAACACCCCAAAGCCCTGCCTTGGTTTTGTGGCTCTGTGGTTAAGAGGATAATCCCTGCACTTCCTCTCACCCCACCACGTCCGCTTTCTTGAAGAGACTTGTAGAGATGGGCTATTTTTGCACCCTTTGGAGATGCTGGGTAGGGGCAGAGAATGGCTGGCTGGATCCTTGTCCGAGATCTCTGTAGTGAGGGCAGCTTTGTTGGGCCAAAGAGACAAATAAAAACAAACCAAAAAGCATTGCTCAATTTTGAATTTGAAGGCTGGGCCCCAAACAGCGAGTGGCTTTTCCCTTGCAGCACGTCTCTCCCTGGTGGTGGGCTTCTTGGTGCTAGCTGTTGTTCTCGGCCGTGAGATATTTCAGGGCAGCAAAGCCATAGCGGCGGGACATGTCCTGCTGAAACTCTTCCTTCAGGGTTTTGAGACAGATGCGGTATTGCTTGTTGGAACGGAACTTAGTGATGTCGAAGCTGGGGGCATGAGGCATGTGGATCATGTAGGCATTGGGCAGCACAGTGAATTCATATTCCTAGAAGAAGGTAAGAGCAGCGTGAGAATGTGCAAGAACCCTCCGCGACATATGGTAGAGGCCCGAGTGAATGACCAAATGACTAAGTGAATGAATGATCTGGAGAATGGCACCAACCCACAGGCCAGCACCCGGATAGCACAACAGCTCTGGAGTAGGACAGTTCATGGCTGCTCCCATGACCTTGGACAAGACTCTTAGCTTCTCTGAGCCTTTATTTTCTCGTGTATAGAGTGAAAGTAGTAATATCTACCTTGATGAGTGGCCATGAGGATGAAACCCATGACATCTGCACAGTGCTGGGGACAGCGCATGGCCCGTAACAGGTGCCTGATACATGTGAGCTCACACACACGTGAACCCTCTAGGATGGAGCAAGCCATGGGAGAGTCGCTAGCTCAATTAACTGACATCTGTTTATGTGATTCTTCGCAGGACTTGATGAGATCTGACAGCCTCAACTGATCAGTACAAAAGAGGGGACAAAAAAAGAATGAAAGACAAGCTGCAAATAAAAACAAATGTTCCACTGGACTGAAGCTCATCATGAATACAACTCTCCCCGATCCACGCTATGACAAGGGGCACCATCGTACGGCATCCTCAACGTGGCAGACTATAGCGAGATACTCAGGCCAAAAATAACAGGTCTCTGAACAGCCAAAATAGGTGACACGAATTTAGGCCACGTAGCTCAGAGGAGAACCCAGCACACTTGCACTCACATCTATTTACTCCGATTTTGGACATGACGTCTCATAACCTCAGGTCTTCTGGTTTCCCAGGCCAGAGGAGATGAGAATAAATTCAGAAAGGGAAAATCAGGATGGGCAAAGGTAGCTGTTACAGGCAGAAATATACAGATAGGAGCCAGAAATGACGGTTGCAGGTGAGGGATGAGTGAGGAGAGCCATCAGCGAGAAAGGCAAGGCCTCCTGCAGCTCAGCTGTCTGGGACGCTCCATGCAGGGACAAACAGCCCCTCCAACCCCAGCAGCCCCCACGGGCGTGGCTGTACTACCTGTCGGGTATGCCCTCATTATTTTCTTAAGTCACTGGAAAGAGTAAAATTATGTTTGGCACGTGCTATTGGCAAAGAAAGAAAAATATGCAACGCATTTTTGAGAGTTCTGTCGAAACTGTCTAAAACAAACAAAGCCCAGGTCTCAGTGCTGGAAAAATTAACTTTCTTCGAACCAGTTCACCTCACAAGAGCGCTAGACACATGAATAGTGCATTTCTTTTCTTTCAAGCAGAAGCTGAGGCAGCCCAAACATTGCTGTGTATGAGCAGCACCGCGCTTGCTCCAAGTATTATTGAAAATATGGATAATAGCAGCCATGCCTTCTGTTGTGAAATGTGAACACTGCTCTGCAACCTCTGTCTACATCAGTGCTTCTCAAACATCCCCTGAGACTGCTCTCAAGCATACTGGAACTGTTGGAAAGTTCTCCTGGTGATTCTTTTGAACAGCCAGCACTGAGTATCCAACCTCAGCTTAGCTCGAATTGGAGCTGCTCTTGTGGAAAAATATTTCCACTGTGCTTCAGGAGGAGGTGCCTTGGAAAAGGGCATACAAACAAAAAAGACTGGGGTTGGGGGACCCAGGCATCTTTCTCCTAACTTAACCAGAGCAGCTTTGCATTTGTTTAACACAGGAATTGACAAGCTATGGCTCATCTGACCTGCTGCATGTTTTTGTAAATACAGTTTTATTCAAACACAGCCACACCCATTCGGTTAAAGATGGTCTACAACTGAACTACAACGGCCAAGGTGAGTAGTTGAAAAGGAGACCTGTAGGTCCCATGAAGCCCAAAATACTTACTATCTGGTCCTTTACAGAAAAAGTTCACTGATCTGTGGTTTCACCTATTAGAATTCTGCAGAAGATTTCTTCCACTTAAAGGGTGGAATAATTAGCTGCATTTTAGCAGCATGCTCTGTGTCATTTATATGGAACTCTTAGGATGTTTTGCCAATTACATGACTCAAAGGCTGAGTGATGGATGGTCATCATTTGCTTGTCTTCATCACCTGCTTGGGTGAGGATGAGGGGTGAATTGCTTTGTCACAGGAAACTCACCTTTGCCTGGGTCCTGGCCAGGAACTCAACTCTCACCCAAGGGTAGAGGTTTGGGATCGACAGCCCTAGAGATCAGTAAGCCATGTTCTCACTCTAGGTCCCTGAGCACATCTTGTTTCCTCTTAGGTCTCTACTTTCTTGTCAGCTCTAAGATCTAGGCCTCTCCTTCCCCCATCCAGCAACCAGGCAAATGTTCCATTCTCCTCACCTGTGCATCCAGTTCCATGATATGAGCCACCTTGTTCCAGCCAAAGCCCACAAACCTCCGGTCGTACTCAGGGCAGTCACGTCTCACAACAACATATGGCTCGAAATCAGCCTCCCATTCGACGCGGTAAGGCGTGGTGGCAGTCCGCCACTTGGCGAAGTTTGTCGGCGCGTGACCTTTTGTCCAGACGTGGTACCTGGGACACAGGGAGAAAAGCCACTGGGTAAAGGCAAGGAAGCTGAGCTTTCAGAACACTGCTGATTTGGAAGAAAAAGAGGTACATGCTGATGTAGTCCTTGGTGTGGGCTGAACTCTGTCCCCCCTCAAAAGCATGTTGTTCAAGTCCTAAACCCCAGCACCTGTGCATGTGACCTATTTGGAAACAGGGTGTTTGCAGTTGTAATCAAGTTAAGATGACATAGTGGGTTAGGGTGGGCGCTCACCTAAGGAAAATTTAGACACAGAGACACATGGTGAAAATATGATGTACAGACATAGGCAGAGATTGGAATGATGGATGCACCGATAAGCCAAAGAATGCCAAGGACTGCCGGCAACCACCAGAAAGAAGGCAGACAAAGGCAAGGAAGATTCTTTTCCCTAGAGCCTTTGGAGGAAGCATAGACCTGTCAACACCTTGATTTTGGACTTCTAGCCTCCAGAACTGTGAGTGAATAAGATTCTGTTATGTTAAGCCACCCAGTTTGTAGTATTTTGTTGCAGCAGCCCCAGGAAACTAAACCAGCTGGTTATCTGCACCCTTTGCTAATGAGGAGACTCTCACTGTGAAAGGGTAAGTGAGCTCCTGGAATGCTCTGTGTCATTTATAAGGAACCAGCTGCAGGTTGGCCTGCAGTATGGTCATTCCTGCTAGATACCAGTAGGCAGACGTTTAAGATGGCCCTTCATAACCCTCACCGTGTAGAATGTCCTCCCCCTTGGGGCAGAACCTGTGAGTATGGTATCACTCCCGGGATTATGTTACATTATACGGCAAAAGGTATTTTTGTAGACATATTTAAGGTTACTAATCAGTTGACCTTGGATTAATTAAAAAAGAGATTATTGGGGTGGGGGTGCTGACCTAATCATGTAACCCTTAAGAGCTGAGAGAAAGCAAAGAGCCATGTTGGGAGCTGCCTATGGGGGCCACATGGCAAAGAACTAGACTCTAGGAGCTGAGAGTGGTCTCTGGCCGAAAGCCAGAAAGAGAATGGGGACCTCAGGCCTACAACTGCTAGGAAAGGAATTCTGCCAACAACCAGTGAGCTGGGAAGAGGACCACGGGCTCTAGTGGAGAACTGCAGCTTTCCCCAACTCCTTGAATTCCACCCAGTGAAACCCGAGCAGACAATCAGCCATTCCATTCCTTGACCTCTGACCCCCAGAGACTGTGAGATCATGAATTTGTATTGTTTTAAGCTATGTTAGTAGTAATTTGTTATACAGCAATAGAAAATGAATACAACCATATAACCACAATAAGAAACAGCGAATACTTATTAACCACTTACTACGTACTGGGACTATTTTAAATGTTATACAGACAGGTACTGTCTTAAATTCTTATAACTTACCCAGTGTCAAGGTATAAATAGCATGTGGTGGAGATAGGATTCAAACCTAAGCAGCCTGGCTCAAGGGCCAGGATCCTTAACCATTTGCTGGGTTACGTCTCTCCTATGTCACTGTCCCCCACACTCTCTGACCTACAGAACAAGTACTTAGTGATTATACACTAAATTGAATAAATGAATGCATGAATGAGTAATCTAACAATGTGAGAGGTACCTACGACAGAGGCCCATGAGTGGGACAGGAACATGTCCCTGGAAACCAGAGAGAGATGGCAGGAAGCTGGGTGTCTAGTGAAAGAGCAGACAGGGCCCAAGAGAAAGGAGTCAGGGAGAGTATTAATAGTATCCAGAGCTAGAAAGAAAGGCATCATGAAATGAAAGCAAGACAGGAAGGGTGGGAACCCAGCAGCTCAGCTGTAGGGAGAAAGTGAGTGCAAGTCCTGGCTTCCATCTCATGCTCAGGGACGGCTTTCTAGAGCAAGGGAGGCTCTGAGTGAGAGTGAGTGTTCCATGCGGCCGCGGAGCGGCTCTGGCACGGAATGCAGTTGCTTCCTTATTCTGTTTTTCCTCCACAGAGACTGGACATCCTCCGGACCTGCAGGGGACTGTCCAGTGTGGTCGAACAGGCACTGGCCAACCCGTGGACTTTCATCAAGTTGTGTTGCTGGGTGAGATGGCCAGGCTGGGGGAAGTCAGGGATTTGAATCTCAGCTCCATCAATCTAGAACCTTCTACCAAAACCAAAGTCACTTAAATGGAAGAAAAAATCAAAGGTTGAGCAATATGACTCTAAAGAGCGTGAAAAAGAGGGATATCGTGAAAGGTGTCACTCTCGGGTCTAACCCAAAAATTAGGCCAAGAAGCAGTTGCTCTTCCATTTGTGAACTTGCTGAACGGGCTGTCCTGACACCTGATGCCTTTGACAGAACTGGCGCAGCACGGCTAATGGCTGTGAACCACATCAGGTTCAAAGCACAGCACCGTGGAGCCACGGGGCCAGGGTTCAAATCCCACCCCAGCCACTCAGGAGCTGAGAACCTTGCAGAACAAAGTACTTTAACCAGGCTTTAATTTCCTCTTGTGTCAACTGGGGAAAATAATACCTACCTGGTTGAAATGCCAAGGAGCTTAAATGAGAAAATGTAAAGCGTTTGGCGTAGCACTGGCATGCTGAAGGAATTCAATAAATGTTAGTTCCCTAATAGGCAGTTTAACAAAGTGCTTAAAAACCACGCTTCCGGAGGCAGCCTGCCTGGGTTTGAATTCTGTCATGCAACAGGTGCAGACAAGTTAACTACTCTGTACCTTTGTTTCCTTCTCTTGGTAAAATAGACATAATAATAATACCTGCCTCGCAGATTTACAATGACGAAGTGAAGTAACTCACATGAAGTACTCACAGCAGTCACTGGTGTATATGATAGTAATTCCTCCCAAAATGAGGATATGTTCCCAATATTATTTCTCTTTGTTTGCCTCCCAGATATGATGTCAATTCCTGGTGGTCTTGCTTTCTTTGAGTGATATCGAGAGCCTACTCCATTTTATTTGTCTACGGAGGCATCTTTACAATCTAAACCCTTGGCCCATTATAATATGGAAAAGAAGGAAAAAGAACAGGAAAGGACTGGGACAGCTGGATCAGTTCTGTCGATCTGGCTGGGGGGCAGCGTCCATCAGCTCAGCCTGGCCTCCAACAGCAAGCTGAATGGCCGTGCAGCACAAGACGCAGTAGAGTTACAATTAACCTCCCATTAAAACAAGCTGCAGACTGGAAATGACCTGAGGAACCTATTGTCAGTCCAGTAGATGCCAAACTTCAGGGGTTGGTCTCTGAGACCAGCAACAACACGTGGCATCCAGGAAGAAGAGATGATGGCGAGACAGGTTTCCTGGGTATACTGCACAGGACGCTGTTGAAGAGAACAGATTTGGGGCGCTTTGCTTTGTTTTCAAACTTGAGTGTACACCAGAATCATGGCCACCAGAGTTTCTAATACAGGAGGTCGGGGCAGTTGAGACTCTGCATTTCTAGTAAGTTCCCAAGGGATGCTGAAGCTACTGGTCCAGGAACCACACTCTGGGACCACTGCCCTAGAGGACGTGTAGGGGTGTAGATGCTTTCCCATTCCAGGTGTGGCAGGGGGTAGGTTTTAGCTGCTCGGAGGCTTAAGAGTTCATTACTTAGAGAGCAGGGGACAAAAGCAATTTCTTGGAGGGAAGGTTTGTAATTTAGCACTTGGCATGGTGGCTTGCAAGCTGTTGGCCAGAGCAGCAATCACAGACACAGTAGGCCAAACCCCAGCTCTCGTGCCCATGGATGTGACCTTGAGATGAGTTCTCAATTCATCTGGGGACGGAGACGGAAGGAAGGATGCCTTGGAAACGTGCCCGGTATTCAGCCATCAGATTACGGCATCTGCGGGAGACTCAGATTAAGGTTTGGTCTCAACTCTCAATTTCCAGGAGCAAGTTTTTACCCTGCATCTTCAAACAGCAGTAAGAAAATTCAGGACTTGATCAGGGGCCTAGTGGTATTTTGGTTAAGAACATAGGCTCTGTGGTTCCTAAGACCTGGGCTGAATCCAGGCTCTGCCATGCACTGGCTGTACCTCCCTGGGCAAGTTATTTAACCTCTCAGAGCCTTGGTTTCATTTTCTGTGAAATGGGGATAATATTAATAGTACCTGCCTCATGGATTTACTGTGAAGAATAAATAGGTAATCACAGAACCTGGCATATGTTAAGCACTCAATAAATGGCAGTTGCCATTTCTGTCTGAAAAGAAGGAAGGCTTGGGTTGTGGGGGTATTAACTTTTCCAGGTCACCTTCCAGAATCCTAGATAGGGGAGAAGGCTGGTTGGAGTCCTGGCCTCACCACTCCTGTTTCCTCATCTGTATAAAACGCGAAAAATGACAACCTCTGAATTGTTGAATGAATAACCTACCTCATAGAGTGATTTTCACAAGAAAAAGTTTGAGAAAACCTTCTAGAAACTTTGCAGTGGTATGAAAACCCAAGTTATTATGACTACAATCCTTTTAATAAAATTCCAATTGCCTAGAAATGTCTGCTTTTTAGCTCAAGGGAAGGGTTGGCCATTCTTACATTGTTCAAAGAGGAGGCCTTGCTTTAAAATCAGCAGGCACAAGCAACAGTTCTCTCTTGAGAGTGCTCAATGAAGAGACCCAGCAGGACTCCTATATCCTCGCCCCCCCCCCCCCAGTCTCCTGATTGCTACACTCAAGGCCGCAGCCTGTCCCCAGGGACAAGAACCCATGTGCGGAGTCTGCGTAGTCACACAGACTCTGGGGGCACTCTGGACAGTGAGAGGGTGGCTCCCCCGCGATGTTCCTGCAGGACTTAGGGGCCTGGGAATTGAGGAAAATGAGGGTTCTCTTAGCAACTGTCACTCGGGCAGTGGGAAAGTCGGCTGCCACATCTGCTGTGTGCAACTCTGGAGTCCCCTTCATGACTTTACGCTGTTGAAACAACTGCCGCACATCCCAGGCCTCGGGCTCAGAGAACAGACCACTCCCACCAACCAGAGAAAGAGAAACCACTGCCGTGGCGCTAGTGGGATGAAACTCACTTACCAAATGAATGAATGGACAAGCACAGAAAAGACAGAATTCACAGCCACGAGATGGGAGCAGGAACCTACACTGAGTTTAGAAAAAAGTACAAACAAAAATAAGCTTAACCTTCTTGCCCAGACATTCCTACCCTTCCATCTGGACAGATAGTATCTGTCATCCACGTACAAGTACATGGCATAGGGAGGAGAGAGAAGATACCAAGATTGTTTGGGGCGAGTGGTGCTATTCTGGCCTTACAATAGACTAAGGTAGCAACACACTTTTGGATCAACAGCTTGCGCATCTGGGTTTCCTAGAGAGAAGGCCTTCGGGCACCCCCAAGGCCAGCAGAGAGGGCCACTCACCTGAACGTGAAGAGGGTACCCATGTCCAGCATTGACAGCAACTCTGCTTTCGACTTGGGGAAAGAGAGCCGGTAGCGCAGTGTCTCGAATGCGGGGACGATCATCGCTTTCTTGGTGTTTGCGAGGTCGAGCTGGATGACAGACCTCCTGAAAAGAGGGGGCAGGCAGAGAGACAGGGTCCCCGTGACACCAGGCCCAGGCCTCCCCCGTGAGGGCAGGGCGGTGGTTGGCCCAGGGAGGCACAGCAGCTCGTCAGGGAAGCCAGCGTGGACCTGAGACAGCTGAGTCTTCCTGGAGAGGGAACAGAGGGCAGGCCCGACAGGAGGGGCTGGGGAGCCTCCCCGACGTTGGCAGTGTGTGTCCCTGTCAGAGTCACGTGCAGGAGGAAGGTCTCAAAGCACTTACAGGGGCTGGAGCCCAGCCTGCTGGGTTCCCTGGACCGGCCAACCAGTCCTACTGCACCACTGGCCACACGAGAGCAGATGGATAGAAAGCTGATGAGAGTCACCAACCCAGGCACTCCCAGGTCCCATCTCTGTGACTCCACAACCCTTTGAATCTTCCAGACCCTGAGCCTTTAAAGTAGCCAGAGCCCCCTGTGCCGCCAGCATGGATAAGACAGAGCTCTGGTCTCCCCACCATGGGAAGTTCTCCATTGTCTCACTGACGGTGGCCTTTGTGTCTGGCCTGCTGCGCTCCTCCTCCTCTGAGACCCTGCTCCTGCCCTTCTGCATTTGTCTGCCACTTCTCAGCTCTGTGGCTGTCACTTGGAAAGACAGAAAGGCTCAGGCAGGACCATACAGCATGAGGCTCTTACTGAACACAGACTGGATTTGAACGCTGGCAATGTCACCTCATGAGGCCTGCCATGCTGGGCAAGGAATTTAGCTTCTCGCTACCTTGGGTCCCTCCTCCCTAAAATGATGGCAATAACATCTGCCTCCTAGACTTGCCGTAAAGATCAAACAAGGTAATATCACACTGCTTGGCACACCTGGCCCACGGCGGGCCTGCTGCGACGAGGGGTCACTATCACCCTGCAGCACTATCATCACTCCCTGGCCTGGTCTTCTATCATCTCTCTTGGCCAGGCCTTTGGTACTCCTTTCTGGCCTCCTGCTCAGACCAGACCTCTGGGTCTCGACACCCTCATGGGATGTCTGCTTCTGCCTCTGTAATAGAGAAAGCAGCCTCTCTGGGGGTAATGGTAGGCACTGGAAGGCATTCTGCAAAATACAGGAAGCAGCAGCCCCTGTGGCGATACAACTGCCTACTGCTAAACTGCTGCATTATTAAAGTCACTTTGCTCAACAAAACTTTGAGCCTGTGCATAAGCAAGGACTAGGGCTAGTCTGCAAAGAGTAGTCCTATTATAAAGGAGTGACTCTGTGTGCCCAAGCCAGCATGGGACCAGGACAGAGCAGCAGTCTGAGAAGGACGTTGGCAGGGCTTGGTATCACTGAATGGGGAGGAGAATCTGGACTAGGTCAGAGTAAGGCCAATTTTCTGAAACTACCCTTGGTTAAAGGGTTTCACCAGCCCCCAGTGGAGAGTGGGTGGTTGAAAGACAGACCGCAAGTTCATTTTGGAACCCTCTGAATATCATTTGTACTTCCTGTTTTATCATTATGCTTATGTTAACTATATACCAAATGACATATAGTCCTCATGTCACTAGTTCAGAGGACGTTCGCAAAGGACGATGATAGAACGTGGAAAGCTATACTTAGCTGGTCTGGGGGCCAGAGGTTTGAGTCAGCCTGTCCTGGCCTGCATTCCTCTCCCCCTTTGTCTGTCTGAATGATGGTGTCAGCTTTCAAACACCTAAGATTCCTTCCTCCATGGCCAGGCATCACGTCAGCTAGCATTCTCTTTGATATCAATCCTTTACTAGATATAGGCAGAGCTGAGGCTAATCGCCTTTCCCCCACAAAACACGTGTGTACCTTATCTACTGATTCTGGGTGTTAGGGATGGGACATATGGGTATACACAATATCCCTAGACCCCCTGGGGCACAGGGGGAGGTGTCCCAGTATTGGTGTGTGGTGCTTCTCATTCAACAATCGCCAACCACCTACGAAGTGCCAGGCACTTGAAGATACAGGGTAAACAAAACAGCCCAAGTCTCTGCCCACATGGTACCTACATTCTTGTTGTAAATGTTTAAGGATGCTAAAAGCCTAAGGAGAAGTCTCTCTAAATTGGGGCCCAAGATGGCATTTGCAGCTCATTATTTTAGGATATGAATGCTATAGAAACAGAGTAGAAGGCTGGGAGGGCTGAACTATGAAGGGAATGGGTGAAGTATATATATGCACATGCATATACAGGATAGATATAGAGATCTATAAATGTGGATGTATCTATTTAAGCCTCAAGTTACTATTATATTCACAGTTATTATAGTCACCACTTCTTGGAGAGTAAGTCCTGCTAAAAACTAATTCTCCTTTCTGTGGCCCCTATACATAGAAGCAGCTCCCACAGCTTCACCTGCTCTACCTGAACCCCTGGACGGGGCAGGTTGTTTAGGAGCAGACACTTGACCCAAGCTGAGCAAGTCAGTTTCTTACTCTTGGAAATGTGAACAGAAATACAGAGACTGGGAAACCACAGAGCTGACCTGCAGTGATGCTGGACAGTGCTCTAGAGGCTTCTAAACTACTGCTGTGGAGGGGCCCAGAGCTGCCTTGGTGTATTAGTCTCATGCATTGGTTTTTCTAGTCCTACTTTGATTCCATAAGATATACCACCCAACTGTTATTTGTTTTCCTTTGATTTCTCTTTTTTAAATTAAGCTACCTAGCATTGGTTTCTGTTGCTTGCAACTAAACAACCCTGATACATTGCAAGACCCGGAGTCAACAGAAAGCAACATGCTTCATAAATGCTGTCTTAGCAAGCTTCATTTCACCCTGCATAGACAGCATCAGCTTCTGGAGTGCTTTCTGCACATTGCTTTAATCTCGCTAAAATACAAACTGACACGAAGATGAATTTGTCACCAGACAGGTCCACTTCAGACTCAGTTCAAGGACGTCTCGATATTGATGTCCCGAAAGGGTCTCATTATGAAGCTGTTTCAGCAATAAAGTGGTTTCAGGGTACGGACTTTGAGCACATCTGTCAACAGAGGAGCTAATGGCAGCCTCGGCCCTTTTGTGCCGTGTTCTCTCAGTACATCTTACCTCGGCTGGAGTTTGCTGACCTAGGGGTGGACAATCTGAGTGACTTTGGGTCACTTCATTCATCTCTCTTAGATTGCTACATCTATATTATTAAAACTGAAGCTTTTGGAAGGCAGTCTGGTGTAGTGGTAATCAGACAAACCTGGCTTCTAGCTCTGACTTCAACCAGAGCTGTCCTCTTGGGCAAGTTGCTCTAACCATTCTGAGTGTCAGAGTTCAGGCACTTGTAAAGTATGTGGATGAGGAAATGCACAGAGCTTGTGCAAGTGCTTGGTGCAATGCCTAGTATGTGTTAAGCACTGAGTACATGGCGCCTGGGATGGTTAATTTCATGTGTCAGTGGGCCAGGCCATGGTGCCCAGGTGCTTGGCCACATACTAGTCCAGATGTTGCTGTGAAGGTATTCAGTAGATGTGAGTAACATCTACAATCAGTGGACTTTCAGAAAAGGTGATGACCCTTGATAACGTGGGTGGGCCTCATTCAATCAGTTGAAGGCCTTACCAACAAAAACTGAGCTTTTCCAGAAAAGAAAGAATTCTGCCTCAGGATGGGAACCTAGAAATCCTGCCTGAGTTTCCAGCCTACCGACCTGCCCTACAAATTTCAGACTTGCCAACTCCACAACTGAGTGAACCAATTCCTTAAAATCTCTCTCTATATATATCAATATCTGTATTATACCTACCTATACATCTATAGATATATTGGTATCTATAGGATATATAGATATATTCTATACATCTCCTATTATTAATAGTTTGTTTCTCTGGAGAACCCTGACTGACATGTTGCCCTTACTTCTGGTCCAAGATCCCTGCGAAAACATTTACAAACCTATTACAATATTTTGGACTGAGGAACTATTAATATTAAAAGAAACCTCAGTATCTACCGAAGTAACTCAGGACCCTGCTGATGCAACAGAGAGCCCTGCAAATATTAATATAAGTGACTTGGCGCCAGACAGGACCAGGTTCAAAAACTGGCCACCCCTCTTTCTGGTGACCTTGGGTATACTGTGCAACCTCTTCTGGTCACAGGTTCCCCATCTGTAAATGGAGAAAACAACTGCTTATCTCTTATCTCCCAGGGTCCTAGAGCCTAACACAGTGCCTGACTTATAATAACTGATTAACCAACCAATAAGCCCCCTTCCCCTTTCACAGCTCAGCATACTGGGGTGCCCAAAGCAAGAGAAGGAGCTAGTGTGCAGGAAGGTTTGGAAAAGACAACATACTGCTTACAGCACGGCCAGATTTTTGGCTTGCTTGTCTAGGGAAACAGAGCTTATTAGATCTCGGTCTCCAGCCAGCTATCCGAGTCCTTCTTTGTGTCGAAACCAATTCAGGTGTTCCTCGCAGAGTACATTCACCTCTTGCAGCCCCGCAGAGCTGAGCAGCGGGGCAGCTGTGAGCTGGGCAGAGTTTACCTTCCGAGTCCCCCAGGCTCCTCTTCCGTGTGCCTTTCTCCCTCGGCCCCTCCCCTCAACCCACTGAAGTGTGCAAATAGTTCATACCCCTTTCTGCTCCCCCCTGGTAACAAGGGCGAGCAGGGGAGGGAACGTGTGTGAGTGAGCAGCCACGCTTCCCGTGCCCACAGCGCGGCGCAGCCTGCAAAGCCACAGAAACAGCTCAGAGGGGCAGACTGCCGGCAAGACAGGCTCTCCCGGTGCTTGGAATGACCAAACTCCGAGCCTGGCCTCTGTCACACACACTGTCTCCTCCCTCCACCTCATCCCCATCCTTTCGCCTGGAGACAGGTCTCCGTAACCAGGGGAACAGCCCAGGCTCCTGGCATGAAGAGGTCATGGGATGTGACTCAGAACAAATAAGGAACCACCATGCACCGCACAGTTCTGAACCTTCACCTCCTCAGGCCGCAGTGGCGAGGCCGGGCTCCGCAGGCGCGCTGCTCGGGTCTGCACCCCGGCTCCGCCTTCGCCTCTGCCTTCCGCAGTTTCTCTATCTGTACAATGGGGATGCTGATGACTGCGTTGATCTCAGAGGCCGTTGGTGAGGGTTCAATGGGGTCGCGTACGTAAGTGCTTACACAGCGCCCGGCAGATAACAAGCTCTCAGTACACTTCAGCCGTTCCTATGATTCCCTTCCCACGCCCCGGGTCGGCTTCACTGGGGTCTCCACGGCAGACGCCAGTCCTGGCCTTTCCCCACTGTCCAAGGTCCAGCCAAGGGCCGACTTTACTGCTCTGTCCTTTCATTTTTCACTTACTCACTCATCCCACAATGTGCCAGGCACTGCTTAAGCACTGAGTGCATACATCAGTGCATAGCACAGGCAAAACTTCCTGCCCTCACGGAGCTGACATTTCAGTGGGGGGCAGGCGGACAATAAGCCTAATTACGAAGTTACAGGGTGTGTTAGAAAGTGAGAACTGCTGTGTAAGAGACAGAGCCGGGTGAAGCGCTCGGGAACACCAGGGTATGGACTGAGGGTGGTCAGCAAGGCCTCACAGAGAAGGGGATATTTGAGCAAGTGCTTGGAGTAGATGAGGGAGCAGGTCATGTGGTTTTCTGGGCTAAGAGCTTTCTAGGCTAAGGAAACAGTCAGTGCAAAGGCCCTAAAGCCCAGTGTGTGTCCAAGGAACAAACAGGAGGCCTGTGTGACAAGCACAGAACAAGGAGCAGGGAGAGTGCTTAGAGATGGGGGCAGAGAAACGGGGAGCAGGTGCTGCAGGTCCTACAGGGCCTTGGAGATCACTGAAGGCTGTGGTAGGCGGAGTGACCGTGCCTCCTGAAGATGGCCACATCCCAACCCCAGATACCTGTGAATATATTACCTGTTCTGGCTACAGATGCTGAGATGGGAAGATTACACTGGAGCATTTGGGCAGGCCCTGTGTAACCACAGAGGCCTTAGGAGAGGGAGGCAGGAGAGTCAAAGTCAGAGAAGGAAGAGAGATGATGGAAACAGAGGTCGGAGTGATGCAGCCACGAGCCAAAGAGTGTGGGTAGCCCCTAGGAGGCAAGAAACCAGATCCTCCGCTACAGCTGCCAGAAATATGCTGCCCTGCCGACACCTTGATTTTAGTCCTGTAAGACCTGCTTTGGAGTCCTGACCTCCCGAATGTGTGAAATAACACATTGGCACTGTTATAAGCCACCAAGTTTGTGGTCATTTGTTACAACAGCCATAGAAAACCAATACAAAGGTCTTGGGGTTTTACTCTTAGTGAGATGGGGAACCACTGGGGAGCTCTGAGCTAAGAAGAGGGATGATCTGCTTTCTACAGTCAAAGTGCTGCTCTGGCTGCAGTGTTGGGAAGAGACCATAGCCCTGCGTGGGTAAGAGCAGGGAGGTCGATTAGGAGCCCTCCAAGGTGACAGAGGTAAGGTCTCTTGGAGCAGGAGAATAACAACGAGGGTGGTAAGAACTGGCCTGGTTCTAGAGCCAGTGGATTTCTTTATCTGCTGGATGCAGGGTGTGAGACAGGAATAAAGGATGACCCAAGGCTTTTGGCTTAACTAACGGGAAGGATGGAGTTGCCATCATTTGAGAGGAAGCAGCAGGCTTGTGGGGGAAGATTAGGACTTTGGTTTTGGACAGTGCATTTGAAATGCCTGTGAGAGAACCAAGTGGAGACGTTAAGGATGCTGCTGGATATCTTGAGGTCAGAGAGAGGGCTGGGCTGGAGAGAGTTTGGGGATAGCCGAGAGAAAGGGAGCACCAAGGAGGAGACATCAGCAGTCAGGTGCTGCCAGAAGTCAAGTGAGACAAGAACTGGGGGCTGACCACTGGATTTGGCAATGGGACATCATGGGTAGCTTCCTCCTTGATTGCTGGCACCTGGAATGGCACCTGAAAAACCAGCCAAGACCAGGTAGAAGGTGGGTGTGAACACAACGGCCATGTGGAATGGCACTCCCTACTTCTGCAGAAACAAACCAAGTCAACACAAGGGCAGGCTGGCTACCCTGGCAGACGTAGGGATATTTGGAGAGGCCAGTATAACCGATCAAGAAGCGGGGACCTCATACACGGCAAAAACATCCAGCCTTGTTGTAACGAGTATCTTTATGGTAAAAAAACATTTGGTTTCATCGTAAGTGACTGGAGACAGGGAAAAATTAATGTATGTGGTTCAGAGGGGAGGAAATAAGTAAAACCCCATGACCAATACCTAACCCCTTCACAGTGAGCTAAGAGCTGGGACAAGAGACTCTTGTTTTCCGATTAGACCCCTCTTGGAGTCTACAGTGGTCACAACTTGCCTGAAGATGGGGTTCAAGTTACTTGTCAGTCTCCACCAAAGGCATGAACTCCCTAACTCCTGTCTACACTTGTGCACTCCCTGAAACAAGTTCTTCCTGTCACTGGTGCGGGCTTAGGTATTGTGCTATGGTGTCCCTCAAAATTTGTGTGTTGAAAATTTAATCTCCAACACAACAGTATTGGGGGCGGATCTTTTGGAAGGTGTTCAGGTCATGAGACCCCACCCTCATGAACAGATGAATGCATTAAAAAAGCCTGATGGAGAGCGTTTGGCCCCTTTTGCCTCTCTGCCTTCTTTCCTGTGAGGACACAGCGCTCCTCCCCTGTGGAGGATGTGGCGTTCCAGGCACCACCTTGGTAGCAGAGAGAAGTCCTCACAGACAGCGAACCTGCCATTGTCTTGATCTCGGAATTCCCAGGCTCCAGAACTGTGAGAAAGTAAATTTCTGTTTTGTATAAATTACCCAGTCTCTGATACCCTATTAGAGCAGCACAGAATGGCCTAAGACATACCACAAACCAAATCTGATGTCATCTCCAGGAAAACAAAATTAGAAAAGTAATCTGAGGTTAAGAAAGATGAGCAACACAGTTGAGTTGAAACAGGAACAAATGGTTTTAGAATTTTCTCCTTCTTGGGTCTGTCCTGGGGGTGGGGGTGGGACAAACTCAAACAGCTGCGGGGCCAGGCCAGGGAAATGAATGATGGTGTGGGCTGGCAGGGACAGTGCAGGCAGCGTGACCGATGCCAGGGGACACCAGGCTTCAGTGCCGGGGAGACAAGAGGGAGAAGGAGGGAGCCCACGCCCAGCATAAAGGAGGCAGCTGCTCTCCAATTCCAGCTGCGGGGCTGCCATATGGGATTGGTATTTCAAGAGGAGCCAACTCAAATTATTTTCAACCTATCTGAGGTCTGGATATCTCCCATGGGATGTCAGTTTGAAGGGAGGTGAACAGTGGAAAAAGAGCATGATCTTTTAAATCAGATGATACAGATTTTATCTCCACTACTTCACTAATTGTGTAATCACAGGCAATTTTCTTAACTCTGGGCTTTTGTTTCCTTATCTTGATAATGAAGCTACTTTATGGACTTGGTGATTAAGAGAACTAAGTAAGATAATATATTCATTAATGAATGAATATTAATGAAGCCAGACACATAGATATTGGGTACAGAGCTGAATGAATGGATATAAACTCTGTCCATATGGAGTTCAATGTGTAGGAAGGGAGGAAGACAGAGTGCAGGGCTCTCGGGGTGCGTGGTCACGGAGGGCTTCCCATCGTGGAGATGAGTCTACGTTCTGATCAAGAAGCAGGAGTCAGCCAGTTAGGAGAGGGTGTTCTAGGTATTTGCAAAGCTCTGGTACCAAGCAAGCACATAGGCTTTGGGGGAAGTGAATTTCTTAGAGCACGCTTGGTATATTGTAAGGGGTCAATAAATGATAATAATAAATGCTTACGTGTATTCAGTACCAAACCCTGTGCTGGGCACTTTACGTGCATTACTTCTTTAATCATCGCAACCTATGACATAGGTACTAGTATTCTCAGTTTAGTGATGAAGATATTAAAGCTCTGAGAGGTTAATAAGTAACTACATCATGAGATAATGATACTTGTATTAAGTAAGTCTGTACCAGTTTAGGATTAATCAGGAAAGATCAATAAGCACAGGATAATCACCACATTAGCAGACTTTCATAGGCATCCCTGGGAACTAGTATGAGAACCACTTGGATTCCTTACAGCTCAGGTTTGATTCAACAACAGGCTTTCTGATATTTGATGCTGCAGAAACCCAGGACTCTGAGTGCTGACAAGCCTGGTTCTCTCCTGGCATTCTGACAGCTGCCCCAGTGCCTTCAGCCCTGTGGTTCCCAACAGTTGGTCACTTCTCAGCGGTTCATCGCAATGCCATTAGGCAGTCAGCGGAGCCAGTTCCATTACAAGAGTGGAAGCTCATGTGGGCAAAGACAGAGCATCCCAACCCCTGCCCCAGGAGTGGGGGCCACAGGAGGTCCCGAACAGTAACCAGCACCAAGTGGGCTGATTCTCAGAGGAGTCACCCCAGTCAGAGCAAGAGGGAGTGGAAAGATGCTCTCCAGCGTTCCAGTGTGGTGTTCTCAAGCCAATAGGTGTAGTAAAAGGGGATGAGTGGAGGGAAAGAAGCTTGTGCTGGAGTGTGCCTCTGTTCTAGAAACCCCAGAACAGCATTACTCTTTCAAGGCTTTGTGCACAGCCAATTACAAACTCTGGCCTCCCCGAGCCTCCCTCCCCACCTCTGCGGGCCCTGGCAATAAGTCTGCATCCTCTTTGGGACTGGTCCATCCTGGAGATGACTGCCTGGGTGTGCACTGACCAGCCCCGTGGGGCTCCTGGTCTGGGGCGAGCCTGACCCATAGTTATGTTCCTAGCTCCTGCACAGTGCTGGGCACACAGTGGCTCTCAGTAATGGACAGGGAATGGAAAAATCAATCTATAATTGCCCTGTGTCTGAGAGAAGATGGTATTGTGAAGAGGGCCCTTTGGAAATGACAAAGACCTGGCTTGAACTTACAGCTCTGCTACTTAAATACTTACGACCTTTGGGCAAATTTACCTTCTGTGTTTTAGTCTCACTTGTAAAATGGGAATAAAAACACTTATCATTGAGTAGGTTGTCATAAGAAAGCTAACACTTGCCCAGCGCCTAGCACAGTGCCTGCTACACGGAGGGCAGTTGCCAACATTTGTTTCTTCCTTCCTGGGTCCTTTTCAGATGGCTGTGCACCCGCACCCTCGTCTGACACTCACAGGAGGACATGAGCCAGTGAGGGTTAGCGCGTTTGGAGAGAAAGCAGAGGACGGGTCTGAGACACACCATCATTTTCTGAGTTTAGCTTATTCCTGGCAGAGTGTGTGGGCATGGACCAGTGAGCAAGTGATGCATGGTGAGCAGTAGGGCTAGTGCAGCCACAGGTATCATCAACCAGCAGAAGGTAAGGACAGGCACGCGCGCGCGCGTGTGTGTGTGTGCGCGCGACTCAGGGAGACTATGAGAAGCCCCCCTGTCTGCAGCTGTCCCCCACACCCCTTTAAACTGACTAGCTTCAGTAGTACTAGATGTGAGCATGGCTTTCAACCAGCACAATGGGAAATTATCCAAATAACACCTGAGGATTAAGCAACCTACCTCAGGGTGAGAACCGGTGGGCAGAGAGGAAGGCAGGAGCGGGTTCAGCCGTGCTGCTTATCTGCACTGTTGCTCTGGAGGCAGACCTCGGCACAGCCCTGTCCCCGCCTCCCTTCCTCTCCCTCAGCGTGGAGGCCAGGTAACAGGGTTTGCTCTGATTCTATTCCAGTTGCCTAGGCAATGAGTTCCTGGCAGATTGGCTTCCAGGAGGTGTGTGGGTACCACAGCAAGGACTTGTAAATGAGGGAAGATGGGCTGCTCTCGGAGAGTGTCACCATAAAATGTACACATAATGAATGAGGACAGACATGGGCACTCATCTGAGAGCACGAAGGGCTCCCAGGCCCCGGCAAGGTGGGGTGGCTGCTTAATTGATAGCATTAACATATCCAGCCCGAGAACCTGACAGTCAGAGAGGGGCAGGTGAGAGAGAGAAGCGAAGAAGGAGCTTTTGGGGGCAAGTTTTAAAAATAATTAAAAATAGTAACAATCGCTACAGCACACTGGGCACTTGCCTACGTGCCAGGCTCTGTGCCAGGGACAGCACATCACCAAATAGGGATGTGTGCCATTCTCCACATCCCTATTTAATTACCCCATTGTCCCAGTGTTTACTGTTAGTAACCATGGCTAAGCCTTGTAGAGCTTTTACCACATTCTGGCACCAAGTTGAATGCTGGCTGTGGATTAGGGGAGGCCCGGCAGTCAGGAGGGCAGCTCTGGGGCAGTCTGCTTGGACTCAGGTCCCACCTGGATGGACGCTCACCAGCTCGTACTCTCGAGCAAGTTACATTTCTGTGCCACAGTTTTCTCCACTGTGAGTTGGGGATGGTATTAGTACCTGTGCTGTGCGATCTTGTAAGGAGTAAATGTATTATCTCATGCAAGGATTAAGACAGTTCTCGGGTGCACAGAATGTACTCGGCAGATGCGAGCCATGATGCTGATCGCGGCCATCGGGATGAAGATGGAGACAAGATCGGCCCATCAGCCAGGCTCCTGGTCAGTAAACAGGTTAAGCACGGAATGTCTAAGGATAAGCCCAAGATAAGCCAGTTGTCCATTTGGTAATGCTGTGCCTTTAGGCACGTTACTTAGCCTGAACATCCTCATCTATAAAATGAATCGTGGTGAGGTTAAATGATAAAATACATGTGAAAGGGCTTATAACAGTGGTTGGTACATTGGAAGTGCTTAATAAATGTTAAATGGTATAGATATAGTAGAATTAAAACAACGAATGAACCCAAGGAAATGCTACCTGGTAATGTTTCTTGGCAGGCAGCCAGTCAGCCTCACCTGGTGCCACCTCAACCTGGCCTTGCTCAGATTTCTGCACTTATTCAACAAGTATTTATAGAGCAGCAATTATGTGCCAGGGAAAATGTGATGGGGAGGTGGTCAGATGTCACCCTGGAGAGAACAGAATAAAACAGAAATTTGGCATTCCTATATACTGTCAGAATATAGTCTGTACCCAGTGTGGCACATTTGTCCCCTAGAAAGCAAAAGCAGTGAGGACAGAAGAGATGCTTTAAGCTTTAGGCATCAATCTAAGATGAGGATCTACAGGGTTAGGCAAAGAGGCAGAAACCTGCCCCAGTCCCATGGATGTGGAAAGTCTCAGCATGAAGCTTTCTGGGCAGCCCATCTCTGGTCCCTCTGCTATTCTGGAACTTTAGCCATAATGGCTTTAGCCACAGGCATTGCTAGGTGCTTTAAAAATACTATTACATTTCATCTTCCCAGAACCTTATGAGGGAAGAAACAGTATGATCCCTCTTCTGCAGATAAAACAAGTTAGAGAGGTTCAGTACCTTTCCCAAGGCCAAGTAAACACTGAGTAAGGAGTACTCAGCATTGAAATGCAGGTCTGAATGACCCCAGGGACAGCACTGTCACCTATAATGCAGCACACAGCCTGGCACATAGTAGATGCTCACTAATTTTTTTTTTAAATGAATGAATATGAATATATAGTTTCTCATTTTCAGTAAGAGAAAAAATTGAGATGGTCACATGAAGTTCCCCAGGCTATATAGAAGGTGGCAGAGGGTTTGCAATGGCAGGGTTTGAGTGGGGTGGGGGCCTGACACAGAAGTCCTATGCTGAGTGCTGTGACCAGGCCAACGGCAGCACAGTAACTCCCGTTCTGTACCTACTATAACACTGCAAGCAGCTATTACTAGCCCCTTTATTAATCGAGGAAATGGAGGATCGGGGAGACCATGCATGCAGCCCCAAGTCACACCCTTGCTAAGTGCTGCAGAACACGGATTCAAATGCTGTATGACTTCTGCCATGCCCCACTGACTTTCACTTGACATTTCTGAAGTCAAGAGTGAAAGCTGAACATCTACAAGCTCATTCTTTAGAAGAAATAGGCGAAGGGGTGGGAAAGAGATTTTAGTGAATCTCTGCAGCAATGCCCATGCATATAACCAATTCTATTATTTTCCAATTGATCTGTTTGTTTTTGCTGTAATATTAGCTGGTTGCTAAGCAACTGCTCAGAGAGCTATGATACTGAACTTTTTTTGGTAACCAAGTGGAACCCCAAAAAAGGGTGATATGAGTAAGTGTTTGGGGGTACAATCAGAGGGCTGCCAGTCATCCTGCTCCAGTATCTTGGGGTTTGAGAATGATCTGGCCCCTTCCATAGAGTGAGCAGGCTGTTGTAGAGGGAGGGACACCTTCCTCCTCTGACACTAACATTTAATCCGTCTGGGGCCTCAGTTGGGTCACTTGTAACAATACCTGCCTCACGCAGAAGTATGAAGAATAGAGGTGGCGTATACAGAGCAGCTGGCAGGGTTTCTGGCATGTGGTAAGGGCTCGATAACTTGGGCTGTCATCATTTCTAATATTAACATTTTAATAGAGCTTGGGTACAGCATTTTGTTGGAGATCAGTGCTGAGGAAGTCATTCTCTGGGAGGGTCTGCTGGCCTTGGTGAGGTCCTCAGCTACCGTGGCAAACAATACCCTTAACCTTAATCTCAAACCAGCAATGCCACACTGCTCACAAGATCCACCCACTGATACCATCTGGATCAGAAACAAATCCACCCCACTCAGAGAAAATTGCCTGTGAGCCAAGGGCAAGTTGATATGATTATCTTCACACAAAAAGGACAGTGCATGCTTATTTGGGGCTTTGAGAGAATCACATTTCTTATTGGTTCTCAAAATTCTGGTGTCTAGGAATTACCTAGGTCAGAGGTTACACACTGGTGGTTGGGGTGGGGCTAAGAGGGGGCAAAGTAGCCTCAAGTTATGTTTGGTCTGGCTTAACAGCATTCAAAACAATTTTTGAAAATTAGTTGCCAATTTTTTTTTTAAGTCTTATACAAAAATCCAAATTCTCAGCTCCTCTTGAAAAATATGAATGTGTAGTAACCTTAGCCCTACCCCGCTAGAGCAACAATTCCACAATTGAGTGGAGAGTTGCCGGCTATGGTCTCCCTATTGAATTGTACTCAACATTCCTGGGCAAGGTCTGTGAAGAAAGTAATGAAGTTTTAAAAGCAATTTACAATATTTCAAAGCTCCTGAGGGGAACCACATACCTTCGTGTGATAAGGTGGCAAATGCCAACTACAACCTCCAGTGACTGTGTACTAAGCAAATGTTAAGTAACGGGCAACACCGGTTACCTCACTTTGAGAAAGGACTTGATTAGCAGTTAGTGATGTCTTTGATCAATAAAACATTGGACGACAACATTAAAAAAAAAGTCTGTTCATATGTGTGCTTTTTTAAAACATGATGCCCATGAGGTCAAACAATGAAACAGTCCTTGGATGGGGAGAGTAGAGACCAGACTCTTACGATGGGGCTGGTTCACTTTCAACTGGTTGGAGTGAAGGCCCCCCAGGTGCTTCTGAGGAAGAGCCCCTGAGGAGTGGAGGAAGGCCAGGGGTCCAATTCTGAAGTGTCTCTTTTCTTGGTCGAGGGTGGCCCTCACTCCCTCATCTATCTGTCCCTTTGGGAGCCTGTCATCCGCAGGAAGCCAAAGTTTCGGAATCTACAGGAATCAGGGGCCGCAAGCCCCATGTGGCCACAGGGGGGCGCCCTCACCCCATATACTGGGATTCCAGGACCCCAGCGGGAACCGGAGCTGGAGCTGCAGGTGGAGCCCCATCATCTCTGGAGCCCCCATCACATGCGGGTCAGGAGCTGGGGCTCACACAGCGCTGGGTACCACAGCACCTCCCACCCTCCACGACTCAGGCTGACGCTGCCTAGGGGTCGCTCACCCTACTGTTCCTAATGGACAGACGCTGGGAGGGGCTCCTCCCGCCACGGGGGAAGGGATTAACGCTGCAAAACCCCAAGATGCCACTGGAAGGAAATCAATTCAGAAGCTGGACGGAGAACTCAGGCTGCTTTCCCTTGCTCTGGAGAGAGCAGGGCACAGAGGGGGCTCATACTACGCCTATGCTTTGGTTTCAGTACAAAAGGTTTAAAGGCTCTTGGAAGCTCTTTTAAAGAGAAAGAGAGAGGGGGAGAGACAAACAGTAAGACAGAGAAAGATACCAAGAGACAGAGAGAATAAGGCAGGTGGAGGGGGAGGGCAAGAGAACATGAGAGAAAGAAATCAGATCCTGCCCTGTTTGGGACACTCAGAAACCCCAGCGCAGCGAGACAAGCATGGAGCAGGGTGGCCGGCAGAGTGGGGTCCAACAGGCGCTGGTTCACACCTGGTGCGAGCTCTCTGGACTTGAGCCCGTCACGTTGTGTGTCTGAGCCTCACTCTTCCTGGCTGTAGAATGAGGGCAGCCGTACCTGCCTTCTGGGCTTGATGTGTAGATCCGCTGGGATAATATGTGCAAAGCACCTCTCATGGTACCTGGATCCAGGCAAGCACTCCCTCAGTAGAGATTATTCATGTGGACGATGACAGTGAATAAAGGATTTAAAAAAAAATGTTGGACCATTTATATCTTGTGACTTTAGTTTTCTCATGTGTAAAATGGGAGCTCTGGGCTATATGAATTTGACAGTTCCTTTCAGCTCAGCTTATTATTCTTTAACAAGTGTACTCATCACACAGCCATTGGAGCCTTTCCTTAGGCAAGTGCTTTCTCCAGCCACTGGACACCTGCCCCTCTGTGTGGGGAGGAGTTGGAAAGGGACACTGCAGAGTCACAGAAGCAGCTGGGGCAGTGACTAAGCCCATGGCTCTGGAGGCAGACTGGCCACGTTTTGACCCAGCTTCCCCCTTAGGAGGTATGCAACCTTAGGCCAAAGGCTTCTGGTCTCCTTCCTGCAGTTTCCCACTCGGAAAACGAAAATGACAATATTACCTATATAGCACAGATTGTGGGGAGGGAACGGGCTCCCACGTGTCAGTTAATCTCTCAGAGCAGTGCCTGGCTCCCTGTAAGCACGTCTGTAAGTGTCAGGCATCATCATCACTTAGATTTGTCTTAAGGAATAGGCAGTGATCTTTCCAGAACGAACGTTGATCAAAAATGAGAAGGGGGGGGGGGTCTACTTTCACAGATGCTACAGAAAGAACATTAGACTGGGAGACAAGAAGAGCTGTTCCCTAGACCAATCTCTACCTCAACATTTCATTATGCAAACTCGGGTTCCAGCTCTGTTGCTGGGTGGATGTGGGCAGGCCCCTTCCCCTTTCTGGGTCTTCGCTGCCCATCTAGAAAGGCAAAGTGTTGGACTAGACAAAGGCCCCGGGTGTGGGTGCTTACCTGAGGTACTCATAGAGCCCGTACATGGGCAGGAAGTCGATGTCAGACAGGAACATGTAGGGAGTGCTGATGTGCCTCATGGCCACATTGCGCAGCAGGTTCACGGGGTAGAACTGGCCCTCCTTGTACACGATGTGGTAGCCCACGTTGTGGCGGCTCATGAGCACCTCGGAGCCCTGTGCGTAGCGAAGGAACTGCTGGGCCTCAGCGTCTGACAGGTAGAGGGCCAGGCTGATTGGCCCTTCCCAGTGCTTGCAGATGGCCTCCAGCATCTGGAGCCTGGAAGAGACAGGGAGGGTGAGCGTGGGGATCTGGCCGTCCACACCTCATCCACCGGGCCTCCTGTAGCCTCTGCCTCCATCAATGCTGGGTCAACTGGCTGCAAATCCAAACCCCTGCTTTAAACAGGACTCAGCTCCTTTACTGATAAAATATGCACAAAAACACTTACCTTGCGGGTTCTAGTCTTTCACTGCTTCCAAATGAACATGTGACATCAAGTCACATCCCCCTGTAAGCCTCAGACTCCTCCTCGTTTCAAGGGGTGTAGGAGGTGATCATATTAAGTGATCTAAAGATCCCCTTCCAGCCCCAAGCTCCTATAATTCTCCTCTCTTGGCAAAGGTATAAAATAGCTCTACTGATCTCCTAAGGCAGTGACCAGCCATAGAGGTCTTAGACAAACTGGGCCACTGAGTTACAAGGAGCTTTAAGACAAGCAGAAAAAACAAGAGTCATGACAAGTACAGTTATGGATGCGTCTACTACATGCCAAGTGCTTTCCAGAATTCTCCCAACAACCGTGAGCACCAGCTGTCATTCTCCCCATTTTCCTAAGGCAGAAATGGGGGTGCCAGATGTGTGGTCAGCTTTGATTCTTGGACCAGACGTGTGTAGGTAAACACGTACCTCGGTAGGGCCTTGGAGTTGGTGAGAAAAAATAACATTGGGTGCTTCAAAAAGGGAATACAAAACCATGAGAATGTTGGGAACAAACGTGTATCTGGGGTGATACTGTCTTCATTTTTAAGAGTCCTCACTGCTCCAGGGCTCCAGCCAACTTTGCAAGGCTACCTTAGAGATGCTGAGCCAGGGACAGGGGTAAGAACAGAGCCCAGCAGAAAAAACAAAAGGGGTTTCCAGCAGAGAGGGCTCTGCAAACATGGAAGAGAAATCTATAAAGATATTTTTTTCAAAGGCATTAGTAGTGCCTGGTACATAAAATCTATGGCTAAGAAACAGCAAAAGCCTATTTCAATTTTCCTCTGTACCCAGCAAGAGGTGCATAGTCAGCAGTCCCCGGGTCAGAATGCCCACTTTATTTGGACAATTACCAGGAAATCAATTCCATGCATTTCCATGATTCTAAACAAAAAGAAAATGGGCACACCTATCTTGTTTCAAGTCATCAACTGTCTCCATGACTTCCAGTTTCCTCTCAGTGAGTCTACGAATTGGTATTGCCCAGTTTTGGTTCCTCTTTCAACACGGGGGATTAAGATATTTACCAGGGCAAAATGCCTTCCGTTTCTCATGGTTATTGTGCTTGCTAACCCGATCGACCAGAGCCATTTTCTAAAGAGGCGCTACATTCTCCAGGACGCCTAATCTTGCAGAACATCGCGTTCAGCCTCTGCCGTAGGGCCCTGCTCTCTCCTGGGCTCTGAGGATCTGGGATTTTGAATCATCCCCCCGCATCTCAGTTTCATCTTCTGCAAAACGTGGGGAATGTGCACTTCAAGGGAGAGCCACCTGCACAAATCCTTTAAGAATTGGAGAGCGAAGGGCAAGAATAATTTCCAGCACGTAGGTACGAGAGCTGCTGGAGGAAGCGAGAGGTGAGAGATATGTGGGCACCAAGAGTGGACCACTTCCCGGGATTCTCCCGTGGCCTTGGTTTTGGACTCTGTGTCTGAGTTTTCCCAGCAGTGATCAAGCCCCACCTGGCACAGCCCTTCTCCCAGGCTCTGCTAAGAGTTTAGAATGAGAACAGAGACCAAACACACTTAAGGTTCTCAGAAGAAAGGTGCTGTTGACGTGAAAAATAAATTGAGCTTCATGGGAAATGTGACCAGATGTTGTTCCGTGGAACCTCTGCGAGAACTAACGATGACACAACCCACCCCTGTTTCTAGGCCACCAGCCCCAATCTCTCCAATCTTGTCTCCCTTAGAACCAACCTTTCTGCCAGGACCTGAACGACAGTGCCAAACTGAGGTTTATAATAATGATGATAGTATATAAAATGTGATAATGGCATAGTAAATCTCTATACCTCTCCCTGATGCTTGCAATGTGCCGACCACACATTTAATATCATAGTAACTCTATGAAATTGAGCTTCTCATCACTATTTTATAGGCAAGGAAGCTCAAGGAGGTGAAATGACTTCTTTCAAGTCATGCAGCTACAAAATAGAGAAAGTAGATTCTCACCCAGGTCTGTCTGACCCCAATGCCTGTGATCCAGAGTATTATTCAATATGGATTAGTGTTAGGCGATGACAACATCCCCAGATACCTTCCTCTCATTGCTGGTTCCTGGAATAAGAGTGTCAACTCCTCCCTCGGTGTCAACATCTCTCTGCTCCTTCCCCTCCTTGCTCCCTCTTGGGATCTGCCTCAAGGATCCTCGGTTCCCTTGACCCTTCTCATGGTTCTCTCCCCACCTGTTCCCTAGGGCTGTCTCCATGCAGCTCTTGATGCAAAGCTCTGCGTCCCGTGTTTCTTTGGTTTCCTAGGTAGGAAGATAGAGTCCTGGCACAGTGAGCACTGGGCTGATGGAGAATATTTCAGGAAGTGAAGATTAATTCTAAAACCACAGAATTGTCAGTTTGGAAAGAATCTTAGAGATTTGTTTTAGTCTGATTATATCATTTTAAAAAATTATTTTTTTAGAGACAGGGTTGTGTTCTGTCGTCCAGGTTGAAGTGCAGTGATCATAGCTCACTGCAGCCTCAAACACCTGGGCTCAAGCGATCCTCCTGCCTCAGCCTCCCGAGCAGCTGGGAATACAGGTGTGCACCACACTTGGCTAATTGATTGTATCATTTTTACGATGAAGGAGCTAAGCTTCAGAGAGGGGGTATGCCTTGCTCAAGGGCCCAGGATGAGTCATAGGAAAAGCTGACACTAGAACCCAGAAGTCCTGACTCCCTGTCCCATGCTTATTTCCACTTCCCCATAGAGCCCACCACTGCTTCATGCTGGGGAGGCGTGGGCAAAGGCTCAGGAATGGCCAGAGAGGTACCTGGCAGATCTAGAAATAGGCAGGCATTACTCCAGGGAGTCCCATTAAGACAGGAAGCCTTGCACAGTCTCTGTAGTTATAAAGGAGCAGGCAGGGAGATGGTCAAGGCAGAAACCTAAAAGGCCAGGGTTGGAAGGAATGCTAGAGTGTCCATGGGCCTAAGCAGCCAGGCAGGGGACCACTCAGCCTCTGCTGGAATGGGGAACTCACACCCTACAAGGCTGCCCTTTCTGCTCTGGTATACTGCTGCAAGGCAGGCTGCATAGTATATTATCACAGCTTCCATCTGTGGGTTTTGGGGTCAGACAGACCTGGATTTGACCTGTGAGCTATGTCAGTATACCTGGGCAAGTGGTGACAGTTCCTTGAGCTTCAATTTCCACGTAAGTACACTGGGGATAATAGTATCTTTGGTAGACTACAAAATAGCTACAAATCATCCCTCATGCTCTCTCCATACCCTCTGGTAATACTTTCCACACTGATCTGGGCTGGCCACATTGACTTGCTTTTGTCCAGGGGACATCAGTAAACATGACATTTGCAAAGATGTTAAAAGGGCTTCTGTAGGGGGACTTGCTCCTTGCCGCTCTTGGAACCTTGGGATCACCACCGTGTGCACCAGCCTAAGCCTCCCTGCTAGATAATGAACTACATGGCCTGGGTATCCCCATCATCCCCGCTGATGGCCAGACAACCCCCAGAAAAGCCACCTAGCTGGTGGCAGACCCACAAATGAGCCCTCCAAGCCCGGCCCAAATGGCCAATCTGCAGAATCATGAGCTCATTATGGTGGTTGTTCTAAGCTGCTGGGACTCAGGATAGCTTGTGAAGCAGCAAGAGATAACTGATAAGATATCAAACTGGATTTGAGTATTAAATGAGATAATTACAGAAAGTGTCTGGCACAAAGCTAGATAAACAGCAGGTACTCGGTGTATGATAGCTGTAATTTCTTCCTTAGGTTCTACTTCTGCCTTTCAAACATGTGTTCATCTAACAAATATTTACTGAGTATCTCCAATGTGCCAGGGATGCTAGATAGACAAGGATCCTCAGCTTCTGGGGCTTGTCTTCTAGTGGGGGGAGAAGATAACCAACAAATCGAACTAAGATCAATTCAGGTGGAAGGAAGGGCTGGGGAGGCAGCAGACCAGGGACACAGAAGGAAGAGTAACAGTGAGGGCTGGCCAGGGAGGGCCCTTCAGAAGAAGTGGAATTTGAGACCTGGTATATGGTCTGAACGTTTGTGTCACCCCCAAATTCATATGTTGAAATCCTAACCCCCAAGGTGATAGTAATAGGAGGTGGAATTTTGGGGAGGTGATTAGGGCATGAGGGTGGAGGCTTCATGAATGAGATTAGTGCCCTTATTGGAAGAGGCCCAGGGAGCTAGCCAGCTCCTCCCACCATGTGAGGATATAGTGACAAGGCGTATCTGTGAACCAGGAAGCAAACCCACTAGACACTGAATCTGCTGGCACCTTGATCTTGGACTTTCCAGTCTCTAGAAATGTGAGAAATAACAGAAATAAATTTCTGTTGTTTATAACCTACCCTGTTTATGGTATTTTGTTATAGCAAATAATGAGAAGGACCCAGCTTTGTCAAAGTCTGGGGGAAAAGCTTTCCAAGAAGAGGAAACAGCTCTCGGGGTAGAAACGAGCTTAGCATGTTCAATGGAGAAGCAGCAGGACCAGTGTGTGTGGAGCAGGGGAGAGTGAGGGACAGAGAAGAGACGAAGGTGCTAGGGGAGTGGGCAGGTGCCAGGGCAGATGGGCGTCGAAGGCCAGGGTGGGCAGTTAGGATGCTATTCCAAGTGTAATGAGACATCATCGGGGGTTTTAATGATGTGGCCTGACTTAAATTTTAAAAACATATGGTTGTTACATGGAGAAAGAATTACCTCTCACTCTCTAGGTCGGTGCTTTCCAATGTAAGCATGCTTAGGATCACCTGGGGGGCTTACTGAAACCCAGATTCCTGGTCCCCACCCCAGAGATTCTGGCTCAGGAGGTCTGGGGTGGGGCCTGAGAATCTGTATTTCTGACAAGCTCCCAGGTGATGCTGTGCCTCTGGTCCTGGGAACAGGCGTGGAAGAGCGCTGTTCTAAAGAGCGAGGCCCTGTGAGCTCACTCTGTTCTCTCTCCTACACTTGGAGACAGCAGACGCATCACGCGCATGATGCTGCAACTGTAGTTAGTACTTGTATGTCTTTGTCCAAGGGACACTACAGAGCCAGGCTCTCCTGGTGTCAGAAGACTGGGTGCCCTCCCTCTGGGTCAGCTCCCTCTGACCCCTTCACCATTGCTGGCATGGGAGGGAAGGATCCTGAGCAACTGAAGGAAAAGCAGATCTTCCCGCTCCATGGCTGCAACGGGCGATATTCATTCTTTCTGAATGTAATTCCAGAGGGAGCCGAGCATAGAAGCCTGAAGGCCTGCTCCCCTAATTCGTTGTGGCGTTCACGTAGGGCCTACTTCTGACTCGAAGGTTTACAAACACACCCGAATTGTTTCTTAAATTAAAAATCAATCCAACAGGCACCAGTCAGCGTGCTGCATCATAATTGGATGTGTAGACAGAGTAGAAGTGACTGGAGGAATTTCTACCATCTTCATTAGCTGTGGTGCTGCTTTGTAATTTTTCATTGTGCCCTGCTAAGTGCCTCTCATTAGGGCTTGGAATTCCTTGGGTTCTCTGAGGTATTGTCTGGATGGCTATACTTGTCACAATGCGTTAATGGGTATCACCCATCTGCTATGCTTGGGCTGGATATACTTTGAAGGGAAGGCCTCTATGACTGGTGTTCACAACAGATGTAAGTGGGGGCTCTCTTTTCAGGGGGCCGTAAGGGAGGGTCCTGCTGGGTCATCTGTGGCCCAGGCCAGGAGGACGCTTCCCACTGGCAACAGAAAGAGGGGCTTGGTTTTGCTTGGATTCTCTCCTTGCTAACAAGTGTGTTAGTGGAAGGATGGGTTTGAGTTGTTAATAACTAAAAACATGTTCCTCTACTTGCTTTTAAGTCCAGATAGCAAATTCTACAGCCAGCATAGAGGAAAGAAACATTAATGAAAGGGAAATTAATATTTGTTCACACCTACTACTTACTGGGCACTTTACAGCTTATTTTATTAATATAGAACCCAGACAACAATCTACACACTGGACAGACAGCATCATTGCCACCTCCTAGATAAGTACAGTAAGGCTCCCACAGGCTAAGTAACCTGCTTGCATTCACACAGCTGGGAAAGGACACACTGGACTTTGAACCCGGGTCTTCCTGTTTTCTTTTTCTCCTACAGCACCTCACCTCTCCTAAATACCTACCATGTGCACATGTCTTTGCAAGGGTATTCACATCCAGCCAGTATTTGCAGGACTCCAACTATGTGCCAAGGGATTTTACAGAGAATCTCTTATTTAATCTTAACCAGGACCCTGTGAGGCAAGTATTTTTAACCCTATTTCATAGGAGAAAAAAGAAACTCAAAGACGTGGGTGACTTGCCCAAGGTCACTGGCTGAGGACTGAAGGAGCTGGCAGGATTTGAGTCTGGGGCTCTCTGTCCTGAGGTCTAGTGCATTTTTACCCAGCACCACAAATAGGAAGATTTTGGTCAACAGTGCTGGTATCATCTAGGGAGCCTCTGAATGTACATCAGGGCTAAGTACTGGGCTGCATTCTCTCATTGGATCTTTACAACAACCTCAGGGATAATTACAATCATGATATAATTATCATTCCCAGGTTACAGATGAGGAAACTGAAGCTTAGAGTGGTTAAGTGACTCGTCCACAAGTCAAACTCAAAAAGTGGCGGGACACAGAGGACTCCAGGGCCAAGTCGCATTCACTGTTATGACGCTTTTTATTCTGATGAGAAAGCATGCCTGGTTTCTTTGGTAGCCACCGGCCAGCGATCTTGATTCGGAGTGTTCTGCTGGCGTGAATGAGGTAAAGCAGAACCAGCGCTGCTCAGGAGGAGATGGGCACCTGGGTTTATGCAGAACTCACTCACCTGCACAGATCACAGCATCTGAGCTTCAGGTACCTCGGGGAGAGGCCTGAGGTGCAGTCATGCTGCCTGAAGAACTAAAGACCCACCATGACCATCACTCAGCATTAACACGGAGGATTAGATTTCATCTTCATTAAACCGCCACGGAGGAGAAGGAAGCACACGTGTGAAGAGAGGGGCTGGGGTGGCCAGGCGACTTACTGACGGGGCTGCAGGGTGGGGCAGAGTTCGGGCACCCAAACAGAAAGCTGAGTGAGAAGCCAAAGGGACATGAGAAGTTTAAGGGTGACTCTGGGACACTGGTTAGGTGTCCCTGTGGAGCCACACAGGATGCCCGACAGATTTGAGCCAGAAGGGCTTGCCAGCTTCCCTGATTTCCCTGAGGCCCTCTGTAATCCAGCCCCTGCCTACCTGGCCAAGTTCATGTGCAGCCTCCTCCCTGCAGCCTCAGCTCTAGCCACACCCAACTCTGTGTGTCTCCCCCCTGGGCCTGGTGTCCTCTCTGTCCAGTGAACATGCTGCATGCTCACCTCGAGGAGCCCTCCTTCTCTCCTCTGGGCCTCCGCTCTTGGCCTACCCAGCCTCCAACTTAACCCAGGTGACACCTTTCCTTGGACAGGTTCCTTGTCTCTTCCGTTTGCCAACCCTGGCTGAGATGGGGCTCCTCCTCTGGGCTCTCATTGCATGGGTGCATCTCCTGCATGGCACCCAGACTCAACACTTTCTACTGTAAGATCTATTTACCTGTCTGTGGCATGCAGGCTTCTAAGAAGGCCCCCAAGATTCCTGCCCCTTGGTGTACACACCCTGTGTAATTCCCTCCCCTTGGGCATGGGCAGGAGGTGTGTTGGGAAGTCCCATGGGCTGGGAATGTGATGGGATATCACGCCCATAATCGTATTATGTTATAGAAGGTTCTGTCATAAAACAGGGAGAGATTCTCCTGTTGGCCTTGGAGAGGTGAGCTGCCATGCTGTGAGAGGGCCGCACAGCTAGGGACTGAAAGTGGATTCGAGGAGCTGAGCAGGACCCAGCCAGCAGGGAAATGGAGACCTCTGTCCCAGAACTGGATTCTGTTCAAACCGGAATGAGCTGGGAAGTGGACGCTGACTCCTGGATGACATTTCAGCCCCAGCCGAGACCTTGATTTCAGTGCTGAGACCTGAGCAAGGACCCCACTAACCTACATCCAGACTGCTGCCCCATAGAAACTGTAAGGTAACAAATGTGTGCTTTTTTAAGCTGCTAAATGTGTGGTAATTTGTTACCTGACAACAGAAAACTAATATATACTGTCTGAGCTGTGAATAGACTACATATTCCTTAAAGGTAGGGGTAGGGTCTTTTTCTTCACCTTGAAAGCTCTTCTCTCAGCAACTCGTGTGCTTGATTCCTTTTCTTGTCCTCCAGCTCTCTACAGAAACATCCCTTCTTCAGAGACACCTCCCCTGACCACACTACCTAAGGAAGTAGTTATTGGGATTATCTATCACAGTTCTTTCGAAGCACTTACTGCAATTATAATCATTTTATTTGTTTACTGCTGTTTATACCACTAGTCCCATGTTCTTAGCACCAGCTGTACTTTGGAAACTTAAAACAAAACAATGCAAAGGGCTCCACCCCACCTTCTTACTTAATTGGTCTGCAATAGAGCCCGGATAGGAATGTGTTATGAAAGCTCTCCAGGTGATTCAACCTGCCCTGGCCAAGGTTGAGAAGCCATGCATTAGACTATAAGGGACACCAGGGTGGGGCTCACGTCAGTACCGCCCAGATACACTTGATGAATGTTTGTTGCATCAATAAATGTATAAGAAAAAGAAACAGCAGTTGCCTTCCAGCAGCAATTGTGGCTCCAGCCTACACATGCTCCCCTTTTCCTTTCGGTAATCTGAGTAGGGCTCTATCTCTTAAGGGTCATTCCCTCCGTCTACCCTCAAACAGCAGCAGCAAGACAAGAGCACTTGGTTTTCAGTGCTGGGGAGGGGATGAGATACAAACCTTACCTCGTCAGACTTCAATAGTCTAAGCCCGTGAGCCAGCTCTATCCTCTCCATTCTCTGTCCTCTGTGCAGAGAGCAGCACAAGGGGGAGGGGGAAGGGCGGGGGTCATCTGCTATACCTGTCCATGGAGAGCTGGGCGACCAGGGTGACATCCGTGTTGTCTGCCGCTGGCTCGTACTCGTAGTGCAAGAAGTGCAGGTGGGTACGGTGCACGGTGAAGCGCTCTCGCCGGAACTCGTAGCACAGGTCGTCCTCATCCAGCTCCGACAGCTGCTTCTGCAGCTGCAAGGCAGGAAAGGGGGCTTGGGAACACGAAGAAAAGGCCCACAGGGCCCACAAGCCTAGCTGCTGCGCCCTGCCCTCCACTGAGTTTATTACCCACGGGGACGCTGTTGCTGGGTTAGACACAGACATAGAGGATCACCGCTGGTATTTCCCCCTGCAACTGACTCTAATTCCAAAAAGGTGATGATGAAAAGCAGATGTCTTCAACACCTGAGAAATGAGCCCCCTCTTAGCCAAGAACAAAGGTGGTGCTCACTGACAAATGTATAACCAACCATAAACTCCTTAGAAACCAACTAGAAACATTTTCCTAGATGACTTATCACTGCAATTTCAAATAACACGGGGAAATGCCCAAAGAAGAGAGCAGCCAATACTGAAAAGGACCTTGGTGTGACCTGATGCTTATCTCTCCCTAGAGCGACCAATTTCAATCTGTGTACCAGCTATTGGAAAGAAAACAAAACAAACACAAAAGCATTTGAAAAGCTCTTTTCCCTTCATTTCTCCTAAGATTAGAGTCTCTGCACCCACATTTTTTCTCTTCTTTTTTCTAACTCTGTCTTACTTCATTAATCTGCTTGCAGAAGTTCTTTAACTACGTACACTCCTCTTCTTCTTTCCCCAACTAGTGAAAAGAGCAGGCTACCCTGCTAATAGGGAGTTAAGGAGTTAGTGTTTCAGACATGCAGATGCAGGGACACACATCAGCACATCAGCAGCTGCCCAACAGACACCGTCTCATGCAAACCCCACAACAGCGCTACCAGGTGGGTATGGTGACACCTGTTTAACAGATGAAGAACTGAAATTAAAAAGCAAAACAACTTGGCAAAAACCTGATCTACAGTGATAGAAAATGGATCAGGGGATGTGGGGTGGGGGAGTGAGTGGCCTGGGAAGAGGCAAGAGAGCTTTGGGGGTGATGAGAATACTCTCCATCATGACTGGGGTGATGGTTACATGGGGGTACACTCTTGTGAAAATCTGACAAACTGTAAACTTAGAACGGGAGGACTTATTGTAGGCAATTTGTTTTCAATAAGATCAACTTTTAAAAAATAATTTGCCAAAGGTTGCACAGCTGGTTCCAATATTTTTCCTGTTACATCAGCCTGGTCTATCACATGATACCATATAATTGAATATAGGTTAAAGTTTACATGGTTACAGTTACCAACCTAGCTGAATATAATCGAATATTTTTTCCAAGAAGAAGGTATGTATTTTAAAACCTCCAAACCAACAGAGTAGTAATCAACAAAAAAATGTATTAACTTGTTTCTGTATAGCCTTTTATCTATTAAGACCACTGCCTTGACAGATTATGCCATGGAAGTATTTCTCAAGATGTGTGCTATGGCAGATGATTGCACTAATTGCTCTGATCCTTCACCTCCCCCGCACCCCATACTTACCCCTTGCAGTGGTGCTTACTCCTTAGAGGCAGAGTCTGTTTTTCTGTCCCTTCAATCAGGGCTGGACTTGTGATGTGCTTTTGCTAACAGAATGCAGAGGAAGCAATGTTGCCCCAGTCCTGAAGCTAGACCTCAAGAGAAAGTGTTTCTTGTACCTCTACTATTGTCATGAGAAAATGCCTAGGTTAGCGTGCTAGAGGAGGAGACACCTGGGGCAGAGCAGAGTCCTCCCCAACTGCCCAAGTCATGCGAGTAAGCCCAGCCACGATCAGCAGAGATGCCTCGACAAACACTTCTTATGGGGCACTGAGGTCCGACGGGTTTTGAGCAATAGATACCACTAGAGTGCTGTTGGTATTTAGTAAGGGGCACTCTTTCGTTATGGGGACCTGTTCCACATATCCAAGGACAGCCTCCTGAGCTTCCAGCCACTAAATGCTTGTAGCATTCTCAGACAGCCCTGTGCAGCTCCAAATGCACCCACATATTTCCAAATGCTGCTTGGGGAATCGGTTGAGATCCAGTGATTTATGAGATATTCTCAGCTATCTTTAAAATGGTTTAACTATTAAAAGGATGCAATCAAAGCTTTTCTTCAGCTTTTCAAGTCAATTTGATGTCCTTGCCTATCTGAAGATTCCCACTATGCCAACCACTTAACTAACGTAAGACCAGGAAGCTGGAATTGTCATTCCATCTCAGAGCCTATGAGCCTATGGACACCTTCCAACCTGCAAGATTAAACCCGGATTTCCTTGTTGACAACCATGGACTGCTCTATGACCATCACCCCCACGTACTCTGTACTCTTAGCAATGGTCTTCGCTCTGCTCCCCAAACCTGCCTTTCCCTGACACCTTTAGACTTTGTTCTGTGACATACTCGTCCCTCTCTGCAATGCCCTCCCTCCCCTCCCCTTGCTCTTCTCCACCTAAAAAACCTTCTGTTTACCTTTCAAGGTTCAGCCTAGATGGTGCCTTCTCTGGGAGACCTTTTCTGACCCTGCCTGGTAGAGATGGTCCATTGCTTCTCTGTGGTCTAAGAGTACTTGATTCATAACTCTGTTAAAGCACTTGTCAGCTTGAAACGAAATTATTTAAGGGCAACTTCCCTGGAGAGACTGTGACACTTTGCCGTTGCCCCCAGCACAGTGCCTGGCGCATGACAGGCGCTCAATGTTCATGTGCTACATGTGTGAAAAATATCTGCTGTATATAAAAAGACTGTAATCACTGTGAAGTTAAGGCCTGTCCTTCAAATTTTCCTTTTATGTCTTTTTTTTTTGTTTCAGAGACAAAGTTTCACTCTGTCACCCAGGCTGGAGTATAATGGCACGATCACTGCTCACTGCAGCCTTGAACTTCTGGGATAGTGTCTTCTAATTACATGCACAGAAGGTGATCAATAAGCCCATTTTAAGCTCATTATTTGCTCCAATATTTGCAGATTAAGGGTCTGTGATAGCTGAAAAGGTTTCTGAGAGCAAATAAGCATGCGCCAGGCTCTGCGCAAGGTGCTGGGTACACATGACTTCCTTTCGTCCTGAGAGCCCCTGGTGAGGCATTCGTAACCTCATCTGACTGTTGAGAAGGCAGTTGCAAAATCTAGAGGCCACTCACGGTGGTCAACCTTGGTCTGCGCCCCTCCACTGCCACACCACCTCTCTGGGAAAGACGCTTGCTCGGCCTCAGGTGAAGACGCAGACGCAACACGGTGGCCAAGGTTATTGGTTCTGTCTCCCTCCCACCTGGAAGATCTCGGGTGAGTGATGAGCTACTTAACCCTCCCGAGCTTCAATGTCCTCAACTATAAAATGGGGATGGCAACATTAACTACCCCGCGGGACTGTAGGAGGATTCCAAGAGATGCTGCATGTGGAGAGTACAGTGTTTGGAGTGATAACACTCAAGAGATGTCACATATTATCATAGTTCAGTTATTATCACAGTTAGGACAGGGAGACACCTGGGCCACCAAAGACACCTAGGAGGACACTTTCTACCCTCAAACCCACTTGAAGGAGATTCAGGGCCTGGTGGGCACGGAGGCAGGGGCTGGATGAGCCAGGGCAGCCCTTCTGATTCATGGATGTCAGAGGGTCCCCAGGATTTTCCCTTGAGGAACTCACATGTGCCTGGAAATCACGACGCTGCCTCCCAGGAGGAAACAAGACCAGCTGCTGTCCTCCCGCCTCCTCACCCACACTGCAGAAGACCACACACATCACTCCCTACTGGAGAAGAGACATCTGCAAAATTCTCTGAAAGACAGGGTTGGCTTTTTTTTCCCTTTGGTTTGGTTTTGTGTTTTTAATGTGTTGACAAGAATACATGGCTTCCAGTTCAACAAAGAGGAGAATGGGTACGTGTGTGGCTGTGTGCGTGTGTGGCTGTGTGCGTGTGAGCGTGGGCAGGCACGTGTGTGTGGAGAAAGGGTCTTTCTTTGATGAGGCTTCAAGGAAGTAGTTGGTCCTCACCATGTTAGAAAGAACATTAATGACCAGAAGGTAAGAAATGCATGTGTGTATGGGGTTTCTCTTCACCTTTAGGTATACACACAGGTACATGCCCTTGCATTGGGGGAAAAGACATTCCAAGGTAAATGGCTCCAGAAGCCATTTTCCACAGAGCACCCATACAGCAGGAGCTGTATCCCACTCACCTCTGAATCCTCAGACCCTAGGATCTCTAGAGCATCTCGTATGCTCAACAAGTCTCTGTTGGACGTGTTCAGCCACTGCATTTTAGGAGAGGGAGCAGGGGCCAATGAAAGTGCTCCCAGAACTACCAAGGTACAACCTGCCCTAGCAGAGAGGGTCAACCAGCAGTCCTGAGGAATAATCAGCCTCCAGCTCTGAACTTCATGGTACCAATAATGGGATTCAATGCTCTCTACATCCTAAGCTCACGTATGGCCATCACAGTGCTTAAAGGGTAGGGTCAAGGGATTATTGTTTATTGTTGCCTACCAACCACAGTGGTATTACAGAAAGCATGTCAGGTATGCTGTTCGACATGCCTGTCTATCCACGGCGCTGAAACAACCAGATGCCATCCTTGAACTTTAATGTTACATTTCTCATCAACACAGTGGTTTGCACCTTTATTTAGCTAATATGAACTGGGCGCCTACTACGTGACTGGTGCAGTGCTAAATGTTTTCAGGTGCATTGTGTCATTAACTTAACCCTTCAGCACAAATCTCTGTTTTACAAAGGAGGAAACTGAGGCTCGGGTTTCAGTAATATGCCTCAGCTAGCAAGAAGAGCCTGGGATGAGAATCCAGTCTTAGGACCTCAAACCAGGGACATTTCACAACACAATTACTTCTTCCTAGGGGACGGATGCGAGGATCAAATGAGATGGTGGAAGACACAATGTTCCGTGAAAAAAGCAGGCCATAAAAATGTATATGCAGTGTGGTCCCAATAAAGCAAAAAGACAGACCAAAAAAACACACTAGAAAACAGATTGAAGGGAATACATTACAATGTTAACAAAGATTTTCTCTGAGTGGTGGATTCACAGATGAATTTTATTGGTTTCTTTATACTTTTCTGTAGTTAACTAATTCCCTGCAATTTTCTCAAATGAGCTAATGCATGTGAAAGTGCTTTGTAAACTGTAAAGCGCTACACAAAAGCAATATGATTATGATTACATTTTGTACCTTTCCAAATTCTAATACAGGCTTGCTTATTGCTGACTGCCTGTCTGATGTTATCTCAAGGGAAGACTCTAGCAGCTTAAAATCTGTCTCCTTTTCACCCAGGGTCTAGGTGATTTCTCTGGGGAGACACTGAGCTGACGGGAGTGCTTTCATCAATAGCATCTGAACGCTACTGCACCCCGCTCTCTGGCCACTGCCATGGGAGCACAGGGCTCCTGCCAAGCAAGTCACAGGAAAAAAAGACAGATTTCTCCTGAGATAAAACACATTTGCTAAATTGCTTCTTTGGGCAGCCGGCTGAGGCCCAGGGAGATTTGGACTCAAGGGAAAATGGCCCTTTAAGCAGTTTGCGTTTATTTTTTCCCATCCTTAAGGACAGTGGCCTGGATTGACCTCTGAGTTGCTGGAAATGATGACCCGTCATGCCTGAGGATTCAGAGGGGTGGAAGTATATCCCCAGGCTCTGGTCTAAAGGACTTCTGTTCACAGCTGGGTAGAACTACAGAGCGAGATTATGGGGTAACTAGAAACTGAGACCTGATCTCTCTGCCACTCATTTTCTATGTGACCTTGAGCAAGTCATGTCTCTGAATATTAAGAACGAGTGTGGGCTTCATAAAATAACTCTCAAGCATCACGCACTCACTGAGCCAGGTAACGTGGGGAGAGTTGTGTGGGCTCCTTCTCATTTAATACTCACACTAACTCTACGGGTTAGGGACCACTGCCAGCCCTGTTGTGCAGATGAAGACATTCATCATCTGAAAGGGTTAGCCATTGCTAAAGGTTACACAATGAGCTGAGATTCAAGCCCAGGTGTATTTCCTGAGTTCTAGTTCGGAGGGTAGTTGATTCTGTGACCGTAGAGACTCAATGCATCCATTTCCCACGATGGCAGAGACAACCTGTGCTCACCAATATCCATGTTCTCCTCTCTTCCTGGGCACAGAGCTAGGCTGTATTTTGAACCTTCCCACAGTTAAGGGTAACACTGTGATCAGTGCAATGTGGACAGGCTCAGGCTAGTACAGATACCAGTTTGAAGTCTCACTCAGGCACAAGCCTCGTTCACTTTCTCTTCTGGGCTGATACAGCCAGAGCAAGAGAATCCAGTAGGAGTCCAGGGCTCCGAAGGCAGGGCCACAAGATGCAAGGGGTCTGGGTCCCTGACCCTGGAGAAAAGCCACCTGCCATCAGAATACCCATTTGGGTTTTATGCAAGTAATAAACTTCTAGCATGTGGAGCCACATTACAACTGCTTGTACTACCTTAACTAACCAGGCACACTTGAACTCTCCTCGCCAGTAAGTGATGGAAGACACAGTACAATGGACCAAATGAGGAGTCTCAGAGGCCACCCATTTCTTCCTTCTTGTGACATCCCTCCTTCTGATGTCTGGGGGCAATGCCTGGAAACCCAGGTGGGTAAATTAACACTCAAGCATGTTGCCTTATATAATACTTTCAACTTACTTTCTCTTCTTAGTATCCACTCTTCCCTTTTTTCCTCCCCAATATCTGTATGAAACAGGCAGGGCTGCCCTCATGGCCTGCAGTTGACAGATGAGGAAATTAGGGCACCAGGGATTTGCTCAGAGAAGCTGGAGCTCTAACTCTCATCTCCTGAAACCTAATCTAGGGCTCTTCCCGCGGTTTCCATGAAGCAGTTAAGTTTTATTAAACCACTCAGACAGATAGAGAAAGACCACTAGCTCGCTGGTTGCCTACTCTGTGTATAAATCAACAAGTTCCAGGAACCCAAAGCATTTTCTACTAAGGAAACCAAACTGTGAGCCACTTTCTTTTTTTGCAGGGGGTGAGGGGAGAGGCGGCATTCAGGGCTGGTCAGTGAAGGTTCAGAGAGCATCTGCCAGCCCTGACCTGGACTCGGAGGAGAAAAAGAGAAAAACGGCCTGGTCTCCTCCCTCCCAGGCACCAGTATTAATTCACACATCACGCACAACTGATGGGCTCTTATTTTATGCCAAGTCCTGTGCTAGGAATGGGGAATGAGCCTCAGTTTCCGCACTTAAATTGTTGCTGTGGTCCAGGAGAAGAGGCCAAGAAGCAAGTCAGTAATTACAGTGTAATCATAATACAAACTAACCTTCATGTGGGTGGACACATGGCATGTGTCACATTATTCTAAGCTCCCAGTGTGTCTTACCTTATTTAGTCCTCTTAAGTCTGTCAGGTAGGAATAATTATGATTGTCATTTAACAGATGAGAAAACTGAGGCACAGGGACTTTAAGTAGATGGCCTGAAACTCCACAGCTGGTGGCCCTATGATTTCACATGAGGCTGCCTTACCTAATGCACAAGTATGAGAGGCCACTAATCAGAGGAAGGTTCAGCCCAAAGGGGATAAGGGGTAGGCAGCTGTAAAGCCACAGGAGGGCGGAGCACCTGGCATGTGTGGAGAGGTGACAGCCAGAGCCTAGAAGGGTAGAAGAGGGCTCTGCGCAAGCTGGAGCCAGACAAGATCAAAGCAGCCAGGCCACAAGGGCAAACCCCTGGCCCAGACTTCTACCCACTGAGCCTCTGGACCCTGTAGCTTCCCCTCCTTTCCTCCCCAGCCTCCCAGGCAAACACTGTGGTCCTGAAGGCTCTGGGGCTTAACACGCCCACACAGGGGCACTGGAGACCAGCGTCAGGCAGCCTGTCTTACTCGGTGCTGTCCGCCCTGGGCTCTGCCACCTGCCGCGTGATTAAAGAGTTGGTGACATGCAGCTCACACGTGAGAGCAGTAATGCATTCTGGGTTTTCTCCGGGGTTTTTCGTAGATACAGTTGTTTCCACAGAGCCATCTGTTCCTTGGCATTGCCATGCAGGGTGATGGCATAAAGTGTTTATGGACTCTGTTTATATGTGACTTATTTTTAACTTCTAATTGAGCCATGGTGATGATGTTGTCTTTTCCTCTTAGTGTGCTTAGTATCAGGGAACATGGCCCTGCAGGCAGCCCATCACCTTCATACCATGAAGGACTTGAATACAGAAGCGTCTTCATTTCAGAGGCGAGGCACTGATCTCAGAGTGGTTGGCAGGGAGGGTGTCCAAGACAAGCTTTTCAGACAATACTCACAACAATAACTGCCAAAGTTGTACAGCACTTTGAATACCTTAACCCCTGCATCTCTCCTAAAATAGCCTAGGGTGGGTGTATTTAAGGACCATTTTACAGGTGTGAAAACTGAGGCTCATGGAAAGTTACAGTGATGCTCAAAGTCATAGAGCTAGTCTAGGGCCAAATTTTCTGATTCCAAGTACAGGAATCTTTCCAGCGCACCACAAATGCTTCAAGAAAAGGACTTGTTATAGTTCATTTGTTTGACAGAATTTATTGAGCACGTACCAGGTGCTAGGCAGTCTTTAATAGGCATCAAAATATATTGATGAATAAAAATAGGTAAAAATCCCTACAGTCATAGAACTTACATTCTAGTGGGAGGAGACATAATCAACAAAATAAATAAGTCATGAACATATTGGTGACAAGGGTTATGGAGAAATATAAAAAAAGGAGCCCTGGGAGACAGTTGGAGGGCTGGGGTAGGGGACAGGTATTGCAATTTTAGATAGGGGAGTGATTTAAATAGTTGCAGAGAGACCACTCAACTATGAACCAGGGTTTGATGCCAGCTCCAGCTCTGCCATCAACTTGTTCTGTGACTTCAACTTTCTAAGCCTCCATTTCCTCCTCTCTAAAATGGAGATAATAGTAACTACTTTGAAGGGTTAGTGAAAGAATAAGAAAATTATACAAGCAAAACAACTAGGAGAATCACTGAATAACTTGTAATTGTTATTACATTACTTCTACATACACGGCTGCATCCACTTGGGATGGATGCGCAACCTGCTCTTGTCGCTTTAAGAGTTAGGTACACCTGGTTTGTATTCTTGGCCCCTGCACTTAGGAGCTGTGTGACTTTGAGCAAGTAACTCATCTCTTTGGAGCTTGGGCTTTCGTATCTGTGAAATATGACTCATAATGCCTCCCTCCCTTTGTGGTGAAGACTAAAGTTGTATCTCCCTTTTTTCTTTCCCTGCAGAAAATCTCCAATTCCCAAAGGCTAGAAGGAAGCAGAGAAAGGTCTTGGAACAACACAAAGAGCTATGCTCATGCAGGAGAGACCAGAGTGGCCGATACCCAGCGCAGGGACGCCCAGCTGGCCCCGGTTTCCTGCCCATCACTAGGAGATCGATACGGATTACCCGGAGCGCTGTCTCAGGGAGGATGCTGGGGTTGGGCCTGTGTGGACAGAAGGTGCTCATCAATTAGTGATGTCTTTGCGGGCACAGGATAAGGAAGCTGTAAATCTGCAGACACTGACTGTTGACTTACAATTCCATATAAATTAAAAAACTCATTGGTGTCCAGTCCTTTTCATTTGTACTTTTTGGATATTTGGTATGTTTCATAATTTAGCTTTAACATAACAACAGATCATTCTTTTACCACTGGTCTCTCTGAATTAAATATTTTTGTGGGTTTTTTGTTTGTTTGGTTGGTTTTTTGGCTGCCTTGGGAAGGAGGGACAAGGAGGTGAGCCCAGGAAGGGTTGTTCTAAAGCTGATAAACTCAGTTTAGTGTTTGGTTACTAAAGGAAGGGCATGTACTTTAGCAAGGTTCCCACCCAAATTGGTTAAAACCCATCTATTTTAATGGTTTTGCATTTAAAAAGATGAACTTCCTTTATCTGGAAATTCCCTTAGGTGCAGCAAGGCCCTCTTGAAGATAAAGCATCACTCTGCAAACACAATGTTAGGGAGAGTTGCACATTTCTGAAGAGCAGACTGTATGGAAATGTGCTATACTATCTTCCCAGGTATAGGGTACAGGTGGGGGTGTGTCCTTCTTTGTCATTGCTCCAGAGGACAGGACTCAGATTAATGGGTTCCTTACAGAGGGGAAGATTTCAACCCAACATGAGGCAGAACAGTTTAGCATCTGGAGCTTTCCAACAGTGAAGCAAGCTGCCTTGGGAGGTGCTGAGCTCCTTGTCTTAGGGAGGATTCTAGCCAAAGCCAGATGCAAGCCTATGGGGGATATTGTAGAAGGATTTTTGAACAGATAAGGGTATGGAGAATATCTGTGATTATCCAGCTGTGTGCTATGGAGTTCCAGGGTTTCTTGGATATTCTTGAGGGGCTGGGTTGCTGAAGGAAAAGGTAAAGAAATGCTAATGCATAGAATTCTAAACTCCATCCCTGCTTCAATCAACTAATAATAACCAGTGCATACTGGATGTATATTATGCATTACATAAATAACTCACTGGTTCCAGGGAGAGACGCCCACACAAACTGGGGAGGAGTGGCTGTGTCCAATCAGCTGCTGCCATTCTCCCCCACTGGGGGAGCCTGGTCTCTTTCAAACCAAGCTGTCTTATCCTAAAGCAAGTCCCCAAACTGAGGCTCTGAAATGGGGCCCTGCCCCTTCCGTGTTAGCTCCTTGCTGAAGAGTTGAACCCCTGCCTAGATGCATCTACTTTTATTTTTTTGGCAGCAAGGCAAACCAAATGGCCCCTTCTTTCTATTCTGAATTTCCTCATTGGTGGGAATACCTAGATTGCTTGACCCAGAGAAAATGTGACAGCCCCTCACATGCTTTACAGACAGATTTCTAAGCAACTCTGTAGGTTCCTCTCTCTGCCAGGCCTTCCTAGCAGAATTGCCAATAAAACTCAAAACCTATTCGGGGAACAAGGCAACGGGTCAGGCATTGTGGTTTTTAGAAAAACACACCCTGAGGCACACTGTGTTCCTGGTGCCCAGTCTTTCTGTTTTGGTGATTTAACACAAACTGCCCATGAAACACTATGACAATGGTGTCACTGTCCCCATTTGCCAGACAGTAAACCTGAGGCTCAGAGCATTTAGGTGACTTCTCTGAGGTCATTTGTCTATTAAAATAAGCTCACACCACCACCACCACCATCATCATCATCATCACTTCCCCAGTGAAAAAATAAAAACTAATGCCAAAACTAACTTGTGCTGCCCTTTATAGAATCTGAGGCCTAGCAATCGTGAGTGTGCCGCGTGTGTTCGCCTCTGGTCTCCACCGCTCATGCTGTTCCCTCCCTTCCACTAAGTCTACCCTCCAGACCCCCTCACTCCTTATTCATCCTTCAAATCTCACCTCCTCCAGGAAGTCTTCCCTGATGCACTTTCTCTCCTTAGTCCTGTGAAATGCCCCTCCTGTGTGGTCTCAAAGCACTACCGCCACCCTGGGACTTAATCATACTGCATAACCTCCCCCTGCTTGTCTGTATCCCTCACTAGACAAGCACTGGGACAGCCAGGTTCCTTCTGCAGCGCCACCCGCCAGAACACCAGCCCTATGGCTGGCGATGATTTGCATAAATATCTGCTGGGTAGATGAATGAGTCTTGAGGCTTAGATACTACCATCGGAGCCTGCTCCCACCTGGGATCTGAAGTCCAAAGAAGTAGTTCCTGATATTGTTTCTTCCAGACTCACCACCATCTGTGCACTTATTATGGCTCTAACGACCTTCCTCCACAGGGCTGGGAGTAACCGGCTTTGGGCTGGATCCAAGATCGTACCCTTTCCCTCTGGTTGTGTTTGCACGCTGTGCGGACCAGGTGGTGGAGCTCCCTGCAGAGCAGCGGTTCAGGAGTGCAGTGTGTACAGACTCTCCCTTCGCCCCATCCCCTGCCTCTGCTGGCAGACTCAGCCAGTGGAGGAACTGGGCTGGAGCAGGGCACAGGAACCTGCTGTCCTGATTTGTGAGTACTAGTTGCACCCGCTCCCCTGTTCTTAGCACCCACAAAACAATCCACCTGCTCCCTCCGTTCCCGCTGCTGCTGCCCTAGGTCAGAGCCCATCCTTTGTCCTTCCTCTTATTGCCTGGGACTCGGCGACAGCCTCTACATGGTCACCCTGCCTCTGGTCCTGTCCCTTTCATTCTATCCTCTACACAGAGTGATTTTTCTGAAATGTAAATCTGACCATGACTAAAACCCGTGGGTGGCTCCTCCCTGCCGACAGGAGAAAGTGCAAGTTCCTAAGTGCAGCCAAGGCCCTTCCAGGCCAACTTTACCCTTCGCTGCCTCCCAACATGCCTACAATGTCCTATGCAAACTACCAGCATTAACGCCTCGCTCCTTCATCTGCTCTTCCCTTTACCTGGTACCTCATTCTTCTCTCTTACGCTCGCTCAGTACATTCATTAAATAAATGTTTATTAAGTGCTTCTGATGTGCTTGGTTCTATTCTAGGGGAGGGAACCCCAGAGGAGAATAGTACAACGTCTCTCATCTGAGAGTCTTATATTTTGGTACTACATTTAGGAAACAACTAGGAAACAAATACATGAGCCAGGTAATCGCAGATAGTAGTATATGCCCTGATGAAAAGAAAAAAGGGCATGTCACAGAAAGTGACTTAATGGGTTACTCTGGAGGGGAGAAGAGGAGGGGACAGTTTCTGATGATGCCACATCTGAGGCATTTAACCACTAAGAGAGAGGATGTTCCAGGCAGTGGGGACGGCAAGCACTAAGGCCCTACGGTAAACCTGGAATGCAGAGGAACAAAAAGGAGGGGGGTGTAGCTCATGGACAGTGGTCAAGGGGAGAGAGGCTGGGATGACAGGCACAGGGAGTGCTTGGAGAAGGCCACTCTCTCCTACATGGCCCTCCTGGGACCAGACAGACCCACCTGCCTCCCGGCATTTCTGAAGAGTTGTAAGCCACAGACAACTTATATATGGGGACTGGCTCCGTCTCTAATTTCAGTCCTAGGGCCGGGCACAGTGCCTGGCAGATGGCCAGCATTCATGTCCTCTTACTGAGCAGGGATTCTGAGAAAGACCACCGACACTCCTTCACCCCGATGAGCCCCCAGGGGAAGGAGATGGCAGGAGAAGCTGGAGAGTCATTTACAAAGGGAGTCCCGCTTCCCGAGATACCAGCAGCTCACCACAGGGACTCACCGACACGGATGATTAACTGGCGGCTCCATCGCGCAAGGCTTTTTATGTGAGCCACCTCCACAGAGAGGGAAAAAAACAGGCAAGAGAACAGTTTTCATTTAACGTTTGGGAAAAAGTGCCGAATGGGCACTCAAATACTGATGGTGATGTCAAATTCCGATGTGAGCAGAGAACGGAAGGAAAAGCCAAAAGAACACAGTGTTTGTGGGAACCTCTAAGTGCTTCCCCGAATCTGAAAGCGTGCAAGTGCTTAATGTTTTTCTGTCCTGTATCGCCTGTCGTGGAGCAGGGAGGACACTGACGAGGCATCTCGGGTGCATGGAGAGGGGCTGGCGCTAGCCGCGACTCCATTGTGACTCGGAGACCCGATTAATAGAGAGCAGAGGTGTGTCGTGGCCAGAGCCACCCTGGTAAAAGGACAGGTGAGTGCATGCCTCCGACCTCCCACAGGCACCCTCCCCTGCCAGGGGGAGCCTAAAGGAATTCTCATGACATCCAAAGTAGCTATAAAACAACAATCATAGTAATAAGTCAAGATTCTCACTCTATAACCCAGCTTACAACCCCTACCAATCTGGCTCCTGCCTCCCTCCCCACAAGCTCCTGGGCACACTGGCCATCCTTCTGTTCCTGGCCAGGAACTCATCCTGCCTCAGGGCCTTTGCCTCAGCCACCTCCTCTGCCTGGAATGCATCGCCCTTGCTCTTCCATGTCTGGCTCGTTCTCATCATTTAGGTTTCAGATGAAACATCACCTCCTCATAGAAACCCCCAAACCCATGGAGCTCCGTTAGTACATTGCTATGTGGCATTTGCCACTGGTTGCTAATCTTTCCTGAGATTTTGTTTAGTTATTATTTGTGTCTCCTCCACCAGAATATAAGTTCCATGACAGCAGGGGCCATTCTCCTTTTTCACCTATGAATACTCAGTGCTTAGAATAAGTAGAAGGCCCTCAGTAAATGTTTGTTGACGGAATGAATGAACCAATTACTTCTGTGTCTAATACTAAGGGCCAAGGAAAGAGCAGGGAGCAAATATTTACTGAGCGTCTGACACGTGGCTGGCACAGCTAGGTGCCTTACATGTAATTTCTCACCTACTCTCAAAGCATCCCTATGGAAGTTTTTCTGCCCCATTTGATAGTGGACGAAAGTGAAGCACAGAGAGGTTGAGTTGCTTGTCTGAGATCCCACAGGTAGTAACTGGAAGTAATTAAAGCCAAACCTGGCTGAGCATGGTGCTTCACTCCTGTAATCCCAGCACTTTGGGAGGCTGAGGCAGGAGGATTGCTTGAGACCAAGAATTTGAGACCAGCCTGGGCAACATAGCAAGACCCCATCTCCAGAAAAAAAAAAAAAAAAAAAAAAAAAAGAATGGCCAGGCACAGTGGCACACACCTGTAGTCCCAGCACTTTGGGAGGCCGAGGCAGGAGGATCACTTGAGCCCAGGAGTTTGAGGCTGCAGTGAGCTATGATTGTGCCACCGTACCCCAGCCTGGGCGACAGAGTGAGACCCTGTCTCTAAGAGAATATAAATACATGAATGAATGAATGAATAAATAAATAAAAATAAAAAAGCCAAACCCAGCTTAGCCTGACTCCAAATGCCCAGCTTTATCTGCTAGTGCTTCTTCCCCACATCCTTAGAACTTAGAATCAGTTTCAACTTTGCTCCTTGTTTGCTGTGTGACCACAGGCAAACTGCCTACCTCTCTGTGCCTCAATTTCTTCAACTCTAAAAGAGGGTTTCTATGAACGTCAAATGAGATACAACATACGAAAAAATTATAAATGGCAAAGAAACACGAAGATACAATAGATGGTAGCTATGGCTGTGACCACTTACCTAACACTGTCTTCACCCATCTGACCCCTGAAGGGGTCAGTTACTTGTGGTAATCTCTTTTTGTGCCACGCCACACACTGACCACACCAAAACCTGGGACTCCATGTGGATGCCATGTCCACAAAGACTCTGGAGTTTCCCGGCTAAGACAGACACTTACTCTGCTGTTTCACTGGTGCTTTTTGCTCAGTCTGTTTCCTCTGCTTAGAAACTCACTTCTGACTTCACTGCACCTGGGCCAAGGGCAACCCGTCTGCAGCCACAGTGGCCAGCTCGGAAGAGACCTGCTCACGTGCCTGCCTCCCTCACCAGGCAGGGGACCCCGGGCAGGGGTGGCGTTGTGTTCATCTACGTCCTGTCCCGATCCTGACACAGAGCCTGGCGTGCTGGAGGGCTCAAGAGATGAGGAGAGAAGCCGCCCCTTCCCTTCCAAGCCTGCGAGCCACTTACGTTTTCACTGTTGACATCGGCTTCACTGGGGCAGCCAAACAGTTCCCGCCTCAGGAGGTTCCCATCGTACTCCAGGAAGGTCAGGTACAGGTTGCGAAAAAACTCCACGTGCTTATTCTTCACCCGAAGCTTCTTGGGGGAGTTCCAGTGAATGACCTGGCACGGGGAGAAGGAAGTAGTCAGGTGGGAGGGACCTTGCCCGTGTAGGAAGCCAAGCCTTGGTGCGGGGCTAAGCACTGTTTGTGGTCTGCTCATTCATTCACTGATTTCACATTTATGGTGGAGTGGTTACTAGTAAGGTCTCTGAGGCTGGGTTGCACGGGATCAAATCCCGACTCTGCCCTAGGCAGTCATTTAATCTCAGGCAACTTACTGAATCCCTCTGTGCCTCAGTTTCCTCATCTGTGAAATGGGAACAGAAACAGCTCCTGCCTGTGCCAGTGATTAAATTATCATCTCTCAGCCCCAAACTGGCTTTGTGATGCTGGAGCCGAGACTCTGCAAACCCTGCTTCTGCTTGGCCTGCTGCTGCTGTTAGGCGCTGCCAACAGGGGGTGGGACAGGGACACAGAGAGTGTGGAGGAGGACAAAGGCACTTGTTCCTCTCTGCTGCTTCCTGCCTCTGTGAGCATCACCCTAGTCTCTGTTCTTCACCCCGGCAGGGGCACTTCCTTTAGCAGCAGCTAAATCCTTTTTGGAGTTTTCCAACACTCAGAACATGCTTCTTGTCCTCCCTTCTCTGCCCAGCGCCGCTGCCCCTGGAACCGGCTGGTGACCCCACCCTGGAGGTCTGGGTTCCGGCCCCAAGTTTTAACCATTCCTACCTCTTCCCTCTGTTCCTTCAGCTCTAGGGGTAGGAAACGTTTACTGTAATTTTTTTTTGTTTGTTTTTTTAGGTACCAAGTGAACGTTTTATGCCTAGTAAACCATTTTAATGATTAAATTCTCTTTTCAAATAATTGGTATGGTTTCTGCCTCCAGCCAGGCCCCTGAGAGATACACTGTCTCATAGAGCTGTCGTGAAAAACAAGAGTTAATACATGTAAAGCGTGTAAATGGTGCCTAGCACAGGGTAACGTGCTATACGAGTACTGGCTCTGACTGTTCATGCTGACAGTGCAGCCGCAAAATGAACAACTGAGGCCAAGATCGCAGTCAATGCAGGCTTATTATTCCAAGATTTTGGGACACACCCGGGAAAAACACCAACCAAAATGTACAAGCTGTGGCTGTTTTTTCCCAAAGGGGAGGTTGGAACATTCAGCATTTTAAAAGCATACAGAGAGAGGGAAAGAGGTGGGGGGCGGGGGGTGGTGATGAGGTAGTGGCTACATTCTTGTGAGGCCTAAGAAATCTACGTTTTACATAAAATAAGGGAGCAATGGCAGCATCAGTTACGTAGATGCCCCCGGGCAGGCGGAAGAATGCCTGACTCTGTCTCGTCTCCAGTTCTGTGACCTGTAAGATAAACTTATAATTCATTATTAGGGTGGAATTAGATAGACTTTAGTTTTAGGTGCTAGATACAGACAGATACAGATTTGCACGTCCCTGCTTATGGGAGGTTAGCAAGAAATTTTCTCAATGAATGATCTGTGGGGCCAGCTCTTCACAAGTGCCTGAGGCTGTGGTTTTTCTTTTTACGAGGATACAGGATTGGGAGATGGGTCTGCCCACAGCATGAGCTCTCCTGGTTTGCTGGGGGGAAGTGGCTGCCAACAGGTAATGAGAACGTAATAAGGGAGGTAGGATCAAAAAGGAGCATGGCTCTAGAATGCTCAGAGGCGTCAAAGACACTTAGCCAGGTGTTGGAGGCTGCAGAGTCTCCCGGGGAGGCAGAGCCTGGGGCAGAGGGAAGACCAGCAGGTGGGGCTGTGGGGGTGCTGTAGCTGGAGCACAAGGGGCAGGGGGGATATGTGGCTGGCCTGGTAGCAGGGTGAGAGGCCCTGGACCCAAGAGGCCCGCGTTTGGCACTCAGGCTACAGGCACTGGAGATTTTTAAGGAGATGGTAAATGACCAACTCTAGTGATCAAAGATCACTCTGATCATAACGGACATGTGTGAGGCAGGGTGGGACGGGCAAAACTGGAGCCAGGAGGTCAGTTATGAGTCAGTTGTAACTTCCAGCTGAGAGATGAGGCCTTGGGGACAGTTTCTGATTTGATTGGAGACACAAGATAGGCACAGAAAAAAAAATTGGGGAAAAGCAAGCAAATGTTTATATTATAGAATGTTTAATATGTGCTAAAATCTATTCTAAGAAAGCACCTACATTACTAATATGTAGTGGCATTTATTATGAGTATTAATAATTGTTCATTATAACTATTATAATAAATATTAGTAATAAATAATTTGTATTAATTTATTTAATGCTCATAACAAGACTTTGAGGACAGCACTATTACAAACCCCATTTTACAGATGGGAAAATGGACGCACAGAAAGATTAGGTCATTCCCCTGCAGTCACACAGAATTAGGCTTGGAACCCTGGCACCCTGGCTGCAGAGTCCAGCTGCCCAACCACTCACTGTGCTTCACTGTCTCTGAGGTGAGCATGAGGGGCCCTGCACAGGCAGGAAGTGTTATAGATGTTTACTACGGACAAGAAGACAGATGGATGGACCAGTCAGGTGGGTTCTCACAGCTAAGGGACACAAGCTGGACTGAATGATGGGGTGGAAGCAGAGGGCCGAAGGGAACAGGAATATCACACAGTATCAAGGACAGCAGAGCCAGGGAAGGAGACCGTGCTGCTGGCCCTGGTCAAAAGTGTTCGTATGCTCAATGCTCCACGGCAGACACCGAGGCAAGGCTGAGCCCTGGCGCAATGGAGGAAGAACCTGCGCCTGGTCTCCAAGGAGCCCTCCAGGGGACACTTGCGACAAGAAAGGCAGCTGTTACTGAGTGGCCACCCCCACTCCCTTGGCTGGGAGCTCTCTTCTGGTGAGCTGAACACTTCACCAGCAGTTTTACATTCACTGGCTCCTTTTAAGCCTCGCAATACCTAAGAAGGTATGCAAATGCAAAGATGAAGAAACAGGGGAAGAAGTGACTTGCCCAGGGCCACTGAGCTGGTAACCATGGGGAGCCAGGCTTCAAAGGTAAGTCTGTCTGATTCCAAAGCTCACATTCTTTCCTCTACACTGCAGAGAACAGGAGAAACCGGGTTTTTAAAACTTCCCTTTTCATGCTTTGGTTCCAGAGGAAACAAAACAGCTTCCACTTTTCCCACTACAGCCCCATAACGCCCTCGCTCTCCCCTCATGTGGGGTTGGAGTAGCATAGCTAATGCAATGAACTGAATGTTTATGTCCCCCCCCCCCAAATTTGTATGTTGAAGTCTTAACCCCCACGGTGATGATAACAGGAGGTGGGACCTTTAGGAAGTGATTAGGTTAGGAGGGCAGAACCCTCATGAATGGAACTAGTGCTCTTACAGAAGAGGCCCCAGAGAGCTCCCTCGCCCCTTCCACCACGTAAGGACACGGTGAGACGCACCTGCCGTCTATGAACCAGAAAGTGAGCCTTCATCAGACACCAAATCTGCTGGTGCCCTGACCCTGGAGCTCCCAGCCTCCAGAACTGTGAGAAATTAACGTCTGCTCTTTACAGGTCACCCAGTTGGTGGTATTTTGTTACAGCAGCCTTAACAGATGAAGACACTGACGGAAGAAACTGACGTCCACAGCTCAGTCACTTCCTGTGGCATGACTGTCTGTGAGAGCCTGCGGCAGGGGCCAGGGCCTGCCATCTAGAGAGAGACCTGGAAGACCTGGCTCCCTCTGTCCTCTCTTGGGGGGATGTGCACTGGCAAGTCCCCTTGCAGTATTCTCTCTCATGGTATGGGGAATAATAGGAACCGCCTCGCCCTGACCTCCCACAACAGGCAATGGCACAGCAGCCAGAGACAGAACCACAGACTTCAGACCAGCCAAGCTCTGAACCTCAGCTATGCTCTTTACGAGCTGTGTCCTTGGGCAACTCGTTTTTCTTCTTGGAACCTCAGTTTCCGTAAGTGCAAGGTGGGGATGAGTAAGCCTGACAAAGCAGTTAAGAGAGTTAAATGAACGGCTGGCACGGTGCCTGCATGGCAGGGTGGCTCCATAAATGTGGGTTCCTTTCCTCCTCAAAGATGGGGCAACTAGACTGCACAACTCGTGTTCTGCCCTCCTTTCTCCCTCCTGCCACCATGACATCTGCTGTAGCAATCAGTTAGGAAGCGGGCACACAGCACTTGGGAGCGGGCAGAGAGGGCCAGCAGAACTCCCTGGAACGAGACTACTTGATGACACCTGCATTTCAGGGAGTGATGAGTGTGCAACATGCAGTTTTCTTCCTGTGCCTTTTGAAGGGTACAAGAGGGAAGACTCTCCCCTGAGAACACATCCAATCTGGGCATAAGATGACCCTGGGCCATGCATTAAAATAATTGCACGTGGGCTGGTGTCACTCACACCCAGTGGGGATCATGTCTTCTCTGAATGCTTTTGGCACTTGCCAAGTGCTGAGCCAGCAGGAAGGCTGATGGATGTGCATCCAACTCAGGAAACACAGGCTTCCTCCACAGGGAGGAACTAAACTAAGTGAATAGAAGGGCTGGCCTATGGGTCCCCAGACAAACAAAGCTTAATGTGTTGTGCACAAACATGCCAGGTACTTTGGAGACACTGTCTCATGAAATCCTCCAAAGCAGCCATTTGAATCTCATTGTCCACTTTATGGAGATGGTATGTGACTTGCCCACATCTCCCAGCTGGTAAGTGGCAGAGCTGAGGCTGGAAGCCAGCTCTAAACCCTAAACCCGAAGTTCTTAACTACTAGCATGTCTGGTCTCTATGCGCTGAACATTTTACAGGTGAGGAGAGTGAGGTTTACAGAGAGGAGAGGTGACTTACCCAAGATCGTGAGGTGGGTTTTGGTCAGGGCTGGGACCAGGACCAAGGTCTCCTGGTGCCCCGCACTCCCCCCAAGCCATCTCTTATGCCATCGAGCCTCATCCTGTTCTGCATCTGTCTAGTGATCTGGGCTTGTGCATTGACTACAGGTAAGTGCCGGTGTTACTTAAAAAGGAAGGTCAGGAAAGAGGATGGTGGGGTCATTGGCAAGCAAAAGGGGTTTTGGAAAACCCTTTGCAATCCAGCTGCCCTGTGATAGGTAAGCCCACCCAAAGGGTATATTGTTAGGGTATATTCAGAGTTATCTTTTGCAACTGAGTTTTTAATTAATCATCAGGACATGGAATACTCGATTACCTTGTGTTAGGATCTAGAGAAATAAACAATAGCTATCATTTATTTACTATCCACTGTGTGCTAGACATTAGGCCAGGGTTTTCTATGTGTGTATGTCTACATATACATGGGTATTAAATAAGTGATAGCTATTTTTATTTCTCTAGATTTCTGTAGATTGTGTGCGTGTATACATGTGTGTGTGTGTGTGTGTGTGTGTGTGTCATATTCAGTCAAAACAACCTGGTAAGCTTGTTTCTATTATTATCTTCCTTTTATAGATGATGAGTCTGAGGCTGGGACTGGCCCAGGGTCACTGAACTAGTAAGTGGTCAAGCTTAATACAAACTCAGATCTATCTTGCTCTAAAATCTTTTTCTTTCTACTACATCACTTCTTCATTCAAATATTAAAATGAGCACTGACTATGTGTCTGGCACTGATCTAGGGGATCATAACTCTCTTTCTGGGACTCACAGCTTAGAGGGAGAGGCAGGCATTACTTAACCGCCCATGCTAAATTACAAGTACGGTGCGTGCATTTAAAGACAGGTTGCTTGTGATTTTTCCTGCATGAGGCCACTTCAAGTGCAAAGAAACCAAGGCCCAGAGTGGGAAAGTGACTTGCCCAGAGCCACACAGCAGAGGTAGAAGTAGAGGCAGCATATGCCTCCTGGGCCACTGCTCCTTCCACTAAACCACATTTCTGACTCTGAAAATCTCACTCAGGATTCATATTGCTGGCATTTTTGATCAGCGCTTGTCTGACTACTGAGAAATGTCATTTCCTGGTCCCTTGAGGGACAGAGTCACCTATCATTGCTGGCTGGGGGGGCCACAAGTTGGTGGTGTAATTTACTGACAAGCTTCCACATCTGAGACAGAGTGACACTGGACAATGTGCCCAAAACAAGTTTTTGTGAAGAGCTGGTAAGCACATGTGGATCTACAAGGACGGTGAAGGAAACCTATCATAGCTTATTCCACTTGCTAAGCCACATTATCAAATAATAATAATAATAATTAGCATCAGGAGCTAACATATATATCAGATGCTTACTGTGTGCCAAGCACTGCTGTGAACACTTTGCGTGTAATAGCTCATTTACTCTTTACACGACTGAGACAAGTGTTATGTCTTATTATGCCGCCTTTCAGGTGAGGAAAGTTTAGCAAACTGCTCCAAGGTACACTGTGAGAAACTGGGAGTTAGGATTTGAACCCAAGAAGATAGAGAAATTAGGAATCTGTGTTTCTTATTTCTCTCATGTCTATAATCATTAAATGATTCTGTTTACAGAAATGAACATGAGATTTACAAATAATGACAGGATCAGAAATGAAACCTACTTTCCCCTCCTGACACCCACGCCTAGGATATTTAGGCTGCAGGGTGATTTAGGACTTCCCAGATACACGGGCTGAGCCTCCAGCCAGCAAAAAGCAGGGAGGGAGGCATCGAGGTTGTGTGCCAGGTGGGCTGCGGAAGCTGCCAAGCGTCAGGGTCCCCACGGTCTGATCTGATGGATCTGAAATGTCCATAAAGGCTGAGTATATGAGCAGACTTGGAGTCAGCCTGTAGTGAGCCAGGGAAAATTGACAGAAATTGATTACCGTCCAGGAAACTTAAACATCATCTGGGACGGCAGCAGAAGTCAATGTGATTAAAGGAGAAACAGGAAACTCACTCTATCACCCATCAAGGGCACAGGGAAAAAAAGCAGTCCAAAGGCAGACCTCGGTACAAGGACATGGCTACGGAAAGAGTTCAGCCAAAACTTCTCAAGTACGCAGACCCCAGAAGGTTCATAAAAGTAATGGTGCAAAAGAGCTAAGAAATCAGAGCCTGTGTGCAAATTACCATGTAAATGAGACCATGGGTCTTATTTCTTCCAAGTTACTGGGATAAGTGGCACCGTGTCTCAAGTTACTGTCCATGATCCACAGAATAACATTGATACTCCTTAGCCCGATAGTTAAGCCTTCGCAAACTGGCTCCCACTTACGATTCCAGCTCTATCTCTAGGCTAAGAGGCCCTCCTGCTATTTCTTGAGCCTGTCTTTCAAGACTCTGCCTTTGCATGTGCTTTCCCCTCCCTAGAATGTCCTACTTCTTCTCTACTGTGCCCTACCTTCTTCTCATACCAGTGCCTGCTTATCCTTCACAGATGAGCTCAAGGCACCTCTTCTGCAAAGCTTTCCCTGAACACTTGTGGGAGAAGTGTCACCCTGGATTGCCCAAAAAGTTACATGGGAAAGCATTTGATTTCATAATAAAAAGGTTCAGATATGGCTGGTGTTATCCTCCTCCTCCACCCCACTCACCTTTCTGTCATGAACAGAGATGCAATGACTGGAACCATGACCGCCATCCTGTGACCATGAGAGACAGGTCAACATACTGCTCTCCTATGAATCAGTGTCTATATAGTCACTTAGGCCAGAATTCTTAGGTGAGAAATTCAAACCCCCTATTTCATTTTAAGCCACTGCACATTGGGTTTTGTGATTCTCATTGTAAGTGTTCCTGATGTGACATCTGAGGCAGTTGCTGGGTCCTTCCTCAATGTTCCATAGCCTCTTTAGAGAACTCATCACATGCTTCTGGTAATTATTTATTTACATGCCGGCACCCGGCAGCACTGGCATGTGAATTTCCAGGCTGGTAGGGAACGTGGCTTCTTATTCTTCCTGAGTGCCACAGTGCCTGGCGGGTAGTCAGCATTCGACAGCTGCCCTCTGGTTCAAGAATGGAAATCAGGACGATGACGTTCTCTATCACGCGCACATTCTGTCCATCCACAGCAAACCAATTATGAAAGCCCTATTAATGTGGGCTTTAGGATGGAGAGACATATTCTGTTTTCCTTTGTCTAAGGGCCAAGGAGCTTGTCTTTTTTTCCTGAAGGAGTTTAAGCTCCCTGGTTCCCCCTTTGGTTTGGTATTTCAAAGAGAGGGACATTTTCACAAGTCTCTTTCCTTGTCACCTTCGGGATCGTGATGCACGATAGAAAAGGACAAGCGGACAGACCTACATGCCAGACCCAGCACCAGCTCTGATCAGCCGTGTGGCCTGCACTCAGCTGCCTAACATCGCAGAGACAGCCCCCCACCTGCAGAAGGGGCACGCCCACAACCACCTGGCAGGGTTGGGGTCAAGATCAGGACTGAGGAAACGGTGGCCATGAAGGCACATTGCACGTGTTCATTCCGTTGCAAAAGAAATCTGGTTTAGGAACAGTCACCTTACTAACCAGGAAAGCTGGATGAAAACAGAACCTTCATGGGGAAAGGAGGAATAAGAAACAAGATTTTATACAAGGGACTGCAGATTGTCACAGAACCTGAGGGACAAAGAGAGGAGGGTACAGACAATACAGAGAAGCAGCTGGCCAGCGGCAGGGCTCCTCCTGGCCAGACCTCCAGGTGACACCTGAAGAGGGGGCTGTTCAGGGTTGGGTTGAACATACTGGGCAGAGATGGGCCAGTGCTGCCAGGCAGGGGAGCAAGGCCTTGAGCCAGGGAGGCCTGGGTTCAGGTTTTAGCATTGCCTTTCCTCAACTCTGTCACCCAAACAACTTAATATATTTGAACCTCTATTTTCCAATCTGTTAAAGGGAATAATAATACCTGCTGCAGAGGATTAATGGGACAAAAGACAGAATGGCACTGTGATACTTACGTGTCAACATGACCGGATCATGGGGTGCCTGGATATTTGGTTAAACATGATTTCCGGGTGTGTCTGTGAAGGTGTTTCCAGATGAGAGGAGCATTTGAATCCGTGCTATCAGTGAAGCTGATTGCCCTCCCCAGTATGGTGGGCACCATCTAACCCACTGAGAGCCAGAATAAAACAAAAAGCAGAGGAAGGAGGAATTTGAGATCGAGACTCACACTATCGGCTCCCTTGGTTTTCAGGCCTTCAGACTCAGACTGAATCATATCACTGGCGCTCCTGGGTCTCCAGCTTGCAGACTGCAGGTCATGGGCCTTCTATGCCTCCATATCATGAGTCAGTTCTTCATAACAAGTCTCTTAAGATAGCTATAGATATATCCCTGCTGGTCTGCCACGGGGCCTGGAGCAGATATGTGCTCAGCACGTGTGCATCAAGTCTCTGGAATCTGCACACTCCATTCCCAGGTGATGCTGTTTCTGAGGAAGGCTCTGTACTAGCTAAAGTGATACTGTCCTACAAGCCTGGACTGTTGGATCCCTGAATGCAAGACCTGTGTTTTGTCCAACTTTGTACGCAAGGTGAGGTTTCGTCAATGTTTGCTCGCTGCCGGTGCAATGCACTCCAGCTGTTCCGTTCTCCCCATCAGCTGCTGAAGCTCCCGTGCCATCCCTCTTCCTTTCCCTTTCCCATTCCTGACAATTACCAGGTACTGCTGTTAAGGAAAAATGGAGTTCTTGATACCGAGACTTCTCTTGCAGCCACAAAGGCTCTGCATGGTGCAGTTTGGGGTCCTGGCACCCGTGACTCTTTGCCTCCTATTATACAGATTCCTGTCGCCTTTTGGTTTTTACGAGTCTCAGACACAATAAAAAAAAAAAAGGAAATTCTTCCCAGACAAAAATGTATCATTACCCAGGAAAGGGGAAGAAAACAGATCAAACTGATTATTTAGTCCCTTCACCCATCTGAAAAATGTAGACACTTAGGCCAGTGCATGAATCTGATGCCTTGTCCAACAGTCTATCATTTCTTGTTCTGTCATCTGGAACATTTCTTATTGTTCCCTGCCTGAGGAGGCAGAGGTTGGACAAGGGACAAAATGACAACAGGAAAATGGATACCTTTTATAACACTCAGGGCTGGCGGGGGGGGAGTCACGAATCCATGAGAAGATCCAGTTATATTCTCTAATGTTCATCATGTTCAATGTTTTGGGTTCTTTTTTTGCTAAAAAAATGGGGGCAAAAATAAATTTGAACTGGATTCTGTTACGTGTGAATTCCTGATGCTGCGCTGATAGCACGGAACAGGAAGGGATGCAAACGGCACAGGACTCAACGACGCTGCCTTTGTGCGGCTTCCCTGCAGACAACGACGCAAGACCCGTGAGTGATAATGAGCCCTGTGTTCTTGCTGTCCCCATGGAACTAATTACTAAGACTATAGCCACATCTCACAGAATCCCCACAGTGTTCTCCTGGGGAGTATGTGTGCTGATCAGGGGACAGGGAAGGCAGAGGGGAGCAGATTCCACCTCTAGAGATAGGCATGGGATCTCTAGCTGAAGGATTTTACCAAGGTTGGTGCAGGAGCAGCTGGGTTTGGAGTCCAGTGGGATGTTGCCAATTTGGCTGAATGTCAGTAATGCCCTTGGGGGTGGACGCCATATGATTCACTGCTTGGAAACTCTGGGAGAGACAGCTGCGCTTCCTGGTTCCTGGCAGGCACCTTCTACAGTGGCCCACTATTGCTTTTCTGTCTCCCTGCATTGCAGTCCTGTGCAGAACTGGACCCTGCCAGGAACATGGGCGTGTGACTCAGGCTGACCAATGAGTCATTCCTGACCATTCCTAAGAACACAGACATGGGTTCTAGCATGGACACATGTCCCATGAAGGATCAACAGAGTCCCTTTGTAGAGTCATTGGGAAAAAGAGGGTCTCTCTCTCTCTCCAATCTGGGATCATGAGTGCTAGTTAGTCACGCTTACCTTACACCCTGCTTTGATTTCTTCATAGCACATTTTACTGCCTGAAATGACCAATTTGGTCATCTGTTTTCTTGTGTGTTATCTGCATTCTGCACTATGTTCAAGGAGAACAAAGGCCTACACTGTTGTGTTCACTATTGTATAACCAGTGTCTGTCTCATAGCAAGTGTGCAATTAATATCTGTTGAATGGCCAAGGTGTACATACTACCTGGGGGCCTCAAGAAGCCACCCCGCCATAACAGAGAAAAGGAACGGACTGGCAAGAGAGAATAAGAGAGAGAGACAGAGAGAGCGCGAGGGCCGCACTAAGTCATTTGTGTACCCATAACTAGCTGTCAATGCAGAGGGCATGATATGACAGCCTCACATACTGAGGTGTACACTGGGGTTAAATGTGCCTGGCAAAGTGTTCTCCCAACGTCATTATTTATTTTTAGTGTATTTAATTATATTATTTAATAATAACATTAATAATATTTAATAAAATAACCCTTGCAAAATGAATCAACGGCTTTTAAAAAGTCCTGCATTATAACCCAAAGTATAAAATAAATATATGTGAGTCCATATAGATATAAATAAATGATTTAAAAGTAAGTAAGTACACACAGAGAAAAGTGACAAATCTTCTTTACAGAGGAATTCTAATGATATATGTAGATACTATTCCCCCTTCTTGAGGAGGTAGATCTTAATCTACCCACTTCCAGTGTGGGGTGGAAGTAGTGACTCACGTCCAAAAAATAAAGCGTGAAAGGGAAAATTAGCAACCATATATCAGAGGAACCTGGAAAACGCTGCTTTTACCACATCAGGATGGTTAACGTCCCTGGCGATGGTGTGTGTGGGGATCGGGGACCTCCCGGTATGAGGCGACGAGGAGGGCACTTTGCCTCTGTGATGCTCTTTCTGCACCTACGATCTCAGTGTCATCATAAGAAAACATGCTGGACAAACCAAATTTAAGGGACATTTTATAAATTACCTGAGCAGTACCCTCCCAAAACTATCGAGGCCAATCATGGAAAACCGGGAAAGACTGAGAAATTATCACAGACAAGAGGCGACTAAGGAAACAAGGCATTGATGGGAAAATGGGTGAAATTCAATGAAAGCCTGAAGTTTAGTTAAACAGCAAAATGCCAGTGTTGGTTTGTGAGTTTTGACAACTGTATTATATTACTGTTATAAGATGTTAACATTGGGAAAAACCCAAACTGGATGATGGATATATGGGAACTCTTTATATTACTTTGGCAAATTTTCTTTTATGTCTAACATTCTTCCAAATAAAAGCATATATTTTAAAAAAAAGAGAGTTGTACAAAGGAATGACAGATTGAGAATACCAATAAGACAAGCTCATGTGAATAGCAAGAAAAAAGCTGAGCTGACACTTCTGTTCCAAGTATAAGCTCTTCCTTAGCTCCATTACAAAGTACAGAAATGACTACCTAATTAGATCTGACAAGGAATTGGCAAAAACATTTAAACTCTCAAGACTATTTGAAATATGAATTTACAACCACTATCTTTAAGGAAAAATTTCAAACTGAGTGTGTATTACGCCTTGAGATATTACTTAATGTTACTACAAAGATGCATGACTAGCAAGACATTTAAAAACAAAGCATCCAAAAGTGTAGTCTCCATAATTTTTGATGATGTTTAAAGCCTTGTGATAGTCAGTCTAGAACTTTACACTTCACTCACATCCACAAAAAGAGTTTATAATTCTCTTTGGAGATTTCTTTCATAAAAACAAAAGATAATAAAGTCCAGTAAGGGAAACACTTGTTTTTCCTGCCTTGGCAAAAATGGCTGTAAAAAACACAAAATATGACCAAAAAAAAAAATGAAGTAAATTCCTTTGTCAGCGAATATTACAGGAAGAGTCATAGAAAATAATGCTGAAGACCTGAAGAAACCAGTATTAGATCAAATTACATGGGAGATTTGCTGTGGAGTTGAACTGAAGTACAGAGGATTCTGATGTATGTTGGCTCATGCTATTTGCAAGACTCTGCCTCAATAACGAAAGACACATAGAATGACTTTTCTCTGAACACTACAAGAAAGATGTCCTGGAGAAGTTATATTTTGAACAGTAAATTCTTACTTTAATGATGATAACATTTTATGAATAGAGCATATGTGGAATCACTAAAGGTAAGGTTAACTGGAACAACAGAAAGATTCCGGGGTAAGGTTACAGGACAAGCACCCTATACCGAATTTCTTTACTGCATCATTGATAGGCAAGTTTGCAACAAAGTACTTGAAGCCAGCCTACACAAGTACTGTGGGCTTCTAAGGAGCCTGTCCCATAAGGTATTCTACAATCAAAGGGGTCTGTCTGTGTGCTGACATAGAACACATGTGGGAAATGCCGGGAATGAGCAAAAGCAATCAGCTTTCCTCACTATAGACTTCCCAATACAGTATTTGACAAGTACTACATGGAACTCCCCATCCTCCTCTCCAGTTCCCCCATTTTAAATAAATCCAATTAACAGCTCTTAGAACTGTTTGGATATATACCCCAGAAAATGCTGTTGTAGGGTAAATTTTCCAGAGGCATCACTTTGCTTCTAGGAATCTTGTAGATGTTTCTAGGAATAATCGCATCTGAAGTTCATCAGCTATGTGCAACAAAGCCAAGGAGGGAGAACTTAAATCAATAAAACTCAAAGGAGTTAAGTTCTGAAAATTACCAAATAAAAAAAGGATGGTAGTTGAAATACAAAAATCAAAGCTTAATCATCAAGTCAAGTCGCTTAATGTGCATAGGCTCTTGCATGGGTTCTAGGCGGCATGGCGCAGGACTAAGTACTAGCCCAGCTCCGCCAACAACCGTGCTTGGCCTTGGACGAGCCACTTGCCCTCTTTGGGTCCCTATTTCTCCATCTATGAAATGACAGCATCGGAACAGATGAATGAGGAAAGCCCTTGTATAATTATTCTGACCACGCAGCCTGAAGAAATTTTCGAGAGAGAAAGGATTGATCGGTATTTTATACCGGAATACTAGGTTGCGTAGTTTCAGCCCTGCACTACTGTTTCCTGTATGTCCCATTCATTCTTTACATTCTTCTGCAAAACTCTATAGATAGTTATCCATCCTCAGACAGGAAACCCGGTTGGATAGGTCACTGCACTCACTGACCAGCCCAGGCAGGGGTCGCTCGCAGTGTCTGGCCTGTGTACCAAGGACGCCAAGGCACAAGCCACAGAGCAACAGCGGTGCCAAAAGACCGGCTACTTGAAGAGGGGCCAGCTGCCTCACATTGAATCCTGAGGACTCCTTGAGTTTACCAGCCGCAGCAGTGTGCACAGAGATCATAAAACACTCATGAGCCCTGGGACTTGGTCACACAATGAATAACAGTTCTGGCTAGTAAAAAGAGGCTGCTACAGTGTACTTCTAGATTCAGATCTCTTCCCCAACCAACAGTTTCCTCCTCACCACCAAAGTCGCCTTACCATTCATCATTCTTACTACCTGCTCTCTGTCACCCCACCTCATTTTTCACTGTATCCTGCTCAGCTGCGGCACATTCGACATGCTAATACACAGCCACCCCTCGCTTTCCCCAAAAGATATGGTAACTGACACATCTCTAAGTATTATAAGATGTTTGAAAGCTTGAGTTATGGGCTACTCTTTTTATGCAAATGGTACAAATTACCTCTGAGAAAATACATCATTTTCCTGTAAGGATGGCATGTTTTCTCTTGATTTTTCTCTTCTGCTTTAGGATTTTTCTTTTAGGTGTACTCAATTCCCAATTTATGAATGGCCTGGAGTCTAGAATTCAGCCTCTGAGCCTGTTGCTTAAAATTCAAATGTTCTTTCGAGGACACAATGTTATATTAAGGGCCTCTGTTCTGGAGTTAGCCCTTGAAAATCCATTTAATCCAAAGAGGTCTCACACAGAAGAATCCTGTAGAATCATTATATCATATATTGTGTTTTCCTCGGAAAATATATTCAGGTAGAAACTTAGTGCTGCATAAGAGCAAACAGCTAGGGACTTGGAGTCAGACAGATGTGAGTTGGAATCTCAGCTCTGTCATATTTAGATGTGACTCTGGGCAAGAGAAGTGACTTAATCTGTATGATCCTAAATATTTTGTGATTTATAAAACAGACTGAATAAGATTCACTTTGTGAGACTTGTAAACATTAAATGAGGCCATGCCTGGACACCCATTCCTACCCAATCTTCCCGGAAAACTCCTTTTCCTCTTTGGAGGCCAGCTTCCTCTCAGATGTACTTCCTGCCGATCCGGAAGGAGCTCAATGCATTCTATGCAAACTTTTTTTTTTTTTTTGAGACAGGGTCTCACTCTGTTGCCCAGGCTACAGTGCAGTGGTGTCATCGTAGCTCACTGCAACCTCGAACTCCTGGGCTCAAGGCATCCTCCGCCTCGGCCTCCCAGAGTGCTCGGATTACAGGTGTGAGCCATCGCGCCTGGCTCTGTGCAAATGTTTTTGAAGCAACGGCACACGCCCTGCTGCTTGCCTATCCAGCATCCACTTCACTATTCCTAAATTGCTCTCTCCCAGCTGCAGGGGCATAGGGGGTGTGGGGAGCAGTGGCGCAGACAGGACTGTGGATGTTTGGGGGCTGAGGCTTGTACGAGGGCAGAGGACGAGGAGGGAGTAGAGTCCAGGCAGCTGGGAATCTGGATACCAATATTCAGCTCAGGTTTCCCATCCAAAGCCCTCGAGATACAGATTCTGTGCCACATACCCAACTGGGCAGGTGCCCTCCTCTTGTTGCCTCAGGCCCCTTGCTTCTTCCTCACAGCACCACGCAGACTGCATTAAATTTTCCATTACTCACCAGTCAGCTCTCACTACACGGTGACTTTGCTGAGCGCAGGAACCAGGTGCACTCAGCTCTGGCTCCAGTAACTCCCAGAGACCCATGGATGGACCCTCTGCTTGCCCCTTCCCGGCCATTACCTGATTCTGGCCAGCGCTTCACTCTCTAATGGTCCCGTGAAGACTCAAGGACTAGACCAAAGTGTCACAGAATCTCTTGCACTCTCCCTTCTCTAAATCTGCACAGAGCCCCTTTGCTGGTCTCCAAAGAGTTGGTGCTGCTGATATAGGGATAAAAAGATGCTCCTTTGGGCCCCTCCCTTTCTCTCTTAATTTAAGATTCAGCCAGGAAGGCTGAGTCATCAAGCTTAAGGACTAAAAAGATAAAAACAAAGGTCTCTGAAGCACAAAAGACTGAGGTGGAGTCACGTATATCTCTGTGGAGTACTCGAGGGGCCTGGCTGAGGACAGGGCCGAGAGTAACGACCTCTATTTTCTCAATAATGCAACTGAACCTGGGCGAGGCTAAGTGATTAACTCAAGTCCCTCAGCTGGGGAGAAGCCGAACTGTCATCAGAATTTATAGGATTGCCTGGCTCCAAAAGCCTGTACACTTCTTTTGCCTCTTCACTGAAACATTTGTCCCCTTCCAAGTTCTCTTAACCAACCTGACACCCAGGGCAGGCTAGATGCTCCTCACTAGCAGGATGCAGGAGGATGTCTGCTCCTATGTACTGAGCTCCACGCTCACCAGGAGTGAGATGTGTTTGTTACCAAAAGCATTTTTGTATCTTGTGTTTCTAATGCAGTTGAAAATCTAATTAAATATTATTTGAGTTTATGACATATTATTTGAATTAATATCATTTGAGTTCATGGTAAGAGTTGCTGTTTCCATGAAAGACAAGGTAAATGCTTTGCAACAAACTTGATGGATGAAAAGAAGTCCCTAAAAAAATCTGCCTTCACAGTAAGTATGGGTGAGACAAAAGATCAGGGGAAAGTGGAAATAACCCAGGACTGGCCTCCAATTATTTTGGAAGAGTCCTTAAGTTCTTGTTCCACTTTAAAGGAAAGGATACTTAAACCACAGAAGATGCATAATGAGGGGATTTATGCAAGATAATACAGCACTCGATCAGTAGACCAAAAAACCTTGCCTGCAGACGAAAAGACCAGTAAATCAAAGTTAAAATATTTTTGTGATTCTTGCTTTAACTGACATTTTCAATCAGCAGACCCAGTGCAGGTCCTCCATGTATCGCACAGACAGGCTGCTCAGGTTGGCTTCCCTTTGGAGTGGCAGAGTGTGGGCTGAGGGAGACCAGAAGGGGCAGGTACACCTATCTGCAGTAGCATCTGTACACGTTTCAAGACCTCCAAGGGATGCCTGAAACCATGACAGTACTGAACACTTTATATACCACGTTTTTTCTTGTTCATATGTGCCTATGATAAAGTTTAATTTATAAATTAGGCACAGTAAGAGCTTAACAACAGTAACTAATTATAAAATTGAACAATTATAATAATATGCCAGCATCATGACTCTTGCTCTTTGGGCTGTTACGAAGTAAAATAAGGGTGACTTGAATACAAGCACTTCGATACCACCACAGTCGATCTGGTAACAGAGACAGGTACTAAGTGACTAATGGGCGGGTGGCATATACAGCCGGGAGATGCTGGACAAAGGGATGATTCGCTTGGGTGGGATGGAGCAGGACGGTGTGAGATTTCATCCTGCTACTCAGAGCGGCACACAATTTAAAACTTATGAATTGTTTATTTCTGGAATCTTCTATTGAATATTTTTGGACGGTGGTTGACTGTGAGTTAACTAAAACCTTGAAAAGTGAAACCACAGACAAGGGAGGACTACTGTACTTTCCAGGGAAGAATATAATACACAGCAAACAGGAGGTCTAATAAATGTGGAATGGGATGGACGAAATAATACAAAAGATGAGAGCGAGAAGAGAAGAAAAAACAAAATGGCGAAGATGCACCTTGACCTGGAATCTGAGGCCCAGGTTGTCCTGGAGGGACTCACAGACACACTGTGTGGTTGGACCATCCCTGAGAGCTCCATGACAATGTCCAGGCACTGAGATAACCCAAGGCTGGGGCTGGGACCTGCTAACCTCCCTCCCTCCTTCCTCTCCCCACCTGCAGGAAAGCTCCTCTTTTACATATCGGCTCTATTTGAGGGTTCTGTGTAAGAATTTGTTAGATATTAGTGGGTAAAACGACTTCAGGGTCCCATTTTAGGTTTATCTAAAAAGATATGAATTAAACTTGGATTGGCTCTTCTATCTTTATGGTTTTGCCACTTTATAGAAATTCCTCTACTTACACATAGAATAGGCTGCCAAAGGGAGTTCACAAATTATTTTTAAAAAGGTTTAAAGTGACAATATTTAAGCAACCACTAAGCAATGACAAAGTAGTGTACCCATCTGCTACACCAAAATGTAGGCTCTTCATGAACAATGGCTTTGGTGTTATTTTCTACAGCATCCCTAGTTAACAGTGCCTGGCATATAGTACCTACTCAATAAATGCAGTAATATGAATGTATTTGTATGTCTGTGGTAGGCAGATGTGACACCTTTCATTTGGAGACCTAGCTTTGTTGGCACCTATAAAATATCTAAGTTGAAAGTTCACAAATGCAGAGTCTCCTCTAATATATATATTTTTAAGACTGGTTCTCTCTGTGTTGCCCAGGCTGGACTCAAACTCCTGGGTTCAAGTGATCCCTCTGCCTCAGCCTCCTGAGTCGCTGGGACTAGAGGTACATGCCACCGTTTCTGGCTTCTTCTAATTCCTGATGTCTTTTCCTTTACTTTTTGTGTCTATCAATTTGGAGGCTCTCAGATACCATGTCAAATATGCTGGCTCATGAATTTCACAGGACACCTGCCAAGGTTTTTTTTTTTTCCTTCTTCTCAGGATTTTAAAAAATTGTGGTAAAATACGCATAAAACTTACCATTTTAACCATTTTAAATGTACAGTTCAGTGGCAATAAGTGTATTTACACTGTTGTGCAAACATCACCACTATCCATCTCCAAAATTTTTTCATCTTTCCAAACTGAAACTCCGTACCCATTAAACACCAATTCCCCGTTCCTTCTCTCCCCCAGCCTGTGACAACCACCACTGTACTTTCTGTCTCTATGATTTGACTACTTCAGGTACCTCATAGAAGTGGAATCATACAGTAATTTGTCCTTTTGTGTTTGGCTTAGTTCACTTAGCATAACGGCCTCAAAGTTCATCCACGTTATAGCCGATGTCAGAATTTCTTTCCTTCTCAAGGCCTGCCAAGGTTCTTAGATGCACTCATTTTTACAGAAATTTATTTTTTATATAAAAAGACTTGAGAGTTTAGAAGCCTCCTGTGCCCTGCCCGGTCAAGAAATGTCATTTATTATGAGGACACAGGTCTTTCTAAGCATCATGTCAATCTGTTGTCATTTGCCCACTGATAGCTGAACCTGGAGTGCTTTCTTTAGAAAGTCACCACTTCTCGATTTTCAACCAATTATACCCAAGCCCTAGATTGTAACATATGTACCACTTCAATTTGACAATAGAATGGCAAAGTGCTTTCCAGCTTGGCTGTACCCATATACACTCCTATCAGCAGTACATGAGCGCTCCTACTGATCAAGTGGGACCAGATAATATCATCTTCCAATCCAGTGGGTATAAAATTATCTGTGGTCTTAATTTTCACTTGCCTGGTTATCAATGAGGCTGTACTTCTTTTCAAGTGTTTACCGGCCATTTTCTTGGCAATTATGTGAAATGACTATTTATATCTTTTATACATTTTTATTAATTAGTAAGAGTTGTTTATATATTGTGTTTACTTCTCTTTTGTTAGTTAATATCTTTTTCTTTTCTCTTTTTGATGCCCCTTTGATAGAGTTATTAATTTCAATGTGGTTGAATTAATGATCCTTTCATTTATGATGTATGTTTTTGGTGTCTTGTTGAATAAATCCTTCTGTATTCTGATGTCTGAATGCTAGTTTCCTTTTTTTTTTTTTAAATAAAAGTTTAATTTGGTCTTCCACTTTTAAGTCTCTAATTCATCTGGAATTAATAGTGTGCACGGTATAAGATCAAGATCCATTTTACTTTTTTCCCCATACGGTAAACCAAGTGTCCCAGCACCACTTACAGAAAATGTAATCCCTTCTCCAATGATCAACAATGCTCCCTCTTCATATATCAAATTTCCATAAATCTATGGGTGTTCTTAGGCTCTCTACTCTTTTCTATTAATTAACTGGCACAACCCTGAGCAAATGCTCAGCAAACGTTTGCTATGGGTTTTCAGTAGTTACTTTTTATGAGGGTTATTGTCCTTGAATGACTGTTTAATTTTATAAGATAACTTTCCTGGATTTATTTAGATGATTATATGGTGTTTTTCCTTTTGTCTATTAACATGCTGAATGACACAGATTTTTCAATGTTAAATCACCCTTGTCTTTCCTAGAATAAACCCAGGTAGGCCAGAATATATCATCATGTTTTACATATGGCTGGATTTGATTTGCTAAATATTTTGCTTAAGATTTTTGTACCTGTTAACACATTCATGAGGGAGACTAGCCTGCAATTTTCCTTTCTTGCAACTTTCCTTATCTGATTTTGGTGTCAAGGATATCCTGGTTTCATTGAATGGGTTACGATGGGTGTTTCTCTTTTCCTATTCTCTGGAAAAGGTTATTTAAAATTTGAAATATACTTTTATTTAAAAAACCCGGTAGAACTTATTTCTACTCACCATCTAGGGGTGCTGTTTTCTTTGTAATAAGGTTTAATGGTAGAAGATAATCTAGACTTTATATTTTTTTCTTAGATCAATTTTGGTAAACTATACATTTCTAGGAATTTGTCCATTTCACATAAGTTCTCAAATTTATTAACATAATGTTTTTCACAATATTCTATTATTTTCTAAACTCTGCTTTATCTGTTTGATTGAAAGCTCCATAAACTGAGAGATTGTTTGCTTTAATCTTTGCTGTACACCTAGAACTCAAAAGAACTGCTGGCTCAAAAACATTTAGAAAATGAATAAATGAATCTGGAATTATGTTCCCCTATTCATCTTGTGGTGAGTTCTCTCTTTCTTTCTTGATGAGTCCTGCCACAGCTTTGTTTATTATACTGGACCCTTTCAAAAAACCAACTTTTGACTTCATTGAACAATTTGTTGATACTTTTGCTCTTATTTTCTTTATGTTCTGCCTTTAATTTTTTTGAATTTACTCTAATGTGCTTTACATATCATCTTAAGTTATAAACATGACTTATTAATTTTCTTTTTTTCTTTTCGATATAAACATTTAAGGTCATACATTTCCCTACACGTTTGTTCATGCTACAAATTTTGACAGGTATTATTTTTATTCTCATTTAGTCTCTAAGTAGGTTTCAGTTTCAATTATGATTTCTGTTTAGAATGATGATTAATTTAGAAGTGTGTACTCAATTTTAATCAAATATAATTTTATCTTAGTGTTACTGCCTTCTTATTTAATTGTAGTTTGTTCAAAGAACTATGGTATAATATGATTCTCTGAAATGTACTGAGATTTGCTTCATAGTCTACTTTTTAATAAATGTTCCAGGTGAGCTTGAGAAGGATGTATATTCTCTAATTGTTGGGTACCAGGTTATTTATCTGCCCAATAAATGAAGTGTGTTAACTGTGCAGTTCAAATATTTTCTACTTTTATCAATTTTCTGTCTGTTTGATCTTTCAATACTTAAAAAATGTTAAAATATTCCACTATGATAGTAGACTTGTCCATTTTCTCTGCAGTTCTAATGAGCTGTGTGTGCATATATACATATATAGATATATAATTATTTATATAGACATGTGCTATAACATGACTTGTATATAAGATTAAAATTCTTGTACTGTATCTTCTTGGTGAACTTTTTAAGGTGTGAAAATCTCTATCACTACTAATGCTTTGTCTGATATCAATATAGTTACCCAAGCTTTCTTTTGGATATTTGCCTGATACTCTCTTTCCAAAATTTTACTGTCAACCTTTTCAGTTTGTTATGAGTTATGTATGTTTCTTATAAACATCATATGTTGGATATCATTTTCTATTCAATCTGATGATGTCTTTCCCTTGCCAAAATTAGTTTGCTTATATGTATTTGATTACTGATATATTTGGACTTATTTCTATCATCTTGATTTCTTGCTATTTCCCTCACTTTTTCTATGCTTTTATTTTCTCTTTCTTTTCTTGCATTCTTTTTTAGAAATTAAACGATTGTACTAGTTTTGTGGTTTTTTTATTCCATTCACCATCCCATCCACTATGGATTTAAAAGTTATATACCTTTATTCAATTATTTTATAACTTAACCTTGTAATGTTAGTAACCATAAGTAACTGGGTGTCTAAAGTCAGTATCTGCTCCTCCTCAACAAAGCAATGATATAAGAGGACTTTAATTCTAATCATTTACACGCTGTATTATAGATATAAGCTTTTTAAACCCACAAATACAAATAATGCATGACCACCATTACTATTATTTAGAAATTGTCTGGAGTTCCTAAACATTTCTAATTTGATTGTTCAATATTCCTGCTTGAATCTGGGATCATATTCCCTATTCCTGAAGCACATCCGATGAAAGCTGTCAGAATCAAAATGGAGTCACTTCTGTTTAAGAAACCCTGACAAACACAGCTGGGGAAGGCCATGACAAGAGGGTTCTCATGCATAAATGCCTGATTAAAAAAAACTATTATAAAACCCACAACCTTGCACAAAGGCCACCATAACCTTACACAAAAAATACTTCTGCAAGGATATCTGCCCAGCAATTGCCTGTCTAACCTCAGACTGGTGTCACCCTTGTTATTGATCCTTGTAGCCCAGGATAATTACCTTAAAACACTTATGTAATCCTCCTTCTTTTTCCTTTAAAAACCTTTACCTTTCTTTACCCCCCTGAATATGCGTACATTTTACTATGGCATGTGTATTCCTATTGCAATGCCCTATTCCTGAATTAGTATTATTTCCTTTTAAAAATCCTCTCTCTGTTATTTAGGTTGACATAAATTGGCATCAAAAGTGCGATGTGGACCAAGATCACCTTTGGAAGGAGTTGGCAATTCCTGGAAACGGTGTGTAGCACTCATGTGAGCCCTTTGAGCTCTCTGTTTCCACGGCTCATCTTTTCTGCCCTGATGACTCTTCTCTCAGGCCAAGCCTCCCTCTTTTTGGTAGAGCTCTTGCCTTTATTTGGAATCTGATTTGGATAAGGCCATCTGAAGAAAGGACCTTGTATTTCTCCTGGGATGAAAAGACTTTTTGTCTTTTCTGGCAAATCGTTTGTGATACAAAGACAAGTGTCTTTCTGGTTTGAGTACTCTGGTTTCTATAGAATTTATGTTCTGCCTGTGAGACATGTCTTTTCTGGTAAATTCACTTTTGGTTTGTGTACCTAGTTTATTTTTTAAATTTATTTTTATTTTTTTATTTCAATATATCCATAGATATGTGCACCTAGTTTAATATTTTATTTTATCTGCACGCCTAGGTTGAAATTTGTGAGTGGTCTTATTTTGGTTTCATTTTGGTTTGGTTATGTGTGTCTATAAATGATTTGGCTCTTTTTCCTTGCTTATTTCTGAAAATCTTCTGAGAGCAAGAATAAACAATCTAAATTGTGGGCACAGGATGGCTAGTTAACAACCACTAAGGCGTTCGCTACCATCTAAAATACCAGTCCAAACTCCTGACATTTCCTGACATGATTTAAGGGATTTTCTTTGCTCTTGAGAAATTAATAATAAATGAATGAGATTCTCAAATATTAAGGCACGCCAGCTTTTCTGAGACTCCAGCTGGTTACATGTCTTTTATTCATGCACAGTTTTGGATCAATGACCATCACAGGGATCATTCGAACTCCCCAAGCTTGTTTGTACTTAGTACCAAATTCAGAGACTGCAACTATAGGGTTAACATATAATGCCTTCTAAGTTCTCTATTTTTTTTTTTATTTTTTGCCTACTTTGAATCTGCTGACTTTTTGCTGGTGTTGAGATAAAAACCACTGCTTATGGCATTCCAGCAAAGATAAAAAGAAAAAGAAGTCTTAAAGGGCTTTCAAATTAATGGCTTTACATATTACAACAGCTCCATGGTAACCAACAACCTAGACACCTTTTGGAAATGTAAATTTAGGTTTGCTTGACTAAGAATTGCTTAGGGTGATGGAACAGTTAATTGAAGGATTGATATTTGGAAACAAAAAGTAACTAGATAAATATTTATAAAAGTTAGGCTTTCAGATCAAACAGGTCAAATCTTGAGCTCAGAGCAATAATATAAAATATTTCTGTCTGGCAAAGAAGTTGCTATGTCTGCTACGCAGAGGCCAAAACAACAACAAAAATCCCCCCCCAAAGCCCCTGCTAAAATGATTCCGTGTCTGCATTGACTAGTCAAGCAAAGCGGACTGGCAAAAAAAGATAGATTTGTTACTAATTTAAGGCCACTTGGAGGTTTTGTTTTTCTTATACAATTCTGCCAATTCTAGGTAAAATGTAAGCATTTGAATATTTAACTCTAATCTCAGCTGAAAATGAAAAAAGGATAAAAGTGTTTTTAAAAACAAAACTGCTTTGCCCAAAACGTTAGTCCACAGCCTTCACTGTATTACCTATTGAGACAAATAAAGTTTAGCCATGTGAACAGGTTCCAATGTTGTCAGAAATATAATTTGGATTCAACTGTCCTTTATAAAAAAGCTGGTGGGTTTGCATTACTAATCTTTTTCACCTAAAATTAACTTCGGAATTTTCCAGTTGGGCCCCTGGAGAGCATCAAAGAATGTATCTCTCATCTTGTGGAGATATTAAATGATTAGGCACATTTGGTAAATGGTATGGGAAACACTGTCAAATGATAAGTGATAACTTGATCTTTTTCCAACTATATTAATGGGTATGTTATTGATATAAAAGTTTTAAAACTGTATGCAACTCTTAAAAACCTAATGTTATCAGTTACAAGTCTAGATATTATGTTGTATACCACAAAAAAAACTAAATTTTCTTGTCAACTGCTGATTATAAGGAACTTCACTCAGATTTTTAACCACAGCTATTCTAAGTTTTTTTTCATCTACAATTATTGTTTTGACTTCTTTTCTTTTGCATTTGTAATCAGATTCATGAAAGACTCTAGAGTGCTCATAGATACAGTTTTCTAATAACTTTAAGATCAATGGACTAAATAAGAATTTTCAGAATTCTAATGAAAAAATTGATGAATTTATGAAACTACTAATAAAAATAAAGAACAAAATTAACTACATGAGATTAAGTAACTGATAAAGCTAATATTTTTATGACTTTTATTTGAAACATTGATGATTTGTTTTCCAGATTTAAGGAATTTTTCTCTCGAGTTATGTATAATCTACTACGATTTGGTAAAGTACATGAACAAAGGTGGAAACATTTGCTTTTTATTTCTATTTGATCCCTCCAAAATTTGGAATCTATTCATGAGTATTCTTATTTTTTATGGCAATATGGTTATTTGAATAAATTCAATAAAAATTTGTTCTCTTCTTTGCAGCAGGATACAATTGAAAACATTGGTTGTATAACTGAGGCTTTTACCAAAATGTCATATTTGAGAATATGCATAAAATGCCTGACTTCAAGGATTCTCAGCCTTACAGTGAATGAATAAAAATTGTCATTTCCTGGCAAGCCCAGGAACCTTAAGACTGTAGGTAAAATCTAAAGTCTGCCTTGGTTTGGCTTCTGAGCCTCAAGAGATTTTTAAATCTGAGATTACTATGGGGTCAAATCACCATTCTTGCATGCAAAACTTGATAAAACTAAACTTATTTTATAAACAAATTTGTCTTAAACTATCTTTGGTAAAAATCAGGCTGACTGTAGAGAGAAAAACATTATATTTCCAAAGAAAAGCTATAATATACCTGCTATTAGATTGTAGCTCTGTGCATTGTTTTCAAGTTCCTGTTATCCATCTGGAGACTAGACTAGATCCTGAATTCTTCTAGATTTCTCCAATCCAACTTTCTTCCCTGGAATTACTAGAATCGGGAACTGCCCTATTCCCTAAAGCCCTATATGTAAGCTAAAACTAGAAGAATTTTAACACATTGCCACACTAGAAAAAATTTTTTTCCTTGGGGCCACGGTGTTTTATTAAGAAAATAGAAAAAAACTTCGAAAATAAAATGATCCTTTATAATTTAATGAAAAATTTGTTATTTTTTATTGTTTTCTCTGCGTGAGTTATATGCAACTTGAAAAATAGTTCACACGGCTCCCAAGGTGGAGAGACGTGTGAGTTACATATGCTTCGTGAGGCCCCGGGCTCAAAACTAGCATGAATTAAATACAACTCACATGGCAGTTAATGTGTTAAGAAACAAGCATCATGCCTGATGTGTGGGCCACACAAAAAGTTCACCGAAGTGCCCAGTGCTGTAACAAGACATATTCAATCTGCAAACCATGATAAGCTGATATTTTCATGCTGCAGAAAGTTTTTCCCAAGACATCTGAACAAGACTCTATATCATAATGAGACACTCACCCCTCTTTAATGCCTACCTTTTCAACGTGGCAGGATAATAGCCATTTGATTTACTCAACTGGTTGCCTTTAAGCCTACCTACATGGCTCAAAACCATTATGCAAACTGGGATTGTCATATTACTATTAATTTCACTTTGCATTTTTTCTTTTTAAATTTTGTGTCTGTTACTTACTGAATTTTTGCAGAAGTACTACTCCTGAGAGAATAATGCTGGCCTCATCATGTAAGACAATACGTGCCTAGGAACAGACACAATTGAACATAACAATGGACTCCAGGTTGACTTAGCCTGAGAGCCACTCCCTTCAAACATCCCTTGTTGCTTAAACGTGCCTAAAAGGTTTCGAGGCTGATTCCTAGCCGCCATTCATTTCCTACAATATGGGACCAGACCAGCAACCCAGGACAGCTCCATCCTGGTATCAAGATACATCAAAACCTACGACAAAATTATACAGCACTGATGCTTTCAAAGAAAGATCTTGATCAAGTGGGGGAAATAAAAGTTGTCAGAATCAAAATGGAGTCATTTGTGTTTTCAAAACCCTGACAAATAGAGCCGGGGAAGGCCATGGCAAGAGGCTTCTCATGCATAAACATCTGATAAAAAAACTGTCACAAAAGACTGCAAAACCCACAACCTTGCACAAAGGCCATCACAACCTTACACAAAAAAATACTTCTGTGAGGATATCTACCCAGCCATTGCCTGTCTAACCTCAGACTGGTGTCACCCTTGTTATTGATCCTTGTAGCCAAAGACAATTATCTTAAAACAATTATGTAGTCCTCCTTCCTTTTCCTTTAAAAATCTTGTTTTCCTTTAGCCCCCTGAATATGCACATACTTTACGATGGCACGCGTACTGCCATTGCAACGTCCTTCTCAAATAAATATCATTTTCTTTTATTCTGTTTGCTACTTAGGTTGACAATCCTTTAGAAGTTTCTTTGCATAAATGTTTGTGGTAAATTCTCTTCATTTTGCTCCTCTGAATATTCCTCTCTCATGCCTGAAAAACTGTTTTGCTAGGTATACAACCTGTTATTGTCTCTCAGCACACTGAAGATATGCCTCAATTCCAATTTTCTCTTTTATCTCCTTCTGATAAGACATATGCTGATTTCTTAACTTCTGTTTTTCTAACTCTTTTTTATTCTGTGTTGCATTTTGGGTAATTTCTTCAGACACCTCTTCCAGTTTACTAATTCTCTCTTCAGATGCATTCAATGCACTGCTTAACACACACACTGAATTTCTAATTTCAGTAATTATATTTCTCACTTCTAAAAATACTATTTAATCCAAAATGACTATTTTGTCTTTAAGAATCTGTTGTTCCTCCATCCTGCTTTCAATATTCTTTTCTATTTCTATACATAATAAAGATACTAACGTATGTTTCATATCTGATGAGTTTGATACTTGCAATCTTTGGGATTTAATTCTATAGTCTGCAGTTTCTGCTCTTTCCCAGGGTAGCTTATTTTCTTGTGTGTCTAGTGATTTCTGATTGAGAACTCACTGTCATTGAAACTTTTCCGAAAAAATTCAGAAGGCTTGTTTTTGAGAGTATTCTTCAGATCAGATTTCTGTTTGCTTCTGCCATGTGCCTGCCACATTTTCATTTTTTTCTTTCTATTTTTGTCACCATGCATATAATTTTAGCCCCCAAAATAATATGAACTTAGGCTAACTATTAGATATTCTCAGGGAAAACATTTCTCCCTTATTCCACCCAAAGCCAAGGATGAAATAGACAACAATCTCTACTGTCTTCTATACTATGCGTTTTATTAACTGTTGATACACTGGGGATATTACTCTTCATGGGTTTAGACTTTATGGGAGGGTTCTTCTAACAGTTTTTTTCCCCCCATTGGGGCTCAAAGTTCTATACATAGCATTTGAACAGAATGATTATATATATATATGTTTTGCCTAACTTAGACTTAAGCATAATGTCCCTGTGTAAATGAGCACTCCCTCATTTAACTGATAAATTATACAGTTTCTGAGAAAAACATTCTTTCTCTACACTCTCACACAGAACACTTCTAATGCCAGATGTTGTGATTTTTTTCCCCCACACTGATCAGTTCTCCAGTACAAACTGGGTGACCTACAATTGAGTTCAATTCTAACACTATCTACCTGAACATAGCATCAGATCCCACAGGTTGAGGGTTCGTTTCCACAGGCTGCCCCACTTCAGGTGCCAGCTGCAAGTCTGGGCTTCTTCAGACTGACCCAAGCTATAAATCAAGGTTCTCACAACCTTTCCTTAAGTTCACTAATCTGCTGGAATGGCTCACAGAACTCCATGAAATGCTTTATGTTTACTTGTTTATTATAAAGGCTACAACAGCCAGATAGAAGAGATATACAGGGCAAAACATATGGCTGCGGGGGTAGGGGGTGGGCAGGAAGCAGAGCTTCCATGTCCTCTCTGGACAAGCCACCCTCCAGTGCCAAGGCTCTTCACCAACCCAGAAGCTTATCAAATCTTGTTCAACAGTTTTTATAGAGCTTGATCTTCAGGGGGTGGGGCTAAAAGTTCCAACCCTCTAATCATTTGATCTTTCCTGTGACCAGCCCCATCCTGAGGCCATCTAGAGGCCCTATCCAAAGCCACGTCATTAGCATAAACTCAGGTAGGATCCAAAAGGACCTCACATAAATAACAAAAGATACTTCTGTCACTCAGGAAATTCCAAGGGTTTTAGGAGCTCTGTGTCAAGAACCAGGGACAAAGACTAAATATATTTCTTATAATACCAATTCAACTTTAAACCAGTCTTACAGCCACCAGGGATTAGCACATCACTCCTAGAGGGCAAATGCGTATCCACCTGGTCTTTGCTTATCCTTCTGGGTTCACACTCATTGTTTCTGGCCTCTGCTTTCTTTACTTACTTTACGATTGATCAGTTATGCTTTCCTCACTGATCTAGCAATTTTACTTATTCTTTACAGGGTTGGTTTTATTTTCCTCCACTCCAACCTTCATAGTCCATGACATTCTAGGAAATATTCCTGTCTATATCGTCTGTTTTCCTTATATCTGACAAGTACATGATATACAGAAGGAACTACATAAATTTCGGTTGAAAGAATGAACGATGCGCTTCTGTTTTAAGTAGTGCTAATATTTTGCAATGAATTTCGAGTGTAGTTAAAAAAAAAGCTCTTTCTTTTTAAAGCTATGATTTCACTTCTGGAAAGGTAAGCCACAAAAATATTCTGAAAGAAGGAAATTGCTTTATAGACAAAGCTGTTCATTATGACATAATTTATATTTGTGAAAATTTGAAAACAAGTAAGGTCAAGGGAGTACCTAAGTAATGGGTGATTATGTGACTACTGGATAAGATGTTCATTAACACCATGTGGCTGACACAGAAAATGCTTATGATATGAAACAAATTAAATGCAGAAAGCAACATTCAATATGCATTATGATTATAAATAAGACATAATATGCACATGTGGACATGACCCAGAAGCCAATTGGAAAAGACTAACTTATTAGGAAAGCAAAGTTTGGGATCCCTTTTCTTATTTAAAACTTGCAATTATTGGTACTGAAGTGTCCCATGGGCAATGAATATAAACTTTAAACAAAAGAAACTCTCTATAGATGTATGTATCCATTCCTGCTTTGAAACAACCTGAGAAGCAAATGCACCTGGTGCCAGACAGGCCTGTGTTCAAATCTTTGTTCTGTTGTTTAAGAGCTGTGGTCAATTTCTTCACTCCCCCCACTGTAGCTGGAGAATTCTGGCACACTCCTTAACTTTGGGCTTGGCCACATGACGACTTTGGCCAATGGGACATTAACAAAAATGACCACGGTTCCTCCCGTGCAAAAGGGCTTCCTCTGCCACCTCTGCCTCTCCATGAGAACACTCCAGACTGGCCTGCTGATGAGATAGAGAAACACTGGAGGACAGCTGAGATGTCTCCGCCACTGGCCATCCCATCTGAAGCTGACCACAGACACTTGGTTAAGATAGTAAAATCAGAGAACCATCCAGCCAACCCGTAGACTCATGAACTAAATAAACGGTTGCTGATGTAGGCCACTATTAGAATAGTTTGTTATGCAGCATTATCTACAGCAGTAGATAACGGATACACCTTGTCTTCTTCATCTTTCTACAACCAGGTCCTACCACTGTGTTTGGTACCTAGACAACAATGATGAGGGTTTTTCTGTCACTAGCCCTTCTCTGTGAGGGAGAATGAGACATTTATGCTTGCATCCACCCTCCCCCCACACACCTACCAGAGCGCCTATTATTTTTTTTTTAATACTTATTTCCTTACACATTTCTCTCTCTAAGCCATGAATGACTTGGAAGCAGGAAGTCAGTTATTTACATCCACTTCTATAGCACCCCGTACAGAGTAGGCCATCAATAAATGTTTTTGCTTCAAGTAGATAAATGGATTTGGAGAGGTGATGTGAATCAGAACAGCCAGCAGATGGCAAGAAGAGCAACCACACAAGGCGGTTCTTATGCCAGGAGGCTTTAGGCTTCCCAGAAAGCTTAAATGAGGGTGGGGAGAAAGAAGAAAAAACCCAGCAAAGAAGAAAAGTATATTCTTTCTGCTCTCCTGTGCCCTTATCTCTCTTACCATGCTGCACACAAAGCTCTTAGCCATCTGTGCCCCTGGGGGCTCCCCCCAACTCAGCTTCCCTCTGCCAACTGTGGGCACCTCACTCCACCTCTGGGGATGTCGTGACCCTACCTTTAGATCAGACACGTCTCTGTAGCACTGCTCGGAGCGGGTGTGGTCTGACAGCTGCACGTTCCAGAAGCAGGGGAGCTGGTACACAAGGAAGGGGTTTTGTTTGATGACAGCGTTGAAAATATCCTGGGAGACAAAAGCCAAAGACACAGTCAAATCCAGGAGGGTTCAGCTCATGGTTTTGGCTCCCAAGGCTCCGCATCCCCTGTGAAAGGGCTTCTCTTGAGCCTCCTGCTTTGAACACAGGCTGGCTCACACTGGAGGGCATTTCTCTTGTTATCTCTAGGAACCAAGCAATAACGTTTGGATAGAGAAAGGGGAATGCCCTAGGCTGACTTGAAGCTGAAGGGTCCTGCTGGTCTCCTAAAGCACTATCCAGCCAGCTCACGGGAGACTGGGATGGGGGGGCGGCGGGGACAAGGGGCGTCTTTCCTACCCCAGCCTGCATATAATAAATGAAGTCTCTTTCCTTCCCTCTTCCCATCCTATGCGGGAGCCCTGTGTCATCCATCCTGAGCTCCTGGAGAGGAAACTGCGTGATGACAAGTAGCCCCGCTAATTCAGGGGCCGAGATAAATTACAGATCCTCCCTTTCAGCAGTGCTTCCCGAGGCTTTTGGTGGACTTAGTGATGGATGCTCCTTGGAATCCTGCAGGCCGTGGTGCCCACAGTACGCATTCTCCGTTTCAAAATCCAACTCTGACTTATCTAGGAAGGTTTTACCTCTTTTGGGCTCTTCTCCAAACTCTCATACCGGGCCATACTTATGAACTAGCTGCTGACAGGCGGTGCCAGGGGGTGAATTATGGGCCTTCTTGGCAGGAGATGGCTGAATAAACTATCCCCATTGGATGTGGACATACAATTGTTAGCTTTTGGGGACGTGCTCAAGTCATTGTGACCTGACTTAAAATACGAGGATGGTGGAGAATTTTCCCCTCCGGTTTAAAACGGCTACCCGGGTATTTTTTTTTTTTTTTTAAACTCATTCATTATACTGTATCTCATGGTTGAAAAAGGAAATCAGTTTCTGGCAGCTTGGGAAATACAGAATAACAATGCTTTAAAAAAATAGTAAAGTAAGCTTACAGAGTTTCTTGTTTCCTTTGTATTAGAAAACTTTGCAGGAATTCAACGAATCAGGCCATTGAACACTGAACAAAAATGTGCAGAGTGAGCTTGCTCTTTGGATGAATAGGAAAGGATGAATTGCAGAAAACCCAGAGAAATCATCTTCATGTCTCAAGGTGGCTACCAAGACCACAGGAATATCAAAATCTAAATGAATGATCCTGGTAGAGCCAAGGTCAAAGATTCGAGCCCCCTGCCTTTCCTAGTTAAACTGAGAAATGGGGCTTTTTAAAACCAATGCTTGTTAGTAGTTTGGTAGAGTTCAAGAACTTTTTCAGACTGCCTGGATAACAAGGTGGTTTCCAGAGCCAGGGGGTTTGTCCCTTCTATTTAAATGCATTTCCCTTGAGTACAGGGCTGCTAGTACAGGATCTGAACAAAAAGCTTAGATTAAAAGATAGACTCTGTTTGCCACAGAGGCAAATGAAACCTTGTCTGGGAAATATGCTGTGGCACCCTGAGGTCTCAGAGAGCAGACACTGTGCATACCACATGGCCCATGAAGAAGATGACCTCCTCTTACCACACCAGACTGCCTTCTACTTAAGATTCTGCTTCAGTAAACTATGAGCTGTATGAGACCAAGCACTGCATCTCTGTCATCCTCTTTCTGAACATGGCCTCTGGGACATACAGTGTTCAGTGACAGTTTGCTGAGTGAACAAATGAATGACCGAAGGGAATGAACTAATGAGTTGAGCTCTTGTCTCAGAATGCCAAGTATAAGGCAGCTGTATCCAAGTGTACAGAGTCACACAATAGGTAGGGAAAATAATTCAGACCCATCTCCTTTTAAGTTTCTTTGAGAAACAGTACCATGGTGCCCAGGAATATCTGCACCTTCTGACGTGGCCACTCACCTGGTCAGCTAAGGATGTAGAGAGCATGCCCATGAGCTCCCTCTCGGCGGTCAGCCTCCACATCTGCTCCCATTTCATCTTCCGCAGCTTGTCCAGAAGCAGCAGGATCACCCCTGGACAACAGCATAGGATAGAGGAGCAGAGAACAACAGTAAGACAGAAAGCCAGGCACACCTGTCCACCACACGGCCACAGCCTCTTGCGGACAACATCTTGTGCAGAGAAGAGTACTAAGCATCGCTGAAGGTAAGTCTTCCCTCTAAAAGTTCTCCCAGCGAGGCTTCACCATAGTGGGTACACGTTTTGGAGGTGAAAATACCTGGGTTCAACCCTAGGCTCTGCCAGTTACTCAGCATGAGACTTCAGACCATCTCTCTGGACGTCCTCATCGTATGGAGGACAGTAACACAGACCTCAAGGTCTGCTGCAAGGACTGGGATGAGCAAAAAGAGCCTAGTACTTTCTGGAGATGGGAGAGTGGTGGTGTTTGCACCACAATGTGAGTGGACTTGATGCCACTGAATTGTACACATAAATATGGTTAAAATGGTAAGTTTATGTTATGTATATTTTACCACGATAATGAAATAAAGATCCTAGCTCCGCACCTGATACATAGTACATTTCTTATAAGCATTAGATTCTCTCCTATGTTTTTCCCCAGAGATGTGAAAACCTACCTAGGTTTAGTTGATAGATGGAATTTGTACAGTATGTACTGTTTATCTTTACAGGTAAAAATTAGCTCCTCTGTGACTTTATTCTGGGTACTACCTTGCCAATGCGTTTGACAATTACTGACAAGCCATGTGGGTCTGTCTCAGTGTCCTGATGTCAGCAGGGTCTTCTGTGGCCCACCCACAATCAGCACTTAACTACGGTGAAGGCAGTGCTGACACTGGGTCTTTACGATGAGCTTCAAAGGCCTAACAAGAAACTAACAGTAAGAGGTCCATTCCTACTTCTTGATGCCTTCCTTTTCTTGTTAGTTTTTGTGGAGAGGGACGTGGGTGAATGGGGGATTGTTTAGGGAGGGAAATTCTCATTGTATACATTCTTTTGTATCTTTAAAAATGTTAAAACAACTAAATGTATTACCCAGGCAAAAAATAAATAAATTAATTAAAATCTAAAAAGAAAAGCACATTTGACTTAGCTGACTGGCTTTGAAGCAGCTGTCTACCACTAGGTCAGTTAGATTGTGCAAAAAAACCCACAGAACACAGAACATGAAAAGCCAAGAGAATTTCCCTGCAGGCTACTGCAGTTAATTTGGTGGGCGGAATTGTAGCACCCATGGGCCCCCGAATCAATCCTCTTCAGGATGCTTAGCTCAGCAGAATGGTCAGTGAAGAAAACTCCAGGCAGTTGAAAAATGATCTTACTTAGTACATGCATTTCTAAAATGGTAAGAAAGAAACAAATTTCCCCAAATCACACATAAATGTCAACTCTAAGACTTTTTACTTATTTCAGTGGCATATATTTGGAGAAAAAGTATATTCACCATTTAGTGAAGGGTGTTTGCTCAGGTAGAGGTGAAATAAAAAATACAGTATATAAATGATTGTGGGGAGAACAGGATAATACACAGATCTGAACTTGTAAGTCAGAAGGGCAAATTACATCTCTTACATATCTCCTTTGTGCTTTGTTAGTTTTTTTACACATATCATTTCCTTTAACGCTCCCCTGATCTCTACAAGATAGATTTTATCATCATTATTTTATAGATGGGAAAACTGAGGGGCTAAGTCAGATACTTGTCCACTTCACAATTCAAAAGTAGCTATACCAGATTCAAGCTCAGATCTGCCTGACTCCAAAGTCAGTGCTTCTTCCAGTAAACCACATGGACCAGAGTCCTAGCAATGCTGCTCTGGGGCCATGGGACTCAGGCCAAGACTTCTCTTTTGACTCAGTTTGTACACGTGTAAAACGAGGAAAATTGTCCTGCACAATTCAGAAAACTCATGCCCTCTTGTGGTAGGCTGGTAATGTTTAACTACCATCTCTCCTGGGGAAAAACAAAAACAACCTGATTTTTAGCATTTGCCAATTGCCATGGTGCAATACTCCCATCATGGCTAATTTCAAGCTAGGAATGTGATGACGACATCGAACGGTAAGTTGGGGAGAAAGTACACAATTGGCCTCCAGAGCCACTGCATGCTTGCTCCAGCACACCGCTGAAATTGTTCCCCAAATATGGAGAACAGTAAAATTCACTACAAACATATTTGATCGTTTCTTTTGGGGAGAAAGGAGAGAAACATTTACAAAGTTACAAAGCCAGAGAATATAACGGTGTAAGTCACTGGTGATTGATTCAAGAAAACAGATTCCAGTCAAGCATGTGAAAGAACTTCATTAAATCTTATTGCAAAAACTGATTCTAATTAGGTTGGACAGATGGTCCAATACAGAGTAAAAATGGAGGGCGTGGAGGTTGGAAGCTGTAAATAAATGATCAAAGATATTAGTGCACATTTTGAAGCCTCTAGAGAGGTCCGAGGTAGATCTATCAGTCTCTGGATCTGTCAGTTGTTTTTAAGTGGTGTTAAGACTTGGCGAGTCCTAAGCGGCAGATGTGATTCAGCATTATTTGTCAGGCTCCTTGAAAAGTGGGATGTCTAAACCACAGACTAAACGTGGAGATGCAAGACCATTCTCCCAGCTAGCCAACCTTTTCTTTTGTGTGATTTAAATTTATTTTTTAAAATTCTGAACTAGTTCAAACCAACAGAGAAGTACAAAACCTAATACAACGAAAGCCCACCACCTAGATATAATAGATGCTAATAGATTGCCACATTTGCCGTTTAAAACAAATTAAAACATTACAGATAAATCAAAAGTTCCTTCATCTCATTCCGCCGCCTTTGTTCCTCAGAGGCAGCCAGTATCCTGTGGTGGTTACGCTTCATTTCTATGCATGTTGTTATATTTTTATTCTCTTTGCATTTAGTAATAAATACATGGTATTTTTAATGTGTTCTGTATTACCTATTTCCTATTCCAACTTGCCTTTTCACCTACTGTTACATCTTTAAGATTCAACCATTCCACTAGTTGAAAAACTAGTATTTCAGTATCTAGTTTATTCATTGTAATCACGTCACTCATTTTATAAATATACTATGATTTATTTTTGCATTCCCCTACCAAAGGACACTTTGGTTGTTTCCTACGTTTTTGCTGTCATAAACAATGCTGCAATAAACACCCTAATCTCCATTCATGTTTCGCTGGGCACATGCATGAGAGCTTAGCTAGCGTACAGCTTCCAAAGCTGGACGGAGATAGCTGTGTTGATGGTGCTGCTCGTCTTGAAACATCTTCAATTACTCCATCTCCCTTCCTTAGGGTCAGGCTGTTACTAAGTCTCACGGATTCTGCATTTGAAACGGCTTTTAATCTCTTCTTTTGTTCATTCATTCAACAGTTATTTATTGAGCACCAACTATGTGTGAACTAATAGAAATAGACTTGTTTTTCTTGTACTTGTTTTTCTTCCCTACTTTTCCCAATCTCATGGGCTTTATTCAAAATATTAGTTCAGCATATATTTACTGGTGGTGGAATATTCAATCTTTGCCAGGCCCTTTTACGGAAACACAAAGATGAGCACATGTATAAGACACACACCATTACAGTTCTGCGTGGGGACGCAGACACTGGGAATGTGCACTGCCTATGAAGGGAGCTCCGAGGGAGACCTAAGCTGGCCTGGGCTAGGATTTGGCCAGGCAAACAGGGGGAACAAGGAGTGTCTAAGGAAAGAACACAGCCAGAGGCATGAAGGCAGGAGACAGTGTGGCAAGATTGGGCTGTGCAAGAACTAGCATGTGTGATGGCTAGCCGGTTTCGATAGAATGCTTTGGGCAAATGCCAAGACGTGAGCCTGAATAGGTGAGCAGGCAATGAATCACCTGCTTGTGGCTGGAAGGGCTGATCCAGTGGCTCCAGTGGCCCCAGGTCCCATCCAAGTGCCCCTCTGGCCTAGGGGATGACTATTTTGGTACATGTCACTCACGTGTGGCACACCGGTTGGGAAGCCCTATTGAGGACAAGTGGGAGCCAGTGAAGGATTTTGAGCAAGACAGTGACCACGACTGAATCTCTTTTAGAAAAGCCAACCTCAAATGTTGTATTATCATGCCATTTCATAAGATCAAAGGCTCTGGTATTTCAGGGTAGTTTACAGAACACGTCACAACCCCTTGGTTGTGGCCAGACCCACCTAAGTCTTGCCGCAATTTAATTTTTTCCCTTTAACGGTACCGTTCCTTCCAGCAAAACCAGTTCAATGGCACTCTGCCACAAAGCCACCTCACCCTCTGCCCCTGTAAACTCAACGCACCAATACTCAGGCTGGTTTTCTCTTTAGAATCCCAGAGAGTTTTCTAAATATACCACTCTCTGTTCCCTGATTCAACCAAGAATCAGAATCTAAAACAAACAGACAAATTCGTGAGCAAACGTCACAAAGCTTACGAATCTCACTTGCAGCTTCCTGGGTCTCCTCTCATCTCACAACATTCTTAGAAAGGAGGCAGGTTGGACATGATCATTGATTTTACAGCGATGTGGGAAATGAGGTGCTGAGAAGGGGAGGCTCTCCCGACCTCACGGTGAGGGCAAGTGCCTCCTACCGCCTGTCTGGGGAGGGGTCTTTAACTTAGAATATTAGAACCAATGAAGACCCTGTGCTTCCCGTACCAGCAGTGCCTATGGATGGCTTTTCTTCACATCCTGACATTTTGAAAGACTGTGCTTCCTGCTGAATGTAAACACCGAACGTGTGCTTGGCCAACATATGCCCACACAAGTCATGGGAATCAGGGCTCCCAGACCCCACAGCCAGGCTGTATGTCAGCTGCTCCTGACATGCCCACCAGACCAGTGGGGACCTGGTCTGCCTTTAATCGTAGGTCCTGCATTTAAAAGTTATTTTTGCTATAATTTATTTCAGAATTTTTTTTTTTTGAGAACCTGTTATGGTTCTATTCATTGGGTTAACTGGGGATTTAGCAGTGTGTAAAACACAGTCCTTCTGGTTGGGCAGGAAGGCCTGGTAGGGAGGGGAGATGGGTAACCGAGAAAATGCAAAGCACTGTGATAAACAGGAGCTGGGAAAGACCACAGGAGTGGGGGACAGGGACACCAACTGTGGTCTGGGGGGAAGAATTAGGGAAAAGCTTCCCGAAATAAATGATGTCTAAACTGAAACCTAAGGATGAGGAGGGTTATCTAGGTGAGAAACAGAAAAAGTGAAGGTCCAGCCAAACAGGCTTCTCCCTTCAGGGCAGTAGTTTCAAAGGAATGGGCTGCTGAATGTCTAGCAGGTAGCGAATATTTCCCACCATACCTGAACAGTAGACTTTCAAAGGTAATGACTCATTTCTCTCTTACTCCATCCTCCCCCCCCAAAAAATTAAAAGGAGGCTGCATAAAGTTGTCTAGTATGGGTGAAAACATCTGTCTTTGTTCATAAATCTATAATCACCCACAGGTTATTCATACAATAAATATCCTCACATTATCAGAAAGATGCAGCAAAATGAATTCTGAGAACACAGGCATTTTTTGTAGCTACCCCAGAAGGGAAAGCTGTATGTAAAAAAACCCAAAAAAACAAAACTGTAGTGGACTTGGAATCCAGGACTTGGAAATAGTCCTGGGTTTGAGTATTGATAGCATTCCTTACTACCACTAAGACTCTTGAAAAAAGTCACTGGACTCTGAGCCTCAGTTCCTTATTTGTATAATAATATAGTGACAATCTCACATTAACTCCAAGATGATTCTGACGAATAAAAAGGATATCTTTAAAGGTATCTAGTATAGTAGGAAGAGGACCCATTAATGCTGAAGCGAGAAATATTAGTTGATAATGTTCACACCTAGTAAATCCTTTACTACCCTGAATTCACGGATCATTCAAATGATCAGGGGCAAGGGAGGGGATTTCTTCAAAATCCCCTTGTGTGTGTTAAATGTATTGTATACTTGAAATATTTTCAATATTTTGAAATAATTCCAGGCCCATAGCTTTCTCAGTCTTCTGACAATAGTCAGCTTATGATGTCACAACCAGCATGTTCAGGAGATCCCTTGGGGTTATTCTAAGTGGCAGCTAAGAGATACAGCCACGGAAAGAAAAAATAATAAAGGAAAGAAAATCCACCATATGGAAAAATTATGTGCATAAATTGTGTTCTTAAGCAGCTAAGGAGTCTGTTTAAGATGTTAAATAAAATCACATTAATACACACATATAAGGGAATCTGCCTGTTTCTTCCAAGGTTAGGAGTTTGCACCCAGGTCATAAAAGAGTTGAAAAATAACATTTCCAAGGGAAAAGGAACTCTATTTATTGACCTCACTTCTTTGGTACTGGGGTGATATCCCAATTAATGATTATAAAGGGCTTTCAGAATATGAAGTGGTACATAAAAGCTTAACAAATAACAGTTGCAGAAACTATACATTTCCTCATTAAGGTGCCTAATTATCACTCACTGAACCTGCATAATTCCCACTAGAATGAATACAAATTATTTGTACACATGCAAAGTGAAAACAGGCTTTTTAAGTGAATACTGGTTAAAATAATGAAAATGGCTCCATTTGAAATTGAACTCTTTTAAGCTAGAACAACACAGATTTGGCTTTGGAATGCATGCCCCAAGTCAGATTTTGACACTGCTTTTCTGCTGTCAGGAGGAAGATGGTGCCAAAAAAGCTTGACTTTGGCCTTTGCTTGGCATTCACTGCTGCCTGATCCGCCCATTTCCAGCCTTATTTTCGGGGTCTGGGAGCGCAGAGCGAGCCCTTTGCTCTGGAGTGCTCTGCACAGAGGCAGTGTGCCATAAACTTGACAGGGACTGTCAGTGGAGCTGGCTGGGCTACAGGTGACCCGCAGGGCTTTACCTACAGCTGTTGTGCTGAGAGCATAAGAGACCAGCACTAAATAAGTAAATGAATAAATAAATTAAAAATCAAAGGATTCTCTCATGAACATCTGGTCCAGTGGTAGGGCGTTTCATCTGTGGATCAGAGGGCAATGTTTCTTTTCCCCAAACTGAATACGTAGCAATGGCTCGGTAGCCAAAAAGGCAGGGAAAGAAAAGTAGGCGTCTATGCAGAGAGAAGAGTGAGAATAATGGTTTTTTTTTTTTTTGAGCCAGATATTGCTTTTTGCCAGTGCAACTATAAAAGAAAGAACAGATTAAAAATGGTGACAATGATGAGCTACCTACCATTTATCAAGTAACTGTTGTATACTAGAGACAAAGTACTTAACTTAGATTACCTCCAATTTTTATGGCAAACCTGCAAGGTAGATGGAATTATCCCCATTTTACAGATGAAGAAACTAAGGCTCACATGTAGCTAGTGAGTGGCAAAATTAATTTCACTCTTTGACGTTCTACCATGTGATCTTTCAACCATGCCATCTGGTGTGTGTGCGTGTGTGTCTGTCTGCAAGCAGTGTGTCTGTGTACATGCCCATAACTCAATATGGAGAAGCCTAGCTGAATTGGTGGCCTAAAGCCAAAACAAAACGGCAGCTGCTGGAGGAGCAGTAAGTAAATGTTTGGAGGACTTTGAGAAGACCATAGGTCATAGCCAGGTTGCCTCTGTAAAAACCTGGGATGATACCAAGCATTATAAAGGCCAGGCAAGGTAGGGCTTCCCTGAGGACAGTTCTGTGTGAAAATGAAGCTGCAGACCTAGGGTAGGGCCTCACTCAGGATAAGTGATCATAGGTAACTGGGGGAGAGGGGCAAGAAATATTCAAATCAGGACCCTCTTCCAAAGCCAACTTACGTCAACCTGCCCTCCTGAAGGTTAGGGAGCTTCTCTTGTTTCTGCATCTGCGCCTACCCAACTAACTTCACAGCACGCACAGGACTACCTCTTGCAGGCAAGAACCCCTTAAAACATTTTCAGCAAAGGGGGATGCCTTAAGCTTGCGTTATGAAAACCCGCTGTTTAAGAGGAGTTTCTGCCACTGTTCTCTCCTTCCCTCCCTTCTTCCAGGGCTTGCTTTTATTCTCTAGCCAAGCTAAAGAATATGGCTAGAATTGGCTTGGTCACTTCAGACCACATGCTTCCTTGATTCAGCAGGAGAAACTGAAGTCCAAAGTGGCCACATGACTCCTTCAGACCAGGTTCAGAGCAGGTTTCAGATCAAACCTTTTCTTCCTAAACTCAGTGTTTCCCACAGTGTATTGTGGCATTCTCGTAGGATGTGTGGGAACATTCTAGTAGGTGTTGTGGGAAGCAAGGTGAAATAAATTTGGATGATGGGTTAAATAAAGTGAAACAATTTTTGATACAACAACGTGCATGGTAAATCTTAAAGGGGGTTACAGCATCCCATCTTTTCAGAACTATTGCCCCTCTCCACTAGGAATCCGGTAGGGTATCGCCACTACCTTCACTTTGAGTCCTCACTACCTCAGTCTGCATTTCCTCAGCTCTCCACTCTACCTGTGCTGCAAAGGACGCTACATGAAAATGAAGATTTGTTCCTTAGTCCTTCAGTGGTTCTTGTGGCTTTGCTGGTTTGAAGCAGAGAAACCCTAAGTGGGCACTGAGGGGGTGCGGGTGCTGTGCAGAAGGCCCTGAGGCGCATGGAGACTCTCATCTGGGAATGCTTATGAAAATGACCCTCACAATCATGACTTTCCTCCCTTCTGCTTTGAAGCAGTGGAGTTGTCTTCTTATGCATGACCTAACAGAAGGCGAGTTTATTAAAAACCACTTAATTTAAAATCCCCCGCTGATTTTACCTGGAACTCACTTTTGATCATATAAATTAAAAGGCTCCATAGTCTATTTTGCTTTTTTACATTTTTTCTTCCTAAAAGCTCTTGGGGTGGGGAGGGAGGACAGAAACCTTTCCACCACCTGAAAGCCTGACTTTTTGCTGGGTTTTTTGCAAGTGTGGATGGGTTGGAGTGCAAAGGGCTGTTCTGCTTTGTTGTTTGCAAATCCTTATATGTGGATGGTGGTTGTTCACTCACTCACTCATTCATTCAATAAATATTTTTTGAGCAACTTCTATGTTCCAGGCCCAAGGTATATGGAGAGATAAAGAACACAGTGGTCCCTGCTCAAGAGAGTTTGGAGGTATTATGTATGCTCAAAGAGAGAGAGGTATGTTCTAGGCAGACAGGGTGGGCTCCCAAAAGAGCGTGTGGTTGGATCTCATGTCATGGGAAGTAGTCCTTCAAGAGAACAGCACTTTATACTTCCTCTACGTCTCCCTGGACAGAATTCATCTGGCCAAGGTTGGGACAGAACTAAGAAGATGAAAGGTTTGGTGGCTGGAGAACACTTTTTGACCAAGACTTGCAGATATTTTTATTTATTTATATTTTGCTTTTGTAAGCAAACTTTTTTTAAAGTATAATATACATTCAGAAAAGTACACAGATCATAAGTGTATAGCTTGATGAATTTTCACAAACTGAACTCCAGACAAGAGAATCCAGACCAAGAATCCAGACCAAGAAAAAGAACATCACTGACAGACCAGAATCCCCTTTATAGTTAAACATATACCCACGATCCTGCCATGATCCCTGCTTCTTATACCACAGTACAGTTTTATCCATTTCTGAACTTTATATAAATTGAATCACACAGTATGTACCCTTTTCTGGATTGATCTTTTGGCTCAATATTAGTTTGTGAGATCCATCCATATTAGTGCATGTGGTTGTAGTTTGTTCATCTTAATGCTGTATAATCTATAATACAAATGTATCTTATTCTATTTATCCATTATATTGCTGATGGACATTTGGGTTGTTTCCAATTTTGAAAGCTATTATAAACATTCTCGACCATGTCTTTTGATGTCATATGTACGCATTTCTGTTGGCTACATACCTAGGAGTGGAATTTCTGGGTCATTGAGTGTGCATATGCTTAGGTTAAGTAGATATTGTAAAATGGTTCTTCAGAGTTCCAATTGCTGTATAGTCACACTGAAAACTGGCATTGTCTGACTTTTTGCATTTTAGACCTTCTTGGAAAGGTCTAAACTTTGTGTTATCACTAACAATGTGGATTTCAATTTGCATTTTTAATGACTAATGAAGCTGACAGTCTTTTTATATGTTAATTGCTCTTTGGGTATCCTCTTTTGAGAAATGCCTGTTCTTATGCTCATTTTTCTATTGGGTTGTCTGTCTTTTTCTTACTGGTTTGTTGGAGTTCTTCATATATTTTTCTGATGACTTTTAAAGCAAAGGAATGTGGGTCCCAAACCCTAATGGAGACAAGTGACTTTCTGGTTTTGTGTGTCCAGTCATGCAACAATAGAGACCTACTTCTCAAAGCATCACCCACTTTCTCAGTTGGGTGATGCCTGCTGCCCACTTTGCTAGTCTTTTCTGAAACCAAAGAATATTAAGCAGAAAGAAAAAAACCTCAAAGAAGATTATCAAATCCATGCCTCTCCCCCATCCCCACTGCCCCGAGGAAACTGAGGCTCAGAAAGGCTAAGTGGCTGGCTCAAAGTAAAACAACTGATACAAAGTAAAGAAGGATAAGCCCTCAAGTCCCTGAGAATCCTACCTGTCCTCCTGAAAAGGAAAGAAGTGCAAGTTTCCTACTTATTTCCTCCTCCAACTCTCTGCTTCTCTCTAATCCATCTGTCCAAACTCACCTCAGCTTTCCTTAGTGATTTGAGACTTATTTGACAAACCAGAGGGGGTAATTCCTGGTCAACCCCACACACCTGAGAAGTTTCCACAAGTAGTTCCTTTTAACCAGAGTGTTCTGCAAATAAAAAGTAGAGGAAATGTGTTGTTATTGGTTGGATTATGTCTCCCCAAGAGGTATGTTCAAGTCTTTAATATCTGCGAGTGTGACGTTATTTGGAAAGGGAATCTCTGTAGTTGTAATCAAGTTAAGATGAGGTTATACTGGATGGCTTAGGGTGGACCCCAACCCAATGGCTGGTGTCCTTACAAGAAGAGGGGACAGAAGAGACAGACACAAAGGGAAGAGGGCCATGTGAGAACAGAGGCAGGCACTGGGGTTATGCTGCTGCAAGCCAAGGAGTGCCTGAGGCTACCAGAGCTGGAAGAGGCAAGGAAGGATCTCTCCTAGAGGTTCCACAGAGAGCACTGGTCTGGCCAACACCTTGACTTGGACTTCCAGCCTCCAGAGCTGCGGAGGAATAAATTTCTGTTTTACGCCACATGGTTTGTGGTATTTTATTATGGCAGTCCCAGGAAAGTAATAGTATTGTCATTTTCCAGATTTGGATAGATTTTCAGCTAATCATTAAATCACAGAAGTAATTCTGTCCATTTAGACAGAAGGTGATAAGAAAAACCCAAGGCAGAAATCATGCTCGCTGGTCTATGGTTCTGTCTCTCCTCCCCCCAGAAAATCCACCAGGAGGTCAAGTCTCTTATAGGATCTGCTCTGAGCCAAGACGGTCCTTCAAAGCCAGTCCATTGGAAAGCAAGAGATGATAGATATTGAACAAAGACATTCTAGCTGTGCCCAGACCAGCACAGTTAAGATAGTTATTAAAGACTCTCCAGCCTGTCTATTTCAGGAAGAATCAAGTATTTTCTACAGCTGCAGAGGGAGTAATATATAGAGTAGTACCAAGATATTGGTCTTAAAACTGCCACTGAATAAAACAGAGCACAGTGCAATGCTTGGAAAAGCTGGGGGCAGATGTAAAAGCCCAGGATAGCACTGTAGAGACCCCTGGGGGAGGGGACGGGAGAGAGCATATAACACCCCAAGGACTATGTACCAGCTACTGAAAAATGACTACAACTCTCTGAACAGAAGTCAGATCTGCTGACCAGTTTGTTGGCATGGAGATTTTAATTTTTTACAATAATGAGCCTGCCTCTCCCTACCAGTCTGGCTAGATGCTTCACTGCACAAGATGATGTCTCATTTGCCTCCCGAGAAGGGCGAGATGGCTTGGATGGCCGAGCCATTCTGACCAGTTGAACGTGTGCTAGCACCCGCCGGAACGCGCAGCTAATGAACTGCTGAACGGGCAAGCAGCTTTCTGCGACTTCCAACTTCAAGCGAGCCCGCGTGGAACGGCACAACTGCACACCCCTTCATTAGTCACTCGTCCACACGCGCAAAGAAAAGGCAGACACTGAGAACAACTTCAGGGAAGGACGCAGAGGTCACAGCCGCCTTCTGTACTTTTCACCCCGTTTATGAGATGGAAAGAGCGCTTCCTCCATGCCAGGTATGTGCAAGTGTCATGTTGTCTATTCTCTGTTTGTCACTCCCAGGTCTGTTCTCTGAGCCCCAGGAGACTCATTCCTACATAGTGAGTCACTTGGGATCCCTGGTGGCTGATCCCGGGTTGGAAGCTTCAGCAACAGACAGGAGGGGGGAAGGAAAGAGAGGGCACCCCTCCTCCGTGCACTCCTGCGTGTGGGCAGCTTTTCCAAGAAGGGCTGTGTCCCCTCCCGTTCCAGCTTCTGCGGGGCAGCCATTGCCACGTCCTGGGCTCCCAGTGGGTTCTGGCACATTATCTCTTCCATTTGTATCTTGTTATGGATTGTGTTACTCCCCAAATTCCTACATTGAAGCACCTCAGAATGTGACTGTGTTTGCAGATAGGGTCTTTACAAAGCTAATTACATTAAAATGAGGTCACGTGCGCTGGTCAGTTGAATGTGACCAATGCACATTCAACTGGTCAGAATTACTTGGCCATTGAAACCACCTTGCCCTTCTTGGGAGGCAAATTAGATATCATCTTGTGCAGGGAAGCATCTAGCCAGACTGGTAGGGAGAGGCAGGTTCATTATTTGTAAAAAAACTAAAATGTCCAAGCCAACAAACTGTCAGCACATCTGACTTCTGTTCAGAGAGCTGTAGTCATTTTTCAGTAGCTGGTGCATAGCCATGGGGCTTAACCCTCCCCCAGGTGGCTGCACTGCTGTCTTGGGCTAATCCAATGTGACCGGTGTATTCATAAGAAGAGGTGATTAGGACACAGACATGCATAGAGGGAAGACCATGTGAAGACACAGGGAGAGGATGGCCATCTAACATCTAATGCACCAGCCAAGGAGCAAGGCCAGAGAAGAAACCAACCCTGCTGACACCTTATCTCAGATTTCTGGCTTCTAGAACTGTAAGAAAATAAATTTTTGTTGTTTAAGCCCTTCAGTCTGTGGTACTTTGTCGTGGCAGCCCTAGCAAGCTAACACACATCTCTTGGCCCAGAACTGGTAATAGCTCTCTACTTCTGCTAGTCCCTGGGTGTCTCAGCATCCTTCGTTGACATCTTCAGTGCTGTCCATTCACCTCTGCAAGCAGTTCCTTCATTGAACTATGTGGACTTAACTGGTTAGATGTATTTCTTGATGTATTTCTGACTGTTACATGTATGTCACTTCATTTAATCCTCTGAACAGCCCCATGAAATTGGGATGCTTATGCTTCTTTTTTACAAATAAGGAAACAGGCTCAGAGAGGTCATACAGCTGGTGAGTGATAGACCTGGGATTTCAACTGAGGTCTTTCTGACTCCAACGACACCATGTGCTGACTCTGGTTGACCTGCAGCACGCTGAAGGAAAGAGCCATACTCCAGAGTCGGAGGTCCATGGAATGAAGGACCCCTGGGCATCACTAGGGCAACCTGTCCATTTTATAGATGAGAAAACCAAGACTCAGAGAAGTGAGGTCAATGGTCTGAGGTCAGGAAGCTTACACAGTAGCAGAATTAGGACTTGAATACAAGTCTCCTGACTCCATCTTTGGTCTCTTTGCTGCTTCCCTGGCTGGTTTGAGAATGACAGCAAGAACATGGTCACCTCCCAAGTCCCACACTTGAATTACCTGGGGTGGCTGAGCACAAAGTTCAAGCGTCAGGGTCCTAGCATCTGTCCACATGTCAGCCCCATGTTCACCAGCTGTGTGGCCTTGGACAAGTTACTTAACAACTGGTCTGAGCTTTAGGGTACTCTTCCATAACATGGTTATCAGTAATAACTCATAGGAGTGTTGAGAGGATTAAGTAAGATAATAAAATAAGACATTGAGCACAGTGACTAACACAAAGGTCACGCTTAATTAAATAAGGAGCTATTGTTATTACCTGGGGTAGATTTTTAGACCAAAACTAGGTTTTTCCTGTTGACCTGTAGGCACTGAATTCACCATTCACTATCACTCAGAAGCTGAATAATAATACTAATACTGAGAGCTAATAACAACAGCAGCAGCCTACCAGGTCCACAGTAGGTCCAGCCTACTGTGTCAGGCATGCCCATTAACTCTGTTCCTTGTAGCATCCTAGAATCTTTGAGCTGATAAGTGAAAACTCGGATTCAAACCTACTTTCACCTGCTCCAAAACCCATGTAATTTTCCAATACTGATGTCTATGATGTGAGGTAGAACGCGACTAGTATAGGAATATGGCTGCAGAAAACCCTACAGAATGCAGTCTGCATCTGTGACTTTCGGAGTTGCAGCTATTGTGGGTGCTTTGTGCCACCAAACTATGCGCACCTAGAGGGCAGTGGTGTGTCTCATTGACTCTGAACCCACAGCTTCCAGCACCGCATGTAGCACATAGTAGGTCTACTCAATACAAATATAATGACCTGCATTGGTGTGGAACTGGATTATAATTCCAGAGAGTTGAGACCATACCTTATTTCTTCTGGATCTCAAAAAGCACAGTCATACAGCAGAGGAGGGGCTAAAAAATGTCCCTTTATTCAGGTAAATACCTGTTATCCTGAAGGACTAAGAAGTTGACTCAAAGGAACATTTTAATGGGAGTAGTAGGCGGTAGTGTTTCCTTATTTCCTAGAACAACCATAGTTCTACAGAAGGCTTTGTACTTGGCGAAGGGCTGGCACTGTAGTGTTGTGAACACTTGGAGGCCTGAGACCTATGTTAATTCTAGATCTGCTACTTGTTTTCCATATAACCTGGGACACACTAGCTAATTTCCGTAAACTTCTCTTTCCTAGTCTGTAAAATAGCTATGATGATATTATGGTTTTCATCCAACCTAAACAAAGTAAGTAGGTTAGACACATAGCGTGTTCCATGGTGATGACCGTAAAGCAGAGAGGGGAGATGGGAGAGCTCAGGTGCTGGACGCCCTTAAGTCTTAAATGGGTGGTCAGCAAAGGCTTCTCTGCAAAGGAGGTATCTAAGGACACACCTGCAGGAGGCGAGGTAGCATGCTGTGCTGGCAAAGGGGGAAGAACTCAGGCAGAATTAGCCGCAAGTGCAAAGGCCCTGCATCTGCTGGTATGCTAGAGGGATGCAAGGAAGCGCCTGCCTTCTAGGCTATTGTGAAAGTGGAAAAGATAATAATCCATTTGCAGTACCACAGTTGTAACCAGTGTTCCACAAATGTTAGCTGGGACTATTAACGTGATCTTCCTGCGCACGTAAGGCCCCTACCTCCTGGAAAGTGACTCTAGCAGCCGTAAGGCCCCTTTGGGCTCTGAGCAGGCACAAATGCAGGAGCCTATCTGCTCTCTGCCAGCTACATGTGGGTAAACCCACAGGCTGTCCTGCTCACGGGAGAGCATTTCCTAGAAACTGGATTTTAGTGGGGCGTGCATTTAGTGCTGGGGAGAAAGAAGGGAGAACTAACTACAGCTTCGCTGTGGTGTGAATCTTTTCAAAAGAATGTGCAAAATTACCCTGGTTCAGGCTTTCAGGCAAGAGTGATAAATGTGGCTCCAGTAGCCTTGCCAGTACCGAGCAACTCCAAAGTGAGCAGAAGCGAAGTCAAACTGCAGGGTCCTTTTAAGGATCTGTTTAAGGCAGGGTGAACTCTCTCCCTAGAAAGGAATTTGGCTTCTGTTAGGTGCGGGGGAGGGGAGGCGTGGTGAAAGCTGGACTGAGCAACCACCCAGGGTGGTTCTTAGTCACCAGGACCCCCCAGAGGCCCACAGGGCGATGCACTCTGCTGGGGGCGTGGGGATAAGAGAATGAAGGAGTTCGCTGCCTCCTCATGTGGGCTTTTAAGCATCATCCTAAACTATGCTTCCTTTTTTCTCTCTTGTAACTGGATCCCTTTAAAACCAATTATGGAACGCTTTAAAATCCCAGACTTCTGAGCTCCATCTAATTCAGCTAAATATAATTTTTCTACTTTTCTGGTACTTGCATTTGCTCACTCTTCCCCATTCCCTCGTTTACCCTCTGCTCTCTCTACTCCTCCTTCTTCCCGGGCCCTCCCAGCAGGGCAGAGCTGGCTGCCCCCTCCTCTCACCTCCTGATGAGATTCAGTCCCCACACTCACCACCCTCTTACAGGTGTCCCCCACCGGATGCTGAATTCTCTAGGACACGGCTGGTGCCATCTCTGTACACCAGTGCCCCGACAGGCACAGCAGACAAACTTGTTTACAAATGAGTTGATAAATGAATGAGTTCAGAAGACAGACAGAGGTCCCGCCCAGCGGTATTTAACAGGCTCAACTCATCAACATTTGCAGAATGACTAATTGTAAAAAGTACTGTGATGCACATAAATGAACTGATTAAAAACTAAAATCCTAGGGACTCTTGGGAAGGTAGTTTGTTCTGGATGAACGGGGCTGGGGTGGGGCCCTAGCTAGCCCCTGCCTTCAGCCAGGACCAATTAGGCCATGTAGTCAAAAACTAATCTTCTATTAAATGACTGCCCATCTCCAACTCACAGCAAAAGATGTCAGAAACTTTGCTCTCAGAAGTCCCCTCTAGCCTAACTCCAGCCCATTTGCTACCTTTGGGCCAAAGCAAAGGGTGCTGGAAAGAGCTCAGGCGTGGAGTCAGACAGACCTGGGTCTGAATCTGGTCCCGGACGCTTCCCGGTGTGTGACGCTGGGACAGGGACTTAACCTCTCTGTGTCTCTGTTCTCAATCTGTGAAATGGGGGCAACAATACAGTCCTTTTCCCCAAAGGCAGATTTCTCTTAGGGAACATTCTACTCTGGGCAGAATGCCTTCTGTCGATCTTGCTCTCAAACACAAGATTTTTAACTTTAATCATACAAAGACTTTAGTGCACCTGTTGGTGATAATTCCCAAAAAAGGAGGAAATGGGGGAGTAAGGGAAAGGGGCAGGTGGTTTGGGAACAGCCCTCTGTCCCAGGCTCCACATGCCAGAGTCCTCTGGACCATCTCACCCCCAACGTGTCAGAGGGAGCCACAGGGGCCCAGGGACAGGGGCAGGGGATGGAGCAGATGTTTCTCTGAGAAGTACTGAGTGATTAATAAAGGGTACCAAGATTCTTTTTCATACCAATCACCTAAGTCTCAGCTGGAACACAGAATTAGGAGTGTGTAACTCAGAGTGTGACAATCACATGAACATTTGGTGAGAGGACCTGAGACGGGGGTGACAGGGAAATGCCTCTTAGTTACGCGTATCAAGCAAAAAGCAAAGCGCATTAATAAATAGCTCATTGAAATGCAAGGGGGTGGTCCTGTAAAGCTGCTATCGAATAAGGAATGACCAATAGAAATTAATTGTGCAATATTCACCATTATTAATGTCCAAAAGAGTCATGATATTCTCAGCCAGGTGCTGCCTTTACCAGTGTGTTACAGAACAAAATCCTAACTACACATCGTCATCTTGTTGCCAAGAAGCCCTTGCCTATCTCCACAGTCTCAATGCAAGTTACTCCCCCCAACCCCCAAGTCAGTTCCAAAACAGGCCAAGCTGGTACCCACATCAGGGCTGTTGTGTCCTGTTCCCTGGCTAGGTGCATGGCTTCATGCTACTCTTCACGTCTTGGCTAAAATGTCACCTCCTCAGAGAGGTCTGTCCCTACAATCATCAGTTATAGAATCCTGGTTAATCACTTTAGGGAGTAGTCAACATTATAACACGCAAATTCTTCCCTCCTCCCCCACAGGTAGGGAGTGATGGTTTCAACAGACCACATACATAAAGTACTATGGGGTAGGAGCTTTCTGCATTCAAGACAGAAAAGCTCTGTGTTCTAATCTTAGCTTTGCTGCCAACTAACAGAGATTTTGAATAACTTGTGTAATCCTCCTTACAAAGGATGCAACGGGAATTAAGTGAGAGAAAGCACGAGACACTTAGCATAGGGCCTGGTGCAGAGCAAATGCTGAATGAAAGTTACTTGGTGATACCAATACAACACTGGGCCCTTGACACAAGCGGCAAGGAATTCTACCCTTGCCCTCTGTGCAGATGGATGGTCCCTGTTTACTAATCTGTGCTTACGTTAACTCATTAGATGAAATGAAGACCATTAAAAATCACTGTGAGGAACCTTTGGAAAGATTAATACTTGCAATGGGAATGAACTGCCATTACCCTTACACATAGATTTCCTTCACCTTATCCCCTCACTATAAAATAAATCCAAAGAACTTTGAAACCAGGCTGAAGCAGTAAGTGCTTGGTATGAGCAAGTATGGATTCATTATCAGGGAGTCTGATGATAAGTTCTCATCAGGTCTCCATAAAGCAAGAAAGGAGTGGCCCCTAATTGTCGCTCAAGCCCAGCCCAAAGGCCGCCCATGACTGCAGCTCTTCCCCCAGACGCCACCCTGGATCTGCCTGGCTGCAGCAGCTTCCACCTGCAGGTCTTCCCTCCCCATTCTGTTCAAAATCCACACATCCATTTCCCTAGAGCCCCATCCCATCAAAGTGCTCCTTAAATGTTGACTCCCGCCACCATGCCAGATTGGCAGCTTGGACTTTTTCTACTCTTCTCTCCATCTCAAGACTCTGCCAGGGTTTCCTGCTTATCACCACATCAACAGTGCCGACTTCAAAGAAGCCTGTGCTCTGAAACATCAGTGTTGCAACCTGAAGGCACACACACTCACTTTTTCTGCCTTTCCCTCTTTGGGGTTGCAGAGGTGTCTGGCGCTCCTTAAATCCCATTCAATCTTAACAACAATACTCTGCAATAGGTTTTCCTATTACCTGCATTTTCAGGTTGGGGTGCGCAGGGTTATGTGGTGGTATGTGGAGAAGCAGAACTTGGGGCCTCATTCTGACTGCCTGATCCCACAGGTCAAACGTTTGACAACTATATGGATTATGAGGAGGACTGAATGTGATTTTCACAAATATTTATTGAACCCCTACCATATGCTGGGGGATAAAGGGTAGAACAAGAGTGAGAAGACTTTTATAGATATGAATGTATGTGTATAAAAAAAATATACATATATATATATAAAAGTCACATTCCTCTTCCCTTTGTCTTTTGTGCATATCTTGCTGGTTGAGAGTTGACTTAGGCCTTCTGCAATTTTGTCCTTCATTCAGGGCCTAGATAGGAAATTATATTGGTACATAATTAAGGTGGGTGAAGGTTACCAATATTTACTGGGCATTGATACTAGTTCTAGATCATTGGAGTTTATGTTCTACTTATGACAGCTTATTTAATCCTCATAACAGCCAGTTAAGAATGTGTTATTACTCCCACTTATCAGATGTGGAAAACGAACTGGCACAGGCAAGATCCTAACCCAAGTCTGCTAGACTTCCCAGACCATGCTGTTTCTGCTACGCTGTAAACCGTGGTCAGCAAACTTTTTCACTGAAGGGCCAGAAAGTATACATTTTTGGCTTTGGTAGCCAAACGGTCTCTCTTGCACCTACTCAACTTCTGCCACTGCAGCCGGAAAGCAGCCGTCAACCTAAGTAACAGAGAGAGGCTGCTCTAAAAGAAAAGATGCTTGTTTGGGAATAGAGCGTTGCAACAGGAATACGCACGTCATAGTAAACTACGTGTGTACTCAGGGAGGCAAAGGAAGACAAAGGTTTTTAAAGGAAAAAATGAACAGGATAACATAATTGTTTTGAAATAATTATCATTGGCTGCAAAGATCGATAACAAGGTTGACGCCAGTTTGGGGTTGGACAGGCAGTTTCTGGGCAGAGATGTCCTTGCAGAAGTATTTCTGTGAAGGTTGCAATGACCTTTGCACAAGGTTGTGGTTTTGCATAGTCTTTTCCATCATGAGGCATAGAAGTGTGAGAACCCTCTCTCCATGGCCTTCCCCTGGCTCTGTCAGGGTTTTCTTAACGCTAGTGACTCAATTTTAATTCTGACAACTTTCACACAGCCAAAGACAAAACAAAAATGATGTGGTTGAAAACAAAAACAAGAATGGTGTGGTTGTGAGCCCATAAAACTTTATTCATGGACACCTAAATTTTAATTTCATATAATTTTCATGTGCCACAAAATATACTTGTCTTTTGCTTTTTCCCCAATTATTTGAAAATGTAAAAACCCTCCCTGGGGACATACAGAAGCAGGCAGTGGCCAACCCCTGCTGCAAGCAGTTAAACATTCATTAGGAGGATACTAAATAGACTTTGAAAAAGATTAGGAAATAAAATAAATGTTTCCTCAGTGTATTTGCCTGGCCACTGCAACTTCACCTGGGGTTTGTGGAAGACAAGGGCCATGTTTTCTACTTCTTTTGTTGCCTCCATCGAGCCTAGCTGAAGGTGAAGACCCTAACCCAAGTCTGCTGGACTTCCCAGACCTGGGCACGAAGTCTGTGCATAACAAATATGGGCTCCGTAAGCACAGCCCGCCTCGGTAGAACAGCAATGCTGTCTGAGTTGGGCTATTTCTCTTGGGTAATTGTCTTAGCTGAGATTCCCTTCACTAGTAGCAGTCCCACAGGGCTCTGCCAACCAATTCAGGGCCCTCTGTGCCATTCTGTTCCAAATGCATCTGACCTGCTGCGGTGAAATGTCAGACATGCTCTAAAAGGAGATGCGGCAATCGAGGGCTTGTGGACAAGGAGAGGCTGCTGGGCCACAGTGGGGGATGACAGGGAACAGGTCACAGTAGTGAGAGTGAAGGAGCAGGAGGCGGGTCACACTCTCTCCGTGACGTCACTGGCATTTTAAGCTGAGTTCTGCCAGCCCCAAGGGAAAGTACAGGATAATGGGCCAGGATCCAGGCAGCGACAGGGATGCAAAGGAGTCACTGGTAGTACGTAGATGCCTGTCCCCTCTTCCCTGTAGTCCAAGGGCTCTCTCCATCAAGGTAGTCAGGCATTATAACCACTTGTAATTGTCTGTAGGTCTTCCTTACAGATAGCAGTCTGAGCCCAGGCTTCTTTTTTTCCACTCAAGCATCCCTGGAGCCTCGCGTGGGGCCTGGTATTATGCACAATTAATGCTCAAAAAAATCTTTGCTGAATGACTGGACACACATTCAAGCAGCTATGGAATCCAAGAGTCTAGTGAGGGTTAGGAAAACAGGTTTAGGCAATAAAGAAGAGGTAAAGAGAGTACAGAGTGGCTAAGGTACAAATGAAGTCTCTATAACGCAGTCTTTGGAAAGATACAAGAGAATACCTGTCCAGTTGACAGGAATCACCTGCTTGGTTTTAGAAGCTACTGATGGAGAGGTCTCACCCCAGAGGTTCTGATCTGATTGGTTTGAGGTGAGCCCTGGATGGCAGGATTTTTTTTTCAATTTCCCAGGTGATTCTAACATGCAGCCATGATTCAAGTATTGCTCTAAATTTTGTGGGTGGCACAACGTTTATTAGGGTGGTCCACAGCCCTCTAACCCTGTACACTGGGAAAGGGGCTGGACAAATCCCTGAAGCTAGGTAACTGCTCTACCAACCACTCTCAAGCACGGAAGGCCCAAGAAGAGACTGGAAGTAGGCTTAAGCATTGGGCTCTGTCATTTACTGGCTCTGCTAACTTGTGAAAACAATGAACCTTCCTGAGCCTCCATCAGCTCCTCTGTAAAATGGGGATTACAGAATGAATGCACATGAAAGCATGAGTCAAATCTAAGAGATTAGTGCCATGAACTTGAGAGCCCCCAAAGAAATCAAGATGCTTATTCCATCATAAATATGTCTTCAAGAAAACCCTGAATGAAAGCACTGAATGAAAGCCAGATTATTTTCTTTATGGCACAAAGATTTAGGATCATATCCTGCCTTCTTTCCCTTCTACTACAAACTGAACTACACAGGTGTCTGGGTAGTTGGGTCATAGCTCCTGTTAGCAATTGCAATGCTAAAGACCTGAGTGAGTGACAGAGAAAGGCACTGACCTTGTATGGGTCAGAAGAGTGGGGCAGACACACTTTCAGGAATGGCTACCCCTGTGTTACTGCTAGGCCAGGTCAATTCACTTAGTCTGGTGTTGAAATGCCAGAGACAGGTAGTTACCCATAGCAAGGAAATGTCTCTGCTTCAGTTGGCCACTGGTCAGTGATTCATGGCTTCACAAGCCTGGACCTTTTAGTCAGAAACCATGTGCCTAAACTGAAAAACCTAAAGTTGGGTTCCTACAAAATAGCTACTCGGCAAAATACTGATTCTTCTACAATACACAGACTGCGTGCCCAGCACAGAAAACAAGCAAGCAAAACAAACATGCACACAAACACACACCTGTTTAATTTTAAAATAGTTTCTTTTAAAATATTATCTCTAATTATTTTTAACCATCTGACACATTTGGCATTTCCTGATCTATCAAAATTTAAAATATCTATAATGTTTAATACAGCAGGGCCACTTTTTAGAACCCATTGTGTATCAACACTTGCATAAGTAAACAAACATGAATAAAGATGTTTATGTATGGTATTGTTTATAATTGAAGGGAAAACCCAGGAGCAACTAAAATACCAATGAATAGGAAATGAAATAAATAATGATACATCCATCAAATGGAAAACTATGCAGTTTTTAAAAAGAAAGAAGAAAATATACCTTTATGTACTAATGTAGAAAGATACCCAATATTTTAAGTAAATAGAGCATATAACAAATCAAAAAGACAATGCATATATAGAGAGAAGCAGGTAATTACATATGTTGAAATCAAAAATTCAAGAATATACTGCACACTGTTGACAGCACTCACTTTCAGGGACTGTGAGGGGGAGAGGCAATTTCATATGTTACGATATTTTAGTGGTGTGCTGGTAAATGTTCAACAACTGGCTCTCCAGAAAGAAACAAAACCCTTGATTTGTAGTGTTTGCCAATTTCCATGGTGTAAATACTCCCACCACGGCAGATTTGAAGCTACTGATGCAGTGTCACTGAGCAGAGTTAGGAAGAGATAGACAGTACCACACCATTATACTGTATTTCCACCATACAGATACAGATGTAAATAACCTTAAGAGCACAGTAATAGAGTGATTAGGAAGTAATGAGTTTTGAGTATTTTGAATATTTTTTACACCTTTGTTTGTAAAATAACTCATTTAATTGTAAGTTTATATAATTTGATTTTTAATAGTGGCTATGTTTAATACCTAGATCCCATATTTCCTGAAAATTTAACAATAGGCTTCCATTAGCAGGTGAAAGCTGGGGCCCCAGCACATCAAGGCATTTCTTTACTATTTGTCCTATACAACAAATGTGAATGTGGATGGTTCTTAAAGATTTTTTAAATAGTCTAAAATTTAAAAATAGATTGCATTCTTTGGTAGTTGGAAGAACACAAAAGATTGTATTCTTTCAGTAATCTAGAATCAGAATGTGATAGACTCATTAATTCTTGGCAAAGTCTATAATGGCATTTTAAAGCAATTGAGCCACTCTGAAGGGCCTATTGTGTGTCACACTCTGCAAAAAAAGCCACAGTTTATTAAGTGCCTGCTATATGCCAGAATATGGTCTTTTTATACACATAATTTTTATATAACCACCTTACAATAGGCTTACCTCTCCCCTGAAACACTCTGACACAGGTATCATGATTTGGGCTTTTTGAAACTGCTCACCACCCTCTCAAACATCAAGGCGTAGTGAGTCCCTGTTGATGAAGGGTGCACATCATCATGTTGCCACAAATGGCAGAACTTCCTTCCTTTTTAAGGCTGAATAATATTCCACTGTATAAATATACCACATTACCTTCATCCATTCGTCTGTTGATGGACATTTGGGTTGTTTCTGTATCTTGGCTATTGTGAACAATGCTTCTATGAACATGGGGGCACAGATATTACTTTGAGATCTTGATTTCAATTCTTGTGGATATATATCCAGGAGTGGGATTGTTGGATCATATGCTAGTTCTATTTTTAATTTTTCGAGGAACCCCCGTATTGTTTTCCATAGTGGCTGCACCATTCTACATTCCCACCAACAGTGTATAAGGGTTCCATTGTGCTAAGTGATCACAAGGAAAACATTGCATGATTCCACTTACTTGAGCTATCAAAAATAGTCAAACTCACAGAGGCAGAGACTAGAATGGTGGTTGCCAGGGACTTGGGGGATGGAGAAATGGAGAATTGTTTCTCAAAATGGGTAAGAAGTTTCTGTTACGCAAGATAAACAAGTTCTAGACATCTGCTATACAACATAGTACCTATAGTTGACAACAACACCGCAAGGGTGCATGACATAGGCCTGGGGAGAAAAGGCTGAGGGCTGCAGGTACAATGAGGAATGGCTCAGGATAAAACAAGGGAAAGTGGGTAGGAAGGAGCTAACAAAGGAGTTGACTAGGATTGGTGATTCATACTGAAATGCTAAGAAAATGCTCCTGCTAGTAATGTCATGGGGCTCCATGTCATCTGCACCCTTTTATCGTCACACCGTGAGAGATGTTGCTTCCATTTCAGGAAAGGCATTTGCTATGGTCTAAATGTTTGTGTACCCCCAAAATTCATATTGAAATCTTAACCACAAAGGTGATGGTATTAGGAAGTGGGGTTGGTGTCTTTATAAGAGCCCCCAGAGAGGTAGCTCAACGCTTTCATCACGTGAGGACACAGCTAGAAGGTGCCTTCTAAGAACCAGAAAGTGACCTCTCACCAGACACAGAATATGCTTTGATCTTGGACTTTCCAGTCCCCAGAACTGTGAGAAAAAAATTTCTGTTGTTTGTAGGTTACCTGGTTTATGGTACTTTGTTACAGCAGCCTGAATGGACTAAGACAGCACTATTTTTCTCAGTTCATAGGAGAAGACACTGGGGCTTGGAGAGGAGGCCTGCCTACCTTCAGGTCAGGATGCACGGGCAGAAAGGGATAAGTCAGGAGGAAACCAGCACCCTGTGTTACCGTTAGGCAGATGCAGATGTTCAAACACAGGTGAGGCCCAGCGCAGTTGGAAGAGTTTCATTTTTTGTTTTCTTTTGCTTTGTTTTGCTTCTATTCAGCATGCAGTAACTTTGTGATGTACTTAGTAAAGGGAGAGGAAAACCATAAGCTTTTGTTGCTAGAGCTACACAGGAAATAGAACCATTTATAAGAAAAAAAGAGCTCAAGAGAAAAGGTCTTTTAGACAGAAGTTAGGCAGCAGACTTCTTGCACTTTAGACCAGATTCTAAAAGCCTTAATTGCATACACATTCTCTCCTGTGAGGTCAGTGCCTGAGGAAGGGAGGAAGCAATGCTAGAGTAATTCTAGAACAGTGGCTTTTGCTCAGGAGGGCAGGCAATGGGAAATCTTGCCATCTTTTCAGGATGCAGCTGGGAAAACTCTCTAGCTATTCACTTTAATTAGAGGTCCCCCAACCAAGTCTCATAGGAGAGGGGCTCTTGCTTGGCTGCCTTGCTAGGGTACTTCAGAGAGCCCAGCCAGGCTGAAGGGAATGTGGTGGCTTCAGTGCCGTGGGCCTGCGGAGGGGAGTTGTCACACAGCATTTGCACATGCTACAGCCACAGCCCTGAGAGATGAAAACTTGGCTCAGGGACAAGACATAAATGGAGACAATAAAAAAGGAAGAGGATGTTGGGTGAAGGCGGTTTCTCCCCAGGGCTAGGAGGGAAACTGTATTGTTTCAAAACCTCTCAGCCTGCTGGACTGGGCTGACCTGCCTGTTTAGCATTCAGACCTTAGACTTACCAGGCTCCCAGACTCACTGCTTACCTGCCCTGCACTTCCTCTGGACAGTGTACAAGCCTCCCATCCCACCCTCTGTACAGCCGTACGTACCAGGAGTCTTAGCTGTCATTTATTGAGTGGTTAATGTTTGCCGGCATTTTCCATTCACACAATCCTTCTAGCCATCCCGTGAGTCTGTATGGATACTCCCATCTCACAGGCGAGGAAAGTCAGACCAAACAAACAAACAAAAAAAAGAAAGGATATGCCCAAAGCCATTCAACTAATCATGGATGGATAGAGCCAGAGCTTGGGCTCTTCCCTGCTCCTTGCGCACTGAGCACACACTCTACAAGTTGTACCTTTGATTAAACTAAAAAGCCAAACTGTGTGTTGTTCCCTGACCATGCCAGGTATTTCCACAGCTCACAGCCTGGGCTGGGGCTTGCTGCTCTGTTGGCCTGGCAAGTCCACACCCCATCCTCACCTACCTGCCCTGAAGCTTTCCTCTACCCATACACGTGGGCCTCCACTCCAGCTCTCGCGACTGTGTACAGACCCCTCCGTCATAGTGCAGGCAGGCCACACTGCATTTAATTGTCCCTAACCTTCTGGTGTTTAGCTCTACCTGGACCACCTGCTGTTTTTAGGCGGGGAGGAGAACCCAATGATGGTACAAACAGAAAGCACTCATTTCTACTCCTAGTGTGGAGCATGATGCCAGGCACCCCACACCTGTTGAGCACCTGCCTACTAGATGGGCACAAGGGAGGACCTGGGAATACGCAATGTTTCCCACCAGAAGCTTTCCAAGTCCTCTTCCATTCCTAGTCACCAGTGCGTCCCCTCCCCTCTGGGGAGAAAGGCAGGAGTGAGGGAGGCTGGAATTCACTTATTCACTCAAAAAATATTTACTGAGAGCTTTCCATGTCCCAGACAGGGACACAGGAGGAAACAAAACAAGATCCTTGCCCTCCTGGAGCTCACACTCCTGTGGGGAAAGGCAGGGGTACTAGTCTTCCCTTGCTGCCATAACAAATTACTGTCACAGCTTAAAACCCATACGTTCATTATTTCAGTTATGTAGGTCAGAAACCTTGGGGCTCAGGTGGGCCCTCTACTTAGTCTCACAAGGCCAAAATCAAGGTGTCAGCCATCCTGTGATCTTACCTGGAGGCTTTGGGGGAGCTCATTCAGGTTGAAGGCAGAATTCAGTTCCACGTGGGTGTAGGACTGAGGTCCCCGCTTCCTTTCTGGGTCAGCAGGGAGCCTCTCTTGGCTCCTAAAGGCCACCTGCTTGTCCTGTTGCCCATTCCATTTTCAAACCAATGGCAGGTGGAGTCCTTCTCGTACTTCAAGTTGTTTTCGCTTCCCCTTTGACCACACCTCTTCTGCATCCAGGTGGGCAGAATTCTCTGCTTTTAAGGGCTCCTATGATTAGACTGGCTCACTGGACAAACCAGGATAATTTCCCTATTTTCAGGCTGTATATGGCTGCAAAGTCTACTCTGCCAGGTAACGTAACACGGTCACAGGTTCCAGGCCTTACGACATGGACATTTCGTAGTGGGGGGCATTGTGCCTGCCATAATGAACAGCAGTCAAATAATCAAAAACACGTATTTTATAACATGGACGGAAAGTGCAAGGAAGAAATATAGATCAGGATGAGGGGATGGAGTGTAGCTTTGACTACGATGGTCAGGGAGGCCCGCTGTGAGATTACCACTGGGCGGAGGACTGAGGGGGAAGGGGACGAGCCAGGGGGCAGCCAGCAGAAGAGCAGTCCAGGCAGAGACCTCACGTTCTGGGGTGAGGATGTGCTTGGGCAACAGTCGGGACACAGAATGGCTGAACAGGAGAGCGCGTAGGGAAGACGCCAGACCAAAGCAGCCCTGGCAGACTACCTTCCTCCGAGGCTGCATTTTGCCACGATTCCCTCTGGGCTAGTGGTGATCTTCAGAAAGCTTGGGGCAAAGGCAGGATAAGAGGATGCATGCAGGGTTCGAAACTGTGTTAATATGAGTCAGCCCAAAAGGCACGAAGGGAAGAAAATGAGGGCACTCAGGATCTGACACTTGGACAATTCCACTAAAGCATTACTAGATGGGCGTGAGGGTAGCAGAGTCTTCAGGGCCAGGAATGGCCCAGAGATGGGACTAATCGCCTGACGCCTGGTGAAGGCTTATTTGACATGTCTGACCAGGGGTGGGGGGCATGGCCACAGGAAGGAAACGCAACCATCCAGGGCCACACCTGCTCGGGGGCCTTCACAAGTGCCGTTCTCTCTGTCTGGAATGCTCTCAAAACTCGCGCTCAGCATGACTGCCATCTTCCCTTCCTTCAGGTCTTTAGCTCTACTGTCATCTTATCAGAGACCCTCCTTCAAAGAGATGGCCCTTTCTAGAAGAATCCAGTTCCCTCAGTACATCATTTTATGTCAGGGTTTCACTGTTGACATTTTTGGCCAGACAAATCTTTTCTCAGGGGTATTTGTGCATTGTCTTGTGCACTGTGGGATGTTTATAGCGTCCCTTCCGTCTACCCACTAAATGCCAGTAGAATCTCCCTCACTGTGATAAGCAAAAATGTCTCCAGACATTGCCAATGTCGCTTGGGCAGTAAAATTTCCCACAGACTCCCATGAGAATTGCTGTTTTCAAAACACTTATCTTCCAAAATTGGTTATTTCATTCAACAACAAATACTTACTCAGTGTCTACCATAGGCCAGGCGTGATCCTACATACAAGAGACAAAGCAGTAAGATCCACAGAAAAAAATTACTACCCTCGAGGAACTTATATCCTCATGGAAAGAGACAAAAAAATAAAAAGAAAATGAGAAAAACCATAGTAGGTCAGATGGTAATTAATGCTCTGAAGGCTGTAGTTTGGAGGTGGAGAGGCTCACAGTTTTAAATAAGCGTGTTCAAGTTCAAGGGACAGCAAGGAAGACAGAGTAGCTGGAGCAGAGTGAGTGGGGGGGAACGCTAGGAGGAGACAACATCAAAGGAGCACTAGAGGGAAGATGGTTTCTCTCCCACAATAACAAGTAACCTCCCTGTGAACAGGGTTCTCATTTGTTTTGTTCACTGTGGCATTGCCTGGGGCTTCCAGAAGATGCATGCTGGACGTCTGTATAACAAATGAACAGACAAATGGATGGTCAGCCCCAGGGGAGATAATGCCCAGCCCCAAATATATTACATGGACAAAAGCTGGAGTTATTATCAAAATATGCTGAGGAGCCACAATTCTCTTTCCCTATTTGTGAACCTCAAGTATTAAAGGAAAGGGAAAGTACTAACATCTAACATTTATTGACCCCAACCCTGTCCCAAGCACTTTAAAAACATTGTCTCATTTTCTCCTGAAAGCTACCGTGTGAGGCGTGAATCATATCCTGATGTGACAAAGGTAGGAAAAGGTTGTTGGTTGCCCAGACTCATGGAGCTAGTAACAGGTGGAGCCAGGACTTGGACCAAAGATTGTTCAGCTCTAGAACATAAGCAGACCTGTCTCTTGACAGGAAAAATGAAATATAAGCTAAAGGAACACTGGGTGTCCAAAGTGGTAAGAGAGGTCAGACATCTTGCAGGCCCTTAGTCTGCCTCTTAAAATACAAGCAACTACTACTACACTTACTGAGCATTTACTATATGCCAAACCTTATCTTACTGTACTTAAGGTACTCTATTTTCTCATTTTCGTTTCACAACAATCCTTTCTGTGGCAGGTACTATAACCATCCCCATCTCATATACGAATAAACTGGGGCTCAGAGAATAAGTGACATGCAGGAATTACTGAGGGAATTAGGGGTGGTAGGAATGCAGAAGACAAGACTAGGATGTATTGTTTGCTTGCTTTCAGATAGATATCTAGGGGGTCAGCAGGTGGAAGAGAGAATAGATTTATTCTGTGTGGACCCAAAAGGCAGACCTGAGGCCAAAGAAGATTCTGGTACAGAATATGAAGTAGACAAGCTTTGGGTAAGGTCACAGAACTTGCATAAAGGTTAAGTACAGAGAAGTAGCTGATGGAAGTACTGCTAAGCAGACCTTTAGCTTGGCTGACTACTCCCTGTGAGCAGGGAGCATTCATTGGCGCCAACCTCAGGAAAGATCTTGAACACATCATGGCTTTGCATTTGAGTCAGCCTGTTGAACATCGGCAACACCTTGGACTTAGGACTCTCCAAGAGGGCAGTGCCCCTTTCCAGGACTGCCCAGCACAGTAAAGAACATACTTGCCTAACACGTGGGTCCCACTGGACATTCATGTTTATAATTGTACATAATTGTTTTAAATTTATGTTTAAATTTTAAACATAATCAGTTATAACTACCTGAGCCTGAAACTAACACTACTTAAGGGATTTTTTTTTTTTTTAAAGTTCTTTATCTTGGGCATGGTTTTAATAGCCACTGAACTTGAAGTACAAATCAAGGGAAGATGATACTTCCTGTCATCTGACACTTACGAAGAGCTGGTCACTACTTTGGAAAAACTTCTCATAGATGGCAAACCCCACTCATGCAATCTGGATTTCTGGTACCACATCAGTACCACTCTGTACTTGCAGCCTTCACAGTGAAGACCACTCTATCCTGAATACAGCCATCGAAGCATCTGGCCACTGCATTAGGTCATCTCCTATAGCCAAGCCTGAGCAATTACATGTTGAAGTAAATATTATTTTATAATAAATTAATTTCCTTTCATTTCTTCTTATTATTAGCCAGGACACTACATTGATTTAAAAAAATACAGTTATAGGTAGTATAACATAGACAATGCTTGGATTTTATTCCAGGATTGGAAAAGAGGCATTCAAAACATTTGTTACAAAAATGGGGCAAGACCACTGGCTGAATGAACAGAAGGCACTTTCGCTATTTTTTGTGAATGACCCTCAGTTGAGAACTAAAATGAAGTCTGATAAAATGATGCAAAGATTGGTCCAAAGCAGAGACTAATATAGAATCTGTACTTTAGGCTCAACAAAGCTACTACAGAAGTACAGACCAGGGAACGACCGGCTGAACTGTCATTCACGGACCTTTTCACTTGAACTCAAGGTCAATTTGAGCATGAAGTGCAACCTGGCAATAAAAGTATGTAACAGGAGGCCTAGGTACTGGTTTTCAAACTTTAGTAACTGTCAGAATCATGTAAGGAGCATGTTTAATATAACAGTTACCCAGCCTCATCTCTAGAGATTCAGATTCACTCTCTCTGGGGTAGGGCCTGGAAGCTGACATTTTAAACAGGCATTTTAAGTGATTCAGAACAGTGGGCTGAAATGTTCAGGTGGAGGTGTGAACCTCCAACTGTTTGATAATGACCAGTGCATATCATTCAGGTCAGAGTGTCACCTCCAAAGACAGAAATTAGAGCTACCTGAAGGTGGTCAACCAATCAGGATGTTGAAAGTTCTAGAAGCCATCTCACACAGAATCCCTACATGTGGACAGAAGGTTTTGCAGGGGTGCTGGCTGGTGACCGGCTGCAGCTAAGCAATGACACACAGCATGTTAAGGTGCAATGATATGGGCTGAATGTTTGTGTCTTCCCAAAATATGCACACTGAAATCCAAACTCCTAATGAGATTATTAGGAAGTGGGGCCTTTGGGAGGTAATTAGGTCACAAGGGTGAGACCTAGTTTGGAATTATTGTCCTCATAAGAAGAGACACAAGACAGCTTGCTCCTTTCTCTGCTTTCAACCATGTGAGGATACTACAACAAGATGCCCATCTGCAAACAAGGAAGCAAGTGCTCACCAGACACGAGAATGGCTAGGCACCTTGATCTTGGACTTCCCAGCCTTCAGAACGGCGAGAAATAAATGTGTTGTTATAAAACCACCCAGTCTACGGAATATCTGACACAGCAACTGGAACTAAGACAGTGTCTACGTCCCCGCAGTAGAAAGAAGAATGAAAGCTTGCAGTACAAAATGGAGCAGACATTTCTTTTGAGTGTGGTATCAGATGAACTGTTCCTAGAATAGCAAACATCTTTCAATGGGATTATTCTACAAACTCCATTTAAATACTTCTGTGCTAAGAGCTTGGGATACAGAGCTCAAAAACAGGTAATCCCTGTCCCCAGAGTTAGTCTATGGGCATTTCTTCTCAAATTTGTTTCTACAGCTCTAGGATCTAGTAAAAATAGGAAGTGCTTCTAGGTTTAACAGCTTTCTTTACTTACGGACTTTATAGGATCCCTAATATGCCAATCTGCATCTCCAAGGGTTTGATTTCTCAACCTTATCTGTTCACAGTTTCTAAACACTTATTAACATCTCTTGCAATGTTTTCTGGAATGAGTCTAGAAAATGCTAGTCCATGACTATTGTTGCAGGGCTGATGTTCAACTCTTAATCTCAATTAAGCTAGAGGCTCAAGTCATACTAAATTCATTGTGTATATGCAAACTCTACTAGGCTATTATCTTTTTGAAGGAATGTTCTTAGTATCACCCATTTAAAAAAAATCTTTTTCTACCCCAATCTTACCAGAATAATAGTTATTCAGCAGCATGTATTGAATAAATGTATGAACCACATTTAAATCTAGTTTCTCTGGATGCAATTATTACAGACAGAAATGATCCAATCACAATATTCTTTCAGAGCATGAAGACATCTTAGTTTCTGACAGCAGAGACAACTCAGGTGCAGAGAAACAAAGAGACTTGCCCAGGGTCGCAGAACGCTGGACGTCAGAGGTAAGTCCCACACTTCTATGGATCCCACTAAAGTTGTTTGTTTATAAGTTCTTTGGCAAGTTGTTAAATGTTTTCTCCTTTTGATTCCCTGCCACAGAATTCACTGTGGTGTCTGACTTTACTGCCCATCACCTCCCAGAGTTTGCTCCAACCTCAGGGGTGAGCCAGTCCTTGAGTGTTCCAATTTTGCTGTTCTGCAGAGGATTCCTAGAGACATTCTTCCTCCCTCCCTAGAGAGCCAAGTCTCCATCTGCCTTTCTCTGGCCTAATTTGGGGATTGAATGGAACATGATACATTTTATTTTTAAATCGTTTTTAAAAGCACATCCTCTGGCTAGTGGGTGCCTTTCGTCTTGGGGAGGACGCACCCTGTCCTTGAGTAACCTTTAGCATCCTACGCAAACAAACCTATCTGCAAACTTGTCATCTTCATTCCACCGCCTGCCTTCCCTCCCCTCTTCCTCTGATCCCCTGCCTTGTTTAGCCCTCCTTTCCCTTTTCTTCTTTGCTGGTGTTTGTTTTTAAGACATTCACCTATCAGCTTAGGAATTGAAGTGAGCTGAATCTTAATGAGCCTGTCAAAATCCTGTGGGTTTTATTTTTTCCCCCAAGTCCTGCAGACAGCCGGATACTGGGCGAATGACAGCTTTTGGCACCCAAGGAGATGATGAATGGACAGAGTGATCGGAATTAACCCATCTCTGTGCCAGGAGGTGGGAGGTGTCTTTGATTCCATGTGAACAGTGATGGGTGAGAGATTTGTCCTGGGATCTGCCTGGTCACCCACACCTGCTGTGGCTCAGTAGCTTCCTTAGGATGGAATTAAGCTGTAAACAGCTTCAGCGAGAAGGGAGTGGGCGTGAGTGGGACGGTGGGCAGATCTTCCCTAACCTTTGTGGAAGGAGACTGGGGGAGAAGAACAGCAGAGGAAAAGGGAACCTGGCTGGCTCTTTGAAGGGGAATGTCTCCTGTACAAGACAATTCTAGGCATTAAGGAAGATCATGCATGCCGAGGTGCCTGGTACGATGCCCGATGCCTTGCAGGTGCAGGGAATGCAGCTGCATTGAGGCATGCGGCTGAATCTGAATTATCTGAAACAGTCACTCAGGCTGTTGTCAGGACGAGAAATAAAAACTACAACCAAGGTCCTGAAGTGCTTTGGTTTACCAGGCACACATGTAGCTACACCATCACAACAGAGCCTGACCCTGGGCTCGGACGTAGAATTCCCATTCTCAGTTTGTAGGTGAGGAACCCAAGGCACACGGAGCCTGGATAAGCTTTCCAAAGGGCACAGAGTTTACAAGTGACAAAGTCAGGTCTGGAAGGCAGATCTCTCAACTCACACATCTCATGCTTTTTCTGGGGATTTTCAAAGTAAAACTCAGTTAGGAAGCTGATATATGAACTGAAATAGTCATTTTTTTCCCTAAAATAATATGAAAAGCTAACTTTTTCCAGAGAGTGGAAAGATGTGAGAAAAACCTGCTAGCTGCCTGCATTGTATTTGGGGTAAGTGAGAAACTTACTGGTTCTTTCTGACCTGAGGGCTTGGGAGACCTCAGCAAACCCTAATCACATAACCACCATTTTTAAAGCAGGTGGCTCCCATCCCCTGATAGAATAAGTTGGCAGAAAAATGCAAGAGGACAAAGACTAAGATTCACTGAGTACTTATTTATCCAACATCAGGCTAGGCCAGTTAAATGAGTTACTACATTAATTGTTAATCCTCACCAGGTTCTGTTCCTATTGTACCTTAAAAAGGGAAAGAAGTCAGGTTCAAGGAGGTGAAGCAAATCGGCCAGGCTCATACAGAGACTAAATGGCCGAATATGGCTCTAACCCAGCTCCTCCTGGGTTCCCCAGCGTCAAGCTGAAAGCTCACAACAGGGGGCTTTGCCAGAGACACCCTTTCTGGAAGCTCGTGATGTGCTGGGATTTAGGGTGGCAGGTTCTCTCCAGCAGCATCCTCAAACTACATGAGGATCTAAATGTCTGGATGACTCATTCACTGATGTGTGGCACAATCCTTGGTCTTAAAATAACAAATCCGCTTCGTGAAAGCCAATACATTTCGATGCCTCATAAATCCTTTTATAATGATCACTTGGTGTCACCGGCTTATTTAAATGGACAAATCACTTCTAACAGGAATTTTCCCCATCTGCTCTGCACTTTTAGTACCAGCAAGATGGGAAGTAACTCACTGCCTTGGCAGATCAAATAGGAGCTGCAGGTGGTTTAGACACTTGCGTATCTCCCGACTCTACCTTCTGTAGCAAACGGGGGGGGGTGGTGGGGGGAGGAAGGGGACATGCCATTTTTGTCATAGTAAATTCCCCAGAGTGCTACATTCTTCTTTTCCCTGCAAACCTGGATTGATGACTGGTGGTTTTTGTTTTATGAAGGTAACCATGACCTCGATGCTGCATCCTTGAGGCACAGTATATCTCTGTGTGACACTTTCTATTACGTGTCATGGAAGACAGAGACTAAACTTATACACCAGGGTTTCCCTGGGACTTCCCTTCTCCCACCCAAAAAACATGAGTGTCTCCAGCTCTGTGAAAGCCTGGAGGAAACATGTCTGGAAAACCAGGCACAAAAGACCTACATGGGATGATGATTCGCTTACCGATGAAAAGCGTGTGGAGCCCTCTCACTGGCCCGCCGTGGGCTCATAAAGAGTTCAACCTCGAATGCACTGAGGAAACGGCACCTGGGAAAGCTTGCTGGGATGGGAAACAGAGTACTGTGTGTGACAAGAGCAGGCCCCGGGACATTCTGCTCCAGAAACATCCTATAGGCATCCTACAGGGAAGAGTCCTGGTCTCCTCCACAGACCTCGTCAATCAGGCTCTTCAAGGGCTGGGCCCATGATTCTCCATTTTTGAAAAGTGTTTGATCCTGAAGCCATCAAAGTTCAAGCTAGGAAAGTCAGTAGTTGACACCGCAGGCTCCTTTACTTATCAGGGTTGCAGCCTTTAACTCTCTAAGCTTCAGTTTCCTCTGGTATAGAAGAGCCATAAGCATAACACCTGTCTCCTGGGGTTAGTGTGAGGATCAACTGAGGTTAACACCGATAAAGCACCTACAACTCAGCTGGTATGCAGAGGCACTGCCTTACCCATTACGGAAATACTGAAATATTTCCCTACCGAAGCTCCCAGCTCCTCAGCTGCCCTTCCCCCTTGGCCTCTCTTAGGGACTCTTCAGACTTCTCCACCATCCAGCTACTAAAGGATTAATGCCCAACACAGTGGGGGAGCTTCTAGGATGGAGCTCTGGGTCCATCAAGGGCTGGTGGTTAAAATTCTCCAAATGCAACTTCTGTATATGCTTGGTAGGTATTACAGGAAGAAATTACATAGAGTGAGGCATGCTTGATGCTCCGGCAAATGTCAGCTAAGGAATATCCCACATCTCCTAGCGTGGCCTTCAGTCCAGGGCTCCCTGGCTGCCACCTCTGGCTGCTCAGGACACTGATGCTGGACATTCTTTCCTTGTTTTCCTCCAGCTTTGACTCCCACTCTCACCCCATCTCTTCATTCTCACCTCTGGCAGCTTGACTCATGTCCTTTTTCCTTTGGCCTCTGGGGCCCTGTGTTTGCATGTGATCTACCTGGAGTCTGACCATCAACTCTCAGAGTTGACTTTTTAGCTCTTCCCACTGTAGACTGGCCTTAGCCTCCAGGACAAGCTTCACCTATCATGGTCAGGTGGTGCTGTCCCCAGACACCTGCTGCAGCCTAGCACCTTTGCTGGTCTCAGACGCCAGGTTCTAACCCTTCTCTGCCTCACCCCCGCTACAGCTCTCTGGGCTCCAAGGCCAAGTCCTGATAAAGGTCATGAGTCAGCATTCTCTGAGAACAGGGCACCAAGGCAGTGGCAATGAGCATGGCAGGGGGAGGCAGAAAGAGGATCTGGAGGCATTTCAAAGACAGACATTGGCAGGAGTTGTGCCTCAGGAGAGGGAAACTTCTCTACTTTCATTGCTTATACACTCCATGAGGTCACAGACTGTGTCCACCACACCTAGCACGGGGCCTCATATCCAGTAAGAATTCAAGAGACAGTTGGTGAACAAAAATGGTAGGTTGAATGAATAAATGGCGCCAATAACAGAGACAGAAGCAAAAGAGGAGAAGCAAGTTTGGGGCTAGTAACAAGGCAGAATAATGGATTTGATTTTAGACACATGGTGTTGGAGGGATGTGGTCCTCAGAAGTGCTGATTACCAATATTTCTGCCTTTTCTCCTGCCAGGCACATGGTGGGTTGTGCTTGCCCACACCCCTTGAAGGGAGGAATGGCCACACGACTAGCTAATGAAATATGAGTAGAAATTGTGTCACTTCTGAAAGGAAAAGACAATATGACTTTTGCCACTTTCCCATTGAACATATGGAAGTTTGCACTAGATGATTCCTGTGTACCTACTGTGAAAACAGATCCTTGTAGACCTAAAATGGACATAGCCTGTGACTGAGAAAAATAAATTTCTGTTGTGTCAAAAAACTGAAATGTTGGGGTTGTTCTGGTACTGCAGAATGATCTCTAGTCTATAATCACAGAGCCAAGGAACCCATGGTTTACACCAATAAAGATGTCCAGTAGGATCTAGGTTTCAAGGTCAGGAGAGGGGCTTTCTGGTGAGACTACCACAGACCGCCAAGGCCCAGCAGCTACCCTGCCTGTAGCTGCAGCCACTGCACATTGTCCTACACACTGTCCACTGACAAATTCAAGCAACCAGGTGGCCTCCTCCTGTGCTTTTGCTATCTCTCCTCCCTGAGGAAGGAGCATTGGCCCCTCACAGCACACTTTATAACCCCAGGCAATACCACCCCTTACCTGTGTTGTAGCCCCTTCCAAGGGCCGGCCAAGGGCGGTGATTTTTCCACAGGTTTCCAAGGTACCAGTCACTCTGGTTCTCTACCAAGCCCAGAACCTGCTGACCTGTAAAGTACAGAGAATGCAAACATCTTAAGAGGAGAAGCCAAGCCTCCATACCAGTGACTGTTGATCACACGATATAAATAATGGCAAATCATCACAATAGCAACTTTCGTTTACTGGGAGTTTTTATTAGGTGCCAGGCCCTGATCTAAGAACTTGCACTAACATGTTTAATTCTCACAATTAGGCAGCTGTTTTTATTATTTCCCTTTTATAGAGAAGAAATGGAAGCCAAAAACAGTTAACTAATTTGCCTAAGGTTACCCAGTTAATTTGTGATAAAGCCAGAATCCAAAACCATTCATTCATTCACACATTCATTTCTTAACTCATGGAACTTATATTTATTGACAGACGCACCATTCTTGCAGTATTCCAATTCTGATATTTCCTGCTGTATATTAATTTACTGGCTTTCTGGGCATGGACAGAGATTGTTTTCTCACATCAGAGAGGAGGGATTACCCCTGTTTGATGAGACAAGAGCCCACAGGGAAGAGTCACCTTTTACCCACCTTCTTATAGGGTTTTTGCTCTCACAGTCAGTGCTTCCTCAAAAATACATTTATCTTGTATCAACAAGCATCATGTCAACACAGGAGTGTTGTCTAGAGGAACAACTGTTCCTCTGTCCCCAGAGCTGGGCTTTGATGTTGGCCTCAGTCTCTGGTGCATCTTAGCATCTTAGGTGAGTCAGTCTTATAGTCAATCTCATAGGGCGCTGACGTCTCTGGCCCTTCCACGTCAGAGCATCACATGCACCTGGCTTCCTTTAGACTGCTCCCTCATGGCACATGTAGAAGGTGTTCTCTTGGAATTACCATCAACGCCATTTTACAGCCTAGGAGACTGAGGCTTACAAAGGACTGGTGACTTACACAGCTAGTGATGGAGTGAGGACATGAGTCTACATTTGTCTGACAAGCAGATTCTTTCCACTGTCTCTATGCATTATTGCTAACTCTTGCAACAAACGTCTGAGGTAGGAATTATAAATCAACATTTTACAGAAAGGGAAACTGAGGCTTAGAGAGTTTAAATAACTTGCAGAGGTCACACAACTAATAATTACTCTCTTCCACAGCTAACTCATGTCTTCTGGAGTTAAACTCCTTATAATGCTGGCCAATCAGAAATAAAGACCTTTTTGACCAAATAAAAGCCCAGCAACATGTTACAAAAACACAGCAGTTCTCCTGGAACACCATGCTGGGTGATATAGAACCTCCTTGGTATGATGACAGCTCCCTGAAATGATGGTGTGTGGGTTTGGTGTAATTTATTTGATCAATTTATCGAGCTCCTATCTAAATCATCACCCCAGCACAAATACATAAATTAGAGGCATGGGAAAAATACTACATCCACTTTGTCATTGTATGTGATCACATCTAAAACTTGTAGAATTCCTCAGAAAAACAGATCACCAATTCAGGGAGCACAAGAGCCAATCAATTTCACCTGCAACAAGCTTGGGACATTTGTGCAAAACTATTAGATCTGAAAGGCACGATGCCCTTAACTGAGAAAGCTGTGTGCCAAGTCCTGATGCTATGGCCCAGCGAGAGACCTCATTTAAGGACCTCACACGGAGGATGGGATGCAACGGGGAGGTGTAGTCCTTGGGCGAGATGGAACATAATTACTAAGGACACCACCCTAGTATCACAATTTTTTTGGCATGATAAAGGGTGTCATACACTCAGAAGTGACAAAAGGGGAATGATCTTTCCCTGAATTTAGGGTGACCATCTGAACTTCAAGGAAGGTCATCTTCAGATATGTGAACGTCCAAATTCTATATCGTGGCATCTCATGCACTGTACTTTGCCTCAGTACACTTCTTCAGACAAACCCTCTATTAGCCATACTTCACTCCTGCCAAACAAAAACGCAGTTTTGTTGCCTGTGTCCTCACTTGTGTCTTGCTCTTACAACTCTCCCTCAGCAGGAACTGCCCTAGTCCCCGGCCAATGCCCACCCATAATCCTTTCAAGGCTGATCTCTGGCTTCACCTTTTATGAATAACCCCAAATCTGAACGACTACTTTATCTTCACTCCCACATTAGATGGAAGACATCTCTATTTAGTATGTCCTACCAGTGTTTTTGTCATCAGCCAAATTATACTCTCTAACACATTAACGGGCACGTGAGTTGTATGTAACTCACGCTAGTTCTGAGCCCGGGGCCTTGTGAAGCATATGTAACTCACATGTCTCTCTCTTCACCTTGAGAGCTGCAAGGACTATTTTTCAAGTTGCATATAACTGACGCACAGAAAACAATAAAAAATAACAAATTATTCATTAAATTAGAAAGGACCATTTGGTTTTTGAAGTTTTTATTCTATTTTTGTAATAGAACACTGTGACCCCATGGAAAAAAAAAATTTTTTTCTAGTGTGGCAGTCAATGTGTTAAAGGATAAAATGGGTACTATCCAGGCACACCCATTCTTCATTTGTAAATATCCATTTCCTACCTTAGTCCAAGGGCAAGAACCATGTCATATCTAACACATAGTAGGTGCTTAATAAATATCTACTAATCAAATGACATCTGGTGGGGAAGCGCACTAATGGCAGTGCGAGTTAGTGTCCCCACACTTCTGACGCTGCGACTCACTCCACCCTCTCTCCCCAGTCACCACCACCCATGTACCTTCCACTCAGCTCTGGGGACTCAGGCATCTGCCCGTCCTGCATTGAAAACTGCAAGGGGAGGATGGCAGAACCTATGAGCATCTTTTACTTCAGGTGCTCCACATAAGGCTTGAACTCAAGGTCCTAATCTCTAAAAAAGGAATGATTTGCATGGTTGACCTTAAGTCATGATACCCCAAAGAATATTATCCAAATTCCTCTTCTCTCAATTTGCACCTTGGCTGCATTTCTTTTGATGGTAGCACACAACCCTTCCATGAAAGTATGCTGATCCTCTTTGAAATGATATATATAAAAAAATCCTTAACTAGCAACATCATAGTTGTAATTTTAACAACCATTGGTTGAGAAAAAACAAAATAATAAATAGCTACTAAGACTTCATTTTGCTTTTTTAAATGGATTCCTTGGCTGCTATTTCAATTATTAAAACAGTAGTAAGGGTAAGGAATTTTGTAAGGGTAAGAAAACAGTGTTGAGTTTTGCATGTGCTTGTGAATCCCCTGAGCTAACTGTTCTATGCGCCACCCCCTACAGAGGTCTGGGTCCATGGACAGGGAACCATGTACAGCAATACAATAGCTAGAAGTGAAGAGTGTAGACTGGAGTCAGACTGACTGGATCCAATTCTTAGCCCTGCCACTTTCCAGCTGTGTAGCCTTGAGAAAATTACTTAACCTCTCTCTGCCTTGGTGTCTAACTCTTACAGCTATTGTGACTTCACATGTTTAAATGACTTCATATATGTTAACTGCTTAGAATAGAAGCTGAAACTATAAGCACTATATAAGTGAGCTCTTTTTAAATATCATTGTCCAACCTAACCTATAAGTTTCTGAAAGAGAGTGAGCTCTTCTACTTGATTTTCTTTGAAGGGCATTCAGCACAACAACTAGGCCATTCTAGAACATTGCTTCTTTAAGTATGGTCTGAGGACCATCTGCTTCTGAATCATGTGGGGTCCTTGCTAAAAGTACAGGCTCCTGGGCCTTAACCTGTAAGTCAGTTACTAGTGGTAAGCAGCTTTCCCGTAATTCTCTGGTTTCTAGAAGGAGGGATTACCTGGCTTCTGCCACCAACCCTTTCTCTTCCCCATGGGTATAGAAGGAGCTACCCGACAGGTGAGTTTCAGAGAAACCCAAGTTTATGGAGTTTTGCCTTTTCCTCCATCCCTTCTTCCAGCAGCCAGCGTGCCGACAGACAGCCCACAACTAATCTGTTCTTCCATGCTACAAGTTTCATAGGGAGGGCCCCCTCCTGACAAGGCCATAAATTGCCCAGCATTTCCTGCGACAGGGTGGACAATCCCAAGTGTGGGTTTTGGTATTAGGAACAGCCATTGCAGATGCACGTCTAAAGTTGCGTCCTCCAGTGTCACCTTTATCAGTAAAATAAGGTGACATTTTGCTCTTCCCTAAACTGGCTCAGTATCTGGGGTGTGTGTGTATATGGGGGGATAATATCATATATTAATTCTCTCATATCCCAACACTTCTGAATAAGAATTCTGGCCATGAGGACTAGTAATCTGCATTAAATTAAACAACTCCCTAGGTAATGTGGATGCACATTAAAGTTTGAGAATTAATGACTGATGTCTGGAAGCTCTGTTCTTGCTTTAGTCAGGGTTAAGATTCACCTGAAGGGTCACTGGCACACAACAAACTCATGTGGTGCCTAAATTCAGCTCATAAACCAGCAGGATTCAGTGGTGATCTCCAGTACTATACTTCTTGAGTACAGTAAGGTGGTGAGGAAATGCCAGAGCCAGACTGCCTGGGCTTGGATCCAGGCTCCTCTATTCACTAGCTGTGTGACCCTGGACAAGTTACTTAACCTCTCTATACCTGCCTCTTCATTCATTTTTAAAATGGAGTTAATAAATAGTACATACCTCACTGAGTTAAATGTTTGTTTCTCTAGGTACAAGGTCATTTGTGAAAATGAAGATTTGTTCTGTGCTTATTCAAACATTTTACCACTAAAAGTGCCTAGAAAACAGTAAAGTGTTCAGTAGGTGTTCGCTCTTATCAGGACACCCAGAACTCCCTGGGCCTACACTCTGCCCCCCCGCCTGGACCTCTGGCCTCAGCCATCTCCTGCCTTCCTTAGCTGACATGGCCCTTACGTTGCTGAGTCTTTGGTTTAGCTTAATATCGATTGAAGGTTTGCTTTGTGTCAGATACCACACAAAATACTAAGGAAGCGAAGACAAATAAAACACAGTTCTTGCCCTAGAAGCAGCTAGAAGAGGAGACAGATAAACAATTATGAAGCAGCATGATACTCGCAATGACAGAAACACTGATAAGTTGGAGGAATAGTGGGTGATGCCTGCTTGGTGCTGGATGTCTCCCCCTGGAGCCACCTGCCACATCCCCTCCTGCATTGCAGGCGGTCCCTCCCCTCCCACACAGACCGCCAAACTCCCAAGCTCCCCACGGCTTGTGTGATAAGGGTGCCATCCAGGAACACCCTTCTAGGAGCGTGGTCCCTTCTGCTCCCGGGTTGACAGGCCATCTTTGACAGTTCCACCCGTCGCAGCTTATCAGCCAGGTGGCACCTAAATCCTGGTCTCCAGAGGTCCAAGTCAAAAGCCTTAACCTTGATGACACAAATATACCTTCAGCCTGCTGTCCATTTAAGAAGTAAAACCCCAGGGGATTCCTGTTGGGGAGATGACACGGGTTGCCATGGCGTGCCGGCTCACTCGGCATTCCGTACCGCCTGTCTCATCTTCTTACGACTTATTATAATAAAACACCGTGACTCACAGAAAAGGCTTCGTCATTGTTTTCCGTGCTGGGCCTGTGGTTATGATTAAGTGCACTGTTCTCCGTCTTCCTTACTCCAGGCACAAGTGAACTTATGAAAATGAAGCTGTCCTCCTTGCTCATTCATACATCACCACTAACAGCCAGACAAGAGCGAACAAGCTTGCTATTCTGCTGGGGCCCTGGTGTCGGTGTCACCAGCCAGCAGACGGATGGCTCCAGGCTGGGAACTCCTCTCTCCCCCTCCTTTGGCAGCTTTTGGCTCAAGGCAGGGCTCTTGCTGCTCAGGAGAACCAAGGAGCCGAGAATGATGATGCTTCCACGTGGCACATCTGGCATGGAAAGGTCGGATGGGCCCACCAGGTATGAGGAAGGTAGCATGACAAATTAGAAAGACATGCAAAACAGGGGGTTCTAGCTCCAGTTCCGTATGGTTGGACCAAGGTATAACTTCTCTGAGCCTCAGTTCCCTTGTCATAAAAGGTTAAGAATAAAATCTACCTCTTACCTCCATGAACAGACAAGCAGATCAAATATGATAATACACGAAAGTGCCCGGGGCTCACGGCAGATGCTCAACTAGATGCACCGCTCCTCCTTCCTTTCGGGACGGCCATTGGTCATGATGTCTAGGTTTTGCCATCTAGGTGCTGACATTAGCTGCAGCAAAATCTGGCCCACTGCCCCTGGTTCCCACCCTGCTCCACCTGTGGAAGCCTTTAGTGTCTGTGACACTAGCCCCTTGGTTGCCGTCCTCCCCCTGAACATCCTCCCCTGGCCTCCCCTCACATGCCAGTGCCCCCTGACTCCCGTCCCCGGCCCCTTTTCCTTCTTGCTCTCCCTTTTATCGACAACGACCGAAACCAAACCCATCATCTTCTCTCAAATAATGGTGTGACCTCTGCCTATTTTGTTGGTCGGTAGCATGAAGATCTAACCCATCACCTGAAAGGGGCGGCCTTGCAGAAATAACAGGAAAATACCCAACCCCACAATCTCCCCGGGAACAGTTAAAGATCAGTCCTGTGAGTCCTCTCACTAACAGGACCCTGCCGGAGTTCTGTTTTGCACAACTGCTGAGAAGAGCTGAAGGGACGGAAAAGAGATGCAAATCTCTCTCTTTAAAATTGTTTTTCGAGAATCTGCTTTTACAGAGTTCCTGAGTGAACAGCAGGAGAACGAGCTCCAGCCTTACCCGTATCTTGAGGACAGAGTCCCATCTCCTGCAATAATCCCACCTCCAAGCAAAGGCGGGGATCAACTGACAGACATCACTGCTTTTTTTCTCTTTGTCCTCCTTAAAATCAGCAAGCCACCTGGCCTACGTGCTGGCACCCCCTTCTCTTTCTTTGGGATGCCACACGTCCCCCTGCTCTCTTCCCCCACCCCTCTGTCCCCTCTCTCTTTCACTCTCTCTCTCTCTCCTCTCAGAAGATAAAATAAATTTTTCTACTCTTACAATATCCTAATATCTGCGTGAGCCCCGTGAGCACCTTCTAGGCTTCCCACCCGAAGGCAGCATCAGCCTCTGACGCAAGCCTGCCACCTTCCTCTCCTCACTCCTTGCGTCCTCGCCCTAAGCACGTCCTGCAGACTCGACCTGAGGAGTACCTCTCAAATCCAGCCCTTCCCTCGCTCCACCCTGCCCATCGTCTCTCGCACTCCTGATTACCCAGCAGATTTGTACCTGATCACCTTTCCCTCAGGGTAGCCCTTTGCCGTTCCAGTCTGCTCACCTAGCCATAGAAATACCTTGAAGGTACAAATTGTTGATTTTGCTTCTTTGATTAAAAAGCTTAAATGCTCCTGGGGTCCTACAGTGTGGGCGGGTGGACGAATGGATGAAAAGTAAGTCTTATCCACATCCTACCATTCTGTTGTAACAGAGGGAATGGCCTGGGCAGGGGGAAATGGCAAAAGATGTTTTGTCTCTCTTTAAAACTTCCCTGACCCCTTTTGGGAACTGAGGTATGCATCCCTGCCTCAGTGGCAGGTGCTCGGGAGGGGCAGGGGAATGTCTTTTGCTCTTTGTGTTGTAAGAGATAGCGCAGCTGAACTGCCGGCACCAGCACCAGCACCATCGCAGGCTGTGCCTGGCCCAGGGAGGTCTGGGGGGGCCTCCCAGGTGGGCAGAGGTCACAGCTTAGTCTTTGGCAGAGATGGGACGCTTAGAGTCATTAAAGACAATAGCCTAGAACTGAGGGCCCTCCCTTTACAAGCTCTGCTCTGTATTTCTGCTTATGGACAGGATTTGGATTTTGAGATGACAGTCTACCAATTTTCCTCCTTTGCTGGCAAAGTCATAAACTTCTCTTTCCTTCTCTTCCCCCACTTGTCCTTGTTCGTCTCATGTGGCCTCGTGGACGAGTGCCAAGCTTTCGGTAACACTATCTCATCTGGAACTGGTAAACTCTATCTGAATGGAGTGGAAACGGGTAAGTACTAGTTAGCCTTTCCAGGTAAACACCAGGTATGTGTGTCTCTAGCTTTGATCTGTAGGACGCTGTCAGTAATGTCTATTTTCCACCCCCAGGAAAGCCCCTGGCCACACAGAGGAAGTCTGCCTATCACGGCTGCATATCAAATCACCTGTGCTTATACCACTAGGTGAATATTAAAATGTTAAAACCAGAGGCTGTCCTGAGCATCAGCAGAGAACCTAACAATCCCCTCTCAACCTCATATTTATTTTAATAAGCTATTTTAAGATAGAAAAGCCTTTAGTAGTACCATTCAACGTGTGTCTGAGTGCAGGATGTCTATGAATAGGAAAACATATAGTATCATATTACCGTTTACTAAACATCCTAAAAGAACTGCTACATGGCCCCAGTAGCTACACCGACTAGCTACTGACCGACTAGCTACTGGCTATTCGGTGTAGAATAATAAAACATCTCCTGAGAAGATGCACACAAAAGGGTATTTAAACAACCCTGAATGGGTTGAAAAGGGATGCTTCTGAACTTGCATGTTTCACAGCTCCTACTTTGCAGCCCAGCTCCTGCTCAATGCACCCTTGGATCACAGACACGCAGATGAGCTGTGAAGATCGTTATGATTACTCGGCAAACACCACTACTACAGATGAAGCCAAGGAAGGGGACTGGGGTGCTGATGAACACACAGTCAATGGAAGAGCTAGGACTCCAACTCCGACTTAAAGCTCAGGGTTTCTTCTATGCATCTCAAACCTGGCTGCTGCTTCTTTCTTTAAACTTCAATACGTATAATTCTCCACCTGGATTAAATTCTCTCTCTTCTATACTTGATAGGTAATCTTGAGTAAACTCTTACTTCTTCATTTTTCTCATCTGTAAAATGGTGTCTATTTATATTTCATGAGGCTTTGCTGGGGCTCCTAACCAGGTGTATGGATCCCAGATTTATCTTCCATGTCCTTCAAATGGAATCTATGTCCTCCAATTAATTGTCACTCATTTTGATTCCTTGGGTTTTAGTTACTTTATGAAGCACCACTACCCTAATTTATTCATTGTTTAGCCCTGTTTCACTTGGAGAAAAACATTCCATGCTTACTGATCTCTATGGCTGAGGACAAATGCCTTCTAAGAAGAATTAGAATCTGTGCCACTCTAGAAGGTAGAATTAGGCTGAATGAGTAAAGACCAGAGGAAGATAGATTTTGCTTATTATAAGCAAGACTATAACTAGCCATTAGAGCTTACCCAAACAGAAATGAGCTCCCTTTCTAGGGAGAAGTTTCCAATCACTGGAATGGCTCTGGAAGAGGCTGCGTGACTCAGCCCTCATCCAGCAGGGATTTATGGAATCCCCACTTGCACCAGGCTCTGTGCCGACTGCCAGAGACACAGCAGTGAAGAAAGCGGGCCCACACTCCACCCTTCTGGATTTTATCTTTACAAAGAGCTTCTCCCACGGTTTGGCTCCCATCTGCCAAGTTCTACCTAAGTCTCACTAAAGCAGATTCTCCTTCTCCGGGGGTGAGGCCTGGGAAATGATGCAGGGCAGGGTTGGGGACCTTTGTGTGTGGGTGGTCGCATTACCAGGTGTAATGGGGGAGGGGGATTTCTGCACTGAGCAGAGACCAGATTGGATGACCTCAAAGCTCCCTCCCAACTTGATTGTGGGATCTCTTTATTCTAAGCCAACGATGAGTTTTCTCAACATCCTCATCATGCTGGACAATCCCCATACATGTTCTCCTTCCACCTGTGCCGTCTGCATGTGTATGGCCAGCTGGCCTGTGAGGCTGGCATGAGCCTGCCTGCCCAGGTACCGGGATGTGTGCTTTTCATGTGTCATCACAGAGATAACTTACAACAACCCTGTGAGGTGAGCACTGTGCTTCTTTCTGTCTTTGAGAAGGGAAACTGAAGTATAGAGAGGTGAAGTCACCTGTGAAGATCAAGTGGCTAGGAACCGCAGAGCGGGGGGCTTGCATACCAGTTTCTCGGTTGTAGAAGTCCGTGTGTTCACGCCTAACTGTGAGCGTGAACACACGATTCTCAGAGCATTTCACTCCCAGAGGAAGAGCGACAGTTGGCACCACCATGGGAAAGGCTCCAAAGGACACAGAGAGGATAGGTAGAAAGACTAGTCAAGGTGTGTTTGACCAGCCCACTGGTTCCTGTCCACACTGCCACCTGGGACTGCAGACAGGAGTCCAGGGCACTCTGCAGAGCCCTCTGGTGCTCATTGGGACGCTCTGAGTTTAATTACCTTCAGCATTAATCCCAGTGCACTGAACTGAGCACATCCTACCCAGGGCACCTAGGGAGAATAGAAAAGGCAGGCCCGGGACTCAGAAAAGAATACACAGTCCAATAAAGGTCCAGATAATGATTCCATCTGCCAAGAACAAGTCCCCTCCCCACCCCAAATCCCCAAGACATCCCCAAATGGGCCCACATTAACAGTTTAAAACTCCTGCCCAACCTCAAATAGTGATTTTTCTCTTCTTCCTTCTGTGATCTTTGGTCCTTGGAAATGGGAAAAGCTGCTGGGCTCTCTTCCAAGGCTGCTTTTATCACACTGACTCCCAGGACGCGTGGCTGCTGTCACCGCCCAGACAAGGCCTCCATGAGGGAAGCAGACCTGGCTGCGGTCCAGCTACAACCTCTGTCCGCGGACATTCTGGATCCGTCTCTTTTAAAAAACACAATTTGTTGGCATCTTTCAGGTACTTTGCTCACAGATGCTCCCTTGACTGGCTATTAATAGTGCCTAGGAGCAATTGTTTAATTTTCCCTACTGTGGTTGCAGAAAAAGCACTTGTTTGTAGGATTATAAGGCCAATATTTAAGTTCTGGCTTTTCTAATTATTAACTGTGTGATTTGGGCCAAACAACTTGATTCTTGAGTTTTAGTTTTTGGTTTTTTTTTGGTAATGGATAATAGTAAAATTCACCCTAGTTCTATCATAAGGTTGTTTTGACAGTAAAAGGAAATGTTAAATTGTACAATATTATTCAGCTTTGATTAAGTGATATCATTATTATTAATACCAAAAATTTCTGGGTTTTAAGTAATTATTGCTTAAGTTTTTTTTTTTTTTTTACCTTATAGCATTTCTGGGATTACAACATTACTCATTGACACTCTACTTAACCAGAGGCCAGACGTCACACAAAGTTTTTTCTCTGAAACACAACCTGGGAGGTGAAAGTTACCATTAGTGGCCCTTCCGTGGCGGAGAAGCAGTCAGAAAACTTAAGCAGAAAATCTCTTTATATTCTTAAGGCTGATCCTCAGGCAGATTATAAAGATGTAGTAATTCTTATTGAATGAGGAAGGAAGTGGAGGAAATTCAAAACAGAGACACTAAAAGGATAAAGATATACTGGCCTGGTACTACTCAGTATAGGGTTAATAAAATTCTCATATTTCAAAGATCTCTGTCATCATCGTGAGATAAGTCATTCATCTATTCGACAAATAGTTATTGAATATATACCAGAGTCTAGCACCATGCAGGGCTGAGATGGGCCCGTCCCTCAGTGGAGCTGACAGTTTGTAGGTGTATTAGTCTGCATGGGCTGCCATAGCAAAGTACTTAAACAACAGAAATATATTTTCTCACAGTTCTGGAGGCTGGAAATCCAAGACCAAGGTGTGGCAGGGTTGGCTGCTCCTGAGGCCTTCCTCCTTGGTTTGTAGATAGCCACCGTCTCCCTGGGTCTTCACATGGTCTGTGTCCTAATCCCCTCTTTTTATGAGCACATCAATCATACTGGAGTAGGGCCCACTCTCCTGAGTTCATCTTACCTTAATCACCTCTTTAAAGACCCTATCTCCAAGTGCTGTCATATTCTGGGGCACTGGGATTAGGACTTCAACATACGAATTCAGGGAACATAAGTCCGCTGATAACATAGGGTGAGATCACTAAACAATCACACCAACAAACGTGGATGTGACCTGGAAAGGGCTGAGAAGGAGAGGCCCAGAGTGCTGACAGATGGGAAGTCAGACAAGGAGGCTGTCGAGGAAATAAGGATTTAATCGAGATCCGAAGGAAACTGGGAAGAGAGTCCAAGCAGGGGGAACGGTGTATGTTAAGACCTTACAGTAGGAAGTTCAACGAGGATGAGTGATGTGGTATTATGGAAAGATATTTGTTCTTCGTCCCTCTCTGATTGCTTACACAGAGCTGCTAAATCCCTTGGAGTTTCTTGGGTGATAGCAGCACTTTTTGTTCTAAGGAGGCCACTCTTGGGGGGCCCTGAAACAACCTTGGGACAGGAGCTGGTTGCCAGAAAGAACCAGGCAGGGTTAGAGGGGTGGAACTTTCAGCCCCACCCCCAACCTCCAGGGAGGCGGCAGGTGCTTGAGATTGAGCTAATCACCACTGGCCAATCAATTATGCCTATGTAATGAGACCTGCATAAAAACCCCAAAGTGATGGGGCTCAAAGAGCTTCCGGGTGCTGAACTCATCCAGGGAGGGTGGCACCCCTCCCCCGATAGCTTACCCTATGAACCTCTTCCCTTTGGCTGTTCCTGAGTGGTATCCTTTATAAGAAACAGGCAATAGAAAGTAAAGTGCTTTCCTCAGTCATCCTGACTTCTTCTGTGAGTTGTTCTAACAAATTACGGAACCTGAGGGCGGTGCTGTGGCAACCCCCGACTGTGTAGCCCAGTCCACAGAAGTGTGGGTCACCAGGGGACCTGATGGGTGTGACTGGACTCTGAAGTGAGTACGAGGGCAGTCTCGTGGGACTGAGCCCTAACCCCGTGGAGTCTGACTCTGATTCTGGGCAGTTAGGGTCAGAACTGCACTGAATTGAACTGGTTGCTGCAGGACATCTAGTGGTGTCTGCACAGAATCTGAAAATTGGTTGGTGTCAGGAGGAAAAAACACTTCCCAGGGGACTCCAGGCCAATGTGCCTGAGACATACGGACCTAGGAGAGGATGGTGGGGGAGATGAGTCAGGCCCGAGGGCCTCGTGGGCCAGGGCTAGAGAGAGGGGGTCTCTTTATGCAGGACAAGCAGGGGGCACCCCTAAAGGGTGCAGACAGGCAGGACCACCCTGCTACAGAACACTGGGGCAATGTGTGCAAAGAAGGGGACATGAATGCTGCCCCTAGGGGTTGTGCAACAGAGTGGTGCAGGGACTGGGGGGCTGATGCGGTCAGAATTCTGTTTGGAAGAGGACATTCTTGCTACTGGGTGGAGAAGGATCAGTGGATGATCCAAGGGGTGCAAATCAAAGGCTTATCTTTCATTTTCTTTCTTATCATTATGGATACACAAGCCTGGAGATGCGGGGAGAGGTAGGGGCTGGAAACACAGACCCTGGTCAACAAAAGTGTTCTGAGGGGCTTGTGTGCAGGCAACACGCCTGGGCCAAGAGTGCCTTCCTCCCTTGTCATCACCACAAGGACACGGATCTGAGGGAAGGTGCATGGGCTCTTTGCTGACACTCTCATAACCCCAGCATCTCCCGGGGCTCGGGATACTGCGGAGAGCTTCTGTGCAACCTCTTCCTGCTCGCTGAGTGGTACTGTTCAAATAGCAACAATTTGGCTCATGTTCAGAGCCGATCAGACTCTGGGAAAGAGGTGGTGAAGGTGACTTCAAAAATTTACTATGGTGTATGTGCTGGGGATGCAGAAGAGGTGCTGCTGGCATGTGGATAAGGCCCCCAGGAGCAGGTGGTAGGGACTGGACCACTCAAGCAAGGGCAGGTGCACCTCAAATCAGCAGAGGGAGGAGGAGGAAGGGCAGGCTGGGTGGAGGGGATGAAAGGAGAAAAGGGCTCAGGCAGGTACACTCATGCACGCTCTGCAGCTGGTGTGGGGAAAGTCATAGAGTAACAAAACAGTGATGTACTCAGCCCTAAAAAGGAACATAGTACTGATACATACTACAACTTGGATGAACCTCACAAACCTCATGCCAAGTGAAAGAAGCCAGACACAAAAAGTCACATGGTGTATGATTCTTTTTATATGATATATGCAGAATAGGAAAATCCATAGAGACAGAGAGCAGAGTGGTGGTTAAGGGGGATTGGAAGAGGGGAGATATGGAATGGTTATTTGATGGGGATGGGGTGTTTTTCTGGGGTGACGAAAAAGTCTTCAAGCTAGAGAGAGCTAGTGGCTGCACAATGTTGTGAGAACACTAACTGCCCTGAACTGCATACTTTAAAATGGTTAATTGGTCAAAATTATGTGAATTTAGCCTCAATAAAAAATGATGATGATAAAGCTAACATGAAAGTAATACTTAAAGGTAATGCATATGTTAATTAGCTTGATTTAGTCATTCCACAACGTATATAAATATCAAAACATCAGGTTGTATGCTGTAAATATATATAATTTTTATCTGTCAATTAAAAAATAAGTTAAAAAAAGAAAGTCATACTTGGTATATGTCAATAATATTCTCACACTGGTTATCCTATTTAATCTGCACCACAAATGCTGGGGAACCCAGGACCCAATCTTTAGCACTGTCCTGGTCTCTATCCACCCCTGCATCCTTGGTGGCCCCTTCTGGGCCACTGTTTTAACTATCACCTATATGTGGATAACTTCAAATCTCTATCTCCAGGCTGACCTCTACACTGAGTTTCTAAATCATAAATTCAACTGCCCTCCTGATCCCTCTACTCTGGACACCTGCTAGGCATCTCAGACTTCACATGTCCCACATCAAACTCTTGTTTTTTCTCTTCTACACCTGCTCTCCCCCGAGACTTCCCCATGCCAGTAAATGGCAGTTTGTTCTATCCATTAAACCAGAAACTGTGGAGCCACTCTCCCCTCCTCCCCAACTTTATTGAAGTACAATAAAATTCAATGAATTTACCTCTTTTAAGTGTAATTTTGCAAATTTTAGTAATCGAGTGCAGTGATGTAACTAACCATCACCACCATCCACATACAGAACTGTTTCAAGGGCCTAAGGTTTTCTTGTGTTCTTGTTCAGTCAATCCACTTCCCAGCATCCTAGCACCAGGAAACCACTGATTTTCTTTCTGTCCCTGCAGTTTAGCCTTTTCTAGAATTTCATATACATATAATTATAATTATAATGCAGTGAAGTAAGAAAAATAAAATTAAAAAAATTATGATCATATAGCATATAGTTTTTCCCGTTTGGCTTCTTATACTTAGCATAATGTTTTTGAAAGCCATCCAAGTTGTTATGTGTATTAATATTACATTCATTCTTATTGCTGAGTGGTATTATGAAGTCTGGATATACTATCATTTGAGTGGAATCAAGACTTTGGTTCTCCCTAAGTTAAGCCGGAGTTCGAAGCTGCAGATTTGGGTATCACTGGACCATGAATAGTATTTAAGAATGCGGTTCATTTAAAGGAGAGGCTAATGGAGAAGACCACCAAGGCAGAAGAAGCTGGGGTTGCCCAGTGTTTAGCTGTTGAGCCAGAGGAAGCAGAGAAGGCAAAAAGGAGTCTTCCTGGATGGGAATGCACATAACCTACCCTGTATAACAGCCCAAGGATACTTTGTGGTACTGTGTAAAGGGTGGCCAATAGGGAATCTACAGATGCCAGTTTTAGACTATCAACATATCAGACATTTCTAGATCTAAAATTTGCAATCAAACACTCTGATTCCAGAACCCACATTTACTACCAGTTCATTATAGCTACCTTTCATTCAAAAGATGCTCCATCTACGGTGAGATACATAATTGGCCTCCTTAACAAGGTCTCTGTATCTTATCCACTTTGGGTTGAACTGCCTGGTATTACATGTGTCCTGATGCACATCCTTTAAGGAGAGAAATCAATTCCCAGTCTTTTCCCATGAAACAACATGCTGGCCAAGCCAGCCCACTTCTAAAGGACAGCTGAGCCCCAAACCACCTTCCTCCTTGCCAGTGACCTGAGGCCAACTGCTCGTGCAAGAGGACTATGCCCCTCATGTTTAGAAACGCTCTGCTGTGTCCAGGGAAACTCTTGCATTGAAGATGAGGCTTTTGTATTTTTGAAAAGACCTGGTGCAGCATCACAGCACAGGAATCAAAGCCACAAATGCCTGTGGGATATTTTGGACCTACCTTCTCATTTACATTAGAACACCACATAAAGAGAAAGTCATGATGTGGTTAAAAATATCACCCTTGTAAAAAAACTTGGTACTCATCTACTCCAACCTTTTCATCATATAACTGATGAAACTGAATTGCTGTGAGAGGAGATGATATTTTCAAGATCACACAGCTGAGTGGAAGCCAGAATCCTTGTTTCTTAACAACATTGCACTTATTAGCCACTCAGCACCAACCTGGGAATGAAGGTTGCTAAAATCAGTAGGTAGATGGACCCTGGCTTTCTTCAGGCCATGACACAAGGCTTTTCTCACCCAACGCCTCCAAACACACCACACAAACCACTGGCAGAGGGGAGTTCTCCAGCAAAGCCAGTCCAGATGCACTTCTCTAAGCCTGCTCACCACTGCCCTCCTTGGAGAGAATTCTCCCTTAGCAAGCCAAGGACAACACACCTATAATGGTCAGCTAATGGTCCTCTCCTGGCATGGCATTAAATCACCAACAATAACAATGCATAAGACGTTGCCTTTTAATAGTTTTGATATCCTTTCTGATGGAGGAAAACGGAGGCGTCCACGTTCAGGGTGGAAAACAATGTTGTCTGGCAAAGTCACAGAGATGGGGGTGGGTAAGAGTAGGAGAGAGCAAGAGAGGGAACGAATTTGCCTGTGTGTGGCGGTGACCACTAAGCAAAGAATGCTCGGCTGCAAGAAGTTCTTAACGGGGAGCCAGAGACTGCAGGCCAATCTAAATTCCCTCCTTTGCTCATCCAGCCATTTGTTTATTCATCCACTCATTCATTCCCCCAACAGTATTTATTGAGAGTCGATTATATGCCAGGCACTGTTCTAGACCACAAATAGATACACGACAAAATGCTAATTGGCGATAAGAGATGCCAGGAAAAGGAAAGCCGATAGAGGGGCTGAGACCAATGGGCACTGGGCAGGTGGTCTGCATAGAAGTAGGGGGCTCCGGGAGGCACCACTGAGATGATGTTTGGGAAGAAAGGACATTTTCCCCGCTCAGAGAAATGCCAGTGCAAGGAGAAAGGGGGGCAGGCACAGGGAGAGGCGGTGGTGCTGAGGCCTCCACGTGATAGCCCTGACATGTGCCCGTCCCAGGCGAGCTGGCTACATATAGAGGCTGTCGTCACAGGCTTCAACTGGAAAAGGTCACCAGTTTAGTAGTGAGTGGCAGGGAAAGTTGGCCTGGGGTGACATTTGTTCCTTATTTAGGGCTCAAGGCTGCTGGGGAATGAATAGGTCAGGCATGGTCTGGCCATGCAGTGGGTATGTCGGAATAACTTTTCAGAGCCATCAAACGGGGGATAGAATGCATAGAAATGACACACTCCCTCAGCTCAGAGGTCTAGACGTTTTACGTGAGACCCTCTTAAAGATGGCTGCAGCCTTGCCATCCTTTTTTCTTAGTCAAAATTATTCCTATTTCAATTAATAGATACTGGAACTTCTAAGGTGCTCTTTTTTTTCCTTTTTTTCACCTCAAGAAATTAAGCCTGCACAATCCACTATCTATGGCTTGTCAAAGGCCCATCAGAGAGGAGTCACGGCTATGGAGGGTTGCTTGAAAGGCAGAGAGGCCCCGCAGAACGCTGCGTGCTTGAGCCATACCGCCTGGGCCTGTGGGAGTCTCCTGCCTGGCCTCCAGCTTTCCCAGAAGCAAGGGTGCTGAATAGGAGTGCTTTATAAACTCTTTATTGCATTTATTTGCAGGAATGTTGCTGAGGACACTGTCCCCTGCAGCACTAGGTTAATACTCCTTTGAGAAGTCCCAGGTGAGAAGTTCCTTTTAGAACTAAACAACAGGCTTAATGTGACCTCATTGAAAATAAATGAAACATTTTCTTTTGGAGCAAGAATTCTCTAATTGATCAAGCAGACTTTTTTTTACTTTGGCTGCCAGGAAGCTCAAAGTTCAACTTTAAAAATCACGTAGGACATAAGAATCCTCATACATAAATCCTGTATCTTTTCTTACAGGTTTCCTAAAACCCTTTGTAGGATAAAATTGGCTTTAAATGTGAATAAATAGAATAGAATGTACAAACATAGGGCCCATTGGATTCAATTTTGTTTTTCCTTCTTACATGGTCTCTGTGATTTGTTGTACATGAGTTTTTGCAAATTGTTTCATATTTTCCAGTCTCTTAGTAGTAGGCCAGGGATAAGGTGACTTTGTTGTCATTATGGAAAGGTTTAAGAACTCTTTTATAGCTAAGACCTTGAGATGTCCTTTCACTGATTTGCTAACTTGGACAGCTAGCTACATACTTTAGTCCAGTCTCCCAGACAGCAACCAAAATTACCCCACCACTGGTGGTGAGAGTTTATAAAGCCACAACCAACACAGAGAGAGTCAACTACAGTCAGGGAGAGAAGAGTTCACTCTTATCACTGAGAAGCCACGTGCTGTGCATTAGCCTTGATCTGGAGCACATCTGGCCTGCAGCTGGAGGCAGTCTATCCTCATTCTGTCTCTGTGTCTCTTTTCTGCCTCCTGGTTTTTTTACTCGGTCTGACTAAACTCACCTATGAGTGACTCCATTCTGACCTCCAGTTTCTGTTATTATTTTGCTTCCTGTAGCTTCTGCTAGAGGTCTGGGTTCTCTCACAGTTTTCTCAGAAACCTGAACCATTAGGAATCCCTTCTGAAAAATGGGAAAACCAGTTGTTTTATCCTTTTCCAACAGTATTTTGAACATACATCAGAGGCTGTTTTAATTGAACTACATTTAATCAATACACTGGATTAAACAACTGTGATAACACAAAGGATGGCATTCATGAGAATCAGGGGCCATACCTGGTATCAAGTAATCACCAGGCCTTCAATCAGAGAGAAGCCAACACCCCCACCCAGTGGCATCCTCAATTCCCTGCCACATGGAAAAGCGTTCTGGCCCTGATTTAGCATATGGGGTTTCTGAGCTAAGTATGTGTCATTGCTTACACTAAAGGCAGCTGTGTCAGTCATGAAACATCTCATTTTTATACTCCAACAATTATATAGTTTACTTGCTCTTTTCCAGGGGGCCATCTCCGACAAATCCATTGATTACAGATTCGTTTACCATAGTAATCCCAGACAGACCAGGTACATATTGCTAAAAAAACAACCCACAGATAAGGATTCTCTTCTAATAAATATTATTAGTGTGTTTTACAGAAGGCCAGTCAGTATCAGTATGTTTTCAAGATGTCACCAGGTCATCCTTCTACCTTTCCGGGGCTCGTAAAGGGAGGAAATGGATTACAATAGATTGAGGCCCTGCTACCAGTGTGTCCTCTCTTTCCCGGAGTGTTTCTATATTAACTGGTAACTCAGGGCATGCAGAAAGCGCACTGGGACAATAGTCTAGTGTGTCTACACATTCCCACTTCCACCAATCGGGCTGTGTGTTTACCAAGAGTGAGTCGTGTTTGTTTCCAAACCTGTTTATGCTAGTTCTCGTTGTTGTCACAATTAAGTACTCTAAGTAAATATTATGTAAATCTATTAATTAGGAGTGTGGAAAGCGAGTTGTTTCTCTGAAAACTAAACTGATTTCTTTAGAAAGATTCAACAGTGATGAGCTGCTAAAAAATGTGATTGGATCAGACAACCGGGAAAGGTAGTAAAAAAATCTAGTTGGATTCTGCATTCTTGTGCTAGAAGAGTGTCTCTGAATACTTTAAATAATTGAAATTGTAAAGTGCATTAGCAGGCCCTAACTCAGAGAAGAGGCTTTGGTGCTGAAGTGCCTCCGTTTACAGCCACTCTATCACACAGCAGTGGTTTGTTTGTGCATGTTCTCCCTCTATGACCACCAGCTTTGGGACAGTCTGAGCAACCACCACGGGCACCATTAGAAATGACATACTGAGTTGTTGGGCCAGGCCCAGTTGTTTTGAGACTTGGATCTCCACTTTCGTGAAATAACATATTTCCACCAAATAATCCCAAAGGCCCCTTTGAGTGCTGACAGTACAGGATTCTGTGGCTGCCAATTATTTCATAGCTGCTGAAGACCTAGACACAATCAACAATCCCGTTTGTACCAAGAATTTTCCATATAATCTAAGGATTCTGACCTACCTCACGTGCTCAATCAAATCAAATGTTCCTCCATTTGGGGGTACTTTGAATTTTTCTTACAGATAGGCAGATTTTGGACATATCATTGTCTTAATAGTTTCTGAAACATAAACTTTTTGGTTTGCCTGTGGCTTCTAAATCTACACCTCATCAAAGTGTGGAATAATCCCAAACATCTCATAAAGTGCTTATGCTTTCTGGCTTTCTGCTTGATCTTTTCCATTTCAATTAACTTCCTATTGAAGTGTCATTGAATGAAAGACATCACAGAAATGGCAGAACCTGTTAGAAACATAACCTTTTAGCTCCTGAGAGATTCTAATTCCATTCCACTTAGGCAATTTGTGAGTGACAGTGACCCAGTAACTTAAGTGTAAGGTTCCTCATGATGAATCATTTTAAAGAGCTTGTTTGTGGGAGCAGCTGCAGCTCTGAGCTAATGGAACTCAACATGCTGTCCAGTGACCTTTTGTAGATGTACAATAATGTGCCAGGTGCGAACGAAGAAGCCAGAAGGGCCACAGAGAAAGATCTGGCCTGGGAACAAATCTGAGTCAAACAAGCTTCTGCAACTTATAAAACTCCTTTATTTGTACAATTTTGATGCAGCAAGTCTGTAGCTACTACCAAAGCTCAGCACTAGGACAAATATGTGCCAACTTTTTCCTCCACTAACTGATGGTAGTCACTTGTATAACATCACTAAAGATTTAAGGACAAGCATACCTAAGAATGTACCTAATAACAACCGTTCTGAATGTACTTTTTTTTTCTTTGCCGATATGATCTTATATCTAGAAATGCATGTACTTTTTATTCTTTAATTCAATAAACATTTAATGAACATCTAGGAAATGTAATGGTTGGTTCTTGTTAAATTAAAAAATGAGTAAGATATATTCGAGATATAACATCGAATATGTTACAAGAGGCATTTATACGCATAAGACAGAAAAGACAATATAAAGTACACCAAAAATGGAACCTAAGCAAAATCCCATGAAAGTGTTGCAAAAGAGTAATTCTTTGCAATTGAGGGAGCCAGAGGAAGGCCTCACAAGGGAGGTGGCATTTGTTTTGGGTCTAAAAGGATACGTAAGAGTTTAGTGGGCAGAGTAGGAGGTGGAAGGCCTTCCAGGCTGAGGAAAGACCTTGAGCACAGCAGTCATGGTAGAGAAGTGCATGGTGAAGGGGAGGCTGTCTGTATGTGGAAAACAGAACAATCCTGGTTTTAAGTCTTAGTTTGGCCAACTGTACGACCTTGCAGTGTCCTTTACTCTCTAAGCTTTGGTTTGCCTCTTTGTCAAATGGGGCTAATAAAACCTACTTGCAGTTTGTTGTAAGGACGAGGGATTGTATCTGTAAAGTATCTAGCTTGGTGCCTGATACTTTAGAGTTGTTAAATAAATGAGCTGTGAATTCTTACTATTATTATTAGGAACAAAATCTAGAAAGGAAAAGTGGGCTCAATCTGTGGATACAGATGTCTGGTCTTGACTGGTATGCAGAAGTGAGTGGGCATCACATTTGCTAATAAACAGGATAAAAACATGAAAACAATTCTTGCCCTATTTATCCCATAGGGTGTTGAAGAACCACAACAGCAACAGTAAAAATAATAAATAGAAATGTCCATCAGACACCAGGTATTGCACAGGGCATTTAAAATACATTGCTTCACTTAACTCTTCTAATAACCTCAGAAGACAGGTATTTTTACTTTCCATTTAACAGAAAAGGAAACTGAGGCTCAGAGAGAGTGAAGTCCCTTGCCTGTAGTTATGTTGCTGAGTTGTAGAGCCAGGATTTAACTGCATCTTCTTCACTGCAAATGTACATGCCTCTGGCACTGTTTAGCATCTGCTCTCAATGTGGATCTACGGATGTGGTCCATGGTGAAAGTCTTTTATAGGTTAGTGAAAATTAAAGTCAAACAAAGCTCTTTGACAGTGCAGAGTTTGGTACAGCTCAGGGTCATGCAAGAATGGGATACAACTTTCTGAGATTTGTCTCCTCTACAAAATCCTCCTTGCTAGATTTCTCTGATTTTTATGCTATAACTACCAGCCCAGACAGCCCAGTTCATACCCTCAATTGCACCAGAGAGTAATCCAGGTGGGTTCTTGCTCTGTAAGCTGGTGCATGGTGGCTCTGAGCCCATGCAATGGGCAGACGTGTGGATGGGCACTAGCAAGCGCTGGAGAACCTCAATACCGCAAAGCAGGCCAAGTCTCATGGTCTTGCTACATACAGAGTGAGAAGATGGCTGCCTTCAGACATTCCCCAGCGGCCTTCAAACACGCGGTGTGATGCTGAGGTACTTACATATACAAAGCTAACTTTAGCAGCGAGAAGATGAGAGGGAATGTTTAAAAAGGGCAAAATGCAATATCCTCCTCCCCAACTTCATGGGCCAAATTTAGCTTTCCTGCTGAGCTTCCACTGCTTCTGGACCATGATCTGCATTATAATAATTATCTTTTTAACAGTGGCAGGCCTCAGGATCCTCTGGGGAGGTTTTTTAAAAAAAAATACACGTACCTGGTCCCCACCACAGGAGATTCTAATTTGTTAATTTCCTAACTCTGGGTTGGGCCAGAAAATTTGAATTTTTGAAGAGCTTCCTGGGCACTGTGGTATCTGACACTATGGAGGGTAGTAAATCCTGAAAAAGAAAACCCTGGCATGAAAACACCTACAAATGCTGGATCAAAAATAATGCACGTATACAAATGTGTATGTGTGTTAACAGGACAGATGAGAACGCAAGAACATAAAGCAAATCCTCAGAGTCAATAAAGCAAGTTGGTAAGATAGCACAAATCCTGAGAGGTAGGCAAGCTGAAGATAGTACCTGAACTGGAGGGCCTGCCACTAGCTACGTGAGTAAGCCACCTTAGAAGTCAATTATCCAGCCCACTCTGATGTGTGACTAAAATTGCATGAAAGATCCCAAATGAGAATTGCTTAGCTGAGCTTCTCCTGAATTCCTGTCTAACAGAAACCATGAGACATAACAAACGACTTATTTTAAGCCAGTAAGCTTTATTGCAATTTGTTATGCATGAATAGATAACTACATAGAGTATTAAAAGTATGACAAAAGAACAAGAAAACTGTTAAAAATGACCAGGCATGTTTGAAAAGGAACTGAGTAAAAGCTACAGAAATGAAAAATGACTGGCAGCTGACTTATCAACAGAAACAACGTAAGCCTTAAGACAGTGGAATGACACCTTCCGTGCACTGACAGAAAGTAACTGTCAACCTAGAATTGTAGCTCCAGTGAAAATATTCTTCAGGATGGCAAAATAAAGACATTTTTCAGAGAATCAAAAACAATTTACTAGTAGCAGACACTTACTAAGGGAAAGTTTAAAAGATATACTTCAGGAAGAAGGAAAATAATTGCAGAAGGAAAGTCTGAAATATGAGGAAATATGGTGAGGAAAAGAAGGCAGCAAATTCACAGATAAAAATTTTAAAACATACCAACTGAAAATCAATGCTATCTAATTAATGAAATTAGAACAAAAACAAAATAGAACAAGCATACTTGAAATAACCAACATGTAACTCAGGAGGAAGTGATTACAGAGTTCTAAAGTTCTCCCGTTGTACTGGAAAAGAGTGAAGACATTAATTTCAGACTTTAAGTTAAATATGCATGTTTAAGATCTGAGATTCCTAGTATATAACTTTCAGCCCAGTAGAGGTTAAAATTAGAATGAGAAATAAAAATCTATAATCAATACAAAGAATGTAAGAAAGGAGAAATATAAAAAACCTAAAAAGTGGGACAAACAGCAAGTAGCATATCAGGTGGTAGAAATGACACCAGCCATATTGGTAACAGCAATCTAGTAAATACACTCTTACTTTCTGGGTGAAAGTCAGATCGTCATATGGACATCTAAAAAATCCACCTTTATGTCATTTAAAAGAAAAACTTTGAAAATAGAAAGATGGAAGAAGACATAACTGGAAAATATAAATCAAAAGAAAGCTGGTACATTTGTATTAATAACAGACAAAAGAGACTTCAACACACTACCAGACGTAGTCTTTACCCTATAAGAAATGGAAGCCTATTGATAAATTATTAAAATTAATGAGGGTTTAGTAGGTTTCTGACAAATATATAAAAGTTAATTGTCTTTTCATATACCACAAATAGGTAAAAATACACCAAAATATCATACACAACGGCAACAAAATATATTAGACACCCAGGAATACATCTCACAAAAGACGTGTAAGACTTTTGTCAGGAATATTGTAAAATGCTATTGGAAGGCACTAAAAAAGAACAAATCAAAAATAACAAATCATGTTTATAGATAATGAGACTCATCATAAAGGTAAAAATTCTCAAATTGATTTACAGAGTTAATAAAATTCCAATCAAAATCCCAATGTGTGTGAGTGTGTGTTTGTACATGTGTATGGAACTTGATAAATTTATCCTAAAATACATACAGTTAAGAACAGCCAAGATCGTGATATTCATTGAGCTGGTATTATATTACTTTTTAGTTCAATTTTAAGTTTTAATAAAGGGAGGCAAACTGGTGAGGGGAAGCACTACCGGCCATCAAGACTTTTAATTATAAAGGCATAATAATCTAAAGATGAGGTAGGGACACACAACCAACCAACGGAACTCAGTCATGCATACACAGGAACTTGATCTGTGGCAAATAAGTGAGGGGAAGGTAATCTGAAAAATTATCTTGGGACAAATAGTTACTGTACAAAAATAAATACATTTTAACCATATTTTATGTATGAATCAATTTCATATGCACAAAAGAATCAAATGGGAAAGCTTTCAAAAACTTAGAATAAAATATGGAGAGTAATTTTATGACCCCTAAAAATTTATGGGTTATTTTCTTAAACCGAATACAAAAACACGGAAACCATAAAGAAAGTGACTGGTAAATTCAACTACACTACAATTCAGAACTCCAGAGCATCATAAGATGCCATGAAAAATTAGACATGCAGTAAACTTAGAGATAATATTTGCAGCATATAACATCAACAAAGGCTTCGCATCCAGAACAGATAGAGAGCGGCTACCAATCGATAAGGACAAGATGAGCAACTCAATTGAAAAATGGGCAAAAGATATAAACAAATACTTCTCAGAATAGAGAATTCCAGCAGCCAATAACCATATTAAAAACGTGCAACCTCATTATCATTATTGATAGAAAAATGCAAATTAATATCCGAGTTAGGCATCATTTTTCACCCACTACATTGGCAGAGATTTTAATATTTAAAACAATAATGAGTAAGTACTGCTTAAGATGGGTGGCGATGAGAACTCTTCATCACTAGGGTAGGGGTGTAAACTGCAACCACCAATTTGGAAAACCACTGGCAATCACTAATAAAGTTGAGTATATGTATATTCTCTGACCCACTCCCATGTGTAACCTCTCAGGAAAACCCTAGAGGTATATGCCCTAGACATTATATACATCTGACCCTTGAACAACACGGGTTCGAACTGCATGGGTCCACTCATACGCGGATTTTCTTCAACTGAACGTGGACTGAAAATACAGTATTGGTGGTATGTGAAACCCACATATACGGAAAGCCCACCTTTTGTATAAGCAGGTTCTGCAGGGTGCAGCGGTCCCAACCTTTTTGGCACCAGGGACCGGTTTCCATGGAAGACATTTTCCCATGGGTGGAGGTGGGGCCCTGGAGCTCAGGCCATAATGCCAGTAATGAGTAATGGGCTGGCCCAATGCTCACCTCCTGCTGTCCCCTCCCCCAACACCCCTCCCTCACCCAAGTTCCTAAGTTTCATGGAAGACAATTTTTCCATGGACCTGGGGAGGGTGCATGGGCAGGGCGGGGGGCGGCAGTAGAGCTCTGCGGCCCGGTCCCTAACAGGCTGCAGCCCAGTACCTGTGCCTGGCTGGGGAGTTGGAGACCGCAGGGCTGTGGGACTTGAGTATGCATGGATTTGGTATATGCGGGGGTCCTAGGACAATCCCTAGTGGATACTGAGGGATGACTGTAAGTAATACTCATAGAAATGTTGTTGGGAATAGCCAAAAATGGTAAACACTCAAATAACAGTGACCCCATCCTCCTAGTGTTGCTCAAGATGGAGAGCTTCAAGTCTGCCCTGGTTCCTCCTCACCCTCACCAGCAGCACCCTACAGGCTGTAACTCCGAGATGTATCTTGGATCTAGCCACCCGTCTCTGCAAAGGCTGCTGTACTAACTTGCCCAGCCGGTCCTAACTGGCAGCCCTGCTTCCATGACGTCTCCTCCAATCCATGCTCCACAACACACTCTGATCCCATCAGTCCCCTGCTTTAAAACTCTCCTTAAACACAAAAACCAAACACATTATGGTGGCCCACAGGTCCCTACCCAAACAAGCCCCCTCTCCTCTCCTTCCTCTCCACCCTCCCCTCCTGACACCACCCGTCACTCCCTGTACTCCTGCCACGTTGGACTTCCCATCCCTCCAGGGCCACCAGCTCTTTTCTCCTTCAAGCCCCCCCACCACATGCTGGGATGCTCCCTCCAACTCTTCTCAGGGTCATCCTTTGTGCTCCTTCAGCTTAAATTTCTCCCTCCTTTACGTCCCCCTGTCCGAAAGAGCTCCCCTGCCCTGTCTTACTCTCTAGTTCTCTCTGTGTCTCCTTCGCAGTGCACATCACGTCCATAGTTTTTTTCCTTGCTTGCTCTCTTGTCTCTCTCTTTCATGCTTGAACACAGGCTCTTGAGGAAAGCCTGCAACTTACTGATTACTCTATTTTTAGGACCCAGCAGGAATACAGTCAGTGCTCAAAAAAAAAAAAAAAAAAAAAAAAAGGAAGGCTGGATTAAATTTGAAGATAGTTCTTAGATGTGCTGTGAATCTTACCTTTTGTTCTGATCCCCTTATGTAAACCAAACGCCCACTTTTCCAAGGAAAGAATGCTTCCTTGTAGACAGGGCAGCAGACGACCTGTGCTGGCCTTGTTCTCCCCACCATGCACACCCCTACCCTCAGAGTTAGTTCTCTCACGCTGATCCTACTGTCCTATTGTTCGTCACTTATAAAGGAATGACATTGTTGTTTCAACTGTCTCTTACGTTCTTCAAGAGGCGGGTGTTAACTCCAGGGAAAAGACTGGGGATGCCCTCCCTTCCCTCGGTGATCCTTCTTCGATCACCCACCTCGTGGCTGTCTCCGAATCTGTACAAGTTGTGACCCTCAGCTCAATGTGCTCAGTGCTGAGATATTCCTCAAAAGGAAAGAACAATTCAAAGAAAACAGTGTAGGATGATAGGGGACTCAGTGATTATTAGCAAAAGTCCTTCAATCTTACGGGCTGTTTTCCTAATTAACTAGTCCCTTTTTCCTTAAACTCTTGCATACCCCAATTTTTATTTTTTTTTTTTAAGAGATAGGTTCTCGCTCTTTCACCCAGGCTGGAGTGCAGTGGTGCGATCGTACTCATTGCTGCGTCAAACTCATAGGCTCACGAAATCCTCCTGCCTCAGCCTCCCGAGTAGCTGGGACTTCAGGTGCGTGCCACCATGCCTGGCTAATTTTTTTTTTTTTGGTAGAGATGGGGTCTTGCATGTTGCCCAGGCTGGTCTTGAATTCTTGGCCTCAAGCAATCCTCTAGGCTTGGCCTCCCAAAGTGCTGGGATTACAGGCATGGGTGATTGCATCCAGCCCCAATTTTTTTTTTTTTTTTGAGACAGAGTCTCTCTCTGTCACCCTGGCTGGAGTGCAGTGGTATCATCATAGTTCACTGCAACCTCAACCTCCTGGGCTCAAGCGATCCTCCTGCCTCAGCCTCCTGAGTAACTGGGTCTACAGGTGTGCGCCACCAGGCCCCGCTAATTTTTAAATTTTTTTGTAGAGACAGGGTCTCGCTCTTGCTCAGGCTGGTCTCGAACTCCTGATCTCAAGGGATCCTCCCGCTTCGGCCTCCCAGAGTGCTAGGATTATAGGCTTCAGCCACTGTGCCTGGCCCCCAATTTTTAATTATAGCTCATTCATAAAGAGGCAGAATTCAAAGACAAGGATGTTTTGAATTTTGTTCAAAGAATTTGAGTTTAAAAGCAAACAGGTGAAGGATTAACAGAAGTTCAATTTTCATTAAGTAGATGTGTTGATGTTACCGGAAAGTAAAGTACAAAGGGCCAAGCCTTTCCATCCTTTGGACCACAGCATTGCCCGTAATGAATTCTGTACAGCATCACTTTCAACCCTGTGATATTTCATTCATTGATTTTATTGTCAAATGAAAAGGCGCTGGTTCCAAGTGGCATTTAGTGAGACAGCTGGGGAATGACCCAGACTTCATTACTTGGGGGTGGCTCTCTAATTTTAATGCTACATGGATAGAAAGCAACAGAGGTGCATGGTACTCTGGTTCTAACATCTGGAATTGCTTTGGTGAAGGTCCAAGTTACCAAACCCTCATTCTTCAATTCTTCCATTTCCATGGAAATCGGCACAGCTCCACCTACCCTGGATGCCAGTGCAGTGCCTGACCCAACCCGTCTCCGGTCATCCCGAGGCTTTGAGGGATGGCCTGAACACGTGGCCAATCTTGCCAGCTGTGACAGAAGATGAGAAATTTGAAAGGAACGCAGATCTTGAAGGTAACATCTGGAAGTATCCCATCGAATGGAATTAAACAGACCGTTTTCTAAAATGTGGCCATGCTGATGAATACACTGAACACTAACAGCCCGGTCTCTGCCTGATCTTGCTACTCTTTAATCAGAGCGTTCATTTCTTTGCGGAGGACTCTCCAAATCAACATCTCAGGGCTATTCCTCTCAAACCTCATCTGAGTTTTGGTCCCAAATCATTGACTCTATAATGGACATTTCAACTAGGATGTCACTCAAAGTCAACATGTCAAAAACCCACTGATGTGGGTGCAGTGGTTCACACCTGTAATCCTGTAATCCCAGCACTTTAGGAGGATCACCTGAGGGCAGGAGTTTGAGACAAGCCTGGTCAACATAGTGAGACCCTGTCTCTACAAAAAAATTAAAAAAATCAGCTGGCCATGGTGGTACATGCCTATAATCCTAGCTCCTCGGAAGCTGAGGTGGATGGATTGCTTGAGTCCAGGAGTTTGAGGCCAGTCTGGGCAACACAGTGAGACCCCATCTCTAAAAAATTACAGTCATCATTTTTAGGCAGCACAATCTGGAGCCTTCAATTCCATTAATTATCAAATTCTGATCAATAATTTCTTTGGGAAAAAAAAAAAGACAAAAAGCCACAACATTTACTGAGGATTTCCTGGGAACATACTCTTTGCATATATTATTTTTCCCAGTAGCTTTCTGAGGTACGTATATTAGTCCTCAATTGCACAGATGAGGAAACTGAAGTTAAGAACGTAAGCTACTTGCCCAAGGGTGCAAGCCAGAAAATGGTAGAGCTGGGGTTCAAATCCAGGTTTGTCTGATTTCAAAGCTCAGTTCTTTCCATCACCCAAAGCTGCTTCCTGTAGAGTCTCATGGAATCTTCATCCCCTGTTCTCTAGCTGAGTCCTTGTGGACCCAGATCTCCATCAGTACCTGCCTCCAACTTACACCTCTTCTCCAACTTATACCACCGCCAGATCAATCTTCCTGTAATACCACGTTCACTGTACCTCAGGAGCTGCCAGCTTCATTAATCAGAAATCACCGAATTATTAGTGGACTCAAAAAAGGCAGACGGGCGCTCTCTTGCTGATGGCCTCAACTCCTCAGCTTGATTTTGACCTGCCCGTACAACCTTCAAGTGAACATTTATTAGGCATCTACTCTGTTTCAGGCATCTATGCTCCAGGTACTGGGAATGTAAACGTGAATGGACAGTCTTTGCCTGCAAAGATCTTAGAATCTATTCCTTTTGCTCCAAGTTCTCCTCTTTGCCAAAACAAACATGAAAGTACCTACTGGCCCAACAAGCCTGGTCTCATGATTGAAGCCCCCCAGCTCCCCGTGGGGGCACACGTTCTCGCTCAACTCCCAGGAGAGGCCCCTCACTCTTCTCCTCCATAAATCCTCCCCACACTGCTACAGCCAGGTGGAACTCCACTTCTTCCGTGAGGACCTCTCCACAGTGAGAAGGACTACTCCCATCTCTGCATGACAATCCCTGCCCTGGTCTAGCCCACACAATCTAATGCTTCATTTGGATTCGGTCCCACAAACCTCCTCTGAGTAAAATGTAGTGTTGAGTCATGGAAACACCATCAGTGGATGTGAGTCAGTTATTTCATGGTGTGGGATCTTGACCAAATCCTCTAGTCTCCTTAGAGACTCAGGTAACACTTCTGTAAAACGGGGATATTAGGCTGGTTGTTGTGAGGACTGTGTATGATAATGCTTGTAAACGTGACTTCTAAATATGGTGGGACTTGATGACTTCTAAGAGTCCTTATCCAACAATCAGATATTGATTCTGGAAAGTCCCAAATCAACCCCATTAAGTATAAAAACAATAGTAATAATTATTATTTTAACTGTGACTTTTATGTACAAAGTATCTGCTCAATTTCTCAGTGTGTTTCTTTAATAATTTCTTGCTGTTTCTTCTCTCTGCAACCACTGATTTCTTGTATCTTACCTTCATCTCTTGTTTCCTACTCCTGTGCCTGTGCCCTACCCAAAAGAATGCCAGTATGAACCACAGTGAATAATTGGTTGGGGCCAAACACAAGGCTGCCCAGCAAACTATTCCACTCAGGGAGGTGTGGGCCTTAGCTCTTCCCTCTCTCCTGTTGCCAGACCAGAGCACAAAAAGAGGTTGAAAGCACGGGGCTAATCTCGTGATCAATAAAAGATAAGTAGTAGAGCCTTGGTCGAGAGCCAGGGGAGGTGATGGGAAGACCATCTAATCAATTCAGCTATAGTCGGAGCTGAGCAGACAATCCTGATTTAGTGCCATGGGTCATTTTAGAGCCGATCCTTTTGTTTGGTTTTATACTTCCAAGCACACTTTAAGCTCTTTGTAGACAAAGATGGTAGTTATCCTCAGACTTTCCCAAGCACTTTGCAGGATGCTATGAAGACAGAAAATGTCAACTGTTTGTAGCTGATGAAGGAAGAAGAGAGAGAAAGGTAGGGAGAAGGAAGGGTGTGAACAAAGAGAAGATAAAAGGATGGTAGAGGAAGGATCTGGTGATTCCTTACCCTTTCTTACATATGTATTTCTTCTCAAATATCTAGTATAGTGGTTTCCAGTGAGGGCAGGACTGATTCCTAAGGGGTATTTTGGAAATCTGTGCAGGTGTTTTTTGTTGTTATTATAAGTAGAGGATGCCATTGGCTAAATTTAGAAGGTGAAGTCAAGGGATGATCAATATTCTCCCACATACAGGGAAATTCTGTACCACCAAGAATTGCCCCTTGCCTCTCATGACTTTCAAATGTCTCACCAGATAGTCATTTAAGTGAAAAAAAAGTCAATAAGCATCTGTGTATAAAATCAAAACAGTATTTTACATTTAAACTCCAAGTGTTTCTGCGCATTTTAATGTATGCTGAATTTTCTAGCAAAGCAACCACCAAGTAAATTGAGGGAAGATTGTACTTTGCTTTGTTTGGAATTTTACCAAGAGTTGCTCAAGATTTTGTGAAATAATGATACCAACACCAGTGTTGCTTGAATATCTCAGTCACCAAAACGATATACCTGTATCTTTCTGCATTGCAGCTGCCACCTGCACAGGAATTCTACCTGTTGATGCTAGTACGTGATTACTTCATCATGTCTTCCACAGTTGTCATTTCCAAGTATTAAGGTGACCAAATGTCTTGGCTTGCCTGGGACTGAGGGGATTCCTGGATGTAGAACTTTTAATGCAAAAGTTGGGAAAGTTCCAGGCAAACCAGGATGAGTTGGCTACTCTACTGAGCATGAACATATTGAAATGTATTGTACTTTCAAAATCATACTACCTGTTCTTTTTATACCTCTCCCTCATACACACATGGTGCCAGGCACATGGAAAGTGATAAAAAACAATCTATTGAATGAAGGAGAGCAGAGGGAGGAAAAAAAAGAGAAGAGGCCATTTTCTTAGAGTTAAAAAAATTAATTCCTTTTCATATTCATGCTCCTTTCTAGAAACATGTGGCTGACATCAATACACACTTTCCTACCACTCCATGATCCGAAGACATCTCATATTCTTACAGTTTTCTGCAAAGTAGTTCTCCAACACATCTTTGGAGGGGAAAGCAGGTTGGCCTGGCTTCTGAAGAGTATCATGATATCATAGGATCACATACTTCAAGGGAACCTCAAGGTTATTAAATCTGAATTATCTTTTTTACCCAAAGGGTCTCAAACATGTATTGCTGGCCACTGTGTTTAACCTGTCTTTTAAAAGGCAATACAACTAGACAGGTGCCACACTCGGTTACAGTGCAAGAGACATAGCGCCCACTCCCTGACACCTGGACAGCTTTACAGACTGACGTTACCTGCCTTTCACCAGTACACATGTGAGTTTGAGACCTCGCTCTCTCAGGACACAAATCCCCTCCATATTTTTGATAAGTGATCCTGAGCCTCACCTTGAACATCTGCTTTGAGATAATTAGGAACAACTGGAAAACAGTTCTCTTTTTGATTCCTGTGTGGTCACAAGAGGAAACCAACCACGGCGTACAGGAAAATAAGAAGGGCAGAAAAACACCGGGGTGCTGTGGGTTAGCTGACATCCCTGGGGAAAACTCCGCCGTCAGCAAGACGGCAAACCTCCGGCATCCAAAACACAGCTGCTCATCTGCAATCTCGAAGCAATTCTGTTCAAGGGAGAAGACGGTGAAAATGAAGATAGCAGGACGTAAGCGAGAGTCCAGGAACATCTGCTTCTGAAAGGACCGTCAGGACCCACTGAGACCTCATGCCCTCTTCTGTCACTCCGCGTCTCTCTTTACCCTCATCCTCTTTAGGAGCCACAGGGGGTGCACCCAGGTAGGGGCAGAAGAGCTGAATCTGGGGACAGGGCATGGTACAGTCTGCTTACTGGCACAGAGCTTTGAGGTTTAATACAGTGAGTTCAGAAGCTTTTTCAGGAATCTTGCCTAATCCAACATAGAAGGTGGATTTGTGGATTCTGCGGTAGGACTACCAGGGTTTGAATCCCTGTTTCTTCTCTTCCTACTTGCATACCTTTACCAGTCAAGGCCAAGTTGCCTATCTCTTAGTCTGCCTCCTCATTTGTTCAGTAAGGATGATAATAATAGAATCTACACTGTTATGAAGACACACTGAGGGAGATAATACAGAGCAAACATTTAGACCAGTTCCTGATACTTACTAGAAGCCTAGTATCAGTCAGTCATTATTTATTTATTTTCACAGCTTTATTGAGATATAATTACCATACTATACAATTAACCATTCTTTTTTTTTTTTTTTTCCTTAAAGACAGAGTCTTGCTGTGTCGCCCTAGCTAGAGTGCAGTGCCATCATCATAGCTCACTGCAACCTCGAGCTCCTGGGCTCAAGTGATCCTCCTGCCTCAGCCTCCTGAGTAGCTGGGACTACAGGCGTGCGCCACAACGTCTGGCTAATTTTTTTATTGTTTTTTGTAGAGACAGGGTCTCGCTCATGCTCAGACTGGCCTCGAACCCCTGACCTCAAGCAATCTTCCCCCCTCGGCCTCCCAGAGTGCTAGGATCACAGGCAAGAGCCACTGCTCCGGGCCTGGCCATTCTTTTTAACCACGTATCTGCTGCCCAAATACCATCCAGAGCCCATAGTTTGAATAGGTGTGATTACAGTATGTTGTCATTTAAATAAAGTATCATTTTATCCCCCACCCCCAGGGAACAATGGGGTATTAATTACACAAGTCCCTAAAAAGGTGTACATTCCTGGCAAGGTCACAATTGAGGAGGGCAGAATCAGAGAGACCCAAATGGCGGTGTCAGATTGTACATAACTAACATTAGCAGAGGGTGTATGCCTTATTTTTTTCATCCATGAAACATGGAGCTTCAGTGACACGACTCGGACATGCATTATGATGTGCTACCTGTGATTCCTGGGCTCACCTCTGCCTGCTGGAATTGAAGGGCCTTATGAGCTTGTCACAAGTTCTCTTTTCTCAGGTCATGTAGAAATAACTTTCCTGGGAAAAGTTTTCAAAGAGACGAAAAAGAAGAGCTAAGAGCTGTGCTGCAGCTTACAGTTTTCCAAATGCCACTGGCAACAAGGGAATTCTGTAAGGAATGTTCTCAGAAAAAGCCCCACCTGGGGCTTGAGAGACCCTGACACTTGCGAGTATATATTCTTCCTTCTCAGATGAATCAGGAGGAAATCAACAGACTGTAATTATGATGCTTTAGCAAAAGTAAGGCAAGACCAATGGGTCCCTTCCAAGAAAGGGTTTGCTTGTCAGTTGTAAGGAAAGGGGAATTTTGCAATCTCTAAAGGGCTCTTTGTTAAAAGTTTCTACTTGATAATTATGCCGTCTAAAGATTCTTTGTCAAAGTCCTTCTTTGTTTAGAAACCATGCTTGCTTGTTCTTTTGGGTTCAACAAAAGATCAGAGAAAAATTTGTCTATCAGTATTCCAAAAAAGGTAAATGAAAGCTGCTTGTCCTCATGGGACCTTAATTTCACGTCCAAGAAAAATAATAAAAGGGTTTAGAATACCCCCAGAAGCTTGCTTGTGGTTACACGCAACCGCCCCCCCCAGGCACACACACATACATCACCCCCAAAATGTTAGTTAACTCCTCCATGTCTTAGGGTTCGGCTAAGCAACTTCACCTCCAAGAAGCAGGCTAGCAGCAGGACAGCTATGACCTGGGAAGTACTGAGCATCCCAATTAATTGGTAATAAATGGAGAATTAAGGCCTTTGGCCAACATCAGTCTTTTGATGCCCCACAAAGTTCATTTCATTGCAGTAAAAATAGTCTAAGTGCTTAGATAAAGGATCCCTGACTGTCACAGATCTAAAATACTCACCCTCTGCCTCAACCAAACCTTTCTACATTTCTCAAACATTCAGCATCTCCGTTTGCATCTCTGAGTCATAGGCCCAACTCCTTCCTTTTCTTGGAAGCCCTCTTGTAAGTCCATGGCTCTTTCCTCTACCTTCTTCAGGGTCAAGGCTGAGCCCCATTTCACCCACCTACACAGATTTTGATTAAGCACTAATCATGACTGGTTCCACAGGCACTGGGGAGAGGGAGGAAGATACAATACAGTCTCTGCTCACAGTCCAGACGGAGCAAGAACACAGACCACAGAGGCCATTCTCAGAATAGAAGCTCATCAAATGCTTGTTAAATAAACAAGCTTCCTAAACTGACTTCCACAGGACACTAGTGCCCTGAGCCAAGTGCCTGCCATATTCCATATGGCATACACAGGGAAAGTCACCAAATGCATTAAAGGAGCTAGCTCCAATGAAACCATTTCGACCCGCATTTCCCCAGGTCTTAAACCACGGGCTACTTTGGCTGAACACCTGTAATCTTGGTGTCCTGAAATAGTCTGGAAAACAATTGCATTACAAAATCAATAAATTGCCAGACAGAACTCAAATAAGGAGGTGAGCCCTCCTCCATGCTGTTTTACAATTGAAACGGAATAGTGGTCTAGAATTTCTGTTTGGAATCAGTTTGCATTTCACCTGTGACCTTGGCCAAGTCAATTAACCTCTCTGAACCACAATTTCTTCATCTGTGAAAACATAAGGAACTGTCACTGGATTTCTGTGAAAGTTAAATGAGATGGCACGTGGATGCATCTAGCACAATGCCTGGGAGGAATCTACTAGGTGCTCAATAAGAGTTTATTTCTTTCGCCTCTTATTTCACTACATTCCTGTAGCAGGGTCAGCCAAGTCGATGTTGGCACTTCAGATGTTACAGCTGCAGAATCTTCTCCGGGGGACAGTTTCTTAGGAATTATGGGTACTGGGAGACTTAGAGCAGGTGGCTCCATATGTAGCTGACATCAGGTATTTTACCATACAGCAGCTATTTCCTCAAGGAACCTTACCATTTACTCGGTGAGTTGCTCTTACAGGTTGCTCTTTCTGAATTCTTGAGCCAATTCTGAGGCCAACTTTCCTCCCAGCAAGCAGGTGAGCTGCAGAAGCAGGAACTAGATAACAACAGGTTCCTCTGTGATCTGCAGAGGTGGGGGTAGGGGGTTCCCATGCACCCGCTTGGTGCTGCTCTGGAGTTATGCTTGACATTGCATTTACTAGACAGCCCTGACATTGTCTTATTTCCCCCCTTGACCATGTGCTCTGTCAGAATAGGAACAAGATCTTGTTTACTGGTATCATTCAATGCCTAGCACAGCACCTGGTACCTGATGAACACTCAATAAATGATGGGCGTGTCTATGAATGGATGATTGGATGGACTGATGGATGAACAAACAGAAGGAAGAAGGGAAGGGAATGGAGAAAGGAAGGAAGGAACTGGTCTCAATTCCACTGCAACATAAACTCTACAGAAACAGCACCTTTGGGTTTCCTCAGCTGCCGCCAAGGTGCTCGGTCCTTCCGAGGAAGCTAAGGCTGTGTTGGGGTGAGGCCCTCACTTCATCTCGCGACTAGCACCTCGCCCAGCAGCACCAGCCCAGTACTTGCCCATGCCATGGCCTCTGTCTCTGCGCTCACCTGTACCTACTTGCCCTCATTCTGCACGACGATGAGGTGACCGTCACGGAGGATAAGATCAATACCTGCATTAAAGCAGCTGGTGTAAAGGCTGAACCTTTTTGGCCTGGCTTGTTTGCAAAGGCCCTGGCCAATGTCAACATCGGAAGCCTCATCTGCAATGTCGGGGCTGGGGGGACCCACTCCAGCAGCTGGTGCTGCACCTGCAGGAGGTCCTGCCCCCTCCACTGCTGCTGCCCCAGCTGAGGAGAAGAAAGTGGAAGCAAAGGAGGAAGAATCTGAGGAGTCTGACGATGACATGGGCTTTGATCTTTTTGACTAAATCTCTTTAATAACATGTTCAATAAAAAGTTGAATATTAAAAAAAAAGAAACAGCACCTTTGTCCTTTGTCAGTCACTCCTGTAACCAACAGGACTATAACAGTGCCTGGCATATAAGGGAAACTAAATAAACGTTTGTTGAATGAACAGAGAAATGATTAAATAAACTAAGTCAAACTTCTGTTTGGAAAATTGGTAGTCAAAAATTACTACTCACTGACAGATCAAATTGCATTGAGATTACTTCCTGATCTGTTTGTGCCCCCCCAATTATTAGGATATTGAATTAAAAATTAAAATGAAGGGTGAGGGATACTAGTAAAAATGGCTGTCTCCTACGGGCCAAACAATGTACAAAGTTCAGGGACCGCACCAAGATACTGTCCCTGCCCTCCAGGAGGTGCAAAAGCCTAGAAGGGCACCTAGAAGGTGAATGATAACAGGGGACAAAGAAGAGGCACCCTCAGTGGCTTCGCGCACACCTCGGAGCAGGGCCATGCCATCCCAGCTGGAGCATGCTCTGCTAGAAATGCAGAGAGTGACAGTATCAATTAATCCCTTCGTGATCCTAACGTCAGAAATGTAAGCCTTTTATGATGCAGTAAAGCAATTTTTATGGGTTTTCCCATCCGTCTCATGTCTTGATGTATTTTTTAATCAAAAAGGATAAGAACAAGAAGTCAAGCGGGTATAAATCTTCTGCTCATTTCTCTGGTTCTCTGCCCAGGGAGGAGAGGTGGGCCCTGCGGGGACTCCACGGCAGAGTTCGCAGTGGTTCCTGTCCTCCCAGGGAATACTTTCCAGAAAGCAGCCTTCTTCCCATAGTGGAGAGCCAGGCCTTGCTTAAAGCAACAGACACATTCTCCAAAGGCTGCCCGTAAGTAGAATCTCAGTAAACCAAATCTCATGTTTCCAATAACTTCGGATGCACTTTATCTTTATCTCCAATGACAAAACAAAAAAGTTTTTCTTTCATGAAATGTACAAACCAGAAAAAAAGCACAAAGAAGAAAATTTTAAAAATTACATGCTATCTTATCATCTAGAGATAATTTTAGAATGTAATCTTAACCTACTTTTATTCCATGGTTAGGTATACAGATACGCATTTTGACAAAAATAGGATAATGGTAGAATTATTATGTAACCTACTTACTTTTACGGCTGATCTATAAATGTGCCATCAAAGTTTTCTCATGTCAACATTCTACATTTTATGTACAAGTCCCATATTATTCTACAGGGCGGATATACCAGAATTTAACAAGCTGCTGTGTCCAGAAGTTGGGCACGTTTTAAAAATTTCCTCTTTATAAGTAATGGTAAAACTCATTGTTCTCACCTCTTATAATTTCCTAGAAATGAAACTGCTATGTCAAATATACATGTACTTTTAAACTTCAGATGCTTTTTTTTCAAATTGCCTTGAAAAAATGCTTTCCTGATTTATACTCCTTCCAGCAAAGGGAAGTATTCACATTTTTCTTACCTTTACTATCACTGGTACTATCTATCTATCTTTTTTTATATCTCTTTCTGTCTCTAAATATATATATTTAAAGGCACTGCTAGTGTTTAATTCCTGCTTCAATTTTCATTTTTTTGTTTACTTGCAAAGTAGAATTTTTTGTCATGCATTAAATGACTTATTTTGGTTTATTTCTTCAATGAAGAAAAACATCCATGTCCTTTGCCCATTCTTTTCTTTATTTTTTAAATTGACTTATAAGAACATTTTACATGTTGAAATACTGATCAATAAATTTTTATCTAGGATGTATATTTTCCCCACAGTAGTTTGTTTCAAAAACATTTTATTGGTGTTTGGTTTCCTCTCCTCTTCCATCATCCCAGTTTTTCATTTGTCTCCTTACTTGTCAGACATTAACTGGTAAAGCAATACTCAGGCAGAAGAGAGAAACAATAGCATTCACTCTGCCATTCAGGTACGTCACTAATTTACCTGCTGGATGAGCAGATACTTCATTCAAGGTAGATATTCCTGGGGTAAACCTTGCCCCTTAGAGCGACTGCCAACCCAGGCAGAAGCTGGCAGTTGATGGAGAAATCAGTCCTAGAGACACTGGTACCAGCTCTTTTAGCAGAAGTCAGGCAGTGGCTGCCTCATTTAGGACAATAAAATTTTGAGTTACATGGAGGTCACAGACAGAGTCAAGAATTTGGAGTCAGGAAACCTATTCCAAATAGCACTGGGGCAACTCTGGGATTAGAGTTTCTCCTCTTCTACCTGCCAGCCAGCTAGGTCAACTTTGATTCTCAGCTTTCTCATCACGTACCAAATATCACTGTCACCACAATCATCCTATCAACCCTACTCCACAGACTAGCTCTTAAATCCAACTGAAGGCACTTCCCAAACTGTTAAACGTTATCAAAATGACTGTTAAATTTTATTACCAATTTGAATCAGGAATTAGGTGGAATTATCTGGCTTGAGGTCAAAAGCAGAAGTCTTGGAAGCTGAGTTACAAGAAAGGTTCTAACTAGAAAAACTCCTCAGAGACTCCATTCCTCCTGCAATGCATTGGCGGCGATGGCTATACTATGGACGAATACAAGGTGATGTTATTCTTGCTTTCCTCATCTTTGCGTCTTCCCTTCTTTTGTTTTTGTATTTCTCATACATTTATTGAGCACCAACCCATGGAGCTCTACGCTGGGCCCTACATCAGCTCCTGGGGCTTCTGGGTTGAGTCAAATGCAATAATGACCCTCAAGGGACTCCCAGTTTCTGGATCTGGTAGACCACTTCCCGCATGTTAGAGGAGGGTCTCAGTGGTGGGGAGATGTTAATCAGTGGGTCACTTCCCCTAAAGGAAACTTCTTCCTTTGGAAGAGAAACTGGGGCTAAAAGGCCCTTGTCCTCTCTATTCAGGGGTAGGGAAGTAAAATGAAAAGCCGGCTCCATTGTTTCTGACAATGACTATGCCAGGAGTCTGAGCCCTCGGGCAGCTCTGGGATGGTGGGGGTTCAAGCGGTGCTGGGAAATTAGCATAGCAGAGATTGCACATGAGACGGGACTGGACTTATAAGGCCTTCAAGCAAATCAACCAACGTAGCATCAGAAACCTTCAACATTTATCTTTTTTAGGCTGTTGTTATGCCTTTTGTGCTTTATTTACTAACATTGTTTTCTTCCATCTCCTTTCTAATTGTAAAATTTCTTTTTGAAAGTCTTGGCTGGCCTGCATTGCAGTTGGTTCACACTTGAGTCACAGCACTGAGGGTTAAGTGGCATTGTCCTGAGGGTCAGCAGAAAGGCCCCACTGGCGAAGGTCAAATTCAGAGGGCCCGAGGTGGGCTTTGTCCAGCTCTCTCTTCCTAGAGAAGAAGGCATCTTTACTTCCAGAGCCACCCTGGAGATCCAAGATTTCATTTTATTAAGGAAATGCTTTCTCTTATGTTATACAAATCTGGCCTGTTCCCATGTCCAGGGGACCAAGACAGCAGTGGTGAACAGACGGGGACAAAAACCACGGTGGTAAAAGATTAAGGGCAGTGAAGAGGCAGCTTAGAAACGGTCATACAGTGGCTCTAGGCACTTAAGGAAAGACAGGCAGGTGAGAGGGGCCAGGGAAGTAGCCAAGGGGAAGGAGAGAGGGGCCGGTGGATAACGGATGCTGATGATGATTGCTGATGCTCTTAATTATAGCCCCCAGGCACCGAAGATCTGCCTCGTTAAAGGACGACTAAATTATTTTCACTCTGTTAAACTGATGGAGGCAGGACAGTGGGCCACGGGCTTTTAGAATTTTCTTCAGAAACAGAGATGACACATGAAAGGGGTGGAGAGCTTTCCGAAAGTCACGTGCTAGGGGAGAGAATCCTGGTACTCAGGGTCCCCATTCCCCATGCATTTCAGTCTGCTGCTGGGCATGGCCTGGTGGTGGGGTGGTCAGTGTGGTCCTTTGGAAGGTTAGACCCATGACTGTGGTGGCTGCAAGTTTAGATTTTCTGGTAATTCTTGAGCATGCAGGGTGCAAGCAGTGGAAAGCAGCGATCTGGTCTTCATTCCTACATTTATCTACCTGGGCTTTAAATGTGATACTTAGAAAGGCGCACATTTGAAAAGTACCAAATGTGCACCTTTGCAAAGACATTGGGATAATGATCATTTTGGGGGAGATTTTGATGTCTCTGTTTTAAAAATTAGCCAGCTACAGTTCTAAGTTTCTCTCACTTTATCACACAATCTTTCCTGATAAAAATCAGTAAATATTTATGGGACTAGGTGCTATGGGTGAGTCAAAGAAAAATGAGCCACGGTTCCTACCTTGAGGAGTTTTAACTTAATGATTATATAAGAATCTTTCTTTTTCTAAAAGCAATGTCATCATGATTTAAATGCAGGAACACGATGTATTCAATAAATCGTATTGTGAATCGTATTTGGAAAGAGAATGTTTCTGGAAAACAAATGTTAAGGAATGACAAATTCCTCTGTTCCCATCTTTTCAAGAGTTTCTGCATCTTAAAGGCAGGAGCGATGTTAAAAGGGCCCGAGGACCTTCATGTCTTAAAGAGAGGAAAGGGTCTGCAGGGAGGCTTTGGGAGGCTGTGACTCCTGCCAGAGAGCAGAGCTTCAAACTGGAGAACATAACTGGAGTTCTCTACTCATGACAGAGGGGCCTCCGTGACAGGAGAGTAGCTGGGTCCTATTCTCCTGCTGGCTTTAAATTAAGAGTCAATTGGTGGCTGCTTTTATTTTCTCCCTCCAAATTCTTTTACTTTAATCTGTCAATAGGTGTAGGATCAGGACTAAAGCCATGGCCTCCAGTATTGTTACTACACACCCATTTTGGCTTGTTCTCACTTCCCTATAGTGAAATTCCCTCTCCCAAAGTAACTGATGAGTCTTTCTTTCTTTTGAGTTACAAAAGTGATACATATTTCTTGTAGAAAATTCAGGAAACAAAAATATACAAAGTAGGAAGAATTGTAATCCCATTAACTAGAGATTGGCAGAGTTAACATTTTAGTGGATATTCAATGACTTTCTGGCAATCAGATGTCCAGTTGTTTCTTTCTAAAACTTGTCCTAATTTCCACTAAATTATGACTTTGAAGTTGTTTTCGAACTTAGACCACCATCCAAATTCTACCATCAGTTCAAATGCCACATTGTCACAGTGCGGCTGCTCTGATCCATACCTCCCATGAGCATAGCAATGTCTCTTTCCCAACACCTTCAACGCCTCATACTCTGCTTTATTCTCCACCAAGCTCGTACCACTACCTGACATACTATATACACACTTGCGGGTTTCCCCAGAGGAGAATATAAGCTCCATGAGGACAGGAATTTTTGTCTGTTTTGTTTGCTGGTCTATCCCCAATGCCGGAGGATAAAGGAATGCCGAATAAGTCCTGATTATCTCAAGAAGAGCAAGTGCTTCTCTTTAATGACAGTATAAAGAACTCTTAGAAACAAAGACCACTGCTCAGGACCATGGCCTTGCACGTGTGATTCTTGGCACTTCTGCTAGCAAAGGGGAAGAAGGTGGAAGAACAGCAAAGAGATCCTGACACCTGGTTCCCAGTGTCAGCTCTGCTGCCAGCTTTCTGGTTGATCCCAGGCCTATGGTGTGTCCGCTCTGAGCCTCAGTTTCCTCGTTAATAGGAATGAGAGGGCTGGGTGTAGGCGATGCCCGAAGGCTCCCCCATCTCTTTGTTCTATGATATCATACAGACTCTAAGGAGAGAACAACATGAATCCTCTGGGGCTCTACAGAGCCAAAGAAAGCAGGATCTGACCACTCACCCCCTCCTTCCACTGGCATAGAACTTGACAGTTTACAAAGTGCTTTTGCTTAGATTATCTTGTTAATTTTATCTATTGGTTAATCAGCCCGAGAATCTCAAACTAGGCATCAAAATCAAGCATGGAAAGCACCTAAAATGCCATGGCAGAGTCAGCAGGACTAAACAGTGGAGACAGCCAGAGACAGACTGAGGAAATCCATCAGGAAGATTAAATGCAACTTCAGAGAGAGGGAGAAAAAGAGCACCAAAAGGCAGGGGAGTTAATTTTCACATAATTCATCCAAATCTTATTTAAATACTCCTTCGGCAACTGTCACATTCCACCAAGCACTGGTGGGGGATCACACAATCCGGTGCTGATCGAGCCATCCTCACTGACTCCCTCTGATAGAGAGAGGGGATCCGGGTGGCCTTCTCCAGCCCCCGCCTCCTGAACTTGGCTTGAGGGTTACAGAATCCTCAGAAAGCTGATGCTAAAACTTCAGCAACGTGTTTAGGAGAATACATCTATATTCCTATCAAATTTGTTTATAGGGTTATAGAACTGTGCTTTTCTTGTAATTCTGTGACTTTTATCAAAAGGCTAGATCCGAATTGCAGACGCAAATATTCCTTTTTACCTTCTCTCTGGATGAGTGACCACAGCCCAAGTTCACTCTCCAGTCCTTCCTAATTGCTGCAAGCTTGTAGGAACAAGTACTTTGCTTTCTAAAGGAGGTGTGCTACAGGGCAACAGTAAACTTACGCTTATCAAATTATTCATTCATTCACCTGTTCATCCATCTGATGAATCATTACTGAACCTGTACTGTCAACAAGAGACTGGTTCAGGCAATGGGGATAAAGAACCTCATTCAAACTGGAAAGAAAGAAGCAATTCACTAGCATCAGGAGTTAGAAAGCTGCCTTCTGTCCTCATCACAGGTGTGCTGAATTCCTTGGTCCCCACTCCATGTTGGGGATGGAGATCTCCAATGCCTGTCGCTCTAACAGTTTCTCCACAGCAGCCTGAGATCCTTCTCTCCAGTACCCGCCCCTCTGGCTGCTTTTCTGGCTCATGAGTTTCTCAAGTCAGGACCTTTGGAGAGCACTTTTGTTTTAAAGGCCTTTTCCTCCAGCTGCCAAGCTAAGTAATCAGAGAAAGTGCCTATCCATCTTGCGGGGTCAATATACTTATTGAACAAGAAAGACAGAAAACCTGCTGCAAAGGATGCAGAATTTGTGCTATTGTTGTTAAGAGAGGACTTCCTTTAGCAGAGTAAGGGAATAAAACTCACTGAAACCTGGAAAATCAGTTTGCTTCCTGGCTTGGTGTATGGGAAAGCACACACCAACTTGGGAAGAAATCTCGGTTCTGCTACTCACTGGCTACAAGACCATTTGATGTAAAACTCAGTTTTCAGTTTCCCTATCTGCAAAATGGAGATAATGATGCCTCCCTTTAGGCTCGCCATGAGGATTAAATAAATGCTACTACTTACTGAGCTTTTTCTACGGGCCAGGCAGTGTGTGAAGCACTTTAACAAACAGAATCTTAATTAATCCAGTCATGCCACTCAAGTTAGTCTCAGAGTGAAGGCGAAGGATTTTGCCATTTCTGTTTCCCAGGAAGAGGCTTTTTCTGGAGTAACTAGGATAGTTCTGGGCTCAAATACTTCACTGGTACAAAAAGGACTTGGTGGAATTTCAGAGTTGACCCAATTGTCTACAATTGTGCCTGCCCAATATGGTAGCCGCTAGCCACGTGTGGCTATTTAAATTTAAATAATCAAACACAGATTAAATTAAAAAGTCAATCCTTTAGTTGAATGAGGCACATCTCAAGTGCTCAGTGACCACACAGTAGTTGTTACCGTATCAAACAGTACAGATATAAAATACTTCCATTGGGGCAGAAAGTTCTACTGGGCAGAGCTCAGGGGTGGCAAATAAGATACAGGGCGAGAAAGAAGAGAAATGTCAACAGGAGGGCATAAGAGTCAGTTCCACGGAGGTTCATGAAATTTTGGCACATTTTCAATAATTTTTTCATGGCTAACAGAATGAGGCTGTTTTCATTTTTGGGCTGTCCTGACAAAGTACTTTCTAGGGTATTTGGATGGTTTCATAGGACAGCTTTAGCAGCTATGGGTACTAATAGTTCAGCACCATTCAAAGGTATTACGTTTTCAGATCTTTTAACTGATTAGCCAAGATAAAATCAAGACATGAAAAATAAGTCATACAGAATCCACTCCTACAAGCCAAATGGCTCCCATACCATTTGCCCTGATGTTAATGCTGACAACCCAGCACTTAAGGAAGAGTTTGAGTTTTCCCGACATAAATTGTGAGCTAAACATCATCATCTGGGGAAATGCTTTGTTACGTTCCCGGATGCAAGGAGTCATCAGTCTAGATATAACCTACCTCTCTAAACCTCCCTTGAGCCACACCAAATGCTCCTTATGAACTAAAAATAAAATCACAACACCCAACTTCAAACACTCCACAAAGCACTTCATTCCCTAGAGTACCTGGCAAAGTCCTCGGCTTGGGATAGGATTCCCTTTGCAACCTAACTGCAGTTCACCAGCTCCTCCTCTCCACTGCCCTAACTGCCCCTCTCCACTCAATCCCCAGGCAGTAACTTCATTCATTCATTCACTCATTAACATTTATCAAGTGCACTGCTATGTGTTACACGTGATACTAGGTGCCACGGCTATAGCAGTGAAGAAAACAGAAAGCGAGATCAAGTCCCTACCCTCATGGAGCATACACTGTAATGGAAGAAGACAGGCAATAGACAAATACTTAAGATACACAGAATGCCAATGGTGACAGGTGCTACAGAGGCCAAAATATGGGTGGTGGCAGGGGGAGGCGAGAGTAGGATGACTTTCCTTATATTTAGACATTATCCTCCTAAAGTCTTTGAAATTGTCATTCATTCATACAAAAAAATTTTATTGAACACTTACTATGTGCAGAGCAGCATTCTGAATACTGGGATGAGAACAATGAACAAAACAGACAAAAATAAGCGCTAAGGTGAGACGGAACGCATGGATGGGTTGGGCTGGGTAGTGTTCCTGCTTATAAAGCAGGGCACTGTCCCTGGGCATGCAGAGACTTTACGTGCACATCTTATTGTTTGCTGGAACATGTTTTCCCCACCTTGCACACCTGGCCACCACCTCCTCCTTTTCCAAGCCCTGACTATAACACTACTTTCTTTCTGGAGCTTTGGTGAATCCTCTCAGGCATAATTACTTGCTCCCTCAACTGGATCCTCCCCACATACTATAAACACCTTGATTAATACAGTATTATGCAACATTGCATCATGTTTATGTACTTAGGTACACGTTATTCCCAGTTCACATTCCTAAAGGGCTGGGACTGTGTCTTATCCAACTTCATTTATTCATTCCAGAAGCTTCATGGAACACCAGCCATGTACCTTGCCCACCTTCCCTACCAGAGAATGAAGATGGACCCCTGTCATTTTGCTCTTATTTGAAGAAGGCCTGCTTTTCTCATTCCTCTCCCACATGGGACTGATGTGCCATTTAAGTGAAATAGTACACGGGAAGTGTTTAGAATAGCACTGAGAACATGAAAACTGCTCAGTAAATATTTGTTATTGCTGTAACTATTATGACTAATCTAAATCAATTTTTTAGTGTCAATTGTTTTCTAACTATATTACTTGACTCATTACATTATTGAAATGTTTCTGATTTTAACCTCTGACTTGTATAAGATCAACCCGACGTGGATGCTGCAGTACCTGGGAATCCCACACAGGCAGCTTGCCTTTTCTCCAAAGGGACGGCTGGCATGTGAAGGCACCGCACCGAGTTAGAGGTGGGTACTCACGCTTTACGTCATCCCCAACACTCTCAATGGTCAAACACGGCAGAGATGCTCTCTGTCTTCAAAGCCCATAGGACGAACATTCCGGTGGCTCTTTGCCCCCCCCCGCCCCCCGCCGAGCTGCAGAGCTGCTCCACTTCATGAGTTTTCTCTGTTGTTCACCTGTTCCTACCACTGTCACCAATGCCCCAGGCACTCTTCTCTCTTACTCCCGTGTCTCTCTCCCCTTCTCTTTTACGGTACCTACATGTTGTCTGGGGGAAAGTGCAAAGAACCTCAGCAGCTCAGCCAGACAAAACTGAGCCTGACACCCAAATGTCCCACTAAAATGGCTGTGAGAACACTTTGGCCAGATACATCTTTGGGCCTCGGAATCTTCTCTTGCAAAACACGAACCTGCTATGAAGGCAGTTCAGAGGATATACATCTCTTAAGATGAATGTGTTGGCACACAGCATATAGAATTGCTATGAGTACTGTTGTTCTGTGACTACTTCCAAATTTAGAGGTATTCTGGAAGCTTGAGGGCACTAAAGTGCTGTTTTCTGAATAGCTCACCACCTACGACACGTGGTTATGTAAGAACGCAGCTCAAGAATTATCACTTAGGAATGAGCAGGAAGCTATGTTTTCATGTACAGCTGCACGCGAACAGGAAGAAGTTGGGTTCATTATACCCACATCCACGGAGGGCCAGACAGAACCTCAGATAAAGGTATTTAAAAAGATGAATGCATGTTCTCGACTGAGCTATCCCAGCCAGCCAAGACTCAATAATTTAAAAGATAATGCTGGATGCTCATTTCAAGGTGAGAGAAAATTCTGAAGACGAAAGAATCTTCTCAAAACTTCCTTTTAATTAAAGTGTTGGTTGGCTGCATTTCTCCTGAGCCTCAGCTCTTTGCCTATGAAGGGGAAACCGCCAGGGGCTTTGCCTAGACAATAAGCCACTTAATCTGAAATTGGAAGTCAATCATATAGCCCCATTTTTTGTGCCCACTATTGGGTAGGTGCTAAAAGCTTTTGAATAGTATGAATTCATCAGTCTTCTTGGCTAGTACTGCATAGCCGAAACAAAACACAATTGTCAAACTGAAACAGAGAAGAAGAGGAATTCAAGATGTGGCTAAATTACTTGAAATGCAGACAAGGTCAGGGGCAAAAGAAAACCATTCCAGAGCCAGCAGTAATGCAAAATTTCTGCTGAGATGATGGCCAACCCACTGGTGGTGTACTGTATGGCTCAATACACAGTAAAGAGTTTCATGGAATATTTCAAAACTAGAAAGATGCAAAAGTGTCACTGGCAGTGCCGTGTTCTGTACAGAGTGGATACTAGAAAGGTAGTAAATGAGTGATGACAGAAAAGAGAAAAAGCAGGTGGATAAGTAGGTAACGGCAAGACTGATGGGGACTGGCTGACCACTGGCAGGTGATAGATGAGCCAATGTATCACTGAAGGAGACACAGGAGAAAGGCATCAAAATACTCCAAGCCCCAAGATGAAGCCCCTGCAGCTGAGTGGCACAAAGAGTCAGCAGCTGGGGCTGCAGGTGCCAAGGTCCAGGGAACACAGCAGGTGCACGTGGATTCCCTAATGTCGAGTGAAGCCAAAGAAGGCTGGGAAATTATATTGGGTGCAAATCACTGGCTGGGCCCTGGACTTATCCTTTACATCTGTTATCTCCTTTGATTGCCCCCAAAACCCTTTGCAGTAGAAAGTGACATCTTGATTTTTAGCAGAGGAAACTGAGCCTCTAAGCGACAAACTCCAGTTACACAGCAGACAGGAAGCAGAGTGGACTCAGTGCTGGTCTGTCTGAAGGCATAAGCTGTACATGCCCAGAGCTCTGCAAATTCTTTCACTAACATCAAACCCAAGAGCCCTCAAAAATGAATACACAGCCTCAATTAGCCTGACAGTAAGTGAGTGATTTCTTTGAAGTCTCAATTTTTATTTTAATCATTTGGACACATTTTAAATTTTACCTCATAATATACTTGTTTGTGTGTTAAGTGGAAAAAAAATGTTTTAAATCACTTACCATATGGAAGGGTGCACTGTCCTTGTCCTGGGGGCTTTGAACAGTGCCTGACATAATAAGGTGTCTCCACGGGGAGAGAGGAGGGAAATAGCAGCAGTGGGGGGTGATGTGTGTCCTGTTTTGAAAAGCAACATATTCTACTGTGCTGCCACCCCTCTACTGGTCCATTTCCGGGGCAAAATAGAAATTTTCTGTTAAAAGTCAAAATTGTGTTTTAATGGCTGGGTGAGGAGAATATTAGCACTCTGGCATATAACTCAAGTGTACTCTCTCAAATTGAGAAACAACTTATATCTACGCTACCTTCCTGCTAAAAACCATCTCTGTCCAAATGGATATTCTTTTGAGCCTTATGGTGATGACAGCTGAGTCTGAGTGCTGGTCCAGGGACAGGCCAATGTGATTTACATGGATTGTCCTGATTTACCGCCTTCCCCAACAACCATACGAAGTAGGTGGTTCTATCATACCCATTTTGCAGATGAGGAAACTGTAGATAGAGAGATTGAGCCACTTGTCCAAGGTGACCTGGCGGGATGTCCTGGGGCAGAAATTCATATCCACACTGCTGGACTCAAGAGCCTTTATTTTAAACAACGACCCAAGGTAGCCTGGCTTCTTGGTACACATCTGCATAGTACAAAGCCAATAAATATCAGTGTGCCCATTTTCCTGAAATAATTAAGAAGCTCCCAACCCATGTGCTCGCTAGGACCTTCTATATTCTGATTGGGTAGCAGTCATGAGCCACTTTCTATTTGTAAAGGACACAGCAAATTGCTCAATCCGTGCCAAAGGCTTTCATCTGAAAGATGCTACTCTGAGCATGGTGATGCTAACATAGGTACAAGGATAAACAACCATGAGAAATTAACTTTTAAGCTCTTCTGCCCAGAAGCCAGGTTTGAGCATTAGTTAATCTACAGATATCAGTGATGCTGAACAGCTGTATAAAGCTTTGCTGAGAGAAAGCTTTGCATAGTGGTCTTATGAGCTTTGAAGCCAAAGAGCTCTGGATGTGAATCTGGAATTTTTCCACTTACAGGCTGTTGGATCCTGAGTACCAAATCTAACTCATATGCCTCAATTTCCCCACCCATAAAATGGAGACAGCAATACCTGCCTGTTGGTACTGTTGTAAAGATTAACTGAGGTAAGTTTCCCCAGGTTAAATGCTACTTGATGGTTTGAGTAAATGAATAAAGTGACTGAGCTGCTACTAAAACACAACACAGGTTAATGTACATGAAAGTGCTCATACAGTGCCTAACCCTAACACATAGTTAGTGTTCAATAAATGGTAGACAGTGATGATGACAGTCCATTAAAATATCAGATATTGTGCTGCCATATTTTATTTCAATTGGTTAGATCAATAGCATCGATTCCTTATAAACTAGTATCTTTTAACAGTTTCAAACTGCTTTCCCACCAGTTTTTCCAATTGATATTTATAACTCTCCTGGAAGGTAGGTAGCTCAACTAATATTGCACTCATTTTGCAGATGAGAAACGTGAGTTTCCGCAAGATTAATGGACTTGCATAGCGCCACTAAGTTGGTTGGCATCTCTGTCACAGCTAAGATGAGAAATCTGGTTCTCCTTTTTCCCTCATCCAGTGCTGCTTCGAAACCACTTCCAGATTCTGCAAAAATTACAGCAAAGAAAGATAATGGGATCGCACAGCAAGTTCATAAGAGGGCAGACAACTGTCCTTGAGTCTCTGTCCTCTCACTGTGCTGCCCCTATGCAGATAACTGCACCTTAGGGCTGAGCGAGGCAGCCACACACTGCACCCAGTTGTGCTGCCCGAGCCCCAACTCTGGCACTGTTGCTGATTTCCTTCCTTCACTCTGCTCTCTTCCTGCAGTGCATCAGCAAGGCCTCTGTGAACTAGCCCCTGAGCCCGCTCCCCAACCCTGCCCACCCCCCACTTGCAAGCCTCTGGCTTCCTTTCTCTTCATCAAACATCACAGGCTTCTCCTGCCTTTGCACTTGCCTTCCCTCTGCTTAGAACAACTCTTCCTTGGTACCTTGTCTCTGCCAAACCTTCTCATCCTTTATGACTTTCTAAGGCAGCCGCCCATCCCCACCACACTGGTCTTGGTCGTCTTGTTCCTCTTACTTACGTCCAGCATAGCACCGACCGCTAGCTGAATGAGTCTGCTTATTTATACTCTGCCAAGCTCCTTGGTCACCTAATGCAGTACATGGTATAGAGTGTAAAGACAAAGTTTGCCACCCCCAAGAGCAAATGCCCAGGACCCATCAAAACTGAAGTCTGTATTTCAATGTGACTGGTTTTAAACAGCTGAAGCTGTTAAGGGGCCATGATCATGGCAGGCTCTAACTGGACCTGCTGTGCTCTGAATGCCCGTGTCCTCCACAACTCATGGGTTGAGAACTAATCACCAAGGTGATAGTATTAGGAGGTGGGGCCTTTGGGAGGTGATTAGGTCATTGAGGGTGGAGCCCTCCTGACTGGGACTAGTGCCCTTATATAAAAGACCCCAGAGAGCTACCTTGCCCCTGCTGCCATGTGATTACATGGCAAGAAGGCACTGTCTGTGAACCAGGAAGAGGGCAATCATCAGACACCAAATCTGCCGGCACCCAAATCTTGGACTTCACCGCCTCCAGAACTGTGAGAAATAAATGTCTGTTGTTTATAAGCGACCCAGTTTATGGTGTTTTCTTAGCAGCCTGAATGGACTAATACAGAACTAAAGGAATACTCTTTCCTAGCCAATGAACTGTGCTATCGTTTCCAACAACATTGTACAAACCTATGAATTCATTCCATCCTGCACAGAAGACAGTTTTCAAACTCTGTCTCCCATCCTACCTCTCCTTTACCCACTTTTGTGCTTAAAAACTCCTAACTTTTCTCTCTGTGATCTAGTCTGTAAATTTTTACATTGGCATGTGTTCCCTTGCCTGGCAAGGAAATAAATAGTAAATTCAGCTTTGTCTTGTTTCTCTTTTTTTTTTCCCCCCTGTTTATTTTGTTTTTGGTCTTCTCAATGAAAACAGGCTCTTTCTAAAGTATCCTAAGATACTTGGAAAGGCAGTATATGTAGGGCCCCAAATCCCAGACTCAGGAACAAGACTGACAAGTTCAGAAACTAGTTCTGCTATTTTCTTAGGCAAATGAAGTGACCACCCTATGTCTCAGTTTCCTTAGTATAAATTGAGGACAAAAATAATAATGTCTGCCTCATGGTGACTGGCCCAGTGTAAGGGCTATGACAGTACCAGCTATCATAATTATTCCTCATAGTGTCTCTGAAGAGTCTTATACTTCGGTAGAGATGATTCATCTAAGATCACCGCCAGAAGCTTAGGGCTGTATTCTTGTCAATTTTTCAATGTGACAAAACATACAAAATGTCTAGTACATGTTCAATAAATAAGAGCAACTTTTCTTCTAGAATAAGGCATGAATATCAATGCAATATACTATTAATTACCTCCAACTTTTTACTAATGCTTTGCTAAATACCTGAAGTTCATATAAGTAACTAACGCTAATGATAACCATCATATATTTCTGGCATCTTAGTGTTTTAAAAGAGTTTTATATACTAGATCTCAGTTTATTTACACCGTAAAAAGCAAGGGTTACAGGGTGCTCATTTTACAAATGGGAGAGCTGGGGGTTGGAAATAGAATTGTGGCTTGTCCCTGGCCTCATGGTGGGAAAGGGGGGTCAAGTTTAACTTTTGTGAGAATTGCATTTCCTTAAACCTCAAATAAAGGCAGCAGTCTTTCAAGCAGGAGTATTCTCTTAAAATAATCTCTAGATTGCCTCAGAATGACTTGGTAAGAAAAAGCAAGCTGTGATTAGGACATTTTCTTCTTCAAAATAGTCACTGGGGAGGCTGGATATGTATATTAATGATGTTACTGTTGTTAAAATTACCATTGTAGCAGCCAAGTGTCTTGGAACTACCCTCAGATCCTAAAACATACTCTTCTAAACACCTAAGAGTTGGCATATCTTTCCCTTTGAGAGTTGATTTAATATTCAGAAAAAGCCAAGAATCTCACGCACTTCCAAATCTTGTAAATAAGACAGAGGTAAAAGAGGGTAATAGGGTTTATTCTTTTTGAAAAATAAAACCAACTATGAAACAGGGACTCGTGTGGTTTTAATGGCAATTTTGTATGATGGACATCTAGAGCAGCCTCTTTGATACTGCATTTTGCCTGCTGTCTTCCACACGGTGAGGCTAGTGCTCAGTAGCAGGGTGGTCTCTGGGGTCAGAGTGGAACCCAAGCCCAGGGCTTTCTGCCCTGAATGTGGTGAGGATACCCAAGGGAGGTACTTCTATAGGCTAGTGCTTGAAGTTTCCTCCTACGCACTCCTCTCTTCTCCCATTTTGTGGCAGCCATTCGGTTTCGGTGGGGTTGACCTCACTCCTGCTCAAAGTGTGGACCCTGTCTGCTTAAGGCAACTGGCATAATCCACTTACTTAGCTACAACGATTGGTTAAGAAGTGGGCATGTGAACTGAGATGGCATAATCAGAGTAAGCACAGGACTCTTCCTCCTCCAGAGATGAAAGAGGAAGCCTGCAGCCCCAGGGGGAATAGAAATTACTGCTAGCAAGAGGAGAGCCAGCCTGAGGATAAAGATGAGAGACTGTTGGAAAAACGAGCCAGAGCCCCTGACGCCTGCCCTACCACTGTTTTTTCAGCTACACGAGGCAATCCATTCCTTTATTATTTAAGCCTGTTTGGTAAGGATTTTCTTTGCCTACAGACATGGGGAGTCCTAAACTCCTCTGTCTGTTCCCATAGCGGCTTATGCAATCATGTGTAGTAACAGATATGAGATATGTAAGGCTGTAATATGTAATTTTACATCATAAAGATACAACAGATACATTAAAAGACATATATCATGGATACATGTAAGATAATACGTAAGCCTGCTTCCATGTTTCTCTTTCCTTCTATGCATTAGCTTCTCAAAGCAGAAAGTGGGTCTAATTCACCTTTGAATCCCCAGAGCTCAGCACACCGCTTTGTCAACAGTTAGGTGCTAAGTGGGAGATGCTTCTCTCAAAAGATCATTAAATTTAAGCTTTGGAATATCTTTAGGCAGCAAAGGAATTAGCAAGGCACTTACTTTATCTCGATCTTCCAAACCCCTAATCCTACCTGTCCAATTATAGGTACAAACACTCTTTGAGGACCATGATGTTGACAATTAAAGCAAGGCAAAAACATCATTAAAGTGCAGACTCTCCCACGGGAGACCACTTGGATATAAAAATTCCAGCGTGTTTGTTAATGAAAAATAGGTCTTATAGCTTCCTGGTTTACAAGGTGGTTAGGGGCACATTCCTGCATCCTGCCTGGCTCCAACTGCAGAATCTCTCCTTGCTGACTATTTGACTTTGGGCAAGCTACTTAACCTCTCTAAGTCTTTGCGTCCTCATTCATAAAATGAGAACGAGAAAAGCACGTTTGCTATGTGATTGCTGGGAGATTAAATAAGGCAGTACACATGAAGCTATTAGTCTAATGACTGGCATTATCAATAAATGGAATGTACCATTATTACCTTTACTTTAGCACTAGCTAAACAGAAGCCGATCCAAGTAAGTGGCCTGATGGAAATTCCCAGCTAAGCGACTGGAAGGGTTGCCGTCCCCAGAAGGAATGCAGGAGGAGCATCCACTCCCAGCACAGGTGTGGGCTCTGGGGGGGGGGACAGACCACCATTATCAGACCAGTGCAAAGGCTTCAGAGGGAGGCCGAGGCGGCCTCCTGGCCAGCCCAGGACCCTCCACTGATCTGCCTAGAACACAAGGAAGAACCAAGGATGTGGGGAGGGAGTGGGCGGGGGACGGGCTGTGACACTTCAGAGAAGTTCCAGGGCTGTATTTGAGAGGTACAGCATTGAAAATGATACATTAAAGAGCCGTTCTCAGAAGGCGAGTGGATTAGAGCCAGTCTCCGAGTCAGGGACGGAGCTGATGAGGCTTTTCTTGTCACCATCTGTAAAACTTTATTACTTATACTTCAAAGGCAGTGAGCAGCAGAGGGCTGAGGAGAGGTGCTGCTCCTCACAAAAACAGGAGTGGGAAACAGCAGACACAGACTTGGGGAGAGGGCGGGAGGTGGCCCCTCTGTCTGCTGCAAAAGGAGCCAAGCCCTAGGGGGCATTAATCTGGACACTTGCACCTGTGATGATCAGTAGCTGGCGGTGGTCATGGGGTAGGAGGAAGATGGATATGAGAGATTAATTAACTCTAATACAGAGTAGGAGATGGGCTGGTTTCCCTGAAATCGCCTGCTGGCAGCTCTCAACTCTGATCTCACACATTCTGGGTTTCTTTCCTGGAACCAGTAGGAAGTGCTCCAAGTCTTTCTTAATCTCAACCTGTTTATCACCTAGCTGTCCATCAACACGTACTGGATTTGAACACCAGTACATGTGTTGGAAGAACACGCAGGGATCAACCCAGCAAAGGGGGGGCAGTTGGCCTAGGGAACACAAGAAAGCTCCAGTACGAGGGAAGAGCATGTGTAAAGCCCCTGAGGTGGCAGGAGAATGATTCACTGCAGCAGTACAGGACATCAGTGTGTCTAGAGCAAGGGAGCCAGGGAGAGGGCATATGTGAAGCAGTGAAGTTGAACAGGCAAGCAGGCACGGAGAACTGTTTTTCTCCATCCTCTGAATGTAAGCGTTGTGCAGGCACCACCCACCTCTTAGCTCCTACATGTGCTTTGTGCACATAGATTCAGCTATCTGAGTGATAAGATACTACTATGCTAGCTTGTGCAGGCTTACACATATTCCACGACTATGTCATTCATTTGCTGAGAAAGAACAGTGACAAACCAGTCCCAGGCGCTAAGTCCTGATGAGATCCTAATCAGAGCTCAAGCCATACATGTGCTTTGAATGATAAACACATAGTTGTGAACATAATGAGAGGGAGATTATCGAACAGATTTCCTTACCAAAACACAGAAGTACCAAGCGCTCTTGGAATGTTGGTTCCTAATGTAATGGATACCACATGCCATGATTCTACTCTGGTCAATAACTAAAAATGAAACAGTATCCATGCAAAAATGTATGTGATGTTCATCAGCATATCACATAGTAAAAAGTGCCACATGCCTGAACTGATAGACAGATAAACAAAATGTGGTATAGCCATACAATGGAATATTATTCAGACATAAAAAGGAATGCCATACTAATATATGCTACAACATGGACCAATCTTGAAAACATCACGCTAAACCAAAGAAGCCAAATATATCTTCTACAAAAAGAACATTGACTAAAAGTTCAAATGTTAGAGTCCAACATACTGGGCTTCGAATCGCAGCTCTACTAATTGCTAAGCCAGGTGAAACAGATCAGATGAATTTCTATCTCTAAGCTTTAGTTCCCACATTTGCACAAGATACATAACACCAACTCTCAGCATTGCTGCCACTAAAAAATGAAATATTTCACATAAAGTGTCAGTATCACATTTTTGCCATAAGATACTTACATTTAAAAAAATAAATAACACAGTGAACAAAACATAATACCTTAAGTAGAGACAGTGATTTTTGAAACAACAAAGGGCACTCGAATGCACAACTAATCACATTTGCAGGCAAGTGCTGCGTTACTAAAGTGTTTACCATCTATCCTAGTTTGGATGTGAAGACAGAACAAAGGTGGACAGTACCAATCTACCCCAGGTGAGACAGTAACCCATGGCCAAAGATGTCAGGTATGTGGAGGCAACTCCATTTCTAACTCCTCAACACCGAAAGTTAAAAATGCTCAGTAACTGACGATTCCTAAAGAGCCCGCATGTGTCAGTCTTGTCAGGACTGAACAGGCACGCATCTCTGACAGCCTGTTTCCTCTCCCGTCCTCTCCCTGTGTCCTGCTGTGCACAGAGGAGACAGGCTCAGGACAGGGCTCCCATTAATGGAATAAAGTGGCCTGCCAGGGCAGCCGTTCTTCCTGCAGCCTGTGCAGAGTCTGGGCTGAGTCGAGGCTTTGGACTGCCAGGTGTTCAGAGGCATGCCCGGCTTCTCTCTGCAGCTACTGCTGATACCATTATCGTAGCAGAGATGAGAAGATCCAAATGGGCTTTACTAATCCCCTACCCAGCTCACATGTCATCCCCACCCCTAGAAGGGCTGCAGGGACTGGGCTGGTTTCCCTGGAAGAAGAAAAGGCTCACAGGGCCCATTAGAGATGCCTCAGACATCTGAAGGGTAATGCTGGAAGAGGGATTTATTCTGCATGGTGAGGGGTAAAACCTGGAACAAAGGGAGAAGTTCCAAGAGGAGATTTGGGGCTGGATATGAAGAACTTTCAAAGGCCACAGCTCTTTGGAGACACAATGAGCTGTCATGAGAGGTAGCAGTTCTCCGTCACTGGGGCATCTGTGCGCAGGCTGCCTGATGACTGGGGTAAAGGGAGCAGCCATCCCAGGCTTTTAGGATTCCTTGTCATGCTGAGATTGTGTCATTTCAGGAATCATCTCTTGGTTCTTGTCATTTGGAATCAATTTACCTTCTTTCCCACATTTATCAATACTTAACTAAATGATGGCTCTGATAACAACTTTGCTCCCAGGGTACCCTGTGCTCTGGTCTGCAAAGCACTGGATAGTTTGTATCGGATGAAATTATCCAATTATCCTGCTGATGCCAGACATCCCAGAGCCAGTAGATGCCAAATGTGCAAATCAAAGCAGCAGCATTCTCACACTACGCAGGTGCCACCCAGGGGCTCAGCCATGTGTTTTTAGCATTTGCTTGGCTCGCCTTTGAGACTAGATCTTCTCTGAAGGGAGCAATGGGGCCTCATTTCAAACCCTTCTCTCAAAGGGCCTTGAACATAGTATACACTAATTTTTTTTTTTTTTAATTGTCTCAGAGAAAGATACGTTATTTATTCAGGCTGGGGAGGTAGCGGCTGCTTTTGGACAATTTTCCATTTAAACCCAGCCATAAACAGCAACTCTGGACTAGGCACAGAAGCCATATGTCTCCTGGGGCCAGAGATCAAGCCCCCCAGGGCAGGGCTCTGGCATCAGGGACACACAACTGTTGATGTTTCCTGCAGGGAACCCTTCCTCATAGCCTAGGCTGAACCCAACTTGTGCAGCTCCACTTGGGCAGGAGCTGAGGAAGCAACATGGAGAATCTGTGGTCAAAAGTGTATCTCCTTTTGTTAAAACTCAAGTAGCACTCTGGCTTGTCTGGCCTCTGTCTAGCGAGCTGCCCACCTCCTCTTAATACCCACAAGAATTATCTGAGCAACAAAGCACAGACTGTGTACCAGGACTTTAGGCCGGATACTCAAGAGACACAAGAGTGTGGCAGAGTCTGCTCTCAAGGTACTCATAGGCTAAAGGCATGGGGAGTAGGAAGTCATGAAGAGATAAAGAAATCAATGGTCATGAGAATGTCACACGCCATGATCCAAGTACACACACCCCTAGCCACGGTGACAGTCAAGGAAAGCCTTAAGGATGAGCTGCAATTTAGCAGGCTCATGAGATGGGCACCCCTGGCGTAGGGGGCCAGTCTTTGCAAAGGCACTGAGACCTGAGAGCAGAAAGTTACAAATGAAACGAGGTTGTCTGCACGGGCATCTGGTGCTAGAAGTTAATCCTGGAGAGGGGCTTTGAGTGCATGGGTGAGGAAGCTTAAGTATATGCCCAGGGAAATGAAATTCTGACACGTGCTATAATATGTGTCAAACTTGAAGACATCGCGCTAAGTAAATAAGCCAGATAGACACACACAAAAAAATCAATATCGTATGATTCCACTTATATGGGATACCTAGAACAGTCAAATTCATACAAACAGAAAGTAGAACGGTGGTTGCCTGGGGCTGGGGGGAGGGGAGAATGGAGAGTTGTTATTTAATACATATGGAGTTTCAGTTTGGGAAGATGAAAAAGTTCTGGAGATGGATGGTGGTGATGGTTGCACCACAATGTGAATGTACTTAATGCCATTAAACCATACACTTAAAAATGGTTAAAATGGCAAAATTTTGTTAGGTATATTTTACCATAATAAATTTTTTTTAAAATGCCAGGAAGCATGGTGTTCTGGTAGATGCATGTTCATGACCACCCTTCTCTAACCTATGAAAGTTTAGGAATCTTGGCTTGTCTGCACTGGTGTGGTACCAGAATCACACACCCATGGGGACTGTTGTGAACTCACTCTCCACAAATAATCTAGCAGTTTTAAATGGCTATCACCTCCTGAAAGAGGAGGACCTTTAAATCACACAACTTCTACCTCCTGCTTGAGTTTCTGACAAACTTCCCTAATTTTACACCTTTGGGTTGAGGGAAGAAAAGAGACTGAACTGAAACAGCCACGCTTCCCTTTGATAACTGGCTTCCTCCCCTAATTAACAAGACCCCACACAACTAAATACCTGCCAGCCTCAAAAACTTTCACAGAGACAAGCTTTGATCATGGTGAAGCACAGTGTCTACACCGAACAAGAGAATTTCACACAGCCAAATCAGACGGCGCTGGATCCAACTCTGCTCAAGCCAGCCCAACACTCTGAAGCTTACTGGTGAGTGTCACCCCGGGCAAGGCATGGGGGCCCCCGCAGAGCACTGGGAATCAGTGAGACAGAAGCATCACCAACTTGCAGGAGCACCACGGGTCCTTCCGGGAACCAGAGGAGAGGAGCGTGTTAATTGCATCCTTAAAATTTTCTTGGAATAGGTTTCTGAAACCTACATTTGGTAACTCAACACTGAAGTTCACATATTTGATTTTCTATCTGAAAGTTCTTTTTTCTTCATTTCTCTCTCTCTGGTGCCATGCTCACTAGATGCAGAGAGAGCTGTCATTTGGTGATCTCATCCAACAATTTGGCATGCCCATAAATCACTTCATGCTTCCTGGAGAAAGTTACAATGCGTATCATGACATTGCTATAGGAATTACGCAGGTGCATCCAAAAGGTTAATTCACAACTTTCACATATACCCCAACTGAACCGGCTCATCCTGGCGAACATTAAAAAACACACCACATATATTATTACTTCATGTGACATTTGTCTCCGGAGAAGCATCCGTCCAACTGCGATAGTGTTTGCATGTAAAAGAAAAACTATGGTGGGAAAATGTTGAAAAACTCCAGAGTGAATTCAGATGGTGGGGATGTCTTTGAACCACAACTGTTTTCCTCTCTAGAGTCATTAGTGCTAATTACTAACAACTACCCTGGTGACAAGTGCTCGCAGTTACTTAGCTGCTAATTGACTTCAATTTACCGCTCTGATTGTGTGGTCACAGGTATATATTTGCTTGGGAAGTGAGGAAAAGGAACAGGTATATCAGGCCTCAGGCTGTCCTTACAAAAGACATCACCTGCCTGAAATACTCAGCCTAACCCCAGTTGGCTCTCAAACTTTCCCACGCATCATAACCACCTGGAGGGCTTGGTAACGCACAGCCTGCAGGGCCCCAGCCTTAGAGTTATGGATTCAACAGATCTGGGGTGGGGCCAAGACTGTGAATATCTAACAAGTTCCCAAGTGCTGCTGATGCTGCTAATTCCAGGGCCACCTGCTGAGAGCCACTGGCCTCATCTAACCTCATCCAAGGCAGTTTCTGCCTCTCCCCCGCTCAGCTGTCTCATCTACAAAAACAGAGGCAGTGCAACAAAAGCAAGTGCCTTGGAGGTCCCAAGCACATATCACATCACAAGGATGAAATGGTGCCATGTTTAACAGAGGGACATCTATTGAAAGAGGGGGATTTTAGAAATAAAGTTTTGGTTTGTGTTTTCCCCAAACCGAACCTGATATTGTACAGTCTCTCTGTTGCTTTTCATTTGGACAGAAATGAATCGCAGAGAGACTGAAGGGAAAGTGAGGGATGCATGTTTACCTGGGCTTCACCTAGCTGTGAAGGTTTGGCAGTCAGGAAGAAGTCCCGGGCTCCACTGCTAGGCCTCATCTCTGATCTTGCTTTGATCTACATTTGAGACCTAAAGACCTAGAATGTGTGAATGTAGTAATACTATAAAATCAATATTCAGCATAACAGAGTAGAGGACAAACCTGAGGAATGAGCTCATTATTCTAGTCAATAAACTACCATAACCAAGCAATGTGCTGGGAGTTAAGGATATAAACACAATGATAGTAACTACCATCTATTAAACCCCAACCATGCACTAAGCAGTATGAAGACATGAGTTCTAATCCCTGCAGCCACCTTATAAGGGGGTGGTGGTGGACAGCAAATGTGAACACAGTACCTACCAGGTCTCAAGGCTCCTCCAAGCATTTTATAAGTATTTACCTATTTAATGACCATAACAACCCTATGAGTTACAGACGAGGAAACTGAGCCAGAGAGGTGCAGTAACTTGGCCAATGTCACCCTGATAATAAAAGGTGGAGGTAAAATTTGAATCCAGACTACCTGGCTGTGGAGGAAGGGCTAATGATTATGCTATACTCTACTGCCCGTGCTGGGAAGTGGCATTACCCAAGTTTCACAGATAAGAAAACCAAAGCCCACAGAGGTTAGAAACTGACTTAGCTTTTGATTCTGAAGTCTGTGCTACACACTGCAGGCTCTCTGATGATTGGCACATGGTCCCTGTTCTTGGGAGAAGGACTGACCCATACACAAATGAAAAAAACCCAAGGTGGTGGGTGCCAGTACAGTCCGGTAACACCAAGCAATCTATCGCACACAGAGACTTTCTTCCTGTTCTACTGATGGGCTATTGAATGAGTGACTGATGAGACCAATCTGGGGCAGCCAGATTTTGCTCCCATTGGGACAGATGTCTTCACATGCAGCAGCTGCACTCGGGTACAGCTTTTATTGCTGCTACTTCTTTATGTTGCCGATGCCAAGCACACAAGTTGTACCTGTGTCTTATTGCCTTATGCCTTGATGTGGCGTAATCTGGAAGCTTAATACCTTCCGTGGGTAATATTAAATATTTACTGGGTATCCTTTAAACTGTTAAGGAGACTTGAAGTGTCTGACACAGACAACATGGATGGTATTTCCCTGGCACTGAAAGAGGTTTTCTGCGTGTTGTTACTACAGAGAGCAGGGCAGGATTTGGCTCTGCATCATAAACTCCAGAGCACTTCTGGGTCTGTTATCATAGTTTTCAAATGTTCTAAGGATTTAGGTGACCTAAGCAGTACCACCACTGGGATTAATCCCATAAAGACTGGATGACTTCAGTTTAGCGAATGGAACCCACAAAAGCTGTGACATCTGGAGGCCCCTAGGGCAGGGATGGAGGGCTTCACCCCAGAAAAGGACTTGGTAAAATGAATGCATTTACGAGGAGGAACGTGCTCCAGCTGCGCAAGGCCCCAGTCTGTCTCCTTACCTCTAACTGCCTGGACTGTGTCTTGTGTCTCTTGCGAGGCAGTTTCTGCTCATTCCACCCTAGTAAGATAAATCTGAGTAATGTCAAGTAATGCTTGTTTTCCATGAAAAGGAATGTCATTTTTCTACTTAGTGGCCAGACTTTCCTCCTTTGATTTCATGAGCAGAGATGGCTTTTGTCAAGTTGTCCATCTGTGATGGCCACCCCGCACACATGGATGGGACCAGCATATATATATTATCTTATCTGATCTCTTCATTTTTCAGAGAAGAAAACAAAGGCCCAGGAAAGGGAACTGTTTATTTGTGGGTTGGTCATACAATTAATTTTTTAAGCCACTATTTTTTACATTACTTTTTATCAAAAAAGTCTCATAAAAGGAAAATCAAATTCATGCACAGAACTTCATTATGAGATAAAACTTATTTACCTCTGCTAGGGCTCTCTCTGTCATATTTGGTTGCCCTATAAAGTGGTACATGTCTCTTAGGAAGAAAACTGACAATGTGGATTAAGAACCTTAAGAAAATTTAAATCATTAGACCCAGAAATCATACTATGCTAATTTATATCAGAAAAAAATGAATTTGAAATAGGGAATGCTATATGCCAAAGAAATTCAACAAAGTCTTAATTAAATCTTCACACAATCAGAAACATTCTAATTGGCCAAAAATAGGAGAATGTCTTTTAAAAAGATGATTTATTGCTAGATGGAACATTACCCAGCCACTGAAAGTGATAGTTATAAAGATCAATAATGTTAAACAAGAATAAACAGCAGGAATCAGAATTGCATAAAGAAGGGAAACAACTGTCTTTAAAAATGTAGAGATAAATAGATTATAAGTAACTAATCAAATAGTGGTGACCTTTAGGTAGTAGTAGATGTATGACTTCTGCCTCTTCTAATTTTCTCTAGTCTCCAACATATCCTGTGATGTTCACACTTTAGTCTATAATAAGGAAACACATTCACTGCTTTTTTAATGTTATTTTGAGCCACATATGTTACATTACCCAACCAACGTTTTTGCAAAAGGAGATACCTAGTGCTCGAGAATTCCAGAGGATGCAAACCTTGCATCCAGATGGCTTTGCTGGCGAGACACAGGTAGAAGCATGGCTGTCAGGATGTGCTCTGGTGTGACCATTAATCAAATGCTCAAATAAAAGTAAGAAGTAAAGTAAAAGAAAGGCCCTGCGGGAGAAGCCTTTTTGCAGAAAAGGAATCTTGTGCTGGCCAGCAGAAAAGATTTGTAACAAATGCAGCCAGTTAGTAAGATTAATGAAAGGAGAAACCACTTTGCATGGTGGTCAATCTTCAATAACTTAAGGGTAATCAAGACTAATTTCAAGGTAATAGGAAAAGCTACCCATGTCTAAATTTTGGCTGAGATTCCTCGGTGCGCTAAATGGGCTAAACCTTATGAAATCAGTGTATTATTGAGCAGAAAGCAACTCAAACACTTTCTGGTTCCTGTTACAGACTGTTCCATGGCCAGGGTCCTGAATCTTACAAATGGCTCCCAGAATAATGGAGCCCAGCTGGAAGAAAAGGCCCTGCCTGAGGAAATTGGGTTGATAAGTAGATACAGATATTGAGAGAGGGAGACGCAACTCCCCTGAATAAAGAGAAACAACACAAACACATGCAAAGGAAGAAATTAAATAAACTCTCCCTGGATTGCAACAGGACTGAACCCTTGAGTTGGAAGGGACATGAATTCATATTTCTGATCCTGTAACACTCCCACATATGTAAAAAAGCAGCATGTCTCAGGGGTTGGAATGCTGGCTGAGAGAGATGTAGAAAGATTGTAGAGAGATTGACAGATGTAGAAAGCTCTCTAGAGACTTAAAAGCTGATGTCCTTGTTTCAATTTATATATGGATATATACATTCATGCAGTGCATAATGACATTTCAGTCAATGATGGATTACACATCGCATAAGATTACAGTACCTTATTTTTACTGTACCTTGTATGTTTAGATACATAAATATGTACCATTGTGCTACAGTTGCCTACAGTATTCAGTATAGTCACATGCTGTACAGGTTTATAGCCTGGGAGCAATAGGCTACACCATATAGCCTAGGTGTGTAGTAGGCCATATCATCTAGGTTTGTGTAAGTACGTTCTATCATGTTCGCACAACAACAAAATTGCCTAATGATGCATTCCTCAGAATATATCCCTTTCATTAAGCAACGCATGACTGCATATATGTGTGTGTGTATAAACACACACAAATGATACATATGCCTAGATATACATGCACATGTGTATATACAGACTTATTCGAATACATGTATCTTACATGCATACATGTGTGTGTATACAGTCAGCCTTCCATATCCATAGGTTCAGCATTCACAGATTCAAAAATATCCCCCCAAAAAACCAAAACAATAAAAAATTCAAATAAAAAGCCAATACAGTATAACAACTATTTACATAGCATTTATACTGTATTAAGTATTATAAGTTATCTAAAGATGATTTAAAGTATACAGAAGGATATGTATAGATTACATGTAAATTCTACACTATTTATATAAGGGACTTGAGCATCTGCAGAATCTGGTCTCCACAGATTCCTGGAACCAATCCCCTGCAGATACGGAGGGATGACTGTGTGTATACATTATCTTACGTAGCCTTATTTCAGTCAGCCAGTCTACCCGTGCAGGAGAGGCAATCACCCTATTAATAAACTGTTTAAATTGCATCAGAAACACAAACCTATAGAGAGCTGAAGTAAGCACTTCATTTTATAGGAGGGGACAGATAGCCAAGGCCCAGAGAAAGTGATTTGCCTAAGTTTGCGGCGAACATCAGTAACATGAATACATAGCACTGCGTGAGCAGCATAAACCAGTCGCTGTGTTAAGTGCTTTATGTGAAGATCTCCTTGGAGGCAGGTAGTGTTCCTGTCCCTATTCTACAGATGAAAACAAAAACAAAAACAAACTGATATTAAACATTTATTTGCTCAAGTTCTCAGCAAACAGTACGGCCAAGATTGGACCCCACATGGTATGACTTCAGACCATAAGCTCTTGACCCCAAAGGCACCCCCTTGTTGGTGCTAAGGCCTGGATTTTAATCCAGGTCTCTAGACTTTTGGTCCAAATAACCTTTCTTGTACACCTTACAAGTGGTTTCCAGTGTTTACTGATGCATGGAGACCTAAATCCATCCATGACTGGTTGTTCATCCCAGACACCTCTAAGAAGCTAAGCTCTAAGGGGCAGAAGGTTTGTTGTTTATTGCTGCTGTATTCTGAGCCTAGAAAAGTATCTGACACATGATAAGCACTTGATGCACGTGTATTGAATAAATGAATTAATTTTGACAGGGAATAGCAAATAGACAGCCAGAATTATATTTTCTAGAATGTTGGAGCTAGAAAGAAACTCTGGGTTCATCCAGAACACTCCAGGAGTAAAACTATCAGAAAAGCTGCCCAGGTCAGAAAGCCCCTCATTTTATAAACTGAAGAACCCAGGGAGGGGAGGTGTCAGTCTCTTGACTTAATCTGCTCAGAAGGTTCCTCAGTCAGGCCCTGGATCTTACAAATGGCATCCAGAATGACGGGCCCCAGCAGTAAGAAAACGCTCCTGCCTGGGAAGATCACTGACGGCAGGTGAAGAGTCAAAAGCAACCCTTACCCTGCCTCTGGCCTCTCACTCTGCAGCTCGCCTTCCCCAGTCAGCAAGGAGCACTTTCATTTGTGCATTCCACAAACAGAGCGCCAACTGTGCACCCGGCACTGTGCCAGCCTCGGACTCTAGGCGTGAGTGATGCCACCGAGTCCTGTCCCTCCAAAAGCTCACATGTCACCAGGGTGAGAATGGCAATAAATGATAAACAAATAAATACATAGTGAGACTCCAGTCTTTGCTGCAGAGGGTGCAGGGAGTGTGAGGGATGCTGTCTGATAGAAAACTGATGGGGGCCATCCCAGCAGAAACCTGCAGGAAATAAGGGAGTGAGCTCTAGGGCCATCTGGGGACAGAGACTTCCAGGAGAGGAACAGCAAGCACGAAGCTGTCGAGGCAGACATGTGCCCAGTGTGACAAAGGCAGAGAAGGATGCCCAGTGGGCTGAAGTAGCACGAGGATGGAGGAAGAAGCCTATGTCCCAGTCTCCTGCCAGGGCCAGCTTCAGGGTCACGGGACCTACATGGCCTCATGCTGAAAAAGGCCCTGCGCGTGGTTTAATAACTTGCTGTCGCCATTTTTGAAATTCATAATAATTTATTAAAAGGGAGTTCCGCCTTTAATTTTGCACAGGACCCCACAAATTATACAGCTGGCCCAGTGTCTTGTCAGACCACTGAGGACTGGCCAAGATCACAAGTGTCCCCCACTTCCTCCTCTTTAAGCACCTTTGTCCCCTGTTTCATAGAGAGTGATGACAAGAATCCCACAGAAGTACTCACAGCAACACCATCGTTTTCTTTTTAAACACTGACTGGTGGCTTAAAAGGAAAATAAACACTCCCGTATTAAAGCCTGGGTCTCCACAATGCCAAAGCCTCCCTATTACCTACATTAAAAGAGGGAGCAGGAGTGGGCATGATTCGGAAGAGCTGATGAGAATCCCCAGCTCTGGAAGGCAGCATGTGCCTTTTTTCGGGCAGATTCCCCTTAACTGTGAATAAGTATTAACCGATAATCCTGAGGCCATACCTCCCCAGCCACTGCAAAGCTAACTCTGGTGACTTAGGAGAGCTAATGTGGGAAGAAAACTTGGGAAGCAGCTACAAGTTTACATCCCTCACCACCAACCCCCCAACCCCACCATTATCACCCATCAAGTATTAGAGACACACCCTAACCTCTAGCAGAGTTTCCCTCTAAGAAAAGGATGCACCAAAAAAAATATACATATAATGCACAAAACATTTTGCACATAACTTCTGAGAGGGTCTGAGAACATTTGAAATCTATCTATGGTCCCCAAGTAAGAACCCTGACTTAGGAAGGGGGCGCACCTGGCAATGAACTGGGCTAGCCCTGCCCTAAGTATAAGCTGGACAGATAGAGTGCACCCTAAGGAAGAAGGGGTACTTTTGGGTCAATCATAGTGGCTTTATCTGAAAAAATTAGGCCACAAAATTGAACCCCAGTGATCAGGGCCTAGAGATTATACATAGAACTGAATGAGGCCAAAAATTCACATTCCTTGCTGTCTTTGGGACACTCCAATGCCTACAGACTTTAATGTGACCTGAGGGTCCCTCTCCTCAAGGCAATGGAAATACGGCCAAGACAACGACCACCTGACAACTTTAGGCCTTAAGCTAAGAAGCTGGAATAATGGCTACACGTATGGAGTCCTTTATGCTAGGCACTGCTCTAAACACACAGCATACAGTAAGTTGTTCGTGTCTTGCACTAACCCTAGGGTTAAATACTGTTATCAGAGTCCCCATTTTACACGTAAGAAAACTGAAGCCTAAACAGGCTAAATCACGTGCCCAAGGTGGCAGAGCCAGTACGTGGCAGACTCAGGATCTGAACCCAGACCGACCGACTCTCGAGTCTACGCCCTTCTCCAACAGTGTCACCCACAGGGGCCCTCCCAGGTCACCAGGCCAAGGAGAATTCACCAGGTCAGGAGTCTAAGTGTGAGAATGCTAAATATGTCCCCTAAGGGACTTGGAGTGGGGGAATGGGGCAGAGAAAAGGGTGTGGTAGTGATCGTTGGTCTAAATTTCGATTCTGATCACATTCTGATACACCTCGCAAGAAGCAGTCACACATGCACACACCCAGATACAACAGAGAATTCCACGTCATCAGCTAGTTAGAACTTGCTTTAGGCAAAAGAAAATAAAAGAAAAAGTTTCTTTTATACCATGGCAGGAGACACTCTGGCTTTCTGCAGATTTAAAAAAAAAAAAAAAAAAAAAGCTTATGGGTATGTTCGAGATGAGGAAGGAAGAAGAATCCTGACTCGGTACAGTGATCTCTGGCAAAACTCTGCAGGTCCCTGGGCTGTCCACATGTGGGGGAGTCACACACACCCCGGAGAGGAACTCGCCTCAAAGGAGACCCAGGGGGTTCCCTGGGGGGAACAGCAAAAGCATGGTTTCTGCCCCAGAGACAGCGGGAAAAGCTCCACTCTGCCTAGGTTTGCAAGTTACACTTATTAGTAAAAAGCTCGACTCTTTAATCCCTTGCACCGGAAGGGGGCACTGTTTCCTCTAAAACCCGTCTCAGGCCAAGGGCCCGGGCCAGGCTACCTGAGCTGATAAAACACAGACAGAACCAGACCCTGCACGGGCTGCGCACAGATGCCCGGGCTCCCTCTCAGGCTACAGACTCTCCTCCTCCCTCCCACTTCCCAAATTCAAACAAAAACAAAACTATAAACGATTCTCTCCCAGATTTCTTCTAAATCACTGCTACGTTTACATCTTCTGCTCTACTTAAGTCCGTCGTTAAACCAAAAAGAGGAAACTTAATATTTGAGAAGTGAAGAACAAGGAAAACACAAAACAAAGCAATTCATTCTTTTAGAGGCCCGATCTAGATGGCTATATCACCAGCCCACATTCTGTTTATAATGTTGAGTAGAAAAGAGAACATTTCTAAGTCATCATGTTCTTAAGAATAGGGGGATTTGTCTCTTCTTGATACTTAGTTTAATAGCATTTTCTTTTGCTTGGGATTAGAAAGTTTGCTCTCCCTGGCTCCTTCTTGCAGAGAGGCTAAGAGACTGTTCCTCCATCTGTTTCAGTGGTTCTTAAACCGTCGTGTGCCTGAGATGCGCCCGGTGGTTGATAAGATGTGGTTCCCCGGATCCCGCATGGTGCAGGGAGGAGATGGCAAGCTTCCATGCTTCTCATGAGCCCTGAGGGAACCCTGAGCTCTCTGTAGAACACGGCAGAGCTGAGCTGGGTCATCTCTCACTCCCCAGCACCTGGGCATTCAGCTGAGCTGCACTCAGCTCCCAGCCGGCCTCTTCTCCTGCCCAATCTCATCCCAGTCTGCCCCGCCTGACTTCCCCAAAGTTCTCTGTGTCTTTCTACCCTGGTTTCTGTAATGCTTTGCAAGACATGGTCTGACAGAAATTCGTCGGGTTCCGATGCAACACACGAGCCACTGTTTTGGAACTTCTGTGTGGGCCTCTCTTCCCTCACTGTAAAAGGACAGTGTTGAGTTGCTCCATGTCCTGTTCCTTGTCAACTTAGGTAAGACACACCAACCTTCCCACTTTACTCTCCTCATTGCACTGAGCAGTGCCTGAAATAAATATATCTATTAATAATAAACATAAATTATAATATTATTGGGTTGTTCACATGTGCCCCCTTCCCTGGGGGGTGAGATCCTTGAGGCCAGGACACGACTTCCAGTCCCCAGCACTTGGCAGAGTGGAGCCTTGATGAGTATTACTTAGCACCACCTGCCTAACTGCTAAACGAGATATCCCACTGGCTTTTGAACTATGGGTTATCTCAGGAATGACTAAGGGATGGTGAAAAGAGATCATGGTGGGGGCATATATGGTTCTCAGAAACCTTATCCCTGCAGCATTGCTGTGTAACAAATGATCCCAAAATGTAGTGGCTTAAAGTGCAGGTGAGCAACGTGGGCTGACTCATGCCTCTGCAGTCAGCTGGTGGATGGCTGGGGCTGGCTACTATAGGATGACCTCAACAGCCGTTATAGGACAGCTCAGATGACGAGGCCTTTCTCCATGTGGTCTCTCATCCCCCAGCAGGATAGCCCAGGCTTGTTCACATCACAGCAGAAGGGTTCCCAGAGCGGCAGGAGGAGCCCCAGTGCTCAAGTAACTTTCAGGTCTCTGCTGTGTCATGCTTGCTGCTGTCCCATTGGCCAAAACAAGTGACCTAACCAGCCTAAATTCAGGAAGTAGAGACAGATTCCTCTTAATAGGAAAAGCTGCAAAGTCCTGGTACAAGGCCTGGACATTGGAAGGGGAAGAACTTGTGGCCATTTTTGCAAGCACACACACACACACACATACACACACACACACACACACACACTTTTTTCTTACTCGCATGCAATGTGTCTGCAAGGGGAGCTGGAAAGTGTAGCCCTTAGCGCTTACCCACTTTCCAGATGCAACTGTATTACTGAGGAAGGGAAAACAAATCTTGGGGAAGAGTTAGTGGTCTCTGTTACAGGCATGTTGTCCATACTGCTGAGTCACTGTCCACAGGGGCTGTCCCCATTTGTGCTCCCACCAGCAAAACCTTAGAGGGCCTCTTTCCCACAGCATCACCAACAGAATGTGTTACCAAATTTACAGATTTTAGTAATCTGAGAGTTAAAATTGGTATCTCAGTATAGTTTTTATTTGCATTCCTTTTTTTAAAAATTTTTTTGAGGGAGAAGTTGTATCTCTTTTAATGTTTAAGAATCAACCATTTGTATTTCCTTTTCTGTGAACTGTGTGTTTATATTCTTTGCCACAGTTACTGGTCTTTTGAAATATTAATTTCTAGGAGTTCTTTGTATGTAATTTTGAGATTAGCCATTGTCTGTGACACAGGCCACAAACATTTTCCTCTTGGGAAATCTTAATGAAGGCCACGACATGAGTGTGGCTGCCCTGTTTTAAATGTCACCATTTGTCAAACCCGGTAGAAGTTACACCTACTTAATGCTATGCCATTATATGCATTGTCTATCATATCATTTCCTTTTTTTCTATTTGCCTTACTATTTCCTTCCCTTCCAGGTATTAAAATATTTTTTTATTTTGAAATAATAGATGCACAGAAAATTACAAAAATAAGTACAGAGAGGTCCTACGTACCTTTCACCCAGTTTTCCCCAATGGTGACATATTAGATAACTATAGTATAATATCCAAACCAGGATGCTGACATTGGCACAATGTGTATATATAGTTCTATGCTATTTTATCATATGTGTAGTTTCATGTTCCTAGGATGGCAATCAAGACACAGAACGGTTCCATCACCACGCAGATCTCCATAATTCTACCCCTTTAAAATCATACCCACTCCTCTGCCATGGCTCCCACACGCCTAACTCCTGGACACCACCAATATTATCTTTTTTCTACTCTATTTTTTCTTCACCCTTTTGTCATCTTATGAAATCCTCTCTAACGTTGTAAACATAGGATCAGATGCACAATTTGTTTACTGGAGCGGAGGAAACTTCAAACCGAATCCGGGACCACACGACATCTCACCCATCATTACCTTCCTGTGCCTTCCCATTCTCCCCAACACACCCCTTTCCCACATCACATCAGGTGCCAGACAACTACCTGCCATCCCAGAGGGCTTGCCGTCAGCCGTCTCTTCTCTCTTTCCAACATGGGTGTGAGGAAGTGGAAACACCTCCCCAGGAGGTCTGAAAATATCCCTTCCTGCTTCCTAGTTGACTAGAGTCACTTGTCTGCCAAAACGTGCTAAGTAAAGCTCAAAAGAACTTAAGTCAAACAGACGCCATAAGCAAAGTACAGCCCACTGGGAGAAGACACTGCAAAGAGGGTCTTTTCTTTCCATGTCTGTGTACTGAATTTATCTCCGGGTGGCAGGTTATTTTGTTCCGGTAAAGAAACCAAGCAAGAGGGACCCCAGGGAATTGTCTAAAAAGAAACAGGGGGGCAACCATTGGGATGGTTTAGAACTTGTTAATTTAGTACACAGACCTTCTGGTTTAGGAAGGTTTCAATGTTTAATCTTTTGTGTAGAATCTTTCCATTGGGCAATGTGTTGATGTCACAAAGAACAGGACTCACATCTCAGTCGAGACAAATGATAATTAGTGCCGGGAGGAAGGGGGAGGAGAGTTCAACGTGCCGCATTCTTCAGGTCTGCCATGGAGAACAGAGGGGTCCCCCTGACCTTCCGACAGTAATGTGCTCTGCTTGATCCTTCAAGATCGAGGCCCAAAGAAAACATGTCTTCGATGAAACTGTTTCCTATGCAAATTCCACTTCTACCCCAGGGCCATGGTATCAGCATGACCTGCAGCATAAGAGGTGTAACATCCAATAAGAAATTGGAGGTCTTAAAAGTCCTGACTGTGACTACTGCGCAAGGTAGAGAAAGAAACCGAAGCAAGCTGAAAGCTGCTGGGAACAGCCTCTCAGATAATTCTGCTGCATGTCACTGAAAACAAAGATAGACAAATCCAAGTGATATTTGATCTATAATTAGGATGCAGGCCCCAGACATGAAAATTTATCTACTAAACATCATCCTGCCTTTAGTTCACAGTTAAACAACTTCATCTGTTCCTAGGTGACCCCTAAGGCCTGGATAATCTGTGTTTCCTCCCAGCACACTGGACTCGCTCATAATTTCTGAATCAGTGCTTAGAGTGGCTACAGGGATGGGAAGATCTGCAGTTCTCTGCTCCACATCCATCACCTGTGTCACCTGCCCGGTTAGCTGGCATTCAGTGAAGACACAGGGTATTGGTATTCTTAGCACATGAATAGCTAAATTTAAGATACAGGCTTGCAAATGGTACAGCCATTTGGAAGACAGTTTGGCAATTCCTCAAAATGTAACACATGGCGTTACCATATCACCTGGCAATTCCACTTCTAGGAACATACCCAAGAGAACTGAAAATGTATGTCCACACAAAAACTATGTACATCAATATTCACAGCAACATTACTCATAGTAGCCAAAAAGTGGAAACAGCCCGAACGTCTATGAGCTGATTAAAGTATTAAAAAATGTGGTACATCTATAATGTAGAATATGATTTGGCCATAAAAAGAATACAGTATATATACATGCTACAACACGAATGAACCTTGAAAACGTTATGCTAGGTGAAACGAGAAGTCACAAAATATCACATATTGTATGATTCCATTTATACGAAATATCCAGAAGAGGCAAATCCTAGAGATAGGCAGTAGATCAATAGATGCCACAAGCGGGGGGGACGGGGAGAGCGGGATAATGGGGAGTGATTGCTAATGTGTAAGGGGTATCTACTTTGGGGTGATTAAAATGTTCTAAAATTTGATAGTGTTGCTGGTTTCACAACTCTTTGAATAGCTGAATAAACTAAAAACCACTGAATTGTATACTTTAAAAGGGTCAATTTTATGGTGTGTGAAATATAATTCAATAAAGCTGTTATAAAAATAAATAAAAATAAAAAGATATGGCTTACCCTATAAAATATTTGAAGAAAGACCTAGAAAATGAGGGCTTGATGAAGAATTAGTTCTGGTGAAAAAAACAATCAAAGCAAAATGAACTAATATCTTTCCCACTTTGGAGGATGAGCTAAAATAATTGAGCTCTATGCTATATATGAATATTATAAATAAGAAAAGACTCTCTGCCCCAACTTTTAGCATCTTCTCCATTCACCACATGATCTAATGCTTAATATTTTCTGATATTCAAGAAAATCAGATGCAGTGAGATTAAGTCAGATAGTTCCTAGGAGGCAGAGCTGGTGTCAGACTCTGGTCAATCCATTAATAATTTATTCCAGAAAGACTTATTATATGCCTACTATATACACTACACTTGAAATCCTGTCTTCAACAGCTTTTAGTCTAATGAGGGAGACATATATATGAACAAATAAATACAATGCAGAGCTCTTAACAAGGCCCATTTCAGCAACTGATGACACTTACATAAGGGAGAGATGGACCCTGCTTGGCTTTCGGGGAGAGGAGAATGGACTTCAGAGAGAAGGCAATGTTCAGTATTGGACTTGGGGCCTTTGGAGGCATTTGTCAGATGAGTAAATCTAGAATGGGCATCTGTTCACATTTCTGCTAAGTCCCCTGGCTAAGGATTTGGCTTGAAATTAAAATTCTGTAGTGCACAAGACTCAGAGAGTACAGTAGCAGTGTATTCACACGACTCAGCAGACAGCCTGTGCTGGACGGGCCCTGGGAAGAGTTCAGAGAAAGAACACTAAGCACATGTCTGTAAATCGCAAAGGCCATTCTGATCTTTCAGGGCAACTTTGATTTATTCTGTTTTCCTTTACTCTTAGGAAACTAGAACCTTCCATTTCCTGGACTTCCTTCTGTTCTCTTTGTAGGCTAATTAATCAAATACTCAATTAATCCACCATTCAATTAAAAAAATACACCCGGTGAGGGGTTTGGAATGCAAAGATACAGTCAGAGATGTGTTCCTCTGCAGTTCAGAGTTGACTGCAGCATTTTTCAAAGACAGCATCTGCATTACCAAGGGAGTTGCTTAAAAATATGGATTCCAAGGATAAAACCCTTATAGGTCTGGGGAGCTAAACTTGGAAATATGCTTTCCCAAGGGTTCCCTGGAAGCTTCTGGGTCAGATGGTCCTCAGAACACACCTTGAGAATCACTGGCACAGTGGGGGAGGTACATGCACAAAGATAATGGCACGATCTAATGGCCGGGTCTCTAAAGGGCCTTAGGTGATGCAGTGGAAGCCCAGAGCAAAGGCAATCAGACAGGGGAGATAAATTTTGAATGACTCTTTTGTCGGTTGGTGGTGCTGGGATCGGATCAGTCAAGAGGCTCCCTCAAAGACGAGTGCCAACTGTGACCACTCTGACCGTCTTTCTCCGTCAAGATGAGTTGACATGCCCCTGTATCAGGTGTTACACCCCTCCATCCAGAGTTCGTGGTTCCCTGGCTACTTTGTGCCTTCTCTTAAGGGAAGGATCAATTATCTGCTCAGATTCGGAACCCATTAAAGGAAGGTGACAATGAAAAAGTGTCTGTGAGCTGGGCGGCGAGGGGTGGGGAACCTGTGGCCTCGGGGCCACATGTGGCCTTCTGGATCCTTGAGTGTGTGGCCTTTTGACTGAATCCACATTTTACAGAACAAATCCTTTTAATAAAGGGACTTGTTCTGTGAAGTTTGGATTCAGTAGAGGGGCTGCACTCAAGGATCCAGAAGGCCACATTTGGCCTTGAGGCCACAGGTTCCCTACCCCTGCGAGGAGTAAACAGGTGTTTCAAATGACAAACCACACCTGCTCCTAGACACGGGGCTCAGCTGCTTGTAGGCAGAGGTGGATTTCCTGCAGAGAACAGCACAACAACTTTGGTGTCAACATATTTCTGGACTTGAACAAACAGCTTAATCTTCCTGGGTCCCCCAAATTTTCTGCTCTGCAAAATCCGAATATTAATATTGATCTCTCAGGCTGTTCAAAAGATTAAATAAGAAAAGAAAAAAACCGATACGAATAAAGTGTTCCAGCAAAAGACCCCTGCACAAAGTAGATGTACTCACTTTCTTCTTCAAACTATGAGTTCTATCCAGGGGGGTCAAATCTCACAAAATGTCCAATATTAACGATAAGAGTAGTTAACATTTACTGAGGGCCTACGTGCCGGGCATTGTTCTAAGCATTTTGCATGTATGGAGTCATTTGGTTTTTAGAACAATCCTGAGAGGCAATTAATGTTATCAGCCCCATCTTCCAGAGTGGAGAACTCATCAACTCACGCAATTACCACACACCCACCATGAACCAGTTGCAATGTTCTGCTTCCCTTACCCCATTCCCTGAACACGGAGTAGCGATTTTTTCTCTAATTATTCTTCCTTTTTTCCTTCCTCTGTCTCTTTCCTACCAGTCCATGTCTTGCCCAAAAAGAACTCTCCAAAGAGTTGGGAAGGGAATTCAAAGGTTATCTTGTTCGTTTTTCTGGAGAGGAAATGATGATCCCTCTCTATCCCTGGCTCATCACCACCGAGTGCCATGATGGCCTCGTGCCCTGGCAGCCCAACCCCAAGGGGATCTCCCCTTCCCACTGCCCACGTGTCCCTCGGGTTGACCCAGCACAGTGAGTAGTCACAACTCCACCACTGAGGTACATCAAAATGCAACAGCTAAAATTACCTTCCTAATTTACCGGGGATGCCCCACTACCTACTAGGAATCCAGGCAAGAGCATTTACCCATTGGGCACCTGGTGCCAAAAGGGATAGTGGACAATGAAATGCACACAAGACAGAAAGGAGCCCCGACGTGGATAGCCATTGGTAGGGCAGAAAGCACTTAACGCCAAAAGACAAGACGATGAGGCGCACAGTGCGCTGAACAGCTGAGTGAACTCAGGTAAACTGCCTCCCCCGTGTTGGGCAATGTTTTCCCAGGGCAGGGGGTTAGATCTTTTCTAAGGTTTGCTGGAACAGAAAGCATCTCTGGCTGACTAGAAGGCTGTGTGGTCTAAGATGCAGGATGGCAAAACAGAAAGCACATGGGCTTTAAAGGCAAACCAAAATGTGACCGCTGACTCTATCCTTGCTGGCTGTGTGTCCCTGGAAAATTACTTCTTTCTGAGCTTTATGGGAGATACTCACTGTTACCTACCCAAATGCCTTCCTCCTTCTCCCCAGCTAACAGAACCCCAAGTTCATGTTTGGGCAGCAGGTAGAGATTCCTGATTTCAAGAAAGGCAGGCCTCTCCCTGTACCCAGGAGATGATTCATAATCTATACAAACCAGTCATGGTAATTCCCTTCCCTACTAGCAGTGATAGGTTCCCAAGGTTCAGTTTGTGACTAATTTCTAAACCATGAGATACAAAGGGAAGCGTGCTGTGGAGGTTCCTATCCTGAATAAAAAGGCAGGGAGTCCTGAGGAAACAGAATTTTGGCTTTGTTTCTTGCTTCCTGTTTGGGACTTTGAAGTGAAGACAAGATACCCGGGGCCATGGCAGCCATCTTGCAACCATGAGGTGAAAAGTACGAAGACAGAAAGCCAATGTGCTAAGAATGGAAAAAAGGATGGAAATAATCTGGGGCCTCGATGACATTGTTGAGCTGCTGCACAGGCACCAGACTCTCTCCTCCTGATGACTTAAAGCACAGTTACTTATAGCCAAAAGCTCTCCTAACTGAAATGATATAAAATAGCATCTGGTACAGAACTTGGAAACCTAAGAAGCTCATTAAATGGTAGCAAATACCATTACCTGTTGGGAAAGACCCTTTTGCTGAGGCATTTTTTAAGCCATCAGTTAAGCCTCCTAATGGTACTGTTGTTGTATTTTCCTGCTAAATTAAAATGAAAACAAAACAAAACAAGTGGGCAGAAAACTTCTTTCTCTTTCAGGCACTCTTGTTTTCTCTGGACTTACAAGATTCAGATCACTTAGGCATTTAGAAGCTGGGGCATATTTGCCCTCTTTTACCCCCTGAAGACCAACTGCATCAGCTTCACTAGAGTGCAGGCCCCACCATGGTACCTGCAGAATCCAAATCCCTAGGGATGAGGACAAGGATCTAAAAGTTCCCTGTGGGGCAGACTTTGATGCACATTCAAATTTGAGAAATGCCAGCCTACATGATGGGCTCTAGATTCTGATGCAATTATTTGGTTACCTGGTCATTTTCTCTGCTATTGAACAGACAGTATGTTATCACTTGGCCATTCAGTACCACGGTGTGCACACCAGGGTCAGGCATTGCAGAGATTGCACCATCATTCAGTGGGGACAGGGCCCTGATATCTGGTCTCATTCCTCACCTTGACACTAACAGATGTGAACCTCTGGGTGACTCACTTGCCCCGAATGTACATCAGCCTCCTCATCCATAACCTGGGACCTGGCAACACTGAGCCAGGGGCATTGTACTTGCTGACAGATGGGATCACTTACTCCATGTGCAGCATTCTCACATAAAATCACATCAACGACCCCTCCCACTACCTGGCGGTAGACACCATCATGACCCCCACCACTTCCTTTTGAGGAGCCTAATGGAGATGAATTTACTGGTTCAAGGTCACACAGCAAGAAGATAGCAGAGGGGAACATGAATACATTGTAGCGATGCTGGTTTGGTGATTGTGTACTGCTTCCCCCAGACAAAGATCCCAGTGAACTCGGAATCCTGTATCTGGAGACATGCAGACTGTGTGGCCTGGAGGAGAGAAGACTTCCAGGAGGCTCTGACGGTAGCCTTCAGTGACCTGAAGAACTGTCACAGGAGAAGCAATCCGTCTCAGCTGCAGGGTCTCAAGGACAGAACTCAAACCAGGGAGAGGAGGTTAGAGGGACAGTGGTTTAGGCTTACTCAAGGTTTGCTCAATCTGTCCAGAAATACAGAAGACTGTCTTGCCAGGTGAGCTTCCTTCCGATGAATGCACACAACAGATGCTGCATGCCTGCAAGGAAGGGACTTTAGGGAGGGGCTTGAAGCCTCAGGAGTGCCAAGATGACCTAGAAAGCTGTTTCAGCACAACTTGGCAATGAACTTAGATGCAGCAGTGGTACACACCCCTAATATACCTGGCACATAGTAGGCGTTTAATTAATATTTGCTACATGAATGGATAAGTATAACAGGGATGAGGTGGACCAGATCCATCTCTTATTTTGTCCCCCCCACTTGCTACCTGTGTTAACCTAAGCTTTTGCTTGCACAATGAGATCCGTGCGTCTGTTAATCTCTTGTGTCCCAGTTTTTCCCCACCTATAACACCTTTGAGAAATTTTATCATGGAAGGCTAAAATGTACTAGACCATCAGCTTCTTGAGGGAAATGATTCTGTTCTATACCTGTTTCTGTTCCCACAGGCTCTAGGATGATGTCTAGATGTGCAAGTCCTGACAAGGAGGAAACTAAAGAACCGCCATTTACTGAACCTCTACTCTGCGCCAGGTGCCAATCTATGCATTTTACATACCTTATCTCAAATGATCCAGCCACCAACACTCTAGGAAAGAGATTTCCATCCCCACTTTATACATATAAAGCCCGAGGCGGTCCCTGACTCGTGGGACACAGCTAAGAGGTAGCATAGTTCTTGCTCTCAAATTATTCTCATCATCATCATCATCATCATCATCAGTTGTTAAGTTCTAAGCTTCTCGGGTCCTTTGGATATTTCTAAGATGTAACATTCAGACTGTGCTGATTTTTCAAAATGAAGGAAAGAATTCAGTCCTGAGATGCTTTTTCCCTTACCCTTACAACAAGCATGTGTTCCTTCCCCTGTGAGTGCCAAGCAGCGTGAGGCACAACTGGTCTGGAAACTGCTGCTACATGATGACCAGTCAGTAATTCACTTGCAATGGCCACTGAGAGTATGAACTAGTGTCCCCGGAGGGCCAACACAGAGCAAGACACGTGACAGGTTGGAGCTCAAGAGGTGCTCGTTGAATCCAAATATTTGATTTCAATCCTTTCAGTGGGAGAAAGAGGAAAGATAAAAATACTTAGAAAAAAGAAACATCAAGCTTATGCATTTATAATGTAGACAAGGGGGTTAAAAACCCGAACACTGTACTGAGCATCCTGGGATGAGTGATGTACCAAGGCCCAGCCATTCACAACGGGTACCAGTCTTTCAGGAGCTAACAGATGTTCGTTTTATGAGCAAAGACAAGAGCTGTTCGGCCTTTTTAGGTACCTATAAAAATTGGATAATTTTAAGCTATTCTAATAGCTGCCTGACAATTTTATTAACGTCGTCAGCTGCCGGGTGGCCCTGTCCATGCCTCAAAGAAGGAGTTCCCACTTGGGACTATTCACATCAGCTGGGTTCTATTCGAAACACCTTCCTTTTTTCAATTAGCTAGACAATGAAGAGGCTGTCTCCCCTTATGGCCCCTTGGAAACTTAGCAGCAGGCTGCCTCGGCTGGTGTACAATTCCCTTTCTTGAAGGCAATGAGGCTTACAGGAGCTTTGAAATCGGGCAGCGTTCTCTGAGCCTCAGTTGCTTATACAGCAGATGTAAAATGCCCAGACTTTGTCGGTTTTTACTAGTAACAAGTGAGGTAACATAAAGCGGGAGAAAGTTAGCCCAGTGACTGACACTTGGTGTTCAGCAACATATGTTTGTGTTTATTTCTCAGGAGCCTAAAGTCATTTGAAAGAACCTACATGGTGAACGGCCCATGCTTGTCTTCTGACTTTTGACCTATTTTTAAAAATGTCAAATTTGACACTTTTAATTTCCTAAAGCTCTTCCTTGTTTTCCGAAGCTTTCTTTTTTTTTTTTTTATAGTAGGATCCTGTGCATGTTTTAAGACTGAAATACCTGTTTCATCTCTCTGAGGCCATTAATTTCAGGTTTTTTGAAGTTTTCTGCTCTCCTCTGTCTCCTCTCTGTTTCCTACCCACTCCCTTTTTCCATTTTGTCAAAACTGACTTCTGACTTTTACATCAGAGATTTTCTTCCAATACCTACGGACTCTTCACAATGCTTATGAGGGAGGCACTGAAAATGGGCTGGCAGCTTTGAGTTTGTGAGTGGCTTCTTGACTCTTGGCCTCCACCACAGGCAGGTCTATTTGTCAGGGTCCAGTCAAGAAACAGGAACCCCAGCCAGAGAGCCCCCACAATGCTGCTAGCCAGGCACGGGGCCTGCAAAAGCAAACGGGGAATACTGAGACGTCACACAAATCGCAACCGCAAGTGCCAACCGCCATCGCTAGGGCTGAGGCAACACAGGGAGGGAGTCAGGATTGCTAGAATTCAGGACCGCACGGTGCGTGGGACCCAGGCCTCTGGTTCTGGGCCTGGGGAGGGGACAGACTGCAATCGAACCAACTGCACAACCAGGTGAGGGCACTTTGCTGGGGGGATTCTGACAAAAACAGGATGCAGACAAGCAAAAGCAAGTCCCTTCTTCCCCTCCGGCCTCAGTCTCCCCTGGTGCCCTCTCTGTAGAAACTCATAAGTGCAGCTGGCAAAACTGAAATGTTGGCAGAGGCCAAGCCCCAGTGTGTCAGAGCAGAGTGCAGAAGGGTGGGTCTGAGGCTGAGAGTAATAACTTAATACGACCTTAAACGAGCACACTGGGGTATCCCAAACATCAGTGTCACAACCTTGGGCTGGGCCGTTTCCCCAGAGAGGAATCATACATCTCTAGTCTGGAGGACAGAAACCTGGCCTCAAGCCTCTGGCTTCTGAGTAGAGGAGGGGCTGAGGGCCTCCCCTTTCAGGGTGCACACTTTCTGTCCATCTCCCTATTTTCAGTCCACTGCCCTGTTGTGACCCTATCTGTGCATGATCGGCTGTGTCCCGGTGCAGTGTGCCTAAGACAAAACCTCCAGCAGTATGCAGGGGCCGAAGAGAATATGTGCCTGGCTGCCTGGGCCGGAGGCAGGGCTAGGGGTCCCGATTGTTTCTTACATGGCCTCTCGGAGGGCCGGGGATGCCTTCCCTACGGCATCTGGGGATACTGGAGCCTCTCATGGCTGAGCCTTGCCAAGGCCCGCGAAGCCCACCAGCCACTCCCTGTCTTGTTGCCCAGCGGGGCTGCTGCTCTGTGACGTAGGGTCCCACTTCCTCATCTGCATTCTTGCTCCCAAATTTGCTGACATCCCACGTCTGTTGTATTCTCCTCTCCTAGGACCTTTGTCCTTGTGAACTTATGATTCTTTTACTCCTTTCTTTCCATTTTAGTGAACTTTGAGAGGGCATGGAGATAAACTCCTGTGTTCAAGTTGCCATGTTTTATAATTCACATTAAACAAAAAAGTCTGTGTGGGTCACTTAAAACACATATGCGAGCCAAATTTGTCTTCTGGGCTATCCGCTTGCAACATCTGCAAGGCATTACAATACGGCACTCTGAACAAGGGAAAGCCAAAATGATTTGGGTCATTTTGTTTGGAAAAAGAGGGCTGAAGAACAAATTAATGGTAGAGAAGAGACTATTTGAGGACAGTTTGCAGCTGTTCTCTTGCTCTGAGAACAGAATTAAAGGGCATGAGCAGAGAAGTGCAACATGAGGGATTTTAACTAGATATGAAGAATCATCCCTCACTAGGATGACTGTGATGGCCACGCTGGTCTCCCCACCTGTAATCTCTCCCTCTACAAACGGCCTTCTGTGCTAGTCACGATTTCAGATCTCCAAATACAACAAAGCATGCATTCAATCATTTATCAATTAATTGTAGAAGGCTTAACATGCTGGGCACCCGGCTATACACTGGGGAGAGAGTGATAAACCAGACAGATACAGTCCTTCCACTCAGCACTTGCAGCTTAGCCAGAAACAAAGACAAGTCACCAAGCATTTTCAACAAAACATAAATCCGATCCACGCTTATCTCTCTTGTCTCATCTTTATCTACTTCCATAAATAATTTGGCCTTATGATGTGCTTAGCCAGGGAGTGGGCTAAGCCCCATGTTTACGTGCACATACACAATCCTTCCTGGAAGGAGGTTTACCCTATGAGGTTGCTACTTCAGGCCTAACTAGCCCCGTCTATCCCCATTTTTAGACATGAGGAAACTAAGGCTCAAAGAGGCAAAATAAATTACAAAGGCCATTTAAAATAGTGTTAGTTTCCTATTGTTGCTGTAACAGATTACCACAAACGAAGTGGCTTGAAACCACACAAGTTCATTCCCTCCCAGTTCTGGAGGACGGAAGTCTGAAATCGGTCTCACTGGGCTGAAGTCACGATGTTGGCGGGGCTGGTTCCCTCTGGAAGCTCTGGGAGACATCTCAACTCCTTGCCCTTTTCAGCATCTGGTGTCCGCCGCATCCCTTGGCTTGTGGTGCCTTCCTCCATCTTCCAATCTCCGCTTGTTGTCACATCGCTGCTCATCTCTGCAGCCAAATCTCCCTCCGCCTCCCTCTTGTAAAGACACTCACTGTATTTAGTGCTCACCTGTACAGTGCAGGACATTCCCTCCATCTCAAGTTCCTTAACTTAATCACATGTGTAAAGTTCCTTTTACCATATAGGGCGACTTTTACAGGTTCCAGGGCATGGATTAGGATGAGGATGTCTTTGGGGGCCATTATTCTGTCCATGACACGTAGACAGAGGAGAACCTGGGATCCAGACCTAAGTGCTACGCCTCTGAGGTCGAGTGCTTAACCCCTGCGTGCCTGCTTCCTGTGGACTCTTGACTTTTAGCCCCAGCCACGGATCATTGTGCCTCAAATATATTCTTCAGGATCAGTCTGCCATGCCTTTTCCAAGGTGCTCCTTTTACCTGGAATTCCCTGCTACTTGGACCCTCACAAATTCCTATCTAGTCTTCAAAGCCCTGCTCAAGTGCTTCCCCACAGCAGAACTGATTCTCCCTCTTCTATGCCTGCACCATACTTTGGCAAACTCTCTGCATAAACAACAGCCCCATTACTTTGCAGTTGTTTGTTTTTTCCTTCCCCTTCTCCATTTATACAGGAGTCCCTTAAGAGTAAGAATGCCTTTCCCTTCTGGTGCATTCTTCAGTGTCTTCCATGTCCAACATCACCTGGCACATAGTGGGCATTCAATACATATTCCTGAGTTGAACTGAAGCTACTTAAAAAAATGAATAGCATTATAAAGGCATATCGTGCAATCTTTCCTGAAGGTTAACTAAAAAAGAGAATTGAGCCACATTTTTTCTTTTGTTCTCCCACCAATTTACTGAGCCCAGTGTTGAGCATTATACTAGACACTAGGAATACAGAGATGAAAAAAACACAGCGCCTGCCTGGGAAGTGAGGAAACTGAGAATGTAAGGTTTGCCCTACTGTGTGCCAGCCACTGTGCTTGGCACTGCCACACATACCAGCACACTGAAGGCGAGGTCCACCCACCCGAGGAGAAGGAAGCAGCCAAAATGAGACACCCATGGCTCCTTCCAGCACATGGATTCTAGATGAGTTTATGATCTCCTCTCTGATTACTGGCAACTTTGCTGAATTTCAGAATGCTTAATATGGAGTGAAAAGGCATCTTAGGACATCTTTCAGCCCAGTGTTTTTGAAACTAGGGTTTGCAACACACGTGGGGGTTGTAAAAATAATTTAGTCTGTCTGGACAAGCATTTTAAAAATTAAAATACATCAAAAAATTGGAAAAGAAATATAAAAATTCACTGAAGATAGTAAATTATTATTTTATGAAAATATTGTTTTAATCGCACATCTGCAGTGTCTGCATCTATGCATAAATGTATATATACTCATACATAGACACACACATACACATTTTTTGGATTGTGATGTGAAATATATTTCTTACTGTGAGATGCAGTCCAAAAAGTGTGAAAAGTATCGATGGTCCTACAAAAGCAAGACCTGGTAATGGAATCCTGCCAGCTCTTTTAACAGAAGTCCCAGTAGATAAACTCCCCATGCCCACGGGCATCTGTACTTCATACCCATTCCATCGCCAACCATGAGGACTGGGATGTTCTTTTACTAAAGGAGACAGTGCAGTTCCACATGGTCCCAACGCGGGAAATGACCTGCTCAAACATCTTGTCCTATTACCTAGGCTGGCCTAACGACTTGTGTAGAAAGTTCCTTTAAGTATTCTACAATGGGATTTCCTTTGGATTGTCACAATCAAGATCAGATTATCCAGAAATGGTCTAATTAAGTCCCCCAAACGTTTCAGATGTCTCGTACTAAGAAAAAATACGGGCTTTGACGTTCTGCTGACCTGGGATTAAAATTCCCAGCTCTACCGACCATGTGACCTCAGATGCCTGGCGGGGCTCAGGCCCCTCATCTGTAACATTGGCAGTGGGCCTGGTACTAGGAGGCCAATCCCTTTAACCCTGCGAAGACCTGCACAAAATAGGAGCTTAGGAAACGTTAACACCTCCCGCCTTCCACTCTCCTTCTCTTTCCATGAATATTTGCAGAGAAGTTAAAAAATAACCAACCGCATGCCAACTACACTAATGAGTCAAGGAGAGTGACTGCAGAGAAAATGGCATCTCTCCTCCTCTGACAAAAGCAACAGAGCCATGTGAGCCTCCATTCTGTGACAGAGGCGCCCAGTGGCTGGGTCTTGCCAAGTCCCCTACACTGTTTGCCAGCTAAGAGTTTGGAGTTGACTTAGTGCCAACCTGGCCCGGCTGTGTGTGCTTGATCCCATGACCAGACCAGCCCTGACCTTTTCTGGTATTTATGATGTCAGATTGGATTTTGATCACTGTTTGAGCTTTTGACACAAAATAAACAGGTTGGCTATTTTCCCTAGGAGGCACAAGTGCCAGGATTTTAATCCTGTCTCCAAACACTTCTCACAAATACTACCCTGCCCCACTGTCCCCATGGCAAAACAATCAAGACACAACGTCTCTTTTGTCGCAGTAGCCACCAGGTCCCGGGTCAGCAACCTTAGGGCAGTGAGTCATCACCCTGGCTGCCCTTCAGCATAACGTAGGAAGCTTTTAAGAAATATGGATGCCCAGTGCCCATACCAGCGGTTCTGACTTGGCTGACAGGAGGTAGACCTGGGCATCATTATTTCTCAAGTGTTCCCCAGATGATTCTAAGTTGAAGCAAGAGTTGAGGACAACTGCACTTGGGAGAAGGCAAGGTGCCCAGTTTTCCTATAAAGAAACCATGGGAAGGAGAAGTTAACTGGATCACTCAAGATCACATAGCCAGCGGCTGGGACTTGAACACAGGGCTAGCTGACCTTTTGTACCCATGACATTGCACTGTTAAGCTCAGAGTGCCTACAGATACCTGTATGTGAGCAGTCTTGGGGTCATAGCTTTACAATGTTCAAAAGAGAAGGCATTTTGTTATTCCTTAGAATACTCAAAACAGGTGGAAATAGCCCAAGAATCCAAAACAGAAGGCCTGAATAGACAAATACTAATACAGCCATGTTATGGGATACTGGGTAGCATAACAAAATGACATGGTGCATAACAAGGGAAAATGGCTGTGATATGTAGTTAAGAAGAAAAAAAAAACTATGCAAACAGTATTATAATATGATCCCAATTTTATGAAAAACCCAATCTTATGTGTATAGAAAAGTGTCTGAAATGTTAACAATAGTTAACTCTAGGTAGCAGAAATATAGGAGAGTTTCATTTTCTCCCTTGTGCTGATGTGGACGTGCACTGTTTTATTCATGACACATACATATAAAGTGGATCAGTCTGGTGAACCTTAATGATGCCCATGACAGAGCAGTCTATTCTTGAAAGGGTCTAGTAAATTCTTGATTTTGCCTCTGGAGATGAAGTTCCTTCGCTATTACAATAATGCCCCAGAGGGCATCTTTATTCTAACACCTGTCCTGTGTAGAGTTCTCGTCTTACTGTTCTATGAAGAAAACATATTTTCTTCCCCAAAATTAAAGAAAAAAAAGTAGAGCTGATAGCACGGGATCTCAGGGTATCTCTAAAAATCTAAGTCAAAGAAACAAACATACGGGGTTAAGCACCTACTGTGTGCTGCTCTGAGAAACATTAAGAGCTATTCAAAAGCCCACCTCCGTTGTAACTGCTGCCAAGACTGTCTACAGAGATATAGGCTGGAATCTAGCATGGATTTGGAAGCCCGGTGTTATGTTTTGAGATTCTTACTGGGTCACTGTTCACTCTACGGTGATTTTAACTCTTACGGGAACCCTGTTTTGGGGCAGACTACATTATTCTCCTTCACTCTGTGTCTCCATTCCCACCGCGGACAGTGTTTCATGCCTGGATATCACCTCAATGATTCAATTCCCCTTGGTGACTCCAGGGCACCTGCGATTTGCTACTGTAAAGGAGCAGAAAGGAGAAAAAAAGTATTGTTGAATCCAAAGAGCCCAGAGGCTGAAGACCAAATTTTGTTTATTCAATAACTAATTTTTTGGCATCCATTAGGCTTGGATTGGGATATACCTTGAAAACAGAGCCAGTAGGATTTATTGGCAGATAAATGTAGGAGGTGAGGGCCAGAGAGCCATCAAGGGGACCCCTAGTTTATATGGTTCTGGCTTTGCCTGTGACAGTGTGAATCTGTGTATGATCTGTAGAATTGAAAGAGACCTTGAGACCATGTAGTCAAATCTGTTCATTCCTTCAACAGTCATTCAGTACATACTTATTGAACAGAGCCCTGGCTCAGAAAGGTACAGGGACTTGCCTAACAAGGTTAGTGATGACAAAACACAGACCTGCATCCAAGTTAAGTCCTCTTGCAATCACACTGCCCAAGTCAAAGACCTTTCTGAACCTTTCTTCACCTTTGCAACAAAAAGCAGTGAACTAATTCATGATCTCTGAAATCCCCTCCAGTTCCTATTTCCTACATGTGTGCATGTCAGTAAAGCCACTACAAAACGTCCTTTGTTTCCTACCACTGCCGTACAAGACTAGAAGAAAATTTATCTTCCAACACGTTCCTTTCCACTTTGACAAAAACTGATTTATTTTTTAATTGATCTCCCAACAAGGCACATACCTACTCTGGTTGAATGATAACATAGTTAATTAGGCCAAACAAGAAAAAAAAAAAAAAAAAAAAAGCCCAGCACAGCAAGCCCAAGTAGGAGGTACTAGCTACCAAGAGCAGTGGCCAATTTCTCAGTGAAGAGGAATGTGTAAAAGAAAAAAATCAAGGAGATAATCTGCTTGGTCAAAATTTTAATTTAGGTCACATTAGTGGATAAACAGGCTACATAATCTGCCTTTTCCATCTAAACAAGGTAATCCTCTAGAATGCTACAGAAAATTCATTCATGCACCAAAAATTTACAAATGTCTCTGATAGGCTGGGTACCGTGTTAGGCAATGGGGGTAAAGCCCCTGTGAACGAGGAGACCCTGACTATTTAAGAAGAGAAACAGTGATGGTGACAAGTAGGAAAGAAGTCAAAAGAGAACATTTTGTTTATTTGGAATGGGTTCTATTAGCCAGCATGCTGCTTAAGGTTGCAAGTGACAGAAACTTAGGCTGACTTAAGAAATTTAAAAAAAGAGAAACTTTGCTTCAGGCGTGGCTGGAACCAGAGACTAACACAATACTGTCTGGAATCTGTCTTTTCTTTGCAAGCTCTCAGGTCTGTGTGCACTCTCAGACAAAGTGGCTGTGCAGGAAAGAGGTAACACAGCAGGTAACACAGTGAGACTGCTGTCCTTACAACAGAGCACTTACAAGGCTGGCCCTTGGCTAGCATCTGGGAACTTAGGTTTTGGGAAGGTTCTTGCTATTCCCTGATAATAGCTGTTTCTACACTGTTTGCACAAACAAAATAGTTTATGATAAACACCTGCTCTCTTTCCAGGAGTCTGGAATTTTGGTATGTGGTAGGGAGAGGGTACCCACATGACCAGCCCCCAGTAAAAATCCCGGGTGCTGCATCTCTAATGAGATTCTCTGGTGGGCAACATTCCACTTGTGTTGTCACAACTCACTGCCAGGGGAATTAGTGTGTCCTGTGTGACTCCACTGGGAGAGGACTCTTGCAGCGTGAGCCTGGTTTCCTCTGGATTTTACATCACCATGTGCCTTTTCTCTTTGTGTTCTTCTGCTGTAATAGATCACATCCGTGAGTATGGCACATGCTGAGTCCTGTGAGTCCTCCTAGCAAACCACTGAACTAGGCTGGTCTTGGGAACTTCTGACACTGTCAGATGACCGACGGTGATTCCAGCCTCACCTCCTCATAGTTTAGCAATTGCAGTGGAAAGATAATACCTTTCCCAGTAGCTCCGGTAAAAATCCTCGGCATAATGCTCATTAGTTCTGATTGTCTTGGCTGGGGTCACATATCTGAACCAATCAGCATAGTCAGGGAGATGTCTCCTCTTGCTGGCCAGGACTGGGTTACATCCTTATCCCTGTAGCCAGGGATGAGATCAACACCCCTTGCACACACCAAAAACCAACTGAGAAGGGGGAGGCACAGTTTTTCAAAAGAAAAACAGACATTCTGCTGACATTGGTGGAAGGGGGACATGGATGCTAAGCACGCAAAACAGCACATCTTCCACAAGTGGAGCACAAATGTCATATATTATGAGGACGCAGTTGCTCAAGTCAAACATCAACAACCTCAACCGAAAAAGAAAAATGTGCCTCCTTTTGTATTACCCACCCAATCTGCTACACTGGGAGACTGGAGCCATCTACGAACTTTTCTCTTTTGTACCACACCTGACCTCCACATCCATTCCTAACCCATAAATAGCGCTGGATTCTGCTGCTGCACCCAGCCCTCTGCTTCCGTTCAAGCGATGATCATTCCTTACTTGGATAACTGATGTGGCCTCCTAACTGGACTCTTTGTTTCTGGTTCTGCACCCTCCAATCCATACCCTGATGACTGCTCTGTCACTTTACTACAGTGGGGACTGATGGGTCTGATGAGGTCACTCTTCTCCTGGCAGTGGCTTCTTGCTGTCTTCCAGAAAAGCTCAAACTCCCTGGCATGGCACAACATGCCAAACCTGCCACGATCTGGTTCTAGCTCCTGTCTACTTTTCAGTCTTCCCTCACCTTCCTAAACGTGCCCCCCCAACCCCCCAATTCTCTGTACCAAATACTGCAGCCACAGGGAACACCCTAAAGTTTTGGGAACGTGCCATGCTCTAATCATGTCTTCACACTTTTGGTCCATTCTGTTCCCACCATCTGGAAGGGCCTGTTCCCCTCTTCCTACGTGGAGATCTCCAACCCATTGACAAGGACCACTTTACCTTAGGGTTGTGGGTGACATCTTTCCTGGTATCAAGCGTTAATTACTCTCTCCCTGGCGGCACCACTATGTTTGGTACTTGCCTCCCCATCTCTTCCCACTGTCCTTTATGACTATTTGTTTGCCCTTTTGAATTCTTGGTGAGAATGGGGCCTCAACAAAGGCAGGTGGACCATCTTCTCCATCCTTACAGACTCAGTACTGGCTTAGAGACTGATGAGGACAGGGCTTAAAAACCTGGGGGATGAATCGAGTGGAAGAGGAGATGGCTCTGATCTTGGCTCTGCCACTTACTAGTCAGACGACCTGAGTATGTTATTTAACTGTTTTAAGCATTGGGTTTTTTTCTCACGGGGGCTGGACTATTCTGTCGGGATTGTTGAGAGGACACAAGGAGCGAACGTGTGTAGAACACCCAGACTGCATGCGGAGTCTGGACCGTCCCAACCATCTTATAGAAGCAAGTTCCCTAAAAAAAAGACCATTAATAAGAAAAACTGGGTGTAGGGTATATCAGAACTCTATAAAAGTTTTCTAAAAAAAGTACCATATTAATAATAAGAGAAACTCGATGTAGGGAATATCAGAACTCTCTATGCTATCTTCATAATTTTTCTGTAAATCTAAAGCTGTTCCAATAAAAATTATTTAAAAAAAGAAAAAATTCCATTACTGCCAACCAACCCACCCCCACTCCTCTACCGTCATCCCCAATGTAAGGCAGGTGCTTCAGGGGCTGCCTTTTTGTTGTTGTTGTTGTTGTTGAGACAGGGTCTCGCTCTATTGTCTGGGCTGGAGTGTGGTGGCACGATCATAGCTCATTGTAACCTCAAACTCCCGGGCTCATGAGATCCCCCTGCCTGAGCCTCCTGAGTAGCTGAGACTACAGGTGCACATCACCATGCCCAGATAATTTTTCTTTCTTTTTTTCTTTTCCTTTTCCTTTCTTTTCTTTCTTTTTTTTTTTTTTTTTTCCGGTAGAGACAGGGTCTTGCCTAGGCTCCTAGGCTGGTCTCAAACTCCTGGCCTCAAGCAATCCTCCCACCTCGGCCTCGCAAAGGGCTGGGATTATAGGCATGAGCCACTGTGTCTGGCCTTTTTTTAATATTCTGGTTATAGTATTACATTGTCTCAAAAATAAAATTTAAAAAGAGGATTATGGGATGGATTTGGGGAATCTTCTTTTATCTTACAAGAATTTTTGCTACCATGGGATATGACCTGTGGTCTTTTTTGACATCTAAGCAGTAAAGAAGAGAAGCCTAAATTCGTCATGCCTTCTTTGTCCCTAAGACCTATCAAAAGGCAAATAATAAAACAAAAACCAGAGCTTCCTTTTCCAATGAAGGTGTTATTAATGAAAAAAAAATATCCCTTTGCTAGGGAATCTGGTGATTTCACCAGGACCTACTTTGGCTGAGAACATTCCTTTAAAGGGCCCCTCCATCCATCTCAATAAGGACTCTGCACACGCAACTCTGCCCGCTGCATCCTTCCAGATGGGCAAGGCCAGTGCACTGTGTGGAGAAGAGACCAGCGTATTTGTCTTCGTTGACAGGCCAAGTCTGCCCTTGTCATATCTTAGATGTTACTAATAATCTATGTATATGCATTTAGGAGAAAAAAAATAGCCGTGTCCTTGTGATAGTCACAGAATGGCATGTACTGATTCCTCTCTTCGTGAGTATGCAGATGAGAAACAAGTTGGTCCCTCTTCTAATTTCAAGGGAAGATCATAAATTCTAGCAGGTTCTAACCGAATCTGTGCCCTATTGTGGATATGAATGCTTTTGAGTCTGTTTAATTCGATCACACTTTCCCTTAGTATTGTGTATCCTTCTAGATACAGGAGAATGAATGCATTTATTTATCTTCTGAAAGAGGAAATTCACTACTGGGTGTTCTACTGTCTGTGGCCCTAGAAGAGAAAATTCACAGTTCAAGCATCTTTTGAGGCTAGTGTTGATTATAAACAAGAAGGGAAAAAAAGTCTGAAGCACATGCAATAGGAGCCTTAACATAGAGCTAATTCAGAAAGTCATTCAAAGGACACAGGGATGGGGGACTCCGAGTTATAAACTGATAAACAAGCTGTAGAAGGTTTAGATTTCATTTCATTTCTTGGTCATTATCAACCACTTAAAACCACTACAACCAGCACCACATATTCCTGACTGACCCTGCACATGTCCATCAGTAACAATAGGTCACTAAGGAAGTGGTTCTCAACAGGGAAAGATGTTGCCCCCTCTTCCCACAGAGGACATCTGGCAATGCCTAAAGATATTTTTGGTTGTCACAGCTAAGTGGGTGGAGGATAGTGGGCAGATGCCAGGGACACAGTGAAATATCCTACAATGTGCAGGAGAATTATACAGATGTTAAATGTCAATTTGACAACTGTCAAAATGTCAATAGCGCCAAGGTGGAGAAACCCTGGATTAAAGGAATGATTCTCAACTCACTGGTGGTATGCAGGCCACTGCTGGGGCATGGGAGTTGGCACTGACCTGTGCAATTTGAAAAGACCCTGTAGGTAATTCTAACGCTGAAGCCACCCTCCACCCTGCAGCTCAGAATTACTGTTCAAAGGACATAGTTGTAAGTGATCATTAGGTTACCGCTTAGCATTCACATGCCTATTAATCCAGTCCGGCATGTTGCTAATGTAAAGTAGGAATAGAGCTAATCTTCAAGTAGGGTCCCTTTGGCCAAGATACTTGTAGAGGAAACAAGGAAAAAAAAAAACTGGCTTCTTTTCTGAGCACATGATTCTAAAGGTGGACTTGGTCTCTCTAAATTCATTCAACAAGTATTAATATTTGTTTTTCACCTCCATGTATTTGTATCTTGTCATTGCCTTTATTGGGGCCCAACCTGCTCCCTCATCCTATTTTCCTCCCAGGTAACAAGCCCTACCCCTCTATGTACCCACAGTAGCTATGTTCACAATCAAAATCTCCTTAACTTAAGGCAGCTGATATCAGCTAAATGTTAGAAAAGTAATCTAGCTAAAAATTTCACATTAATGGTGCATAACCCTAAAACGTTCCCAGAAGTATCAGATCTTTTCAAAGGATGAGTTAGTCACATAAATTTCTAATGGACTGAGCATTAAAGAGCATAACTTGTGCATCTGGTACCAAGTAGGTGCTCAATAAATATTTACTGACTGTCTGAATGAGCAAGAGACTTCTTAGCCAAGCAGCTTCCTGCAGTTCTGGATTTAATGCTGTTCAGCTTGTCAATATTTCTTCCTGAAATTCTCAAAGAAATCCAAAATGTTTCTGTTCCAAGACAAAATGTCCCTCGACCTCCCCTCTCTGCCCGCCCACAACCCATATAAACACTTGCTTCCAGGAAACAAGTCGTCAGTTCCACATGGGAGGGGCTACCAAGAGATGGTACCTATTCCAACGTGTGAGACACAAGGGAGATCTTTACAGAAACAGCAATGGCACAGATGTTCCGGACCCTGTGGTCAAACGATGAAAGTTAACCAAGGAATGGCCTGCTAAGACCCCCAAATCCTTTTCTTCTACTGGTTCAGCACTTCTTCAGTCTAGAGCCCTACCCGCCCTCCTTCTCTCCTCTACCATTCAAAGATAAAAGGGAAAGCTAGAGAGAGAATACTAATAAAAATAGTAACACCTTATTTCCTGGATTCTAAGAGGCCAGTGATTGCAGGATATGTAAGAACATTTTCCAGGAGAAAAAGACCATCTGTCAAGTTGCTTTGGTTAAGTCACATCTCAATTTCAGAAATGGTAAAATGTGAAAAACCCTGCATCGCGGAACTAAGATAATATTACAAATATCTGCTAAGTATAGGTGAATTACATATTTTGCTCTCAAAATAATATTCCTATGGAGAAGGAGAAACTGAAGTGTGAAGTGCACAAAGAGCCAAGCCTCCAGCCCAGGGTCTTGGGACTGTGTCGCTCCACAGCCTGTGCTGTCCCTGCTGAGATCCATAGCCAGCCCTGTCCACTGAGGACACAACCCCCCAGTCCTGTGCTTTCACACAACCCTTTCCCCCATCTTGATCAAGGTTACTTTGGGACCTTGTCATTACTCATAGAGAACAGCACCATCTCCTCTAAAGTCAAGGACCTCCCCCATTCTGAATCTTTTAGGTATGTAGACAGCTGCCTTATTGCAATAATAATAAGATGACTAATATTAATAACAGCAGAAGCTGACACTGCCAAGAGCTCACTCTGTGTCAGGCCCTGCACTGAGACCTTCATATGCTGCATCTCACGTCACCCTCACACCAATACCCCAAGAATATCATTATCACCATTTTGCCCACAGGAAAGAGAGGTTCAGAGATCTGAGTAACACCTGAGGGTTATACAGATGGCGAAGGATGCTAAGCAGCCCCAAGGGAAGGCCCTGGACTCCTCTGTCCCTCTTCCTGAGAGTGAACACTTGACCTGGCAAAGGGAGAGGGCAAAGAAAGTGGAAAAAGAAACACTTTGTATCCACTCCCAGGAATTTGTCTTTCCTCCCTTTCACTATGAGCCTACAAGTGTCCTCCAGTCCACTTCCCTGAAAGCCTGGCCCCTGTGCATTTAAGAAAGACACAAATTTGGCAGAGGTCCCACCAGGGTTGGGGGAATCCCAGTGATGGTCCCACCCAGGAAGCAGCACAGAACCAGGTGCCCGGGGCATGGCTGGTTCACCCAGCAGGGACAATTCGAGGTAGGAGCCAACCTCATTCACTGGGTATGGGCTGCACAAAGAGGAGCTCAGGATGACAATTAGGGCACGTCCAGAGATCCTGCCTGATGAACTCTGCTCAGCATCCATTCTTCCTCCTCTTCCTCCTCGCTAATCACACCTGGCCCAGCCTTTGTACTTGCTGATTACATTCTGCCACCATCCAATTAGCCCTCTGTTAGGTACATCAAATCCAGCCACTCTCCGTGCAGGTCCAGGCGCCACAGAATTGGCACCCCTGGATTCTACACTGGGGCACACCTGGAAGTCCAAAAAGGGAAACTGTAATAATCTGGTGTGACCATCTATTATAACACCTAAAAGCTCTATTTTAGTTCCATAAAGGAAGCACCTGAAGATACCTCCAGCCTAGACCTTTGTTGTAAGACCCAGACATCCCACATCTGCATGTCCAAAACTGAACTCACTCTGCAGTCCTGCGCACTCTGCTTCCCCATATCACCTCTCATCCGTGTCCTCTGCTCTGCCCTCAAGGCCAATATCCTGCTATGGGCCATGATCACATCTTGCTTAGACAGGAGTACTGCCAAAACTCTTTCTGGGTGCTGGTTTCCCGCCTCACCTTTCAGATCACCCGCACACTGCAGCCAAAGGGATCTTTTTCAAATCGTCAGAACTGTCTTTCAATGACCTTTGGATAAAACCCAAAGCTGAAATTTCATGCTTCTCTTGCCTTATTTCCCACCCCTCTCTTCAACTAGAATCATCTACTTTATTTGTTCATTTACTTAACAAGTATTTACTGAACACCTATTATGTGCCAGGCACCACTGTAAGTGCTGAGATACATCAGGAACAAAACAGACAAAGACCCCTGTCCCCTCACTGCTTCTATACGATTGGCCTTCTGTAGCCACGGGGTCTGTATCTGTTGATTCAACCAACCTGGCCTGAAAATACTTCACAGAAAACCTGCATCTGTACTGAACATGTAGCGATTTCTTTTTCTTGTCATGCCCTAAACTACACAGTATAACAACTATTTACTTATCATTTATATTGTATTAGGTATTATAAGTAAATTAGAGATGATTTAAAGTACATGGGAAGATGTGCACAGGTTATATACAAATACACCATTTTGTATCGGGGACTCGGGGACTTGAGTATCCATGGATTTTGGCATAAGGGGAGGCCCTGGAACCAATTCCCCATGGATACCGAGGGATGACCGTACTAGGACACACAATAACCAGATAGAGCCAGTTGTGTTCTGGTACCTGGGTCTATGCTGCCTACTGGTGGGGCAGAGAAGTTCTCTTGATAAGTAATTACATACTGGATCAGAAGGGGCTGTTGAAAAAAAAATTAAAGGGATGGTGTATCAGGGTGTAGGATTACATGGGACAGTCAGGGAAAGCCTCGTTGAGAAGCTAAGATTTGAGCTTGGCTTGAAGGGAGTTCTGGCCGTAAGCTGAGGACAGATCTGAAGAAGTGTTCCCTCTAGGTGGAGGAAACATCAGAGCAGAAGACCAAAGTCAGGAGCCCGCCTGGTCTGTTTGAGGGGCAGATTTGATGTTTTTTTCACTTTCTGTCTGTGCCATTCTCTTTCTGGACCTCAGGCCTTGGCGTATGCCACCACTCCCTCTAAGTGGAGACCAGAGGCCGATGCACCAACCTCTCTTGTCTTCAGAAGCCTTCCTGACTCTCCTCAACTCCCCAGACTAGCAACGCTTTCCCTGAGATGTGATTCGACCTCACCCTGAATTTTCCCTTTCAATGGACCTTCCACACTTTCATAGAATTGTGTGTTCAGACCAATTTAGAATCTCATGATTGAGCGCGTGGGCTCTGAGATCGGTCTGGATTCAATCCAGGTTCTGCCACGAACTTGTAGTTAGTGATTTCAGGCAAGATACTGAACTTAGAGACTTTTACGAAGGCTCAATGAGAGGGCCCAGGGCCTGACCATAAAAAACAATTTAACAGATATTAGCAGCAGGAGGGCAGGACTGGGTCTGCCTTATTTATTATTTTATCCCTCGGGCCTTGGGCAGGCCAAGGGGCTCAAAAGGTAATGAATTAATGAAAGGATGAATACTGAATGGATGTGGAAGGCAGGCAGGAAGGGAGGAAGAAGGAAGTGGGAGTAAAAAGGAGGAAGGGACAGAGGAAGAGAAGAAAGAGGGAGGCAGGAGGGGAAGTAGGTAGGTTGGTTTCTGTCCCCATAACCCTCAGGAATTTCAGGTTGAAGACCAAGAAAAAAAAAAATCCAAAGAAGCAGAAGGAAAAGAAGGGAACAGTTATTTTTTAGGTACTGTGCAATGCAGAGCCATTATCTGACTTAATGACCAAAATAAAGCCTATGGGGCAGTTATTAACGTACCGTTCCCTGACTTTTATAGAACAACAACAAGGCTTGGAGGAGCGAAATGATCTTTCTAAAATAGTAAGAAAAGGCCGATTCCCTTCGAGGTTAACCTGAAAATAATTAAAACCCCTTTACCAATTTTGCCAGGAATGAAATTATTTGCTGTTGCCTCAACGGCACACACATGCTGGTTCAACGGAAGAAGCAGGAGTACCGAACAAGAAAATCAAAGGGCCAGTTTCTGAATCTGAGCTGAAGGCAGCATGGATCAGAGATGCAAAGAAAGCAGGACGATGTGAGGCAGGACTGATGCAAGAGGCCATCGAAATTCTCCAGGTGGAAAATCAACTAGGAGTTAGAAGACGTTAAAAACCTAAACACAACAATGAAAACCGGTAGTCGGGAGGGAAACTTGTCAAAACTGACAGAGTGCAGGAGAACTTTTAAAAACACAGCACAGATTAAAAAGAAATGCCCCAGACTTTTAGCAAAATTATACAATTGCAGACCAAAAACAGGCCCAGCCTTGGTCTTTCCCAGCTGAATTCCAGAGCTTTCTGTACTAACAGTGCCACCACCTATATAGATGCACCAGCTGTTGATGTCCTTTTAAAGCACTTTATTTGAGAATTTATATCTTTTATTTAAAAATTTCTGTTTTTCTTGCCTGCGGCAAAATGGTCTCTTAAGTTTAGGGACTGTCAGGACATGAGATGAGTGGAAATCTGTCCACACTGAGCCCAGGGAGAGGTCACACTGGGCCGGCTGGGAAGGGACCTTTTTAATCAGGGAAACCTGACGGGCGTGGGTCATGTGGTCGTCCTGAAAGATCTTTGATTCCTTTCATACCAGCTATGGGGGGCACACAGAGCCTCACCCGGAGACAGGTGAAGGGGGGCAGGAGGAGTTGAAGGAAAGGGGGCAAATCAGAGCAGAACAAACTCAGACCCAGGAGAGGGGCAGAAACACACGCGGCCCGAGCGCCTCCTGGGTGCCAGGATCAGTGACCTCACGCCACCGCAGGAGCAGATGTCAGTATTTTCTTCCCACAGGAGCAGAGGTGAGGCTGAGAGAGGTTAAATGACCTCTGCAAGATCACCCTGCTGATAAGCAGACCAGCAGGGATTTGAAATTCGCTCTCTTCATTTGCTAAGCTCTTGCTACTCCATCAGTTCCCCGTGGGAGACAGGCAGGGGCAAGGTAAAACAGACAGAGAGAGCTGAAGAAACTTCAAAGGGTTTTTAAAAACCTCCTTCAAGGCAACTTATTACAGGCATGAAAGTTCTACAAATGTCTTTTCATAAGTAATACTTCCAGTGTTCTTCATGTTCGGCTTTTCTACATTATGTTACATCCATAGCCACCCACAGCACCGCTGGCTTTGTGGACAGAACTGTGAGGTAATGGGGCAGACACACATTACCAACGCCCACCATTAGCCCATACGCTCTGGCAGGAGTCCTTAGAGAAAGTGGAATATGGAAGAATAATGTACATTATCTTGTTCCATTCTCGCAACAACCCCCTTAGCGTAGAGGCCCAGAGAAGTCAGGTAACCTGCTGTCTTAGCCCCGCTTCAGCTGCTATAATAAAACACCGGGTAACTTACAAACAACAGAAATTTATGGCTTACAGTTCTGGAGGCTGGGAAGTCCAAGACCAAGGCACCAGCAGATCTGATGTTTGGTGAGATCTCTCTGCTTCATAGGTGGCACCTTCCAGTTGTGTCCTCACGTGGCAGAAGGAGTAAACAAGCTCTGTCGGGTCTCTTTTACAAGGGCACAAATTTCATTCAAAGAGCCCTCATGACCCAATCACCTTCTGAAGGCTCCACCTCTTAATATTATCGCATCAGGGATTAGGTTTCAACATATGAATTTTGCAGGGACACAAACCTTCAGAGCATAACACCTGTCCACAGTCACAGAGTCATTAGGGTGAGCCCCAACTCTGACTTATTCTACTGGCCCATGATGAGTCTATGGGTAGAGCTCCCAGGGACCAGAGCTACTTTAAAGATGATGTCCTGGGAAGTCACATGTTGGACCAGGATTCTGGAGACTGAGGTTTTATTTCTCAAATCCGGAGAAAACTATACTTTTTAATGCCTGATTCTGTCTCCAAGTCTCTGTTCTCTAAATGCCTATATCACCTTGGGCCCCTCCTCTGCAAACCGGTTCATATGGTCACCTAGAGTTCTTTCATATATCTAACTGTGGTCTCTCCGAAGAGACTCTTAACTCTACCCACATACATATTCTTTTTCTTACTCCCCTTCTAGGGAATGTAGGGTACAGGGTAAAGAGGATTGGATTTAAAGCCAGACTATCATGTGAGTTCAAATCCCAGTTCCACAACTTAAGAGCTTAAGAGACCCTGTGTAAGCTACTTTGCCTCCCTAAGCATCAGTTCCCAAATCTTTAAAATAGGAACATGAACAGTAATTACTTCATGGGTGGGTTGTGAAGATTAAATGAGTTTACCCATAAAGTGCTTAACAGAATGGCTGGCACAGAGTAAGAGCTTAAAAGTGTTAGCTGCAATTAGCCACAGTGAGCCTGTGGGGCCCTGAACGATGCCCGCTGGCAGGACACACCTGCAGCGCTGTGAGGGTGAGGTGGGCAGTGCCCACGTGTGCTTGGTCACTTGACCATACCTGCTTTAGGGCAGCAACTTTACACTGTAGCAATGTGCTCCTCTTACAGGGGAGGAATTCATCCTCAGAAAACGTCCTCTGTCTTTGAGGAATCTCCATTACTGTTTTCCAGAGAGGCTGTACTAATTTACAGTCCCACCAACAGTGTATAAGCATTCCTTTCTCTCTACATCTATTGTTTTTTGACTTTTTAGTAACAACTCACAATTGCAAAGACGTGGAATTAATCTAAGTGCCCATCGATTCCTGAGTGGATAAAGCAAATGTGGTGTGTATACACCATGGAGCACTACTCAGCCGTAAAAAGGAATGAAGTAATGTCTTTTGCAGCAACTTGGACGGAACTGGAGACCATTGTCCTAAGTGAAGCATCTCAGGGATGGAAAAACAAACACTACATGCTCTCACTAGTAAGTGGGAGCTAAACCATGGGCACACACGGGCACAAAGCAATGTAAAGGACACTGGAAACCAAGAAGCGGGGAGGGTGGGAGGGAGGCGGTGGGTAAATACTTCCCGGGTACAATGGACTATTCTGGTGATGGGCACACTGAAAGCCCCAACTTAAGCATTATACAAGGTATCCGTGTAACAAAAATATTTGTATTCCCTTAATATTTTGAAATTAAAAAACCATTATCTTGAATATTTAGCATGGCTTTCTTCCAAAAGCCTCAAATTATGGGTGTGCATTTATTATTTACACCTTCACAACAGCCTCCTCAAATTGCTACAATCACATTATTTCCAATTTTGTGTGCAGTTCAAACCAGGGGAGGTGGAGTCCTGGGGGGCCACAGCCAGCAGTCACACCTACTGTAAGAGCTGACACTGCCTTGGGGTCAGTGGGCATCTCCTCCTCCACCAAGAAGCCTGGAGAGGCAGCACCAGGCAATAGACAGAGCACAGACTCCAAACCCAGAAGGTTTGGGGTTCAGATTTGCTATGAAGCAGCTCTCTGAGCATGAAAAGTAATTCAACCTCTCTTGGGCCCAGTTTATTTAACTTTCAAATGTGCAAAGCTTCTAGCTCAGTGCCCAGAACAGAATAAGTACTTAAGGAATGGTAGTTACTTTTCTTCGGCTTTACAAATACTCATCTATCTGTCCGCCTCCTCACCATTTAACATGCCTCACACCACACCCCTCGTCTTCCCCACAACCAGTTCTCCTTACAGTCTTCCGTGTCTCACCCGTCAGCACCTTGGGGTCATCCTTGCCCCCACTCTCTCTCGCTCCTCATATCCAACCAGTGGAATATCCTGAGGCCTCAACCTTCAACCTGCACCCTTAATGTGATGACCCCGTGACCTCTACTGCTCCACCTGCATCTGAGCCAATATCCTTTCTCACCTGGATGACTGGGCTAATCTCCAAAATGGTTTCCCTGCTTCTCCTCTCCTCAAAAAGGCAGCTAGGATGAGCCATTAACAACATAAATCAGACCAAGTCACGCCTCTGCTCAAAGCCTGCCAACGGTTCCCCAAATTACTTAAAGGAAAGGCAAGGACTTCTCTTTGCCCTACAAATGAGGCCCCTGTGATCTGCCCTTGGCAGTCCCTAGGCCCCCACCTGCCACCCAAGCTCACTCTGCTCTGCTCCGCCCTCCATCCCACTCCCCAGCCAGGCCACGTGCACTTCAGAAAGTCCACACTTGTCGTTCCTTGTGCCAGGATGCTCTCTGCTCTTCCCCTAGACACATGCAGAGCGCTAATCACCTCTAACATACTACACATTTTACTTATTTGTTTATTGTTTGTCTCCCTCCACTCAAATATAAACTCACAGAAGCAGAGACTGGGTTTGTCTTTGTGGTGAATTCTTATAATTTTCCGTTGCCGTGGCATCTCTTTGGAATACAAGTTTAACTTTCTCACACCAGGGCAGGGCTCAGTCACCCTGACACAGTTTCCAGTTCTACACCACACCCACATGGCTCAAGCCGGTGGCCAGCTTTCCTGCCCCTTCCTTTAAATGGACCATTCAGGCATTTCCCCACGAACTTAAAGTAACCCACACCCTATTCCATTATATATACTGCTAGTCGCCATGTGATTCTCTCTCTGCCTGACACTTCATTCCTGCCTCGTGTGACCTGGGGATGGAGGACTGCCCTCATGACTCACTGTGCCCTTCTTGGCCAGATCTGTAAGTAAGAAGTCTTTGATCTTGTTTCCTATTGTGGTAGTAAACTGAATTTGTACCTTTGATCTGGAGAACTGGGGATCCCTGGCCGGGTCTTCCCCAGGATGCAGGGGAGAGCACAAAGGCAGGCTCCCAGTGCCCAGGTGATGGTCAGGAAGGCATAACCCGGACATGGGTCACACAAGAGCCACAGGGGCATCTGCCAGCGTCAACAAGTTTCTCGTGCGAGGGACCCTCTGGTCGTGGTTTGGACAACTAGGCATCAGGACATCTACCAGGTAAAAGAAGTATCCCGTGATCTGAACACAAGAGCCACTACAGCCCCACACAACTCACTGTTCTAAAACAGAGAAAAATTAGCGAGGCCAAATAGCGTCAATGTCACTCAAAAATGTTTACAGTGAAAGATGTCAACTACAATTGCCTTTATGAGAGGGGAACTCTCCCTCTTGGGCCAAAACATTCTGTATTTATGAATCTGCCCTGAGAAGCTTTCCTCCTATTCCATGACCTGGCTTCTAATAGTTCCAGTTTAGAAAAAAGCAAAAATGCTATATAAAAGAGTGATGTATGAAGAGATGAGCTTACTTATTTTCTTTCCACCTGTGTATTTTCCCAGAAAAAATAGGGCAGGCATGGGAAAACCCCCAGTGTTTTATACTCCTTTGCTGGCGAGAGATAAAAACGTAACCCAGGCTGCCTTGTCTGTGAGTTCCCGGAAGGCAGGTGCTGTGTTCTCAACAGCTTCAGGTAACAACGGCGTCTAATGTATTCCTTTGCACAATGGGGGCCTAACAAATGCTAGAAATAAACCAATAAAAGAATGAACAAATAAAATGCAGCCCATTAACTCAGCTCCTTGCATTCAAATTTTCTCTGCCCCCATCCTGACCTTGGCCCATATACTCTGCTCAGCCCCAGGAACAGCCTTGAATCTCAGAATCTTCCAGTCCAAGTCCTTGTGCCAGCCAGGGAGCTGCAAGCACTTTGGTGCCTTCCCTTCCATAAATGATATCAGGATATTTAAAACCATGATTACTAGCATTGTTGTTATTGGCTACAGAACCCCACTAGCACTATGGCTGGTCCTAGCTGTGAGAGAATAAATGTGATTTCCTAGCTACAGCTCTATAATTTCTGATCACCTGTTCTGGTGACCTTGGTGGTTACACTTATCCGAGGGCAACTTATCGCTCTAAATGTATGCTGCAGGTTGAGTTTCTCAGGAAGATGACTCTGAGATGGAAGTCAGCATGCAAGAGGTTTATTAGGGAGAGCTCTTGGGAACAGCACCTATGACAGGGAAGGGCAGAAAGCAGGACTGGGCGAGGGGGAAATCAGCTTGGGAGGTAGTCGCCAGGGAGTGCTACAGCTGACCCGCAGGTTCAGCCCATGTTCATCAGTAATTCCATGATGTGGGGTGCCCTAAGAAGAGGCGTGGCCACAGGCAAGGTGACCCTTTTCAACTGAGGCCATCCCAGTGGAGGGCTGATACCTGAGGGCCCTTCCTCTGCAGGCAGCTCTCTCAGCACCAGGAGGAATAGGTCCTTCATTCCCAAAGGGGAATGTGAGTATCCACTGCACACAATCACTCCTCTCTCCCGATGAGACAGGGCATGACTACCACCTCCTCCGGGATACTTTCCCAGCTACCTTCTCTAATCCCTACAGGAGAAGTGACAACTCTTCCTGTCCCTTCATTACTCATCTCCTTCTTTCCAGAGCCAGGCCTGCTGCCTGACACCCAGTAGGCATGCAATAAATGCCTGTTGAATAAATGCATCACTGAACACTGAACATCAGCATAAAAATATGAATAAAACACCACGTAATTACAGAAAAACTGCCCCCAGTGAGTTCAATGTGATCAGAAAGAGAAAAACAAGCAGAAATGATAGGGGAATTTGAAAGAGCAGCTGATGAAAGCCAAGACACATGCGTTCTGACCTCAGCTCGGGGTAAAGCCCTGCAGCCCCAAGTTTGTGCAATGAAAGGACAGACCCAGGCATTCTGTGAAGAAGACATCAGGGAGGTGACACGCACTTGGTTGCAAAAATTTTGCTAAATGATGTCTTTGTTAGTGTCATTATTGGCACAGACAGAAAAGTAAGTTTTAATCCTGATGAGGGAAAAATGGTCCTAGGGATCAGAATGTCATCACCTTGATTTGCTGAGGATTTTCTTCAATTAGCCCAGACCTAAGAAGCCCTGAGAGGGAAGCAGGCAAAGACCAGGCAAGGTATCTACCCTCTGTCTGTGGATGGAAACAGAAACTAACAGGAATATCCTGTGATTTATGAAAATGCTGTGATTTAAAATCATTAAGTGGTATTTCACTTTCACAGGATAAGGAGCTAAGAGAAAGGGCAGAAAAGACTTTAAACACAGAAGCCAGACTGCAACTGAAAAAAGAAAAAGAAATACAGAAAAAAAAGAATAATCTCACTGTCAAATTTCTTTCTCATTATATTCCTCCAATATAGAAAATGATTTTAAAAATAATAGAATTTTAGGAAACACATTTGGGAGAGACGCAATAAAATAATAGCCCAAGATTTGCACTAACCTGTCACTTCCCTCGTGTATCCAGGCCAGAGTTAAATACACATATTGGACTCACAGTTTCCCACCAGGTATTCTCACATACATTCAGGCAGTGTCAAAAGTTACACTAATAGCTATGAAGAAACCAACCAGACTAGAAAGAATGTCTTATACAGCCAAACATACACACCTCCTTGCAATGATAAACCACAACATTAACGAAAGCAAAAGCAGTAAGAACATTGTCAGACACGCTATAATCAATACCCATCTCCAGAACCTCACAGGCTTTCTCGGCAATCAAAATATCATTTGACGAAAAGAGAATACTAATAAACACATGCCACGACACAGGCATGTGAACACTCCATTATCTGCATGCTGAATATACATTTCATATGCATCTGTTCTGAAACATCGTGAATTGGGTTCTTCCTGTGAAGACAGACCGACCTCTTCATTTACTAAAGCAATGCAACAAATTCCATTTCTACTCTAACATGTTTCAAATTGAAGCACAGTTGATATTCAACCATATTGGTAAATCCTTAACCATTTCATTAGCATGACCTCAATCTAGCTGACCTAACCTTTTCTAAAGAATACAATCACTATTCTAGATATGGAGATATTACCAAAAAGAAAAAAAAAATACAATCTCTATTCTTGGCATGCCAACACCTACAAAGATATCAGAAAAAAAAATGGGTTACAATTACCTTTGAACTTGTGGAACACAGCCCATAGCTCTGCAATGTCAGTCGCAAAGGTGATATCCGTGTCAAGGACGATGACTCTCTCTAGGTTGGCAGGAAGAGTCTTGGTCAGGACAAGCTTCATCAGACCATAAATCCCAGAGTAATGTTTGTTGGGGATCCAGGAAACTTCAGACTAGACAGCACAGGGCAGAGAGGGAGTTGGAGAAAGGAAAAAAAAAAAAAAAATCACTACGTTAATTCTTTACATAAACATTATAAATAGTGCCTGGGAATAAAAAGTATCCAATAAAAATTTGAATAAATGAATGAATTTTTAAAAAATATTTGTTTATTTTAGCACATGAAGTTTTTTTGGAAGAAAATGCATCTGAATTACGGGAGAGAAAAGTAATAGTTACAAAACAATTATTACATGCAAACCCTATGCTGAGGTTTTTAATAAAATTTTTGTTATTATAGAAATTATATAGGTCCACTGAAGAAAATAAGGATATGAAAAAAGAAAGTACAAAGGTACAAAAATTGAATCATACTATATATACTTTTTGCAGCTAGTACCTAATCGTTCCTAGGTAAGTATTTTTCTTTAAATCATATTCCATTTCTGTGTCATTAAAGGTTAGTACTTAATGGTATTGTTAAAGTTTATGCTTATTTTTTTAAAGCTGTAATTGAATAGGTTAGTATTGCTACCTTCGCTTTATTCTCAGATAAACCCACAGGGAGGACCTGGTCATAATCTATGCAACATTCTTCACCTTGACAGCAATAGAGGACACACACACACACACACACACACACACACACACACACACACACACAATGACAGAAAGGAATAACCCACGGGGTGCTGACATTGTAGTCCTCACATGACGTAATGGAATAATCAATGGACCACTGGTGGGTAGAGTCGTTAGCAAGGCACACACCTCAGTACCACTTGGTATACAAAGGCAAGACTAAAAATAAAACATAACACCAGCATAATAAAAGCTTTCATATGTGCAGGATCATTTATGAAGATCACCACGGGCAAGGGCCCCATCCTAACTACTGTGGGGAGTTTCCATGGGATCCAAAGCACACTTCTTATTTTCAAGAGGTTAACACTTCTAATAGAACCCTTAAATGGGAAATATGGCCAATTTATCAGGATTACAAAAATATTCATCTCCTTTGTCCTTATAATTCCATTTTGAGGACACTGATTTTTTTTTAAAGTGTAATTTAAAAACAAAAAACTAAAGCTTTATTCCCAAAGATGCTCATCACCATGTTATAAAAATAAAGAAATAGCAACCAATCAAATGCCCCCAAATTGAACAATTAATTAAACCATGATACTTTTTTTTTCCTGATAGCATACAATGTAATGGCTTAAAACAATGTAGATTAAGATGTAATAAAAAGAAAGCTGCATATGATGTTAAAAGTAAAAAAGTCAGCTTAAAATTGCTTTTGTTTAAAAACCACTCTGTGTCATCAAACAGCATGAGAACACATCCACCCGAATTTATGCAGGGGAAGAAGAAACAGCAGCAAGATATCAAATTACCACTAGGATCATTTTGGGATGATGGGAGTCTCTCTCTCTCTTTCTCTGTGAAGCAAATATTTATGTGTATATATACACACATACCCCTAAATTTAACTGATATATGCTTTCCAACTTTTTAAAATGAGCAACTACTACTACTGCTGTAAAGAAAAACTAGGTACCACATTCTTCTCAAACATAGCATGATCTGGTTGATGTGACAGCGGAGAAACAGGAGCACAGGAAGCCAATTTGGGAACGCGATGAGGATGGACTCCCCACGCCCACTCGTGGGCCCACCTCCGTCTCTCAAACCCACTCTGTGTTATGCTGTCATCTTCATAGTTTATTTGAGAACATTGTTTAGCTACTCCATATACTCAGTTTTGCAATAATCCTTTGCTTACAGGAGCACAGTTTTGACCAAAAAAAAAAGAAAACACACTGATGGACTGAACTATTCGCCTTGTGTCAGCCTCAAGGACAAGAGTCGCCACGTCTGTAGGCCCTATCACCTTGTGCTGGGGCTGCGTGGAGGAGGGAAAAGAGACAGGAGTTCACATTTGGGCTCTGGCGTTTGATCTCTCTGAGCCTCGGTTTCCTTACCTGTAAAACAGATGATGCCTACATCACAGGGTTGATGCAGAAATCGAGAGAGCGCAGGATGCAAGCGCATGGTACACAAAACACACACAGTAAACACAAGCTCTCACCCTTCGTCCTGAGCCTCCCACCTGGTTCCAGGTATTTAGATACTGACGCCTCTGTCAGTGCTTCATACTGGAGGAGAGGGTCTCTGGGACGTGGTAGAGCACAGAGCCTTGGGTTCTGGAGTCGGACACACCTGGATTCAGATCCTGGTATCATCACTTAATCACCAAGTCACCATGAACAGGTTTGCTCGGCCTCTCGGAGCTTCTGCCATTTATAAGCGGCAGTTACTTCTACGTGCTTACTTCATCGTATCAGTCAGGATGTGAGTAGAAACAGAGCACATTCAAACTGGGGAGTCTACGGAAAATTTAACAATAAAAGGACTATCTAAGCGTATGCAGAATTAGGGACAGTAACATGGACTGTGTGGTTACTCAGGGAGGGGGAGAGTACTCGGGGCCATTATCACCCCAAGGCCAGAATGGCCAAGGCCACACCTGCTAGACACCAGAGAGGGTGGCCATGTGAATAAGGACACCTGGCAGGGGCAGCAACCCTTGGTAGAGCGGCATGGGCTACCCGCGGCAACCCCCAGGAAGAACACGGGAAATACCTCAGCCTCACTCTGCTCCTACCCACTGATCTCCCGGTAGGGTGTCCCTCTGGCCAACCCACATGGAAGCCAGAGGGAAAGTGAGATCAGGGACACAGCCTTTATGCGTCAGCCTCATGGGGCACAAAGAGGAGAAGGGTAAGAGATCTGGAGGGATAAACCTAATATAACCAGCAGAGTCAAACTGTTGACACAAGGACAGAAATTAAACAAATCATGGCAAGATCAAAGCACAATGCCTTATACATGCTAGGTGCAAAATACATATCTGGAACAGATGGATGGATGGATGAACAGACCAACGGCACACAGGCACAGGAAGGAGAGTGATTTGTCTACAATCCCACACCAAGCAAGATGCAAAGCTATAGTCAGAATCTGCCAGGGGGAGGTTTGTGTTCTTTCCCCAAACACATTATCCTTCTTTTGGAGTTAGCTTCCTGACTAGCCATCACCTTCAGACGTGAGGACTTAGCGAGTCATTCCCTCCAGCGTACTTTATAAAACTCTTCCTCATGAAAGCACTGGCCTTTGGAACTCAGTTCGGTCTCTTTTCTCCCCTGACAATTTGCCTGAACTGAAGCTTGGCAATCATCAGACCGTGCTGCAGAGCCACGCTATTTAATCAGACCTTTGATTAACTTATTCATCTATTTTGGTTACCATCAAAGCAGGAGAGCTTGGTGAAGACCGAACACCAGAGCGTTGGGTTAAGCCGTCTAATTAGAGATGGCCCTGACTCTCAGCTTTATTTTTATCACACATGTGAGGCACTCGGATGCATCGCAGAACAGGAAGACTACAGGAATAAATTAATCTCAACATGAGCCCAGGCCTGAATGTCGCTCCAGGTCCCCAACTTAATACATAATCAAGTAAGTCCAAATGTTCAATTAGAGGCATTCGGATGAGTTCGTATTCAGAAAGAAAGCCCCAGGAAAGGGTAGAAAACTAAGGAATCGGGGAAAGTACTTGTGGTAAGAAGCAGGTATGCTTATTATATAATAAAAGGCTCATCCTCTTGGAGGTAGCGTGAGCGCTCTTCCCCTTCCTCTGCCCGCACCCTGCTCTTCCTACAAGTCTCAACTTAGAAGTCACTGCCTCCCCATCACCACCGCCTCCCCACTGCCCCAGGCTGGGTTAGGGCTCCCAAAGCGAGCTGTTCCCTTCCTCTAGCACAGCATGGTATCGCACTGTGTTTAATTTTCCATGGCTTTCTCTTGCTCTTGACTGCAACTCCCTCAGGCAGGGACGATGTCTTTTTTTTACTGTGGCAACAACACAGTAATTACTCAAAAATAGTTTGATGAACGTGCATGACCACGGAGTCAGCCAGGCCTAGGTTCAAATCCTACCTTTGACATTTTTCTCACTTAGGAGCAGAAGTGTCCATAATTGCTAAAGTCCTGGGGAAGTAAGGGAAGAGGTGTGCTTTGGCTTTAGAACTGGTTCCACTTCTAATGAGCTGTGTGACCTTAGGCAAGTCACTTAACCTCCATGAGCCTTAGTTTTCTCATCTGCAAAATGGGGGCTTACAGTATGCAGTTCACGACATTGCTGGGAGGACTGCACGCATCTGGCTTCGTGCTGGGCACACAATGGGTTCGGCTGAGCCCACCTCTCTCCTCCCAGTGAATGTCTGTCAGCACTGTCACAGCTCAGATGATTCAGGTTTTTGAGCTTGAGAAAAGCAGGGAATTATGGTACCTTTGACAGGAAAGGGGAAGTCAGGAATGGAGATGGTTTTGTCAAGGGAAATAAGTCACTTATCACCTTTTCCCACATTCCTATACAAATGATTAACAAAATCACTAACCAAAATCTAGAAAATGCAAAGCCCCTCCAGTAGATACCCAAACCGGACAGCACAGTCTTGGTTTGAGGAGGAGGTAAGGCGGGTGGGAGGAGTCACCCATGCCGCCTTTTGGGGCAGTCTCTTGATGCAATCCACGCTGGTATTGATCTCTCTCCCACCCCGCCACAAACTTCAATCCAACAGGGACGCAAGGTCACGGGGTGAACGGGGAGAAGAACATCTTCAGAGGAAGGTTGAGCGAACCTGGAGGGCACCATGCAGATTTACCCAAGAGTGTCCTACAGAGATGACAACACCCAGCAGAGCAATATCCTACCATGCTCTTCATCATCATAAACATGCCAGAGGGTTCATGTAATTAAAACGATCATAAAAATGAAAGTTGGGCTTATTTTAATGGACAGACTGTTATCCTTGCAATGGCTGTTAATAATTCTAAGCAGCATGGTCTAACCTTTAATTAACAAAAATGCAATCACGCCCAAGATTACCACCTCATGCACTTAGATAAAGGAGCATACAGGTTTGAAGGGCTTTACATAAAGTGGCGGCTGGGAGATGTTCTCAAAGGGAAATTTACCTTCCTAAAGCTTCTGGTTACTTGGTGGACTCTAAGGGGAGTTTCTATGAGGTGTTGCAAATGATTCTAAGTTCCATCTGATGCTGGGTGGTCCACAGAAAAGTTACCAGAAAACCTGACCAGAATAGTGGCGTGAGCATGGAGACAGAGGGCTGGACCGCAGACACACCTCCAAAGGTGTGAAGGGCAGCCATGTCTCAATGGTGACGCCAAGGTTCTGACCTTTGATAGACAAGGGAAAGATGTGAAAAGAGGCTGGTTTTGTCAGGAAATGATGCCCACTTCTCCTCGAAGATGCTGATTTTCAGGAGGCATTGGGATGCCCCAGTAATGGTAACACTAGAAAAAAATACCCAGCATTTACTAGGTGTCAGGCATTGTGATAAAAGCTCTATATGCACTATCTTATTTAAACCCTTCCTAACAAGCCTAAGGGCTGGATATTATGATCCCAGTACCTGAAGTCTGGGGGTCCTTTCCCTCACCCCAACTTTCAGCCCTCCAGCCCTAGATACTCTACTCTGTCTCTCTTCCCCTCTGGCCTATGCACATGTGCTCTTCACTCTTCTGGATCTTTGCAGGGTCAGAACTGAGCCCGTGCCTCCGTCCAGACAAATCTTCATTCACCAAGAAACAGTTCTTCAGGGCAATTAGGTACAAAAGCCTTAGAGCTAGGCATTCCTGGCTTCAAAGCTTCTCTGGGCATTAATTTTCTCATGTGTAAAATAGGGATAACAGTAGTGTATCCCACTTCCTTCCTAGGGAGTTACTATATTTGTAGTCTATAAGATTTCCTCCATGATACTGGAAATATTTAGTGCTCAAAATAGATTTCTTACCCATATCAACATTTTGCTGTGGATTACAAATCACCTTGACACATTTTTAAAAACTAAAAAAAGAAGTCATCCCAGCTACACAATGTTTGAGAAGACATTTGCCTTTCATGTTGTTTCTGAGTGGTTGTCTTGGCAACCAACCTGTATATTCAGAACGTAATTGTTGAGGAATGGAAGGGGGGGTTCAGCTGGGGCGGGGGCTCTGGGGGATGCCTCAGATGAGGATCACGAACTGAGCATGAGCTTTAATCCGGCTGGCCAGATTACAATTAAAATTCAGACTCCACAGCCACCACCCTGGCAAGGTCACCTCTCTAAGCCCCAATCTCCTCACCCAGAAAATAGAGAAAATAAAATAAAACAATATGCACAAAGTTTAAAAAAGCATTAAATGAGGTGGGAGAACAAAGGTGCCTGGCACAGTGCATGCCACATGCTAAGGGTTCAGCACGAACCTTTCAAACAGTTAACAACACACACTCTGGAGTCTGACTGTCTGGCTTTGGATCCTGGCTCCATCATTCACTGGCTGGGTCACTCTGGGCAAGGAGTTAAATCTCTACATACCTCAGATTTTTCAGCTGTAAAATGTGGATACTTACAGCACATATCCCATGAGATTGTGAGAATTCTGGTGTTATAAATAAGCATTGCCTATTATTGTTAACTGTTAATATTATTACTAATGATACTTAGAGCAAAAGAAAATATTCGTATCTGTTAAAGCATCTGCATTTGTGAGTATTTACCCTTGCCAGCAAAGAGAAACTCCAGTTGAGTTCCATTGAAATCATTTAAATAAACATTTATGGAACACTTAATGGGCCAGGTACCAAGGAGGGTGAGGGGCCAGGGTCCATTATGAATAAAACATGGCTGGTGCTTTCATGGAGTCTATGGCCTAGTGGATATTCATTATCTGTTACCTCAAAACACAGCAGCCTAAAACAGCAACAGTTATTTATTATCTCACGTGATTCCTGTGTGTCAGGAATATGGGAGCACATTAGCCGGATGGTTCTTGCTCAGGATTTCTCATGAGGTTGCAGCCAAGAAGTCAGCTGAGTCTGCAGTCATCTGAATACTTGCTTTAGGCTATAAGATCCACTTCTAGGATGGCTCCCTTATACAGCCCTGGCAGTTGATGCTGGCTGTTAAAAGGAAGCCTCAGTTCCTCACCATGTGGACCACCCCGGAGGGATGCTTGAGTGTCTTTACAACATGGTGGCTGGCTTCTCCCAGAGTGAGTGGTCCAAGAGAAAGCAAGGTGGAAGCCAGGATGTCAACGATGACTTGGCCTCAGAAGTAACATGGCATCATTTCTGCAATGTCTTATTGGTTACACAGGTCAGCTTATGCAATGTGAGAAGGGACGAGCCAAGGGTGTGAATGAATACTAGGAGATGGGGGATATTGGCTGCCATCTTGGAAATTAGCTACCACATCTGTAATTATACAACAGTATGAACTGGACTGTGATAAACACCAAGGATAGCCACCCTTGGCACCTCTGGGGATTGATTCCAGGGACCCCCTTGAACACCCAAATCCACAGATGCTTAAGGCCCTGATATAAAATGGTGTAGTATTTGCATATAACCTATGCATATCCTCCCCTATACTTTAAATCATTTATAGATTAATTATAAACCTAATACAATGTAAAAGCTATGTAAATAGTTGTTCTATTGTATTGTTTAGGGAATGACAACAAGAAAAAATTCTGTACACATTCAGTATAGATGCAACCATCCTTTTTCATTTTTTCCCCAAATATGTTCAGTCCTCGGTTGAGTCCATGGACGTGCAACCCACTGTACAGCAGCAGTCTCGCAGAAGGACAATTAAAGGGGATTGGAAAGAAAGGAGAGAGAGTAATCAGGTAGAGATGTCGGGAAGAGATGAGCCTAAAATTTGGTCTTGAAAAATGAGTTGAAAATTGAGTTTCTCAACTATTGGGAGAAAAGTATGACAGGAAAAGTATTAGCATCAATGAAGGCACAGAGATATAAACAACCGTGTGTGTAAAATAACCACAGTCTGATATACTTAATAGTAAAGCTTGGAGTTGGAAATGACAGAGAAGGATATGGCAAGGCAGGAAAGGACCAAATGCTGGAGAATACTGTATGCCATGCTTCAGAGCACCGGACAACTTCCTAGAGATAGTGGGGAAAGCAAAAGGATTTTCATTAGCAAACAGATGTGATCTCATCTGTATTTTTGGAATATACTCTAGTGGCTTATGGAGAAAAGATTAACAGAAGGCAGTTGAGAGGCATTGGAACCTTGGAAGAAGCCTACTGAAAATGCAGATTCCCAGGATAATACCAAGAGATGATGATTCATTAGGTCTGGGTCAGGGCCCAGATCTGTATTTTGAAGCAGCACCCCAGGTGATTCTAAAACAGGTGCCCTCAGATTACACCCTAAGAAATGCCAAGTTAGGAGACACAGAAAACAGTATTTCTCAAGGTTTTCTTGGATGAATCATTTACACTACATCAACAACCAACTTACTGTTCAGAAACAAGTCATAAGGTAGCCCCAAGCTTACATGTCCCACCTGAAATTGACACTGTTGGATGTATAGGGAGAGAAGACCTTTCTCAAAGATTAATAAAAGAAAGTGTTGATGTAAGATTAGGAGTTCTTTAGATATCTCTATACTTCATAGGTAGTTTATGGCTGTACTTCTTTTTAAACTTAGAAATCCTGTTTCAATAAAAGCAGCTCTAGGTCAGCTACAGCAAAATTCTTAGTAACCAGCATCAACAGGAGAGCTGAATTACATATGTCACATCTTCTACATTAGCAACTTAGAAGGAAACCTTCTAAGAGCCTTGAAGCTGGTCATTGCAGGTGACGGCAATCTCCCCTAAGCATTGGTGAACATTCATTCAGAGCATACAACCCTAGCCTAAAATAAGATTAGCTGGCTTCCACCTAAAATGCTCGTTATTCAGAAATCTACTGAGAAACCATCTTCCACAAACATAAGTAATTCTAGAATGATGACAAAGGCACAGTGAGTTAAGGTGAACGTGATCATGGATCTACAAACACATCCCTCCTCATGTCAGTGGCACAAAACCCCTTCCTCTCTCATCACCAGCAAAAGGCATCCTCTATTTAGCTTTGCAAAGCTTAAGGGGATTGGTCGCTGGAGCATTTACGGATTGCCTGAACATCCCTCAGTACTTTATGTTATGAAATGGAGCATTTCAAAGCACTGGGAGTTCTGATTTGTGAACTGGACTGTTACAGTGGTTTAATTTCCTGAAATATAGCTGCCTTCTTAACCAATAGATTTTTCAATGCACTGAGGAGAAAACTGCATTAGCTCCTGCATAGCCTGGACTTAATATTTTTAGAAGCTGCAATTCTTCTTATTACAGTGCACAGTATGTATTTATGTGTGTATACTTAGCATAGTGTCTGACACAGAAGGCATTCAATGAATAGTTTTGAAAAAGTTAAACAATACATTCACACAAACAATGCTTATTGAGAACCATTCCTCCTAATGGGGATATACTGGAAAACCTGCTTCATTTGTACATCATTCATTCATCCAACAATTCAGAGACTTGTAAGTCTGAGGCTCTGTGCCAGGTGACTGCTTTGAGGGAATAACAGCACAGTTTGGGGAGATATAATAAATAATTTCAAAAAGCATTATTGTAACATTGAGCATAGTGGTTTATCCTGATAGGGGCTGGGGGTGGGAGAGGCTGGGGGATGGGATGGCAAAAACATACAGGTGGCTTTGGCATTCTAGTTCTGAGTTAGACGGCATGGTGTTTCATCAGTGTCTGCCATAACATATCCATCTGCAGTTTTCGTCTGTGTATGTGTGTATGCCTGTGTATAGGGACATCACTGGCAACCTCGGGGCAAGAGTGTGGCCTAGAGAGAAGATGGTCTGGCTGGGTCCCCCAACTCCAATTCAAAGTTCTATGTACGTATATGAATACGTGAGAGTGTGTGCGTGTGTGTGTGTGTACAGTTGTTCCTCGGTACACATGGGAGATTGGTTACAGGACCCCTGAGGACACCAAAATCTACAGATGCTCAAGTCCTTGATATAAAATGGTGTAGTATTTGCATAAACATATGCACATCCTCCTGTATACTTTAAATCATCTCCAGATTACTTATAATACCTAATGCGATGTAAATGCTATGTAAATAGTTGTTATACTGAATTGTTTAGGAAACAATAAGAAAATAAATCTGTACATGTTCAGTACAGACACAACCATTTATATATTTTTCCTTTGATCCTCAGTTGGTTGAATTTGTGAATTCAGGACCCACAGATACAGAGGGCTGACTGTATACTGTATATGTATGTGTGTGTGTGTGTATATATACATATATATATAAAATTATATTTAACTCCTGTTAAAAGTGCTAAAAATGGAGATAATCTTTCTGCTGTTAAATGTAAGGGGAAAAAAAGACTTGTTTCTCCCTTACCATAAATGTCCTCTATTACATGCGGTCTTTTTTTTTTTTTCCTGGACACAGGGTCTCACTGTAACCCACGCTGGAGTGCCATGACTCAACCATAGTTCACTGCAGCCTCAAACTCCTGAGCTCAAGTGATCCTCCCACCTCAGCCTCCCAAGTAGCTGGGACTACAGGCATGCGCCACCATGCCTGGCAATTTTTAAAATTTTTTTGTAGAGATGGGGTCTTGTTGTGTTGCCCAGGCTGGTCTCAAACTCCTGGCCACAAGCAATCCTCCCACTTTGGCCTCCCAAAATGCTGGGATTACAGGCATGAGCCACTGTGCCTGGCCACATGCACTCTTAATAGGGGCAAAAATTACATCTTTTTGAAGAAAAAGAAAATCAGATATTCCAATGGTTTGGTATTAAAATCTCATGGAAGGAAGTTAATTAGGGAGGAAAAAAGTCTAAAAGGCCTGTGGGGGATGTGTGTGATAATTTTTAAAAAGAGGTGGAAAAATACTGCTCTAGAGGATCATACAACACAAAAGCAGCCACAAAATAGAGGAGCGTGCAAAAGCACACAAATACAGCAAAAACCTGATTCCAGATATTAGCATCTGCTGAATCCAGCAGTTCTTCCTGCCTTCCTGAATTTCACTGAAGGCAGGTGTATCAGAAAACACACTTCTCTGTTGTCAAGTGCATCTGGAGATTTGGGGGGCAATCTCTCTCTCACCCCCATTGCTACTCTCCACTCTTACCACCTCCTTCACAGGGACCCACCTAAAGGGCAGCCACACAGGCTGCAATTAAAGAGGCACCACACTGCTCTGCATTAATGAGGCACTTTGCTTTCCATCTTCAGAGGGCTTTGTAGCACTTTGTAGGTGAAGCCCTTGCCTGTGACAATCTCTGTTCCCAGCTGCAGAGATCCACCTTGCAGGTGAATTTCACTCTAAACGCATGGGAAACACGGAAAGGCAACTCTCAAGCAGGTAAAGAGGGTTCAGGAGGATGAACAAGAGATGCCCCACAATTAATTTCCAGTTGGTTTAAAAACTGTTCTCTTTCACAGCACATGGAAGGCAAAACTCTCTTGGTATAGTAAAAAGAACCATAAGAACACCTTGCCAATGGCAGTCTGAATTTCTTCTGGCTGACCACCAAAATGAGCCTCTATCCCGTCACAGCTTCACTCGGCTCTTGTAATACATCTCATAAACATTAACCAAAGATCTTACTGCAATTTCAAATATTTTAACCTTAACCTTGAAGCTTTGCTTCAGAAGACTTAGACTGTGGTTATACTGACATTCACCCCCCACAACAGGCCCTTACTATTTAATATGATGGTTGTCAAGGAAACCAGACTTTGAGGATAGCTGTCCAACCTGTCTAGATTTAGAATTTATCATACATGAGAATGCACAGGGGAAAGAATGTCACCCTGAGAAAAGTACTACAGAAGATGGTACATGGTACAAGATAATTCCATTATGCCTTTACTTCCACTTGGGGATTTGGCTACAGATCAAAGGAATTCCTAATGCTGTAAGTCCCCTTTCAAAAAAAAATCACCTAATTCTAAAAGTGACTCATTTATCTAAACATTCATTGTGTATGCCAAATTCTGTACTAGATAGTAAGGAAAGAGCAGCAAATGCAAAATGTTCCTGTTTCTTAGAAGATCACAGTTAAAAGGGAGAGAATATTATTAATACTATATATATGATAATAATATCACATTTGTTGAATGCTTACTATGTAACAAACACTATACTAAAGCTATTTACAAATATTATCTTTTAATTCAAACAATAATCCCATAAAGTAGACATCAAAGAAATCACACAAGTATAAAGAATTACAGGAGCTGGGATTGAAAATCAAATTTGCCTCTTTCCAAAAATCTTAATCATCAAATATGATACTCAAATGATCACTGGGCACTGAAAGCTATATATAAATTCTTCACTGAAGTGCTTGGGATGGAGCAAAACCGTGCCCGGAAATGGAAAGCAAAATTAGAAAAGACAAAGGTGGCTACTAGAACGAGCTCATACTTTTAGCAGAAATGAACCAACAGAGTTATAACTAGCACAACTAAGAAAGAGTCATGTACCTCCTCAGTACAAATGTTTCTCCAATCTCTATAGGACTGCAAGTGGCCAGTAACATTCTATTGAAAAAACTGTTAATACCAAAAAAAAAAAAAAAAAAAAAAAAGCTGAAAGGGAAGCTTGAAAAAAAATATGTCCAGATCCAAAAAGATTGTTATTAATACAACGGATTCTTAACTTCTGTTCTTTATCACCTAAAGAGTGTGCCAGGGAAAATCTCAGCCTCCTAAAACTAATGGTTAGCATTTGAACACTGTGGAGGGTCCAGAGCAGAAGCCAACGGGAGCCTGAGTGTCCTTCTCCAGGACATTGAGGAAGATCAGCTGGAACTACAGCCCAACGCTGCTGCACGACGGCATCGCAGGGGCCCACTAAGAAAAACTAGATTAGGACATCTAGTGGCAGGGCCTGGCATTGCTGCTTGTTTTGGTTGGATAAAGATGACAAGATGCCAGCCAAAGTGTAACCAAGGGTGGCACCTAGCATTGTTCTGGGGGTGTTGTTCTGTGTTGCTAACACCTACCTACCAGGTGACTCTGCTGTGCAATCAAGCCTGAGGTACACAACAATCGGGGGAAAGGAACCAATCAAAACATTCTAACTGGGGAAAACCAAGACCCAACTTTATTCTTAACTCTGTAACTTGAGTTCTTCTCTGTCGTTTGCACAGACATTGCCGAGTTTCTACGTAGTATAATTTTGCAACTCCCTGGGAATATTTAAGCCTCCTTGATCTGGAAGCAGCATGGAATAACGGCAGGAGCACTGTGCTCAGAGTTTGAAAACACAAGTTGGGATGCAGTCAATTCCCTTTTCCAAATCTCAGGTTCTGCACCTGTAAAGTAGACACAAAGCTACCTACTTGTTCTGCGAGACTGAAAAACAGCACGATGTACAGGGAAGTACCCAGCAGAGTGCCTGACACAAGTAAGCTGCTGGTTCGTTCTGAATCTAGAAGGAAGGAATATTTCATTATGTGACAAGTGCAACAAAGGCCTGATCGCAGCCAGTGAGCTCGAGACGCTAGTCCTTTACCACACCATCAACACTTGCGATTTTCTCTCCTTCTTCATAATGGCTGGTTTCAGAGGGTACGGCTCATGTATTAATATTATGTGTGTGTGTGTGTGTGTGTGTGTGTGTGTGTATATTAAAAAAATATATATATATTTATAAAAAACGTACAGGCAACAACCACACTCTGGGACACAATGTACGTTAAGTAATAACACCACATTCATAATAATAGGGGATGAGAACCGGGGGTTTCGGCAACGCTATTATGCCTATGAATAAAATGTTGATCATTGCTTGCTATTTTCTCTTCAAACATATTATTTAGCCAGTAGTGAGCAGATTTAAAACCCACTGGGGTTCTTGAATTCAGCCTGGCTGAGTGGTTAAATCCAATGAAAATATCCTAGTTAGATGAGTTTTCAGCCAAGGGAGTAGAGCATACAAAAGGATATTTAACAGGTAGGTCAGTTTGTGAAGATATCCATCTTTCAAAAATGATAGTAGGGATCATGATGATAATAGTAATAATAATGTATGTGTAGCATTTTCTAGCTTATGATGCAAATTTGAACCTATCAATTCATTTGCTGCTTGAAATATGTCTCTGAATTAAGCAAGTAAGGGATTCATATCTGCATTTTACATGTAGGAAAATAAGACTTAAAGACATCATTGTGTCAAGTTGCATAGGTAGTAGAGTTAAAACTTACCCCTTCTGACCTTCAGGAAAATTGCTGTTATGAGGCCAAGGGCCTTCTGACACCACCACTTAATGCTCAGACTTTATCACAGGAAACAGATGGAATTAATAGGTTGTAAAGTATCCTCTATTGTTCTTAGGCAAGAAAACGCACATTTAGATACCTATGGACACCTTTTCCCAAATTCAAGTTGGTGAAATGGTATAAGGGATGAAAACCTGAAATATTTACAAGTTTCCTACTCAAAGTTACCCTTGTTTTGAAATAAACAAAGATATTTGTTTATTTGGCTTGCTTGTCATGCTTCAATTAGAGAACAAAGAGAAACTGGCCCCTCAGTGTCCCAAAGGAGGAAAGAGTTATGAATTGCTGTCACCATTGGGTCCACAGGTGAGGTGTCCAGTGCAGACAACATCTTATGGTTCATGTGGCTGGGAATAAAAAGACATAAATCCATTTGACTTGTCTCTGACTTCAGTGGCTTCAATTTTCCATTCCATTGCCTTCAAAAGCATCACAGTGCTTACCTAGACAGTGAGGCCACCCCAATTTTGTCAGTTTCTAAGAAAGGCGCAATTTTGCCCCAAACAGGTATGTGGCAATAAGTATGAGCACTTCTCCACTCTGGACAGCTCCAGTCACATGGATTATACTACCTGCCTACCAGCTCTAAGCAGACGTCTAGATGGCAAATAGAATGCTTGCTCTTCCTGCTAAAGCTTGCTCCTTCCTCAATTTTCTCCATCCTTCCACCAGCATGCACCCACCAACTTGTTCCAGAATTCTGAGTCAGATTTGATCCCTCTGTCCCACATCCCAGATTTACCCGTCTGCCACATCCAACATGTCCAAACCCTGGCAAGTCAACTGTTAAAATCAATCTGCTTCTTCTGCAGTCACTTGCACAGGATGAAGGCAGCGAACACTTTTGTACTTTCTCTTTGGGAACTGTCATAGGGTAAAATGGTAAGTCTGGAGATTAACAATTTTATTCTTTCTTGATTTTCTACTCATCCACCAAGACTACTGCCCTCAGGATCCACATTGTTACTAGGTCACTGGACTTGAGGACACTAAGGTCAGTGTGTCAGGGTGTTGGACTTATTAGCTTATATTAGCAATGTGTCATGGGACGTAGAGTTGGCATTCTATTGCAAGTTATCCTATAAATAAGAAAAACAGAAACTCAGGAAGGCATTTAACAATGTCTATGCCATTCAGCTCCACCTTCTGCCCTCAAATGCACTGAATAGGTCTGGCACATTGATTTTAAATTGGATTCTGTATGCTGTAAAATGAAACTTCAATTTTCCAAATACAAGGCCAGTTAGGTCCCCACTCATCCACTACTAAGGGTACTTCTCTCGCCTTGTTTACTCCATGGGTAACTCACTTGGGTACACATACATCTCCCCTACATGAGCATCCTTTGTTGTAGAGATTCACCATTTCTACCTCGGAAACTCCCCTAGCACTGCCCAAGATGCATACTGTAGCCATTCAATTTGTTTGCTTGTTTTTAATTAAAATATGGACATACTATGTGGATACTGAAGCCTAGAAGATAAAAATCAACACAATTTGTCCCCCTCTTTGGGCACCTTTAGCAGTCCTGGGTGATACGTGTCAGAGATTTGGATTATCCTGAACTATCAAAAAGGTGTGCTCTTCATAAGTGAAAAATAGAAGGAAGTGTCAGGCAGAAAAAGAAATGCATTTCTTTCTTTGCTATCAGAAAAAGTTTAATGATAAGGGTATTAACTATTATGGCTAAGCGCAGCAGATATAAGCAGGCACAGGAGTTTTGCTTGGGAAAAGGTACTCTCTTCTTTGGGCAATGGAAGCCTGTCATTAATTCATAGAGCAGGATAAAATGCTCTTACACCTTCTCTTCAGCTCCTCCTCAAACCTTCTGTGTTCTTGATAACGATGTACCTAGCTTAGGGAACACCTGCCCTTTCCCTCTCTGCTTCTGGAAATTGCAGGAGCCCCCACGGCCCACCTCAAAGTCCCACTTCTTCTGTGAAGTCATCCCCGACTGCCCAGCTGGTAACTAAGTGGCATTGCACTGTTCCCTATTTCATTCATTTTCCCTAAATTCCTGGAGAAGACATTAGCTTTTCTATATCCGAATCCTCCTGCAATAGTGCGCATTCAGCAAAACCTTATCTACTAACTGATTTGTACCAAAGTACAGACCTAAGTTGCTTCCTCCTAATCAGGTGAGAATTCAGCTACATATTAATTAGAGTTAGCATCAGGTTTTCCAAGCCAGCTGGTTTCCCTTTGCTACTGAGAAAATGGAAACTCTACGGCAGTCCACCCACCTTGATCTTGGAGGGACTGGGACCTTCCCCACGTATGTACTCAGTGCCTCAGAAACCCTAACAGCGTCATCCAACTCAAACTCCAAACTGGCTAACTTAAAAGTCACAGATTAAAAAGACAGACATGAGGAGAGCAACACTTACATATATTGATTATCCCTGCTTCCTAAGGAGGCATTTTCTTCTTATAATAAACGTACAAAGGAAATGTGAGAGACTCTGCTGGTTGCCTACCCACAGCTACTCTTCCAATTCTCTCCTGCAAAGAATGAAAACACACAGGCGCGCGCGCGCACACACACACACACACACACACAGAAGTCCTCACTTTCTCAGTCTCCCCTGTAGACAGGACGTGCACCTGAGACGGGATCCTGGCCAACGTACCTGAGGGGATGTCTCCCGGAAGACCTGGGGGAGAAGTTTCCCTCTCTCGAGAGAGAATGAATATATGAATGTGACAATAAGGCTCTCTCTCTTCCTCCCACTGTCCTGTGAGGAGCTGACTGCTGGATTTACTACAATCCCCCCGCCCCAACCTGTGACCACAAAGAATCCAAGAGAATCCCCAAGACGACCATCATCAGTCTGGGAACTGCCAACCAACGGGCTTGTTGCTATATGAGAGAAATGAATAGATTGTTTAAGCCACTTTTACTTGTGTTATTTCCTTTTTTTACACTTGCAACCAAAAGCCATCTCATTGACATGATAACACCATGTAAGAGACTAGGAAACTGACCACATAGACAACGCAGGGAGGAAAATCCCTGTGGCTGCAAAAGGATGTAAAGCAAGTCCTAGAGACCTCTCCTGATTGTGCTCCTTTCTGTGTCCCAGGAAGACACTGCAAATACGACCCGCGTAAAAAGCGTGCTGTAATGCACACAAAGCCGCGAGACGTTCTTCGTTATTCTTTAAGCAGAGTCTCACCTGCAAGCCCCTCCTACAGGAACGACGGCCCCGTGGTGACCACGGTTCACACGCAGGCAGGCTGGATCCCATCCTGTACTGTGCTCCCACACCCCTGAATTTGCAATGCTGCCCTGTTACCCATCTGCTTGAAGTCATTACTTTCTCTTTCCTTTCCTCTCTCTGTCCCTTTCAAAGTCTAGGGAAAAACGTACTTTAAACAACTGTGCTACTACAGATATTTTGTAAAATGCAATCAAAGGAAAAAAAAAAAAAACCAGAATACCTGTACCCAGAGGTAACATATTAAACACTGCCATACGATCTTCCTTTTTAAATAATGATACAACTGTATAGACACCTTTACATTTTTTTGGGGGCGGAGAGTAGTTTTGTGTTTTTTGAGTTGATATTACATCACAAATATTTCCTGTTTCATTTATTCAAGCAACCTTCAACTTTGTTATTAAATCAATAAAAATCTTATTCAAAAAATGATTTTGAAGTGCTTCAAATATTCCTTTGTGAAGATGTATCATAATCTATCTACCCTTTCACCACGGTTGGGATTTAAGTGGTATCTAAGGTTTACTATTGCAAACAAACAATACCTTGATGAAATCCTTTGATTCCATCTCTATTTCCTCAGGGCAAAGAACTTCTGCATCACAGAGCCTGTATGTTTTTTGAAGAATCTTGATAGATATTGCCAAAATATTAAAAAGGCTATTCTAATAATCATTTCCAACAGACACTTCTGTGAGAGTTGGTCCTACTGGATCCTTGCCAATGATAGGTAAAAAAAATTTAAAGTCTTTGCCATTTAGATATAAAAATATTATTTCCTATTCTTTGAATATTTAGTAATGTTGGTATATTACTATATTTTACCATTTGCATTTCTTTTGTGAATTCCTTCATTCTTATCCTTTACTCATTTTTCTTTTTGTCTATTTTTCCCATTTATTTGTAAGAACTCTTTATGTATTATATACTGTATCTGTTTTGAGTATAATTTTCCCAATTTATCACTTGCCATTTAATTTTGTTTCGGGTTCTTTATTCAGAATTTACCCCTTGATTTTTTTTCCATTCCAATTAATCAAATCTACTAAAGTTTTCCTTTAAATTTTTTTCCCATTTCTCTTGAGCATATAGAAAACTTCCTCACCCTCAGACCAAGTTTTTCACATTTTTCTTCTAGTTTTGTTTAATGTGCCTGTTTGTAAACATAAGTCTTTAATTAATACAAAATTTATTTTTTATATCTGGTGATATACTATCTGATCTTTTCCCAAATGCTCAATCTTCACGATAATGCCTTTTGCCCTGTGATCCATTCATTCTCCATAGGTTGGAAATTCTTCCTTGAGCAAGAGTTGACAAATACTCAGAACGTAAATTATCATTCTTTCAATTTTATGTTCACAGCAGACAAAGGTAACTGCTTCCGGGACTCTCCCCTGCTGAGTCGAAAAAGCCTCAGAATCCTTCCCAAGACTTCTGCATTCAAATATTTGGTTAGAAGCCCAGGCAACAGTGAGACTCTATCTCTACAAAAAATTTTAAAAAATGAGCCATGTGTGGTGGCACAAGCCTGTAGTTCCGGTAGTTCCAGCTAATCGGGAGGCTGGGGCAGGAGGATTACTCGAGCCCAGGAATTCGAGGTTGCAATGAGCTATGTTGATGCCACTTGGGCCTGCTCGGGGTGGGAACTTGGAAAATACATATGGAACAGAAGGGGGTAGATGAAAAACTTAGATAAGGACCACATGGAAAGTGAAACAATAGCCACAGGAGTCTGGAGAGGTCCGAGGTTGTAGAAGTAACTCCAACCACAAAGTGTGGCAGTGGAACCAGCAGGGACTGGCAGGGACCAGCAAGGACCAGTGACCATTCCACAAAGGACTCACCGTGCCCAAACCTTCATCCAAATCCTCTATAAAACCCGCCACTCTCCCCTTTTTCAGGGTGGATGCTCTTTTTGGCCTCCACCCACCTGCACCCTAGTGCCCAAAATAAATGGCATTTTGCTATGTCTCAGGCTTGAGTGTCTTCCTCTCGGCTCCCACCTAACACACGCTAGCCCAGGCAACAGAGTGAGACCTTGTCTCAAAACAACAAAAACAAACACATGGTTAGAGTCAATTATGAGCAAGCACACGCTAACAACAGAGACATGGAGGTAGGAGCAGAGGGGTCCCTCCACATGAGCTTCATACCATAGGAGGCGAGTCAGACGTGTGACTGATGCTCATGCATCAAAGGTATATAACAGATAGGCACACCATGAAGAATGGCATAAAGAACAAAGCACAGGTAGCAGGATAACCTACAGCAGAGGAACCCAAATATCAACAACAGTGGGCTGAGAACAATTTCCTTAAGAATGTGAACTGAGCTCTGGAGGACAGAGGGGGAGGGAAGACTTCTACTTCAGGTAACACGGTAAATTAGGTGTAACCCCAAAACCCTCACAGTGACAACTTTTTAAAAAGCTAAGAAATAATATCTATGTATGTGTGTGTGTAAAACTTGAGTTGGCATGAAAACAAAACTATAAAAAGTAAAAGTCCAAGTTGGAAAATTAGAATATAAGTAATTCTTGAAACCAAGTATTGCCCTGAGGGAAGCAGCTCTTGAGCATCTGCTTTCACTGCTGTGCTCCTGGGATGCAGGAGGCCCATGGCCTGGCTTAATGAGGAGTCCGAGAGAGAGGACTCTTGCATGGTTAGAACCCCAAATCTGGTACTCTTTGTATAAAGGTGATTTAGAAATAAACAATACCACAAGGAAGGGAAGAACAGGAAACGCACCGATTTTTACCTTGCTGGCCACTGAAGTGGGGGTGGGGGGTGGGGAGAGCTTCCCTGAGAATTAGCACCTTCAAGGCATCAAGAATGTTCACAGGATGCTTCAAGAATTAGCATCCTGTGAACAAGGATGTGTGCTCTGAATTCAAGCTACCTGTTACATCTGACAGACCTCAAGTGCAGAATTTAATCCAAAGTGACTAAGAATGACAGTGCCTTAGGCCATTGGCGGCAATAAATGCAAATCTCCTTTGAAGCAAACACAACATTGCACCTCTGAGTTTTCCTAAATCAGCATGGAATGCTGCCTGGTGGGCTGTTCTAGGGAAGGTTAAAAGCCCAAGCCCAGCCAGGCTGAAGAGCCAAGTTCCTGCTTCCTCCACTCCAAAGCCAAGAAGTCTCTACTCTCAGGTTCCTGCAAAAGAATATCATCACAGCACCAACTTGTTGTTGTGAGAATTAAATGAGATAATCCACATTAAATGCTTAGTGCTGTACCTGGTATGTGATAAGGGCCAAACACACATTGTTTATTACTGTTATCTTACTACCATTTTGTCTATCTATATTGTTGCATACATCTTATTCATCTTATTGTTTTGCTTATTAATATTTCTGCCATTGTTTATGATCATTTACCAGAGGTTTCCCATCTTCTTATACATGGGAATTAATTAAAAATGAACATTTTAGTTAATTATAACTAATTAAAATTAATATTTTTAGGGTTTTTAAAATTTTTTCTTACTTCACGGACTTCTGCTACTAACTTGAATTCCCTTCTGCTTTCCTTAGGGACACACCATTGTTCACATTTCAATTACTGAATGGAATATGAGATTCATTTATCATCATCTTTGTTTTTGAATAATGAAAGAACTGAAGGCTATTAAAGCATCTCCAGTGACAGCTCTGGGCACATTCCATAAACTTTAGTGTGAAACGTTCCTCTTCTGCTGCTTTCAAAATAAGGCTGTAATTTTAGTTTTTATTTCCTTTTGGATTAAATAAACATTTAGGAAAATTCTTTACCCTCCCCTAATTTTGAAGACTTTTAAGCCTCACATTTAAAAGTTTGTTTCTGATACGCAGTTTTAGTGCGCTGTGGTCAAAAGTGGGGCCTATATAATTTTTATGGTTTGGAATTTAATGAGGTTTTCTTGTGCCCTAGTATACTATCATTTATGTAATTTTTTTCATCAACACTTGAAAATCCATTTTTATTCAATTTGATAGAAATGTAGTTTGATATCTATTGATATTATGTTTTTAAAATTGTTTTTGTCAGTAATAATATGATTTGCCTTTTTCATAGCTGAAACTCTTCCCAAAATATCTTATATTTCTCTCAGTTTTTGCTTTATATATTTAGAAGCTTTCTACCTGGAAAATAACTTGGCTATTACATCCTCTTACAGGTATTAAGCATGTCAACTTAAAATTATTAATTTTATCAAATTAAATATATTTTATTATATTTGAGTTAGTCTGAAATTAACATAACCATACCATGTTTGTTTTCATATATCTGAGACATCTTACTATAAATTTTATTTTTAAACCTTATAATTTATTTTTGGTGTGTTCCTTGAAGATAGTAAGTGCACAGTTAAAACTGCTACTTAATCAAGAACTAAAGTTTTTATCCAGTAATAGAAGACTTTAAAGCATTTACATTTACTAAAATGACTGATGTTTGGTTTTACTTCTATAATAGTAATTTTATACATTCTTTTTCAACTTTGAGGAAAAAAATTTACATCATTACAACTCACCCCTTTTGAATGTACAATTCAATTTAACAAATGTATACAGTTTGCAATGACCAAAGCAATCACTTTATAAAACAATTTGATCACACTCAAAAATTCCTTCATGCCCCTTTCCAGGGACATGATCCCCTCTGGCTCCTATTGACTTCTGTCTGTTTCCAAGAATGTCACATAAATGGAACCATTCAAGCATGTCGTCCTTTGTGCCTGGCTTTTTTCACTTAGCATAATACTTTTTCATTGGTTTTGTCGCATATGTCATTAGTTCATTTCTTTTTCATTGCTGAGATATACCACAATTGTTTCCACTGTACGAATATACCGCAGCTGTTTACCAAATCTCCAGCTCATGGACATTTAAGGTCTGTGAACAAAACTGCTATGAATATCCACATACAATTTTTTGAGTGCACATGTTTTTACTTCTCTTGAATGAATACCTAAGAATGGAACTGCTAGGTCAAAATGTGAGTTCATGTTTAACTTTTAATAAACTGCCAAACTGTTTTCCAAAGTGGTTGGGGCACCTTACGCTTCCACCAGTAATGCAGGAGAGTTGCAGTTGTTCTACATCTGCACCAGCACTTTGCATCCTCAGTCTTTTTAATCTTAGCCATTGTAGTGGGTATAAAGTGGTATCTCATGCATTTCCCTGATGACCAATGATGTTGAATATTTTTCAGGGATTTTCTGGCCAATTCTATGTCTCCGTTGGTGATGTGTCTCTAAAAATATGTTGCCCATTTTTAAATTGAGTTGTCTTGCTATTGTTGTAAGAGTTCTCTATATATCCCAGATACAAATTTTTTTATTAGATAGGTGCCCTACAAATATTTTCTCCTAGTCTGTGGCTTGTCCTTTTATTTTCTCATTAATGTCTTTGGAAGAACAAAAATTTTCTATTTAGATGAAGTTCAATTCACCAATTTTTAGGTCACTATGATTTTTTGTTTTCTTCTAGAAGTTCTATAGTTTTAGCTCTTACATTTAGGTGTAAAGTTCATTTCAAGTTAGTTTTTGCATGTGGTATAAGGGTTCATTTTTTTCCCCATATGGATATCTAATAGCCCAGCATCATTATTTTTTTCTTTCTTGTCTTCTTTGCTTCCTACCTATTTTATATAGACTTAGTTTCATTTGCAATAATCCTCTCCAATAACTTAGGGTTTTTTTTTATTTCTATAGATTTAGGGGGTACAAGTGGTTTTTTTGTTACATGGATAAATTGTATAGTGGTGAAGTCAGAGCTTTTAGTGTTCCTGTCACCAGAATAGTGTACACTGTATCCTATTTTTGGTCCCTCACGCCCCTCCCACCCTTCTCCCTTCTAGATCTCCAATGTCCATTATACCACTCTGTGTGGCTTGCATATCCATCCAGCTCCCACTTACAAGTGAGCACACGTGGTATTTATTTTTCTGTTCCTGAGACACTGCACTTAGGATAATGGTCTCCAGTTCCATCCAGGTTGCTGCAAAAGCCATTGTTTCATTCTTTATTATGGCTGAGTAGTGCTCCATGGTGTGTGTGTGTGTGTGTGTGTGTGTGTGTGTGTACACATACCACATGTTCTTTATCCACTCATCAGTTGATGGGCCCTCAGGCTGATTCCCTATCTTTCCAATTGTGAATTGTGCTTCGATAAACATACAACTTCATGTGTCTTTTTCATATAATGACTTCTTTTCCTTTGGGTAGACATCCAGTAGTAGGATTGCTGGATCCAATGGTAGGCCTACCTTTCAGTTCTTTGAGGAATCTCCATACTGTTTTCCACAGAGGTTGTACTAATTTGCATTCCCACCAACAGTGTATAAGCATTCCCTTTTCACTGCATCTGTGCCATAATCTATTGTTTTCTGACTTTTTAATAATGGCCATTCTGAATTCTAACTTCACCAGAGGTCACATTTGAGCTTGGCAGAAACATCTTACCTTCTTCCTGGGATAATCAAAGTAAAGGGTTAAAAGATACCACCTGAGTTACCCCAAATAACCCCCCAAATTTGGCAATTTTTAAACCCAATTGACACCTCCCAGGGTGTTTTAAAATGACTGTGATCATCTTGTTATTTGTATATGTTTCCAAGGCAAACTTGTCATTTGCATTCAGCTTTGCAGCTAACTTAAAACAATTATTTACAGATCATTCTATGTGTAATCTCTTTCAGTACATACTTCCCGCCCCTTTATTACAAGACCTTTTCACTCTTGAATATTCATTCCGTTTACTTTTTTGGGTGTCTGGCAAATGACCTATGATGTTTCTTCAAGAAGTATACACTGGTTTATATTTTCTGAGCTCTTACATAATCATATCCTTTTTTCTATTACCTTTAAACATGAGAAAACTTGGCTGGTATTCTTGGATCTCTGTCTATTTTGCTCAAAACTTTGCATGCATTTTATTTGGACACACTACTATAGTGAGAATTATTATTCTTAAAGGAAAGATTTTGTTTTAGTCCTTGCAATTTAAATACATTCCTAGGGTGTACACTAGTGAGGGCAACTTATCACTGATTTTGCCTGTATAACAAAGGTCCCTTTTGATCTGTATACATGTAATTCTTTTCAGCTCTTGACAATTTTTCTTGAATTTCATCATCCTATGGATGAAGCGTCCAACACCTGGCTCCTGAAATACCTGATGTCCCTAATTTTCATTAACTTTTCACAACACAACCTCAGCCTCCATCCGAGGCTACCATGCCAAAAAAAAAAAAAAAAAAAAAACCAAAGCTCTAGCATTTCACTCTCCAAATCTAGCCCTTTTCCCTTTCAAAACATTTGGACAAAGACTCTGTTCTCACTGCAGAAATTTCCTAACCTCATCGTAATTGCCGTTTCACCGTGCCCATCACTTTCTCGCCATCCATCAAACACCTCTGGTCCATCTTTCTTCTTGATTTTTTTTTTTTAATCCAGCTTAAATTCCAAAGCCCATCATAGTGACCACGCTCTTGAATCAACAAAGTTGTTTTTTAACTCAAGCTTTTGGTAGGTAAGACTTGCAGTACACAAGAACAGCACTGCACGGAAAGCCAGAAGAATGAGATTTTAGCATCGGTTCCCCCTCTCATTAGCAGCATTCTGCTCATTCTTTTGGCAAATTCCTCACTAATAAAGTAAGAAAACGCGTGCCCTCTCTGTGGTATGGAGTTCTTGGGAGGACACAATGAAATTAGGTGCACTGGAGCATTTCCTGCTTTATCAAGGTGAATGACCTACGAACGGGAAGACCATGGCAAATAAGAATGAGAAGAAAATAATGCTCAAGATGGGAAAAAGGTTAGTCAGGGGACACTTAATTGCAATAAACGAGTTTAAGTCTCTGAGCTCAGACCAATTATAGCTGCACGCGGGGCATGTCATGTATGTGGCTCTGGGACAAGTGCTATAATTTGAAGACCCACAGGGAATGGAAAGAAATGGGGCAGAGACAAAATGGAACACGTTCCAGCAAAGCCGACAACCTGGGACCATTTATTACACACACAGGTCAGCAGACATGTAACCGTCAACGAGGCTCCAAGCACTGTCATTTGGGGCATAGCTGAGGAAACCTGTGCATTTGCTGGGGGCCACGTCTGGCCAGGTTTTGTCCTAAGAGCTGGGCACAGAGGTCAGAGTTACAGACCCTGCCCTCCAGGCTCTCACAGTCTAGTAGAGAAGGCAGATGAGTTAACAGGCAAATGATACACACGCTTGCATGTGGTCTTTGTTAATGCTCAGGAACGATGGGGGACTCAAAAAGATGAAGATTTCAGTATTGCCTAAGGCAAATATTGCTAATAGAGTCTCTAAATATGAAACAAGGTCCTCTGGGAGGTAATGATCTCTTATCTCTGCAAGTATTCAAAAGCAAAAGATTAATGACCATTTGTACAACATATTATAGAAGAAAGTGGAAGGTTATGCCAGATGACTGCCAAGTTCCTTCCTAATTAAGATTCTATGATTCTCAAAAGGGGACAAGGCCCATTCATTAGAAGACTGTGTTAGATAAAGAAAAATTTTCCTGTGTATAAAGTGAATTGAACTGACATAAAAAGATTCGTTTCTAATGCAGATTAGAGTTTCTGTTCGTTGTCTACAATTTTCCATGTCCAATATTTAACAACTAAAGATCAGTCTTCCAAATACAAAAAGGTATGTTTTCAAATGCGTTACCCTAACTTATCCATGTCCATTCTGTGATCCTGCCTTCACTATGTGAGAGAGAAAGCCCATGACAAAGGCCAGGAGTGCAAAGGCCTTCCTGAACCAGCCCTCATATTCAAAAACCACATGGATAATCCATTAACCAGTAAAACAATAAAATAGGAGAGTGGCAACTTTTCTAGACCTGCACATAATATTTAACCTCTGCCAGCCCTCCTGCATAACATAGGACCAAAAAGGAAAAAATAGGACAAGAGCATATAAATCCATCTACTATTCTAGAAAAACAAGCCAAAACGTACACCCTCTGATGAGAGGGCAACAGGCATTGCCGTAGGAGCGGTGGCGTTGACACAGTGGGCTTGGAAAAGAGAAGATTTAAGAGATGAATTACAGCCATCTTCAAATATATGAAAGGCAACCATGTTAAAGAAGGAAACAATTTGCTGAGTGCCAACTATGTGCCATGTGTTATGCTTTCTGTTACAAAGACCTCAGTTAACTGCACTTGATCTTCACCAACAAAAGAGAGCTAGAGCTACCAATTCTGATGGGCTATCATGCCTGTATGTTGCTCTGGGTATTAATATATTATTAGTGAATTGGACAGGGAACTCAGAAGGCCACACATACCTTACTTCACTTCTCATTCCTCTGCAGGGCATCCTAGAGCAGATAACACCCTCCATGAGACACGTCCTGGTGTTCTGTGTTTCCTCTATAGGCCCAGTCACTGGAACTGCTCCAGCCTTCTGGGGGTACTCAGTCATAGCACCTAAAGCTCAACCGTTGCTCAGTTGGGCCCTTTGAACTATATCCCAGGCTTGGGCAGTCAGAAAACTCAGATCCAATTTTGGGAAAAGGTGTATGTTAGAAAGAATCATATGTGAGATCTCAGGAAACTCGCTTGCCCCTTCTGACCCAATTTGTCCAAAAAAGCTATAAGTTATTAGGCTTTCTTCCAACCCTGGGACCCTGTGATTTCATGTGCTCATCAGTGTCTCCCAGCTGACACTGCCCAGCATTCAGGAAGCATATTTTCCTAGGAAACAGACAAGACAGGGAGCAGTTTACCCACACCCCCCTGTAAGAGGAACAATACAAGTTTGACTCCCAAAGGACTGCAGGGGCTCAACGATCACAGCTATCTAACGACAACCTCTGCCATACTGCATAGAGACCAGCACAAAGATAAGTACAAGTAGGCGGCCAATTTTTAGCATCAACCATCAATATTTTCTGTAACTACAGTCCTGAATCCCGCTTTACAATCTTTCTGAGGTTGGTAACGAGCAGACATCAGGTCTAAGAGAAAAGGAGATAAATTAGGGCTCCCCACTAGACAGGTGAATCATGAAACAGCCACTGCCCTAGCCATTTCCCTTCGGGAGCTCGGGATCACACGCACCCCAGTGGCGGCATGGGGCTGACTTTCTGGGGGAACTGGGACAAGATCAAAGGTTGATAGACATGCAGGGTCTTGTCTGAAAACTGCAAGAAATGTTTTGCTGATTTAGAGCCAACTGTCTAGAGGGAAGACTGCTTAGTTTAGAGCATGATCCTTGGATGGGAGTGACAAGGCCATCCCATACCTCAGCAGCATCCTTAGAATGGTTCACTTTTATCTCCCACAGGAAGTTCCATTCCCAGCAGGCCTTTAAATGGAGGGTTCATGCTTAATGCATTTGTTCTTTAGGAACAGCCAGAAAAGAAACCCCACCGACAGCTCAGAGGACCCTTGTCTACACACAATTACAGTATCTCAGCTTAAACAAGCCACAGAGAGAGAAATACAACATAAGAGAAAAAGCATGGATTATGGAGTCAGACAGCTTTAGGTTTTAATCCTGGCTCTGCCATGTACGAGCTGTGTGATTTGGAGTTACTTACTTAATCTCCCTAAGCCTCAGTTTCCTTACATGTATAATGGGGATAATAATAGGACCCGCTGCAAAGAGTTGTTGTGAGAGTTCCATGAGAAAACCATGTAAAAAACGAAAAACGAAGTAAGTGTTCCTTTAGCGACAGATGTTTGACCACAGCCTATGAGATCCAAAGTCACCGAAAAGAGGAAATTCGAGTTCAAGTGCAACTTGACAGTGGTAACTTCATTCCTCAGTGGCTATGGCCCATGCCTCCCTCCTTCCCTTAGGAGCCACACCACATCCATGTCTGCGGAATCGTACGATCCCACAGCTCACATCGTTTCATCTGGAAAGGGGAGAGTCAAATATTAACCTTGACATTTATTAGCAACCTAATCTCAGGTAAATACTCTTCAGTTCTGTGCTTCAATTTATGAGTTATCTGTGAGACAGACGTAACCACACTTCTCTCTCCATCCCACGGTATTGCCATGAGAAGTGAACAACAGCATGCGCCATCTACAAGCTCTACACAAAAGTAAGTTCTCCTCCTCCTCTGTTGACAGGAGCTACATGTTTTCAGTGGAGTTCAGAGCACAGAGAGGCCCCCAGTCCTGGCAGCCTGTTGATACGGGGACTTGGAGGCTGGAAATTAAATGAGCCATGTAAACGTCAGGAAGACCAATGAGCATTTCACAGGCCACAGAGACAGGCAGCCCGAGCAAATGCTATTTGCAAATCTACACTAATTGGTCATTATAGAGAGAAGTATACCAATACCTGGCAAATTTCCCACAGTTCATTTTTAATCTTGCACCAATTCCTCACAAATTTCCTGTTCCCTATTACTCTATTCTCCAGTACCAACCAATATAATAAGGGGCCTAGAGTAGCATTTCTGAGAAATGTCATTTCCAACAGTTGTACAAAGTGATTTCTCAGAGCCATACCAGGGGAGGCCATCATCTGTGTCCACTGAGAGCAATGTCTGACACACTTCTGAATGCAACTGTAGAACACAGCACGAGTCCATTTCCCTCCTGTTCTTCCTCCTTTCCTAATGTCATCTACTGGATGTGTCCCTTTCCGGGTGCACCTGTCATGGAAAGACACTCACCTGTCCCAGGGCTGCTCTTGGGATGTGGCCTGGTGCAGATGGGGCTGCCTTATTTATGCACCACAGGGTTACTGACAGGCAGATACATAGCTGCCCATCCAAGCCCCAAGGCTCAAGAACGCCTTAGGAATGTGGTGACCCTCGATAGTGATAAAGAAACCCCTTGCTATTGGCTTTATTATTCTTAGGGACCCAGCTCTGAATTCACTGCGTATCAGTCACTTAGCAAACATTTTCATAAGCCAAGCATCATACCAGGCATTAGGGATACAAAGGTGGTGAAAAACAGACATGATCTTGGTTTTGGACCTTACAGTACAGGGGACAGACAGACACTTATCAGCTCATCACACGAAGGCATGAAAGACCACACTCTGATGAGCTTACTGAAGAAGGGTATGTGATCCTATGAGAACATATAACAAAAGGAATCCCTATGAGAGGATGAAGGCAAGGGGAGGTTTCCCTGAATAAACGTAATGTTAGCAAAAAAAACCTGGAATTACTTAGCAATGGGGGAGAGGAAGGAGACTGGGGGACAGAGTTTAGCAGACAGAAGAAATAACATGTGCAGAGGCCCCCCGTTGGGAAGGATGGAGCAGAGCAAATCAGGACTGGAGAGCGAGCAGGGATACAGGTGGTGCAAGCCCAGGGCAGGGGATGCGGAAGCCAGAGCGTGCAGGGAGATGCGAGTCCATGGCTTCTATCTTCAGAGCAGTAGGAAACCAGCGAAGGCTTCATGCAGAGGAAAGGGGTGGCATGGCTGGGCTCGTTTCTCGGAAAGCTGACTCTTGCTAATGACTGAGAATAGATTTGGGGGGAGAGAGGTGAGCCAAGTAGAAGGGAAGAGACTAATCTGGAGGGGGGGGGGAAGTCATTGTGCTGGGAAAGATCACAAAAGTCTGGACTAGATGCAGGGGAGGAGAAGCCAAGCTCGGACGCAGTGTGGTTAGACGCAGGGGGAGGGAAAGGGACATGTCAAAGACTAACTCTCAGGTGTGGATCAGCGACTAAGTAGGTGATAGTGCCACAGCCGGGGCGGGGATCGGGCTGGGGGGAGTGAGCAGATCGTGGCTTTGGTTTTGTTGAGCTGGATTATGTACAAATTATGTTTTATAAAATGCTTTCATACTTGCTATCATACGGGATTCTGGAAACAGTCTCATGGGATTGAGCAACATGGGCGAGAGAAGCAATTGACTTATAGGGAAATAAAATGCAGGTGTTAGGAACTTTCCGTGGAGTTGACAAGAGTAGAGGTCTGGTTAGAGGACAAGCCTCTGAAGACATATCCTTTTGAACACATCAGGGAGCAGTTTTTTAAAAAGTATTATTTTTTAAGCCATGGAGCTTTCATTTCAAATGGATAAAAATCCAGTGTGTAAAATAACGGACAACTGGCCTGCCTGGATTAAGGTGGGCGTGAGAGAGTCAGGGCACCAGTGTTTGCTTTCCTCCTCCCCTTTCCTCCAGACCCTGCGGAAGCCCTGGGGCTCCCGGGAGCCCTACTCCTTCAACTTCCCAACCGTCCACGGAGTTCACAACAGGCCACACCACCAAGGGCATTTTAAGTCATTCTGGCCCTGACTGCAAATCGCAGTGAAGCATTTTCAAGAACTTGCCACACAGCAGAAGCGGGGTTGTCTCCTTCTGTCCCTTCCTTCGTGGCTGTCCCCACCCATTTGACAGATGAGAGAGCCAAGGCTCAGAACTAGTTAGCTAGTTCTTCAATGGTAAAACAGGATTTGAACTTGGGTTTTTTTCCCAATCACTTTGTGTTTTCTTGAACAGTGGAGGGTGCAGGCTTGCAAGGGCCATGGCACGGGGCTGTCAAAAGAAAGGCGAACGATGAACGCAGAGGCAGAAGCTGTGCCAGCTGCTGCTCCTCCTTCCCTGTTGCTTTCTCCCCACGGTGTTGGCGCTAAGACCCTGGGAGACAGAGTGGCTTGCTTTCACCTTAATTAGCGCAGCAATTTGCTAAATTTTGTTTTTCCCTTTTTAAGAGTGTTAATCAATTTTAGCTCAGAATAGATTGGAATGGCACGCAAATTAGCACGACAATCCCCAAATGCTAAATTCTGAACATCTCCATCAACCTCGGAGCCTGAAATATGTGAAAATCAGAAACTCCGGCCGGCATCTCAGTGTTGTATTTAAAATGTTATGGCTCTAAAATGAAAAGATAATGGCCTTATGAGGTTTGGAACAAGCAATTTGCCAAGAATCAGCCTCATGCTTAGGTGTTTAGTCCTTCCCAAGGTGATAGGAGACAGAGCATCAACATATTTCTGCAAAGTTACACATTTCTCTAATATCAATTTGTTAAATCCACAAGCATGATAAGGTACCTGCTATGCACCAGAAATACATAAAAGAATAATAAATGTTTCCTTTCTCCCTACCCCATTACGAAAGGCCCAGGTGATAGACAAGTGAATAGAGAATTTCTTCCTCTGTCCTGGAGAAGTCAGGGAAGTTTCTAAAAGGAGGGGGAATGCTCTGCGTCCTAAAGGATGAGTAGAGTTGTGGCAAGATAGGTGGGAAGGGTGTGTCAGATGGGAGGGACAGCATAATCTAAGACCCAAACATAGAAGAGAGGCCAGAGAGAACTAGCGGTGTTCTTGCTAGTGGTGTTACTACTTAAAGTAATAGGGAACAAGTGCAGGAATTATACATGATGAGACTTTAAGTAGATCCAAGAGCCAGAATATACTGGACTTCTTAACCAGACTGTGCATCTCAATCATGATGCAAGCAAGTGGCACTATTAAAAAATTTTAAGCAAGGGAGATGACCAAATAGGTTTCATTTGGTTGAAACCCTCCAACCCAACATAGTCCTTAATATTTATTCAGCATAGTCTTTTTAAAGCACATTCACATATATTCTCTCATTTGAGCCTCTTAATTACCCCACAAGGTTGGTATTATTTATAACCACCTTTCTACCGAAGAGAAAACCAGTCCGGAATAGGCAGGTGATTTACTTTGTGTCTTATGACCAGTAAATAACAACACACAAATCCAAACCCAGGTCCATCACACTCTAAGTTCAGCATTTACCTTGCTGGGTAACAGAATGCTCTAGATAACAGCTATCATAGACCACTTTCAGATTATATATGAGGCCAATAGCCTCCAGCCTCTACAGAAAGCCTTGGTGGCCAGAACTGCACAGATCAGTGTAGATTCTATGCTCATGGAGTGGTTAAGTTAATGCTTTTGATAATGAAATCAGATTCGGGTGGCAAATAACCTCAGTTACACCCTGGACATTTTCAGTTAGGAGCTGAGATTTCTGCCATTGCTACAGTTTACTAAACCACAAGCGAGAAAAGCTTCCAGCTAGAAGAGATCAGAGAGTCGCCTGTCCCCTCCGCCTGTACCTTAAGCTCGTCCGCATTGTAGAAGTCTACACGCACGGCGGGCACCATCCAGGTCTGGAAGAGCGTGGCCAGAATTTGCTCTGCGATGGAGTCAGCAATGAGGTGGAAGTGCAGAGGGTTCCGCCTGCGGGGAGTGAGTGGAGGAAGAGTCAGAGGCAAAGTTAGGGCTTGTGACTTCCAGCTACAAACATACTTCTCCCAGTCCCTACGGTGGGGCAGTCTCTCACATGAACTGCAGAAGTAAATCGGGCACTTTATCAAACCAGTGCTTACTGGTGAGGATGTCAGAGCTGGAACTCAGAGAAGACATCTCACCCAAGCTCAGCATTTCAGCGCAGTGACAGCCACGCACCAGAGAGGGGAAAATCGCTGGTGACACCCAATTCAAGCCAAATACCATACCTGTTATTAGGATATTTTTGTTTCTGAAAGTCTTAAGTAGAGCACGTGTAACAATTTGGCCAAAGCTTTATATCTGCCACCTGGACATATCGGTATTAATGCAGAAACACATCATCACAGGGCAAAGTCCTTTATAATAGATTGGCTATAGGCAGCTGGCAAGATACTTCTTCCATGGCACATTGATTAAGTTCTGTTTTCCGCTGGTTCTCCTTCAAAACAAACCAGCCTTTAAAGATGAAGTCTTCTGGGGCTCCTGCCACTGAATATCAGCTTATCTTCACTTTCAATGTATCTACAGCTTTATTAATTCAACCACAGTCACCCAGCCTTTACTGAGGCAGCACCCAAAATACACAACAGCATGACACAAGGGCAAAGCTTCTGGAATCAAATGGAAACAGGTTCAAAACCCAGTTCTGACACTGATTTGTGGGAACCCTGAGCACATCCCTTACACTCTGCACTGGTGTTTATTAATTCTGTAAAATGTGTTGAACAACCTTCTCCAAAGGCTGCTGTATTGATTAAATAAGACAGTAAGTGCAATATACAACATATCAAAAATAAACGTAGGATGATACAAAATAGCAGATACGCCTCACTGAGGAACTGTTGGGCACAAAGCAACAGGTCAGTCAAGAAGAACCACTATCATTAATACTACTGTGCTCCTAAAAATAACATTAACTGCAATACCACAAATGAGTACCTACTAGAAATAAAGCACTGTGGGAAATCCAAAGATGCGAATGACCTGGCCTGCCTGACCTCAAGGAGCTCACACTGTTCAGGGAGACAGACAAACCGCAGTTAAATATAAACAGGAGACAGACTGTGAGGACTACAAAAGAGCACAACATTCTGTGGGAGTAAAGAAAAAGCAGAGCTAACTCTCTGATGGGGTCAGAAGGATGTGTAAGAGACGAGGAAAGCAGTGCCCTCAAGGAAAAGCACGGCTTCGACCACAGGAGAAGGGAGAGAGGATGGGGACGCATCTGCGACCCAGGAGAGCAGCAGACACCAGGGAGTACTAGGAGTGTGGCAGAGACCTAGGGAGCGAGGTGCTTAGCAGCAGAGAAGGAGGGAGATGAGGGCGCACAGTGGGCAGTGCAGTGAATGTATATTAAACAGTGTGGACTTCAGCGAGGCATGGGGGGCACAGGATCCACTTCTTGGCCCTCAGCCTCCCGCGCGGTGGCTCCCCAGCCCTGTGCTATGTTCCAGACACACAGACTGTCTCTCAGTCTCCCACGGCCCCTGTGCTTTCTCTCCATCCCCGGCCTTTGCATATTTGGTTTACTCTGCAGGAAACCCTCTTGTAGTTGCCCATTCAATAAATCCTTACTGAGCACACCCCGTTTGCCAGCTGATGAGCTGGATGCTGGGGACACAGTGGGGAACAAGACCCATCCACACCGTCCCTGCTACCTTGGCGCCCAGTCTTGCCACCCTTCTCTCACCCTCCCCATTTAGCATTTGGTTATCTCTTAGCCCGCTGTAGGGCTGACATCATTTGCTCCTAGAATCCTTTCCTTACAGTTCTCAGCACTGTGTACCCATCTACCCATCCTTATGTAGTGACCGCCTGTCTACATGTCTACATCCCCACTTGACTAAGCTCAGTGAGACCAAGGGTCATGTCGGGTGTGTTCAAACAGCCCCATGGTCCACAGCTCAGGGCCTGGGATGCAGCAGGAGTTTAATAAATGAATTTGATGGATAGATGGGTTGGTGGATTGTGGACAGATAAGGGGGACAGATGTGGACGTGTCATTTAGGAGTTTATTAGACTAGGTGGATGTGAAATATGGATCTGATTAAGACCGTGTCCAAGGAAGAGCAACAAGGAAGCTGAATCCAGAGGGCCTTCAGGAGAACAGATCTTCGATATGGGAAAAAAGGAGGAGGGAGAAGCAGAAGGTGACACTGAGGTTCTGGGTTGGTGGCAACGTCTTCAGGACAGGGGATACAACAAGAAAGGCACACTGGAGTAAGATGATGAATTTGGGATCAGGCACGTCAAGTTTAAGGTTGGGGTGGCAAAGCCAATGGTGCTGCTGAATGAATAAGCCTGGCAAATACTGGGCCCGCAATAAATATCCCTGCAACAGAGAAAGAAAGCCAACACTCCCCCTTTTATGTCACCGTCATCACCACCATAAGAAGGTAAGAACAGTTGTGACGTACTCTGCATCAACAGCGCCGAGTCTGGACTCTGTTCTAGAGTGTCTAGGTTGGAACACGGGCTGCAGTACTTACTGAGTGACCTTAAGCAAGTTACTTCACCTCTCTGGGTTTCAATTTCCTCAGCTTCAAAACAGGAACAATAATGGAAAGTGACACTGCATTGGGTAATTGTGGGGATAAAGTGAGATAATATACGTAAAGTGCCTAGCAAAGTATCAGGTCCTTAAATATGAATGTCAAATTTTGAATAAAAGTGTAGTTTATTATATCTTAAACAAGAAGTAGTACAATTAATCAAAGTATGCGCCTAAACTATCGACACAGTTTTGTCATCTTAACCGTAGCTTGCTTATGCCAGCAGCGAAGAAGCCTGGAGAGTGAGTGGCGATGAAATCGCAAAACGCGAAAGGCGTTTTCCACAGCTTGTCGAGAATTGAATAATTTTCCTTGCAAGAAGTGGTCCAAAGCCTGGAAGAAGTAGTAGTCAGTTGGTGCAAGGTCTGGTGAATACGGTGGATGACAGGGAGTTTCCAAGTCCAGCTGCTGTAGTTTGAGCAGTGCTGTTTGTGTGACATGTGGTCGAGTGTTCTCTTGCAAGAGGACTGGCCTGTCTCTATTGACCAATCTCGGCTGCTTAATCACAAGCATCCTCATCATTTCATCCAGTTGGTCTCAGTAGACATCCGCTGTAATCAACTGACCAGGTTTCACGAAGCTGTAGTGGATAATACTAGGGCTGGACCACCAAACAGACACCATTAGCTTTTTTTTGATGAATATTTGGTTTTGGACTGTGTTTTGGCACTTCATCTTTATCCAACCATTGTGCCCAACACTTGTGATTGTCAAAAAGAATCCATTTTTCATCCCATGTAACGGTATGGTATAGAAATGGTTCACCTTTATGTCATGAGAGCAAAGAAAGGCAAGCTTCAAGACAATTTCTCTGCTAGCATTCATTTAATTCATGCGGAACCCATCTATCCAGCTTCTTTACCTTGCCGGTTTGTTTCAAATGGTCCGATACTGTTGGAATAGTAACACCAAACCTTGCTGCTAATTCACGTGTAGGTTGAAATGGATTCGCTTCCACTACAGCTTTCAGCTCATCATTATCCACCTTGGTCTCAGGTCGCCCACATGGTACATGGTCAAATTTCCATAAATGTTAACTACTATCAATATTAAGTTATAAGACTGCTATTTTCTCTACTATTTTTGCATCGACTTTCCAATAAATTATTTCTAATTAGTACCTCCATCCACAGACAAAAAAAATGGGTTGAATGAATAAATGTCCAACGAACAGCTCTTAAGCAGTAACTACAGATAAGGCACAACAGGGACACGGATGACGAATGAGCTAAGGGTGCTTTCTTCAGGCAGCTTACAATCTGGCAGAGGTTAAAAAAAAAAAATCACACAAACATTAGAACATGGGTGTGCCACTACGCTGGGCTGCCACACACAACTGCAGAGCTTGGGAATGGCCCATCTTCTGGGGAGCCATCTGCACAGACTGATTTAGACAGAAATGTGCAGGACACTCTTAGAGTTGGCTGGTGCACAACCTGCACAACCATACAGTATGACGCTATAAGGGAGAAGCACAAAAGCTACAGGGGTGTGAGGGCAAAACAGACTGCTTCTTGGTAGTGGAGAATCTAGGAAGTTGCCATGATTCATTCTCTAAGAGAAAGAACCAGACATGGTTTGGAGGCTCAGCAGGCAGCAGGTCCAAGTTATAATTCCAGGATGTTATAACCTGGTTGCAGAGCAGTAGTTAGACCAGTGTGGGGTAAGAGGAAGATGCTGCAAACATTCAGATGGGGCTTCTTTCTTCCATGTTCTTCTTCCTCTGGTCTATTTAAAGTATCTCTGTACAAGGGAGAGTAAATTCGGAAAGAAACTTAACCCCATCTTTAGGGCAATACTGGGTGTCTGCACTGTCAAAGGGGTTAGTACACCTCGTGAGCTTACCTCGGACATACAGGACCCCAGCCCAGGGGACCACTGAGACCTGGCATTTGCTGACACTGCCTCAGCAATCAAAGGCAGCGAAACCAGCAACAGCTTGTGTCTCATTCCTGTCAGGTGACATGCTCAGAGGGGTTCCACTAATGTCCCATTTTGGGTACCATCGTGAGAATTCAGGACCATCACGAGAATACAGCTCCTGTCAGAGGCCTCCTTTTAGATCCACCAAGCCACAGTACAAGCACCTGAAAACACTGCTCAGAAGCCCTCTCCTTGTACCCTCTGTGTGAGCCAGAATGTTTCCCCTGGGCTTTAACTTGTAAATCCGGCTGCCAACCACATGGGCCCACGTTCATATCCCACAGGTCCCTGGGAATCAAGAAGGCCCCAATTACAATGCTCCCGACACACCAAGTTTCTAATTATTTGTGGAGTGTTTGTTTAATACCTGTCTCTCCTCTACAGTATAAGCTCCACAGGGACAGAGACTGGGTCTGCCATTCACTGCTGTGTCCCAGCCCCCAAAGCACTGCCGGAAATAGTAAGCAGAGGCTTAAATTTACTCTAAATGACTACATTGAGGAAAGGCTCAATTAATTTTTAAAACAGAAATCATTTTGCCCTCTCTCAGCCCCTAACGTTCTTCCTGCCTGAATTTCCTGCCTGGGTTAAAGGTGCACCATTCACCCAGCCTCACAAGCTAGAAATGGGGGCACACCCGGGCTCCTTCCCCGCCTGTGTCCCACATATCCAACCGACTGCAGGTCCTGAGAGCCAGCTTAGCCCAGTGGTTAGGACCCAGGTTCCAGAAGTAAAACTGCCTGGCTTCTTCTTATCTTGGTTCTGCCATGAGCTCATGCTGGACCCTGGGCAAGCTTCTTCACCTCTGAGTCTGTTTCCAAATCTTTAAAATGGGCTTGATAATAATAGCTCCTACCTTAGAGTTATTGTCAGATTGACTGGACTGAACCATATGAAGCACTCAGAACGGCGGACGGCAGGTTGTGGGGACTTAGTGAGTGCTAGCGATTGCTGTCCTGCTCCACCTTCCGTGCTACCTCAGGAATATATTCACTCTTCATCTCCCTGTCTCTCTCGCTCCCTCCAATATATCCTCTGTACTCTAAGCCCTGTGCTCTCTGTAACATGATCACACAATCCCCTGCTCATCCTACAATGTATAAGGTTCAGCCTTCCCCATGGAGCTAACAGGACCTTCAGTGGTCTCGCCCTGCCCACCTCTCAAATCTCACGTCTTCACGCTCCCTCCCCAGACCCTGCACGCCAGCCATTTTCTTCCCCAATTCTGCATGCGACCAGCTCCTGCTCCCCCCTGCAGGAATAAACTCAAGGGTCACCTTCCTGTGGAGGCCTTCCATGGCCAGCCCATCCAAAGTAGCCCCATCTCCCCTCCACCTCCCCACCCCCATCACTCTCCGTTGCCCTGTTTGGTTTCTTTCTAGCACTTACTGGCGCTGGAAATCTTCACGTTCATCTGCAGGCCTCTCTCTGACCCTCCATGAGACTGTCAGCTGTCCAGGGTAGAATTTTTCTAGTTTCACAAAGTACCTCCTCTCTTGTTTTCTCTCTCCGGCCCCAGGCTTAAAAAGCGTCTGGCCCTGGGTGCGGTTCCAGGGCTGAGCCGCGTTTTCCTACAGGCTTGTGTTCCGGTTGTGGCTCTTCCCAGACCACTGACACTTCCCCCACTGATTGGTTCTAGCCTTCTGTTCTCAAGTTAGACACCACGGCTCTGAGGAAGCCATTTCACCGGGTCGGATGCCCTTGGCGGCTCCCACTAAATCCAGGGCTCTAAACTTAACTTAGATTTTTGCAATAATCTATTGACTATTCACCTCTCTGTTCCCTGCTAGATGGAGTCTTAGCCTGGTGAGCTTTATTTTGTTAATAATCTTATCCCCAGATTTGTTCACAGTTCCTTATAGATACAACGACTCGGTAATTGTTCAGTGAAAGGATGAATAAAGGAACAAACGAATAATTACCAGAGAGAACCAAATGCCCTCGCAGTTTGACACAACCAACCACCTGGAAACAGGCGCTTAGAAGAAAATGTAGGAGAAAATCTTTTAACATAGGGTTAGGTAATTGTGACATATAAAGCACAAACAATTAAAGAAAAAATAGGTAAACTAGACTTCATTGAAACAAAAAACAAAAAAAAATCCCATTTTGTCTCATTCTGCTCTTCTCACAGCTAGAAGACATCATCTGCAAACCAGGAAGAGGGCCCTACCAGAACCTGACCATGCTGGCACCCTGAGTTCAGGCTTTCCAGGCTGCAGAACCACACAAAATAAATTAGTGTTAAGATTTAAAACAAAACAACAACAAAAAAAGAAAGACTTTTGTGTTTCATAGGACCATCCTCAACAAAAAGAAAAAGAACTCCCAGAGAAGGAGCAAATATTTGCAAGCATATAGCTAATAAGAGACTTTTATCTACCATATATAAAGATCATTTACAGTTCAAACAATAAAAAGACAAGTCAGTCACTGAAAAATTGAGCAAAGGATTTGAATAGCCAATTCTGAAAGAAGAGAATGGCCAATAAGCTCATGAAAAGATGACCAACATCATTAATTGTTAGGGAAATAAAAATCAAAACCACAATGAGCTGCCCTTTCACACCTACTAGGATGGCTAAAATAAAAAAGATAGACAATAACAAGTATTGACAAGAATTTGGAGATAGTGGAACCCTCAATTGTGCCTGGTGGAGTTGTAAAATGATGTAGCTGCTTTTGGAAAACAGGTTGGCAGTTTCCACAAAAATTAAGCATATATATATAGCTAGATACAAAAAATATATGAAAACAGATGTACACAAAGAAACACGCTGTGGAATATCCACACAACAGAACGTCGCTGCTTAATAAAAGGGAATGAAACACTGCTACAGGCTACGCCACGGATGAACCTTGAACACTACGCCACGAGAAAGAAGCTTGTCAGAAAGACTAAACGGTACACGATCCCACTTATATGAAACGGCCAGAATAGGCAAATCCACAGAGACAGAGAGCAGGTTAGTGGTTGCTATGGGGGGAGGAGGAAACGAGGGTTCCTGGGTAGGGGGGTTCTTTATGAGGTGATGAAAATGGTCTGATATTAGATGGTGGTGATGGTTGCACAATTCTGTGAATTTATTAAAAACCGCTAAATGGTACACTATTTATTAAAGAGGAGCATTTCTGGTATATGAATTACATTCCAATATTTACTTAATTGTCTGAGGTAGGGGACGATGGGCTGACCCATGAGTTTGGGAGAGGGAGGGGGCTGCTCTGCTCAGCTGTTTCTGGGCCTCCTTCCTCAGGGTGCTGCGCTGACCAGTGAAGGGTCTGCCACATGGGAAGGCCTGCAGTTGTCCAGCGTGGCCTCTGACTGGGAGGTAAGTCCTCGCCATGCATAAGAGAGAGCCCGATTTGCGGCCACAGTTTAAAGAACGATCTACAACTCAAGACTCACGGCAATGAGGGAGATTACTTCATTCCTTACACGTGTGACTTCTGAGTCTTATTTCACATTTGGCTCCTAACTCAGGAAGGTAAGAAATAGTTTTAACGACAGAACACTGCAAAATCCCAAACTCAGCCAAAGACTATGAGTCTACATCCTGTCCTCCTTTGTTCACAGAAGATTAGCAAGAACTAGACAGATGTTAAGGACATATTTACACCAAAGTGAATTTCACCAACTGAAGATAATAAACACTCATTCAGTGGAATAATTTTCTCAATATATGATTCAAGGCTATTTAGTTTTATATTTGTATAACATCTAAAATAGTCTTTTATGCCAGTCACTAGTTATAAATACATTTCGCAAGCATTGCTTGAAGCCCAAGAGAAAAGGCTCCTGCTTGGACAGGCCAGCTTGGTCCACATCTTAATACAGAGTGGGTTCCACATAGCTTGCCTGGGTTAGTGTAACACAGATATTGCTGCAGACATCGAGTGTGTCCCACAGACAAACCAGACCACACCTCTACACCAAAGAAGGAAGCAAGTGCATGCTTCCCCTTCAGCAGAGCCTGCAGACTCTGCTCTTAATGAGCAAACGCCCCTGGTGCCTCTGGTTTCCTTAACTGCACCCTTGTTCCAGGCTGGGATGCAATAAATATGGTACTATAAAGAGGCAAAAATGATTAAACCATTGCTTTCTTTCTGCCTTTCCTTTCTTATTTTGTCAAGAATGTACCACAGCCCCTACCAAGGCAATCCAGAGTCTGTTTTCATTAAAATATACAAGGACATTTGAGCAGAAATCATCTTTAATTACTAAGTTTACAATGCAACAGCAATTTTAGGAAAAGAAAGAGCCTGTGAAGGTAACTTGAAAGCTCAGTGAATCTGTTGCACTTAGAGATTTAATAGAACTCATTTCAGAAAATCATAGCAGCTAGAATGAGGGTTTTTCAGTGTTAGTTGTCTTTGGTTTGAGAGAGGCCAAGTGGCTTTGATAATATGAGACGATTCAAGGACAAGTCCATATCATGTCAGAAAAGCTCTCCAAGGGAGAAGAACAGAGCAAATTCCAGAAAAATCGAAAGGCCTCATGGTGCAATAAAAGCAGCAAGGATTCTAGGTGTTGGCAGAGCCAAGGTTGGGTATTTACTCACCTGTGACCTTCACAAGCTATCTAACCTCTCTCAGCCTTAGTATCCTCATCCATTTGTGGGGATAATTAGCATCTACTGTACCAGGATGTTACAACCCATGTGACGCTTAGCATCCAAACTAAAAAAATTAGTTCTCTTTTGGGCAAGATCAAATAGCACAGATCTCTTACCTATTCAACGACATTACCTGCCCGTGCTGTTTTCTCAAGTCTTACTATGAACACTGATGTCCAGTTGTTTAAAATCTTTATTTATTCTACCCTCAGCACCACAAAAATTCAGACCTGGGGAATGAGGATGATTATGGAGAATATGTGACACTGTCACCCAAAATGATGAATAAAACTAAAAATACGAATAATGGTACTGTAAATGGTAACTTCTTTCTGGTGAAGAGCTCAGACTCCGAAGCGAGAATGACTGGGTTCAAACCCAGCTCTGCCCAACCTCTCTGTGTGATCTTGAACCACAACTTAACGTTCTGGTCCTCAGTCTCACCGTCTGTACAACGGCGATAGTAACAGTGCCCACCTCATGGAGGCATTTGAGGAATCAATGCACTAATCAATGCAACACTTGGAACAGAGCCTGATGCAGAATGAGAGCTACGTTAGCACTTGTCAAACAAATAAAATACAGAAAAGTTTGACATACAGTATGTCTTTCCATATTCACAACAGGGCTCTATGGCAGGTTGGGGAACCCATCAAAGCTCCAAGACCTACAGTGACTTGCCGAGGGTCACCCAGCTCACACGTGATAAGAGCAGAACCAGAACCTAGGTCTGCTTCTTCATTTTATTCCAAGCTACGGTCCTCCTTCACAACCTAGACACTGCTTCTGTAATGACTTTAAGGCTGAATAAGCAATAAGACAATTAGAGGCACAAATATTCTCTTTTATCTTCCATGTTCTTCAGGAGCACAAGTGAAGTTTAAAAAAAAAAACAAAAACAAACCACTTGATATGCAAAGTAAGGGAAATAAACCAGCTTCCTCCTGCCAACAGGGCTGTAGAGTGTGAGTAAGTAGATCATCCTAGCAAACAAATATTAAATTTTTACAAGCTGATCCACCTTCTGCCCAGGAGGTAAACATTTAGTTACTAAATAAATATTTCTTTTCTCTGCTTCCTAAGAGCTTGGTTTCCTTCGAGAGCAGCAATATTGCCCAGTTTATTTGCAAATGAGATTGGAGTTATAGACATTCCCCAAACTTTTCTCTGAATATCCTGCCATCTAGGTAACACGGACATGTATTGTGCTATTTTCTACTAGGTAATAAATAGACTTTTATCACATATACTTTGTATATATTTTTGTCATCCACCTTCTTTCTTCCCCATAGAGGCTGCATAATGACACAAACAAAAATATTCACCTTTTTTTCTACCACCCAAACACAACATGCAAAAGTTCTATTTTTTATGTATTCTTTGCTAGTCTTTCATCTCCTGAATTCTGACCTTCTATGTGTATGTGTGACATACATGCAAGCATGTGTTTATATACTGAAATACATATTATGCATTCTGTTTTAATATTTTCACTTATTTTATGTCATAAGCATTGCTCCATGTTATGACATACTTTCTAAAACCAGCTGAGCACATGGCTTACTATAAAAGGATGTCCATTTATTCTTATTGTAAGTATTATCTAATTTTATAATTATAAGCAATATTTCCTAAAAGGTATTTCTATAGTTAGAGTCATCTTTTTAAGACAGCGTCCCTAAAGTAGTCATATAGGGTCAAGGTCTTTGGCACATCCTATGAAATTTCCTTCCAACAGGTTATAGCAATTTTCAGTGTTGGCATCAGTGTACAAGAATATCTATAATACTCTTTTACTATCTTTTACAATATAGTAAACTCATTGTCACCAAGCATACGGCAGACGTGAAATTGATGTCACAAAGCAAGCCTTAAATAAAAATTTATTAAAAATCTTGCCTGGAAAATAAATCTAATTACTGTAATTAACAGTAAAATCCAAAAGAAGCATCCTACACCACTATTATTATATTATTATTAACATTAGGAAGGTACTTCATTTGTCAAAGTATTTTATAATCATGTATTAGTTAATCCCTATGATGTGCTTGGGAGGCAAGGAAGCTATTTATAGCTGGACTTTCTGAGCTGAAAGTCTTTCAAAAGTCCTTTTGTTTTGATATCTCAACTCATTATCACCAGTGTATCAATTCACAGAATCATTCCCATCTGTGTAATTTCAGGGATGGGAGGGAGTTTAGTGGGTCTTTGGTCCAAGATGATCAAGCAGTCATTGACATGGGAAGCAGAATTTTTATTATCCATATTAAGACTTTGCTTTCTTCTCTAATCCCCATGGCTCCGTAAAAGTATGGCACGCCATCAGCAGCTGATAATAATATTATCACTATTTTTAAATTTAACGTCTTTGTGCTGCAGCGCAGTTACTGTAGGAGTAAAAGTTTATACTCAATAGGATTCTTACAATTTCAACAACTATTAGCTTATTTGATTTGTAGCTAAAGCAACAGGAATAAAATTTATACATAACACCACCAGAAGTTTTTATGACCTTAAAATTTGCCATAATTAAGAAATAGCATAATTGAATATCTACATCATGCAATTACCCCTTTCTGAAAAGTGGGCTGTTTGTTTCTATCAGGGAGGGACCTGAGTTCTTTAATGGAGACAAGCAGTACATACACAAAAGGCTGAGAACCACTCATGTAATTCAATGCTTAGCCTACAAAATGCCTGGTTTCAAGTAGCAGATGGAGGCTGCAGAGCCAAACGGAGTCTTCAGAATGGCACAGAAGCTATGGCAGTGTGGAAAAGGTCTCTCACCTCAAATCAGAAGACAGTGGGTTGAGCCCCACTTGGCCATTCTTTATTTGCCGTTTCCACTTCCTCCTCAAATGTACAACTGACATCACAGTTCCAACCAGACAGAGCCACAAGGAAGAAGGGACAGCTCCATCATTAACTGATACTGTTACACACTTGGTTGTTGCTCACTTCTCCCGTATTCCCTTCCCCACTCCAGGAGGGCAGTGGGTTTGGTGCTTGGCTAACCTGCCAGCTCACTACTGGCACCTCAGGGGGCCCAGCAAAAGAACCACACAGGTGAGTTCAGTAGAAACAGACCAGCTAATAAATAAATGTTGTTTTAGACCAAATAAGTTTTGGGGTGACTTGATTCACAGCAAAAGATAACTGATATAGGACCTAAAGGCTAAAGAGTCAAAATGACCTGCTGAAATATCACTCAGCTATATAATGGCATAAATGAAACTGAATTAAGTCTGGGCTAGATATATTAGTTAACTGATTGAATAAATGTCTTCAAGTTCTTTATTAATGGACTCCCCCAGATTGACGTGTTAAACATGCAAACATTTATTGAGTATATAACACATGTCAGGTACTTTGCTAAGATATTAGGCATATAGAAAAATACAGCATGGGTTCTGTCCCAGAAGGCCCACACTGTACTACAGAAGACATATCACGAATAGGTAAATAAAATATAATGTACTAAATCTAACGACAGAAAGATGCACAGGGCATTGTAGGCTGCAGACGAGAAGCTCCAACCCAGACTGAAGGTTACAGGTGGGCTTTCTGTTAGAAATGCTGCCTATGCAAAGTCTTAAAGGGGAAAAAGGAATTTGCCAGTTTGGGGTTGGGGAAAAGGTAGAAAGAAGAAAGAAATGGGCAGATAGAGCAGCATGATGAGACACGACAGGCTGGACACACCGTGGAGAGGGTGGGGCACCACCAGCAGGTCAGAGCTGCTGGAGCATGAAGTCCAAGCAAAGAAAGGAGAGAGAGAACCCTTTGGACAACGACCTCAGACCCAGTGGTCTGTGGGCCGCGGTAACCCCTTGGCAAGGAGAAGCCATGGAAAGGTTTTAAGAAATCAGATCTGCCTGTTTGAAATGTCATCCTGGAATTAGAACGGATGGATCTGAAGAGGAGAAACCAGGGAGGCAGGAAGGACACATGCAGGTGAGAGAACAGGTAGATCTGAACTACGGCAGCCACAGTGGGGCCAGAGAGGAAGGGCTGGAGGTGAAAACTACCTACGAGGGAGAACTGTGGGGCATTGACTATGGACAGGCTGGTGCAACAGTGAGAGAGAAGGCGGAAGTGATGATGACTCCCAGTTCCTTGCACAGTTCTTAGGTCTTGGGTGTCCACCTTCCCTCCCATCTCTGTTTATGCCACTGACAAGTGGATTCAGGTACAGAACTTGACACTGATCTCTGTCCAGTTGAACTCTGAGAGCTTTTCGTGACTTTTCCTACTATGGATCCTAACTCAGTCATCCAACACATTTCCATCCTCTTGGCCACAGCTGTGGACAAGCTTCATCCAAACCTTGGTAAGAATGTTAGAGCAGAGCCAGGGGCACTGGCCAGAACTGTGGACTTAATGCTGGGCATTACCCTGATTGTGTCTGGATGGCAATCAGAATAGCGAGGGGACACAAGAAAAGTCCCATGAGAAAGTAGAAGGAAGCGGCAAGAGCCTAACTTGGAGAAGAGATGATCATGAAAGGCATCACTTCCAGGTGGAAGAGGAACCAACCCTTAGTATGACTAGTTCCACGAGGACCACTGGACAGCATCCGTACGTCGGGAAGCTTCAGTTTAATAGAGACAGGACCTTTGAATAGTCAGAAATGCCCAGAGGTGGGATAGGCCATGTTGGAATAGAGCATGCAATCTGTATGAGTTTGCTAGGGCTGCTATAACAAAATACCGCACGCTGGGTGCTTTAAACAATAGGGATTTATTTTCCCACAATTTTCGAGGCTAGAAGCCCAAGATCTTATGAGGCCTCTCTCCTGGGCTTGCAGATGGCCTTTTTCTCAGTGTGTGTTCGCATGGTCTTCCCTTGGTACGTGTCTGTGTCCTAATCTTCTTTTCAAAGGACATCAATCATATTGGATTAGGACCCACCCTAACCAACCCATGTTAATTTAATTACATCTCCAAAGGCCCTATCTCCAAACACAATCTTATTCTGAAGTATTAGGGGTTAAGGCTTCAACGTAAGAATTCTGAGGGGTCAGAACTCAATCCATAACACAACCTACCAAAAAGGATGTGTAAAAAGAGAGGTCTGGTGAATGCCAAGCAGAGGAAGCCAATGTAGAAACTGAAGCATCTAATTTGAGGTGTTGTTGAAGGTCATTTTTAGGTCTGAGAGCCACAATCCCAAACATGGTAAGATAGCACCTAGTCACTGCTACTAAACATTGTTCACACAATCATCTCCCCAGGGTTTCAGACAGAAATTATGTTTTCATGGCAGCCTGAACAACTGCTGAAAAATTTGGCTCTTATCTAACCCCTCCCCTTCCCCAAGGAAATACACAGCCAGTGGCAGACGTCACCCCACGGAGCACAGAAGTTGTTCTTACCTGTGAAACAGGACGGATTTGACCAGGGTGACGACGTCCCGGCTGGCGTTGTATCCGGCACAGACGATAGCAACGTGGATTGTCTGGGAAGAAAGGAAAACGGAGTGAGCAGTCAGACAGATGGAAGGCTGCTTTCCTGGTGTTTCAGATCACACAAAAAAGAAAAATCGCCCTGATTCTTGTTGGGATCATTGGAAAACAAAGGGCACAGTCTGCAGCTGTGGAAAATAATTCAAGACAGTTTTATTAAGGCCTTTTTAATCAGTTTATGGGGCTATCATCATTTGGAAACCATAAAGCCTCTTTTCAATTACATTTTGGGGACAAGAGAGATGGTGACTGGCTCAAATAGGCAAACAGTGAGTCTCCTGCCCCCAAGCTGGAGACAATGACAACTGGTAAAACAGAGAAGCAAAGAAATATGCTCTAGAAGGAAGAGCTGACAGTCTGCGATTTCAGACTGAGAAGTGATGGCTCAGAGGGTTTGTGAAATGTTCCCACGAGATGTCTTGGGTTAGGGCCAACCTGATAACAGGGCTGAAGGGACCAAAGAAGGCCTGCACACCCCATCTGGGATAGCGCTCAAAGAACCGAAGACGGCAGAATCGAAGGGAACCTTGTGGGTCGCCTCATCTAAGCAGCCAGGGGCATGGGCCTCAGACATGAAGCCCTTAACCCAGGGTGACCCCGGGAGAGTTGAGGGTCAGCTGACTCGCTGCAACATAAGCACCATGACAAGTGTCTTGCAAGGTGGTGGTATGGTGGAACGATGCCAAGAGCAGAATATGCCACCCGGCATACTGCATTCCAACCACAGCAAAAACATCCTCCAGAGCTGAGCTTCCTAAACAGGCTGCCTTGGTGTGCTGTGACTGAATTACAGGTGACAAAGGTCCTCAGCTCTTCACTCTCTCAAAGCTACTGGGCAGGGCAGGGCTGGCATCTTCAGGCGTGTCCACCCCCTGCTGCAAGTAACTTTTCTATTTTCCTCTCACACCATACAATTATCTTTCTCTATGTGTGGCACGATTTGACAAGATTGGAAAGTACCACTCTAAGGCATCCCAAACAGGAAGTCATCCAGCCTCTCAAAGAAGGGAGAGTTCACACTTCTCAATTTTTGTCCCTTTTACTGAAACACAGCCTACCTCGAATGGAAACCTGCCTCCTAACATGCATTCCAGGCCACATACTGTCCTGAAGAGTTTGGCAGAATGAAGATGTTCCCTCCAGCACCCAATACTTCCATTAAAGGGAGGGCACTTGAGAGATGCTGCTTCTTTTCCAGAACTACTCACAGCCATGGCACAGCTTCCAAACTCCCCATTATCCTGACCAGCCATATCAAAATGCAGTTCTGATATCCTGGTCACTCCCGTACAGGCTTTTGTGACAATGACCTCTGGGTCCCAGGCCTTCCTCACCACCCCACTTTCAGACATCACCACGGGAAGTTTACCCACTGGGGATGAATCATTCAACAGCCTCAAATCCACATCCATTACCTCTTTTAATTCCAACGACATTCACCCCACCTTGCTCACCTACTCCCAGTGCCAGAGCCGGACCTCAGCTTCATCCAGAAGCTCATTTTCTCAGAAATCCTATAACAATGGGCTTTCCACACCTGCAGGACTCTCAGAGCCTCACATCCACTCCACGTGCTCCTCTTCCCGCATGGAAGGTCCCTTTCCCCATCTATCACACCCCACACTGCAGCCTCCACTACTGCTCTCTGAACCATCACCTCCCTCACGCACCCTGCCCCACACTCAAAATGCAGACCCCCAGCCCTGGAAGGGTGCTGCAGCCTCCCCTCTGCTCTTGTACCTGGTACTAAGATACAAGAGGAAGGGGGATGTAAGAGAGGAGAAAACAGCATAACAAGAGCTAATACCTACTGAGCAAATGACTCCCTTCCAGGCACTGTCCGTAACACTTTGCACGGATTACCGGACTTGGGTCCCACCATTTGTATGAGACAGGTACAGCATTAGCATTTCAGTATCTTAGATCAGGAAACTCAGGCTTAGAGAGCTGGAATTTAAATTTGGGAACAGAGATTCTTAACCCTGGTGGGTTAAGAAATACTCAAAAGATTTTAAAATATACTCTGTGCCCCAGCCCTGCCTCACACCAATTAACTCACAATCTCTGGTGTGCAGGATCTTCAAACACACTGCTGGAAGGCAGTGGTTGCCAAAGGGGCAGCTCACCTCCCCCCCAACAATGCTCAGGACGTGTGTCTGTGTCCGGAGACATTCCTGATTGTCACTATTTGGTGGGGAGTGCTACTGGCATCTAGCAGGTAGAGGCCAGGGTGCTGCTAAGCATGCTACAGTGCACGAGACAGCCCCACAACAAAGAACAGGAGTTCCGCTGTTAGGACACCCTGTGTTAGGAGGAATAAAAGGGGTGAGGGAGGAAAAAGTGGGGAGAGCTCAGATCCCTCTGGGTTTATGCACATCTTAATTTCTCCACCTGTAAAATGAAGACACCACTGCTTAGCTCTGGATAATATCTGCAAAAGACTCAGGATGAAAGATTGTAATACAGATTCAACTGTCACCATTTAAATCATGAAGGAAATGAATAGGAAAATGCCTGCACATGAGAAACATAACCAGGAAGGGGATGAGGATGGGGAAAAAACGTGCTGAATCAGGCTCTTCTGAATCACAAATATTTAAACATACAGCCTCTGAGATATCAAACTTTGTCTTGGCTTCAGGGTTCAGGGACTTTTTTAAATGGGCCCATTAAATGTAAGCACAAGTGTGCACATTCTCAAACATTTTACATAATTTTCCAATCTCTTTAGTTTCATCGGATACACCTGCCACCATGAATAAATTCATCATCTGGAGCCACAGCGGTAGCACCCTGCTACCCAGGAAAGCAGAAAATCAGAGTGTCATCGAATATGCTCTTGGAAGAGTTTTGAGTGGTCCGAAATTTTGCAGGTACAGAAGTGAACCACAGGAGTGGGGCAGGGGGCAGGGGGTGGAAAGAGGAGGGAACAGGGATAAATGTTCCTTCAAAGAGCATGGTCACAAAAACAGTCTTGTCATGATGACTTTGGGTTTTGAAGCTATAAAGTCCAGGTTTTTAAATTTCTTGGTGTGGTAGATTAAAGATGGCCACAACTACTCAGAGGACATTCCTCCCATCAAAGGATAGGGTATGAATCTCAGATTCTGGGACCACTGGCTCCATCACTAAGCTTTCTTCTCCATACTTGAAATTACAGTCACGCAATCACTTATCAATGAGATTACATTCTGAGAAATGCATCATTAGGTGATTTCGTCGTTGTGTGAGTATCATAGAGTGCACTTACACACACCTAGATGCTGTAGCCTACTACACACCTAGGCTATATGGTATGGCCTATTGCTCCTAGGCACAACCCTGTACAGCGTGTTACTGTACTGAATACTGTAGGCAACTGTAACTCAATGCTAAGTATCTGTGTATCTGAACGTATCTAAACACAGAAAAGCACAGTAAAAATATAGTGTAACAGATAAAAAAATGGGATACCTCTATAGGGCACTTAACATGAGTGGAGCCTGCAGGACTGCAAGTTGCTCTGGGTGAGTCAGTGAATAAATGTGAAGGCCTAGGACATTATTTTCCACTACTATAGACTTTATAAATATTGTACACTTAGGCTACAATAAATTTATAAAAAATATTTTTCTTTCTTCAATAATAAATTAATCTTAGCTTACTGTAAATTTTTTCTCTATAAACTTTTTAAAATTTATTTTATTTTACATTTTTAGATACAGGGCCTCGCTATATTGCCCAGGATGGAGTGCAGTGGCTATTCACAGGAGTGATCATACTGCACTACAGCCTTGAACTCTTGGGCTCAAGTGATTTTCCCACCTCAGCCTCCTGAGTACCTGGGATGACACGCGTGTTCCACTGTGCCCGGCTCTTAACTTTTTGACTCTTTTGTAATGACACTTAGCTTAAAGTACAAACACATTGTACTGCTATATAAAAATACATTCTTCTTTCTTTATATCTTCATTCTGTGAGTGATTTTTAATTTTTTAAAATTTATTTTATTTTTTTACTTTTTAAACTATTTTGTTAAAAACTAAGACACAAACACACACATTACCCTAGGCCTACACAGAGTTAGGATCATCAGTATCACTGTCTTCCACCTCCACATTTTTCCCTCTGGAAGGTCTTCAGGGGCAGTAACCAGCCTGGAGCTGCCAGCTCCTATGATAACGATGTCTTCTTCTGGAATACACCTCCTGAAGGACCTGCTTGAGGCTGTTTAACAGTTAACTTTTTTTTTTTTAAATAAGTAGAAGGAGTACATTCTAAAATAATAATAAAAAGTATAGTATAAAAAATACATAAACCAGTAACATAGTCATTTGTTATCATGATCAAGTATTACGCACTGCGCATAATCATATGTGCTATACTTTTCTTCCACTGGCCACGCGGTTGCTTACACCAGCATCACCACGAACACAAGAGTAATAGGTTGCACTGCGGTGTTACGATGGCTACCATGTCATTAGGCAATAGGAATGTTTCAGCTCCGTTATAGTCTTTTGGGACCACCAGGGTATATACTGCCCATCACTGAAAGGTCGTTGTGTGGCACATGACTATATAGATATAGTACTTGTCTTTCCCTGCAGTAATGTCTGGATGGAGGATGGGAGGATGTTCTCATTTGCCCCTCCAAACTCATTCTCTACCCGTCTCCAACTTGTACTGTTTCCCGAGAACCTGACCTTTATAGACCAAATTAACTGCCCTCCTCCTGCTGCTGGTTTCTGGTCGAGTTTAGGTGAAGGTAGGCACCTGTGGGGGTCTGAGGACAGATTTCCCCAGCCCTACAGTTCCAGCTCTTGCTGGGCTCCTTAATGCCTCCTGCCTCCCACCCCTTCAGCCCCCGGGGTTGTAGTGACCATTTCTGGGGGGCATCACCTCCCCTAGTGGGTTCCCCTAACCCTAACCATACGTTGGTCTTCTATTAAACCCTTCTCACCCCTTGAGCGTGCACTCTGTAGCCTGCAGGACCTAACCAATACGGGTGACCCTTCCTCAGCACCCCACCTGTCCTGGTGGCTGGAATGAAAGCACCAAAGACCTTCAGGCACTCAGAAATATTTGCTGATCCCTAAAAGGAAGGGCACCAAGGTCACAAGCTTCAGAGTTTGTACATTTTATGTATAAGTTTTCAGGAGATTTACAAAGCTCTTAGGAGTTGTGGGCCACAAAAGCTCTTTCTAAAGAAACCCTTAAGGCTTCCACTCACTTCCTTCAGTCCTGGGCATGGTGCCCAGTACACCGTGAATCTCTGCAAGCTGTACCTGAAGATACAGGTAAGGTAGTGCCAGAGCTGTGAACTAGGTCCATTCCTGACACCACTGGGGTCAAGTGGTGACCTTTATTTTAGAACCTGCAGGAAGGATTCACGACATCAACGTTTTTGGAGTTGCTGGTGTGCCAGGCACTGTGCTGGGCTTGGAGGAAATACAGGTAAATTACACAGTCCCCGTCCCACAGGACCAAGGGCAGAGGCAGAGCAACAGCCAATCAGGCAATCCCACCTTCTCAGAGACTGAGGAGGTGCCTACGACAGCAAGCTCAGCCCCCTTGCATCCTAGAGTAGCCCACATCACCCCGACAGAGCAAGAGGATGCAGGGAGAGCATCTGAGAGGAGAAGGCATTTCAGTGACTAGATCAGAGCAACCTGTCACCCAGGACATTCAGGGACAGCTGGGATTCGTGACTCAGTGCTTGTCAGGCTCCATGAAAACCTGAAAAAGAAAGTTCTCCGTGCTCTGTCCCCCTACGGGAAAAAAATCCTCAGAGTGGATTTTCTCATATAGGGATGTGGGGCAAAAAATAACTGTCCCAAAAGAAATTCAGACCAAACTAAGGGATGGCAGGCAAGCTGTGGCCCTGGCAGAAGTCATCGATGCTTTGGCAGCAGTGCGTCTCCTGCCCACCAGTGCTCCATTTGAGGCATTCAGCCCAGGAGCACAATTCAGTTAAAGCATCTCCTATCAGGGATGCTGAGGGAGTAAGAGGGGAAACCATTTAAGTGGGCATCACATGTGCTATGAAAAGACAGGCTCAGCCCAGATTTGGGACTGCAGCTGCAGTCTCGGGGGTGGGGGTAGACAAGGCCTCCCAGAGGGCAGAAGCTGCATGGTGGCTGGGGAGAAGCACACATCTGGGGACAGAGAGGCAGCATGAGGGTCAGAGGCAGGGGCGGGGAGCATGGAAAGCTCTCAATAAGAGTGGACATACCTGGTTTGAGCTGCAACCACAGAGCTAAGCAGCTGCATGACCTTGGAGGAGTCCCCTAATGTCCCTGGGCTTCACTGGCCTCATCTGAAATATGGAGATAAAAATAGCCACCCCACCGGCTTGTGTGAGGATTAAACGAACCAGTGCAAGAAAGTGCACCTAATAAATCAATGCTTGCTAATGTTTACTGAGTAAATAAACAGCACAATGAGACATTACTCAACATCCTCCCAGATTAACTTTCTCATCTGTAAAATGGGGGCACAATCCTCAAGGGGTGGTAAGGACACCAAGAAAATGGCTCTCAAACACCATCCTGCATTAGAGTCACCTGGGGGGCCAGTTAAAACAGAGTGCTGGCCCCCCCCAGTTTCAGCTTCAGGAGGTTTGGAGCGGGGCCTGGGAAGACCCTGGGTTCAAGTGCTGCCGCTGCAGGCCCAGGGAGCGTCTTTGAGACCCACTGCTCTACCTAAAGCACTCTGAAGCATGTCTATAGTACAAACTCAGCAGATGTTGGCTGTGATTATTTTGAGAGAGTATGAGGGTGTTCAAAGAATCTATTTCCAATTCCTCTCAAGTAGAGAACACGACTTCCCTTCACTTGGATAAGACAAGGAAAGGCCGCATTCTTCCTCCAGCTACCCTCACACGGCCCAAGGCCTTGGAATTCACTACTCTTCCAGGGGACAGGAAAGGCAAAAGCATGAGGATGGGTGCAGCCTTCTCCTGCACGAAGAACAAAGCCCTGGAAATCAGGAGAGGGGGACAGTCGCCCCAGTTCTGCCCTCTGAGTGATTTGGGTCAAGTTATTTAAGCTCTCAGACCCTCAGCAACGGCCTCCATAAAATAAGGGGTTTGGAATTTCTATATGCAGAGTTTTGCTAACTTCCAAGGTTTTCTAAAATTCAAGATGAAGACACAGAGCAGTGAAGTGACTTGCTCAAGGTCCCGGGGCTCAGCCAGTCAGTGGCAAGTGGGGGGCTGAATTCAGAGTCTTGCTGTTGAACCCACAGTAACCTGCCTCCATAAAATACTTATGTAACTATTAAGATTAAAAAAAAATCAATCAATCAATCTATCTATCTAATGTGTCATCTAAAATCATCTTACAAACTTCCAGGTTTGCAACTTACTCTCTTGGGAAACCACTGACCTAGGTTTGTCTGCTCTAAATACTGAACCGAGGACCCCAAGACAAAATTATTTCAACCCTGCAGAAAACAGATGTCAGTGCTCCTCCGGACTCATGAAGCCAAGCCTTCTGGGGCTCGAGGGGGGCAGGTGGAGGCACAGGAGTCGCAGGGCCTGGTGTGAAAACAGGAAGGACCAAACATCCAGGGGTGTCTCTGAGTGCCTTCTCCACAGTCAAGGCCCAATAAATGGACAACGAATGAATGAACCATCCAGAATTTTCCATCCTGCATATTCCTGGCCTGCCCAACTGAGGAATCAGAAACCCAAATTTTACACACGCAATACATCAAGGGGTGAGACTGATTTGGGGGCAGGTCAATAGAATAACCTTCTATTGACCTTCTATCGCCTGTTGATACAGGCAGACCCATGTCTGGCGAAGGTCAGTCGTCAAAAACAGCCCATTTCTGATCTAGCACGGTTGGTGTACGTTACCCTCCTACCTATGGGGCCTCTGCATGAGCGGCCTGATCCAAAAAGTCCACACAGTCATTCAACACATGTTACCTGAGCACCATGCTATGGTCAAGTTGGATGACTCGCTGAGCTTTCTTGCTTTGGGAATGTGCCTTCAATCTAGAATGCCCTGGCACTTCACCTCACCTACACCCAACTCTTCCCCAGGTTTCAAGACATAACTCTACCTCTCAGGACCTTAGACCCCTCATCTGTAAAGAAGGGATAATACAGGTGTCAACCCATTGTTGGAAAGATTAACTGAGATGACTCACACAAAGGGCTTAGAGCCTGGTGCTTCGTAAGTACTGCATATGAATCAGCAGTCATCATTATTAATAATTACAATTATTATTACTGTAAAGAGTTTATAGTTAACTGAAGGTTTTACATTTAAGGTCTGAGCCCTAAATTTCCTCAAGTCAGGCGTTAGCTTTCTTCCCTCACTCCTCCCTCCACCTTCAAGTAAGGCTGGGAATAGTACTTCCCCATCGTTGAAAGCCAAGTTTTCAAAGCTGGTCAAATGTTGACACTGCCCTTCACCTGTCCTCATACAAGAGAGTAAAAGACACAGGAATGAGGAGATGAGACACTACACTCATCATCTGGGCTGCAGTGGAAAATCTGTAACCACAGGCAAGACCCTTTATTTGTCTCTGCTTTAGTTTCATCATTTTTAAAATAAGAGGGTTGCATCTTTCTTTGTTGTTGTTCTCAATGGTACAACTTCTAAAATAAATTTTATAAGACAGCACAATTTACAAAGCAGATTCAAGGCTACTTTGAGCAACAAGGCTACTTTGAGGCAAACACAGACGGGAGGCTGCCAGAGATATGGCCCCTCGGCCATGGTGTAGTAACCAGCCTCCAAGACTGTCCCCACAGATCCCTGCCACCTGGTTTTCATGCCCTGTGTAGCCTCTCCTATATCGTATCAGGGTCAGACTGTATGACCAATAGAATTGAGCAGAGGTAACTGTATATGACATCCGAGGTTAGGTAATAAATGTCATTGTGGCTTTTGCTTTCCTCTCTATTTAAACTGCTTACTCTGGGGAAAGCTAGCTGCTACGTAATAAGAATACTGAAAGAGTCCTATGAAGAAAGCTCATGCAGTCCTAAGGAACTGAGGCCTCCAGCCATGCCAGTGAACTATCTTTGAAGCAGAGTCTTCAGCCCCAGTCAAGCCATCAGATGACTGCAGCCCTGGCAGACATCTTAACTGCAACCTCATTAAAGATTCAAAGCCACAATCCCCAAGCAAGCTACTCCCAGATTCCTGATTTACAGAAATTGTATGAGATAACAAATGCTTGATGTTTTAAGCTGTACGTTTTGGGGGCATCTTGCTACAGAGCAATAAATAAGTAACACACACAAGGAGGGTACCTAAAACAACTCTATGGAACCTATGGCTCCCTCAAAATCACAACACAATCCTACTAGGTTCCTTCCAGCTCTAACATTCCCTAATTCCAGTGCCTAACATTTAAGAAAGAAACCCCTTTGCTACTGAATTAATATGCAAAGTCCTTGAAGACGCAATAAAAAAGAAAAGGAAAAAAATAAAAGTAGGTCAAAATACTGTGGGATTAGTTAGGGGCCCAGAAGATGTAGGAGAGAGGTATTAAGTTTTATAAACATATTGCCTCCAGCAAAATGCCAAACCCCCACCGAGCTAACAAATGCAGTTATACTCTGGAAGGAAGTTTAAAGCAATCCAACTTCTTTTAAAAGAACAGACAATCCTTGCTTAGACCCACTAAGGAATGATTACTCCATGGGGCTGCTATAGCCCCCGAGGCAAAAGATGACCCCCATGTCATGACTGGTAACCCAGATGTCCTCAGAGGTGAGGCACCTGCCAGGCACACAATAAGGACTGGGGCTCAACAGCTGATGAGAGTATGGGCCCCAGCAGCAAACTACCTAGGTTTAAAACCAAGCTCCACCTCTTCCTGGCTGTGTGACCTTGAAATAATTATGTAAACTTTCCTAGCTGTAGTTTTCTAATCTGTCACATGAAGAAAGCATGTTATACGGATTACATGAGATATTAATATTTTATGTAAAGCTTTAGCATGATTTCTAGTACATTGCAAGGACTGGCTAAATCTTAACTTCCATTACTAATACATTACTACTGAGAAATGAAGCTCAAATGCAAGGAGCAGAAGGAAAGATGGACAATTTTTTAAGGAAGGGTCTGACATCACAAGGTACCATTCATCCACTTTCCATAATACCAACACCCATCGTGGCAGTTTTAAAGTACACCCACAAATTCCTTGACATTATTCCCATTGAGAGATGGTTGTGTGCTACTTCTGAGCTGCCATGTTGTGAGGAAGCCCAAACTAGCCCATGCAGGGAGACCACACGGAGAGGCCCTGAGTTTACAAAAATAAAGAGATGCAGAGCCATCTCCCACTGCTCCAGCTCCAGCCACAAACAAATGCCAACTGTATGAGGGACCCCAAACCAGAACTCCTAAGCTAAGCCCTCCCCGAATATCTGACTCTCAGAAACCATGAGAGCTAGTAAAATAATTGGTGCTGTTTTAAACCATTAAGCGTTAGGTGATGTTAGGCAGCAGCAGAGAAGTACAATATCCATAATGAGTACATGTGACACTCATACAGAGTTAGCTCCCTGTCCCCTCACTATCTCGTTTCATCCTCACAATTGCACTGGGAAGAACATGTTGTTATTCTCATTTTATAATGATGACATAGACTCCAAGAGGGTAACTGAATTATCCAAGGTCACATAACTAAGAAGTGGCAAACGAAAGACTCCTGTCCAGGAATACTGGCTCCAGTTCCAGTGATATTTTCCTGCTGTACCACAGCTGACTCTCAGAATAGACTCGAACCAGAAAGGCAATAAAAATACACATATCCAAACACATGTGCACGAGTGAAGATCAAAGGGGATCGTTCTGTTCCAACTTCCAAGACACAGAGAAACCAGGCCTTTGCTGAAGCAGCACTGCCCAGACAACAGAAATATACAGGAATAAAATAGGCAATTATTTGAAGGCCACATAATTAGCAAATGGTTAAGAAGGCACAGGGACTGACGAGGGCCTGTTGTTTCTACCTCCAGATATCTCAGCTGACAGCCTGAGTGTCATATAGAAGAGTTTTCAGAAACACTTGTCATATCCCAGAGAAGTTTCAGCGCAACCACAGGTGATGGCAGCGTCCTTGGTTGCATGGCCCTGCATTCTGAGGGGATGTCAAGATGAGCTTCAGCACTTGTACCAAAAGGTGCCATGATAAAGGGAGCTTCTATTTTCACTCCACTGACTGACATTTCTTGTCTGCCTCTATGGCTTTTTCACTAAAATCCTTAAAGACACCAAGGGATGGAGATAGAAGTCTACTGCTCACGGGTATGAAGCCAGCACCCTACGGTAAATGTGCAGCCACAGGAGATCACTTTGACATAAGACAGCAGCAGACCAAGACTTCCAAATGCATCTGTGGAAGCTCTGAACAGGACCAGGGGTTCATCACAGAAGAATTCTACCAAAAATAACTTTTTAGGGGTCTAAAAAGTAACATGATCAAAAAACACAGTGAAAGAGAAGAAAAACAATAAAACCTAATACTCCGGTACAAGTCAAAACCCTGGAAAATAAGTTACAGTAAGAGTCAATAAGGTCGAGGTCTGAATTCCTACATTGCTATTTTACCTTTCAAAGAACACAGGGACAAAGAGAATTGTATCATTCATATGTGTTGTGCCTTAAAGCAGTGGTTTCCAAACAGTCTGTTCTATCCCAGAATCGCACAGATAGATTTTTTTTTATACCCATATTCTTGGGGGCCTACTCCCAGAGATTGTCAATCAGCAGGTCTGGGGTGGGTCCCATGGATATGCATTTTTGATATATAATCCTAATGCACAACCAAGTTTGGGAACCACCCACGTGACACAGAATGCTCCTTGTGACCGTAGTAGCAGAACTCCAAAATGTTACTGGAGAATATGGCTTCCTTGAATAAAATTTTTTTTCAGACTGCCTTCCAGCTAGGTGGCAGCTAAGTGTAGCCCTGCAACTAAGTTGTGCCACTGGGATCTAAGAGGAACTGAGGTGTGAAATTTCTAAGACATGTTCTTAAAGGAAGGTAGTATGTCCCACCTTAATGCTTCTTCTTTCCCGCTGGCTGGAATGTGGACAACATGGCTGAAGCTCTGATAGTCATTATGGACCATGAGATGACCTTGGAAATATCAATCATGCAGGCTGGGGAGGAAGATAAAGGAATCGCACATCCCTGATATTTACATCCCTACCCAGATGGCCACCAGACATCTTAAACACAAAGAGAAATAAGATGCAAATCTTGCTTAAACCATTGTTAGCTGGGATTTTTTGATAACTCCCAGTGAAATCAAAGGCTCATAGCTTAGAGTTTCCCTCAAGTTCTAATATGCATTGTCACCACTATGAGGCAGGAACTTAATTTTAATCTGTGGTTTACGAATGAGGAAAATGAAACACAGAGAAGTGGTATTACTTGCTTAAAGCCACATAGCTATTAAACTAGGAATGGAGCCAGGATTTAAACTCACGACTCTCAGCTTCAAAAGCCAATGGTCTTTTGCCTACGCGATTTTTCAGGGGATTCAGGGCAGGAGCCCACTTCTGAAATAGAATTCGTACCTTCCAGAAAACTGAGCAGGGGAGGGAAGCTGCTGGCTAGTGAGACTACAAGCAGGAAGAGGAAATCTCCCGGCAAACACAACTCGTTTTCTCCCTCTGTTATACTTGTGCCTTTTTTTTCTTTTCCTTTTCTGTTTTTCACTTCCTTGATTCTTAATTGATTCCTTAGGTAGGCCTGAGTCATAATAATGTAAATACACTTGGTGAAAAAAAATTTCCTCACCCTGGGCCATCTCACCTAGTTAATGAGGTTTCCCATCCTAACTAACCCACTCTGAACTACCACCACGGCTGCGATCTGCTAAAAGAGAACCTGCAAGAAATCAAACGAGCCTTCGCTAAGGCAAGAGCAGAAGTTCCCAAAATTAGGGACCTCTCCAGACCAGCCTAGAGCAAGGGTCTTTGTTAACATCACTGAGTCCCCATTTTCATAGGTGTAAAATAGAGATATTTAGTAATACAAGCCACTGACAATGGTTGTTAAAGATTAAAGGAGAGTGGGCGTGGCGTATAGTCAAGGGCTGAATAAATATGCAGCATTTATCATATCCTGACATTTATATTTCTTTACGTGTTTGTTATCTCTTCCCCTACCTCCCGCTGCAGAATATAAGAATCAGAAGAAAGGGAGTTTTGTCATTTTTTTCTTCACCGCTATTTCTCAACACATAGAACAGCATGAGATACATTAACACGGGTGCAATAAACGTCTGTGGAATGAACAAACAAACAAATGATGATGGTGCATTAGAACCACTTTTCTCCAGCCAGGCGCTCTGGGATTAGCTGAATGACCAACTCACTATGCCCTGAATTCTTTCCTGCTATGATAATAAGTTTGTTTCACATTTTTACTACTCACATGAGATAGTCTTCCTGGGATATCCTCTATCTGCCTTTCTACACTTCTCTGCCAACCATATCTCAACCAGGCTTGAGAAACCACAAGAAATCCTACTATCCTCAGGGGCTCTCCTTGTCAGTTCATATGAAGTCTCCTCCCTCACCACTGAACTTCCAAAGGACTTAGTCTACATCACTGAAGGAGCCCGCTATCCCTTAGTGACATGCTGGATAGTATCACCAATATCACTAATAATCCTATTCACATGAACAGCATATTACAGTTTGCAGTGTTATCTCTTCAGGGAGTTTGAAGTCTAACATTCTTTATTCCAGTAAATGGAAAAAAGAAACAGCAGGTAATATCTGTATTTAACTAAAAATAATAAAAATTACCCATAATTTTGAAAATGTACCAGGCACTACTCATGGCTTTATACAGCCACCCCATTTATTATAATTCTCACAAATACTCCATGAAGCAGGTATTATTTTCCGAAGTTTACTGATGAGACATCTGAATTTCAGAGAGGTTGGGTAACTTGCCCGAGTGCTCACAGCAGCAACCACCGAGGCTGGGATATGAACTCAGTCTTAACTGTGTCTCAAAAGACCTTGCTCCTAACTGGCATGCTCTAATTCCTCTCCACGGCAAGACACAGAAGAAGTGGGAAATGAGTGTGCACGTGTGTGTGTGTGTTTTCGGTGCACACATAAGCATGGATGCAGGAATGTGAGGGTGGCAGGGGCAACAGAGGAGAACTGATAAGTGCTCCAAATTTCCAAAGAGTTGCTACAAAAGGAAGCCACACTCTAAAAGGGGGGAAATGATATTTAAACCAGAAAAGTTCCAATTACTGCTTCAGACAAGCAACAAGTCTCTGGTTCTGAATTGCAGAGGTTGTTCATACCATGAAGTGACAATGAGGCCCAAAGGAAATGCCCAACAGGACCACAACTCCAGGTGCACCATTCACACTACAGTCTTAGGAACAGGGCCCCCTCAGGATGACAACTAGGTGCAGCAACCCTGAGCGTGTCAAAATGAACACAAACAAGGGGTAGGTTCCATCAATTAGCTCCTCTTAATATCTCTGTGGATTAGGCCTCATCCCCATTTTTCAGGTGGGAAAACCGAGGCTCAGAGAAGCTAAACGACTTGCCAGGCCATTCAGCAAAGGCAGGGAGGAAGGCAGATTCACACCCAGGCCTGGGGCAAGAACGCCAGCTCTCTCCAGGCACCGGCTGTGCTTCCAGGAGGCATCAGCAAGGGCTGGGGGCCACCAGGACGCTGGAAGGCTGCTCCCCGGGGCGGCAGGTGTCCTTTACCTCGCACTTCTCCACGACCGGCTGCTGCCCACACTCGGAGCTGTTGCCCGCCACGATGCCAGCCCGGAGGTTCTCGCTGTCCCCAGTACCCTCCTCCACGGAGTAGGTCTTGGAGCGGTTGCCGCGGCGATGGGCCGGGGCTCGGCCCTGGGCCAGGCTGAGCTGCCCGCGGAGGGCGCGGTTCTCCTCCTCCACCTCGCGCACGCGCACCTCCAGGCTCTCGCGCTCCCGCTGGCTGGAGGCCGCGGACCCGGGGCTGTGCGCCTGGGACTCCAGCGGCGACAGGGACACCGGCTTCCCATCTGAGGGTGCGAAAGACCAGGGAAGAGTTAACCGGAGTGAAGCTGCCCCCAGCCCCTCCGCGCACCCCAGACATCCTTACTACCGAGCGAGGCTCCCTGCGCAGTCCCATTTTTAAGGCAAAGCAGATGGAAAGTGAGTTACAAATAAATGCGTCCAGATCGAACTGGGAACAAAGTTGAGAACAGAATGACTTACTATGGTGATAAAAACTAATATGCTTCTTAGAGAAGACAATCGTAATAAAATTGTTCCTAATTAAATGCACTGTCTTCCTCTCTCTGCTCGGCATGTTTCTAGGTAGACTTTCTTAACAATAAAGCATTATGAAAAGGAAAGGGAAGGGGGAGGGAGAAAAAGAAGGGGGCGGGGAAGAAGTATACAGGACTAGAGGAGAGCAAAAGGAGTAAAAAGAAAATAAACAATAATAAGTAAGTTTATTGAGCTCTTCCTACGTGAACTCCTATACATCCTTCAAAACCCTGTTTTGAAAGCATCAACTCCCAGGGGAAACCTTCCTCCATCTGCCGGCAAAACATCCTTCAGCAGATTCCAACAGCAATTTGTACATAGTGCTATGAAAATACGTATCTGTCATATTGTATTTAGTCAATTGTTTTACTAAATGTTTCCTATGAAGACTGGGAGTTCAATGAGGGCAAAGACTGGGTTACTTGTCTTTGTGGTAACAAATCATAGTATCTGATAAATGTTGGAAGGGTGGATACATTTATTAATGCCAAAACTAAGATAATGAAGAGCAGCAAGGAAGAGGAAAGTAGGGGCATGACCAGTTTTCCCAGAAAAACTGTTAGCATTAAACTGAGAGCCAGCAACACTCCATGTAACAATCATACAACGCTGCAATGAAAACCAAGGCACGGAGAGGATAACTAGGTCTCTCAAAGTCACATAACCAGAACAGTGGTGCTGGAATTTGCACCCAGCCATTCTCTTAGGCCCAAGCCTGTGCAATCTCCACTTAAATAAACTTCCATAATAGGCTATTCAGAGAGCCAACAATTAAAAAAAAAAATTATTAACGTAAAAACCCCAACTCCCAAGGATAGTTAGCATATTACCTTGTATATAGTAGGTGCTTAATGCATGCTTACTGTTGAGGAGCCCCAGTGACACAAGACATACCCAAAGCTGTCTCTTCTTTTTGTCCCCACTCTGCAGAAATCCCTACACTTGCAGCTGCTTCTGGGGCTACCAAGCAAAAAAATCACATCTCTAGAAAATCATCCTTTCTCAGGCGCCTGTCAAAAAAATCACTCCTCTTTTTCCCATACTTCGAGTTTTTCTCCTTCCTGCCCAAACCCCACGGAGCTTCCAAACTGTCCCAGAGAGTCTCTGTGACTCACAAAACTTGAGGATCAAAGAATGTGATGAATTACACCCTGCATGTCTCACCTGTGCTGTCCACACTGCCCATGCTATCTCGGCCTCTGCCCTGGGCCTTCTGATGATGTATCTTTGGGCCTTAACAAATGTGACTCCTTTTTTTCCCTGTTAATCACCTCAGGGTTAAACACCTAAGCTCCTGGTCCTCTCGTATCAATGCAACGAATATGACTCGCTGAATGCCACTGCCCGGGACCACAACTCAAACGCTGAGGCAGAATCGGTGGGGAACATAAAATCACAGGTTGATTAGGGATGCATTGTCACCGAGCTGGCCAATTACAAACTCCAACCCAAGCTTTTGAAACCTGTCTCCCTGTTTGGTGAAACCAAATTACTTCCACTGAGAATGAAAAAAAATAGGCAGCTAAGAGCAATTGTGTTTTCTCAACTAACATCGACCCTTCAAGCAGGAGTAGGTAAAGGTGAACATCGGCTTCCTTCAGGGTAGAGAGTTGCGCTTGATGCAGTGCCTGCTACGGATCTGCACCACGCTAGGTAGTTCACGCTGACAATGACTTACGTTGTTACCAAAGCACAAGGAGGCGGCAATAGTTACCCTTATTACAGATGCAGAAACTAAGACTAAAAGTTTAAACCATGTTCTGATCGTATTGCAGCCTGACTGTAAACAAGGTCTCTGTGACTTTGAATTTAGCCATGCTCCTGCATTTATGAGCTGAGATTAGAGGTAAAGATGCTTTGGGGATTAAGAGGCTCTTCTTTCTCAGGAAAAGATTTTGAAGCATTTGGGCAGGAAACCAGGAAGCTCTGAAAACCCACCAGGGTCCCAGGGTCTCTAAAAAATTCACAACTAAGGAGAACTATGAGTTTCTTCTTTGGACGGGTTATGTAAGTGCTCTGAGCTTTAGTTATTTATTTTGTGAAATGGGAACATAAATGCTAACCCAGCAAAAGTGATGGGAGGTGTGAGATACCAAAATACAAAGCACGGTGCCTCTTACGGGGAGGCACTTGCTGTAAATGAGCTGCTGTAACCCCTGCCCAATGAGGGGAGGTGACATTACGGGTAAGATGACTTGATGTGTTATTTAATGTTTAAAGGCTGTGAATTCTCTCAACACAGGAATGCTCTGTATGTAATATGTGGGAGCAAACAGCCAGCAAACCTTAGCTCTGTAAGAGCTAAGTTTCAACCAGACTTAGCTCTCACAGATTTGCAGGTGTTTTCCTACTTCAAAAAACTCTACAGATTTGTCACCAGTGAAGACACACAAAATAATAAATGTCAGGCCTCAATGAGAGGAACCAGTGTTGAAAAAGGCAACACCCATGCTGTGCCCAGTGCCTAGCATGGACGAAGTGCTCAATAAACGGCAGAATCGTAATTTCTGGTTTGTTTGCTTTAAAGTTACTTTGTCTTGAGCCGGCCTCTTCCTTTTTTCAGCCAGTTTCCCCTTCTGGAAGGGAGGGCACTGGAGATGCGTCGGGAAGCCCCTCTCGGCTCTAAGTCTCCATGGCCTCGTGGTCCAGATGATCCCAAAGCTGCATGATCAGAAGTTAATACAAGTAGGCCTTGTTGCTTTGCCATATTCATGGCTCATTATAGTTTTAGTCATCTTCACTCTTGCTTTTGTTCCTGGACTATTCATTTCTCTGCCTCCGGACCTCCTGTTCAGGCTTCTCCTGACCCTCCAGGAGTAAAGCATGGGGAGGGTCAGGACAGTGAATGGCCAGCCGCCTTCAGTGTGGTCTGCACTTCCCCGCTGTGCCTTATGGGCGCTGGTCAACCCCAGGAACACCGCCCAAGCTTTGCGTACGGTTCATCACTATAAGGCCCAACACGTTGGATTCTGTGGCCTATGGAGACAACTAGGACCACACTGGTACTTCTCAAACTACTGTGGTGAAGAACCAGTTTTTCCTCCCCTAATCCATCCTGGACAAAAATTTGGCCCTAATGCACATGGGTAGTATAGAGCCGGCCCCACATGCAACACATTACTTGAATTCAACAAATTGGTCTATACCCTGTTCATCAAGACAAGTCTACTTATCACACACGTGTTGCTGCCACAAAGTCCAAATGCTCTAGAAGTTTCTAAAGCCTACTCTCAAGTTCCACATAGATTTTCTTGCAGACCAGTAACGGTTTAGGGACTGTGATGGTTAATTTCATGTGTCGACTGGGCCATGGGGTACCCAGATATAGGGTCAAACATTATTCTGGGTGTTTCTGTGAAGGTGTTTTTGGATGAGATTAACATTTAAATCAGTAGCCTGAATAAAGCAGATATACTTCCCCAATGTGGTGGGCATCACCCAATCAGGTGAAGGCCTGAACTGAACAAAAAGTCTGACTGTCCCCCAAATAAGAGAAAATCCCTCCTGCCTGACTGCCTTTGAACTGGGACATCATCTTTTTCCTGTCTTCAGATTGGAACTGAATCATCAGCTCTTCCTGGATCTCAAGCCTGCTGGCATTTGGGCTGAAACTACACCATCAGCTCTCCTGGTGCTCAGGCCTTCGGACTCAGACTGGAACTACACATTGGCTCTCCTGGGCCTCCAGCTTGTCCTGCAGCTCTTGGGAACTGGCGGCCTCCATAATCATGTAAGCCAATTACTTATAATTATGTAAGCCAATTCCTTAAAATAAACATAGGGGTACACACACACACACACACACACACACCCATTCTGGTTCTGTTTCCCTGGATAACCCTGACTAACACAGGGACCAGCAATGCTCTGCAGATGATACATGGAGCAGCACTGCCCAATACCCAATCTCTATCCCCAGGGCCTGGCACACTTCCAATATCTAACAAGCATTTGAAGAGGAATGAAAAGAAGGACTGACATCTAGAACTTTAAAAAAAATAAAGCCATAAAAAATGTGTGGCACATCTTAAAACTACCAGTTATTTCAAAAGAGACCTCATTATAATATTAAATGCCAGGGGAGGATGGAGAGATAACCAAGAAAAGCAAACAGAGCAAGCAGAGTAGTAAGAGCATGGGATTCTGAGTAAGACAGAGATGAGTTTGAATTATGGTCCTTCCACTTACTAATAAATAACCTTCGGCAGATTACTTAACTTCTCTGTGACTCATTGTCTCCATATGTAAAATGGGGGACAGGCATGCATATATGTGTGTGTGTGTATGCATGTGCATGTGTGTGTGTGTGTGTGTATACATATTACCTAGCATCAGACCTAAGAAGAGTAAATACTCAAATTTTCCTTTTCTTCTCCCAGCCCCACCCTACTAGACCTGGAGGCAGGGCATGTGAAGGCAACCATGGATCCGTTGTTTATAAGCCCCTTTACCTTTGCTTCTCTATTACCTTTCCTTTCTGTTGCTATATTTGTATATACACAGTCTGTTTATACACAGACTGCATCTTCCTATCACCTAACATGTATATGTGTTGATCTGCGGTTCAGCCCACTTTGAGTTTAAAATGTCAAACAAGACATTATTCAAAACCTCAGCTGACAACATCTTCCTCCACCCTCCAAAACTTCTCAACAAACACGAATTTATCATCGAATTTGAATCTCTGAATCCACTCAAGATGAATGTTCTGAATTAAGAATCAAAACATCTAAGATTCAGAACAAAGAAGGTAAATTGAAAATCAACCTCCATGCAGCGCCGTGACAGAGATTAGGGACTCGCCATCTAAAATGTCCTAAGTGATGATCTCAATCAACTTGCGTGTGTGTTGCACATCTCTGGATCTCTCCAGGGTGCTGGCGTTCGGAACCATGGGCTCAACGGTGCCTCCCGAGAAGGGGCGCAGGCCATCCAGTGGTGACAGACCCAGCTCTCTCTAGTCGAGGAAACCAGAATCTCGCCCTCATCACCAGACTTCGGGAAAGCTGTCCTCCTGCATCATTCTCCCGTGATAAAGACACTACATCTCTAACCTTTACATGGCAAGATCTCCCTACGTACAATCTGTCACCGAGGCCTGCCAATTCTTCCTTCCTGATGTTTGAAGCACTTGCTCTTCTCGTTTTAGTTCAAACATCTCATCCCAAGCCAAGGCTTTTCATCTTATCCTAAAAAAGGGGTCATCAAACTTTTTCTATAAACACCCAGAGAGTAAATTAGGTTTTGCTTTGCAGGCTCTGCCATTTCTGCTGCACCGATAGCACAAAAGCAGCCACAGAAAGAAATACATAACAAATGGATGTGGCTGTGTTCCAGTAAAACTTTATTTACAAAAACAAGCGGTGGGCCAGACTTGGCATAGCTTGGGGCCACTGTTTATGGACTCTTGTCCTAAAACATTACACTAGTCTCCTTGGTTAGTTGTCTCCCACGCCCATCTCTCGCTGCTCCTGTCTCACAGGTGCTGTGGATAATGTTCTTCAATCCTATTTCCACCACTGTGTAGTTTGACAGTTTACAGAAACAACTCCATCCACTTCAAGGTCATCTATCAAATTCAGCAAACACTTGATCAGCTCCTCCTGAGTACATGTCCTTGGAAGCTGTGTATGTGTCATCTCATCCTAATTTATGCAACACTGTAATGAAGTGGGTGTTCTCACCACTCCTATTTGACTACAGAAAAAAAAAAAAGAGAAACAGATAGATGATTTAACTTATTCAGTGTCATCCCAGCAGCAAATGGCAGAAGGAGAATCTTGAACCCAGTCTCATCGGCTCTAGACCAATGGTTCTTTTTGCACCAAACCAGAATGTCTCCTGTTCACCCCTCTCCAAACAAGTCCAATCTGTTAATAATTTGTGGTGGTGGTGGTTGTTCCTGCTTCATCCCCTGGCCCCTTAGGCCTGTGGTTCTTAACCCTGGCTACCATTACAATCACTTGGGAAACTTAAACACTGACGTGCACAGGCCCCACTCCAGATGAATTAGCCCAGCATCTCTGGAGGCGGGGGTCTAGTTAGCAGCATTTTTAAAAGCAACCACTCTTAAGAAATTCTCATGTGCAGTAGAGGTGGAGAAATTCTAGCTTAGGCATCTCCCCAGATTCTCTGGCTTAGGCGCAAAGGAGGTCTTGGCATTGCCACATGTTATAGTATTGCTCCGACCTTGGGCCCCAGCTCCCATGCCCAAGCCTCTACTATATTCTCAGAGCAGGTCCTATCATGCGACCCAGACCCGGGACCTTCCTGGTTTCCTGGCAGTCTACCTCCTCCAAGCATAGAGCCTCTTTTGCTCCCCGCCGTCTCCCTCCTTCCTGGATGAGAGTCCCTTTCAAAAGCAGGGCCTGACTACTCAGCTGCCTGGCTGTCCAGCTTCCCTGGCTCTAGGGTCCTTTCTCTTGACCAATAATAGGTCACTTCATCCCAATGAATTTTCCACATGAGGCTATGTTCATTAAGTATTTTGTAATGTTTTTTTTAGACAATGCCCTCCTTTTAAATTAACATAACAATTTCACACCCTCGTTCAATGCCATTTGAAATTTCAAAATAAATTAAATATTACAAAGTCATTTTAGGAGGACTTCAAAAACTCAGTTTGATCTTAGAAGTCTCACATTATTTTCTTTTTAATTTTGATCACTGGATGGCCACTCGAGAGCTGAGTCTGCCAAAGTGTCACTAGCTTTTCCATTCTAGGCAGTTTACAAGTCTGAGCAAGACACAAGTCCCCCTGGGTTGAGCCATTCTCTTAAGTTCCAAAAGTGTGGAATCAGATTTGCTGTGGGAAGGAAAATGGCAATAATGACATGCAAAGGCTACACATTTGTTATGAGGTAAACAGAGAATGTTTTACCCCAAAATTTCCTGAAGTGATTTTTCTGGAAGTTATCTTTGGCAACCAAAGCAAACATGAGTTCCAGCAAAGGCCTTGGAGATAGAGCTTCTGACAAAGATGGAACAACAGTAAGAAAAGAGTTCCTCCCAAGCTTCTGAGAAGAATTTTCAACCACAATGCCAGGGAAAGAAGCCTGGATTCATTTTACCATAATAGGCTGAACGAGGTATGACTTTTGTCTTCCATAAAATTATTTTCAAGAACCTTGTCTTAAAGAGCTTCATTAACCCAAGGAAATAAAGACATTTTTAGCACCAATTTGCTGTGCCCATAGCTAGGTTTAGGCTATAAATGCTTGAAGTGTGTCCTAATGAGCAGTTATGTCAGTTTTTGTCTCTTAAAAATTTCAGGTTTGATGATTTCAAAGCTTCAAATATTATTTGCCAAATACCCTAAGTTCTGAAAGTTTGAGGCAGTTGGTCTTTGAACTACTGTTCTCATAGCGGGGCAACTGCATCTTTCTGCTCCTATATCTGGCCAATTATATTTCTCTTTGATGCCCAAGGAGTCTAAGTATGGACAGAAGGGCTTTTTTAGTAGCATTCATATAGTCACCAAACAAGACAAAGGAAAATGTACTTAGTGCTCTATTTCCTATAAAATTGAATGACTTGACAGCAGAGTCAACGTCTTCTCTTAAGTCACCAGGTGGTTTAGAAAACAGCCATTGGTGGTTAATGATAAAAGTACATCCTGGAAAATGTGAGTAGATATTCACCCCTAATCCTGAGGATCAACCCATGTGTGACAGCATAATAAATGCACATTCCAGCCATCTTAGATCAGCCTCTGTCCCCATTTAGCCCATTAACTTCAATCACTTTTTACATAGCCTCAAAGACCCCACCAACTTCAGCAGTGGTCTTCAATGGTCGAGTTTGAAAAAGCAGCTTTCTTCCTTCCTCAGCTTCTTGAGCCCTATTTCAAACATATGCAACAGTTGGACACAATCTCCTTTGCTGGTAGATTCATCAAAACTAAAAGTTAAATAAGCATGATGATTTTATCCTTTGCAAAGCGTAAACTGGGCATCATCGATGTGGCTCTTGACTATAGAATCAGATACAGAAATATTGTAGAATTTCTTAATTTTCTCTTTAGCAGCACTCAAGATGAAAGATTTCATAAGTGTTTTTCCACTGATCTAATTTTTTAAATCCTTGCAATAAATGTGTTATTTTATATGAAATATTCATAGCCTTCATAAAATCCCATTAATATGTTCCAATAGTGACGAATCACATGTGTGGAGAAGAACCATATTTTATGGTAAAATTTTTTAATGAAGTTTGATTTTTTTGATAGCTAAAATCTTGTTCACATCAAGAGAACCACATGGGATGATTCTTTAGCAAAGGTTTTACATTTTATTTTACATTCATCACACTAAGTATGTTGAAAACTATCCTTTTCTCACTACGTGAATCTGTACTTGCCATAAACCTCAAATTGCCATTCTTGGTGGTCATCTTTGTTTACTAGAAATGATAGCTGTGATTTTTCCCCCCAATGGGGAGCTTTGACAATAATGTCTGGTTTGGATTACAGAAGGGTAAGAGATTTCAATGATAAACAGCAGCTGTTTGAGGACTCCAGAAAAGTCAGCAAAGCCCTGGCCCCACCCACCCCTCTTCCTTGGTCCTCCCCAGCGCCTCCACTGCTGTGATCATCTTATTTCTGGGGTGAAGTCTCTGAGAGAATTTCAGATCTATAGGAAAAAGTTAAGGACTGTTATAAAAAAAAGATCTAAAAGAATGATTACCTTACATCATGAGTGTGTCTTTAATTGGACTGCATCAGAATTGAATCATGGTGTTTTGCTCCCCTCTGGAGGAAGGGGACTACCAGATAACGCACTCAGACTTTGATATCCCTCTCTGGGTTTGGAAGTCAGTGGTCTCATGAATGCCCTTGGACTCTAAGAGGAACATTACATGTGAAACATAACTCAAAGTCTACAGAGTATTCTTTAGGCTCTATGTCGGCGATGGTTTGCTTACCTGACCACTGCACCTGAAATTATGCATGTGCCAAATCTGAGCAGAAGTCCTCTTCTTTCATACTGCATGTAAGTGAAGATTAACTTGGGGGGGGAACCCCTTGCCCCATCTGTGGTCTTTTCAGGAGCTCTGGCATAAGTGAGGGCTGACTTGGTGTGCACTGTATTCTTAGGGCCCTCTGACATACCTCATCTCCTCTATAGTGAAATGGCTTTGAGACAAAGCCATCTCCCATCACACAACCCCCCCATTCCTTGCCTGACCTTCTGTGGATGCCATGTTTTATGAAAGCCACGCTTCCCCATGGGCGTCTGACTCTGGCCTGCAGTGCTCACTATGTAATAGTTGGACCAGAAGAGAGACTGAAAGAAAGGTGTTGGAAAGGAGATCTGTAGAAAGAGCTAGTCATCAAAGACAAGTAGGGCTCTCTATTTGCATTTGTTAAAGTTAGCAATGGCCACAGAGCCCACCAATGGCATGAGGAGCTGCCATACAGAATATTCTAACACATTTCAAATAGAAATGGAAGCAAGTGTTTTTGTGAATGTGGTTGATTCCTTCAACAGCATCCCTTTGCTGCGAACTGCCACGTCACCTAAATCGGTGCCATCATCTTCCACTCAATTGTAAATTAAAAACAAGAGAAAACACGCAAAAGCCTGCCTGGACATCCCTTCGCCTCTAAATGACTACCCTCCTTTTTCCAATTTTCCTTTCCCTTCTTCACAGTAGTCTCCAACCCTTCTTTATCAGTTTGACTTAAAATTATATTCTAATTCCCACGAGTAGCTACATTGGAAAAGGAAATCAGAGAGAAAAAAAAAAAAACCCCATATCATCCCTTTTTTCACCTGACAAATCCAAACCATCCTGAGAGAAAATAACAAATGAAGAATGAAGTTTTATTAAAATAGATTAGGGGGAGAGGGGAACAGTAGCTTTTATCAGGACTTTAGCGTAACAGACATAATGTACTTCATCGGGATGGGCACTTGGCAAACATAACATATAGATGTTTGGGTAAAATATTGTGCTGATACCTATAAATCTCAAAACCTACCAACTCTACTTTTAATGGATTGGTATTTTCTTCCAAGTCCTACTCCTGGAATTTTTTAGAAGGTGCTTCCAACAGTCTTATAAAAGTAAGAAGAATACACAACTAAGACCCTCAACTCAACTCCATTGGGAAGTAAAGCTGGGATTTTCCTCTGCAGGTTGACAGGAAGCATGGGCTTGGGGCTAGGAAGCACTGCCACACACAGCAGACCCAAGAGAAGCCTTTGATGGTGGGGCCTCCAGTGTAGGATCTCAATTCCTGGCCCCCAAAGAGAAGAGCCCCTTGCAGGGCAAAGGCTCCCCTTAGGGACTGACCTCAGAGACAGTGTCAAGCTGGGAATGATGGGCTGATTTGTCAAGAGGAGATCCTGGTTTAAGCCTTTCTGGACTTGCTGGAATTGCTGATGAAATCCTCTGCACTTTGTAATTTCACCTTCTGGCTCTGAAGAGTCCTTGGTGAACCAATGATCTTCACCAACAAGGATTTCTGGAGCCCCTACACATAAAAGCCCTATGTTAAGATCCTGGGTGCAGGACTGGCAGTTGGAATAAGCATTAAGTATTTGTGCTATTTCCTTTGCAGGTTTTATTACTTGGTGGGCTACCACAGACCCTCCAACACTTGGCTCAAAAATCACTTCTAGGAACCCCTCTCCAATCTGCTTAGGGTGAGCTGCCCCCTCCACTCCTTTCATCATCACTGGATTTCCTACTACCTTCCACCACATAGATTAAGGTAGTGGCTCCGACTCCATGTGCAATGGCTGTTTATGCAACCTGCATTCCCTCCACACATATTCACTGAACACCTGTTCAGGGCAGACACTGTGCTGGTAAAGGCAGGGACCATGCCGAATCACCTTTGTTACCCAAGTGCCTGGCATGATGTCTGTAAGCAGTAGGCATTCTTATGTGGCCATAACACTGTGGAAACAGATGACAACTTAGGAGTCACTTGATGTCCTTATACCCAAACAAGAGCCCTGGATTCCCACCTCCAAAACCTTCTCCTCCTCTTTTCAACAAATGCCACCACTATTGTTCCCGTTGCGCAGGCTAAAAATCTAGGGCTTGCTCTTGAAGTTCTTCCCTCATGGCTCACACGCATGTCATTAGCAATATATTTGAATGCTGGCTCTACCTTCCAAGTATACCCTGGATACAAATTCTTCCCACCACCCTCACCACTTCTCACCTGGACTCACACAACAGCCACCTCATCAGTCACCCTGCCTCTGTCCGTCTACTTGCCACTCACAGCCACGTGACCACTAAAAATGGTCATCAGAGCACATCACTATTCTGCTCAAACCTTCCCTGCCAAGGCTTCCCATCGCACTTAAGACAAAACCCAAACCCCCCTACAGTGGTTTTCAAAACTCTACAGGAAGGCGGCAGTTGTCTTTCTGACCTCACCATGCTCCTCTGCTCCCTCTGTGCCAGCCACACCGGACTTCCAGATTCTTCTCAGGTATACCAAGTGCTCTCCCACTTTGGGGCTCCTGCACCTCCTACTGGCTGTCACCCTCATCACTGGGAATCTGCTTAAATACTACTCTTCAGAGAACCATCTGTAAACCATCCTCTAAAACCCATCCCTGCCCACCCTGCATCCCCAGCCTTTCTTTACTCCTCTCCCTGGTTTATTCTTCTCCACTGCACACACCACAACCCTCATCCCAAGTACAAATTTCTCTATTTCCTTCTTATTTGCCTGTCTCTGCCTCTAGAATACAAGTTCAATGGTGGCAGAGTCTTTTGTGGATGTGTTTCTTCAACCATATCTCCAGGGTCTAGAACCAAGCATAGTAGGATCTCAGTGAATATGTCCTGAATAACTAACTCAAGAATGCAATTGAATACAAGCACTGATTGAAACAGTTCAACGACAGGAGTTGGGTTTCAAATGAAGATGATGACTGGAGCTCCATTACTGACCACCACAATGAGTTGAACACGTACATTATCTCATTTAATCACCCCAATACTCTGAGGCAGGTTTTATTGCCCCCATTTTAAAGAAGCAGAAACAGAGGCTCTTTGAGCTTGAGTAACTTGCCAAGACTTATTACAAAAAATGTTAAAAAAAAAAAAAAAAGAGCATGCATTTTTTGTTTATACACAAGACAGTTGCACCATGTTAGCTGCATCATATTAGGTGGAATTATTACCTTGTTATATCTTTATTTGGAAATTAAGTATGGTTTAAGAATATGTGTATGGGTTAAAAAGGATAGACTTGTGACGGTTAATTTTATATGTCAACTTGACTAAGCCACAGGGTGCCCAAATACTTGGTTAAACATACTTAATCTCTTTTTAGAGGCCCAACTGTATAAACAACTTAAATATTCATTTTTGTACAATTATAAAGTAACTTACAGTACGGGTCTAAAGAAGTAGTAAAATTTGGAAGTGACAATGAACAAAAATGCACAAGGTACATTTTAATACCTTAAGGAAAATCCCAGGAGGGGCATCTGCTAAAAACATAAAATAGTTTTAAGTTGTGGGGTCCCCCCACCCCATCCCCAAAGGAAAACTGAATTTTGGGCAGGGGGAAATCTAACTGACTCCCAAAAAACTCTATTTCCATTCCACCTTCAGCCTCTAAATAGCTCTTCCCAGGAAATAAAGGTAGCATTCCCACTTAACAGACTGGGGACACCCCTCCCTACACTTAAGAGAGCAGACAGAGCCTAGATCCAACAAGAATCAGGAAAGTAAGGAAACTCCTGCAGAAAAATGAATACTAAAAGAATTCAAATAAAACCATTTTTAACAGCTGAACTCTACCAAGGCACAGCAAGAACAAGCGAGGCCCACAGAGCAGGGCACATATACCATTATGCAGCCAGAGGGTGAGCTTGGATGGTGAAGAAAGAAAAGGAGAAGCAGAAAGGCAGCAAGCTCTGGACATCTTGATCTGGACACCCTGGATACTCTGCCCTGGAGTCTCCCTGTGTCCTTTTAAAAGGACACACCGTCAGTTGTCTAAGCAGGAGAGCTTCTGCAGGAAGTACTGAGGCCATTACTGCTAGAGCTGTAAGCAATCCTGCTGCTACAAATAGAGTTGGGTCTATTCTGCTTTCTGCAGCCTATAAAACAGAAAGGAGGCAGGGGCAGGGAAAAGGTGCACACAGGATAATAAAAGAGGTCAGGAAGACTCAGCTGCCAGACCTGGGCCAGACAGAAGTGACCCACAGGGGGAACAGACACCTTTGTCTGCAATCCCCAGAGGATTCAGAGGCTGCTCTGAGGCTCCAGGGTGGCCTGGAAATGGTTAACTCAGTTTCTCTCCTGATGAGTAGCTTCAGCTGCTCATCAATAGAATCTCCAGCTGATAATTATTAAGTGAAACTTGGGGCTTGCATTTGCATATGTAAAGCACACTTCCCTCCAAAGCCACAATGGGAGGGAGAATGCACTTCCTGATTCTACAGCTTTGGGGAGGTTTGGGTGGGGTGGGGATCCAGCCTGCTTTGCATGTGCTTCTCCACGCTAATCAAGCCAGATATTCAGCAGAAATAAACCCCACATCCCAAAATATGCCATTTGTCAAAATCTAGAGCTCATATAAGAGACCTCTCTCTCCAGATCTGAGAAGGATGCATTCCACCACAATAAGCGTCTATAAGGGTTATGATTACCCGGCCCGGTGCAGGCGTGCATGCACACACACCCTCGCCAACACACACACCTGGGTTGTTTCACTGGATGATGGAATAGTTACGAGTTTCTCCAAAAAGAAGGCATCTATCCTACTCATATCTTCCTGACACTTTTCAATCTTTGCACCTGACGATCAAGAAACTTCAACCCCAAAGAACAAGCCAGAAGGAAATGCAAGCGGCATCAAATTCTAAGTACCTGATGGGCTTATCTCTGGTATGACATTTATCTCGGCTTGTGAGGAGGAAAATTACTGAGCAGCACATCTTTCCTCCTTCCATAGGGAAGGATACCCTAACAGAGAAAAGCCATCACTCCAAGAGGTACAGCAAGGACACCAGCTTAGCATGGCTTGAAAAATCAGGCCATTTAATGACTTAATACTGATTGTAATAAGAAAGCTACCACAGCCAAGAAAAGGTGCCCCAAATTACACCCATGACATTCTTAAGACAGAAGCAGACAGCAGAGGAAAAAAAAATAAGAATCACAAACTCTGAGTCTCTTCATCTTAGGTTAAGCTCATGACCCTCCTGGTGTGTCACTGTCCACACCTGTAATGGGGGCAATTCAGCAGGAGCCCTATTATGCAGCACCATCAGGGTGTGTATAAACTATGAACATTTTACTGTAGTTGATAACATATAAACATGCATTCTTTTGGCAATATTTTGATACAGGGCAAAGGCCTTTTCTATAAGGACGTGACCACCGTCTGAAACTCTACATCGCCTTTCTTGCATAAAACACAAAGAAAGTGTCAAACGCATAGAGCTTGGGTTTCTTTAAAGTGCAGGGTAAAGTTAAAGGACATCTGTGAACTAATCAGAGTACAGAATTCCTTTCATACTTTTTAATCTTTTCCCCCAGTTTTTAGTTGTCTAGCCTACATTTGACCTGACAGCTCTTTTTAAGGCACATACTTTGCCTTTAGGCTGTTGTTCCAAAATATATGACTTAGTTTTTTACAGAAACCCTTCTTCCTGCACTCATATTTCATTGCTTTATGAATAGCTAATTAAATTATATTATTTGATTATATGGAAAAGACAGGCCTGGTAACACTAAGCACACAACGTAACTGATGGGATTGGCAATGCCAGTCGGTCCTGGAGAATGAGCCGACAGCTGGAGACTCTGCATCGGGGGGGCAAGGAACAGTACTTTGACAGAAGGAACGGAGGGATCTTTGGTTACCAGATGTGTTCTTAAGTGGGGGGCGAGTGAAGAATCTTCCGTGAGCGCTTGCTGAAGAATAAACGAGATGATACGCGGGAGGCATTTAGCTTCCCAGGCTAGACGTAAGATACGGGCTTGGCAAAAGCTCTTGTTACTTACCTTATTACGTATTACGTTGGCCAAGTCGCTTTTCCTATAAACCATGAGCACTTCTCTTAAATAACCTCCCATGTGCTTCCGATGAGAATAATATGCCTTTACACGGGCAGAACACTCCGAGACCAATTTTGGAGAGTCTGGGGCTGTGCTAGCACATTGATCTCTCACGTCCACTGATGCAGGCAGAGAAGGGCCTGGGATCGTACCCACTCTACCTAAGGCAAGTGAGATCCAGAGGCCCACAGGTACTTGCCGAACATCTCCAGGAATGCTGGCAGTAGGACCCGAAGGAGAATGACATCCCCCCTTCTCGTGTTATTTCACATTCCCTGAAACTGCTTCTAGTACACATCTTGATGCTTCTTATCACCTTTCTAACTTTGGAAGCAGTATTAAGTATTTAATGACATGAAAAGATGGATAGAAACAGATCTTCCCATGCAATAAAGAAAGGTCAGGAGAGAGTCGGTCGGAAGCATCTAAAAGGACACTTCAAGCAGACCTCTGTCCTTCCACAGCCAACCTGGAGTCCTGAAGCCTCAGGTGACCTTCCTGATGTCTTCAAGGCTCAGGAAGTTGCAGCACAGGGGAAAATAAAGCTCCACTTGCAGCAAATGAGCCATTACAGGGGAGCACACAGAAGGGTTACCAGCTGTGTTGACCTTGGGGCAGCAATTTAACACCTTTCAGCCTCAACTGACTAGGAACAAACTTTTCTATCTATCTTACCTGGCTACTTTGAAAATGCATTTTTTAAAAAGTCTATGGGATAGGTCTAGGTAAACCAGGAAATCACAAGGGCATGGGACATGATATTCTCCTTAAGTGAAGACACACAGGACTCTGTTAGAGATTATTCTTACTGTTACTATTAGCTAACTTTCACATACCATGCATTTTAATTTAGTGATAAAAACAGCCATCTGTGGTATATTATAGCATTATGTTATATAATCTTCATATTATGGGGCTAAGGCAAAACTGAAGCAAAACAATGTCCACAGAGCTCAGAAAAATCATTTGAATTCTTTCAGCCTCGTGGAAGAAATGGACATCCCTCTTTCTTGATATTCATTGTACCAGGAGGCTCCTGATGTAATGAGTTCCAGGAACAGACACCAGAAATATATAGGACCAGTGCACAGGCATCTATCTGGATGACACCATCTGCTAGCTGAGGCCTGGAGAGACCTTTCCCACCTGCCATGGTGTAAAACCCAAGTTCTGTACACTCTGATAGGACCTGCGCCAGAGTCCCTAAGCCTCCATCATCTCTAGATTAAATCACTGCAGTACAACTGTATTTTCTGTAATGCTACAATACGCCCGGAGTTTGAACCATCAGGCAACTTAATATATTTCCCTCTAAAGGGAAGAACAAACACATTTGAAGCAAGTTATACCTACAATTTCTGAACCAAAAAGACATGCATATGGGTCAATGTCTCACAACATGAATAAATGCAAAAGGATCAAATTGACCTCCACTGTCATTTGTATTATAATTCATGAGGCCTTGTGCTTATAACCAGGCAGGTCTGCAGTATGCAGCCAAGGAGCATAAGAGGCCATGAGATGCAAGAGACATTGTATGTTCCTAAGGTCAGGCTCTTACAAAAGCTATCCTCCTACAGATGAAAAGAGCCCCGTGCTTGTCAACCTGTCTGGTGATGGTATTTTGAATTTCTCCAGCCAACTTCATTCTGAACAAGATCCAGTAATACTAGTTATTCATCCATTCATTCAATTCCTACGTTTATGAAGCATCTACAGTATCACTACATAGTCCCTTTCCCTATCAGTCACTATAAAGCTCAGTAGAGGAAACGATAAATAAAGATAAAATCACAGGGCAAAGAGATAAAATAGTAGGACTGAAGACAGTGTGCTGAGGAAGCATGTGGAAGCACCTCCTAGCTCAGCCTTAAAGGTTAAGGGAAAACTTCTGGGAATCACCACGTCCGCGCTGAGATCAGAAAGATGAGCATCCAGAAGCTGAATGGAGAGAAGTGTTCATTCAGCAAAGGAAATGGCACACACAAAGCACAGAACCATGGTTCCCAAACTGTGTGCCAAGGTGCCCCAGGGTGCCACAGTGAACCCACAGGGGCACCACAGGATATTTTAAAATTTCTGGAAAAGCTCAGCAGTCTCAGTGTCTGCCAAACATTGCCTCAACTACTAGCTCAAGGTAGTTTACGGTTTCAACATTAGTCTGCACTAATTCCCTTAGTGGCTATATTTTTGCAAAGCTGAATTTTCAGCACTTACTATAATAAAAAGCAATAACTGCTTGAAAATCAATGTGCAACAGCTGTCCAATCTGATTCCAAGGTTGGAGAAATTGTGCAGTGCCCAATAGGTATGCACATCCTGTAAGTAAATAACTGTTTAACAGTGAAGAAACAGTATTTTCCCCTCCAATTTATATATGTTCTTTTTTCAAACAGCTACTAAGTTGTTAGGACATAAATGCTTAAGAAGTGAAACAGGTATTTCATTTGGCCTATGGGCCCTCTGAAAAAATTACTAATACGAGGGGCACCAAGAAATGAGAAAATGTGGGACCCTGTGGTAGGAGAGCAGAGGGAGTAGGAGTAGTGCCTACAGCGAACACAACATACTTTGATAAGACTGAAGCACTGGGGTAAGGTAGGGACCGGTGAAGGAAAAGCTGGCAAGACAGGTGGAACAGATTACAGAGGGCCTTGTAAGCACATCAAAAACCTTGAACTGCATCCAAGGCCAGTGGGAGCTATGAAAGAGTTGTTGGAGGAAGTACAACACCAGCTGAGTTTTACCGGGCTTTCCCCAGTTCTCAGAATGCTGCATTTCACAGCCCATTATGTGGATACCACACTGTTGAGTCCACACTGAGTAAGATGAAAGCCATCATGAGGTCACTACGGAACGGCCTACAACTGCACCCAATCCGTGGAAATGAAGTAAACACTCTGTGTAAAGTATGAAATGCTTTACAAAGAAGAGATAAACATTATCAAGCATTTATGTGTACGTGTTTCATACTCTAAAATTAGTCAACCTACAGCGAAGTCCTGCTTTGACCCCTCACATGGCAGGTGGTTGATGTCTCCTTTCCTGATTCCATAGTATTGCCAAAGCTTATGAAGAGAAAGAGCTATTTGGTGAAATCGGATCTGCTTAACGTCACAAAGTGTTTGATATGTTCAGCACGCAGAAACAATGTATGTTGACATTTCTCTGAAGCATCATTTAAGGTTTTTAAGAATGCTGACTATTCTTGTCTGTGTGTGTGATATATGTGACAATAAAGGACACTGAAAATCTATGTCTTAAAACAGTTTACATGAAGGTGTTTTTCCTTTAAAATGTTCAAGAGAAATTTCTTACCAGGCATAGAAAAGCTTTTATTGATTTAAAGCTACACTGGCTGTGTCATCCAGTTGATCTGGCAGTTCCAAAAGTTAGAAAGCCGTGAGGTATTAGGTAGGTAATCAGAAATCATCATGTCCACTTTGGGTTTTAAATAGAACTGAGGAAAGAGATGCTATAAAGCCTGTCCCAGAATGGGCACACGGAAGAGGAGACAGGTACCCCACTTGTGTCTCCTGCCATCTCTTATACTGGACAGAAAATATTCAGGGGACCAGGGGCTTTGGCCAGTCCCAAGATCTCCCTCAGAAAAACCTACAGCTCTGAAAATTGCAGAAGAAAAGCTAGCCTAAATATTAACCCTTCCACCTCATTTTCCAGGTTTCCAGGAGAATGAGCTCTACCAGAGCAACACGCTCAACCTGGCGTCCCCACTCCCCTTCCTGGGGAAGCAGAGTGATGTATCTAACTGGCAAATCTGTGTAAAGGACCTTCAGCTGGCCCTGGCATCCTGCTCTTTAAGGGTCTGCCTGCCTGTAGACAGCATGTGCCACATGTTCCCAGGAGAGGACCTGATGTTGTTCATTATGCTGCTAAATCTGACTAATTTGGATGAGGAAATAAGTCTACCTGGTTGAAACACATTCTCCAAATGGCTTGAACAAAAAGTGATGCTTTGATCTCTTTCTGCTTGGTCCTGCGTCTCTCTCTCTGTCTGCTCCCCTCTCAGACGTGTGAAACCTCAATGCTAGAAATAAGCTAAAGAACCAAATCAGTTACTGGAGAGGTAAATTTGATATACCCCAAGTTGTCTGCATTGCCCAAGTATCTATGGAGCACCTATTATGTGCAAGATAATATGCCAGGTGCTGGGGACACTTGGTGAAGAAGGCAGATATGGTATCGATGGCCCAAATAATTATTTAGTTACAAGTGTGGTACTTACAGGGTGCTCTGAGAGACTGTTATCAAGATTCTCTCTCTTGGCAAATGGCCCCGCCAGTTGGACCAGCTGAGACCCAGAACCACTCTTGACACTGCACTCTGCTGTGCTCCCCAACTGCACCATGGCTAATTCATCCTCAAGTCCTAGCTCTTCTGCCTTCCCATCACCTCTCAGATCCACCGGATTCTCTCCACCCCACCCCCCCAAGCACCTCCACATTTCAAAGTCTCAGCAGGTCTCTCTGACTGTTCCAATAGAATTGATCCCCTTGTGTCCATTCCTTTTTAAAAATTACTTTCAATTGTGGTAAAATACACATAACATACATTTTACCATCATAACCATTTTAAGTATAGTGGCAGTAAGCTCATTCACACCGTCGTGTAACCATCGCCACCACCCATCTCCAGAACTTTTTCATCTTGCAAAACTGAAACTCTATACCCATGAACTCCCCATTCTCCCCAACCCCCAGCCCCTGGCAACCACCGTTCTACTTTCTGTCTCTCTGAATTTGCCCACTCTAGGACCCTCACATAAGTGGGATTGTACAGTACTGATCCTTTTGTGACTGGCATATTTCACTCAGCATTGTGTCAAGGGACTTAAATCCACTCTTGCCCTCCAATCCATTTTCTGCACAGTGGGAGCTGTTCAAAATACCAACCTGACAGTGTTGTCCCCTCCCCCCATGGGAAATCCTTTAGTGCAGTGGTCCCCAACCTTTCTGGCACCAGGGACCGGTTTCATGGAAGACAATTTTTCCACGGACGTGGTGTGTGTGGGGTGGTCTCTGTGCAGTCAGACCTCTCTGCTAATGATAATCTGTATTTGTGGCCGCTCCCCAGTGCTAGCATCACCACCTCAGCTCCACCTCAGATCATCAGGCATTAGATTCTCATAAGGAGCCCGAAACCTAGATCCCTCCCACACACACTTTACAGTAGGGTTCGCACTCCTATGAGAATCTAATGTTGCCGGTGATCTGACAGGAGGCAGAGCTCAGGCGGTGATGCGAGCAATGGGGTGTGACTGTAAATACAGATGAAGCTCCCTTGCCCACTGCTCACCTCCTGCTGTGGGGCCCAGTTCCTAACAGGCCATGGACCAGTACTGGTCCATGGCCTGGGGGTTGGGGACCGCAGCCTTAGTGGCTTTAATTTCTCAAGGGACAAAGACAAAACTCCTCCACATGGGCCAAGACTGTGCATACTCAGCCCCCAAGGATGTCCTGGCAGAGTGCTCGAGTGCTCCCACGCTCTCTCCCCCAGGCCTAGCAGGCTGCCCTCTCTGTTTCTCCCACTGCCAGGCCTTTGGCCATGCTGTTCCCACTGCATGGATCACTCTCCCAGGAACTCTCTGATTCGCTCCTATTCATCCTTCAGATAAGGGCCCACGGTCCTCATCCTCAGGGAAGTCTCCCCTGGTGTCCCCAACACATCCAATTTGTTGGTCATTGGCTCTCATAGCAGCATGGGCTTCTCCTCCGTGAACTCAATCACAGTGAAATCAAGTGCTGTCTGTATGCTTGCAATGCCTCTCTCTCTCTTGCTGACTGCCAGTTCCAAACGAGGAGAGGGAGCACATGTTTTTGATTTCCATTCTATCTGCAGCACCCAGCATACTTACTAGCATATAGTAGGGGCTCAGGAAAAAACATGTGTTTGTTTGCTTAAAAAATGAACGCAACAGTAGAATCTGACTTAGTCTGGTTCAGGAAAGGCATGCCTGAGAAAGTGAGATTTGACCCAAGAACTGAAGGACAGGAAGGAATTAAGTAGGCATGAGTGGGAGGGGTAGAATGTCCAAGACAGAGGGACCAAATATAAAAGGCCTAAGGTAGGAAAGAGATCAGTGTACCTAGGAAATTGGAAAACAAACAACAAAATAAGACAAAATAAAGGCCAGTGTGGGTGGAACAGAATGAGCAAGGGGACCCAGGAGATGGGCTGCCTGACCTAAAGGTAATGGCAACCTAGAGCTCTCTGAAGACGTCTGGTCCGAGGAAGTTCCATTACAACTGGCAACACAATTTTCAGAGCCCTGCCAGAGAGGAACTGTCTCTGAATAATTCTCCAAGACCACTCCCCTCACACAAGGATTATACACAGGACAATGACCCTAATTGCTTTACATGCATCATCTGAATTAATCCCCTCAACAACTCTCTGCAGTAGGTATTCTCTCCAATTTAGAGGACAGTAAACTAAAGCTAAAACAAGTTAAATAACTGGCCCAAGCTCATCCAGCTGGTAAGTGAAAGGGCCTGAGGTTTGGACAAAAATCTGTCTCCAAAATCCACATTTTCACCAAACCATAGCTCTTGTAAAGCATGGAATTTTTTTTTTTTTCTTAAATGCTTATTTAAATTCTTGTTCCAAAGACAGTTCTATGTTTTTATGCATTAAAGACACCAGCAGTACAAGTTGTAGAGTGATATTTTGGTAACAAAAGATATTTTTGCATAAAACATCAAAAAGTGGCTTATGCAGACTCACTGCTCACTATATTGGATGCACAGACTTGGGTCACAGCTCTGAGCTTCCCCCCAAAAGACCAGATTCTGCAGATGCAATTGGCCAAGGAGGAACCAGTCAGCTGCAGGTGGGAGACTCCTCTAAGATGTCACCAACCACATCAAATTCCTTGCACATGGGAGAGCACGTCCAGTGGGTTAAACCTACGCATCATACCTTACAGATTCAATAACAAGAAAAAATAGTGGCTAGCTGAAAATGTTTTATGACACTGACAGAGAACCAAGTATAGCATAAAATGTATTAGACAAGTAAGTGAAAAGCCAAAACACACATGGAAGACCAAGAAATTAACATAATAAAATTAAAAAGTTAAAGCCAACAATAAACAACTTGTATAATAGAAGGACATTTTATTAATTCCCCAAAAGACTGTAAGATCCTTGAACAGAGGTTAGCAAACTTCTCCCATGAAGGCCCAAATACTAAATATCTTAGACTTTGTGGGCCAGTCTCTGTTGCAACTATTCGACTGTGCTGCTGTAGCTTCAAAGTAGCCACAGACGATACAGAGATAAAGGGACGTGGCTCTGTTCCAATAAAACTTTATTTATGGACACATGTGGAGAGCAAGATTTGACCTGCAGGCCATAATTTGCCAACTTGTCCTTGAAAGTCAAGAACAAGTCTTCTCATATCCTTCAAAGCAATCACATAGATTTTGGAGATCACACAGAAGAGAAATTAAAATTAAAATGTTCCCTAAAGTTTTATTTAATTTTCATAAAACCCTACTCTGTGAAGCAGGTATCACTTATCCCCACTTTACAAAAGAAGAAACTGAGGCTCAGAGACCTTAAACAATTTACACACACAGGGTCACCCAGCTTGTAAGTGGCAGAGCCAGAATCAGAACGTAGGTGTGTTGAACGGTTAGAGTTCAGGTTCTTTTCACCATGTCACATGGCTGACTGCTCAGGGGCAGAGAAACAGTCCCTTGGTGAAAAGGACAAGGGAAGATAATGACGTGAGCCTTAAGATGCAACAGCTCCAAATGTGATTCAGTCTGTAATCTTCAGGGAGCAAGGACGAGAAACTCATACAAACTGGCCCAAGGAAAAAGGACAGTTAATCACAAACACACGGAAATTGTATAGGAACAAAGTACTCTGATCCTCGTAGGAACTGAAAACCCACTGGAAATCAAGACAGCTATTGCTCCATATCTACCCCTATCTGCTTCCCCAACTCTCTCTCCTCTCCCTCCCTCTTGCTCCTCTTCTTCCTTTTCTCTTCCCTTCTCTCCCTTCCCCCACACCCCATCAGAAGCATGAGGGTCTCTTCTTCGTGCTTTCCCTGGGGGTCTGCAGCATTCTCTCCTTTCTACCAGCTGATGTCGTTCTCTTGCCCACAGGTGCCTGCATCTCCGCTGACAGGGGAACAAGGACACCTGCCAGAGTGGTGCCATTGCCCTGAGTCAGCCTCTCCTGCTCTGGACCCGCACGCAGCTCATACTCTGTGTCTCTTTGTCCAGATTCTTGAGATGGAGAATCCAACTGGTCCCAAGCCAGCACAGGAGTTAGCAAGGCACAACACGTCTAATATCAGAAAAAGGGAAAGGACAATTAGGATCTACAATATGGGAGAAGAAGCAGACAGATCAGAGACGCAGAAAGCCAACTGGAATAAAAAATGCGTTTGTAAAAAATTACTTGAAATAAGTGAGATGTGTTTACTCAATTCAGAAACAATCTAGAGGACTTGGAGAGAGACCAAACGAGAGTGATAAAAATAACCATACAGATGAGAAATCCAATATGTAAAACTATAAAAACACGACTGTGGGGAGGGCTGTTCTTATTTTGTGTAAAGGGTTACTACTGTGACAGCTGTGGAAAGCTGCTCTTTATCCCTGCAAAGGGCAGAGTGAGAAGGAACATTACCTGAAGCAGGGGCCTCCGGTTTGACTTAAAGAAGTTGATCATCACTTCTAATGGGGATGTCAATGGTACCATGAGATATCTAAATCAGCATAGACAACCTAGAATAAACCATCACCTGAATGTGTACACGAGACATTTGGAGGACAGAGGATGACTAACATTGCAAAGAATTCCTCACTTTACGTAAGATTTCACTACGGAGATGCTAGAATAGGAAACCTCGTTACTGTCTTCATTCTCTGTCTAAATGGTCCTTAAGAGACAAGAGGATAAATCTCAGCTCAAGTTCTAGTTTCAGAACCAAAACTAGAACCAGCTAATTCCTTCTTTTCTGCTTCTCCAAGCTGACCGAGATCGCTCAGCATTTCTTAATGATGTACTGAGATCTGAGGAGAGTGTGGTTATTATGACAAATCCTCCACAAATTAGAGCATAGTGAACCACGGAACAGAACCCTTCATAATTACTACGAGGAGGAGACACATCTGAGACAGGGTTGCCTCGTGGTAGTCAAGACACTGTGGTGGGAACAGAGGTGATACCCCCCCATCCAATCACTTCTCTTGATGCTCTTCTAATGCAGGAGTTGACCACTGCAGAAATAGTGTCAATGCATCAGGACAATGACTCTTAACCCTGAGTGCACAGCAGAACTATTCTTAGAGCTTTCTATAAAAAATACATGCCAAGCCATGAGCCTCAAAACCCCAATTCAGCAGGTACGGGTGGGAACCCAGAACTGGCCAGCTTCAAAACTCTCCAGATGGTTCTGCATGTAGTAGTCTGCACTGAAAACTACTGGTTTAGGGCCTGAAACACTTAAACAAGGATACAGAGGCACCCTGGGCAAGGAAGAAAAACAGAGCCATAGGATCTCCAGGGGTCAATGAACCAGGTTTGGAGCTGCCTGTCCAACAATGGAGTAGGCTATCTTAAGAGGGATTCAAGAGGGAGCTGAATGCAGAGGCCCATTGGGATGTCAGAAATGGAGTCTCATTTCTGCATTAGGTGAGAGGGAGATCTGACTGGACTTGGGAGTTTTGCTGAAACCACGAATCTAAAATTGAAACAGGGACAGAATGCTCTGAGACTCTGAATGGTGGACCTCTCCAAACCCCTCCTTGGAAATGGTTTTCCAGGCCCATGTTCCCATCAAATGTGACAGAAAATTCCAAGAATTTGAGAATTATGCATTTAACTTAATTTGGTTGGCCCCAAGGCGCTTTCCCATCTCTTCATTATCAGAATCCATCCCCCAAATGTCCCCAGGGTGTTTTAAAAATAAACCTCCTCCCCCAAAATATCTTCTTGAACTGAATCTACAAACACATACTATTTAACCGACATACAACTGTGCATCCCTCTCTGTCTAGAACACTCTTTCCTCAAATCTCTCCATGGCCTACTCTCTCACTTCAACAAAGGCTTTGCCCAAAAACCACCTGCTTGCAGTCAAGTTCCTTGACCACTCTACTTCAAACAGCCTCGCACACACCACTGGTTATCTGCTTTCCCATTGGTCTTCATAGCACCTACCACTACTTGACATTATATTTTTTTGCTTAATATCTATCTCCCCCACTAAAATATAAACTTTCCAAGATCAAAGAGTCTATTTTGCTCACTGCTTTATCTTCAGTGTCTAGAACAGTGCCTGATGCAGAGTACTCAAATATTCACTCATTGAACACTGAATGTATGAATCAATCTTCTACATGACAGCCACTTTGCTAGTTACAGGGTGTCATGGCCTGAACTGTGTCCCCCCACAAAATTTATAAGTTGAAGTCCTAATCTCCACTACCTCAGAATGTGATCTTACTTGGAAATAGGGTTGTTGCAGATATAAGTGGTTAAGATGAGGTCATAGTGGAATACGGAGGGCCCCTAATCCAATGTGACTGATGTGCTTATATTAAGGGGAAATTTGGATACAGAGGCACACACAGAAAGATCGGAATTATGCTGCCATAAACCAAGAAACCATCAGAAGCTAGGAGAGAGGCCTAGAACGGCCTAGCATCTTCAGAGGGAGCACAACTTTGCCAATCAATACCTTGATTTTGGACTTCTAGCCTCCAGATGCATGAGTAAATTTCTTTTGTTTAAGCCACTCAGTTACTGGTACTTTAGCAAGCTAATACACAGAGAATTCCAACTGAGGAAATGACATGGCAGTCGGAAGCTGCTCACAGTCCTGATATGGGCCACTCAAAACAATATGCTGCAGGCCAGGCACCTAGTTTTACAACACAGAGTTCCCATGGAGTCTTTGAACACTGACAAAGGGCATTAAGTACTAGGAGGAAGTGGACAGGTGCGTGAGATGACCAATTCCAGGGGAAACACACTTGAGAAATGCAGATGTACAAGTGTGTTCACAACAAAATCAGTCATGGTGTCATGCCTAGACCTTTCTAACTCCAGAACCGGGGCGGGGGGTGGGGGTGCAGAAGAGACGTTTGATGCACAAATTTGTATCGACTGGGCTTTATTTTTACAGTAACTACTAGCTGAGAGCAGATCTCACTCTGTCCATGTCAAGCCTTTGGGAGGGTCCTGAATAAACAACCTCAAGAGTTATACCACCTTCCTGGTTTCCAAAGAACAGACTGTTGGCTTTTGGAGAAGGTGAAGCCCGCCCATGAGTGTGAAAGATGCAGATTCTTCTGTCGAGCGAAGAGAATCCTAACTTTCAGATGCCTCATTGAGACATTACCCAGAAGGCAAGTCATTCTTTCAACTCAGATGTCTTCTCAGAATACCCCCTTGTCATCTGCTTTCAAAAAATAACTGAAAAGATTATGTTGTTGGAAATGTCATCTGCCTGTTATGCAGAAGCGAAATCAAAGTGCTCTTTGTGTTAAATGTGACTATCATCACACTTGAAATCCAGAGCATAAATGTTACTAATACCCTCTGCAGTCACCCACCCAGTTAGCAGCTGCAGGAGGCTGCAAAGACAGATTCGGATTTCTTCATTTTGCCACTTATTTTTTTCTTGTTAATTTAAAAATATCACAGTGTTTTAATTGCACTCAATTTAATGTACTATACCTGCCAGTTCCAACACACTTCATTATTTATATTGCTGGAAAAGCACTTAAAAATCAAATTGCATAATTTGTACTTGTACGTCTTTAAGGTAGATTTATATCTAAAACTGTCAAATTGCTATGGCAGTATTGCTATGAATATTAAATTTTAACAAGTTGTCACCCCCAAAACATTTGCAGGGAATAATGTGAATGGGTCATTAGTTATTTGTGTAGGAAATTATTAAAACAGGCGTTGAAATATTAATTCATACCCTTAGTTGTTAGGAACAAGGAGGCCAGGGCCAGACTACTGCGGTTCAAATCCCAGGTCTGCTGTTGATTAGCCTGTGTCCTTGGGCCGGCGACTTAAACTTTCTGGGCTTCATGTTCCTTCCCTGCGAAATGGGACTACTAATAATACCTACCTCATAGGAGTATGGTAAAGATTAAAACAGATAACATATCTAAGGCACTCAGAACAGTGCCTGGCACTTTAAAGCCCTTGCTAGAATAAGTATTTCCTATAATATTAATAATTACCATCACCTGTACAATCACAATAATTATCATTCCTTCACTCTATATTAGTGTAATGCAATCAATCAGATCTCCCCAAAATTTCCCTTTGTCAAAATAAGAGTGTAAGAGTGGGTGGGGTTTCCTATGTTTTCTAAAAGTATTTGCTAATTTGGAATTTTCACTTTGACAATAATATTTTAAAAAATTTACAGAAGCAAATTCAGGGTCTTCTGGACACACACCTTTTAGTGGAGCCCAGCCAGTGTCACGGCCCACTTTGCACCTGTGTCTATGGTCATGCTAGCCCCAGGTCGTGCCCTACGTTGACCGTCCCAGGATAATGGGAAGAGGACAGAGAAAGACTAGATGACATAAACGGTGCAGTTTCACCCGCAAAGGCCAAGAAGCAGGTGCAAAGTGGCTGGGTGCTCTCTGGTTGAAAGAGAGGAAAGCGGCAGAAAATATGAGCCACAGTGTGGTATACAGGCATTGCAAATTCTAAGCCACGCTGATCCACCCATATTTGTGCCAGGAGAGTAACACAGCATCACCTGATATATTAAAATGTTGACCATTTGAACTTTGTTAGTTTTGCAGTTTTGTTAGAATTAATTATATAAATCTGTTGTACTCTTACTGTTTACTCAGGCTATCTCCATACAGAGGTTGCACCAAACTGGCCATTTAAATCATTTTAAAATGAAAATAACTTATGTCAACACAGGGGTCTATGAAAATTGTGTACCTTGGAAAAGGGATCGCAAGATACTGAAGTTGAAGAAATTTAGCCCCAATGACCTGTGGTCTGGCCCTGGTCTCTCCCCTTACTCCCACCCTTTCCACCCCTTACCCTTCACCAGGACACCCCATGCTCTTCCCTGCCACCCAGGCTGCTACTTCCCCCAAATGGGAAATTCCTACTCAACTCTCAAGTCCTCCTTAACACACACCCACAGCAAGTCTTCCTGACTCCTGCCAGCAAACGTCAGCTCTCCCAGACAGGTGCTGCCGCCCTCATACTCTCTTCCATTTTAGCAACCATCTCTTTGTATGAAATCCTTTCTCATCACATCTGAGTTCTTGGGAAACAACAGGTATCTTGAAACCAGGGGCCATGCATCTTTGAATTACTGGACTTCCAGCAACTAACATGTCAGTTGGCACAAAACAGAAGCTTGGTAAAATTACACCAGTGAGTGTATCACCTATGGGGGGCACTCTGTTGCATGCTTTGCTACTATGTTATCTGAATGGGAAGGAAAACCAGAGATACGTGGTTTAATTTTACTAAGGTTCAGGAGGTCCATCCTTAGCCCAAGGCCACACTGACAGCATGGACCAGAGCCAGCAGTTCCATCCCAGGTTTCCTGACTCCAACCCACTTTGTGATAGTAACAACAAAGATGATGATGACAATGACAATGATGACGACAGAAATAATAATAGGTTAACAAATACTGAGGGTTTCCTATATGACAAGTACTTTCTAGGCACTTTGCATTTTTATTTTATCTTTTTATAATACCATAAGATACATGATGTTTTTATCTTCTGTGATGGTAAATGTTACGTCAACTTGACTGGGCCAAAGGGTGCCCAGACATTTGGTTAAACGTTGTTCTGGGTGTATCTCTGAGGGTGTTTCTGGATGAGATTAACAATTGAATAGGTAGACTTATGAAAGCAGATTGCCCTTCCTTATGTTTGTGGGCCTCAGCCAATCAATTGAAGACCTGGCTGGAACAAAAAGGCTGAGTAAGAAGGAACTTTGCCTACCTGCCTGCCTTGGGCTGGGACATTGGTCTCTTCCTGCCTTAGGACTCAAAGTGAAACATCAGCTTTTCTTGGGTCTCAAGTCCGTCAGCTTTCATACTGTAACCACACATCAGCTCTCAGGACTTCGGAGTCTGCATAATTACGCGAGCCAATTCCTTATAATAAATCTCTTTATACACTATATATAACAGAACCAATATGATGAATAGATGGATAGACAGATAGATAGATAGATAATCCATTTCTCTGAAAAACTCTAATATACCTTTATTTTTAGAAACAAGGTAAAGACAGATGGTTAGACAATGTACCCAAAATCACACAGTAGCTAAATGGTGGAGACAGTACTTGAACCCTGCCAATCTGGGTCTATGCCTTCTTTTCCCATCAAGTTGACTATACAACACCAGGATAATAGAGTACCCTCTCTGGAGCCCTCGATGAAAAGCCCAGCTTGGGTTCAGAAATATAGAATGGAACTGGGGGTTTGCCATAGGTAAAGCACCAATAGAGTCTAGTCCATGGCAGCTATCTCAGTATTGCCAGTGGTGGTAGCAGCAGTAGCAATAGCAGCAAGACTGCCCTAGCCTGAAGACTGCCCTTCGGCGTGACAGCCCCTAGGGCAGGAAGGTGCTGAGAGCAAACCGTTCTGAGATACTAACATAACAGTTTTATAGTGAGAAGCTCTTTAATAAGACATGAAGCAAGATTTAGCACCAAATGTACTTGCTCTTAAGTCAGCAACATCAGAAATCATCACGGGTTGTACACCCAGTGAATGTGGAATGTGTTCGGGGAAGGAGTGTTGTAGTACAACACCTGCCTCCAGAATGCCTTCTCTCTGGCATCTGCTCCCTTCTCTGCCCAAGCTTCCCACCACTGACACCGTGACAACAAATTTATAGACAACATAAAAGAAACATGATACAATTACCAAGGCCAATGGGAGTATAAGGACCCAGCTGTTGCGTGTTTTGTACCCTTCACACCCCTGGCTCCCACAGGCTGTGATGAGCCCTCAAGAAACAAGGCTGACAGAAGAGAAAACCCTTTAGAGGTCACCCTGAGAACCTTTTCTTTGAAGACTAATCTGGGGTTTCATTGGCATCCTGAGTATCACTGCCAATTAACAAGGAAATGTACCACTTAGAGACAGTGAGTGACTGCCAGTAACCCCAGGAGGACACTAAGAATTTCAGGACCTAGCTCATTAGGGTCACTGTGTACACATAACGATAAGTTTCTCATTGGGACACTCAAGGATGAAGAAAAATGTTGCCAAGCCAGCTAGAGTGTAGCTAAGAAGCCCAGAACTCATTCTAGAACTCGACTCTCTCCTCCCTGTGGTCCCCTACACACACACACACACACACACACACACACACACACACACACAGGATGCCACCTGATCCCACCTGTCTTCCCACAGTGACGTTCTTCCCTTCTCCCCCCACTTTTCCAACCACGGCTCTTAACGTTTGGCTTCACTTCTTCAAGGTGCTGAATGACATCTGCCGAAGTTCTGTGCTCACTGCCCTCATTCCAAGGACTTCCAGCCATCTGAGGTGGAACCGCCAGGCACAGACCAGTCATCCTACTGCACGCTCCTAATACCAGAGAGTTCCCTTGGGATGAGCTGGGATGGAAACACAGCCCATCAGAACCCGTCCTAAACTGACACACAGGAGGAGGGTGAGTGCTTCTGCTCAGGGCAGCTGGCAGAGGTTCTGGAGATAAGAGGGGGGAGAGAAGACGTGTGCCAGGGACATGGAAATCCTGGGCACTGGGTGACCTGCTGAACAAGTGGAAGAGAGTATTAATATGCAAGAGAAATCCAAGCATCCTGCCTAACAGCCGCTCCTCCTAAGGTGTCTATTAAAGCATGCGGAAATTCCTAAACATAAGAATATGAGTGACCTGTGCAATCAAACTACATTCAAACTTGCATCCCTGATACCCAAATTATGGAATCCAGGCATATCCACTGGGAGCATCTGGGGAACAGTCTTCTGTTTGGCATAATTAAGGCAAAGTCATGAAGCATTTCTTAAAGCAGATACAGGAATAATGAAATCTGAATCAACTGTAGTTTTGCTAACATGCAGATTCCTGGGCTAACCCCCTGTGCGATTAAACCAGTAATCCCAGGCATGAAGCTCAAGAATATGCACTTGTAACAAACTCCCCAGGTGGATTTTATCCCCACTAAAGTCTGAGAACACTGCTGTCAAAAGTTCTGGAATGAGACAGAACTGTGTGTCAATTCTGGCATTTAGGATTGGGGCAAGACGTCCCTTCATCTAAACAGTGTCCCCGCTGAGGGCTGACCGTGGGTCTGGTAAACTTATGTGCCCACAAAACTTTAGGGAACAAAGAAATAACCTTGACACCATAAAGCAAATACAGTGCTACGCATGCCGCATTCTTGTAGAGCCTCAATACCCTCAGCTATGAAACGTGGACCACCACAGCACCACCTCACCTGGTTGTGGGAGGATTAAACAAGACAGACACTAAGAGCAATTAGCAGAGGACCTGGCCCAGGATAAGTGCTCACAAGATGATGAATTCATTTATGATAGTTATTTATCGACTCATCTATCTATACAGAGTGCATATAAATTTACTGAGGGTAAAAACAAATGCAGCAAAATGTGGAAAATTAAATCAGCCGGTTCTCTATTCTCATGGGCACATGAATCTTTAACCCATCAAGAGGTATATGGGTTGGGCTCAGGTATACAGTTGGCTGTACAGCTCTCCAGGCCCTGAGACGCTCAATGTTTCCTCCCTGTGAACTGGGGCTCAGGATCAGCCCTGGCTAACAGCCCTCGTTCCCTGGCATATCCAATCCATCAGCAAATCGCACAGACATCACAACATATCCCAAATGCAAACACTTCTCAGCACATCCACATGGCCCACCATGACCCAGACTAGCCCCACCTCTGTTTGGGGACGCCAGAGGCCTCTGCTTCCTGGTCCACTAACTGCATTTTTTCCTTCTAGCCAACGCTGTCTCTGCAAAGCAGGTCACTGCTCTGAGCCCATCGATGTAGGGTTGCCAGATTTAGCAAATGAAAATACAGGATGCCCACTGACATCCAAACTAAACAATTATCTGTAGTTGATCTGAAATTCAAATTTAACTGGCCATCTTCTATTGTATCTGGCAACTCCATGTCAATGGCTTCCTACTGCACTTGGAACAAAACCCAACCTCCTTGCTAGCATCTGTGAGGCCCCAGATCACTGGCGCTGGCCTCTCTGTCCTCATTGCTTCCTCCTTGCTGTCCCCTGGGCATGCCAATCTAGTTCTGTCTCAGGATTGCTACACTTGCTCTTCCCTCCATCTGGAATATTCTTCCCTCAGGTCTCTGCCTTTCTCTCACCCTCACCTTACTGAGGCCTCTGCTCCCCGATCTGCTGAAACCCCACTCTCCACCCAGCTCCCTCAGTCCCCATCTCTCCACCTCGCTTACTATTTTTTTGAGTAAAACTCATCATCGGCTGATAGAGTTTAGTTCAAATCCATTTCCTTAACTGGAAAATAAGTTATAAGGGCAAAGACTGTATCTGTCTCAGTTCTTAATGTATCCCGAGAGCCAAGCACAACAGGTGGCACATAGTAGGTGCAAAATAAACATCTGTTGAATGTTCACGGAGGCAGAACGTTCAAGAAGGCATCACAATCTCTTTGCTCAAGAGAGCCACGCCAGAAGCTGTGCCAGCCCGACATGCCCCAGCAGGTGCTGTTGACTTCTCGGTTATACCCCGTGCTGGGGAAAGCATGGCAAGACAGGAGGGGGAAGGAACGCCAGGGAGGATGTTCCCTCTCACGTGGAAGATGGAGGAGGTGAAGGGTAGGCAGAGAATCTTGTCATTTGTCAGGGAGGCCCAATGCCAACACAGCTGCCCACTTACAAGTAAAAATGCCCCAATACTAATTTTTGTCCTATTCTTCCTCTAACAGAGGCCCTCACTCACCTCTCTTGATGGTAAAGCATCACACCTATAGAGAACTTCCATATGCTTGTTCTCTGCCAAGACTCACCACAACCACGAGAGGAAGGTGTTCCTGTCCTCATTTTCCTGGGGAAAGTCAAGGCTCAGAAAGGTAAAGAAACATACCTAAGACAACACAGCCAGTAAGTAACGACGTCAGGATTTAAACGCAGCGGAACAGAGCTACTTAGGTGTACCAACTTTGAAGCCAGCCTGCCTGGGATGAAATCCTCGCCCAGACGCCCTCTCTACCTCAGTGTCTATCTACAGAGCAGAGGCAAGAAGAGCGGCAGCCTCTTGGAGCTGTGTGAGGAAGAAATGGGCGAGTACTGACTTGCTGGAACAATGCCCAGTGTGCAGGAAGCTGTATCAAAGTGTTCATCGTTACTTTAAGCTCACACTTTCACAGTCCAAATCCCTTGCCTTCTGCATTGTTTTGAATCCAGACCTCCAAAAGCTGTGAACCTTCAGCCTCCGTCCCCAGCCGTTTCACCCTTTCTCTCTGGGTCTCAGTTTCCTTGTCTGCAAGTGGAGGGAGACAGCCCTGATGGTCGTCAAGCCTTCCATTCTGACCAATGGGGCTCTCCGTGATTTGTCTACTTCCACTTCGGATTCTGGGAGAATGCTGATTGGTGCCCGTGACCCCACGCCACCTCCCAACTTTTCCACCATCCCTGAACATCCTTCGGTGACTCCCCCCCAGCGCTGGCCCTAGCTTGGCAAAGTTTTATGTCTTTCCTGAGCACATATCCAAATGTAAAAACACTACATTAAGCACCAGGCCCTGGTTTAGAGCTTCAAGCCAGTAAATTAAAAATTATAGTTCCCACAGTAACCATCTCTCTTCCTACCGTGCCCATATTTAGAGCTGTGTTACTGTATGGGCTGACAAATTTACTGCCTTAGAGTGTGTGTATATGAGAGAGAGAGAGAGAGAAAGTCAGGCCGGCTAAGTTATGAGTAGTGCAAAATTGCACCTCGGAACTTTTCTGACTTCGGGGAGGTTAAATTCTCCGTGGCGGTGCTGCATCCCTCCTCCAGCGGGAATAACTCCAGAGCACACCCTGACGCAGGCGGGGAGCAGCGCCCCATCCTCTGGGCCCTGTGTGCTGCAGCGGGGACGCCCCCGGCCAGTCTGGTCTCTTGTGCTCACGAGGGCGACTTCAATCCCTGCTGGGGTTTGGGGACTTGGTTTTGTAAGTATCGAGATGGACAAAACAGAGAGAGAGGAGGCAGACCGGGGTGGGGGGTTGGGGGGACGGAAGGAAAAAACACACAGGCACGGAGCAGGGTGAGGGGAGGACAGATTTGGGGAGCGCAGAAAGAAAGACAAAAGGAAACGGGCACTGAGAAGAGGGGATGTACGGGGAGACGAAAACGGAGAAAATCAAAAAGAAAGGAGAGCTGGGCGAAATCCCCAAAAGAAGGAATACATAGAAGTGTAGAGAGAAGGAAAAAAGAAAGAATTAAAATGGAGACAAGAGTGATGGGAATAACTAACCTTTTAGATATTATAACGCGTCTTTCTCAACGCACGTGAGAGAGCTTTCCCTCCTAGATGCGAGGAGCTTCCGTGGGGCATCTCGGCCGGTGGGAAGGGTGACAGCGGGTACTCAGGAGCCAGGAAGCACTGGGTTCAAACACTGGCTTCGGCACGTAACAGCTGTGTGACCCGCAGCAAGCCAGCGACTCCTCTGAGGCCTCAGTTTCCTCCTTTGTAGGTTGCGGCTAACAGCCCCCACCTGACGGGCTGCGCTGAGGACCAGCGTACACACAAAGAACCACGCAACGTAAGGGCTAGAAGTTTCCGCGGTCGCTGCTGTGACTCAGCGCTCCCACCAACCCCTGGGTAGGTATCCGCACCCGCAGGTGACCCGTGAGGAAGCCGGCACCGAGCTCACACTCCCGACATGGGAGGCAGAATTCAAACGCACCCGGAGCCCTTCAACTACAGGCCCTGGGGGAGAGGTAGGAGGGAGGGAGGGAGGGAGGGAGGGAGGGAGGTTATGAGGGAAGAAAAGAAAGGAGAAGGACATTAGCCCTCAGGTGAGAGCAGAGAAGAAAGGGAGGAACAAGAGACCCGGAGGCCCCCCGACAAAGGCAGCCGAGGTGGAGGCTGGCTTTGGGGACATCTCCATCTGGCATCTTGGGCGTGGCACTCTGCCACGTGCCCGGGTCCCTTCCCGATGCCCCAGCCACACCTGAGCTCCATGCAACGCTCTCCCGGGCTCACCAGCGCCGCAGAGCCCCCGCACGGCACACAGCAGGCGCTCACGCGGACCCAGTAGGCAGCCTCCTCAACATGCCTGCCAGGCCCTTCCCAGTCCTGGAACCTACGTGAGAGCCGTGGGCAGCAGGCCCTAAGCCCTTGCCTCGGGTGGGCCCTGTGTTCGCTGTGCAGCCCTGGCCGTTGAACAAATCATCCTCTGGCTTGAGAGCAGTGCAAATTTGCTATGGACGTCATTGAAGGAAAATAAATATAGAAACCCCACAAAGGCTCCGTGCAGCTGCTTTCCAAAGCCCAGCCACGTGCTGCTCAGCAGACATGGAGCCAGCCTCAACCGCAAAATGTTAATCCGATTGACATTTGGAGGGAGGGAGGGAGGAAGGAGAAGAGGTTTACTGGTCAGGAAGAACGGTTTCACCCATTTCTAAAAGATGGGAGGGAGGAGGGAATTAAAAATAGATTTGTTGTCGCCCTACACTACACTACAAGCCATGCACACGACATTGATCACAGAGAGAAGGAGCATGGCAGAGGACTGGACGCTCCGGCTCCAGTGGGCTCATTTCTCACCAGCAAATATTGACTGCCCCGAAAGAAACCCGTGAGCCCAAGACTGGAACACGGCTCCTCACAGGGCAGGAGCCAAGTGAGGCCGCAGGCGAAACGCACGCCTCTCTGCTCACATCCACGCACCCCTACACAGACTCGGACTTAAAAATTTGCTAAGCCCCATTCACCTCTCCTGAGTTTCCCGGCATGCCCTGGCCCATCATGGCTGATTTCCAATAAGCATTTGCAAAGGCCACGACTCCTGTTAACAATTAGCCACCTCCTACTTTCTGGGTGACTTCTTTCAGTGGTTCTCACATGAAGACAATGGAAGACCCTTACCCTTGGCCTGGGAGGGGTGACCCCTAATCCTGTCTAGGCAGCTCCGTGGCCTCCAGGGGAGCAGTTCTCTCCCTCCCTCTAGACCCACATTTCTTCTGTTCGAAGGGAGGAGGGTAAAAGTATCTGTATTGGACCTTGAGAGGCAAGCATCTCCCTTGTTACTGCAATAATTTGTTTTGGAGAATAAAATGTTTTGTGGCAAAAAGCTACCACAAAACCAATATCCTACTATTTTAGGTGGGAAAAATTATAATTAAAATGATCAATTATAATAATTAGAATTAAAAATTACAACACATTATATGTTAAGCCAACTGCTCATTACCTCTCTCAACCAATTTCCAAAAATGAAAAGAAGATGGCATAAAACACCTTTATGTAAATGACGACTTCTCTTGTTAGGATGTGAAACACTTAAAACACTGCTTCCTGATCCCAAAACTATTGGTGAGGCTGTCAGCCAACAGCAACTGTGCACTCAGAAACACAGCCTCTCTCAGTGCCAGAAACATGCCAGACTCTCGTGGCCCTTCCACCAACACTTGGGGTTTTTCAAAATGTCTATACGTGATTCTAATGCTCTACCAATTGTATCGAGCCTATAACTCAATGCTTACCGCATCCACCATTTTGTTAAAAGTATTGTATTACTTTTTGCAATGTGAATTTAAATTTTCCCTATGTAAACATCACCCTAAAAATGTGGTATGAGAAATGCACATTTTATGAAGTTTGAGTATTAAAAAACTAGAGGTAGCAACATCATTCACAATAGCAAAGGGTGAAAAAAATCCCAAATGTCCATCTTTAGATGAATGGATAAACACAATGTGGCATATATTAATACATACAATGAAATATTACCCAGCCTTAAAGAGGAAAAATATCCTGACACACGCTACAACAAAGATGAACCCTGAGGGCATTGCGCTAAGTCAAAGAAGCCAGACACAGAAAGACAAATATTACACGATTCCACATATATGATGTATCTAGAGTAGTCAGATTCATAGAAATAAAGCAGAATAGAAGTCACCAGGGTGTGGGAGGCTGGGGGGGTAGGTAATGGGGGTTATCATTTAATGCGTACAGAACTTCTGTTTGAGGTGATGGAACAGTTCTGGAAATAAACGGTGGTGGTTGCACAACACTATGAATGTGCTTAATGTCACTGAAGTGTACACCTAAAAACGATCAGAATGGTACATTTTATTTTATGTATATTTTACCACAATCAAAAGAAACAAGAGTCATCCTACTATTTCCTACTATTCCTTGTGTTTCATGGTAGACACTGTGGTAGTACAATGCATGCCTTAGGTTGTGCTACAACCTGGGTGTAGCCAGATACTCTTTTAACCAGGCATCCACACCGCGGCAGGGCAGTATCTGCTAGCATTATTTCAGACAGGCTCCACTCCTGAAGGGGCTCCTTTCGTTATCACTGTCTTGATCTAGTGAATCCTGAAATCGTTTTTTCTTGGTGACATTAGCAGCTTGTCACATGGCATGTTGAATGTTAGAAAAGAGTTCTCATTGGTGAGATAAAGTGTTACACAAAATGTGGACTGGCTACAGTATTTTGGAGATATGGCCCACCTTTTTATAACCCAGAATGAAAATCCAGAGAGACTGACATCGACATTCTTAGGGGTGGTGTCTGAGGAGTGATCCGTCAGCTGTCCTGCTTCCAGCCTCTGCTTAGGAGCACTTCTGGTTGCCCGACACCAACTGTTAGGGTGACAGCACTGGTCCCTGTCATAGTGTCACGTCTGCCTCTTATAAAGCTTTCTGCAAGATGGTGGCCAGAGCATCTGAAAGGACAGAGGGCAGAGACTTCGCGGATATTTTTAAGATTGCTTAAATCATTTGGGGCGTACTAATAAGTGTTTGTCAATAAATGTTTCTTTGTGTGGCAGAATCTGGTACAAGAATTATTTTTCATACTAACCCTTAGTGAGGTTGCACTTTGAGGTTCTTCCACCTCAAACTTTTCAGCTACTGCTATTACGTACAAATTCAGCTAAGAAAGAAAGAAGGGAGGGAGAGAGGGAGGGAGGAAGGAAGGAGATTAGGTAGTCCCCTGGTCCCTTCCAACAATAAAAGTTACATTTAACTGATCCAGAAATGGCTAGTAATGGTCTTTGCATGGCCAGTACTGACTTTGGGGGGAGAGGCAAGGATTAGGCAATTAGAGCAATCAGATTTGGGGCCTACCTTCACAAAGTAAGAGAAATAGATTAATTAAACACTTAGCATCTTCTGTGAATGGGTACCATATCCAGACTACTTCCCCAAACCCAGCTCTTTCAGTCCCCTAAGTTTTGAATTCTGTGTACTCCATGCAGTTCAGAATAATTCTCTTTGGCCCATAAAGCAATGACCAGGTAGCTGGAGTGACTTTCTTAACAACCAACTGCCACCTGATGCAGAAGAGGAAAAGACCACACATCCTATAAAATATTTTTCTATTTCTTCCCTAACATTTTTATTATGAAAAATTCCAAACACACAGTAAAGTTTAAAGAATTTTACAATGAGCATGTACACACTCACACCCACATTGTATCATTAACATCTTACTATATTTTCTTTATCACATCTATCCATCCTTCTATCCATCCACCAACCCATCTTATTTTTTTTAATGCATTTCAAAATAGTAAGTTAGCTGTCGGCACATTACTCCCTAGGCATTTCAGAATGTATAACATTAGCTAGTGTTCAATAGTGTTTAGTTTTATTTCTTTTGAGGTAAAAGGTACATACAATGAAATTCACAAACCACTGGACGAGTTTTGACAAATGCATACACCTGCATAACCCAAACACCTTTCAACACACAGAACACTCTGGGTGATGAAGTTCCTTCGAGCCCCTTCCCAGTCAATCTTTGCCCTTCCCCATAGGCAACCACTTTTCTGATTTAGTTTCATTATAGATTGGTTCTTCATGTCCCAGAATTCCACATATTAGGAATCTAAAGTATATATTCCTTTGGGTAAGCTTTCTTTCGTAGCATAAAGTTTTTGTAACTCATCCATGTTTTTGCATGTATTGGTTGTCTGTTTCTGTTTATTGCACAGTGAGGGACATACCACCATATTAATACAATAAAATTATTTACCCCTCCTCTCATTGATGAACACCTGGGATGTTTTCATTTCTGGCAAATAACTACAACTGCAACTGAAGGGTCAAAGGGCAGATGTCCATTTAGTTTATAAGATAGCACCAGACTTTCTTCAATGGGAATGAACCATTCTACACTCCCACCAATAATATGTGAGAGTTATGGTTGCACCACAGCCTTGACAACATCTGATGTTGTCAGTTTTGTTTTTTTAATTTTAGCCATTCTGGTGGTTTCGTAGTGGCATCTCATTGTGGTTTTTCCTGCCTTCCTGTGGCTTACTGGAACATTTTTTAGAATTCCATTTTCATTGACATATGGTGGTTTTTAATGCACCTATTTATATAGCTTTTTGCATAGTTACTCTAGGTATTACATTGTATTTCCATGAGCTATCAAAGTCTAGTGGGCCTGACATTTTACCAGGTCGAATGAAGTGCAGAAAACTTAGCTCCCATTGAATCCCTTTACCCTCTCCCATTTACAGTAGGATTGCCTTAAATATTTCCCCTACACACATTGGGAGCCACATTAGACATTTTCCAAACTCCTTTACATCTTGGACTCTTGCTGTGAAACTTAGTTTCCATCAAGGAACACACCTGCATGAGACTGGAGAGGCAAAGATGAACATCAGGAGGTGGAGACCGCTCTTCTGCTTGCTTCTGCTGTTTTCTGGCAAGCATGAGGAAGGGACATTTTTTCTTTCTGAGGCAGCTATACTTAGAACCCTGAGTCCTATCCCAAACTTCTCAAGGATCAGAAAGTATGGTGTCTATCCTGCTCACACAGATCTGGGCAGACACAGCAGAGTCTTTAAGTGAGGAGTCATCCTGTGGCTTCTTGCCCACAGGTTTTTTGGTGGCCTTGTTCTGTGTGCTTCTAGCCTGTGCCTCTAGTCTCTCCTAGAATTCTGCAAGGCACTTAATGGCAATAACTCCTTTTCTGTTTAAGCTCATGCATCCCTTGTCTGTAACTGAACTCTAATGGATGCAGTCCCACGGCTAATTACTGGCAGTGCTGGGATCAAAACTCAGATCTCCGTCCGTTCTTCTGCAGTGTGCTGCTGGAGTCTCTCTCCCGAACGTGTTCTTCAAAGGAGAAAGAGTTGAAAGTCCCATATTCTATTTTGAGAACATGCACTGGGAACGAAATGTTTGTGTTCCTCTGTCACCTCCTTTTTACCCTACGTGTCTGGTTATCCTTACCTGGCTGGGTTAAACCGCTGCTCAGGAATCAGACACTGTGGGTATTTTTTAGACAGCACAATGGTGACAGCAATGAGCACATTTTTCTGCTATGTCTTGCTACTGGAGCTGAATTAAGCAAGACAATTGTTTCTTAAAAGACTAATCTCACTCCAGTAAACAGAGAAAGGTGTAATCCGCAGTAGCTACTCACACTTAACTGCATGTGGACAAACCCTTAACTTGGAACTCAAAAGATCTGGAAATTTCAGCTCAGCTACATCCCAGCTTGGGCTATTCATCAAACCCTTATTGAGCATCCACTCATCCGGCCCAACTGGCTTCCTGTTGTTCCTCAGACAAGACAAACTCCTGCCATAAGACCTTTGTATTTCCAATGTCCTCTGGATGGAATCTGCATCCTCTGATAAGTATGTGGTGTGTTGTGCACCCTAACTTCACTCTAGTGTCTACTCAAAATGCTTTCCCTAATAACCTGCATACCCTGACTTACTTTCTTCCCCATAGCACTTACGTGATCCAGCCTTATCTGTTTCTTGACTGATTATTCTCCCCCCAGGGAACTCTGTCCACTCCAATATCCCCAGAATGGTGACTGGCATATAGTAGGAGCTCCATAAATATTTAAGGAGTGAACGAACCCCTGGCTGCATGTTTGATGGGAACTCAGGGTCCTCCTCTATAAAACTGACCTCCCAAGACTGACCTGGAACAACTGTCATGAGCAAGATCTGAGACTCGTTATGTGAAAACCCATGACAGCACATAGTGGGCATTTTTAAAAGTTGACTGATTCTAAGACCAACTGTTTTTCACATTCTAAAGTCCCTGAAATGGGGAAATATCTAGCAATAACTGGAGACCACAGGGTGGTGGTAACATAGCTGTCACTGCTAGTGCATTCAAGGGACTCACAGAATGGGGTGTTGAGGGCTTTGATGAAAATCACAAAGACAACGAAGGGAGTGACTATTTTAATAGTCATGGCTACAAACCAAATGGCTGTGGAAAGAGGTAGGATGAAATGGACATGTGTTTAGCAACATCCCTGAAAGCGGAGCCACGAGGAAGCCAGTTCCTCAGAGCTGCAAATGGGCTCAAGACCCATAGGAATGTCGTCTTTGCAGGATTCTTGTAAGAAATGCTGCATGTTCACAAAGGTGCAGAGGATGGCACAATGTAGAGAAACAGAGAAGGAGATGACACTGAGTTGATATGGAATTCCGAAGCACGAGACTCAAAGTGACAAAGGTTTAGGAACACCGGAACCAATATATTTGCCTATATTTTCCTTTTTATGTAGGCATAGCAATAAAACATGACAAAAATCCATCTAATTAAGTCTAAAAGGGTTCTTTTCATTAAGTACAAAAGAAAGATTCTAAGGGAAAGGAAAGTATTGTGCCACAGTTCAATTGAAAGCTTTTTTTAAAAAAATTTCTTGGCTTTACATAAAATAATGTGCACCTTACAATCAACAGCGTTTAAGGTTAGGTGAAATACGAAATTTGTTTGGGGGAAAAAAATCGGAAACAAGACTCCAAAGCACCCTTGATCCCAAATATTTCTCTGTGGTTCATCCATTGACTTAATTTTCCTATATTTAATTCCCATGTTTATTCTCAGGACTGATTTACATTGTAGGTTCCTGGTGGGGGGTGGGGGGAGGGAATCTATGTATATCTTAAGGACACTGGTTCTCAAAGGGTTGTCCCAGGACCAGCAGCATTGGCATCACTTGGGAACTTTTTAGAAATGCACATTCTGAGGCCCCCCAAGACCTACTAAATCAGAAGCTGAGGGAGGGGAGGAGTGTTGTAACAAGCCCTCTGAGTGATTCTGATGCATGCTGGAGTTGAGAATCACTGCTCTAGGAAAAAGACCTAGGGCCATACTCTATCAGCTTGACCACTCAAGTTTCACCACTCACTCAAGTTGAACTAAAATATCCTGAGAATTAACCATGCACCGTGTACTGTGCTGGAAGCCAAATGCTGCATCACAATCCAGAGAGGTACATGTGTAAATGACTAAATAAAGGACAAAATGGCATGACACGAGGGCTGACGGAGATGCTAGTACCATGCTCTGTTCAGGGGATGGAGGATCGATTCTGATTCAAGAGTCTCAGTGAACTTCTTGAAGGTGGTGGCAGTAGAGCTGGATCTTGCAGGTTTTTGTATGACAGAAGAGAGAGACACTCACACTAATGAACTAGCAAAAGCAAAGGACACAAGTGTATTATCAGAAACTTATTGTCATATGCTGTTGAGCCTAACTGCAATGGATACACCATTCTGTTTCCAACGGCCTCCTTTTCATCTGCAGAACTCCAGGTTCCTCCTCCACTTTGCTGAACAGTTTTGCCCACAATTCCCCATTTACCTTCCCATGCATTGCCATTTGTCTTGAGAACATTATCATGGACCCACCTGACAGCAAGGTAAAGGCGTTGTTTCCAAGCATCCACCCACACCCCCTGTGCCACCTTCACTCCCCTCTGCACCCTCATACTCAAAGAGGGATCAAGGTACCAACAGCATCAGCATCACCTGAGAGCTTGCCAGAAAGGCAAAATTTCAGGCCCATCCCAGTCTTATGAATCAGAGCCTGCATTTTAACAAGATCCCAGGAAACGTGTATGCCCATTACAGTTTGAGAGACACTGCTGTTGACATCATCATCCTCACCTCCAGCTGCTCCCCTCCAGACTGTGGATTTGGAAATCCACTCTCTGGCTATACCTTCCTGTCTGTCCAGGCCTCTTGCTCCTGGTCAACCTTTCCTACAACCTTAAAAGGAACCCACACTACCCTGAATTGCTACTCACTCTTCCCTGAACAAAATAATTACTTTCACACTTTCCTGCTTTTGTTTTTATTATTCCCTCTACTTGGAATGCCCTTCAAAACCTCTGACTACCTGTGGATCTCCTGCCCACCACTCAGTGCCAACTCAGACACCACCTCCAGACCAGGAGCATCTTAGGAGAGGAACTGTGCCACTCCATCCATAAGGTGGTCCAGCAGTGGGCTCTAGAGCCCAGGCCACTTCCTAGAGTTGACCTTGAATATGTTAAGTAACCTCTCTCTGCCTCAGTTTCTTCATCTATAAAACTCAGAGAATAATGCCTACATTTCACAGGGTTGTTCTAAGAAGTCAAGGAGATAAAATTAAAGCACTTGGAACAACAATGCTTGGCACATAATAACTACTTCATAAAAGCTAGATATTAACTCCATACAGCAAGACCTCGCACGGGAGCAGACGCACAGTAGGCACTCACTGCGCATTTACCACATCTGACCCGCAGTTTCTGGACTGACCTCTGTGCCTTAATTTTTTCCTGGGCTCCTGAGTCCACCATGCCCACTCTTCTCCACAGCCCAGCAAAAAGCCAGAATCCAGCCTCCAACAGGGATGTTATTGAGATGAAAGAACATTTTTTGCAGCCATCCCTGTTCTCAGAGCCTCACTAAGAAATAGAAAAGAAAAGCAATATAAATGTTAATAGGAAATTTTCTATTCACTTTTACTTAGGCTAATCCATTGCAGTCCAACAAAGAGGGAATTAGACAGCTGACGAGAAAGGAAAACATGGGACCTTGACATGCTGAAGCCCAATGGACTGCAGTTTCCAGGAGGAAATGCAATCCCAGGCCAACAAGGACACATGAAAATGGGTCAAAGGGCCTTGGATGCCTCCGTGGTGGGGAATGTGGCTCCTGCTGTGGTCCCTGTCTTCCTGGGCATCCATCACACAGTGCCTACCACACGCAGCCATGGGTCTGAGTGGTGGGGGTAAGACGGGCATTGCAATGCAGCCCCTGTCCCCAAGGGCTACACGGACAGGGAGAAAAATCCACAATTACAAGACAGTGTGTGATGAATGTCACTAGAGGTGTAGACTCAAGATGTTAGATAAGCAAGGAAGGGGGGCCAATTACCAGATCAAGGGAGCAGGGGAGAGAGAAGGCCCAAGGTTATCTTCTTATAGAGGAGAAGACCCTGAGGCTGGGTTCTGAAGGGTGAATAGGAGTCAGCCTGGCAAACAAGGCAGGAAAAGGTGTCCCAAGAAGTGAGGACACTGGGTACAAAGACTGGGGAGCTACATCGTGGTAGGCCAAATAACACCCATTAACAATAATTTGGATACTTCTACCCACCAAATTTCATGTTGAAATTTGATCCCCAGTGTTGGAGGTGTGGCCTGGTGGGAGATATGTGGGTCACAGGGGCAGATCCCTCATGAATGGCTTGGGGGCCCCCTCCCCGCACAATAGTGAGTGAGTTCTCACTTTCTTAGTTCACAGGAGAGCTGGTTGTTTAAAGGAGCCTGGCCCCACTTCCTCCCCCTCTTGCTTCTGTTCTCACCATGTGACTCGCCTGCTCCCCCTTCGCCTCCCACCTTGATTGGAAGCTCCCTGAAGCCCTCCCCAGAAGCAGATGCTGTCGCCATGCTTCTTGTACAGCCTGCAGAACCGGGAGCCAAATAAACCTCTTCTCTCTATAAATTACCCAGCCTCAGGTATTCCGTCACAGAAGCACAAAACAGACCCCCCGCCCAGGATGTCCATGTGCTATTTCCTGGAATTTGTGAGTGATGCATTACATGGCAAAGGGGACTTTGTAGGTATGATAAAAGATCTTGAGATGGGAAGATTACGCTGGATCATACGGCTGGGCCTGACGTAATCACAAAGGTCCTTATGAGAGAGAGGCGGGAAGCGTTGCAGGAAATGCAGGTGTGCTGATGGAAGAGATTGGAGTGATACGCTTTGCAGATGGAGGAAGGGGCCACAAGCCGAGGAATGTAGGCAGTCACTAGAAGCCAAAAAAAGCAAGGAAACAGATTCTCCTCTCAGAGCTTCTAGAAAGAACCAGCCCTGCTGACACCTGACTTTAGTCTGGTGAGACTGATTCTGGACTTCTGACCTCCAGAACTGTAAATCTGTATTATGTTAAGCCACTAAGTTTGTGGTGATTCGTTATAGCAGCAACAGGAAACTAACACATACGTGTTGTTTGAGGCGTGTCTTCCGGAATGTTAAAGGAGAATGTCAGAAAGATGAAACTCACTGAGGGACAGGCACAGGCCAAATCACAAAAGGATTTGTGCACCAGGCTGAATTTAAATTTTATCCTCGGTGAGGAGCTGCCGCTAAAGCCTGTTAGCAGGGCGATACTAAAGCACTGAATTGTCAAATTTCTAGATCTTAAATCTTAGGAATTACCACGTCTGATTCTCCATTTTATTAACTCTCATTTCTTTTATCACAGACTATAATGACCTTATAAAATGAAGGAATAAAATAACTGGAATATGTAATGGTATTCCATCCCTCCAAATTCCACTCCAATGTTCCTGAAGATGCACCATGTTATCTGTAGCCCTGTAATCCAGCACGAGAGTAGGTGTGCAGACAGGGGACTGCACTGGAAATTGGGACTTTTTTCAAAAATTCTGGGCAGATGAGTGCCATATGCCTAAAAAGTCCTTGCTTAAATGTCCCACCCTGCCTCAACTCTGGGAAGGGGAAAAGCAACCAACACTCACTCAGTGCCAGTGTCTTCTTGGGACCAGAAGCTTTGTGAACGTTCCCTCCCCAAGACCTCCGATGGTCTTTCTGCACAGCACTCTCAGCTGTCGGGAGTGGGGGGTGGGGAGGACTAAGCCTTGAGTGACTGAGCCTGGGTCCCTGAGCACTGGGGTTGTAAGGCACCATGCCCATCAGAGAAGCCCAGGCAGAGACAATAACGCATCTGTGCAGGTCCCCATAGACCTCTGCCCAGTCCCTGTCTACACACAGAAACGCCTTTACAGGTAAAATTCCAGCCAGCCTCCTTGCCTTCCTCACCCACTCTGCATCACATCCTCACTACCCACCCCCCACACCCCTCCTTCAGGGCCTCTGCCAGTTCTGCACCCTTGGCCAAATGTTGCTTGCTGCTAAAGGAATCACTTAGGTGGCTTCTAAGCAGCCCCGGATCTGGACAAGCTGGATCTTCTCTGGCACTGTCACGAGACCCCTGAGGCCACGGCCAGACACGCAGAGGCTCTGAGGCCATGCCTTGACTGTCACCAAAGCAGGGGACTCACAGGCAGGAGTATCCAAAAGACAAAAAAACTGAGTTCAAATCCTTGCTTTGCCGCTTTGCAGCAGTGAAACCTTGGCCAGTTCTCAGCCAAAACAGTAGGTTGTGGTGGTCACCATTGCTCATCAATATGGAACACCCCACAAATTAGAAGGCCATATACACTTTCCATGCATCTGACATGTCTCACAGCCACACAGGACTCTATGGTGACGACACACCAAAACACCCCTAATGATGTTGTGCACCTATGGAGTCCTCAATTTTGAGCTGTTTTCAACAGTGCTGTCATGAACCACTCTTGCAGGATCTATTCCAGCTCCCTCCACCTTTTCTCTTAGAATCTATATTTGAGGACAGTACCTTCCTAAAAATAAAATCACTGAGTTAAAGAGTGTATCACGGAGTTAAAGGATATGCACAATTTATAGTTCTTCTGATGAACTGGTAGCTTACGCTCCAGAAAGAGCAATGTTGGTTCCACCAGCAACTCAGATCCGACAGCCATTGATCACATGCCTACTTCACTCTAGCACTGAGCCAATAAGCTCTTCTGTTATCTTTTTTCAATACCACACAATGCTTAGTTGGCCCCATTTGATTGATGGGAAGGTGAAGTCATGGAAAGTAAAGTGACTTGCCCAAGGCAATGCCATTATTTTGAGACAGGGCTGGGAGAAGATTCTAAGTCCTGAAATCTTCCAGTTCTATTGTATTTGCTGAATTATTCAGATCTCTGAGTTACCCCATGATACTGCGACAGCTTTCATTTATTACAAATAACCGTAGGCCAGGTTCTAGACTGGGTACTTTATTATATACACCACCACATCCATCCAAGTCAACAAGGCAATAATGATGATGATGCTGGTACTGATCATAATAGCACCTACCTACTATTGAATGCCAAATTCGTGCAAGGCATTGTGCAAAGCACTTGACGTTCATACATTATTTTAACTCTAAAAATCTATGAGCTAGCATTATCATGCCCAGTTTATAGATGAAAGAACTGCAGCTCAGAAAAGGGACATCCCCAAGAGTCCCACAGATTATAAGTGAAAAATACATTCATCGATACATGGATTTGGACACAGGGCTGCCCCTCACAGTTAACAGCACCAGGTGCGCAGCAAGAAAGAAGGTTTCTAAAGACAACAGAGAGAAAAATCAGCATTCCATTTTGGTTTGTCTTGCCTGCGATGTGCTGGCGGTGTGTAGTTTGAGCAGTGCTGCATTTATTTTAACCCCATCAGACTGGCTGCATACAAATGCGCTTCTTTCTCTTCTGGGGCTGCTTCCCGTTATAGCAAACATGGATCACACAGCTCAGCTCAAGTCCCTGCACAGGCCGCCAGGGTACTGCCGCCTCCAGTGGCTAAGAGGGGCCTTCTCACCAGAGCCTCCGAGGGGAGGGAATGCTCCTTCCCAGGGCACCATCTGCTGTGCAGAGGAGGAAGCAGGAAGGTGAGAGCTCTTCGAAAGCAGCAGACACAGCCTGGTGCAAGAGGAAGAGCTTCAGGCTGGGAAAGAAGCCACAGGTTCAAGCCCCAACTCTGCCCATAACTCAATGTGTGACCTGAGTCAAGTCAGTCTTGGCCACACAAAGACTAATTATTAAACAAATTATTTGATGAAATTTCAGATTCCCCCCGGAGGAGGTGGGCGAGATTCTAGTAAAGACAAACTGAATAGCTTTCAAGAAAGGAAATGATTTGGCAAATCCAGACAGAAGATACCTGGGCCCCAGATCATTTGCACAACTCACCTACAATCTTCAAAGTTCTTTTTCTCAAAATACACAGACACGGATCCCCGTAAATTGGCCCTTTGCTGTCCTAAGCCAGCTACCATCACAGATTCTCCCTGATCTACAGCAGCTCACATCCTGAAACCGCCGCAGAATGAAAGCAGCCTGAAACAGAAATCGTTACCCCATCAACAAGTAAGAATTCTATCATCTCCAGTAGATTTGGAATTGGCACACGAGACCAATTCTAGCTGAATAATGTTATGCTAATAAAAAGGTAGGAGGGAGAAAGAGGGAAAAGCACTCTGGCTTCCCTCCCTTACTGCCCTGACACCAGCTGGATCTGCCGAGTGCTAAAGGGAGAGCTTCCCAGCCCACACCTGCCCCCGGCACAAGCAACCTGATCGCTTTACTCTGTGTCCATCAGTAAAATGCAGGGAATGCCCAAGTGAGCAGGAAAAGCATTCAAGCTCCACATAACAAAATTTATAAAATCAACTTTGGCTTGCCAGGAATCCTTTTTTCATTGTAACTTAGAAAGTCTCCAGGTGTTAACAGCTGGAAGTGGTTACAGGGTTGCTATAACCGAGTAGCTGGGGTTTAGGGCGATGTTTGCAGGGCACAACCAAGATCTTCCAAGCACATGGGACTCCAAGCACACATACATCATGCCCCCTTCCCTCTCCAATTGCTCTGGCTTCCCAGCCAACCTTGTTGCCTGCTTCCAATTCTTGGGAATCAAAGGAACTTTTAAAAATATCAAGCTGTTTTAGAAAAGAAAAGTGTCAATTTGTAAATTCCCTACTTGGCCCTGTCTACCTGCAAAGACACAGATAAGTCCCGGGGAGGTAAAAGAAGAGGATTTTGTTTCTGTTTTTAGTTTCCAGATGGAGCTGCCTCCCACTGGCAACCCGCACACCCAAGCAGCTGATGTCACTGTTGTGATTTTAGTAGGACTGTGAGGGCCCTGGGGGCGAGTACCCCCTTAAAAATCAACAACAGTGAGCACATCAGAGAAAGCCAGAGAGACAGAAACTAGGGAACTAAAAGGTACTTAGCTCTATCTGCAGAATCACCAAGCAGAGACCCACCACGTGGACATGTGTGCACATATGCCAGCTGGGTTGAGCCAGGGTCTTAGAGAGGCGTGACACTTGACCAGGCTGGTGATGTCTGAGGCGCTACAAAGGACACGGCCCTAAGTATCACCCAGTAGGACCCTTAGGAAAAACTCCCTTGGCCATTGTGTAGGATGACAGGTTCAGACCTAAGCAGGCACATGTCCTAGAGGAGAAAAAAGTGCTTTCAACTGAACCTGGCACTGTCGTGTGTCTGGCCTCCACAGACTGAACAGAAGTTGCTGACACTCAGTGGAGCTGCTATTTAAAAAAAAAAAAAAAAAAAAAAGGAAAGAAAATCAAGAAAATCTAATGAATATGACAGAGCACCAGGCACTGACTCTGTCTGTGGGGAGAGTCACAGAAGGTGGCTGTGGCAGCAAATGTGCACACAGAGGCCCAATGGGACCTCAGCCTGACCAGGTGCCACACACCAGAACATAGTGAGTGCATGCCTGCCTGTGTCATTTTATCTCTTCAGGTGACTGTCATCATATTAGGTAGACAGGGCAGTCATAACTGAATACCACAGACTGGGGGACTTAAACAACAATATTCTCTCACAGTTCTGGAGGCTGGAAGTCTGAGAGCTCCTTGGCTTATGGATGGCCGTCCTCTCCTTGTGTCTTTATGTGGTCTCCCTCCTGTGCATGTCTGGGTTCAAATTCCCTCTTCTTGTAAAGACACCAGCCAGACTGCATTAGGGCACACCCTCATTTACCTTAATTACCTCTTTAAAGACCCTACTTTAAATACAGTCACATTCTTAGGTACAGAGGGTTAGGGCTTCAACACACGAATTTGGGACGGGGGGGGGGGGGGGGGGGGGGGGGGCGCGGCGGGCGCAATCCAGCCCTGAACATCATTATCATTTTTATACCACCAAGGAAAATGAGACACACAGAAAGGAAATGACTTCTCAGAAGCCACACCACTCATATGTGGCAGAGCCTGGATTCAAATCAAGACCGCGAACACACAATCCCCCCACTCCATGAAGCCGCCTTGGACCTGTGGGGCATCTGGTGTCAGGCCCTGTTTACAGACAAGGGAGCCAAAGCTCAGGAAGGTTAAGTAACTTACCAGATGGTGACAGACCTAAAAAGAGTGAACTGAGACTCATATCGGGGTCTGTCTAGTACCACCTCAACTAGTCATTTGCATTGAGCACGCCAAGACTACACCTGGATTTAAACTGGTCTTTGGTGAGGCAGTAACTTCTCCTCTTTCGGGGTGGTCCAGACACCATGCTGTGCAGAGTTACCTACGCTCCATTTTAACACTTAAATTAACTTCTTAATCTTTACCAATTACAACAAAGGTGTTTAAAAACCTCCATTAAAGGCCATTCAACTGTGGGATCAACAACCCTCAGTGAGCCCCCATGCGATCTGTGCTAGTTCTCCAAACTGTATTTCATGCTTCCTTTGGGCCTCTTGGTGGTGCTTAGTATAAGACCTTGCACATAGTGGTTTCGTGATAAATATTTGCTGAACGTATGAATGCCCGGATGGATGGATAGAGAGGTCAAGGTCACCTCAAAAGGCCCTTCCCAGCTTTAACTCCATGATTCTGCTCTAGGAGGTGACACAGCGGGACTGCTTGCTGCTCCGTGGCTGAGCACGCATCAGACTCAAGCCAGTACTTGACTTCTCCAGAGCGTATTTTCTTCCCACCCAGCCAGCGTGTCAGGGCAGCGTCCCCAACTGAACAACGTAGTGAAAAGAAGCTGTCCTTGAGAATAACAGGCTTTTCCCAGGCACAGAAGGATGGGACGCTCCAGGAACCAATTAAACTTTCCCATTATAATTAATGCCAACACTAATTTGATGTACGTACTTTCCTCTCTCATCAGACTCTCACTAGGTAGAAAAAAGAAGGAAAACTTCACCATCATTACCTCGCTCCACTCTCCCTGTTGTCTGTGTTCGTACTCAGAAATGTCATTGTCATTCAACAAGTATCTGTCTGAGTAGCTATACAAGCCAAGACCTACCCTGGACAGTTTCTAAAGATGACAACAGCTCTTGACAGTGAGGCATTTACAAGCAATTCAAGGAGATAAAAAATATTCAAGAATGCAGAATAATGTAATACAAATTGTATTAATAATTAATTAATAAGTGTTAAGCCTTTGAGGAATACCCAGTACCAGTCTGGGGATAGGGTTTTAAAGACTAAAGCCTTCTCAGAAGAGAATTAACTGCAAACCAGTGAACAAAAGAATCGAATGGAAAACTAAAGCTGGGAGCTTTGTCCTTGGCCCCAGAAAACGGCCAAGTGTGGGTCTAACAGATGACCACGGACATGAACTGGCCAGAGAGCTGAGCACGTGAGGAATAACAGTGGCACGAATTAAAGGCCCAGGAGCCATACTGTGTAAAAAGGGAAGGCACAGTCACAAGGAAAAGGCAAAATCCTTTAAAACCCGGGGCATATTTCCATGAGAGGTCCTTATCTCGAAAAAGGGGCACTAGAGCACAAGATAAATGTAGTATGGTATTTTTCTCAAAAGACCAGTTACAACTGTTAGAAATTCCCAAAGCAATGAATCACAGAGCTGGAAAAGACCTTTGATAGAAAACTGTTCCAAACCCTCATTTACCCATCCTTTACCACAAACCTACTGTGTACAAGGCACTGTGGCAGACATCGACCATGAGCTGCCAGATATTACAGGAGAGGTTGCAGGGGGAGAAACACCTCACTCCAGCTTAATCCCACAGTGCAGTAGCAGTTTCCCCAGGTGAACAAGGTGAAGCAAGGCAGGAGAGAGAAGACCCCCACTAAGGCAGGGGTTGTGCAAGAGCAAGGTGTGTCCACAGGACTCCCATATTTCGTAAACTGCTGGAGCCAAGGGTTCGCTGGGGCTGCAGCAGGAGAGGAGACAGGGCTGAACCTGAGACTTCAGGAATAGATTGGATCGATCTCTTTCAAGGGTTCTAACCTCTGTGTTAAAATACCTGCTATACCTCACCTTAATCCGCAATTCTTAACGCTTTCATTTAAATGTGTCCTAAAATATTTAATGAATAAAGGATACTCTGGAAACCAGGAATGGTGCTGATCACTCTACTGCAGCAAAGCGAGACGAGCTGCCCACGGTTGACTGATTCGCAGGATGCTGTTCAGGAACGATGCACGCTGCCTGTGGCCAGCGATAGGAGCAGAGACACTCCTGAGACCAGACCAAAAGAAAAGAGCACAGAGGAGGGGAAAGAAAGAAGAAACACGGGTTTTAAATAGAAGTCGTTTCCTCCAGGTTTCAGAGAACAAAGGTAAGAGTTGATGCTTGCTGCATGTTTAGTGGTGTTGCTATTTTATAGATGAGGAAATTGAAGTCCAGGGAAGTGGAATACCTTGTCCCAATCACCCGACAAGTAGAAGTTAATGCCAAGATTCAATGCCAGGCAGTCTGGAGTCTAGAGAGTGGTAACCTATCCTATTCAGCAAAGCCCTGTGCAGGGAAGGACAAGACGGTGGATGCTACCTTGGTAGGGAAACTGAGGGGCCCGGATGGCAAGGCACACGCTGGACGTGAGTGGCCTTGAACCTGTAAGGATGCCAGTCTTGGCTGGAGGAGTGGCCCTGCCCTGAGCACCCTGAGGCAGATAGGGTCAGATATACACAAGAGAAGTGTTCACTGATGCCAGGAACCCACTGGCTACCAGACACAGCAGAGTGGCAGTCCAGCACCTGGACAGCTATGCGAGTCACACAGTCCATTCCACTGTCAATGGAAACTCATTAGGAAACTGCACCTTGGCTCCAAGTGTGGTCAAGAGACAGAAAGGAACAAGTGGAGGAGTGGAGGAAATCAACGGTGGTTAGAGTCACAGCAACTGAGAGAGGGGGAGGGAGAGAAGGGGAGAGCCAGTAACCTTGACCCCCAGCATTCTTCAACAACCTCAGCTAGAGTGGAGTTTAAATGTTTCCATAGCTCAGACTCTATTGCCTTCAGGCACCCACCTTGCATCACCTTTGTACTCACAAAAGGTATATCATAAACACTTGTCAAGGGTGACAACACAACAGCAGCTACTCACTTAAAGGCAATGAAACTGCCCATCCCCTGGCTAATTTGTTTGCTGTTTGTCCTCAAAATCTCCCCTTTAGGGAACCTGTTCATCTTGGGAGCATAGTCATATCACTTGAGGGCTAAGATTTTCTAAGAAGCTCACAGCTTTGTTTCATATCTATTTTCCTATAATTAATCAGTTTTATTTAAAAAGGAAGGGGGGATAGATATATCCACAGACCAGGGAAAATGGATGTAGCTTAGAGGACAATTATACATAATAGTCCCAGGTTTGGCTGTCCAGATGATCATTAAAGAAATAGGCAGAGTTGGTTTTAAAAAAGGACCTAGCTCCCAGCTTCCGCCAAATGGGATAAAGAAAAACAAGAGGGCTATTTCCACTCCCTTCTGAAACCACATTGAAACGTATCCCCTAAGAACCTTTCACTAGGAACCCCCTCCCCTGCCAGTCCTCTCGTATACAAAGGCAGGGCACCGTCTCTGGCTACTGGGGAGCACACCAATTACGGTTCAGGGTTCACTCATTCTGTGGTTGCTGGTGGTGTATTTTAAAACACCCGAGCCAGCACGCACCGCTGGACACAGCAAACTCGCTGGTACTCTGAAGTGTCTACTTGGTGGTTCCGTTTTAGGCTTTTTTTTTTTTTTTCAGGTTAAAGTTTCTTAATCCCTAAGTGGCCAACTCATGTATTTGTTTACTGTTTCTCCTTCATATTGAACATTTAAAAATGAGTCCCCAGCAGTCAATCATGATAAACCAAATCATCTTGAAAACCAGTCCATGCGGGTTGGGTGAGGTGGTTCACACCCGTAATCCCTGCACTTTGGGAAGTCCAGGCAGGAGGATCACTTGAGCCCAGGAGTTCAAGACCAGGCTGGGAAACACAGCAAGACCCTGTCTCTATAAAAAATTTAAAAATTAGCCCAACTTACTCTCACTCAGGCCTGCTGCTTCCCATGGCCCATCTAGCCTTGAGTACTTGGGAAGGAAAATCAATTGCACGCAGGTCTCTGACCTTTCCAAACCTCACTCTGGCCTCCACTGCACCTGAATTCCAACCTGAGCACCTCAGTTACGGGAAGATGACAGGTGATCGCCTCACTGCGCATAGGCAATGGGTCTCACCCTCTCCAGGTAGTCCCTCTCACACCCTTGGGAGGAACGCCGCCAGAAGGACTTGTTGGCAAGAAGTCAAGAGAAACGAGCAAAGAGAGGAAAGAGCACAGGTAAGAAGCAGGAAGACCTGAACTCCACGCCCAACTGATGGAAGTTCCACTTCCACTAACCTTTGGCCTCTGCGTGAGAAGCATGGGCTACAAAGAATCAGAATTAGGGCTGCTCCTTCAAGATCCTCATTTTATACAACCAGAAACTGAGGTCCAGAGAAAAATAAGCAGTTGTCTGAGGTCACTCATCAAGTTTACCGGCCAGGTCAGAACCAGTAATAGAATCCAGAGTATCTGCCTATATTACCCAAAGTTTTCCCACTTTGTAACATCGACGACTCACGTGTCCCTCTTACCACCAACAGGGTCTTCTTCTTTCTAAGCCCACTGAGTCCCTCCCATAGCTCTTTGGAGGTACAGCAGACCCCTGTCATCCTGCTTCTTTGAGTTAATGTTCCTAAGGACAGGCTGCAAACTGGATACTGGGGTAACACCCAGGGGATTTCTCCAATGTGGTCTCCCCGGCTGGCTGCTCTCTCAGCCTCCACACTGCAAACACAGCCATCCTTTTAACCGCAAAGCAAACATTCTTCCATAGCTCTCCCATCCTCTAGAGCTGTGCTCCCCAACCCCCAGGCCATGGACTGGTACTGGTCCATGGCCTGTTAGGGACCGGGCCCCAGAACCCCGCCACCACCTGCTCCCCAGCCCCCGGTCCAAGGACAAATTGTCTTCCATGAAACTTAGGAACTGGGGGGCCGTACAGCAGAGCGAGTATATTTACAGCCACTCCCCATCGCTCGCATCACCACACCACCTGAACTCCACCTCAACTCTGCCCCCCGCCACCAATCCATGGAAAAATTGTCTTCCATGAAACCGGTCCCTGGTACCAAAAAGGTTGGGAACCGCTGGTCTAGAGCAGTGGCTCCCAAATGTTAGTGGGTGTCAGAGTCACCTAGAGGGCTGGTTAAAATATAAGATCACCAAGCCCCCACACCCCCAGAGCATCTGCCTCACTAGGTCTGGAATAAAGTCCAAACGTTTGTATTTCCAGCAAGTTCCCAGTTCATAAATTCTTTCTTCATAACAACGACATGCCCCAGTCCAACAACCTGAGGAAAGGATTGCAAATCAGACAAGCCCCTATCTGCAACTCCAGTGGCATCTGGCATGCCGCACTAAAGCTGTATGGCTCACATGCCTCATGGGATCACAGACAGAAGTGAGTAAGCAAAGGACCTGCACTAACATGCTGTAGAGCCCAGCTGGCAACGGGCTTTCCTTTCATTGTTCTGAAACCAACACTAAGAAATTTCTCTAAGGAGTTAACAATCTGCAAGTTTATTTAATTCTGAGTTAACTCTCCATTACTAACTAATTCCCATTTCATGTTTCCCTCTAGATAAATTGTCCCAATCATTTGCACAATCCACACTCAAATTTCCACCTCACCCTATATGCTTAGGTATGATCAAAACAGGTAGCCCTCACGTTGGGAAACAGAGGCGAACCTTCAAATCTATGTCCATAAAGTATCCTATGTCCTAGGGTTGACAGATTTAGAAAATGTAAAAACAAGATCCCCAGTTACATCTGAATTTCAGATGAATAAAAAATGTTTTGTATAAGTATGTGCCATGCAATATTTAGGATATACTTACACTAAAACATTGCTAGCTAGTTATTTATCTGAAATTCAAATTTAACAGAGGGGGCTGTATTTTATCTGGCAACCCTACCACATCTGTGTACTCGTTTAAAAAATATTTATTGCACATCTGCTATGTGTCATTTGCTGCAAATACGAGATACATAGGCAGGGTGTGCTAGTAAACATTTAACAACCGGCTCTTGGGGAGGGGATGATTTTTACCGTCAGCTGGTACCTGGAGCTCCTAAAGCCATCCTGCAAATACGAGGAGGCAACCTGCAGAGATGTCCACCCACAACACTTGACATTACTGAGCCAACAAACCAAGGCCAACAACCAAGCTCTCGTTATAGTAAGAAAAATAAACTCCTATTTGTTTAAACCACTGTTAATTGGCTTTTCTGTTACTAGTACCCAAATGATTCCCAATTGATACCCCAAAAATACCCCTCTGAGCTGTGTATCTCACATTCTCCTTCCTCTCCAAGCAGACAACTATTGTTTCTATTTGGGGGCCACGTGGTGGATCTCTTCTTTCCTCCCTTCCTTCCCCACCATATATTCACTCATGCACCCACTCACTCACCTACCCACCCATTGACCCACCCACCCCTCCCTCCCCCCATTCATCCCTCACAGTGCACCATTTATTTATTTATTCCATTGTAACATCTAATGAAGTAATGCTCTAGAGCTACCGGGAGCCATCCCAATCAGTGCCTCTGTCTCTCCGGGCCAGCCACCAGCGTTTTCCACCAAGGGCCTCTTCTAGAGCATTCTGTAAATCTGCGCTCAGTTGCTATCACAGAGGAAAAGCTTTCTTCTATCCAGGATTACAGGGTTCCTGACCCAGTTCTCCTCCTCATACATTCAATACTTCCTTGGGTCAGATTATAACCCTGTGGAAATCCAAAAAAGCCATAGAAGAGCCCCTGATGACCAATAAATCCACTCCGGAAGACTCAAGCACCTACAGTGGGGCAGGTGATAACCTCTGAGCCACAGGTTATCGGAGGCTTCTGACCCAACAGAGGCTTCTTTTGTGAACAATCCCAAGTACTAATGAATGTACTCAAGAAACCAACTGGCACTTATTTCTCTGGTAGAACAAATGAAAAAAGAAACTTAATGCATGAAAGATAAAGATCATCAAAACCATTCCCGCAACCACCTAACCAACCACATCCTGGAATTTCATTTCAAACGCATTCCACCAAAGTCACTTTGTCGGCAAGAGCCAGAGTGCCCACCCCTCCCCCCCGGCCCTCTGTGTCGGCCTGCTCCGTCTGTTCAGCAGTCACGGCCACCCTGAGAAGTCCCTTTATCTGTCCTCATTCTCCTTCCACACCTTCCATCTCAGCTCGGCATCTTTTCCTGCCTCATCTCTAGGCTCCTGCATTATTGTGTGAGACAAGCCACTGGAAGTGAGGCTCAATCACAAGACTGCAGTGTAGACGATCTTTTCCAGGCGGTTGCAGAAAATTCCAGGCACTATCAATGCTTTCCCTTTAACCACATCGAATACACTGTTATTTATTGTCAGCTCAACATCCCTTATTAGCACATCAACTGTGTCCGGAGAGCAAATGCCCAGGGATGTCATCACCAATGGGCAGCCCAACATCGGCCCGTCCTCCTGGCTAAGCGTGGCCTGTCAGAACCACAGCTGGCTCACCCAGATGACACCGTGTAGAGTCAAACCAGATGCTGGGGGGAAAATCTAAGACAGTGACCAATGTATGAGAGAAACTAGATTGGACAAATTGGAAGGCACAGAATGAGGCTAAGAAAATAAACAGACAGGAGGCTTTCTAGGGGAAATCTGTTCACACTGAGGATAATTAATTAATGTGTTGACTGGACTCCCAGAGGTAGCCACAGATGCTGAAGCCATGAGTATTTTTAGTAGACTTAGGTTCTTATTGGGTGGAAACAACATGAGCTTTTCGGCTGGCCAAACGGCCAATGGGCTAAGCTCCTTCCATCCTGGCCCACAATTACTGTACAGAGCGTGAAGTGGCTCTCTCCTCAACTCCAATTCACCATCAGGTCTAGATCCAGCATGGCCTGGGACTGCACCATTTAGAGAGAACCACCTTATTTCTGAATTTCCATCGTCCCCCTTTTCAAGCTTGAGCAGACCTGCAAGCCTTGCAACTTAAACACTCAGGATTAGAATTTGCATCAACATCAAAGAATCTTCTTGAGCTAAGCACAAAGGTTATTGTCTTTAAAACTAAAAAAAGTCTTCATTGAACAAACATCTGGTGAGCATATCTAACTCTTTGACCTAGTACCTAGTACTTAGTGCTGAGTTAAAGAAACAAAGCAAAACACAGTTCATACCCACCCACAGAGTGCAGACAACAGAGGGGAGATGCCCAAGTACACACAATTACAACATAGTCTGGTAAGTGCCATTTACAACCAACGTTAGCAAGAAGGGCATGTGACAACACAGAGCTTCTGCCCACAGGGAAGGGGTGGGTGCTGATCAAGAAAGTAGTCCTGGAAGAAGCAACATCTGAACCAAGTCCCCAAAACTAAGAATCAACCAGGTGAGGCGAGAAGAGAGGGGCAGTCCAGGCAGCCTGGTCTAGTGGTATAGGGGAACTGGGTCCTACGGTGAGAAAACGTATGGCACAGAAATTGGGAAATACAGTCATGCATCCCATAACAATGTCTCAGTCAAGGATGAGGTGGTCCCATAAGATTATAGCACAGGTGAAAAATTCCTGTCACTTGTTTGTGGTGATGCTGGTAGAAGCAAACCTACTGCACTGCCAGTCATATAAAAAGTCTTGCACATACAATTATGTACAGTCCATAATACTTGATAATGATAAAGAACTATGTTACTGGTTTATGTATTTACTATACTATACTTTTGAGTGTACTCCTTCTACTTGTTAAAAAAAAAAATTAACTATAAAAGAGCCTCCGGCAGGTCCTTTAGAAGGTATTCCAGAAGACATTGTTATCACAGGAGGTGACAGGTCCATGTGTGTTCCTGCCCTTGAAGACCTTCCAGTGGAACAAGATGTAGAGGTGGAACACAGTGATATTGGTGATCCTGACTCTATGTAGGCCTAAACTAATGTGTGTGTTTGTGTCTTAGTTTTTAACAAATAGTTTCAAAAGTAAAAAAAATAAAAAATAAAAAATTTTTTAAATAGCAAAAAGCTTATAGGAAAGATATAAAGAAAATATTCTTCTGTACAGCTGTACAATGTGTTTGTGTTTTAAGCTAAGTGTTATTACAAAAGAGTCAAAAAGCTTTAAAAATAAAAAAGTTTATAAAGTAAAAAAGTTACAGTAAGCTAAGGTTAATTTATTATAAAGAAAAATTATTTTTATAAATTTACTGTAGCCCAAGTGTAGAGTGCTTATAAAGTCTGCAGTAGTGGACAGTAATGTCCTAGGCCTTCACATTCACTCACCACTCACGCACTGACTCACTCAGAGCAACTTCCAGTCCTGTAAGTGCCACTCGTGGTAAGTTCCCTATATAGGTGTCCCATTTTTTATCTGTGATATTGCATCTTCATTGTACCTTTTCTATGTTTAGGTATATTTGGGTACACAAACACTTACCATTGTATTACAATTGCCTACAGTATCCAGTACAGTAACATGGCATGCAAGTGTGTAGCCTAGAAGCAATACAGACTATACCATATAGCCTAGGTGTGTAATAGGGCTACACCATTTAGGTTTGTGTAAGTACACTCTATGATGTTTGCAGAAGGAGGAAATCGCCTAAGGACACATTTCTCAGAAGTATCCCCCTCGTTAAGTGATGCATGATTATACCATAATACAAAAGTACTACAACTACTTTTTCAAAATTTGTTCTCTTTTCTGAGAGTTGATAGACCTGTGCACATCTGGAGGCCCAAGACCCAGAGGCTGGAGAATGTGGTCTGTGGTTGCATAAGGTAGGAACATAAAATGTCAGAGAAGGAACTGGCTAAAAAGTGGCCAGGTGCCACACTGCAGAGGTCCTTGTAGGCCTGGAGAAGTTTACACTGTCCTAAGCCTCTGGGTGGGTTAAATAAGGAAGTGAAGTGGTTTGTCTCCTGATGAGACGGATGCTAAGAAAAGCTGGGGCAAAGGAAGCCAGGATGCTGCTGGAAGGAAAACTGCCCGCTGTTCCCAGGAATGCCATCCCCATGCAGGGAAAACAGCCTGCTTGGGAGGCCAATTCCTGGGTCCTCGGTGCCTACAACATTCCCAGAGGAATGAAAGGAAACCAGAAATTCAGAGCATTAAAATAGATCAAATCTCTTGATGCAAAACATAAAGAAATGGAGGGAAAGGAAGCAGAATTCAGCAGTGTGGTGTCAACTAAACGACACAACTGGGCTCATAATTTGCAACTGCTATATGATTAAGTGAGATTATCTATGGAAAAGTGACTTTGGAACCAGGGGTTGTGTACGACAAAGAGGACTGGATTTACAGTTGCTGGATCTGCATCGAAATCTTGGTTATCCAACTGTGTGTGACCTTGGACAAGTCATTTAACCATAGCTAAACATGTATTCCTTCTGAAATGCAATTGTCTCTTTTGTAGAATGCAGGCAAAAATACCAACTTCCACAGGTTTATTATGAGGATTGGGTAAGAATCTGAATGTGTAAGTTCCTTATGCTTGATAATCATAGGGGACTCTGTTAATAACTTAGGAATTCACCCACTTACCTTACAGGTCTGGGTGAAACAGGGAAAAGGCAAGGAGCAAGAAAGTACACACACCTGCGAGCACAAAGAAGAAACACACTAGTGAACATTTTCAAGAATTGTCTTTAAAGATCATCCTCTAAGGCAAAGCCATGCCCCAGTGAAGGGCAGCACACAGCTCTGCAAGAAGAGGACCCAGAGCAGTGAATGTGTGTGCTGCTCCTCTTAAGCGTATTGGATGGTACAGGTTAAAGGCAGGACAGAAAAACTGCAGGTGGTCCACAAGGACAAAGAACTTCTCTCTTCAGAGCAGCTCTGGACTTTGCCTCTTCTGCACAGGGAACAGTTGATTGTCTGGTCTGAGTGGCATCTTTTGCCTTGGCACTAAATGGGAACACATAAGCCTTATGTGCAGCCCCCACACGGTTTTGTATTGTTTATTTTTGTCCTTTGGCATGCTATTTTATAGACGGCAATCAGAACCACAATGGAGATCATGGATAAGAAATTACTTTGTCACTTCTAAGTCACCATGAAGATATTAACAACAAGGTGACGATGATGAAAACAACAATAACAATGTGACAATGACAACATTAAAAATCCTTCAACTGAATGAAAATGTGTTGAGCATCTATGTGCATGGAGTGAAGTTGGACGTTATGGGGGAATACATCACTCTGCCCTTAGGATTGAACAGACAGAAAAACATGCAACAGAGTCATAGTAGAAGGTACAATATAGTAAGTCACCCAGTGGAGTGAAATATAAGACAGGAGAAATAATTCTGACAAGACAGATTAGAGGAAATATTAATAGTTCAGAGGGACTCTACAGAAAAGATGAGGTCAGCCCAGGAAGGAGGAGGTAGGCATGGCATGAACCACAGCACAGAGACAGAGGAGGGGCATGTGCATTCGGGGACGCAACTCTAGGCTGCAGCACGGGTGTGTGGAGGGTTGGGGTTATGGGGGGAGTTGAGGCTGGTGGTGGGGGACGAGCTGTTTTGGTAAAGTTGCAAAGGGAAATTGGGGTGAGATCCCGGAAAGCAGTGAATGTGCTAACAGTATCTGGCCTCTCTCTGTCATTCTCCAGGCAGTAGGAAGCCACAGCAGGCTTTAGAGCAGGGAGTGGTACAGCCTTTGAGGACGATTCCTCTGGCATCCATAGGAAGGACCAGGTGACAGTGGGAGGCAGAAGACAAAGTCATGAGGGTGAGATAAGAGCCAGCAAAGGCTTATCGAATGCGACAGCCATTAGGGCAATTACAGGAAAGAAAAATTTCAAGTTTAAAAGAACTTTATGTGCAAATTGACCAAAGGATTGAAAAAAATAAAAATAAAAATAAAAGAACTTTATGAAGCTCTTGTCAATAGGAAAATGCATTAATTTCCTGGTTGGATGTAGAGCAAGTCCAGAGTTGGGTTTATGGTCAAAGCGCACAGCCTTCAGGGTCCAGGGAGAGAGGGAAGCACGCCGTCATCTCAGGATGTGGGTAACTTCTAGAGTCAGCTCATGCCTACAGATGCCTTGGGAAGTCCTACTGCGTACCGCCAGGCACTGTAAGGTGCTGAGGTAGAAACAAGTATGGAAAAGGCACGTGAGGATTCCCAGGGCCTCACACACAGACACACCTCTGATATCGGGCAGATTTGGGGAGGGGCATAGGGGGTTTACTCAAGGAATTGTGGTACTGAAATTTGGGGAATGACTCAGACAATGCTGGAAGATTGTATTTGTGCTGAGATTTAAAGAAAAAAAATCCTGTCTTCCAGGACCCTGCCACCCACACAGCCATTCTGATCCCCCCTTTCTCCCCCCACCACCACTGTGTGACAGCCTCACTGGGGGACCTCGTGCATTCACACAGCTCCGAACGTCACTCTCAGTCCGAGCAGGGCCCAGCCCCAGCCACCAGTCCAGCTGGGATCCATCACCGAGCCCAGCCTTTGGTTGCAGCCAACACAGGGAAGAGGATGAAGGGGTCTGGAAATATCCTAAGGACGAGCTTGGAGCTAGTGCAGACTAAACCAGTTCCCTACTGCAAAGATGGAACCTTCAGCTGAAGAAGGCTGCACAGCTGGGAAGAGGAAGCATCAAAGGAAGCTTAGTGGAGAAGCCTGTGAACAGGGAAGTACCAACGGAGACATGTGGGGCGGGCGAGACAGGCAGGACGCCGAGCGAAAGCGACAGAGGCCAGCAGAGCGTGAGTGTGCAAGGAAACATGGGCTGGGGACGAGAGGTGGCGTGGGTGACCGGGCATGCCAGGGCGACAGGCGGACTCCGGCACACAACGCTGAGCGGAAGACAACCAGAGTAGCGACAGTGACAAAGTGCATTTTCTCTCCTCCTAACAATTCAGCACGCGTCAGACGGACAGGATGAAATGAGCACATGAGACGGGGTGAGCAAAGCAGAGGGCGCTGGGAGAATCCCAGCACTGGGCCTCCAAACCCAAGGGCGATGGGTCTTTCTCGACTAGGCCGACGGTGCTATGGGGTCAGAGGTGTGCATGTGAGTCCCTGGCTCGCAGCCACAGTCCCATAAGGGTCACCTTCATGCCCTCATCTGTATGCCTAGGTGGGTTCATTACCCAGGAGGGAATTATCTTTAGACAGAGCAGAGGAGAGTTGATATAATGTAGACCTAATTCCACTAGACCATGCCCCCTAGGCCCTGGTACTGGAGGTCCACCCCTCCTAGGAGACAAAGGTTCTGCACACACTTGGCAACTTTACATTAATACAGTCATATTAACTTCTCCTGCTTTTGTTCACTCATTTATTCATCCACTTGTTCATTCTCCAATTATTACTGAGTGCCTAGGACATGCCAGGCAGTCTTCGGACACTGAATGAGACCAACCAATCACCTGCTCTCAGGGAGTCGACATCGTAAAGGGAGAACACAGATAATCCGCAGCCTCCACAACAACAAAACACAGAGCTTTTGTTGATCAGAATCGTGATCAGAATCGTGAAGAAAATAAAGTAAGGCCAGGTGGAGTGGGGAAGGGCCCAAGGGAAGCCTTCTCTTACACGGTGAAGAGTGAACAAAGACCTGCAGGAGGTGACAGAGTGGGCAATGAGGGTCTGGGGAAGGAGGTTTCGCAAAGGGGCCAGTGTAGGGGACACAGCAAGGGCTGCAGCTGAGTGGGGGGGGGGGGGTGAGCAAAGGGGGGTTGGGGAAGGGGCAGAGGGGCTAAGTTGGCAACTCTCAGGGCTTATGACCGGGTTTGAGCAGAGGCACTTTGTGACGTGTTGCAAAGACCCTTCTGCTGCTGCCTGGGGTAAAGGGACAACCCAGCATCCATACAATAGTGTCTGTCTTTTCAAAAAGCCAGCTGCTCAGGAGACTGTCTCTCCCAGTCAAGGGCTTATCAGGAACCAGAGCACCAACCAACAAGGACATTACCTCTCCCCATTGCTGTGTTTACTGGTAACCAAAAGGGGAGTGTGAGGGGGGAACTGTCAACCCAGGGAGAAGACCTGAGAGTGGTAAATGTGCCTCTCAAGCCTAGCAATTGTCCTTCTGCTACATTTAGGCCAGAACGAGACATTCAAACCACCTCGGAAGCCCATGCTCAGGTGTGTGATTGTGTGGAACCCCATCATAATCCCCTAGAAAGCAAGAACAACAGGTTTACATTTCTCATTTGTTTCTCAGGGCTTAGTGTGCTATGATGTACACAGTAAGCACTAAATAAATACTTTTGGGATAAATTAAATAACTGCAGAATAATAGTAACAAAAATAGTAACAGTGATTTTGACAATACTTAATGACTGCTTACTCAATGCCAGTAATTCTCAGCCGGGGCAATTTGCCTCTCCAGGGGACATCTGGCAATATCTGGCGACATTTTTGGTGTCACAACTGGAGGGAGAGATGCTATTGGTGTCTAGTGGGTCAGGAAAGCTGCCAAACGAGATTCACAAGACAGCTCGCCCCGCCGCCCCCACAACAAACAATTTTTCAGCCCAAAATGTCTAGGGCCGAGGTTGAAAAACCTGCTCATTTAATACTCACAATTAATCTCACTTCCAAATGAGGAAACTGGGCCCTGAGATATAAACTTGCCCAAGAGATCACAGTGAGTAACGTTCTAAAGCACAAAATGACAACAAGGGAAGCCGACAGACAGGTCAATATAACAGATAGGTAGGTAGAGTACAACAGATAGGCAGACAGATTGAGAAAAAAATGGTAAAATCAAGAAATATGGAAAAGAACAGGGAATGGACCAAGATTAGCACTAAGCCAAGCTCTGCCAAGTACTGACATGTGGCCCTGGGACTACCCCTTACCCACCCTAAACCTCAGTGCCCACAACTGTAAAACTCCAGGAGGTATGGAAGATCCCTGACTTCAAGCTTTAACATTTTTTAGGACTAGTTTTTCACTGCAGCTCAAACATTAGCTCTATATAAATACTCATAAACATATGGCAATTGTCACTGTACAAATCCTAAATTCCTTTCCCTTTCCTTAGCGAAGGTAGGAGGTACCAAATGCCTTTATATACTCCTCCCTGCTCTTTCCTTCCTTCTAAAAATATCTGTTGACAGCCACCTGTGTCACGCACTGTGCCAGGGCTGCTGGAGATATTCTAATACAAAAAGCATGAGGTCCCCCTTAACCTGGTGCATTTCTAAAGTGTTCATTACCTGGCCAGGCTCAAGGTGCACGATTCCCCTACTGCACAGACTGGGGTGCCACACTGGGCCCTCCTCTGACTAAGCAGCAGGCAGGACTGTGGGACTTTGGGGTGGGGGGGCACAGAATTCCCTCCCTACTTGGATCATGCCTCCCTGTCAGTGTCAATATTTACCTCTCTGCTCAATAAATCCTGATACTCATTGTAATAGGAACAATACCTACTTAATGGCAGAGGAACGAGAAATTTAGGCATTATGGGTGAGGGAAAGAGAGGTTTTGAGATGAAATGTGAGCAGGTTCGGAAAAGCAAGCTGGGGGGAATCAGTTTGCCATGGACAGGTAAATGCTGGCAGCAGAAACGAAGCTACCTGAAGGGTAAGGTGACACGGGGCAGCCAGGAGGAGTGGGAAGATGGTTAAAGGTGGACTCTGAACTGGACCCGAAGAGAATGACGTTTTCTATTAATACTTCTTATGACAATATTGTTAAAAAGTTGTTAACAAGAATCAAGAAATGTCAGACTGTGCTAAGGGATTACATCAATTAACAGAGCATGGGCTGGTTTGACTAGGCCATTTAATTAAGCCATTTACCTCCAGGCTGGGCACTGAACTGGGGGTGATTCATTCGCCATCTGATTCGATTCTCACATTAAAGGAGGTAGTAGGTATCGCCCCCATATAATACTACATGAGGAAGCCAAGGCCCAGAAAGGGGTTAATATTTTGCTAGATCAAGTAAGTAAGAGAAAGGGGCAGTATTCAAATCTGAGTGTATCTAATGCCCTGTTCATCCCACCACGCTCTAGTAACGTGAATGGAGCTGGACAACAGAACGTGGAGAGACACGCAACTTGCTAGAGCCCCGTGGCCTCAAACCCCACCATGACTGCGCTGAACGGGAGTGATATCAGCCCAAACTCACATTTGTTTGAGGAAGAATACAAATGTGTGGCTGTTTATCTTCTTTGTCTGGAAAGTATTACTACCATGTCATTTTACAGAGGAAAAAAGTAAGGCCCAGGAGGGTCACATGGTACACCCAGGATCACAAATCCACTGGCTCATGATGTTGGGACCTCAAGCCAGGTCTACTCTCTAAATAACAGAAAACAAAGCAAAGAAGGTGAGGGAAGGAGGGGAAAGGGCATTACCGAGCCTTGGAAAGGTCAGGGGAAGTGTCCTAGGGGAAGTGGGACTTGAGTAGAGCAGGGCCAGGGTAGAAAACGTCCACAGGGAGGAGAGGCAGGATCACAGGACTAGGCACTGGGAAGGGGCGTTCAGGGGCCGGGGGATGGGCCTGGCATTCACAAGCCCCAACATCAGACATCAAGTGTCCATGTAAACTGATTGAAAACCCACATCTGATCCAGAAAAGTCCTGCTCAAAGCCCTTCAAATGGCCCCTGATCAACTCTGCTACCCACTTCCTACGAGCTAGCCCTCACCTACCATATCAGCCCCGACTCCACTCATAGTTTCCTGAATTCATCATCTATGCCTTCACATACACGCAGGCTGTCTCTCCCGCCTACAGACTTTTTATCCCACAAATTAAAACATTTCCAGGTGATTTATTCCAGGGACACCATTCATGGGAAGTTGTACCTGACACTCCAGGACAGACCCACTCCCCATAGGCCATGCCTGCTCTAGGCAGGTAGGACACTATCCCAGTTGGGCCCGCTGTGCCTGGCCCCCTCACTAGCCACCGGAGGGCAGGTCCCGTGGGTCTACACACACAGGTCCTCGCAGTGGCAGACACCTGATAAACACCAAGTCTACAAAGAGAAGGTGAAGCAGAGAAGAGGACAACAAACACAGCGTCAGGTGAGCGAGTCCTTGGTCTGTTGCTGGCCGTGGTTTTCTCAACTTTGCCAAAGGAAAAATACCCAGCTGTCTTTACTCGTCTGGTAATGTTTGTTTTAAAAAAAAGATCCAAAAGCTCAAGGGTAAAAAAGTAATTTTTGGAATGAGCCTTCATTTCAGAAAGAAACCAATGCATGCAGTGCCATCACAAAACAATGTACACTGATGATAAACTGATCACAGTATAGTGGTAAGAATTCTCACTTCATTCATAATATAAACCTTAATTCCCACCCTCCCCCAAAATGAGCCGCTTACAATTAAAACATACGTATATGGAACACCAAAGCGCAGACTAAGCAAAAGGAGATTATACAATGGGACAAGGAGTCGGGAAGGAAATAATGACATGAAGTCACAGCAAAGGATGCTGCCTGCAATCAGCCATCAAATTTAAGCAGGAAGGGTAAAGAGAGGCATTGACATGATCTCTCTCCTGTAACAGGAGGGGCACTGAATACTGTCATGGGAAATGGGTTAAATACCAGCTTTTCAGGGGCTATGAACTATCACAAATGCATTCCAAAAGATGATGAATCAAATGTACTCTCTATGCTCCATATCGTAGAAAAGAAATGTGCTAATAATATGATGAATTCAGGTATAACCCACCTGACTTTCTACATCTAATGACTCTGTCTCCTTCAAAGTAGTCACATTAGGTGGCTTTTCATTTATTCTAACTAAAAATGGCACCAGTACCTCAAAGAGTTGGGTGCTCATTTAGAGTTGCCCTCAAAGCCCATTCCCAAGCAGTGGATGATGTCCAGGACAACAATGAAGAACAAAAGGGACACAGGATGGACACAGCTCCGGCCCCTGCTCTAGCCTGGTTTCCTATATTTGCAAATACCATTTTCTCAACTTCCTGTGGAGGGCTGTCACAAGAAGCAAATGAGTTAGTGCACACAAATGTAGAGGCTTTAATGCTTACCCCTCATCACTTCCATAAGAATTTGTGGAGGACCTACAAGATGCCAGGCATGATTCTTGTGGTTGGGGCACAGCAATGACAAAAATCCCTGCCCTCATGAAGCGTGTGTGTGTGTGTGTGTGTGTGTGTGCACGCGCGCGCGTGCGCTAGGGGAGACATAGACCAAAACAAAGTACAGACCCTTGAACAACATGGGTTTCAACTGTGCAAGTCCACTTACATGCACATTTTCTTCCACCTCTGCCACCTCTGAGACAGCAAGACCAACACCTCCTCTTCCTCTCATCCTGCTCAACGTGAAGATGATGAGGATCAAAACCTTTATGATGATCCACTTCCACTTCATGAACACTAAATATATTTTCTCTTTTGATTTTCTTCATAACATTTTCTTTTCCCTAGCTCGCTTTATTGTAAGAATACGGAATACAATATATAACATACTATGTTACTGGTAAGGCTTCTGGACAACAGGAGGCTATTAATAGTTAACTGTGTGTGGAGTCAAAAGTTATGCTCGAATTTTCGACCGTGCAAGGGGTTAGCACTCCTAATCCTCGAGTTGTTCTAGCATCAACTATAAAAAACTGCATTAAACAACATATTAAAAAGGGGCAAGTGCTAAGGAGAAAAAGCAGGGATGAGTGATAAGAAGTGGAGAGGAGTTTGCATTTTTAAACAGAGTTATCAGAGGGACTTAGATGATGGTATTTGAGCAAAACTGGGATGTCTCAGGGGAAAGAAAAATTTGGGAAAGGGAATAGTTAGTTGTATTTGTTCAGAGTTCTGACAGGAAAAAGGCGGCACACTCAAATTGGGTAATTCAAAGACAGTGTAATAGAAGAGTACAATGGTGTTTGCCAGGGGTTGGGGAGAAATGGAAACAGGGAGATACTATTCAAAGGGTCCAAAGTTGCAGTTACAGAAGATGAATGAGTCCTAGAGATATCCTGTACAACACAGTGCTTATAGTTAACACAGTACTGTATCCTTAAAAATTTGCTAGGAGGGTAGATTTTATATTAAGTATTCTTATCACAAAATAATAATAATAATAAATAAAAACGGCAGGAGGAAAGTGCTAGAGGTGATGGGTCATAGATTGTGGTGATGGTTCCACAGGCATATACTTATCTACAAACTCATCAAATTGTATATATTAGATATCTACAGCTTTTTGTTATGTCAGTCATACATCAATAAAGTGGTTTAAGAAACAAACAAGGCAGCTTTAGACATAGCTGCTGAATCAGTAATTAATCTACTTAAAAGTCCTTGCCTTCAGCCCACATTTGTCTACAGGAAAATAATGATTAAGCATTCAAATGCCTTTTGTTCAGCTAGACTATGTCTTCCGAAATTACCTTTCTACAAACCAATAAATTCATTGCAGAAAAAAAAAAGTAGGGTTTAGGGAAACAACAAGCGCTTCAGTAGCCCTGGGTTAGTAACAGCAGGGAACATACCACCTCTAAGCCTGAAGCGCCCCATGAAGGAGGAGGTTAGGAAGAAGACACAAGAACAGCACAAAGAGGGGGCCGCCTTCAGGAGCTGTGGTCTTACTGCTTCATTCCTCCTGCCCAGAGAGAAGCCTGGAGAAGAAATCCCAGGCCTCTCTCCCCGTCTGGCTCATCTCCTGTGAGGGTCCTCCCAACAGGGAGCTGAGGGCCAGGATGCCTGTGGACATTCTCTACACAGGTCAGGCTGAGGGCACACAGCAGAGTAGAGAAGGGTGAATAGATCTGGAAGAGCAACAGGAGGAAGCAGGTATCCAGTGCAAAGGCCCTGGGGGAGGCGTACACTGGAGGAGCAGCTAGGAAGACTTTAATACTGTTCCAGGAAGAGAGTAAACAGGGCTTGGGGGGTTGGCAGAGAACATGAGGCCTCCCCACCAGACAGAAGCTCCAGGAGGCCTGTTTGATCCACTGCCACATGCCCAGCACTCAGCACAGTGCCTGACACAAGAACACGCACAAGAGTCTGTTCCCTAAATGGATGAAGAGATGAGTGATGACAGACGAGGTAAGCAAATCTTCTGCAAATGGGAAGTAATGAATGCATTGGACTGCACTTGTAAGAAGCCCTCTGGGATCTCCGTATCCAAAGGGTTGCAGTCACCTTGAAAGCACTCACCATCAGAGGCCACTCCCTCACTCTCCTGTGGGCCGCCACTCGCCTCAGCCCCTTCACAAGGATCTGGCCTGCCAGCCTTGCACTGACCTCAGGGCCTTTGCATGTCTTTTTCTCTGTGTCTGGAACACCATCTACCCCCTCACCTGTGGGCAAGCAAAGCACCTCCTATGATCATGTCACCTCCTGTACTAAGCCCTTCCTGATGACCAACTTGGAGCTGTGGTGTCCTGTCTATACCACCATGGCCCCCTGGGCTAACTTCCATCAAATCACTTATCATTCCCCACCTGAATTTGGTGCACCACCAAATTCATCTTTTGCACCATGCCTGAGACTATTACACCCCTCAAGGGCAGGAGCTGATGCTTTTACCTGTGCAGGCCTCATACTTAACAAAGTCCATGGCACAAAGTTGGCTCTCAGATTTAGTTGAATTCCTGAATGGATGAATCAATAAAAGCCACACAGCAGTAAGTGGCAGACTCTAGTAATTTAATTCCTGGTCCAGGGCTCTTTGATATAAAGTAACTCTTCTATTTTTAATATACCCCACATTCCCGAAGATGACACTCCTGCAGAAGTAAAGCAATGTGATGAACAGCTTACAACCTGCAACACACTCAGCAGCTCAAAATGACAACATTAATTTAATGAACTTAAACACTGGTGAACTTTTTAACACATCCAGAGTTATTTACACTGGGAAATGCATGCCTAAGATTGCTTGCCAAAGAGAGACTCAAATAGAGATGACACATATATCTTTCGCATGTTAATTTGCATTTTAAACTTTGAGCTTTGGTACAAGTTGGCGTTTCTCTTTTGGAATGGAGAAATCAAAAGAGATTGACAGATTTTTTGACCCATGCATCCATCCATTAATCTCTCCATCCTTTCTAAATGACAGGTAAATCACTAGGCCTTAGGACTGCTTAGAGATGAACCCTACCATCATGGTACAGTGCATTTAGAGAGACAAACGGGAGTGAATACAACGTAATATGTTTAGTATAATAATGAGATGACAAAGTGCCAGGGACACAGAAGTGAATGGCCTGAGTCTGCTAGCGCTGCCATAACAAACAAAGCACCACGAACTGTGTAGCTTACACAACGGAAATTTACTGTCTCAAAGTTCGAGGGGCTGGAAGTCTAAGTTCAAGCCATCAGCAGGGTTGGTTCCTTCTGAAGGCTACGAGGGAAGGATCTGTCCTAGACCCCTCTTCCTGGCTTTTGGTGGCCTCAGGTGTTCCTTGGCTTATAGATGGCACCTTCCCTGTGCCCTCACATCACCTTCCCTCTGCACATGTCATTCTCTGTGTCCTAATATCCCCTTTTTATAAGGACATAGTCAAATGGGATTAGGGCCACCCTAAAGACCTTATCTTAATTTGATCATCTGCAAAGACCCTATTTCCATTCAAAAGCAAGGAGGGATTAGGACTTTAACATATTTTGTGGGGGACACAACTGAACCCACAACATGGTGAAAAGATGGATCTTGAAAGAGGAACATGTGCTTGTGGACAGGATGGCAGAAAAGAGCACTGATGTGTTCAAAGAACAGAGGATGAGAGACCACGGGCCAGGGAGCACAGGGGCGGGAGACGAACCAGGAAACTGGAGGCCTCAACACGGGACTCCATCCTATCAGTGATGGGAAACCACTGAAGGGTTTTATGCAAGGAACTAACAATAGTATTGTGCTTTGAAAGACTATTTTGGGCATCTGCAAGATAGCTTTTTATTTTGTCCTTTTGCTTGTTTCCTTTTGTTCCTAAAAATTACACAGAAGCCCCATTTGATTTTCACATTGGAATGAGGAAGGGGAGTTTAGGGTCCATGTTTCTCTTTCGTAACAACCTTGGCCTCATCTAGGGTACAGGATTGGCCTGTAAATTAAATGGCAAGTTGTCACAATGACCTTCTCCCACTTCCGTTTAGACTGGGAGACTGGGTGACTGGGTGGTAACGCCCCTGCACAGTCAGGGCCTCAGGAACACATGCGAAAGGAAACATCTTCCACGCCACCTCCTGCTGCCAAACGATGCCTCACACCGGTTCTCCAGAAGCATGTGACATTCAGGCCAGAAGGACTATACAGGTCCTCCAAACTGTCCCCTGGAAATTCGAAGGTGTGGGAGATCTGAATATGCCAACCCCAAACATGTCAATTTGGCATAAGGATTATTTTGAGCTGAGGGCAAATTAAGAAGAAACCCCTAGAGACCCAAAGCCTTTTTCCTTTGTCTTGTTACTTGTCTAAAAATTTACTGTTCTTCCTTGAAGATGCTGTGTAATTATATAAGCTGGATTCCTAAGTCACCTCTTTGAGAATTACTCACTCCCTGGGTGTCTCCTGTGTATACACAAAACACACCTGTCAATAAAGTTGTTTGTTTTTCTCTTGTTAATCTGTCTTTTGTCACAGAGGTCTGTCTCAGCTAAGAACTAAGGGAAGAGGGAAAATTATTTTTTCCTCGCCCAAAAAGGTATCTCAAGGAACACCCCAGCAGTAGGGAAAAGGGGGCGGTCAAAAGAAAGACAGAACAAATGAGGGGAGCTAAGTCTGCTGGTCCTGCTTTGCCTTGAAAAGCACGATTTTAATCTTTATTTAAAAATGACACCTCTATTGAGATATAATTTATATACCAAAAATTCATCCTTTTAATATGTACATTTCAGTGGTTTTTAGTGTATTCACAGAGTTGTGCAGCCATCACCACTATTCAATTCCAGAGTATTTTAATCACCCAAAAAAGAAACCCTGCACCTGTTTGCAGTCCATCTCCATATTCCCCTCCCCCAATTCTTGGAAACCACCAATCTACTTTCTGTCTCTATGGACTGGCCCATTCTGACAATTCATATAAATGGAATCATACACTATGTGGCCTTTTGTATCCGGGTTCTTCCACTTAGCATAACATTTTCAAATTTCATTCATGTTACAGCATGTGTCAATATTCCATTCCTTTTAATGTCTGAATAATATTCCATTGCATGGCTATCCCACATTTTGTTTATCCATTCATTAATTGATGGACATTTGGGTAAATTTCCAGGTTTTGGTTATTATGAATAATGCTGCTATGAACAGTTCTGTACAAGTCTTTGTTCAAGTACCTGTTTTCAAGTCTCCTGGGCATATACCTTGCTGAGCCACATGTCAACTTTACGTTTAACTTTTTGAAGAACTGCCAAACTGTTTTCCAAAGTGGCTTCTCCATTTTACATTTCCACCAGCAATGTGTAAGGGTCCCAATTTCTCCACATACTCTCTAACACTACTTATTTTCTATCTTTTTGATAATAGCCACCCTAGTGGGTATGAAATGGCATCCCATTGTGGTTTTGATTTGCATTTCCCCAATGACTAATGATGTTGAGCATTTTATCATATGCTTATTGGCCATTTGTATATCTTTTTTTGGAGAAATGTCTATTCAAGTCCTTTGCCCAATTTTTTAATTGCATTATTTGTCTTTTTGTGGTTGAGTTATAAGAGTTCTTCATCTATTCTAGGTACAAGTCCCTTATCAGATATATATGATTGCAAATATTTTCCATTTTGTGTCTTTTTTATTTCTTAATGATATCAGTTGAGCCACAAAAGATTTTAATTTTGATAAAGTCCGACTTACCTTTTTTCTTTTGTTACCTGTGCTTTGGGTGTCATATCTAAGAAACTGTTGCCTAGCCCAAAGTCAGAAAGATTTACTCCAGTGTTTTCTCCTAAAAGTCTTCTAGCTTTAGCCCTGACCTTTAGGCCTATGATCTACTTTGACTTGATTTTCATTTTTATCCTTTTTAGAGAATAGTAATCCACATAAAATTTGTTTAACTTCCCTAAGCAACCTTATTTCACAGATTCTAGAAAGGAAGAATAACCTGCCCATGGCCACATGAGTTTCAGGCATGGCTAGACTCAGATGCAAGTTTTCCGCCTTAATGTCCAGAGAGGACTCAGCTCCCCACCAACAATGCACAGGCCAAACCTCCCCACGGGCACTCCCACTCGATGCTGCGTAGGTCAGAATGGATCCTTCTCCTCACTTCACAGAAGGCTGTGGCACCCCCACGTAAACATGCAGATTCAGATCTGCAGTGGCCTGAAATGACCCTGTGTCATCTCCTTCTTATTTGCTCCAGAACTGTTTCTAATCAATGTCAGGTCCTATACTTACCACCCCAAAACCCACCTCAAGTATACAGAGGAATTGAATGTCTCCTTCAAAACCTCCCTTCCCCACATAGGCTTCTGTTTTACCTCATTCGCTCACCTGAATTCACTGCACACTTGCAAGGTACTCTGTATTTGGCCATGAGGATACAAAATTGAATAAGATGATACAGCCCTGACTGCCAGGAGCTGTCAGTTCAGTGGGAGGGAGACGCGCTAAGTACTGGCATTTTATCACCTCCCAACATTTAGTAGTAATGAGCATAACTGCTAATATTAATTACTACGTGCCTGGCTTTATTTTTGTACTTCTTTAACCCCATTACATCTTTACAAGATAGTGATATCACTATCCCATTTTACGGGACATAGTAAACTCCAATTCTGTGCAAAGCACTCTACCTAACAGAGGAATAAGTAGAGGCCTACGGGAGCAAAAAGTGATGAGCTTGGAAAGGCTTCAAGTACAAGGGGAACTGGGGTGGACCTTTGACAGTGGAATCTTTCCTGGGGAAAAAGCAAAAAGTAAGGCAACAATAAAGGCATAAAAAACACCTGTCGAGTTAGAGAAAAAGTGAGCAGTGATGTGGCTAGATTCTAGGGAGATAGGGCCACATAAAGGCAGAGTGTGCAGGCCTCCGCCAGAATTCACGTTCACACACCACGGCTGGAAGAGCCAACAAATTACATGGGAAAAAACCATGTACAAACTCGCCTTGCACTGACATGTGATATTAGTACATACGCTATGCCTTTGAGACAGTCTGCCCAAAAAAAACAAAAAAAAGCTACCAACTAAAAGGAAACTGATATTAATACCATTCAGTGTGAGGGTCTGATCTGGGGGTGGGGAGGTGAAGAGGAAGTTGTTTTATTCCTTACAATAATACTTGTATTTCAGGTAATCGAATTTGGTTCTTAGAGCTAATGTCATTTTCTGCTAATTTAATGTCCCAGGAATCCCTCAGAGTAAGAAGATTGCTGGTGGAGCGCAAATGGAGCCCATTCTGGGGAAATGAACATTTCCCCAACCCAGGTGTGCTCAAAGGCTGAACAAAGGCCAATCCCACGGAGTAGAGGGAGCGAAATGGATCCTAGGAGGTGGTCTGGGTATGAAGGCAGCTTGCTGAGCAGAGGGGCAGTGGTTATTTGAGATTCTTCATTGTGAAAGCAAACTAATCAGGCTCCCCTGAATTAGGCATTTGGAAAGCCAGCAGGGTGCTCAGGGGCCTCAGATGACTCAGGTGGGAGGAGAGGAGAGCAGGGAATTTATGAAGAGGGGACAATGTCCATTTGGCCAGCTCTGCTTCCAAAAGGAACATGGAAACGTCTGCCTGCCTCCAGTTGTGGTAGCAGCAAGAGACCATGCTTCTCAGCTATCCTGGACCACTCCTCATTTATGTTCACTGTCCCTGGGTAATTACTTATAGCATCCCCTAGCATTCTTAAAAATATTCCAGTTTTAGACAACAAATTACACAGTCATCCTAGATACAGTGGCCAGAGTGCAACAGAAAGAGTCAAGAAAGCTAGGACAGGATTTGCAAGCCTCGCAATCTCGGGGAAAATACTTAACCTCTCAGGCCTCAGTTTCCTCACCTGAAAGAACAGAATCATAGTACTTGCCTGACAAGTTTATTTGTGAGGACTAAATGAGACACTGTGGATAATTTAATGTGCCAGCACAGCGCCAAGCACACGTAAAAAACCAATGAATGATAAGCTATTATCAGTGATTGGTTCACAAATGCAGGACCAGCCTGGGATGCTAGGCTTTGGGGATATCTCCTTTCTGTCCTAATTGTCTGACTAACCCTCAAACCTCCCTGCCTCCTGCCCCTGGGCATCCAACATCCTCAGTTCACAGCTAATCACAGAAACATAGCATGAAGAAAGGCGTACTTCTCCAAGGGCTGAGTAGGATTTCATAAACCAAAAAGCCTACAGCTTCCAGCTGTGGTACTGCCCTGGTCTCATTTGCCCAGAGGCAGCAGAAGACAATGAAGCTGGGAATTTCTGTTCGAGGAAGTATTTCTCCCTTTCCTTTCCTCTCCTGACAGTGGTCTTCAATTAGTGCAGGGAGGCCAAGGGAGGGAGGACGAGAGAGAAGTGAGCTCACTGAAATACATCTGCAGAAGCGGATTACTGAGTGTCCCACAGACACAGGTGCAGCTGACAGCCCCTGAGCAAAAAGGGGGTGGCCAGGGAAGGGGAGAAGAGCAGAAAAAAATTAAGCTTCTCCCTGGGCTTGATGAAGATTAATATCTCCTCCCTGATGAGATGAGGCAGCGTAATCACTGCTATTAATACAGAATCACTGAAAGCCAAGGATGGGGGCGTGGAGGGAAGGGGGGGATGGGAAGAGAGTGTCTTGAGATGTGGGTGTAGAAGCAGAGAGGGTCCCGCTGAATGTATACAGACGCAGCTGATTTCTGCAGGCTCAGAAGTTAACATAGAGCCTGACAGCTGAGGTGGGGTGTGATATAACAGTGTTTTAGATTTGCTTTGTTGCTTTTCCTACTGAGATCATGTGACTGATTGGGTTAAACACATTGATCTTGAAGACCACACCTGTTACCATTCAGTGATTGCAGCAGACAGACCTAGGCCATCCCTGCCTGGTGAGCCAACCAGTGGCAGAACTCAGGTACGGCCTTCTGACCCCTTTCTCCCCGGCCCATTCGTAGTCCCGCTTCAAGATAAGCCCAAGAGGCATCTTCCTGAAAGGTTTCTTTGAAGCCCCCAGATACCTATGTGTCCCTCCTTCTGGTTCCTAAACACCGGGGTACCTACTTCTATTACAGCAAGTATTTTGGACTGCAATTGTGAGACCTCCCCTGCAAGAGAGACTGCTGCCCTTAGCCTAAAATTCTTGCTTCCCATCATCCTATAACCTGTCTTACCCACTGAACAGTGTTTCCATCACCTTATCTCCTGGTTTCCTCCAAGGACCCATTATCTGCAGGGAATGACTAAGAGAAAGGTCATTATCACCTAAGACCAACAAGAGAACAATTCTCCTGAGGGCAGGGACCATGTCTTAATCTTATTTGAGTCTTTCTCAAGACTGTAGTCCAGTATCAAACATATACTGAGTGTTTAATAAATAGGTGCTCAATGCTCAATAACCTAAGAGGGAAAAAGGGGGTGAGGAATGAATGCAGGCACCAAAAAATTCAGCTGGCTGCCCAAAGGAAACCTCAACTCCCACGAAGAAAGGTGCAAACACATCAGGGTGACCATGAATGCCTGCAGCCCAGGTCTTATCTGCTCAAAAGCATCGAGATTGTTCCCAAAGGTATGCAATTTAAAAAAAAAGAAAGCAAAAGCAGTTAATTCCCCACCCCTACCCCCAAATCTTCACTCACTCAAGCTCTGTGTGAATTTTCATCTTAAATATGATCAGGATTCCTGACTCTCCAAATCCCACACCATCTGACATTTGGGTTTAAGACTGGGAAATGTGGAATAGGCATGGGAGAATCCCAGAAGGGCAGGCCTTGTGCAGAGCAATGTATACCTCCATGTGTCACAGAATGATCTGGAACCATTTCATTAAATAGATGGCAAATTGCAAATGTGAGGGCAAACCATCGTCAAAATGTACCTGATGAACACATATCTGCCATGTGTATAACCAGCACACTGGAACACAAAGTACACATGAACATTACAAGCACTGAGGCTTCTGGGCCCCAGCTTTTAATTACATTACAGTCTTGACAATAGCTCACCTGACAGATCACGCAATAATATGCCTCCCTTGGGTAGGTTAAAAATGCAAATTGAAAGGGCCTGAAATAGGAACACCACTTCAACTACTATGTTCATTCCCACTGAGTGAAAAGCACAGTAGGGGTTTTAAAGAGGCCTTAAAGCCAGTTTTAAACCTTAAAGGCACTTACAGGTTGATAGGAATATAAATATCTACAGAAAAACCAACAACAGAAAGATCAAATATTAGTTACCTGGATTAGCTGCAAACATCTCCAGTGGAGTGACCTGAGACTCTCCAACACACCCGAGCGTGCTTGAGCCACATGCAGAAATGCCTAGCCGGCAACTGCACCCAACCCCTCTGGGCTGGAGTCCCAAGAGCAGCAGGTTTCTGGCTGTAGCACTAACACACCCCATACACACCATGACCGTATTTCTCATTAAGCCACAAGCAGGGCAGGGGAAGACCCTGTGGGTGGGACTGCAGAGGAACAGAGACGCCAAGGAACTACAACTGGAAGGGAGATAGAGCTCCGTGGTCCTGCAATACTCTTGCCAGAAATCCAACCTTGCCAACGCCCAGGGCCAGGGGAAGCGTGCAAGCAAAGGAAGAGAATCTAAGCCAGTTCCATGTGGTCCCTCCAGATAGAGCCTCCGCTGGGGACAAGAACTCCTCCCTGGCTGAGACTCCCAGCAGAACCAGCTTCAGAGACCCCACCTTTAACCACACGAATGAGAATGTGCCAACTGCCACCAACCTGCTGTGCTTTTATAGGATACTTAACCACTTGGTGCCTCGGTTTCCTCATCTGTTAAGATGGGCTAACAAAGGTTCCTCTCTACATGCTGAGACAATACAGTATAGTGAGCAAAAGCATGGCTCCTGGAGACAGATGGCAAGCTCCGGAGTCCTATCAACTCTACTTCCCAGGTGAGTGACCTTGGGCAAGTAATTGGACCTCTCTGTACCTTGGTTTCCTCACCTATAAGCGAGGATAACAACAGAAGCAACTTCACAGGGTGGTTGAAAGGACTAAATTAATCTCAGTAAATCACAGAGAACAGCACCTAGCATATACCAAGTCCTCAATAAATACTGGTGACTATTACTGCTGTGAACGATGTCACTGTTCTTTCCCATCCCATTCCCTTAAAGGAGACTAACACTCACTCAGCAAGCCCTGTGCACGTGTATGCAAAGCCCCTGTCATGTATTATTAGCTCCCTGGCTTGTTAACACCACCCCCTAAAGAGCTCACTTAGACTGATGAGGACCGAGGTTCAGAAATGTCAGGGGACCCCTCCAAGGCTATGCAGCTGGTGAGTGATAGCATCAGACCCCAAACCCAGGTCTTCCGATGCAAGAACCCACACACTTCCCACCCTATCACACAGTGAGAGAACCGCCTAATAAAGCCAGGCTGACATTTCAGCTTTATTTCAACCACATTTTCATTTATGACAAAAATAAAAGTACAGTGTCTACTTCACACTGGAGATGAAAAAAGGCTTCCCAATCTTTCTGTCCATGTGACATCTTTTTTTTTTCCCCAGCAAAAATGGTTGACACTGGCTTCCAGCTCACCTCACTATGGGGTGTCACTGGTGCAAGGGCCCCAACACTCAGGAATGAGCAGGTTGGGCATGTTCATTGTCAGCCCTTTGATCGTCTACCAATATATTCCAAACCAGCCATCGATCACCTGCCCAACGCGGCTCTTGCCACAGGACTCACCACCAGGCACCCATTTGCTCAGGTCAAAACCTGCAGCCATCATCGATTCTTTCCGACTATCTCCTTCACAGCCCAAACATCACCCAGGCCAGGAGGCTCCATCTCCAAAACCTATGCCCAGACAGCCATGCCCGCCTCACATGCACTGCCATTGCACCGTCGACATTCCATCACCTCACTGCTCACCTGCATGCCCACGTGAGCTACCTCGCTGGAGAACCGGCTTAAACTCTTGTCGCCTGTAGACCATTCTCCATACAGAAGCCAGGCTGACTATCTCCATACCATCTAACCTCCCCCGCAACACTCTGAGGTGGTCAGGGCAGATACCATCACCCCCACTTTACAGAGGAGGAAGCAGAGTCTTCGACTTGCCACATGGCTGTTTGGTAATGAAGTTCATCCTAGGAGCCAACAATTTGAATGACTTGCACAAGATAGTCAGCTTCCCTGGGTTTTAATTTTCTCTAAGAGAGAGATAACATTAGCCCAGCTTGACTCTCCCCTGTGGGGGAGGTTCGGTGAGAAAGTGAACTCTTTGCACTGACTAGCCGGCTGACCCTGGGCAATCCACTTACCTGCTCTCGGTCCTCATTCTGTGCTTTTTCCATTATGCTCTGCTGGCAACGAGTCCCGTCCATTTGCAAGCAAATTAAGTCTTTGCTTTATATTTACTGAGCAACAACTATGTGCCAAAACAGAATTTTTAACACTATATTTTATATGTAATTACAGATCTTAAGTTTATTCATAAACGGCCTCAGCAAAAGTGAAAATAATTAAATAAGTAGCTGCAATTTGCTGAGAGCCTAATAATATGTCAGTTGCCTCCATAAGTCACCATTCTTAGACCTTCGAATACATCTGTAAGGAAGGTATTGTGGTTTCTGTTTATACATGAGAAAACTTAGAGAAGGCAAGAGACAAGCCCGCGGTCACCCAGCTAATACATGGCACAGAGAGGTTTCAAGCCCTAAGCATTCTGACTGCAAAGCCCAGGTCCCCTCCAGTCCTGCCATCCTCACTCCCCGCAGGTGGATGCTCCTCTGTGATGGGCGATGGGCACGCCCCACACATGGGGGACAGCTTCTGGTCTCCCTCTTGCCAGGCTCTTTCACTCCTCTGTGTGTTCCAAAATGGCAATATACACTCCCACGGGTGCCCAGAACACTCCTACAGACCTCGAGACTCAGCTCACCTTCCCCGTTTCTGATCTCTGGCCACACAGGGCCCCACTGTGCCTTATGTATTGTGTTCTCATCCCACTGGTGACACACTTTGACTTCTGGATCACTATGCCACGCCCACTCTAAAAGAATATCTAGTTCATCTGTTCCCTATGGACTGGTAGAGTGTTCAGCACCAAGGAGGACCTACCTACGGGCTAGTGATTATAACCGGGCAACAAGAGCCAGTGCACAGGGTGGGTGAGAGCCTGGGCTCCCGGTCACACACGGGGCTGGGCTGTGACCTAGGGCAAGTTTCTCAACATCCTGTGCTTTCCTTTACCTACAAATGGGGAGTGACACTAGTCCCGACCTGAGAGATGTGTTGTGCAAGTAAGTGCAAGTGCTTAGAACAGCACACACAGCAAAGCCTCGTCAAGTGTTAACTTTCATCATTCTACTCTAATGACAGAAGGAAGGAATTGCCTCAAAGCCCGAAGGAGCCGAGGGATTTCACCCAGGAACAAAACAAGTGAAAGAGCCAAGAAAATATGCAATTCAAGGGTCTCTTTCTGATTACTACCTGCCATTGAAGCATCTGGAAAGCAAGACAGAGATTGTTTGGGGCAGAGGGATGGACCAAAGGGAAAACAGACTCCTTTCTATTCATCACAGAGCCACCTGAGCAAGAATATCTATTAGGAAAGAGACCGGTGAGCGAAATATAAAAATGTTGTAAATACTCACACTCAGAGATCCTCACTTATCCGCCCCTTCATGCCACTCACCTCTGAGTGTTTATCCAAAACCTGAAATTAAGCCATGGGCGAGGTGCTTGTCTCTCTCCCAGACCCGTCTCCTTCAGCACTGCCTCAGGACGAGCTCCCATGTGCACCCTGACGATCTGGGTGCCCAGAAGGGCCTACACACTCATTTCTGGACTGGGGGTTGGAAGAGTCCAGGAACCCAAACAGCCTCAAATCGCTCTCGAGTGAGCCAAACACAGCACTCTGGGAAGCACAAGTCACAGCTGGGGCTTCTTGCAAGGGAGAGGCAAGGGCCCGGCTCTCTCTCCTGCTCAGAGTGGGCCGACCATTACCTGTCCCACAAGGCTGGCTCCAATCAACAGGGGCCCAGGCAACGGGCACATAATCCAAGGAGGCAAGCAAGGAAAACCCGTGGTTGAAAAGTAAGAACGGTCAACACAACTAAGCCCATGGAGCATGGAGTAGAAGTTCTAAGATTTTAAAGTCAAAGGAGAGAGAGAGAGAGTGAAGCTGCTGTGCAAGACAAACAGTAGGCGCTCAATCAGTACTATCATTACCATGCTGATAATTATTAAATCCAATCCCAGAGCCTAGGAGGGGAGGGCAGGAGCTGACATCAGCCTTCCAGAGGCTTCACTTTATCCAGGTCAAACTTACCACCTGGGCCAGAAGATAAGGATCACCTGAGGCATTAGTTAAAAATACAGGCACCGCCCCTGCAGAGTCCCGTTTAGCAGATCTGGGCAGGGTTCTGGACCTGTATTTTTCCTAAGTGCCCCAGGGTGGACCGTTAAACAAGTGCCCTAGGTGATTCTTGTCATCTGGCAAAGCTGGAACCAGAGACCTAGGTGACCTCCTATAAGGCAGGAAGAGCAAATACTCCCTCAGGTTCCTCTTAACTTCGATTGGAAGCTCAAAGCAAGTCCACATTGCAAGGAGTAAGCTTCCCAAGGAGGAAAGGGGGACAAGGAATGAGAAGCCGGAGGACAGGGTCCCAAGACCCCTCCCAGAGCCTGTGTGGTGGGCCCCTGACCCCTCCTGGCCTCACCCCCACACTCCACCATGCTTCCTTCCTGCCTTTCCCTCCAGCCACCCTGCAGGACTAGGCCTGAGCACCCTCCACCTCCTGCCCTCCCCATCTCCCCTGGCTCTGCTTTATGCCACCTCCCAGACAGGCCTGCTCAGACCACCCTACTAAGAGCATCCCCCTTCCCCGTTCCCACCAAGTCCATTGCCCTGCCACCGGCACGACCATCTCACCCTGCTTTGTTTTTCTCTGTTGCTCTTACCGCCGCTCAGCAGAGGACGAATCTGTTTGTTCGTCATCTCTCTCCACCCACTGGACAGTAAGCCCCGTGAGAGGAGGGGACACACTCATTTGGCTGAGAGGACAGTGCCCGACTGGGTGTTGAATGAATGAGTGAATGATCTTGGTGACCCACCTAATGGCTCTGAAGCTCAGTGACCTCATCTGAAATGAAATACCTTCCTTGCCTAATGGGGCTGTGGGAGGATTATTTAAATGTATCGAGAAAGCTTGCGTGCTCAACAGCGCCACACTGCCCACTCATAACTGCCACCACCCGGTGCAGGGGGGCGGCTTCCCGGCGGGGACACCGCCTCAAGCTTCCATCTCCTCAGCGCAGTGTTCCATCCAGGGACGTCAGGGACTCCCAGGAAGTGGGGCACGGAGTGCCCTCTGCTGGAACAAAAAAGCCAAATACCCATTACCTAAAGGTCCCATCCTAGAAAGAGAAGGAATCTCGGGTCCTTCCTAACAGTGCGGCTTCAGACACTCAACTCTCTTGACTCCTTGAGTGACATTTTACCTCCAAAAGCACAGTGAGCACATCCAGAAGACAAAATGACTCTGTAAGCCTACCCTGTGCTAGGCACATCTTCACAAAAACCCTGTCAAGCAGGTAACAGCACCCCCAATTTTGGAGGCGGCAGTTTGGACTGAGAGGGGTTAAGTGACTCAGCAAGAAACACAGCATTTAAAGGCAGGTTTGGGGATCTGAACCAGGGGTGCAGAACCAGGAACAACCCCATCAGGCAAACCTGTTACGGAAGTGATTCAACTTTGTGTCGGAGGACGGCCCTTTCCTCCCTGTTCTTTAAAAGTTCTCACTCCAGGTCACTTAATGTGAAATGACTTCATTTTCCCCAAACAAGGCCCCTGCATCCACAGTGAACTGCAGGTGCATTTTTGACCACAGCCACAGCAGAGTCTCTCTGCACCTCTCCAGTGCCTACAGACCGCTGCCGAGGCTGTGAGCTGCGTCGCGTCACAGTTTTCTGGGGATCAGTTCCTCAGTTGTAAAACAAGGGCCTATTTGGACCAGGGGGTGACCTTCCAGGATTCTAGGAAAATAGGAAAAGGGAAGAAAAATGAAGATATGTCAGACAACCACTGCTGGATATATCAGGTACCTTATTTAGTCTTTGTAACAGCTGTGTAAGCTACACATTATGTTCCCCTTTTAACGAAGAAGAAACTGACCTGCAAGGATGTTAGGTAACCTTTTGTCACTCTGTGATTTAAATGGTGTCACTAAAATTCAAACTCAGGTCTGCCTGTCCTTTGGGGACGTGTTCACCCCACCATCAACCCCTGCCCCTGTGTAGTTTTCAAAGGTTTTATCTGCTTAGGTTATAAGCCTGCCTAAATGATTCCTAATGTCTGTTCCTGCTCTTAATTGTATGAGTCGATGGCAGAAACAAAATGCAAATTATATTAAAGGAATAACTGAATTTTCTGCTTATACTGGCTTATAATAATCCTGCCAGGCCCAGAGCATGGTTTGCCTTCTCTCTTATCCAGGATAGCCCCTTTTCAGTTGTCTCAGGGTTTGTCTTGTCCTTGTCTAAAACTTGAGTGTATTGACTTTGAAATGTCATCTACCAATTGTCTTTGTATCTTCAAGTTCACGGGAGACTACAGTGTACAGGACCTTTACAGACAAAGCTAGGCTCCCTTACTTACTAGCTCAGTGGCCTTGCTCAAACAGCTCAACACCCCTGAGCCTCAGTTTCCTCATCAGTAAAATGGAACAAGTGTGAAGTGGTTTGGAGGAATAAATGAGCTAATGTATGTAGAATCCCTAGCCTAGCACCAGGCAGAGAGTAAGCCAAAAGGCCCAAATTCAAAGTCTAACTGAGCCATGCAGGGTCACCCCAGTGATATATGCAAATACTAGAAGCTCTTTCTTCTCAATTCTGCTCTGTCTAAACACAGAGATGACACAGGGATCAACAAGAAAGGATGGAGACTGTGACCCACTGGAGCATCCAAATACTGTGCAAAGAAACATCCACTACTCAGCTCCAGCTAGTGGCTGCTACCATGAAATAAGGGTCTGGTTTTGCTAGATCTTTCAGTTTTTTTTAAAGGAAAAACAGAAATCATGGTTTTTATGTTCAATCTCCCAGTGTTTAACCATTAGCAACGAATTCAGAAATGGTAAAAGCAGTGGGCGGGCCAAACCCAACACAACTGCAGGCCAGATGCAGCCAATCTCTGTTTAACAAGCAATAAATGGAAGCGGTTGCTATCACTCCCATTATGGTTATAGTCTAAATAGTACATTTCCTTTTTGTGTTTCCATATCTTCTACAAATACTATAATAAAAGTTTTCTTTCTTTTCTGGGCACAAGGATTTTATGAAGACGCATGTTTGTTGATAAGAACATTATCTAATGTGGCTTGATGTGAATATTAAAAAAATGATATTGTTTTAATATTAATTGGAGGTATGTCATTGCAAGAGTCTTGGTAATAATACTTTTCTTTTTTCAAATTGATGAAAACACTGGTACAGAATGAGGGTTTTATTATATAAGCAAATTTCAGATCTTGAAGTCAGTGCTGTGATCAAGCCCTCACAGGGTGAATATCTGTCCAAATGATAAGGTATATCAGGAAAGAAAAAAGGAAATGTGGTTAAATAGAAGTGTTAAACAATGATCCCAAAAGAAAAGTTTCATACTTAAGAAAGCATTTGAATTTCAAAGTTAAACAGCAACACAGATTCATAAATCCCAAAGATTAATAAAATTTCTCTCATCTAAAGAGAATGCAAAACCTACAAAATCATTTCAAATTCAGCTACCTACTTAACTGTCAAGATTTGCATAGTTTTCAAAAAATAAAATAACATACACAGAAAAGTGAACAAATCATTAAGTGAATAACTTGAATTATCACAAAGTGAACACACCTGTATAATCATCACACAGGTTAAAAATTAAATTATTAGCAGCATCCCAAAGTCTTCCTAGTGCCCTGCCCCAGGCTCTATTCCACCCATCCACCCCGCCTCAGAGTTAACCACTACCTGGATGCGTAAGTGACTATATTAATTTTTGCCTGTTTTGGAACTTTACAAAATTGGGATCATATAATATGGATTATGTTCTGTCTGTCTTCTTTTGCTCAACACTGTGAGTACCTTCATTTTCATAGCTCTGTAATGAAAATTCATTTACCTCACTAAATAAATGTGCCACTGTTTGTTTATTTTACTGTTAATGGACATTTCCTAGTTTCCTGTTGGGTGCTATTATAACAAGGCTATTGTGAACATTCTAATAAAAGCCTTTTGTTTCCAGGTACGTGCATTTCTCTTTAGTGGAAAGCTAGGGTAGAGCTAAGGGGTCACGGGGTATGTTTGGCTATTCTTGATAATACCGAAGAGTATTCCAAATCAGTTACATAAATGGCTATGTTTTACTTAAAATTAACAGGTCTCTCTGAATGAAATCCCCCTCCTTCTGTCAAATTGGCATCTGAAATAAAAAGTAAATGAAATTGCCTTAAAACCAGGAAGTTCTGGACCTTTCTATTCAGAAAACCTCAATCCATCATTGGTTACTGCCATAGACAAGTATTGTGCTCTTAAATTGTTCAAACAACTCAGACCAATACATTTCAATACAACGCCTTTTTCACGAGCCATAAGTGAAATGTTGGACATGTGTATGTCAAATTCAAATGCAAAACTCCTAGGGCAGAGTAAGATGTCCATATCAGAAAGTAGATGACACAATATCCCTTTTCTTTGTCCCTAAAGGACAAAAAGAGGATGGAGAGGGTGTGGGAGCATGGGACTATGGGGGAGGGGTACAGAAGGCTGAATAACGCCCCTCCCCAAAGATGCTCCCATCCTAATTCCTGTGGCCTACGAATATGTTACTTACACGGCAAAAGGGGCTTTGCAGGTATGATTAAATTGAGGATTTTGAGACACGACAGTTACCCTGAATTTTCTGGGTGGGCCCAATATAATGACAAGAGTCCTTATAAAAGGGAGGCAGGAGAGTCACAGCCAGAGAAGGAGAAGTGACGGCAGAGGTCAGAGTCGGAGAGAACACTTTGAAGATGCTACACTGCTGGCCTTGCAGATGCAGCCAACTGATGCATCAGGGTCATTTTCTCCACCCTAGTAGGATGGCCAATATTATTTTAAGATCAAAGGCTGGGTATAAGAAAAGTAAAGGTCATCTTAATGACCATCCCAACAACCAAATAATTGGGATTGACTCTACTGCTCTCTCAGATACCAAGACCTTAAAGAGACTCTTTTTGGCCCAAAGGTAAGAACCACAGAAGCATGCAGCCCCACTGTGCACCCTGTGGCCTGGGCCGAAGGCACCCACTCTCACGTTCACGTTTTCTGTCTTGGTAAGCTTGTGCTCAGGCTCAGCACTGACAGCTATTGAGCACTGGCTAGGAAAGCTCTTCATTTCTGATCCATTAAGGAAAAAAAAAAAAAATCAATACAACTTTTATATTACACTTTCCATTTCATTTTGCATTCAGTATCCTGTGTTCTTATACCCCATAATATCCTTATTAAGTGATACATTTGGGCCACTGGCAGGAAGGCAAAAATGGCTTTTGCTGCCATCAAAGCTGCCACGTAGACTAGCTTTGGCGGATACTGAAACCTCCAGCAAATTATTCACTAGCGTCTTGTATAGTCTGAGTTCCCAAACCTGGCACGTTCTCTGGGCTAAGGAATGGGGGGAAGCGAATAGAGGCTGGGAAATCCATCATGTTTGGACAAGCCCCCTTGACAAAATCCACTCTCCACAGCTCCCTCATTTCACCACACAAGCGCCCTGAGATTCCCCATAAAAATAACGTGCCAAAAAAAAAAGCTTTAACTTACAATTCTTTGGTTCTCACTGCAACTCTTCAAAATGGTCAAATGTCAGGACCTCTACTGAAATCTATTCTGACAACTCTCAAATGCATTCATTTCAGGAGGAGCTCGTATTGATAAGAACAGAACGGACAGTGAACCAAGGCTTCAGGAATGACAAAACGCAGGTGCAGGCAGATATCAGTTCAGAAAATAATATCCTATGCCTGTTCATGACACTGGTTTTAAATGTTCAGGACTTTACATCCTCTGAAGACATTTGCTTTTAAATAATACCCACACCCTCACTGGCCTGCCTCCCTGACAATGGGAAGCCTCTGCATCGAGGAGGTGACTATGAATTATCAGAGGGCAGCATGTGTGAACAACTTTCTGAATGACTGAAAAGCACTCTTCCTCTACATGCTGGTAAGTCTATAACAGCTGAACACATCTCCTTAATGGACAGAAAAGAAAGAACCACATCCCACAAATAAAACCCACCATGCTCATGAAAAAAGGTAATTCTGATAGAAAATAACAGGCATCATCTAAATTCAAATGGACCTGTGGTTGAGCAGATTTTCTCAAGTCCCAAAATTAACATCACAACCAAAAGGAAGGAGAGGCTGCTGGAGCCATATCCTCTGTCTCAAAATCCCAGATGCTCACAGCACCAGGAGCCCTTACCTGCCAGTGGCTCCTGCTTCCCCAACACCAGAATCCTTCCTGGTAAACATTTGTTAAGGACACATTACAGGTAGGCACTAGGAGTGTCAAGATGTTTGGTGTCTTAGAAAGACACCAAACAAGCAAAGTATCACTTGATGAGTGCTGGTCACAGAAGTTTCCACATAGTATCAGACATTAGGAGAAAATGACATGGAATATGGGTATTGCAGGTGTTGGCTGGGAGAGAGGGTTGCAGAAAAAAGAACTTTATACCGGGCAGAAAATTAAGAGCGAAAGTTAAGAAGAAGAGAGGTGGTATTCTCAGGGTGCTCAACCTGGCATTACACCCTGAGTGAAGACAGATATGACAGGCTGGGGAAAAAAGATTACAAAAGACCCCGGAGTCGTGGTAAGGAGCTTGGAGTTAATCCAAGAGGCAAGGATGAGAGCTAACAGCACTCAAAGCCAGAGGAGGGCCCACTTATTCGCTCATTCATTCATTCAACAAACGTTCGGAGACCAACTCTCCCCTGGCACTGTAGCAGGTGCTAGGGATGGTAGGATGAACAGAAGAGAACCGCTCCTTTCCCTCCTGATGCTTGTCACCAGTCATGAAGACAGGGATTACAAACACAAGAAAAACAAAGCACCCTGAGTACTTTGGGGGAAGTACAAGGCATTAGGGGAACATGCAGCAGAGGAAGCCAACCTAGTTAAGGGCAGGAGCAATGTGTTTAAGCTGAGGCCAGAGGATCGAAGCAGCCAGGGGAAGTAGGGGGACAGAACAATGAAAGGGCGACAGAGGGTCCCAGGGAGAAGGAAGAGCAGAGGCCATGGAGGGACCCTGCATGGCTGGGTCAAGGATGTTGGATGCCACAGTGGAAGGTGGGAGGGGCGTGGGATTAAGAAATGGCCGGGGGGGCTGACAAGCAGCACAGCAGTGCTGTGATTGAGCTCTGGCCACTCTCTGGAAGACGGGGGAGACCTGGGGAGAGCCGTCCGCTGCATTTAGTCCTGATCACGCAAGAGGAACGGTGGAGCCGGGGCTACAGCACTGGTGAGAGATGGGAAACCACAGATGCTGCTGCAAGGATGCTCAGAGCCAACAGGATGCGGCATCCGAGCCATGAAGGGAATGAGGGAGAAGGAAGAGAATGGCCACTCCCCAGTTTAGAGGCTGAAGGGTACGCAGCTGGGCAGGCTGACCAAGATGGTGGATGGGGAAGAAATGCAGTAAGAAGTTGGGTGCAGGACCTCGGGAGTTAAAGCACCAACAAAAACATCCCCTGATTAGTGCCCTTCACCAGTGGTCACTGGGCTCCAGGAATGGGGACCTTACCTCTTTCCCAGATGGAGAACTCCACTGCCCGTCAATCGCATTGTTGGGACAGGTGTCCCTTCCTTACATGGAAACAACACCTGCCTCTGCATAACTTGTATAAGTCCATGCTGGTTCCATACCCAGGAGCAAGTCACAAGAAACCTACTCCCTCTTACTGTCCTTGTCCCCCTTAACTGGAGAAGATTCTGGTTGTTTCCAATTCACTTACACCAGATGCTTAGAATCCAAAGCTGGTGGGAGGAATGACAGTGCCCCAGCAGGTGGGCTTCATTTTCACAACTTCATTTCATGCTGGAGGACACTCAGGCCCAGAAAGAGGAGCGAATGTGCCCCCAAATCACCCAGCCGCTCTGGCTGAGCTGATTTTAGAGCCTGAGACATGTGATGTGACCCCCCTCCAGTCCTTTCTCACTACGTCGCGCTGCTGCATGCAATCTACCTCCAAAACCATATGTGGAGAGCGTCCGCACCTCACAGGGAGTGCCTGGCTCTGCTCTCAGGAGATCCATTGAAATTAACCAGGGTTGAAAAATAAACCCACATAAAGTATGAACAGTATTTCCATGAATACAGGCAGCAACACAGTCCCTTATTTATGGCTTTACCTGCTATGAAACCAAAAACTCAAGGGTGTCAATAAATGGATTGTAACGTTGTTGTGATGTTTAATTACAGAGAAAAGAATGTCTCTGCAGGTCCTTTGGGAAATGCACTGTCTGCGGCAACTGGCAGGGAGCTTCATGGAGGTACAGCCTTTGTCTCCTAATAAATACTCGGCCTTTTCTAAGGTCTCAGGATCTCTGGGTCTGGCGGGGTCAGATAGGTCATCTTGTCCAATCGCCCTTTCCCACGACACTGACTTCTGTTTGTACAACTCTCATGTCAAGTATTTCACTACCTCCTGGGTGGCTCACTCCAGCTTTGGACAGAGTGATCTCGTTATGAAGAGCTGAACACCTGGCTCCCTGCCACATTCCTCCGTAGACCCAGGGGCCATCAGAGCAATCCTAATCTCTCCTTCAAGGGACAGCCCTTTGACTGTTTGCTGAAGCTGATCATGTACACACTGAACCTCTGCTTCTCCAAGGTAAAAATTCCCAATTCTTCCCACAATTTTTTATGTAACCACGTTTGAATGGGTACTGCCATTCACCTAGATTTTCCTAAGTGTGCTGACGTGTCTAGATCATTCCAACAATGTAGGGACCACAAATAAATGCAGTGGCCTAACTGCACACTAACCAATACTCAGTGAAAGAAATCCATTGCCTTTTTCATTCTAGCTAAAATACTGTGTTAATATGCCTCCATGACCTAGCCCCTACTTAATGCAGTTTGTGACTTGGTCCCCAGAGTAAGGTTTCTCCTTAAGTATTGTGTTGACAAATACAGCACCTACACCTAGTCTGCCATGTTGCCTCATAGTATTTTCTTGATCTGCCCAGTTTCCCAAAATCTATCTGCCAGGCTGGTGAAATCACTCAAGTCAACTAATTACAGTTACTCCATCAGCCAGGGCTGGGCCAGGTAGCACAATGCTTCTAATCGGCCTTCAAGTTAACATTGAACCATAAACACAGCCAGGTATGAATTCTCCAAAACCCAGATCAACTTCTAGTCTCTTCTTTTTGGGAAACCACACCATGTGCCTTTGGGGGACACCCCCCCTCAATTTCTCTCCACGTGTTTCCAGCAACTCTCCATCACCCTGTGACCAGAAACTAGCACAGGGCTCAGGGTTAATTAAAAAGTACCAGCCTCCTTCACCAGCCTCCCCTAATCATAGTGACTGGGTTTTAGGATGAGTTACCACAGGCAATCCCATCAGAGGCAACCCTGGGGAATTAGGAAAAGGAGGAAGTCCTCTTTCTACTGGGATTGGTGAGGAAGCCTCAAACAGCTTCTGCGCAGGAAAAGTCACCCTGAGAGAAACAAGGCTGAGAAAAGTAGAACAAGGGGTGCAGAGGGAGACCTAGCTACAAAGCCCCTGGATCCAACCCTGCCTGAAGCCAGCCCTATCTTTGAATTTACTAATTATATTAACTATCAAATTCCCCCTTTGCCAAAATCAGTTTGGGCTGGCTTTCTGGCAATGAGCACACATCAAAATTCTGCAACTTCCCTCACCAAAAAACCATGTGACACATTATCAAATTCCTTGCCAAACTTTAATAGTTCACTGAAGCCCCAATCCATAGCATGCTATCATAGTTAAAAACTCAAGCTCTTGAGTCCAATCCAGGCTCCGTTTTGACTGGCTTTGGTGCCTTGGGCAGATTACTGAAACATCTGCCTCATCCTCCCCATCTGTAAAATAAATATATTAACTGTACTGACCACACAGGATCATTGTGAAGAAAGAATTATACATGTAAAGTCCTTATAACAACGTCTGGCATGTAGAAATGTTCAAAATACTAGTCGTTTATATTGTTATCACCGTCATGATCAGTATCATTGTTATACTATTATTACCAGTCTAGTTACCCTGCCAAAAGTCAATGTTTTCACATACGAAACCTACACTAGCGTCAGGTGCCTCTGCCTCCTGTTAGAAGGGCTCTTCCATCATCTCTGGGAGGACGTTTCCTTACATCTCTTCTAGAATCAACATCAACTCATCTTCCTCTCTCTGGTCCCTTTGCCAAAAACTAACCATCTACCGCCATGGCACAGTTTGCACTAGCCAGCTGCTTACGTAAAGGCTCTGGCTATTCCAGGGATATGTCTAAGAGGTGGGAACAGTGACAGGGATGTGGCACTGGGCCTTGGCACCAGGCTGGGCATCTGAGCCCTCCCTGCTACACAGCCACATAGTTCCACCTTATTTATATTCAGTCTAGCTAACTCAAGGCAAACCTCAGAAAGTGAAGTGGAACTCCTAATTAAAAGGCAGCCTTGAGCTGTCAATAAAATTATGCATAAAGGAAATGCTTCAAAACACAGTAGTGACTTCCTTGAGACAGATTTTCACTTGAGAATCTTTTTCTTTTTTTAATTCAAGTGTGGGGGTACATAAAAAGAAAGTATGTCTTCAACACTGCCATTCCCGCCCTCCCTGAAGCCCAGAAAACCATCCTTGGTACACAAAACATTGCACTGTATCTGAAATTGCTAGCTGGAAAAATGGCGAGTCTTTTCTACTTATATCTGGAAAGTGGCAGGGATTATCATTTGTTTTTATTTGTTTGGGGAAAGCAAATTCTTTGTTGCATCCCTGTGCTCAGCCTATCAGTACCACTGATCATCGCTCATCCGCAGACCAGGCCTGACAGCTCCAACAAACCTCTCCGCAGCACCCGCCCCTCCTCTACCACAACACGCATCGCGATGCGCGGCCACCGTTCCTTAACCTGCCCGTCTCCTCCGCTATGCTGCGAACAGCCAGATCCGTTGTCTCCTAATTCTCAGAACCAGGTTTAACGTAGACGTACGACAACAACAAAACGTCGAGTGTGTGAGTAAATGAATGAATAGACGGACCAATGAATGCAACACCTGGCTCCACGAACAGCGAAGTAATTTCTCCAAGGCCCAACATTTTCCCCACTACCGACAGAGTGATCAAGTTGACAAAACGGGTATTTGACATCCGTGCAGCCACCACCACACCACTGCACCAAGGTGTACCTTCTCTTGCTCTTGTTTTTCCCTTTTTCTCCCCACACGCCTGCCTGCCTGCCTCCAACTACCCGGGTAACCCCAGGCGAGTCATTCCATTGTTCTACAAAATGAAAAGCTGGAATGGCTTGGCTTTGAGGTTCCTTCCTAGGATTCTGTGGTGCCTTTCTCCCCTCCTTCCCTCTCTCTCTCTGCCTTCCATTCTTACCTTCTAAGCTCCCAGCAAACAGGTAAATCCAGGTGACAGCTGGGATGCAAAGAAGACTCAACGAGGCAGCCAGGAATTTCCGTCTCCCTCTGCAGATTCCCAGCATCCTCTCAGAAGTAGCAATCCCTAATCCGAGCGCCGTTTCTCTGTCCGGAGCACGAAGTCCTCGGCCTCCCTCATAATACTTTCTGAAAAGAAGAGCAAAGAAGAAGGGCTGAATTCTTAGCATTGGAAATGGGTGTAAATTGCAGATGAGAAATATCTCATAGATCCTGAAAGCGGTTCACCTGCTCTATGATTTCCTGCTAACCTTTTATCCCAAGAGGTGATGCTGCAGTCTGTCAAAACTGAGATTGTTAACTGTAAGAGATCTCTCTTTCTCTCTCTCTCCCCCACCAACACACACGCACACGCACACTTTTTGGTATACAGGTTAGCTTTTTCAGGCCTGAACTAACACATTTAAACACACTTAAAGGAGCATTTAGCTAGCACCTATTATGTACCAAGCACTAACCACATGCTGTGTTTTCAAAGACTAGAACAGAGGATGCCTTCAAAAAGCACAGTCTAATAAGAGAAACCAACATAAAACACCCATGAGAACCAGGATGGTGCCAGCTGAGATCTGCACGGACCACTGAGGAACGACAGACGATGGTGCTGAGTGATCCACGCATGGTCAAGACAGCAGAACGGTCCTGCATTCTAGGCAAAGGGTACTGGGAAAGGCACGGGGGCTGATTCAAAAGCACATGCAAAGACAAAGAAATCAGATGGGCCACAAACCGCATCTGCATGACACTGTACCTCCATCACAGCTGAAAATCTAAACATACTCAACAGGGATGTCTTCACAGCCTCTACCTCCAATATGGAAGAAGAGGTCCAGAGAAGCACAGAGACCATTAAAACACGCAGAGAGGGACAGGAACCAACAGATAGCCTGGAGAAAAACCATCCTTAGACCACAGCAGAAGACTGGTAGGATGTGTTCACAGAAGAGGGAGAAGGTCAATGTAGACAATAGAAAGCCCATGATCCTTCACCTGAGTATATGACCAGGAAATCATGGAACCTGTAAAGGAGTTATAAAACCAACAGACCATGAGACCTCATCTCTGCCCACCTCCTAACACAGATGTCACACTGGCTACAGGTGGAGAGATAAACCCACCTGGAGCCTCCCTAACAGAGCAGAACCCACCCATTGCAGACAGCTATAAAAGGCTTCAGATTCCCACATGGGAATGTTCATGAAACAGATGGTTTGGGTGTCCCCTTCTATATGCCTACAATGCATCCTTCCCTCTGCCATAACCCTTATAATTCCTGTGACAGTGGTCTGGCCTCCATTCCACACCAGCCTTGGCATCTCCAGAAGACAGGTACCCACCCCATCTGATCCACCTTGCATTCCCTAAGACTTAGCATATTGCCTGTCACCTGCAGGTGTTTGATAATTGTCTGTAAAACAAATAAATGGCATCTGATTCTAATCAAAGGCGAGCCTCTCAAGCTTCAGGAGTTTGTGTATCAGCAAGTTGCCAGCAATAAACACCTAATGGAGCCAATCTCAACTGTCAACCCGGGCTTTCTTCTGCAAGCACTCTGACATGATTTTCTAAATGGCCTTCTTTTGAAACAGATGAAAGACCACAGGGCTGGAGGGTGTGGAATAGAAAGTAAAACTGAAAAAGCAAAATCCTCTTGAACAAAGAATGTTGCCTTTTGGTCCCCTCTAGGGAAGTTTTTCATTTTAAAGCATGGGAAACAAGCCCTACACACAAACTGTGCTAGTCACAGAGAATGAGAACCACCAAGACACATGAATCTCTTAGGAGGAGACAGCGTTAGGTAGAAAAGGGCTATGCAGTTAGATGAATCTGGGTTCAAATCCAGATTTGGCACTCGACTAGCTGTGACCTTGACAAGTCCCCTGTTTCTGAGTAAGCTTCATTTTATTCATCTATAAATTGAAATGAGGCTCTCTATCTTGTAGGGTTATTATGAAGATCGAATGAGAGAGCCCCTTGACTAAGTGATTG